>CM062817.1:1649059072-1650518929 GCA_031772625.1 Pinus tabuliformis | reverse complement strand
AACCATTTTATTGAACTTTCCTCTTACATGGACAAAACATAATTTCTTTAAATTGTGCTGCCACTGTCATTATATGATAAAGTAGGGGCATCAAAGTGATGTTTTGCAGAATGTAGGGATCCATGGATGTGAGAATAATGCTAATGCAGAAATGGTTAGTTAACCGTCGGGTCGTGCTGTAGTTTAAGATTGCGTGGAGTGCTGCCGTGCGTGGAGTCCCTGTCCAGAACATTGCCTGGTGCTGTCGAAGACTGTCAAGAATCGTTTCTACTACCGTGGTCATATTCTTTTTCAGTCGGCCCGGTTATTTTCTTTGTTTTGTTGCAAAAATCGTGTAAGTGGGTCTTGTTCAAGAGAGTGCTGTTAGTGAGCACCGTTTGTGACAGCTGGTCTGATTGGAGGAGCCGGAGGGCCAAGGAGAGCAGAGAGAGGCAGTAGAAAAGGCGTTTTGTTTGACGTGTGATAAAGCTGATTGAAGTGTGATAAAGCTAACTGATATGTCTATTATTTTAGATTTTTTTGACAATGATCTTTTAATGATCCTTTTCTCATGAACCCATTTGGGATTAGCAGTATTTTTGAGTCCATTGACAAAGAGTTTCATGTTGTTGACGATCCTGTCCCTGAAGAAGAAATCACTCATGTTGTTGAGGATCACCCTGTTGAAGAAATCACTGAGATTAAAACTTGCCCGGTTGTTAGAAGTTTTATTGGATCTACTTTCAAGATGACTGCTACATTGGAGGATACTACCATGGATGTTCTTCGAAGGCCGCTCATGTTCGAAGATGAATGCAATTTGGTGACTCCTTCGTTGGTTCCTCATGGAAAGTGGGGAGAACATGAATTAAATTACCTCGTTCGAGATCTTGCATTGCCTCTCAATCCAAAAGAGGTTGTTGACGTTAAGTATGTACGCAAGGAGCAAAGGAATTTCATAAGGAAACCCAAAAAGGTGAAGATGAAACTGCACCAGCAATGGAAAAGGAACAAGCATGGACCTTTTAATAAGAAGACAAAAATGAAATATTTTGTTGTAAGCCTAGCTGAGACTTAGACCAGCAGGCAAGTTAAAGTTTAAGTCGTCATCATTAAGAATATATAGTTTGTTATATAGTTGGAATTAAGGGGGAGTGGTAGAAAGGTATTAATTCCAACTACCCTCTGTTAATGCAGTAGTTAGATCAATCTAGAGAATACAGCAGATGTTCAAAGTACAAGTTCCATTTCTCCATTAAGGGAGGATGTGAGAATAATGCTAATGCAGAAATGGTTAGTTATGAAGCAGTTGAAATAGAAGTAGTTATGAGCAGTTGAACAGGAATCGGTTGTGAGTAGTTAGGAATTAGTTAGGTGTTATTCCTATATAAGCATGATGTAATTGAGTAAAGAGATGAATAAAGTTAGTGAGTTTTATATTTTAATTATGGATCATTATATATGATCTATAATAATGTAATCATATCTGAAGTGCCCAGATATTATTCATGGAAAGTGAAACAACTTCCAAATATCTAAATGAAATATTTTTTTTTTTGTAATTTTAAATATGATCCCACACCTCTATTGCATATATATTTCTAAACCCTAGTACTTACAGTTCTCTAACCTGAAATATTTTGCTAGAAGCCTAACCTTGAAAATCTAAGTAATATCGATCGCATCCTATATTGTCTCTGACAAAATGTTGTACTACTAATCATGGGCTCATATCCATCACAATTGTTGCAAATGAGACCATGAATATCACCAGATATTTTTTGCGAGACTCCATCTTCACTTCTTTCATGGAGACTAGTGTGGATGGAGGTTTTATCAACTGGGTGTCTCTTTTATTTCTATCTTATATTAATAAGCCTTGATTATGAATGTTAAACATTTATAAAAACCATAGAACCATCGTTAACTGTGATAACTACCATAACTACCAGAAGTGACAATTTTATAAACTTCATCTGACCTAATAATCACCTCACGAATCAATAAATAAATAAATATAAAACACTAAGGAATCTAAAACATTTTCCTGGTCCTAGAAGATGCATTGTGAACCCATTTCACCAAATCCATTATAAACTTTTCCATTTTTTCAAAATATCTCATTGCAAATTATAGATAAAGTTAAAATGTCTGAATAGAAATGGTTGCCCTGAATAATTATATACAATCAAAATAGTTATAATTGTGTGGTGGTAATGGGAAGTTCCTCCCAGCATTGGGATTTATGCCCTTCTAAATTACTACTACCTACAAACTACTGTGCTTTGTAGAGAAAATTTTAGCGCGCCCTCATTAATGCCTAATGCATTTCCATTATCAACTACAATGAAATCTGCAAGGATGTGGATAAGTTTTCCAGATTAGCATGACACTTTAGTAAAATGAATTTTCTGTAATCATGCGTTTTACTCAACTTGAGATCCCTGGCCTCCTAGAAATACAAATCTCGCGATGTGAAGTGCCTCGAAGCATTGGGATTTATGCCCTTATAAACTACTACTGCATACAAACTAATGTGTTTTGCACTTTTTAGTGCACCCTCATTAATACCCTCATTAATGTGCTTCCTTTATCAACCGAAATGAAATCTACAAGCATCGATGCTGGAATGAGTTTTCTGAAATATGTTACTGCTGAAGGAGAATCAACTCGGTGCAATAATAGGTAGTAGGCAATTCAACAACTATGTAAAGAAGTTCATGAAGGATAAAATGGAAAACTAAAAATATTTTTAAATCACCTATGGACTACACACGAAGAATAGTTGAAAATAATTATATTATTTGTTTATTAATGGAGAAAAGGTTAAATAAGTTGTAACATATCTCCTTAGTTTAGGATTTGTTCCTAGAATTTAGGTGTTTGTTTGCAACTTCCTGATTCTAGTAATGTACTTAAAGATGTAATTTCTTATTCATGAATGTAGAGTGATCTCTCCATTTGAGTGTAGTCTCCAGGTGCAGTACTCACCTCAGAGCTACAACTCCTTCATTTCAATTATGTGCATATTTTATCTTGGTATCAGAGCTCAGATTGGGTGAGCCTGATCTTTTATTTCCTTTCTGGCTGAATCACCTTCGTGGCTAAAAGTGCCTTTGTGGTCACGTGTACACGAGAGCTGTGTGCTCACAGAGCTTTGTGCTTGATCGAGCAGGTGGACTGCAGTAACACCTGGCTCACAGACTCAGATGATTTTTTAATCTCTGAGCAGAAGGGAGTTGGTGTGTTTTCTTCGCTGACAGTCACGCCAAGAAGCGCAATTGGTGCATCTGTTCGGCCCATACGGGATTGTTGCGGAAGTGCACAGAAAAACCGCGCCAAGATTTTGCCTTGCGTATTTTTCCGTTTTGGGAGCGGATTTTTCACTTAGAAAGGTGCCACCTCACCTTTAGTGGAATATTTGCAAAAAGCCTCACTTTGGTGGAAGATCTGCGTAAAGTTGCAGATCGGAGAAGTTGCGGATCTATCCGGGAAAGGAAAATTGGATCAGTTTTGTGGCTGTATTGGGAAACAACGGATTTTCTCATTGGAGCAAGATTATTTTGCAGATTTGCTAGATATTGCTTGATCTGAATTGAAGGTACAATAGGTGGATCAGGAGAATTAGCAGAGCAATGGCAGATCGGTTGTTAAGATCTGACAGGTATTGATTTTTCTTTTCTGAATCAATTTGGTAGATTCATTTACTTGTAGATCAGTTCAGAATGAGTAACACTATGGAATCATATCTCCACGAGTCTGGAAAACTCGATGGATCTAACTTCACGAATTGGAAGTTTAAGATTCAGACCTTTCTTAAGGGTGAAAATGTATGGTCGATAGTTATAGGAGATGAGCAGAGACCGAATGCAATCACAGGGGCGACTACGTAGGAGAAAGAACAGGATAAGAGAGAAAACAAAGCCATAGTTTTGCTGAAGATGTCCGTCAAGGACAACATTATCCCTCATATTAGAGAATGTAAAACGTCCTGTGAGATTTGGACGACCATCAAAAGTTTATATCAGACCCAGAATACAAATCGAATTATGGCACTCAAAGGCAAGTTGTTTTCAATGAAGATGGAGGAAATGAGACTACTGTTGCATTCATCGTACTAGTTAAAGATCTGAAAGACAGATTGGGAGACATCGGTGAGAAGGTGTCTGATTCCGATCTCGTCACAATCACGCTGAATTGGATGAGAGATGAATATCAAATGTTCATCACTAGATTGGCGGCAAGAGAGAAAGCTCCTACATTTGATGAATTGACAGGGATCTTGCTGCAAGAAGAGGAGCGGTGGTATAATTTGAAACCCCAGAGCGATGATCTTGCTTTGATGGCGAAACGACGATCATTCAGAGGGAAGCTGCCACAACAACAATCACAGTCACAATAGCAACAACAGCAGAGAGGAGGAGGTACATCGCAAAAGAGTCCGTACAGAGGTATGTCTGTAAATAATCCTATAAAAAGATGTTATTATTGTGGAAAGAAGGGTCATATACAGATTGAATGCCTTAAGAAGCAGGCAGATGATGCAAAGAAAAAGTTGGCAATGGTGAAGCACAGAGGATACTTTGTTGAAGAATATGAAGATCTCAGTCACGAATTTCGACTGTTCACAGCTGACTGTGCCCTTTCAGCATCTAATGAGGACGACATTTGGTATGTCGATTCTGGTGCATCCTCTCACATGACAGGTAAGAAGGAATGTTTTGAAACTCTTGAAGAAAGTACATATGGATCAAAAATTTATTTAGGAGATGATAGTGGATACGAGATTAAAGGCTATGGGGATATTCCAGTAAAGTTACCAAATGGTGATATCAGTCGTCTTAAAAATGTTTTATATGTACTCGCAATTAAGAAAAATTTGATATCTGTATCCATGATAACTGATCAAGATATGCAAGTCGAATTCTTCAAGACTCATTGTGTCATAAAGGATTGCAGGAAAGAAATTGTTGCAACAGGCGTGCGTGTAGGAAGCCTATACAAACTAGATGTAAAAAGTATACCACAGCAAGCCATGGTTGCAGGTGGATCGACAGCCGAAAAACTCTGGCACCAGAGATTCAATCATTTGAATTTGCAGGACCTCATGTTATTACAGAGAAAAGGTATGGTCAAGGGACTCCCTGTCTTTCACAGTACTCAGTTAAATTGTGATGGATATGCCTTACGTAAAATGCATAGAGAAGAGTTTCCTGTGCATGATAGAAGGAAGGAAAGAGATATCCTAGAATTAGTGCATACTGACATATGCGGACCTATGCAGACGAGGTCACTAGGTGGAGCATATTACTTTCTTTTATTTACTGATGATTGCACTAGATATTCATGGGTCTATTTTTTGAGTAAAAAGAGTCAGACTTTCCAGTATTTTATAGAATTTAAAACCTTGGTGGAAAAACAGTTTGGAAAAAGTGTAAAAATTCTCCGCTCTGATCAAGGGGGAGAATACAGGTCAGGGGAATTCATGAAATTCTGCAAATCTCACGGGATTGTTCAGCAGTTTACAGTGCCACACACACCACAACAGAATGGAGTGGCAGAGCGCAAGAACAGAACCTTAGTGGAGTGCGCAAGGAGCATGTTACAAGGTAAGGGTCTATCTAATAGTTTTTGGGCAGAAGCTATTAATACTGCTGTCTATTTAAAGAACAGAAGTCCTACCAGATATCTTGGCTTCAAAACCCTTTTGAAGCTTTATATGGACTCAAACCAGCAGTAAATCATTTAAGAGTATTTGGGTCAAAAGCATTTGCCCATATACCCAAAGCTGATAGGAAGAAATTAGACCCTAAAGCTATCAAATGCATCTTTGTTGGATATGGCACAGAATTTAAGGCATATAAGTTGTTCAATCCTGAGTCTCATAAGATATTTGCAAGCAGGGATGTAGTGTTTCATGAACAGGTTCAAGAAGGGAAAGATGACAGTGATGATGATTGGCACATTCCATTGTTGATGGAGGAAAGCAGCGAGGATGAACGAGAGCAGGAGCAGAAAGAGAAAGAGGAGCAGAAAGAAGAACAGGAAGAAGGTGATAATGCAAGCCCAAATAAATCTGAAGAAAACAAATTTAAGGTAAGTCCCCTACCAAGGAGATCAGGTAGGAAGACTCAAAAACCATCCAGATTGAAAGACTATGCTTTGATGTCAAATATTTTAAACATTGTAGAACCCACTAATTACAAAGAAGCTAGTCAATCTGAGGCATGGAGGGCTGCAATGAATGAAGAGATTGAATCTATCATTAGAAATAACACTTGGGATTTAGTTGAACTGCCTAAAGATAAAACACCCATAGGATGTAAATGGTTGTTTAAACCTAAAATGAATGCAGATGGAAGTATAGAAAAACTAAAAGCTAGGCTGGTTGCAAAGGGGTATTCACAGCAAGAAGGTATAGATTTTGATGATACCTTTGCACCTGTAGCAAAGTTAAACACTATCAGAATGCTTATTTCTCTAGCAACTAAACACAATTGGGAGCTACACCAGCTTGATGTTAAATCTGCATTTTTAAATGGTGAATTAAAAGAAGAAATTTACTTAGTACAGCCTGAAGGGTTTGTAAAGCAGGGGCAGGAACATCTTGTTTGCAGATTGAAAAAGGCTCTATATGGCTTAAAACAAGCACCCAGGTCTTGGTACGAAAAGGTTAATTCTTTCTTTTTAGAGCATGGTTTTCATAGGAGTTTGAATGACCCAAATTTGTATACCAAGTACAATAAACAGGGGCAGATTATTTTGATTTATTTGTATGCGGATGGCATGATCATAACAGGCAATGCAAACAATTTAATCAAAGAAATCAAACGGCTGATGGCACAAGTTTTTGAAATGAAAGATCTCGTAAGTCTCCATTATTATCTGGGATTGGAAGTATGGAGAGATACTGGACAAACTTTTCTTACTCAAGGAAAGTATGCCAGAAGTCTGCTGGAAAAATTTGGCATGGATCAGTGTAGGTCAGCATCAACACCATTACAACAGAATTTGAAGTTATGCAGTGATGATGGCACTAAGGAGGTGGATGCCACTATTTACAGACAGCTAGTTGGGAGTTTGATATATCTCACAACTACTAGACCAGATTTGGCATACTCTGTTAGTGTGTTGAGCCAATTCATGTCAACACCACTTGAAAGTCATTGGGTTGCAGTAAAAAGTGTGTTGAGGTATCGTTGTGGTACTATTAATTATGGCATTTTATACACTTACACATTTGATGTTACTCTAGCAGGTTTTTTAGATTCAGACTGGGCAGGTAACTTGGATGATCGAAGGTCTATCACAGGTTACGCATTCAACATAGGATATGGGGTCATAGCATTATAGCATTATCTTCATGTGAAGCTGAGTACCAAGCATTACATGCAGCAACGTGCGAAGCGATCTGGTTGAGAAGGCTTCTCAATGATGCAGGAGAAGAACAGAAAAACTCAACCTCCATTAAAAGTGACAACCAGAGCACCATTAAACTAGCATACAATCCAGTGTTTCATAAAAACACCAAACATATTGACACTCAGTTCCATTTTGTTAGAGAGAAACTACAGTCAAAAGAAATCCTTGTTGAATATTGTAAAACTTGTGACAATATGGCTGATATTTTTACTAAGCCTCTTGCACGTGTAAAGTTTGAATTGTTTAGAAGGATGCTAGGAGTTAAGGAGAATCCTTTCTCCATTAAGGGGGGGAGTTGAAAATAATTATATTATTTGTTTATTAATGGAGAAAAGGTTACATAAGTTGTAACGTATCTCCTTAGTTTAGGATTTGTTCCTAGAATTTAGGAGTCTGTTTGCAACTTCCCGATTCTAGTAATGTACTTAAAGATGTAATTTTTTATTCATGAATGTAGAGTGATCTCTCAGTTTGAGTGTAGTCTCCAGGTGCAGTACTCCCCTGAGAGCTACAACTCCTTCTTTTCAATTATGTGCATATTTTATCTAGAATCTCCTTTGTTATTGGAATATTTCCTCAGGTGATGAAACAAGTGCATTTTCATAATATGTAGTATCACTAACTACAAACAAGTTTGTGAGTTGGCAATGAAATTTCAGAATCATCATCCGGATAGTATTATTATTCTTTCCTACTTATCTACTTTTTTCACATGTTTTTAGTGACCTATATGTTTTTGTGTCAGATCTTGTCCTTGGAGGAAGGGCCTGCATTAATCACCCTTTACGGAGATTCATCAAAGATTGCTTTGTGATTTTCATGGTTTCTATCACTACCATTGGTCTTTATTTTTCCGGACTCTACTCCGGTAAGTAAGTAGTTCTTCTCGACACATGGAAGTTTTCTCACCACAATCCTGCCAATATGAGTGCTCACAAAACCATGTAAATATCTAAACAGGAATGACACCATCCCCTACTTCTTTAAATCTTAAATTAAAAAAATTAACCCAAGTACCCAAACTATATACAAAATAATGCTTGTGTTGCACTGAGTATGAATAAGAAGCCGATGAGGATATCGCTTTGGTGAAATGATTGCGGATGATAATGAAGACGATGAGGATCGATCAGGTGTGTTGTTGGAGCAGACCTCAGGGTTTCATGTATTGCAAATGCAGGAGAGACCCAAGGAAAATCATGGAACCCAATGTTCACTCCTGATCCGACACTAAACAGTTGATCATGCATCATGGAAGTGAATGGGTGGAGGGACGATAGATACCCCATGGAGAAAGGAAATGAAACATGAGGGATCTTGATAAATGATAGATGTGATTCTTAGACAACGACAATGGGATAAATGTCAACCTAATAGCAAAAGGGTAGACAAAGGTGGGCCTAACCATTTTCAAGAATATATGTCTATCGATGTAATTAAAGAAAGATCACACTATTTTCAAAAGATATAGTTTAAGCAATTTTTAATCAAAATTATATTTTTTTGAATAGCAAATGTTAAGTACGTAGTAAGTAAATGATTGGTTTCTTGATTTTCCATCTTATCTATTAAATATCACTTTATCCTCATCCATATAACAAAATTATAGTGAAACAATCATTAGTTTATTACAAAGTACTTAATATTTGTCATCATTCCACATTAATGATTTTAAATACTTAAAAAGTATTTTTGAGCCGTGGAGCTCGGAAGCTCATTCTACAATCTAGTATGAGGGAGATGTGTGATTTCGTTCATGCTCAACTTAGAGTTGACAGTGTCTCTTAAAAAAAATACTATACTTTAAATGAAGAAACATGGTCGACACATAAATGATTATACATATTTGATTAGTTTTTATTTAAATCATTATAAAACATTAATAATTGCATTCTCATTATGGTCACTTGGTTCGTTGATATTTCAGTTTCACTCTTCCTGTAATGGATAAAATACTTCGATGTCTCTGATGTCTCTGTTAAATAATATAATTTTATATAGCTTTACGGATATAAAGTAAGTATAAAAACACTTATATTTCCCTTATAAATCTTTCAATATTGAACTTAAATAAATTGTATGAATATCCATATTGACTCATAGATTTTATTATGAACACTTTATCTCTCTCTAATGTATGTGTATATCTGTGTTGGTGTTTACATTAGTAAAATATAACAATGTTCAAAAATAAAAAGTAATTAAAAGCAACTTACTTCTTAATAAGAGAAAAACGCATAACTCATTCAATTTTTAATATAAAATTTTAATAATAATAATAAATTATTCAAAAATACAATGTAAACAATAAGAAATTACACATGATCTATAGAGAAAAAATTATAAGGAATTATCTCAAAAACTAAAAGGGATTGAATCTCTTACCCTATAAAACTTTTTAGTTTCAGTGACATTTAGTTTTCCTAACTTTTTTAATTCTTTGATACTCATTATTAATAAAGTTTAAACTCGATTTTAAACTATATATATATATTAAAAAAAAAATGTTGATTAAAATTTGTTTTAATGTGTTAAATTTCTTTAGTTCTAATAGTTTGTTCCCCAATTATGTAAAGTGGAAATCTTAACAGACGTGTTATAAATGGCTTCAAGTTTCAAGTCGCTATAGATGTAAATGTGGTAATTGTGACTTTCATGGAATAATTGAAGGGCAGCCAATAAATGTCTTAACAAAGTAATATTTTTTTTTATTTTTGTGTGTATTTTTTTATTTTTATTTTTCAAAATTTGATTAATTATTTACTATTAAGCGTAGGTCATGGGCTAACTTTTTCCACGTATTCACATTAAGTACGTAGTTTCGTTGAATGAACAGATAGCCCAAGTTTTTTTCGCCTTTTTTAAATGGCGGGATAAACGAAAGCGGAATTGTATATGGAGGCATAGAATTGATTGGACGGTTAAAAGTGCTGGGAATTTAGGTAAAATATTTCAAAAAATCTTGTAAAGGTTTTATTTGAATTTTTTTTATAGTGGAAATAAATTCATTGCTTTCAAAAACTTCTAAAACACTAAAATTATGAAGTTTAATAACTTTTATTTAAATTTACAAAAATCTTACAAAATTTTTAAAAATAAAATTGAAATTTCCATAACTTTCGGGAAAAAACAAATCATTGTGACAATGAAAGTACGCACAACCCCTTTCAAATTAGAAGCCCAACGCATGACAGCCAACATTGGGCATCGTGGAAATCACGACTCAAGGAATTTTTTATCGTAAATATATCATTGGAAGCTTCGAGAGACGGGTTGTGTTGTCAATTTGGGGAGGTTCAGCGAATGAACACACCGAGTTTCCTTCTCTTAACTTTACGTGTTAAATGAAGGTTACATTGCAACACCTATAAATTCACAGCACAGCTAACGCACGAGGTCATGGAAATCATTCCCTCGACCTTTATTTTGAGACATGATTTTCTAAATTGTGTGCTCTGCAAACATTCTTGTTTATTGAACGCGCTCTAGATTACCTAGTATTGCAGTTTTCCAAGAGTTTCACTTAGGATTTGGTACATATTGGGATTTTTATTTCAATATTGTTTTCGACCCATTTTGTTAAACGGTGATTACCAAGATGACGATAACCGGAACAACTAATATCCAGTGGATGGAAGTCGCGCCACCGCAGAACTGTGTGTGAGGGGACGTCGGCCTTTCGAGAAAATGCTCCTGCCGATAGCAGAAGAGCGTAGTCTCAGCAACTACGAGCTCATGGATGGCCTTTTCTCTGCTTTTCCCGCCTTTTGTACCTTCAAATCAGAGATGGATAATATAAGATTGGTGTCTGTTGGGAATTTTTTGTTTAATTCCAAAACAAAATAACTGAATAGAAGAAAAATGTTTGTTTCTTAACACACAATCTTAACACAGGGAAACTAAAATTGTTTTTTGAAGAACAAAGTTTCTTACACACGTAAACAACTTTGTATTCATTAACAAAAATCAACTGTTACAGAAAAGACCTTCCTCTCACAGAGGGATTACATCAGGAACACTTTAGTTCCACAAAAATTTACTCTGTCTTCTCCTTAAAAATACTTTGTTTGTAAATTTTTACACCGTTGTGTGTAAAAATCTCTTCATTCGCGTTGCTCTTTACAATGGCGCTCAGGCTGTAATATCTTTGCACCGCTGTGCATTACAAACTCTGTCTTTCAACAAAACATTTCATTCACTTAGCACATACGCGCTGCTGCGTATTGCCTTTTGTTTTCTTAACAAAACAACAGACTCGTGCTGTTGCGTTTTTTCACACATTACAAGTTCAGCAACAAAGAAGGATGACTTTTGCGCTGCTACACATTCCCCTTTCGTTTTCTCTCAACGAACAACCAAAAAACATTCACTCGCGCTACTGCGCATTCCCTTTTATTGCCAGTTCAGAACAAAACATTACCCTAGCCCTGTTGCGCATCATCTTCATTTGGGCCTACGTATTACCCTTTTTCATTTCAAAAAAAAAACAGGCCATAATTCTTTTGTTACATACACACTTTTGCGCGTTGCATACCAACAACAAAAACAAACATACTACATCGAAACTTTTGACCAAATCCCTATCCATATCTTACACGCAATTACAATTACGGCGATGATAGAAGACAACCCATACGCTTGTTGTACCACGGCTAGATTTAAACATTTACCAAACAGAGTAAATATTCATTAATTACTTCACATCAATTAATATGGTGCAAGCCTGTACATCAATAGTTGATCTTGCCCTCAAAAATTGGATGGCTGTGAAACCATATCGCGCGGACCTTCTTGCCGATCTTTATGCTCCGGGAAAAACTGCTTTGGCAAAACTGTTGTCCACGTGTCCGCTGCTGAGTGTTATCGCTGCCCCTCCGGAAAATACCACCGCTCGGTGAAAAGCAGTGCGATAAACACTGTCGGTTTTCCTGAATTAAATGTTGCAGGTAAAATTAGTATTTCAACACTCCCCTTTAATTTCAACTGTTGGGTTATCAGTCATACCGAGACATTTCCTCAAAAATTCAAAACTTTTATGTCCCAATGGTTTGGTCAGAATATCTGCAACCTGCTCCTGAGTTCTACAGTGTTGTAAAACAATTTCTCCACTGTTTACCAATTCCGTGATGTAATGAAACTTTGTGTCAGTGTGTTTCGTTCTCTTATGAAACACAACATTCTTGGACAATGCAATAGCTGAACTATTGTCACAAAAAATCACAGTTGCTTTTGCTTTCTCTTGGCATAAGCTCCTTAACATCCTTCTCATCCAAATTGCTTGACATGCTGCTGTTGTAGTTGCCACATATTCTGCTTCTACTGTAGACAATGCTACAATAGGCTGTTTTTTTAATAAGCCCATGAAATGGCTCCTCAAACATGATCTTCATCAAAGAATGACTATTAATATAGTTCAATAAGGATTTCATAAGGACCCATTCACTAATAGCTTCAGCGATAATGATCAAGAATCACAGGCTCCCCCTAACTATATGCATCGTCTCCTTTTGGCAGAGTCTTCTCAAAAAAAGCTTAGATTGGCTGGAGAGCTCAAGGGACTTTCGGACTGTATTTCCTTCCTTCTCCATACTTGTGTAACTTTCTTCTTTTGCATGGTTCTAGCTTGTGTAATAGCCCATGTTAAGTTACAATCACGTGCCATATGACTAATGTTATGACACTTGAAGCATTCTACATTGTTCATGAATAAGATTTCATGATTTCTTCCTGTAAAATTGTTTCTTGGAGGTTGTCGGAGACTATAACATCTATCTCTATAAGATGTTTTACAGTCTTTTGCCATATGACCAAAGTTTGAACAAGAATAACAATAACCAAAAAATGAACTTTGGTACCTGGGAGATGGAGGTTTCCTTGATGTACTTCTGAAGCCTTTCTGCCTTGAGATCCTTTGATGATAATCATTGCCTCTTGCCTCTTTGACATCATCTACATTTCTTTTTGGAGCTGGTTTTCTACTTGGAGCAAGATTTCTTCTTGGAATAGGATTTCTTCTATTGTAGCCTTTATTTTTCTCCTTGCCTTTGCTGGAACTGGGAGCATCACCATTTCTTTCTGGCTTCTTCACATCTCTTTTGCTTAAAGCATTTTCATTCTTGTTTGAGGTTTCACCTGCATACCCGAGTCTTGATTTATCAAATGGACATCTGTGATAGCTGAGCATGTCATCCAAGGCTTGAGATCTCTTCAAGATTTTGTTCATCCCTTCAACCTTTTTTCTGAGGAGGACAATCTCTTCTTCCAATATTTCACACTCATTATTCTTCTTTGCAAGTTGTTCCTTAGTTTCTTCCTTGCTACGAGTAGCTTCAACTGCTACTATTTTAAGGGAGATGATATCTGACTTCATTTTGAAGATTTCTTCATTCTTTGCTTGACTGCTCTCCATTTTCTTCTCAGCTCCTTGTGCCTGTTTCCTGGCTTCTTGTAATTGAGACTTAAGGGAGGAGACCTCTACCTTGTACTGACCAATCTCTTCTTCACGTTTGTTCACGCTCTTGTGCCTTTGTTCAAGTTGACTTGACAAGGTATTTTCTTGCTTCTTTACTTTATTCAATTGATTTGTCATGGATATGACTTCTTCATGATGCTTCATTTTGCTTTGAAGAAATTCCTTCTTAAGTTTGGCAAGCTCTTCATCCCTTTCTTGTACTTGAAGCTTAATGAGGTCAACTTTCTTCATTTTTTGATCCTGGTTACCAACTGGAGCGATCTTTTTAAGTGCTCATTTTCCTTTTTCAAATTGTTAATCTCTTCCATGGCAGTCATAGGTTGAGCGAGGAGTTCTTCTACAAAGTCCTTTTCATTCTTTTCATCTTCTAGGTCTGCTTCAGCCTTGATGTCATCATTCTCATTTTCAGCTTCTATGATGGGTTTAGGATCTCCTTCTTGATTGATGGTCATGGTCAGTGGTCCTTTTGAGTGAAGTTCATGAAGTTTGTCCCATATATCCTTTGCTGATGAATGTTTTCCTAGATTCTTCTTTACAGAATCAGGTAGCCCATTCAAGATTGTCTTTGCTGCTTTTGCATTGTATTCCTTGGATTTTCTATTCATCCTGCTATCATCAATCACTAATTCCCAAATTTCAATCCCTTGATACTGTAAGAAAGTGCTCATTCTTGCTTCCCATATATTAAAGTTCCCATTGAGCCTTGGAGCCTCATCAAATTGATTGTCCTCTATTTTAGTAGTAGAGGGAGACACATCCTTAGGAGGATTGGAGACTTTCTTCCTTGACCTCGCAATTTGTGTTCTAAATTTCGACCTTCAAGCTTTTAAGCTTTGAATGAAGGAACCGGGCTCCAGCCATTCTTGCACTCTTAACTGTGCTTCAAAATACTTGACTGTGTATTTGAAATAGCTCACTGTCCTCAACAGTAACATAAAAAACTAACTTGAGAAATACCTTCGATTTTTTTCTTGACTGAGTCTTCACTCTGCTGGAGAAGTTGCTGCAGCGAGAAATCCTTCCTTCAGCTTCTTTGACAACTTCAAAGAGCCTGGACAAGCTCTGATACCATGTTGGGAATTTTCTGTTTAATTCCAAAACAAAATAACTGAACAGAGGAAAAATGCTCTGTTTCTTAATACATGATCTTAACATAGGGACGCTAAAATTGTTTTCTGAAGAACAAAGTTTCTTACACACGTAAACAAATTTGTATTCATTAACAAAAATCAACTATTATAGAGAAGACCTTCCTCTCATAGAGGGATTACACCAGGAACACTTCAGTTCCACAAAAATTTACTCTATCTTCTCTTGAAAAATACTTTGTCTTTGTTTGTAAATTTTTACACTGTTGTGTGTAAAAATCTCTTCATTCGCGCTGCTCTTCACAATGGTGCTCAGGCTATAATATCTCTGCACTGCTGTGCATTACAAACTCTGTCTTTCAACAAAACATTAGATTCACTTAGCACATACGCACTGTTGCGTATTGCCTTTGTTTTCTCAACAAAACAACAAAGACTCACGCTACTACATTTTTTCACACATTACAAGTTCAACAACAAAGAAGGATAACTTTTGCGCTGCTGCTCATTCCCCTTTCGTTTTCTCTCAACGAACAACCACAAAACATTCACTCGCACTGTTGCGCATTCCCTTACATTGCCAATTCAAAACAAAACATTACCCTAGCGCAACTATGCATCATCTTCATTTGGGCCTGCGTATTACCCTTTTTCATTTCAAAAAAAAAAACAGGGCATAATTTTTTTGTTACATACACACTTTTGCGCGTTGCATACCAACAACAAAAACAAACATAATACATCGAAACTTTTGACCAAATCTCTATCCATATTTTACATGCAATTACAATTAAGGCGATGACAGAAGATAGCCCATACGCTTGTTGTACCACGGTTGGATTTAAACATTTACCAAAAGCAGTAAATATTCATTAATTACTTCACATCAATTAATATGTTGCAGGCCTGTACATCAATGGTTGATCTTGCCCTCAAAAATCGGACGGATGTGAAACCATATCGCGCGGACCTTCTTGCCGATCTTTATGCTCCGGGGAAAACTGCTTTGGCAAAACTGCTGTCCACGTGTCTGCTATTGGGTGTTATCGTTGCCCCTCGGGAAAATACCACTGCTCGGTGAAAAGCGGTGTGATAAAAACTAGTGGTTTTCCTGAATTAAATGCTACAGGTGAAATTAGTATTTCAACAGTGTCGGTAGAGTGTTGAAATTTTTGTTTGCGCATTCTGAAATATTCAGATCACGAAGTTATTTATGGGAATCGATACACAATTTGGACAGTCCATATGTTGTACAGGTTTCAGTTTGTATGATATAAAGGAGAATGAATTTCTCCTCTCAAAATCATTCTTTTATTCATCATAGGCGCTGCAAGTTATATGTTATAACATTTCGTAATGAAATTTTATTTTACAGGAAAGAAAATATGGAAAAAGAAGTGGATTGACATTTTTCATTTTTGTCTTTCGAGTTCTTTCCTCCTTTTCCATAAAATGATGGATTTTGGGTCTACCTTTCATAGATATTCTGAAACCTGTAATATATTCTTTGGGAGGTATTTTCCCTTCTTGTTCAAAGCCTCAGAAATATTCATAGATTGGGATGGCGGCATGGGATAGAAGAATTCATTCTGCGTTTCTTTTGATCTGAAACTGTAACCTCGTAATTTGTATATCTAAAACTGTAATTTATATATGTTGCTATGAAAATAGTAAGAATTCTAGAGCTTACATGATCTGAGAAAGTAATATATACTAGCACAATCACATTAATAAATGTGGTTGATAAAGGTTGATAGGTTTATATCAACCACATTTATAAACACACATCAATATAGAATATTGTATATGAACTTATACAATTATATGAATCACATCTTTCTCCCTTGAGTTTATAACATTATTTTTTGGGTTTTTTTTTACCACAAAGCCAACTAATTATAATACGAAGTGAAATATAAACCATAGGTGTTTCTCAATGCCTAGCATTAAAAACCCAATGGACAAGGGGTTAATAGCATTATAAGCCCAAGTGAATAATAATAAACCAAAGGGACAAATATTATAAACCCAAGGTATATAAAACCCAAAAAAACATTATAAACCCTTAAATATTTTTCCCTTCGGTTTTTAATCCCTCGGGGTTTTAGTATTAACCGCTTAGGTTTATTATTCTCTTTGGTCTATAATACTAAAAACCTAAGCTATTAGAAACCCTAGGGAATGATATTAAACCCTGAGAATTAATATTAATAACAAACCCTATGAACAACATTATACCCTGGGAATATTAACCCAAGGGATTGATATTATAAACCCGAGGGAATAATATTAACCCAAGGAATTAATATTGAAAGCCTAGAGTCTATATTCCCTTGGATTTATAAACAATGTGAATAATATAGGGTTTATAAACCCAAGGGATTAATAATAAAAACCCAAGGGAATATAAACCCTGGGGTTTTTAGTATTAATCCCTTGGGATAATATTATTTCCATGGATTTTATAATTCCTTGGGGTTTTAGTATCAACCCCTTAGTTTTACAATTCTCTTGGGTTTATTATATGAAATCCTTGAGTTCATTAATCTAAGGGTTGATATTTAGAGAGTATAATATTATTTATAGGGTTTTTAATTAATATTTATCCCTACGGTTAAATATTATTCCCTAGAATTTATAATTCTTTACATTTTTAGTATTAAACGTAAGAGATTATAAACTCAAATAAAATAATATTATAAAACCAATGTATATAAACCCTAAGATAAATATTATAAACCCTAGAATTAAGATGGTTGACCATGGTCAACCATGGTCCAACGTCACATTGTGACAAGGATTGTCTGAAAATGAAAATCAACCATTGTCAACCATGTTTATTTTAGGGTCTATAATGTATTTGTTAGGGTTTATATACCTTGGGTTTATAATATTAATCCCTAGGGTTTAATATTATTCCCTTGGGTTTTTAGTATTAATTTCTTGGCTTTATTATTCCTCGGGTTAATATATTGCCTTTGGTTTATAATCCCTTGGGATTTTAGTATTAAACCCTACGAATATGAACCCTTACATTAGTAAACCCAAGTGATTGATATTAAAAACCCTAGGGAATAATAAACCCTAGGGTCAATACTATAACCCCAAGATATTATAAACCCAAGGGACTAATATTGTTAAACCCAATGAACTAATATTATAAATGCAAGGTATATAAACCCTTCGTTGACCATGATTTATGTTGGACCTAAGGGATTAATATTATAAACCTACGAATAATATTATACCCTACGAATATGAACACTTAGATTAATATACATAAGAGATTGATATTATAAACCCAATGGATTAGTACTAAAAACCCAAGGGAATATAAACCCTAGGGTTTTTAGTAATAATCCCTTCGGTTAATATTATTCCCTTGAGTTTATAATCCCTTGGGGTTTTAGTATAAATTTAAGTGAATAATACTAAACCCAAGTGAATGATAAACCCAAGAAAATAATATTAAACCCAATGGATTTGTCTTATAAACCAAAGACATAAATATATAAAGCCTTAAATAAATAGGTTTGACCAGAGTTCACCACAACACATTTTGGACAACAGAAACCTTTTTACAATGCCAAGGTCGACTATGGTTGACTATGGTTGACAACCTTTGGGACAAGTTTTGTCAGAATGCAAAATAAAGCAATGGTTGACCATTGTTGAATTTGCTATTGAGATAATCTTTGTCATAATGGGACATTGAACCATGGTTCACCATTGTTGAGAATGTCAAATTGTACAAAGAGACAATCCTCACAATAACAAAAGTTGGGTTTATAATACTTTGGAAATTTAATACTAAAAACCGAAGGAATTATAAACCCAACGGATTATAATCGAAAGGGAAATATAAACCCAAGGGGTTGGTAAAAACCCCTTGGCTTTACATTATCAATCAATTGGGTTAGTAAATATGTGGTAAAGGTATTACTAATATAACATTAAAAACCCAAGTGAATAATAATAAACCTAAGGGACAAAAATTATAAACCCAAGGTATATAAACTCGAAGGTGAATATTATAAACCCGTAAATGAACATTATAAACCCTCAAGTGAAACTTCTATGTAGTAAATGTCTTGGTGAAGATGTTTGCAGTTTGGTTAGCAAATGGAAAATGCTACAAATTTATGATCTAGTGATGAACCAACTCTCTAATGAAATTCATAGGGATCTCGATGTGTCACGGTCCATTTTTATTGCATTGGATCTCTACAAAAATTGAGAATACTATGATTGTCACACCAAATGATAGTCAGATGATGGAACTAGATGGCCAACTCAATGAGAAAGTTTTGAGGCCAATTTTTTTGAATAGTGATGTTGACTACTCAATACTCAACCTTTGCTTATGATAAAGAAATCGTTAATTGATACCTGACCATAGATGGGACCAGAACCCAAACTAGGCTTGTACCCAAAAGTGGAGTTGCAATCAATGTTGTCACCAACCCAATATAAATTTTTGAAGCCCATGAGATCCAATACACAACCTGTTGCATAGTGGTTCCCATAATTAGTGGTTTTGTGAGCATATCTAAGGATACACTTGGCAAAATTCCAGTGTAACTCATCCAACTCCTGCATGTACCTAGAAACTACCTTGACTATATATGAGAGCTCCAATTGAGTGTGGGTAAGATACAAAAGGCTCACGACAAGTTGTCAACGCAAGGTGTTTTCCTCCAATAGTGTATTGCTGCCACACTCAAGATGTAACCCAAACAAAAATGGCGTGCCTTTTGACTTGCAATCACTTATGTGAAATCTAACCAAGAGATCTGTGACATACTTAGTAAGAGATAGCTTGATGTCATAAGTATCCTGATTGATCTCAGGACTATGAAAATAGTGCAGTAGACCTAAGTCTGTCATAGATAACCTATCATGTATCATGTCTTTGACCATAGAAAGTGTTTAAGATGAACTTCCTATGATCAGGAGGTCATCAACATATAGAACTAAGATCAATAAGCAAGAGGAATCTCCTCAAACTGGGACCTTGTCCACCTCGAATCCGCTAGATCCCATAAAACATCACTGCATGTAGCTCGGTGGTCTTATGCATATATATTTCTTAAGCTCCTTATTTTTTGATTTCTTACAAGGGATAATGAGTCAGTGCTGGAATCCTAATTTGGCTTGAATGTGGATTATGCTCATGTTCTTTAGAATCATATTTTGAAATCTGATCTGAATGGTTAGACCCATCGTCGATGATTTCTAGTGGAGGGAGAAGAATAGAGATCTCTACAAGTGGTTCCAATGGTGCATGCAACAAACTTTCCTCAAACTGGACCCTTCACTTAATAAAGAGCTTTTCAGTTAAGGGATCAAACAATCTATAACCCTTCACACCATTGGGATATCCCACTAAGATGCATGTGATGCTCTCAATATCTAATGCTTCCCTCTTTTCAAAGGGTATGTGGGTCCATGTGCATGATCCAAATATTTAGAAGTGGGTGACTTCTCGCTTGTTGTTACTCCATGCATCAATGGGAGTCTGATCCTTGAAATTTTTGTGAGGATATCATTTTTTACTGTAGTTAGCACAGTTATGTGCCTCTTCCCATAGCTTGGATGGAAGAGACCTTACATGCAACATGCAAGTGGACATCTCTTTTAGGGATATATTCTTTAGCTTGGCTATTCCATTCTGCTACAAAGAGTATCGTATTGGATGTTGTAGCTTTATACCAACCTCTAAACAACAATGTTAAAAAAACATATGGATCATCAAATTTAGTATTGATTGTCATAGAAAAACTCACTGACTTACAAAAATGAAATAAGAAAAAAAATTTAAGACTATTCACATACAAATTTTCCATTATTTCCTGCAGCTTTGTACCTAGTACCGAGCATAGGAAAAGTAGGTTGAATGCAATCCATGAGCTTGACATTATCAATATTTCTCTCTTTTTCGATAGCAAGTTGTTTTTTGCATTAAGTTCGTCATCTCTCCATGCATTCCTTCCATACACTCCCCTTTATTCACTGTTGTTGTTTTCAGAATCAACATTGCTAAAGTCTATATGGAAAAACATCTTCAAATCAAACCTTTACAGTGCAAAAGTTTCACAGTGAACCTAACTAACAAATAAAACACACAAAGCTTGCAAGGGAAAAAGAGAATAGAGACAAGCTTGAGATAAAGAAAAAATTAATTAAAATCAGTGAAAAATTACACAATATACTCTATACGGTTGAGCTAATGAGCCATAGTAGTGAGTCTAAAGAGATGTGCAGAAATATCCATGTTTATGGAAGTGTCCATGCAACTCAGGAAACATCAATGTTTAAGGAAACATCTCCAATTTCCCCACCTGAAGCATTACTAGGGAGAACACAATGAATGGGTCCTGGTAAGAATCCATGTTAGGTGCCCATTTTACAATGCATCTAAGTAACATAGAACAACTAAAAGAAGAGGAAAGAGGGAAAAACCCATGGGAACACCCCACCCCCCCCGCTTCTCATGTACGATGTACCAAAGAAGAAGAAATAAAAGGTGGGTAGTAAGCAACTGTGTCCTTCACTCCAAGATGATCACACAAAAAGTGAAACTTATACGTAGTAAATGTATTGGTGAAGATGTCTATAGTTTGGTTAGCAAATGGACAATGTTGTAAATTGATGATCTCATGATGAACTAATCCATGTGGCTCTAGGGACACACACAGGACAAAGAGGGCTTATGTAAGCTCAAAAATCAAAGTGGTTAGAATGCTTTCGAACTAGGACCAGAGCATAGATCTCGTTGTCCTAATCATGGCGGTGTGAATGGTTTGTCAATTCGAGCTCGTATGAGGGAGAACGAGCTAGTGAAAGTTATGGTCAAAGTTGGACTGTGGGCTAGGTTTAAGTGTCCTACAATTTGACTGACCCTGTGGCATGAAACTTAGCTCATGAAAGAGGGTGAAATTGTGGTCTCTTTAATTTGTCTAATAACCCTTATGTTAGATAAAATTTTAAAAATGCCCCATTTTAACATTAAAAAAAAATAAAAAAATATGAATGTGGTGGCGGGCCACCACCCCTGCCACCCCCAAAACCATATAACAAAAAAAATTAATAATTAGAAGTATTGATGGCCATGACCCCCCAGTGCAACCACACCCCAAAAATGCATATATTTTATATATATGGGGTGGGCACGGGCCACCTCCAGTGGACCCAACCCACACCCAACCACCACCATACATATGCCGCCATATTAAACGGGGCCAGTGGGATTTGAACCCACGGCTGGCGGGAGGGCCGTCGCCGCCCACGCGACGGCCCCACGTTTGAATGCCATGTACAACAAACAATGCAATGTACCATGTTCCGTCCAAAACAAGGCGCCTCCCAAACTAATTAAATGCATGCACGCTCATACCATTTACGCACCAACACACGATGCGGAATTACGGAGGCAAGGGGCGGACCGCCTAATGCGGACCAGACCTCGAAACATGCAGATTTATTTTTCTAAAAAAAATGTAATGTGTTAAAATGGGAGGGGCGGGGTTTGACCACTCGACCCCTCCTCAACTAATTTCACCTTAAACCAATCCACCTAAACTGACCAGTTGGTTAATCTACCCACAATTTTATATAAACACTCATTTGCACAGTGCACTGAGGAAGCATGGAGGAACCAGGAGTGGGCATGGAAATCGAGACGACATTGCTTTTTTTAATTAATTTATTGCAGGTGGAACCATGATTGAGTGAAAATCCCAGGAGGGTGAAACTTTCGCAGTGTCCAAATTGGACAAACTTTATGTCGATATTACACCTCTCGGCGACACGAACCCAATGGCATAGTTATTTTCTTGATCTGAGCAACAGATATGCAGAGGCCCCGGAGGAGGGAATCTTTAAGGAATCTAAAAGATTCCTTGAACCCCAGATTTTTATTTTCTCAAAATTCAGAAATTTGACAGTCAATTTTGCACTATTCGACGCCATAAATCTGATGGTGCATTCAGATTTTCCATTCGACCATTTCATTTTTCGGCCACTTTTCTAAGTGGAGTGCAGGTCTCAGCATTCATGTGCAAGTAACCATTTCCATGAGATTCGACGCTGTGAGATCGATGGTACGAACAGCTTCAGCAGATTGGCACCCTTTTCTTCAGATGGCCCCAGGATGTGAGGTATATGCAATGTGTTCATGTACTTCTTTTGCTATGCATTGTGCTGCATAGATACCTATTTGATGTTTGATGTGGGATCTTGTTTCTTACTTGTTTTCATGGTTCTTGCTTGACGTGATGCAAAATAATTTGTGAGATGTACTTGTTGTCATGATTCGTCATGTTTCATTTGAGATCCCTTTGTTGCATGTTGATGGGATACTCATGTGTCGCCATGTATGTTTGCATTGAGATCCCTTTTATGCCATGTTGGCGGGATGCTCATCATGCATGAGTGTATGTCATATTGATAGGAGTCCTTTTTTACTAAGAGTCCCTGTAGCGGAACATCTCTTGGTGCCACTCTTGTGTGAGGGCATTTTCCTTGTATTATAGAGACATCACCTCTTATGTACATCATCACTATTGACAACACTTAATGCAACAGCCTACACCATCTTGACATCAGGGCCTAGAGACATAGCCCCTCCTGGACGAACTCCGTTATCAACAGTTTATGTTTTCATGTGTTGATGATTGTCATGTTCCTCTTCTTTATGGCATGAAGATGTATTCATTTATGTTCTTTTAAAAATGAAATGTAACACATCACGAAAGTAAAAGGTCTTGGAAGGGTCCTTTGTCACACCCGGACTCGGATCAAGTGGTATCAGAGCAGTCTTTGCGTGAATGTGAATTGCAAGCATGAACAATGGAACATGCAGCAATAGAGGATGAAAAGGAGATGTACGAAACCATGCTCAAAATTTCCAAAAGGGTGGAAATAATGTATGAAATTCTACAGAAAGAGACAGAGGAAAAGGAGCGATTGCAGCTTCAGTTGAAAGCCATAGAAGAGGCCCTGGAAGAACTGAAGCACAACAAACAGAATCTTCAAACAAAGAACGCTGAATTGAAGATGCTTCTACATGAAGAGAAAGAGGAAAAACAAAGTTTGCTACAACAGCTGCAAGCTAAGGACGAGGCCTTGGAAAAGCTGCAGCGTGACCCATGTGAAGTAAAAAGTAATTCTCTAAATTCATGTATGTGTCTTGATGATGATTTCGCTATTTTTGAAAATCATACCAAAGGAATTGGCTCCAAACTGTTGAAGAGAATGGGGTATGAACGAAAAGGCTTGGGCGTTAATGGTCAAGGCATTGTCAACCCCATCAAAGTAGAAGAATCACCCTGTCAAGCAGGACTTGGGTATGTCAGAAAGGAAGTTGGGGAATGCGTCGAGACAGCTAGCAAACCACCAATAACAAATGATGAGAAGCCCTCATCAGTTCTTTCCAAATCGACAGAGGAGGTAAAAGATGTTGATTTCCTTTCGATTTTGTCTTCACATAGTATTATTTCTATTGGAGATTTGGAGATCCAAATTACAGGGACAAACATGAGGCTCCTTACCAGGACGAGGCACGAGGAGGAAAAATAACTTGGTGTTAATAACCAAGGCATAACTCAACCATTGGAGGTTGTGCAGAGACCTCAATTTGCAAGCTTAAGATACATAAAGGGAGAATGCTCGAAGGTGTTAGATTCTTCCAAGACATCGTTGAAATCGTCAAGGAAAGAGAATGATGGGAACACATCCCCAGCATCCCATGGCAGTGCCCATGGTAGGGAAAGAGTTGAGGCAATCTCTCATCGCCATACTTACACCAGAGACAACAGGGAAAGGTATAACCACTCTTGACATTCGAATGTTCATTTCGACTATAATCATGTTTTTAATGATGAACATAAAACATGGCATCGAAAAACATGTACCTTTTGTGGATTACATAACCATACATTTTCTAAGTGTTGGAAAAGAATGGCAGCACACAAAAGGATGAGGTGTGAAAGACCCTCTCGACAGCAGGGAAAGAAACATGTTAAGAAAATTTGGAGGAAGAAAACCTATTGCAGTCACTGCGACATAAGTGGCCATCAAAGAGCCACTTGTTGGAGGCTCCATCCAGAGCAGCGCCTTAAAAACAAAGTGTTGGTGCATGAACTAGAAGAAACAATTGTTTGACAAGCAAAATCACCACAAGGAGGCGACCCATTCACCTTGATAAGTGAAAAATGGTTTCTCGATATGTTAGGTTGTCATGGTCATGCTTTTGTAAATCATTTGTTGCATTTTAAAATGTAAAAGTGATGATGTGTTTTCCATCACTTGTTAAGCAACAATGATGTCTAGTCTTATTTTGAGTTACATGATAAACTGTGAAAGTGATGTCGTGTTTCCATCATTTGTCAAAGAAAAAATAATGTTTGGCCTTACTTTTGTAAATCATGTGTTGCAGTGATGATGTGTTTGCCATCACTTGTTGAAGCAACAATGATATGTTGGCCTTGTTTTCATAGCTGGGGTATTGCGTCCATCTTGATGTAAACTTGACCACCGAGTATGTGATAAAATCGTGGCAAGTGTGGGATGCTTGGGTCATTAATTGGTCATGTGAGACAAGCATGTAATTTTCAAAACAATGTACTACAGGTTCAGAGGTTGCAGGTGTCGACTCATTGCTTAAGGCTCCGAAGAAAAAAGGTGAAGGAGATGGAAGCGAGACTTTTCAGGACACTTGTGATGTAGATAAGGTACAAAGAAGTTGCAGATTATTTGTTATTCTTTTGGAGGACCAAAAGCTCCTCAGTGGGGAGGATTGATCCAGGTGGCTCTAGGGACACACACAGGACAAAGAGGGCTTATGGAAGCTCGAAAATAAAAGTGATCATAATGCTTTTAAACTAGGACCAGAGCATATATCTCGTTGTCCTGATCGCGGTGGTGCAAACAGTTTGTTAATCCGAGCTCGTATGAGGGAGAACGCGTTAGTCAAAGTTATGGTCAAAGTTGGACTATGGGCTAGGTTTAAGTGTCCTACAATTTGACCGACTCCGGGGCATGAAAATTAGCTCCCGAAAGTGGGAGAAATTGTGGCCTCTTTAATTTTTCTAATAACCCTTATGTTAGACAAAATTTTAAAAATGCCCCATTTTAATATTTGAAAAAAAATATGAATGTGGTGGCGAGCGACCAGCCCCGCCACCCCAAAAACCATATAACAAAACAAATTAATAATTAGAAGGACCTACAACCATGACCCCGTCGGTCCAACTGCACCCCAAAACTGCATATATTTTATATATATGGGGTGGGCACGGGCTGCCTCCGGTAGACTTGGCCCACACCCAACCTCCACCATACATATGCTGCCATATTAAACGGGTCCCGTGGGAGTTGAACCCATGGCCGACGAGAGAGTCGACGCCGCCCACACGGTGGCCCCACATTTGAACGCCATGTATAACAAACAATGCAACGTACCATGTTCCATCCAAAACAAGGTGCCTCCAAAACCAATTAAATACATATGCCCTCGTACCATTTACGCGCCAACACTCAATGAGGAATTACAGAGGTAAGGGGAAGGTTGCTTAATGCAAACCCGACCCCGAAACATGTGGATTTATTTTTCTAAAAAAAAAATTGTAATGTGTTAAAATGGGAGGGGCGGGGTTTGACCACTCGACCCCTCCTCAACTAATTTCACCTTAAACCAATCCACCTAAACTGACTTGTTGGTTAATCCGCCCACAAGTTTATATAAACACTCATTTTCACAGTGCGCCGAGGAAGCATGGAGGAACCAGGAGCAGGCATGGAAATTGAGATGACATTATTTTTTTTAATTAATTTATTGCAGGGGGAACCATGACTGAGCGAAATTTCCAAGAGGGTGAAATTTTTGCAGTGTCCAAATTGGACAAACTTTATGTCAATCTTACACCTCTCGGCAACACGAACCCGATGGCACAGTCAGTTTCCTGATCTGAGCAGTGGATTTGTAGAGGACCCGGAGGAGGGAATCTTTAAGGAATCTAGGGGTAATCTAAAAGATTCCTTGAGCTCCAAATTTTCATTTTCTCAGAATTCAGAAATTTGATAGTCGATTTTGCACTATTTGACACCACAAATTTGATGGTGCATTCAAATTTTCCATTTTCTCATTTAATTTTTCATCCACTTTTCTAAGTGGAGTGCAGGTGTCAGCATTCATGTGCGATCATCCATTTCCATGAGATTCAACGCCGTGCGATCGATGGTACAAACAACTTCAGCAGCGTGGCACCCTTTTCTTCAGATGGCCCCAAGATGTGAGGAATAAGAAGTGTGTTCATGTACTTCTTTTGCTATGCATTGTGCTACACAGATCCCTATTTGATGTTTGATGTGGGATCTTGTTTCTTACTTTTTTTCATGATTCCTGCTTGATGTGATGCGGAATCATTTGTGAGATGTACTTGTTGTCATGATTCATCATGTTTCATTTGAGATCCCTTTGTTGCATGTTGATGGGATACTCATGTGTCGCCATGTATGTTTGCCTTGAGATCACTTTTATGCCATGTTGGCGAGATGTTCATCATGCATGAGTTTATTTCATACTGATAGGAGTCCTTTTTGACTGAGAGTTCCTATAGCGGAACATCTCTTGGCGCCACTCCTACGTGAGGGCATTTTCCTTGTACGATAGTGACATCACCTCTTATGTACATCATCACTATTGACAACACTTAATGCAGCAACCTACACCATCTTAACATCGGGGCCCAGAGACGTAGTCCCTCCTGGACGAACTTCATTATCAATGGTTTATGTTTTCATGTGTTGATGATTTTCATGTTCTTCTTCTTTACAGCATGCAGATGTATTCATTTATGTTCTTTTAAAAATGCAATTTAACACATCACGAAAGTAAAAGGTCTTGGAAGGGTCCTTTGTCACACCCGGACCTAGATCATGAATCAACTCTCTGATGAAATGAATGTGGATCTCGATGTGTCACGGTTCATTGTCATTGCAATGGGTCTCTACAAAACTTGTGAGTACTTCGATTATCACACCAAATAATAGTCAAATGATGGAACTAGATGCCCAACTCAATGAGAAAGTTCGAAGGCCAATTTTTTTGAATAGTGATGTTGACTACTCCTTAGTATTGAGCCTTTGCTTATGATAAAGAAATGGTTGATTTCTTTTTACTTGACCATAGATGGGATTAGAAACCAAACTAGGATTATACCTAAAAGTGGACTTATAAGCAATGTTGTTACCAGCCCAATCAGAATTTGTGAAGCCCATGAGATCCAATACACATCTTGTTGCATAGTGGATCCCATAGCTAGTGATTCCCTGAACATATCTAAGGATGCACTTGGAAACTTTCTAGTGTAACTCATGTGACTCCTGCATGTACCTAGAAACTACCTCGACTACATATGAGAGGTCTGATTGAGTGTGGGTAAGATACAAAATGCTCCCCATAAGATATCAATACAAGGTGTTGTCCACCAATAGTGTATTGCCACCATCCTCAAGATCTACCCTAGACAAAAATGGTGTTCTTTTTGACTTGCAGTCAGTCGTCCGAAATATAACAAAGAGATCTCTGACATTCTTAGTATGAGATAACTTGATGTCAGAAGAATCATGATTGATCTCAGGACTATGAAAATAATGAAGTAGACCTAAGTCTGTCATAGATAACCTATCATGTATGATGTCTTTGACCATAGAAATCATTGAAGCCAAACAACCTGTGATCAGGAGGTCATCAACATATAGAACTAAGATCATTAAGCAAGAGGAGGCTCCTCAAACTAGGACCTTGTGGTCCTTGGATCCGCTAGTTACCCTAAAATATCATTATGTGTAGTTGGGTTGTGTTATGCATATATATTTCTTAAGCTCCTTATTCTTTGATTTCTCATAATGGCTAATGAGTCATTGTTGGAAGAAAAACTGGGCTTGAATGTGAATTATGCTTACGTCGTTTAGAATCAGATTTTGAAATGTGATATGAATGGCTGGACCCATCATCATTGATTTTTGGTGGAGTGAGAGGAATAAATATCCCTACAAGTGGTTCCAGTGGCACATGCAACAAATTTTCTTCAAACTAGACTCTTCATTAAATAAAGAGCTGATTAGTTGAGGGATCAATCAATCTATAATCCTTCACACCATTAGGATATCCAACTAAGATGCATGTTATTATTTGAGGATCTATTGCTTTCCTCTTTTTATAGAGTATGTAGGCCCATGTGTGTGATCCAAATATTTAGAAATGGGTGCTTTCTGGCTTGTTGTTGTTCCATGCATCAAAGGGAGTCTGATCATTGAAATATTTGTGAGGATATCCATTTTGAATGTAGTTAGCATAGTTATGGACCTCATACCATAGCTTGGAAGGAAGAGATCTTGCATGCAACATGCAAGTGGTAATCGCTTTTAGGGATCTATTCTTTCACTTGGCTACAAAGTGTATGATATTGAATGTTGTAGTTGTATACCAGCCTCTACAAAATGATGTTGAGCATTTAAATTCACATATCCCCCCCATTTTATGTGTGGAGGATCTTCATCTTCCTCCCAAATTGAGTCTGTACAAGAGCTTTGAAGTCTTTGAGATGCTCAAAAACTTCAAACTTTTCCTGAGAAAATAAACCAGTGTATCGTGGGAAATCATCAATGAATGTAAGCACACGTCTTTCCTTGTTAATAGATGGATTAGGAAAGGGCCCCATGAGATCACTATGGATGAGCTCTAAGGGAGAGGAGGCCCTCCAAGCCTTTCCTTTCGAAAACTTCTCTTTAGGATGTTTTACAAGAACACATCCTTGAAAAACTCCTTTTGAAAAGTGTATGTTGGGTAAACCAGTGACCATTCCCTACTTCCAGAGTTGTTGCATGTATTTGAAGTTTAAATGACCAAATCCCTCGTGCCAAAGTATACTATCATCAACAACATGTTTTAGTAGTAGAAAAGAATAATATTTAGCAATAAATTTACTATACAAGACTGATGATTTTCCTCACCAACAACAATCTTGGAGTTGTCATGTATGTCATATAAGGTTATATAATTAGGTGTGAATTCTACTCTTAATTTTATTGTGCCTAAGTTCATATCTGATAAACAGAGAGTAGATTCACAAAGGGTTGTGTAACTCTCAATAATTTCTAAAAGCTTCCATGTTGGAGTTATACTCTCCCTCATTTAGTGACCTCTATTAGAGTAGCTTCAATCTCATGCACCCAACAAACTAGAAATGAAAAAGATGTGTCTCGAAAGGAAACTACTACTTGAAAAGAGTAAGTAGAAGAACCTTTAATTAAGTGTATTCTGCCTCATATTAGAAAGCTAATAAGACCCATGTTCCAAGCAAATAGGGAAGCTTGAACTGAATTACACATAATGAGAAAGGAAACATAAATGAACATATAACAAAAAAAGCAAAGAAAATATGTTACCAAGAAGCATCAAGGTTTTTCTATGAGATAAATCAATGTAGAACAAGGCAACCCAATAACATTAAAATTAAACACCAAAAATAGATGACAAAGCAATGCCAACACTCTAATTAGCTTCAATATTATGCACCCAACAATAAGTGCAGCAAGTTTTTAATCACAATTTGGTAAAAAAATAATTTAAACAAGGTTTAAATACTTGATTTAGATATGCAAGAAATTTATCAGTTTCAATTTCATTTATTCATTTATCAATTTCAATTTCATTTAGTGAGATCAATTACGAGTTCGATTCTTGAGACTATTAACCAGGTACCACTTTTGGTTAGGTTCTCTTTTCCTCTGGTTCAACATGGCACCTTACGGTGGTCTATGCAAGTCTTTACTGGGTTTACCTTCTACGATTACCAACCCAAATTCAGGTGGTGCCTCAACCGGGGGGGTTAATGTTTTCCAAACTAAGTGGAAATTTATTACTAAGACTCTTAATACACATCAACACAATTACTGATAGTCTATCCATTATAAGTTTTGGAAAGTTTTTCAACATATTTTTCTTTGGAATCAGATTTCTTGAAATGAGTTCACATTCCTATCTTTTCAGGTGTCTAAATTCATAAAAAAAAATACAATTACGGTACATGTAGACATGTATGGTACATATTATCTCATACTAAATGTGGACAATCACCATCTAATCAGTGGCATGTTGTGGATGAACAATACATAAAATGAATATAGTACAATAAATAATTGTTCCATCAGGTTGGTCATGGAAAGACATGTATTACCTACCATTTTTGAACAATACAATGGGTCTACATAGGAACATTATATGGATTATAATCATTTTTTGGTTATTCAAAATATTTGACAATAATTTTGGATTACTGGCAACGTTTAATTATTCTACCTTTCAGAGTTTTTGATTGGAATTGGGTTAAATAAATTTTGGTTAGTTTGCATTTTTTATTATTTAAAATGTGATTTTAATATAAAAATAGAATATCTCTCAAGGCATTCAGATTGCGTAGAACTCACAAATAAACTGATTATTCCAACAAATTCTTGTGTTCAAACAGTTGGACTACTGTGTGACAATTGCTTTTGATATTGTTAATTGGGTTTTCACCTATACTATCAATAATATATTTGTGGTTTACTCGGAGTAGTTATTTATCTTTCAGATTGGAAGAATATAATTCAATCCATGGGACATTAAGGGATGTATCTTGAAGTAATGAAGTCCTCGCCTTTTTAGATGTGGACTTTTTCGAACTAGTACCGCAACTGGTAAACGATTTGTACTTTCTGCTAAATATAAAATATTTATTGTAAGGTAACATGGAAAAAGTCAACAAAAAATTAGTGAAGAGTGATCCCTCCATAAATAAAAATTGCATTCATAGAACCTGATTGTATGGTGGATTGGTCGAAATTTGAATTCACATAATTAAATTTCATGGTGAATTGGTTGAAGATGAATCAACGATAGTCACATAGATCCATAATAGGGATACTGCAGACAAACTCAATATGAACAAGGAATTGTATAAGATTGAAATGCCAACAACAATGACACTAGCATTCACTAATGTTCCCAGTTCAGAAAGTCTATAATAAATTCACAGCCATCCTCCAAATGATATTGAAAAAAGGGCCAATAGTGCAGTATCTCATAGGTTGGGATAACGACCACAAGCATAAGGATATAATATTATTAGCCTTAGTAAGCTTCAAGCACCATATATATTTTAGTAATGTCCATTTAGTAAAATAGTTAATAGAAACATAACCAGAAATAATGTAAATCATAGCAGAGACGTCATTTGGGCTAGAGACACTGGGCCAAGAACAATAAAAGAACTCAGTGGATTCCCCAGGGGGTTTAATGTTTTTCAAGAAACAGAGAACGGTTTAAACTGGTTACATGTTAAACAGAGAATAGTCTAAACTTGTTACACGTTAAACATAGAACAATCTAAATTGGTCCGAGAGACTTACCTGGTTAGGACAAGGAGACTGGGAACGTTGCCAACGACGAGTAAAACCAACGAATTCCTCTCGTGCCAAGCTACAAAAAAACTAAAAATGTCATTAAAAATTCCAATAAAACTTGTAAATAAAAAAATTTAATTACAAAAAACTTGAATTAACTTAGCTCACAGTGCTCAGTAGGGCTTCAGCTCAAACCAAGCTTATAACGCTCAGTAGGGCTTCAGCTCAAATCAACAAACCTCATAGCGTTGGACAACACAACTAAAAATCAACAGACCTCACAGTTCATGACAAATCAACAGTGTCGATAACTCCATGGCAGTGTCTGGGCCATCGTATATATAAAAGGTTTTTTTAGCTGAATAAATAAGTCGGCCGAACAAATAGTTCATTCGAATTAGTTATTCGGTCGAATTATTGATTCGACAGAACTATTTTTTTTCCGATTTTTTCAACTCTGGAAAAAATTATATTTAATGGTCGATGTTAGTCTAAATGACAAAAAGTTGAGTGGAACGTTAGTAAATAGTTCGACTGAAAAAAATAAACTGTTTGGCCGAAAAATTGTGAATTTGAATTTTTCGAAGGCGTTTTTGAGAAAAGTGTAAACTAACTTCATGTTTCCATCCTTAATGGATCAATCAATCTAAAACACTTCACACAATTGGGATATCCCATTAAGATGCATATGATGCTTTGAGGATCTACTGCTCTCCTCTTTTTAGAGGTATGTGGGCCCATGCATGTGATCCAAATATTTAGAAGTGGGTGACTTCTAGCTTGTTGCTACTCCATGCATCAAAGGGAGTTTGATCCTTGAAATATTTGTAAGGACTTCCATTTTGAATGTAGTTAGCACAATTATGTGCCTCATCCCATAGCTTCGAAGGAATAGACCTTGCATGCAACATGTAACTGGTCATCTCTTTTAGGGATCTATTCTTTTGTTTGGCTACTCCATTATGCTATAGAGTGTATGGTATTGAATGTTGTAGCTATATACCAACCTCTAAACAAAGATATGGATCACCAAATTTAGTATTGACTGTCATAGAAAAACTCAATGACTTATAAAAATGCAATAAGAAAAGTATTCAAGGCTTTTCACATACAAAGTTTCCATTATCACCTGCAACTTTGAACCTAGTACCGAACATAGTAAAGGTAGGTTGAACACAATCCATGAGCTTTCCATTACTGAGATTTCTCTCTTTTCCCATAGCGAGTCATTTTTTCCACAAGGTCATCATCTCACCATGCATTCCTTCCATAGACTCCCCTTTACTCATTGCTATTGTTTTCAAATCACCATTACTGAAGTCTATATGGAAAAACATCTTCAAATCAAAATTTTATGATGCAAAATTTTCACAGTGAACCTAACTAACAAAAAAAAAACACAAATCTTGCAAGGGAAAAAAGAGAAAAGAGACAAGCTTGAGATAAAGAAAAAATTAATTAGAATGAGTAATTAATTTATAACATATTTACACCGTAAGGCATTTCCCTTTGAAATGAACTCTTCTTTGAGCCTTGTTGTCGTTGTTATACACCATCGGATTAAGTGTTAGATTATTAAAATGTTGCCATCCATTTATCTCATAACTAACTTCTCCTTATCCAACTCCTTACCCTACGTTGATCTCATAACCAACTCCTTACCCTTCGTTGATCTCATAACCGACTCCTTTTTAGTTGCGTCCTAACTACCCTCGCTTCATTATTATTGCTCATTCTCCCCCTTCATTTTTGTGTGTTCGAATCAAATATAAATTGGTTGCAGCTACTGCATAATTTCCTTGCAAACATCAATCACATACTCCATCGCTACAACCCATCACAAAAACAACGGCGTCTCGACTGTGTCAATTTTCGGCCTCGGAGACTCTTGAAGCGAGTTAAAGAATGTAAGGTAGAATTTGATTACATCTTTCAAGGCCTGAAAATGAATTTTCAATGTTTGTTACTGCTCACCAAATCATCAACAAAGATCTAATTCCAGCTTTCAGCGCAAAACCGCTCTTTGAAGATTAGTGTGGTGATTGAACAATGACTTCTTTCCTGATACACAATGTGCAGATAGAAGATGTAAAGAATTCCGCACCAACAAAGCTGGTCCTCTACCTCACTGGGGCCACCAATATACTCTACACTTTCAGTGGCAATGCCGTGACAGTGTACGTTCCCAATATTTTTTTCTTCGCTTTCATGTGTTTCTACTGAAAATTAAAAGTTTGTCACTTTTAACAAACCTTCAATTTTGGTAACAGGGAAATAATGCATGCCATGTGGAAACCTAAAAAATTTAAGGCAATTTACATGTTGACAACTTTGTATGTCTTTACTCTAGCTCTACCCTCTGCAATATCGGTTTACTGGGCTTTCAGATGCAAATTCCCTTTCCTTGCTTCCCAAGTTGGGCTTTCGCAACCTGGTAGGTCGTTCTAATGCTCATTCATAAGGCCTGAAAGAACAATTTCCATTATATTTTTTTTGTTGTTGCAGTGTGCTAAGCATAAATGAGAGTCTCGAAATTTGAAATGGTTGCAGTTCATTACCTTCGGGTTCACATGCACCCCCTTATACTTTGTGTGGGAAAAGGTTATCAGAATGCACGATACAAAGAGCATTGTGAAGCATGCACTTGCTAGGTTGCCTGTGGTGATTCCCATATGGTTTCTTGCAATCATTTTCCCCTTCTCCAGGCTTATCAACTGTGCAGGAGGCGCTCTCTGACTGAAATTTACAATCTACATTATACCTGCCATGGCTCACATTTTAACTTACAGGACAACTTTGGCTAGAAAGGTATGAATATTTACACATTTTATATACTCAGTAATAATTTCTTTAAAGTGAAACATTTAATGATATCTATATATTGATAATTTAATTTTTTTTATAAGTGTTGCATTTATATATGACCAACTTAGATGCAGTTTGACTCTGGATTTATCTAGTCATGAGAGGGATCATTTTTTTGCTAACTAGTTTTTTTAAATAATTAATTCTTCTTAGTAAAATATCTTAATATTAAGACATAACTTAATCCATTTTAATTCTATATTTTTTTAGCAAATAAATTCAAACATTTTTTTTTAATAATTAATTCTTCTTAGTGAAATATCTTAATATAAAGACATAACTTAATCCATTTTAATTCTGTATATTTTTTAACAAATAAATATCATGCTGCAACCTCATCATAAAATTTGAGTGTAAATTAGGTATTTTTATTTAAATAACAAATTTGGAATTTAGAATCAACTTGCATTTATACTAATTTAATTTAAGATTAACATGGATTTATAATAGTGATTATATAAAATCTCACCCGTCCTAAATTGGAGGTGCATATAAAATTTCACTCATCATAATTTAAGATTAACCAATAGGAAATTTAAGATTAACATGGATTTATAATAGTGTTTATATAAAATCTCACCCATCCTAAATTGGAGGTAAATATAAAATTTCACTCATCATAAAATTGGAGTGTAAATTAGGTATTTTCACTTACAAATTTGGAATTTAGAATCAACTTGCATTTATACTAATTTAAGTGTTATATCCATTTTTATTTAGCCTAGTTGTACAATTTAATAAATCTGAAATTTAAGTTTACTAATTTAAGTGTTATATCCATTTTAATTTAACCTAGTTGTACAATTTAATAAATCTAAAATTTAAGATTAACCAATCAAAAATTTAAGATTAACATGGATTTATAATAATGTTTATATAAAATCTCACCCATCCTAAATTGGATGTTCCATTCAATTAAAATAATTAACATATCACTTAAAATCAATTTGAATAATAAAAAATTCAAACATTTTTTTTAAATAATTAGTTCTTCTTAGTAAAATATCTTAATATTAAGACATAACTTAACCCATTTTAATTCTATATTTTTTTTAACAAATAAATTCAAAAAAAAAATTTAAATAATTATTTCTTCTTAGTAAAATATCTTAATATTAAGACATAATTTAATCCATTTTAATTCTATATTTTTTTAACAAATAAATATCATGCTGGAACCTCACAAATTTGGAATTTAATTCTAGATTTTTTTTAAAGCAAATAGATCCTCACAAATTTGGAATTTAGTTCTAGATATTTTTAAAGAAAATAGATATCACGCCTTGCATTTATACTAATTTAAGTGTCATATCCATTTTTATTTAGCCTAGCTCTACAATTTAATAAATCTGAAATTTAAGATGAACCAATTGAAATTTAAAGTTAACATGGATTTATAATATTGTTTATATAAAATCTCACCCATCCTAAATTGAAGGTGAATATAAAATTTCACTCATCATAAAATTGGAGTGTAAATTAGGTATTTTTATTTAAATAACAAATTTGGAACTTACAATCAACATGCATTTCTACTAATTTAAGTGTTATATTGATTTTTATTTAGCCTAGTTGTACAATTTAATAATTCTGAAATTTAAGATTGGTATCCTAAATTTAAGATTAACATGCATTTATAATAGTACTTATATAAAATCTCACCCATCCTAAATTGGAGGTGAATATAAAATTTCACTCATCATAATTTAAGATTAACCAATCGGAAATTTAAGATTAACATCGATTTATAATAGTGTTTATATAAAATCTCACCCATTCTAAATTGTAGGTGAATATAAAATTTTACTCATCATAAAATTGGATTGTAAATTAGGTATTTTTATTTAAATAACAAATTTGAAATTTAGAATCAATTTGCATTCATACTAATTTAATTTAAGATTAACATGGATTTATAATAGTGCTTATATAAAATCTGGCCCATCCTAAATTGGAGGTGAATATAAAATTTCACTCATCATAATTTAAGATTAACCAATCGGAAATTTAAGATTAACATGGATTTAAGATTAACCAATCGGAAATTTAAGATTAACATGGATTTAGAATAGTATTTATATAAAATCTCACTCATCTTAAATTGAAAGTGAATATAAAATTTCACTCATCATAAAATTGGAGTGTAAATTAGGTATTTTTATTCAAATAACAAATTTGGAATTTAGAATCAAGTTGCATTTATACTAATTTAAGTGTTATATTCTACCAATCAGAAATTTAAGATTAACATGGATTTATGAAGTGTTTATATAAAATCTCACCCATTCTAAATTGGAAGTGAATATAAAATTTCACCCATCATAAAATTGGAATGTAAATTAGGTATTTTTATTTAAATAAAAGATTTGGAATTTAGAATCAAGTTGCATTTATACTAATTTAACTGTTATATTCTACCAATCAGAAATTTAAGATTAACATGGATTTATGAAGTGTTTATATAAAATCTCACCCATCCTAAATTGGAGGTGAATATAAAATTTCACCCATCATAAAATTGGAATGTAAATTGGGTATTTTTATTTAAATAGTAGATTTGGAATTTAGAATCAATTTGCATTTGTACTAATTTAAGTGTTATATCCTTTTTATTTAGCCTAATTGTATAATTTAATAAATCTGAAATTTAAGATTAACCAATAAGAAATTTAAGATTAACATGGATTTATAATAATGTTTATATAAAATCTCACCCATCCTAAATTAATTGAAATTTAAGATTAACATGGATTTATAATAGTGTTTATATAAAATCTCACCCATCTTAAATTAATTGAAATTTAAGATTAACCAATAAGAAATTTAAGATTAACATGGATTTATAGTAGTATTTATATAAAATCTCACACATCCTAAATTAATGACCCACACTTGTCGGCACTTGACCACACTTGTTGGTTCAATCTGAAATAAATATGAAATTTAAGTGTTTATATAAAATCTCACCCATCCTAAATTAATTAATGTTTATATAAAATCTCACCCATCTTAAATTAATGAACCCGACACTTGACCACACTTGTTGTTCAATCTGAAATTCAAGATTAACATGGATTTATAATAGTGTTTATATACCACACTTGACCACACATTTTGGCACTTGATCATCCTAAATTAATGAACCGGACACTTGACCACACTTGTTGTTCAATCTGAAATAAATCTGAAGTTTAAGATTAACATCGATTTATAATAGTGTTTATATACCACACTTGTTGGCACTTGACCACACTTGTTGGTTCAATCTGAAGTAAATCTGAAAAGTGTTTATATAAAATCTCACCCATCCTAAATTAATGAACAACAATTGACCACACTTGTTGGCACTTGACCACACTTTTTGTTCAATCTAAAATAAATCTGAAATTTAAGATTAAGGAATCGGAGATTTAAGATTAACATGGATTTATAATAGTGTTTATATAAAATCTCACCCATCCTAAATTGATGAACCACGCTTACCACATTTGAATTTGAGATTAATCTATCGTAAATTTAAGATCAACATGGATTTATAATAATGTTTATATAAATCTCACCCATCCTAAATTGATGAACCACAGGCACTTGACCACACTTGCTGGTTCAATCTGAATAAGAAATTTAAGATTAACATGGATTTATAATAGTGTTTATATAAAATCTCACCCATCCTAAATTGATGAACCACACTTACCACATTTGTCGGCACTTGACCACACTTGTTGGCACTTGACCACATTTGACCACACTTGTTTTTTATCATACTTGTTGGCACTTGACCACACTTGTTGGTTCAAAATGTATCATCCAAAAATTTCTCTTATGTGATTTCTACTGAAAGACTTTGCTTAATTAGATCAATTACCTATCAAATTTTAGAATATTCTCAAAATATATAATAAAAAAATTTTAAATAAATATCTGACTCACTCACTATCTACTAGAAAACTTTGCTTAATTAGATCAATTATCTATCAAATTTTAGAATATTCTTAAAATCTATAATAAAAGTGTTTTAAAATAAACATCTTACTCACTCACTATCCTTTTTTTTATTTTCACATTAACATATCTCAAAAAATAATTGATTATACCTTGATGGCTGATTTTCAGAATGCTGTGGAAAAACCACCCTAACAACCCTTCTTTGATAGTAGGGTTTGCATTTGGCGGATAAACATATTTGTGGTGATTTGGGTGTTGATAGTAGGGTTTTGCATTTGGCGGTTCGGCGAGCGTGACGAATTTCTTGCATCAGGTTGACTCATTCGGTCTCTTTGCAAAGTGTTATTAATGTTCTCCCCATGCACCAGCTGCTCCAAAATCACATCTTCCTCCTCCTCACAAAACTTGAAAATTCGAATGGAAATTCTCTGAATTTAAGAGGGGAACAATATGACATATATAGAATATGTTTTGAGCATGGGGCTTATTCTTTGACCTAGAAGGCAATGAGTAACAATGGAGGATGGAGTTGTCAAGCCTGAGGGAGGGTCACAAAATTCATACTCTGCACATATACCATATTTGAAACTACTTGAAAGCTTACATGCTTACAATTATTTTTCAGGCAACAAATGAGTTTATAAACGGAATTGCATTGTAATTGTAATTGTAATGTAGTACTCCATTTATCTTGTTAATGGACACTGAAAAACTACTTAAGCTTACTACCACTGCTATGCCGTTATACTTATTCACCCTTTGTTGTTCTCCCCAATTATTTTGTATCACCATAATGTATGTTGTTGCCAACTTATGATTTTCTGGTTATATGAATGATCAATGGAAAAGAGTGTTCAGCTATCAAAATTGTTTACAATAGTTTTTCTTAAAATTTAAATGTTGTGCAATTGGATTTATCAAGTGCACTAACAAGTTTGGATTTATTATGTTGTTTGCATTTTTAAAGAAAGAAATGGAAATAGTAGATAATGGTAAATGTTAATCACTTTTTAGTTTTGGCCACAACATTTTTGAGCGAATACATAGTTTTTCCATATAATATTGATGTTGGATTTAACTTAATTTAAATAAAATTATATTTTCCAAAAACCACATATAAATAAATATACATAATAGATGAATATATCCTTTAATTTAATGATTATAAACCACATAGTAAATAAATATACATAATAGATGAATATATCCTTTAATTTAATGATTATATTTTTCAACAATGTTAATTAAAGAGGAATATATGTTTTTATGAGTATTATGTATTATGAAGATTGATCGGCCTATATTGGTCAATTTGAATGGACTACTCTTCCTATTTTTTTATGAGTATTATGTATTATGAGTATTGATTGGACTATATTGGTCAATTTTAATGGATTACTCTTCCTAGAACTCACCATATAAATGAACTCATGGGATATAGATGCAAGTGTCCAATCTATGTATAAAGAATCATTCTTAAAGTTGTGATGCAATTTTAAATGTGGAAATACTACCATCATGTTTTTCACATCTTAGAAGATCAAGAGCCAATCTTTATTACAAGCATTATACTATCTATAAACTTCAGATTATGTAAAATAATTTAGCTTTATCTTCCACTTTTGCATGCAAGTTTTTTTATTAATTCTTATTTTAAATAATCATTTACGTGTCAAGAGTGTTCCTCAATTTATGTATCTTCCACCTTTGCATGCAATTTTCTTTATTAATTCTTATTTTAAATGAGCATTTACATATCAAGATTATTCCTCAATTTACGCCTTAAGTCATTTCCTTTGCAACATTTGGTACAAATGCTAGTTATAGAGATTTGAACTCACATAACTAAAGAAACGAACAATTCACTAAACTACTCGAGCTAATATATTTTGACACATTAACCCAAATCTTAATCAACATTTTTAAATCTTAATCAACATTTTTAAAGTATTAACCATAACACGGTAAAAAATAAAAATTAAAAAAGTTACATGGTCTAAAATAGAGTTTAAGCTTTCTTGAATGAATATTAGAAAGTATTCAAATGAAGTCACGAAAAACAAATAGCATTTAACAAATAATAACAGTAATTAGTACAGTTCTCCATTTAATTAGAATGAGTAATTAATTTATAACGTTACCTGTTTCTGCGTAATTACGTTAATGATGTAATTTCCGTTTGATTAATTATTTTTAAAGCATAAGTGTTGGTCGTGGTGCTATCTCTTACCGCGTATTCACATTAATTATGTAAGATTCGGATTGATTAATTATTTCTGTACGATTATGTGTAGGTCGTGGGCTAACGTTTTCCGCGTACTCACATTAGTTACGTAGTTTCGCTGAACGAACTCACGCGCTTCTAATGGCGCGGTAAATGAAAGCCACGTCCCACCCCTTTCAAATTCACGGCATAGAGCATGGCAGCCAACATCGGGCATCGTGGAAATCACGACTCCACCAAATTTTTATCCTAAATATATCGTTAGAAGCTTCGAGAGAGGGGTTGTGCTGTCAATTTTTGGGAGGTTCGGCGAATGAACACACCAAGTTTATTCTCTTAGCTTTACGTGTTAAATGAATGTTACACTGCAGCACCTTTAAATTCACAGCACAGTTAACATAAGGCGTTGTAGAAATCATACCTGGACATTTAGTGCGAGAGATAAATTTTCTGAATGCGCGCTCTGCAAGCATTCTTGTTTATTAAACGCACTCTAGATTGCCTATTATTGTAGTTTGCTAAGAGTTTCACTCAGGGTTTGGTGCAGATTGGGATTCTCATTTCAATATTGTTTTCGATCCATTCTGTCAAATGGCGATTACCAAGATGACGGCGACATGTGATATGCAGTGGATGGAAGATGCCCCTCCGCAGAAGCTGTGTGTGAGGGGACGGCGGCCTTTCGAGAAAAAGCTTCTGCCGATTGCGGAAGAGCGCAGTCTCAGCAACGGCGAGCTCATGGATGGCCTTCGCTCTGCTTTTCCTGCGGTCTGTACCTTCAAATCAGAGACGGATAATATAAGATTGGTGTCGGCAGAGTGTTGAAATTTTTGTTCGCGTATTCTGAAATCTTCAGATCACGAAGTTATTTCTGGGAATCGATACGGGATTCGGATGGTCCGTATGTCATATTGATTTCAATTTGTATTGTATAGAGGAAAAATTATTTCTCCTCTGAAAATTATTCTTTTATTCGTCATGTGCGCTGCAAAGTTCAGATATACATGTTTTAATATTTCGTAATGAAATTGGATTTCACAGGAAAGAAAACGTGGAAAAATGAGTGGATTGGAATATGTTCTGAAACCCGTAACATATTCTTCGGGAGGCATTTTCCCTTCCCTGTTCAACGTCTCAGAAATCTTTTGATCTCAAACTGTAACCTCACAATTTCCATCTAAAACTGTAATTTATATCTTTTGCTATAAAAATGGTAAGAATTTAATGAAAAAGTAATTTAATATCTAAAACTGGAATTCTATATTAAATTGTCTAATTTAATTTATGGATAACTAAATCTATTTATATCTCACAATTCCAGTGAATGAGATTTAAAATTTCAACGATCAACTACACGTTTCCAACGATTTTAAATTCACCAAATTTCAGGAGAGAGAGCCAAAGGTGAAGCAATATAACAGAACCGTCCCGTATACCATGCATTGATTAAGTCAAAGTGAGGCCGTAGGTGAAGCAATTTGAGAGAATTTGAATATTTCTTCTCCACCGTCTCTCTCTTTATCTACTTTAGTTCTTTTATCCTTCTTTTTCTCAACATCTTTACTCGGCCAAACCTGCCTCAACCATTTCTTGTGTTAAGGCTTTTAGCTACAGGAATATGTGCACATTGCACATTTTTAGCATTAGAAACACACATATGTTTTTGGTGCAAAGAACACACATGCCATTTTTATACTGAGAATACATACATGTTAGGAATGTGCACATGTTTCTTTAAAATTTATTTATTTTTCTTGGTGGGAAGCTTATGTGCACTGTGATTTGGTTGTTTTAAATATATGTTTGGAATCATAGACTTAGTAATTTGGGTGGGAAATACATAAAACATTAAATTTTAGAAAATAAATATATATTTATATAAGTTAAATAAATTTATTGTTCTTAAAACTAAAAACATATATTAAATCTATTATATAAATTCTAACTATTTTAATATAACCTTATAAATTAAATAACTAATAATATCAATAACAAAATGATTACTACAATTAATTATAACTTAACAAATTGAAATATAACGTAGACCCATAACTTACAACATCATCGAAACCTTTTTCTCACTTTCGAAAAAAGACTCACCCTAAAGGCTGTGGAATCTTCCTTCCCCAAACTGCATTTTGCACGAGCGAGGACTCGAGGGATATTTTACAAAGACGTGCCCATACGGTTGATCAGGGATTTGAAATCTCTAATAACATATTTCACAACAAAATTCAGATCACGTCATTTCCAATCAAGCTATCTTTGGAAACAGATTGCATTATATAAAACTAATGTAGCAAAATCATGTATTATTGAAACTTCCAACCTATAAATCATTAATAAATTGTAAGTTCATGAAGATATCAATCTAACTCCATAATTTTCCATTTCTAACTACATTTGTTCCATTTCATTGCAATGGAGAAAAAGGTATGCAATTTCATGAAATTTTGATGATATATAACGGAAAAACTCAATTATGTGAAGCGGATGATCATGCAGGTTGCACATTTAGGCACGTGCTAATATCAATTGTTTTACGGATATGTTATTATCAATTTCCTACAGAATTTTGAAAAATTTAATAATTTATATATCTAAATTTTATAAAAATATTCAAATTTATAATAATTTATAAATAATTTTTATGAAATTTTAAAATTTTAAAGTAAAATATTTTTATATTAAATTTTTTTTTTTTTAAATATAGAAAATTAATTTATTTGAGAATATTAAAAATATACTAAAAGGTTTTTTTTTTAAATAACTGGACTAGGGCAATTTTAAAAAAAATTGATGGTAAAAATATTCAAATCCTATTTTTCATTTTGGAAATGGCTTTAGTACCATGAAAACCCATGCCGTGGATTTACAAAAATATCTGCCAATATTTTTTAAATCGAGCAAGAATTTCCATAATTCTCTAGACAAATTTGAAATCTCTTTAAACTATATTTCTATAATATCATATATTAAATTCAATAGATCTATAATATCATATATTAAACCTTCTCAGTTCATTCACAATTTCACATATTGATGTTGTTTTTTTAAGGAAGAAAAACGCTGTACAGAATACATACCATGCATATTATTCTTAAGATGACTGGAACCTTGTACTCCATCTCTCACAAGAGGAGAAGGGGTGAGCTATCAAACTGAGATATATATTGACCATCAAAAAGATCATATCACCCTAAATGTAATATTCTTTAGTATCCAGGGGCAGAACGAGCAACCCCATTTCTAAGACAAAATTGCATATATTGTTTAGAGCAGCAAACCAAAAAGTGATATATACAGAAACAAAAAGAGATATATACAAACTTTGCAGAGAAAAATGGAGGTTTAGATTTAACCCAGAAATAGGAAGTCCCCCATGTCATATGTATTGTGCTACAGGGTGATCTCTAAATACCATTTACCATACATTCCAAGCAATCTTTTTTTTGATAAAGTTTCTGCTTCCATGTTTTGGGACCTATCAATATGCTGGATTATGGAACTTTCCTGACGCTGCCAAAGGAGCTCTATCCTCTTCAACAATCCTTGTAGCATAAGAGTGTTGATGGAGGCTTTACCCAATACATGGTCTATAATGATCTTCGAGTCTTCGTATATGTGCAAGTAAGGAATATTAAGAAAGTTGCCGAAACACAAGAGGCCCCATAGAGCTATTGCCTCCGTCTTGTTGTTAGTGCCATAACCTCCATTCCAGAAAATCCTATAAGATAATTCAACTGATATAGTAATCCAAACACCACATGCACAAGAACCCCTTTGAGCTGCTCCATCAAAAAAAACTCCATCGGATACCATAAAAAAAAAAAGGAAGAGGTGTATTGTTATGCATGTGTGCGCTGTTCACATATTGATGTTGTTGCTATTAATTAATTACATACACTTCCTCTTCCAAAATGAAGAGGTTCCTTAATTCGATATCGATCTCTAAAAAAAATTATCACTTCCCGATGCACATAATTACACACTTTTACCAGAGGAACTTGAGCATGAATAACAAGAGAAATTATTTTGTTTTGTTTTCAGTGTTCTTGCAAAAAAATTTAACATGATACAAGTTCATATCCCCATGCTATAATTGGGTACGATGCTAGGTTTTCCCAGATATGGACCATTCAATTCCGTAACGATCTAAAAAAGAAAAGAAAAAAAAAACACCTCGGCCACTAGCAAAAGTACAGTTAAGAAAAAAAGTCAAGACGTTTCAGACGCAGATCTTCCATCATCGCCCTCAGCTTTGAAGCCACAGAACGCAGGAAAAGCTGGTTGAAGGCCATCCATGAGTTCGCCATTGCTGAGACTCCTCTCTTCTGCGATAGCGGGCAATTTTTTGCCAGAAGGTCGCCGTCTTACCACGTATTCCTTCCGGTAAAGAGCAATTTCCATCCACTGCACTTTGCCCGCCGCGGCCGTTTTCGGAATCGCCATTACTGAAGTCTTCCTGGAGAAAACAATCTTCCGATCAAACCCTTACGGTGTACTACTCTGCAGAGGCGACGCAAAATTGGGTTAAATTGGAGAAAATATCTTCCAAATAACGCAGATGTAAACTGTAATTTGGTAAGATGAATCCTTCAACTGAGATTTCCGCGACTCCTTGCGATGGGTGTGCTGTGAATTTAAAGGGGGCGTGGTCGCATTCATTCTAGAGAAATCAAACTTACTCCGATAATATCGCTGTATCTTTTTGCATTGACGGGTAGAGTGCATATGGAAGTTTCTAAGTGAGAAATATTTCGCTTCGAGATGGGGGCAATTTTCTGTCTTATGAATCTTTGGAATATTTCGCTTCAAGATAGTCAAGCAGAACAGTGAATAAGTACTTTTTTGAACGCTGTTTCGTTTCCGATAGTGATACTTTATGCCAAATTTTGGTAAAAAATTTGTAAAAATTTCGGTAAATTTGCGTTATAGGGGAGGGTCGCCAATACATGTGCGCCTTCCCCGCCACGTCGTAATACCACGCATCAACCCACATGGCTCCGGTACGACACCTGTCCACCGTGGAGCTGGCCGTGTGGGCTATCACCTCCAACATTAAAACACGAACTTGGCGCCATTTACATGGTTGGTCTGGGCTCATTTCGACCATGTTCCATTTTCCCTTTGTCTTTCTGCTCGGGGCCGGTAGTTGGGCGAAGCCCCCCGCCGAAGATGGCGCGGGACGGCCCTGTAACCTGCGCGCATGGTGGTTAGAACCTGTGTTGGGGGAACGCTGTGTTCGGTTGACAGGGTTTGTATTGTTGCGCGCAGAGTCGTTTATTCGTGTGCTGGTGCGAAGGTTTGATGGAGTTTCTGGGTTTCTCGCTGGGACAGCGGTTCTGCTTTTCTTGTGCTTTTCCGCCTGGATTTCTTGGTCGTTCTGGAATGCAAGTTGTTTAACATGGAATGCCGGTTGTTTAGCATTTCTCTGGTGGTGGTCTTATTCGGCGATTTTGTTGTTTGGGGAGGAGTCGGTCGCCATTCTACTGAGCTTGAGGTAACATAACATTTTTAGGGTTTAGCTCTGCTGTTTTTGTTGTTTTTGTGATCTCTAATGGCTTCTAATGGCTTTTTTCTTCCTGTTGCAGGTGTTGCAGGTGTGGAAAAGGACGTTGCAGGTGTGGAGAAGGTCTGGCGAGCTGTGGGGAAGGTGGGGGAGGTCGGCGACCATCCATGGCCTGTAACCAGTAGGATTTTTAATCCTACCAGCTTTACTCTGTGTTTTTCAACACAAGCATCTCTAACAGGATATTTTGTGAACTTTCTATGGCATTTTATGGCAGTATTTTGAGCAATTTTTTGAGGGTTTAGGGTTTTAGGCATTCTATGGCATTTTTGTTGTTTTAGGGTTTAGGGTTTTAGGCATTCTATGGCATTCTGTCTGTTTTGGCTATTTTAGCCTGTTTTAGCCCTCAAAACGCTCTGTAGCTGCTCTCCCCTGACTTGCATAGCCGGCCTCGAGCAGAAAGACAAAGGGAAAATGGAACATCGCGGAAATGAGCCCAGACCAACTTTCGAAACTCTCTGTAGCTGCTCTCAATTGCCTTGTTACTGTGTTTGCTTTATAGATAAAAACGCTGCATTTTTATTGTCCCTGCTATTTTATCTTTTTCATTTGGGATATGAGGGTTTCTCTTTTCTTTCATAGAGTTCTGAGTGCTCTGCTTCGTGCTATTGTTTGTTTTATATTCGACTGCTCGGAGGGGAAGGCTCTTCTAAAGCCTCACTAAACCCTTATGAAGCTTCTTCGCAGACTTGCTACTCAGGTTGCTCTCTGGGCTACAGTGTTGTATGGAAGCCGTGGACATTTGTATGGACTTTGTATGGAAGTCGTGGACATTTTATGACCTTAATCACAGTTATACTGTTAATTTATTTATGGTTTCTTGAAGTCATAACTGTTATCTTGTTTCCTTCTATGAAAGTCTTATTCCGAATTTTACACACAAGTTGCATTCTCTATTATTTAAATTGACTTGGGCTACAGTGTTGTATGGAAGCCGTGGCCATTTGTATGGACTTTGTATGGAAGCCGTGGACATTTTACGACCTTAATCACAGTTATACTGTTAATTTATTTATGGTTTCTTGAAGTCATAATTGTTATCTTGTTTCCTTCTATGAAAGTCTTATTCCGAATTTTACACACAAGTTGCATTCTCTATTATTTAAATTGACTTGGGCTACAGTGTTGTATGGAAGCCGTGGACATTTGTATGGACATTTGTATGGAAGCCGTGGACATTTTACGACCTTAATCACAGTTATACTGTTAATTTATTTATGGTTTCTTGAAGTCATAACTGTTAGTTTGTTTCCTTCTATGAAAGTCTTATTCCGAATTTTACACACAAGTTGCATTCTCTATTATTTAAATTGACTTCTCTGGATACTGTTTGAACGCTACTATTCTTGATTTACTCATTGTAGAATATTATGATTTCCTTATGCTGTAAAACCTTGCATAGTGCTAAGCTTTTGAGATCGTTTTCACTTGTGACGGTGCATCTCTATTTGAAGGTTATTTTGTTTTTACAGCTGATGAGTTTATATAGTCCAGAAATGGGTAGGGTTTACTGTTTTATGAACAAAGCTTCTACTCTTTTATTTCCTTTTAATATCGCTCAGCTTTTACTAGCAAACTTTATAGGATTAAATCCTTGTCAGGGTTTTGTTAGAGTTTTGTCAGGGTTTTGTTAGAGTTTCCTTGTCAGGGTTTTGTTAGAGTTGAAATGCCCGATAATGCATGCAGAGAGATTGACCGTTCTTCATGAAGAAATAAGTTCGATATCTGCTTGAGTCAGAGTGTTGGTGTTTTCAACCTGTAACTCCAGTGTCTCTCAGTAGTTATGTCTTCGGTCAGGTCTTGAGTGGGCATATCAATTTGGAACAATTTCTGTTTTTTACACCTATGACCTGGAGCATATTTTTCATCACAATTATAGGAGAGTCCATTTCTTTGGTGGTCTACCATTTGTGTTGGAGACAACCTTTGTACTTCCAAGGGATGTGTAGGAATTGTGCTAAGTTGGAATATTTGATTCTGCAAACAGATTTCTATGCACTTTTGAAACTTTTCTTCCTAGTTGCTTGGGGAACAGGGATATAAGGAGTGCAGAGCTATCGGGAGAGGAGAATGTGTTGATAATAGTGATATATTTGTAGGGTGCTGGTGTCCATTGTAGCTGTTGAATTGTCTAGATTGTGTACCTCTGAATGTAAATTTCTTGTAATATGTGAAAAGAATATTGAATCAAAACCCTCCTTGACCCGTATATAGCACATGACCTACTGAAATTTTAAATTTATGGAGTCGGTATAATCTCTATTCCAAAAAACATAATTATTGTTGCTTAGTTGCCATGCATTAGATACTGTGAACACTCTTATCAAGAGCCAATTCAATCCCTTTAAGAATGGCATGTGCTTCTGCCTGATTGTTGATCTTTCCTAAGGTTCATTCAAATTTTAAACATTATTTATCTCCAGCGTTGATGACAAGACCCACAATTGCAGTTACCCTGGATTTCCTTTCGGTACACTGATTTCCTTTGAATCTCTCTTATTTTTGCAATGCCTAGTTTTGTGCAGGGAAGTTTAAATTACAGGAAAGCTTAACATGCTGTAGATTTTGAGCTCTGAAGCAATTTTGTGGGATTTTTGTATACCTACTGCTTTGGAATTTCCTTCTTACATGTATTAGAGGCAATTCATAATTTTTCTGTACCGTAATACACTGTTATAGATCAATATTAACCCCAGAACTCATAAGTGTAAAAAGGGATCTAAAGAAACAGAGACATGATTCTCTTGATGCTTAAAAGATCCCATCTTAAGATGGGTCTACGCTAGTTTATATTTTGTAGATTTATAAATTATTGTAATTGTCAAACAATTGATCTACTCATGAAGGAAAATGAAAAAGGTGAATAGGTGCTTAGAAAAGAATTAATGACTAAGCCACAATTCGTCATATAGCTGATTAGGTTACTGTGCACCCAAATTTCTCAATTGCTTTTGGAAAGTTGATGTAACAAGATGGAACAATATGATTCTCATAGTTGTTCATCAACTGATTTGATTAATTTAGATACTTCCATCATTTTTACTGACACATATAAAAACACATGCTCTTTATAAGTTGGGCATACTCCACGGTGGACAGGTGTCGTACCGGAGCCATGTGGGTTGACGCGTGGTATTATGACGTGGCGGGGAGGGCGCACATGTATTGGCGACCCTCCCCTAGGTGATTGATAAAAATCATAACTATGTTCTTTATTGTATTTCTAGTTTCCAGCAATGTAAAGTTCTTATTCATTCTAATTCAATCAATAACATGCTAAGTATAGAGTTCCTTACTACTAGTGCCTCGTACATTAGAAGCGAGCAGGAGGTGTTTCTAATTGTGAGTGTAGACTTCTATTCAGTGTTAAGTGATTGTAAACTTGCCTAGCACTGTCATCACATTATAACGGTCCACTTATTGGAGCCATAAGTGAGTTTAGAGCTTTGTACAGTGCGCACAGAATAACTTATAGAAATAGTTTTATCATAATTAATATTTTACAGAAAGACATATTCCATTGAAAATTTCTTATCAACACACAGTTAGGTTGCCACAAGAAATCACTACTAGGTTGTAAGCCAAAATGTTGCTGTGCCAAGAAAAAGATACAATCCATCCAAAATCCACATCATAATGTGGTTAGAACCGAAAACATATGACACCCCTATTCTTTATGGCCCTGAGAATCTTGAGTGCCAAAACTCCCTGAGTTACCTTCTTGAGCCAGGTAGGTTGGCCTACCAGTCAAGGGCTGATTAGGAAATGGTCAATTGTTGCCATATGATTGATTCCAATTTGCAGCTTCCAACCATGGAGGTATTGAGTACCCATACCTCACATTTGCACTACTGACCCCTGCATTAAGTGGAGGTGTGTAATGAGCATACAGAGAATTGACACCAGCTCTGGTAGGAACAAGGCAAGTGGGTAAACCCTCGGTTTGATAGTGGGGCACTTGAATGTTTATGAGATCTTGGAATAATGGTGTATTATCTGCAATGGAGTCCAATGAGTTTGAAATAATCCTAGTTTCATCAGCTATTCTTGTATCGTTGATCATCCCTTGTTCCTTTTCAAGCATTTGTTGTGCCTTTCGTTTTTCCTTTTCCTGTCTTGCCATTTGCTTTTGTTGGTCCTTAACTTGCCTTGCTTTATCTCTTTCAATCCTTTCTTCTGCTCGTTGTTGTGCTGCAACAATCCTTGCTGCCTTCTTCTCCTTGACCATATCCTTCTTTTTCTGTTTTAATTCTTGCATTTCAAGTTTCTTTTTTTCTGACTCAACTAACAGGTTTATATAGTCCTCTGAGGTGAGTAGCTGTGAGCTTCGGCCCAGACGAAGACTACCCGGTGCACCTTGCGTTTTTCTCATTGATACTCTCTCTACTGGTAGCTTTAGGAACCGTCCAAGTGTCTTCTCCACCCCTTCCACCTGCATGTCATTGCTTGGTACTTCCCTTTCAGTATCTGTTGGAACTGATTGAACCATATCATTATCTTCATTTGATGCCTCATTATGTCCTTCATCTTCTTCCATTGATCTATTGTCCACAAAAAAATGAACAATTTCACTGTTCAATTCTGCTGGTTGTGAGGGCATGTTCATGCTTTCTTCATTGGTTGCTGAGACACTATGTGCATTCAAATTGATCATTGCTTCTGCTAGCCATGAAGGTGGGGTTACTTGGCTTGGCAATGTCAATTGGTCATTGTCAACTGCATGTTCAACAATATCATTAGTAATATCAGCGACAGGAATTTGATGTTCTTGAGTTGGTGGAACAATCTCCATGTTACTAGGAATTTGTTCATTGTTATATTGTGTTTCACACACAGTTTCATCATCTTCAGCATATAACTGTCCTTGAGACAGGGAAATCATATTACCAGCTGCAACAACATCATCTTGGTCATCTACTTCTTGCACTTCAACACATGTTTGGACATTCCCTTCTTCCTGACCATCCACATGAAACGCTTGGCTACAACCAGTGTCATGCATAAGAGCATCATAGTTCAGTGGCCAGATTCCTGTCCTCCTAAAGCCAGCCTTGATATTTGATGGTGTCAAAGCCCTTTTAAAAGCTTTACTTGCAAGCTCTGCTAGCTCAAACCTTTTCACCTCAACCCCTGGATTCTTTGCCATCCATGCAGCACGCTCCGACCTGAAATAGTTCTTGAAAGGGCCAAACACACTAACATCAAGGGGTTGCAGCCTATGAGTGGTATGAGCGGGCAATGTCAACAGGTCGATGCCTAAATTGTTTGCTTCCTCAATTGTTTGTACAGCCATGTGGCTCCCATGGCCATCTAATATCAAAAGGTGTCTGTTATTAGGCGAGACGCCACCTGGTACCGATGCAGCAAAGTGAAAAAGCCAACTTAGAAACAGTTCTTTAGTCATCCATGCATGGGGATGTGCAGCCATGCATGCACCTGGTTCACAGTTCTGTATATAGTTTTTCAGTTGATTTTTACCTTTGAATAGATAAAATCCTGGGATTGAAGTACCAATTGCATTAACACAACATAAAATAGTTATCCACTCCCTGCTCTTGGGCAAAATCTTTGGCACATTTCGGCTCCCTCTCTTGGCAATTACCCGCATGCCACAATTCCTCCCTGCCTGTAAACCTGTTTCATCACAGTTCCATATATGGTCTGCTCCATAAGAATGTTTATCATAAGCACTAGAAAGTGTGTCATAGAATTTTTGCACAACTGCAGGGCGCAAATTTAATGCTCTGTCTCTGTCAAGGCCCTCAGCAGTACGCAATACAAGTTCTGGATGCCTTGTTTTAAACCCAAACCACCATGATTTACCAGGAAACCCATCTTTGAATGGGTTTGGCCTCCCTTGACAGATTTGAGCAACTGTTGATTTGAGTTGTATCAACTCTAGCCCATGTCCCAGTTGGGCCATCTCTTTACACCACTCAACCACCTCGGCCTCCTCATCCTCAGTCATAACTGTAAGAGGCCCTCTACGTTTTGTATGAGTCAGTCCATTTATCCAATAATGTATTGACGAGGGAGGAATACCATGTTTTTTTGCAGATGCCCGAACTGAGTATCCATTAAACTCTATGTCGTCAATTGCAACTAACATTTGTTCTTTTGTCCATCCTCTTATAGCACTGATCTTTTTAGTTGAGCTTGCCCCTTGGACTGTTGTTGATGGTGGTTCTGTGGCTGATGGTGTGTTAACATCAGCGGCTGTCACATGGTCATCTTCAACAATGTTCCCTGGTGCATTGCTGGCATCGACATCAGCTGGCCTGTCATCATCAGACGATGTGCATCGCAGCTGCGCACCCCTTGTCACTCTCCTGCCACTTCTCCTTGTACGAGCAGAGTAACTTCCTTTTGCCATAGATGCAACAACCTGTAAAATTATTGCATGCATTTAGACATTAGAATATATGTTAAATTATGCTTTATTACTTCTGCAAAAATTACTTTTCCTCTATTACAGGAAATTATCAAAACATTTTGGATACAGAGCTTGTTACAGGAAATTATCAAATGTGAAGGAGATACGTGCTACTAAAATAGTTACACTTCCTCCATACAAATATGTTATTTTCCATTTTTATTAGGCTAAAAAGAAGTGTGGGTGGGGAACTGATTGTCAGTTTGCTCACTCAGAAGAAGAACTTCAAAAGGGTCAGCTCGAACTTTCTATTTTTGGTAAGAAACTAGAAACAATTTATGGCAATGCAATAAGTTCCAACATTTATGACGAGGTAAATAATTATAAAATCAAGTTGTCCATGCATTATGAGAAAAAGGGAACCTATTCAAATGGGTTGAAGTGCAAATTTTCCCATGGACACAATGAGCTTAGGCCTTTAGGTCACAGATTCATGCAACAATTTGTCCTAACAAAGCATTTTTTTTCAACGTTGTCAAAGAAAGACTCAATTTGTTGATTTTGTCCTGATAGAGCATTTGTTTTCAGCTGTCAAAGAAAGACTCAGTTTTTTGATATTTAACAAGGATCGAATTTGTAACTTTTTTGGCCATGAATATTTCACTGAGATTGTGTGTTGAATTTCAATTTGATAAGAGATGAAATATTTCAGAACAAATATTATTCTATAGTTGCTAACAATTTGAGGATATTTAATGCTATTCCTAATTTTCTCTACATTTTTGGAATTAAAAAATCTTGGTCTTTGATTCCTTCTACTTGTTTACCCATGATCAAATTCTATTACCAATTGAAAATTATGTTACCCACATTTTTCATTTTTTCAGTAAGGACAAAACATTTTGGATACAGAGCTTGTTACATTATGATTCTATGGTCTCCCAGGTGTCATAGACAAATGGTTTTACTTCAGTTTAATTGAGTTTCATTGCAGTCATTTATTTTTTTATATTTTTTCATATAATTTATTTACTTATTTTGAATATTGTGAAGAACAATCTCTGCTCCAAGATTTCTCTCCATTATCTGTGACTTAATTTACAGTGCTGAATTATGTAAATCCCCATTCCTTTGGTCCAACTTTTACAACTCCGTATGGCTCTGGCTCTCCATACCCTAAGGTCTCGAGCTCAACGAGGTGAAAAGATATGAAGGCCAATAAGACTGTCATCTGATATGTTACTTATAATTGTGTTTTCTCATTATCTAAAATCTTACAGTCATCTAATCCAATAAAGAGAAATGGTCATCTGCTCGGGTTTCCATTCTAAGATACCATTCCCCAGTTCTATGGTCCATTCATCAGTAGTATAAATTCACTTATTTGCAGTCTTTCGACTCAATATCAAAATGTTTTCTTTCTCAATAGCTTCATGCTTCTGAAAATATGTGAAAAATATGTGAAAAATTACTAAGTTTATCAGAGTCATTAAAGTTACAATTCGTTTATGTTCTATGTTTTAACTCATCCTTGTTCACTCGGATCTTGTCACTTCTGAATTGCCCAAAATCGGATGGTTCACACTAGGAGTACAGTTTGACATCGGCTGGCATTCTTTCTTTTACAATAACCTTTCCTTCTTTCTGACAGGAGGTCTTATAATAATATAGTTGTCGACCAGTAAAGTAAGTCAAGCAAGCCAGTTCGGTAGCTGTCCAACGAGCAAAGGCTTCTTTCTTTAGAGTGCTGCCCGCCCCCTTCTTCATTCATTCATTTAGGCCCGACTAGGAGTGGATCCAGGGAACCTGGCTCGGGAACAGCTTCTTACTAGTAGGGGCTAATCAAAATAAGAGAGTCCAATCTCTGAAATAGAGCTTAGTCTCTCCCCATAGTAGTATACTAGTAAAAGGCGTAGATTATGACTTGATCCAATAGAGTCAGAACACCTTTATATCTAAAAGAAATGGTGCTCGATGAAACGATCCAGATTCCACACTATGTTGTGGGCTGGGGGAGAGCTGCTCTGCGAAGCTAGGCGTTCAGTGTTCTTATGGAGGAACCATAGAACCCAAGCCATAATAAAGGTTCAATTCCTGTAAGCTAAGGTTCAAGGTTCAATTCCTGTTAGGTAAACAAGCTATCGCTAAATTCCTGTAAGCTAAGGTTCAAGGTTCAATTCCTGTAAGCTAAGGTTGAAGGTTCAATTCCTGTTAGGTAAACAAGCTATGACTACAGTACTAGCACGACATACGTAACATTTGGACATACGTAACATTTGTGATATGTAAGTTGTAATCCCTATGAAGTTGATGATCGAATAATTCGTGTAAGCTAACCTTCAATTCCTGTAAGGTAAGCAACCTGTGACATTGATTAGATGGATACGACTGTATTCGATAGCTTAACTCTATAAGCTAGAACACATACATAAACTCTGTATAAAAAAAGTTAACTGTAACTGTATAGGTTAACTGTCACCACCCTATGGACAGAACTGTAATGTAAGAAATCTGATAAATGAATGGAAAGAACTGTAATGTAAGAAATTTGATAAATGAAAACAATAAAAACAGAACTGTAAGAAGAATGAGTTGTAATTCATATAACTGACTTGAATATATTGGCTACTGTTCTGTGATGTTGTCTTGAAGTTTGCTGAATAGTTTGAAAGCATAAGATGCAACTTCAACAGTGGGTGGACTTCTTTTATAGTTTTGGGGACTTGATTTTAATTGGTGGACATGGATGCACATGGATTGCAATGGCTTCATTTTGAATGTGTGGTATGGATTTAATTTGCTGTGATCTAATGGTTGGGAATTGTTTATTTGTTGATCCATGTGCTTTGATCTGTTTTAATGAGAAATAGAGTGAGTTGGGTGTCATTTATTGCAGTTATTGGGTCTGGGTGTCATTTATTGAACAAAGTGGATTTAATTGTTATTGGGTTGGGTGTCATTTATTGAACAAATTGGATTTAATTGTTGTTGGGTTGGGTGTCATTTATTGAACATAGGGTGTTTAGTTGTTGAACAACACAACAGTTATGGCTGACATACATTCCTTTTGTTATGTGCAGGTAGGCATATTTATTTGGGATGCAAAGTTGCAGTTCTGATGAGTGGGGGTTGAAGTGACTGCTGTTTTGTACTTCTGGAATAGACCAGTTTGGAAGCCTTTATGGCTCTAGCTGTTTTCTACTTGGGTCAATATGTTTTGCAATATTAAATAGTTAAATACTATTTATGGACAGTTGTGGGCCCAGTCAATATATGGGTGATTTTTGGACATAATTTAAAACTTATTTAAACATAATGTTATTTATTTCTGTTTAAATATTGGTTTCAAAAGTCTTAATCACTGGTGGTTTGGTGGGACCAGTATTATATCAACTACTGGTCCCTGCACAAGAATAGGAATCTCTCCCCTAGTAGCAAAATTTTAGTATTCTGGGTGTAGAGACTGAATCTATTTCTGTTATTAAAAAAAGGAGTTGAGAAATCTGTATTATAGTAGTCAAATTTTAGTATTTTGAGTGTTTTAAAAGCTGAATCTATTTCCACTCTTGAAAAACAAATTTAACATTATAATCAGATTTTTTTTTTTAAATGACTTTTAAAATTTACTTTCAGGAAGAAATTATAGTGCTAACACCTTTAATTTCTATAACTGAATACTTATTATTATAACTCTGCCCAGGCATGTATTGCGATGCTCCTTAATATTAGTCTCTGCCAAGGCAGTATTGAGTAGAACTTATTAGTCAATCACAAGAGTCAAAAAGTGTTGTTTGGTTTCTATGGCTTTGATGCTTCTTATTATTAGTTCATGACAAGTAGAGAAGGAGTGATTTATTAATAATTATCATTTATAAATCAATTTTATTATTATTAATAATTTTTATTATATATTTATTAATGATTTGTGCCTATATCAATTACATTTACTAAAATAATTAAGACTATTATTGCTTGATTTTAGATGTTTATGATCCAGAAACGACCAACAATTTATGATATGACTATTATTGTTAATTAATATTATTATTACTATCAATTAATATTATTATTAAATATTATAAAATTAAATATTAGATATTAATTAATATAACTTTATTATTAATGACATAGCACAAAAACTCAGCGATTCTAGAGCCATCTCCTTCATACACACTAAAAGGGAAGGCAACAAAATAGCGGACCTCCTAGCCAACATTGGAGCAGAGACTGATCTCCCCCTTCTATTTGGAGGCACAGATATCATTCCCAACAGGCAACAGCTCCAGGAATGTCAAAGCCTGATCCAAGAAGAGGTTGTCGCCCCGGATGCGGGTGTCATCAAGTCTGGACAGGGAGAGCCACATGCCCAGCATGGGCTGCCACGTGAGGATCAAGGGCCTTTAATGCCTCTCGCCGCCGAGACTTCAAGTCGGGAGAAGCATAAGGGTAGCCTTAATGAAGGCGCTGGAGGCGATGGCAAGCCTGCAGAGAGTATTCAATGCGGGCAAGTACCGAGGGAATGTTAATGGGTTTAAGAATGATGGATTGTTGGGGTGCGGAGCTCAGTGCGACGAGAAGGCTACTCAGAACTCTGAGCGAAGATGCTGCGATTTCATTGCTGAGAGCTCGGACGAGGTCCGCTCCATGCTTGTTTTTTCTGGTCTTTGTCTATGCTCAGTTGTGCTCAGCCTCGACCCAATTTGGAGACAGCAAGCAGCTGGTAAGGAACGCAGTAACAGTAGGCCCTCCTCTGCTCTGGAACAGGATAAGGAATTTGCGGATACCATGGCGCGGCCGCGTGAAAGGATGCCTTGCAGAAGAGGTTCAGGGCGTGGTGAATCCTCACGTCCCCCTGCAGCGGATGTTCACCATCACTGCTGCTGCTGCTATTGTTACAGAAGGGCGGGAGCTACCCCAATTCCAGCCAGTCAGCTTCTGGAGGCTGGTAGCTCCAATGATGGAGCGCCCATGCTCCCAGCGTTTGGCTCTGTCATTTTTACACTGGGCAGCTCCAGGGACAATGCTGGAATTAATGCACATATCTCAGTGCTTTTCACCAAAATTCCTGAGGAGAATGAGGAAGGATCGTCAATGGTCCCTGCTGAGGAACGTCCAGAGGACAATAGGGGGAAGCGCCCAATGGGGGAGCCATCGAATGCAGAGGGTAATTCAGAGAGGGAGCCTCAGCAAGCCCCCTCCCGAACTCGAGAACAAGAGCTGCCAGCCCCCGCGCAAGATCCCATGGCAGTATGGGATGGTATCCCAGAGGGACAAGGATGGTGCAGAATACTTGAAGAGAAACCAGAGGAGTAACCCCCAGCGGCACTCCCACGCATTTGCTTCCTTCTCTCAGGTCGGGTACGGGGTCTCGGTTGATATCTGGTTTACGTCTTATGTCTTTGTTTGTTTCCTTTCTGTTCTGAGTCATGTTAGCGGCTACTCTAGTCTTTCTGCTCTGGGTTATGCTCGCGGCTATTATAGTCTTTCTGGGTCATGAGTCTTTTGTGGGATGCCCCTGCGTGGGCCGTTTTGGTGCTACATTGGAATATCACCGTGTCATGTGTATCGTTCTAAACTGGAAATATCGCCCTGCGAGGCAGAATTATGAGTCTGATAGAGCCGCCCAAGGAGCCACAGTTGGTCCTGGGCAGCCAGTCTTTTTTGGATGTAATGTTTACCTGTATATAATAATATAGATTAGTTAGTGTTGCCGAGAAAAAAATATAACTTTATTATTATTATCATAATAATAATAATAATTTTATTAATATATATTTATGAATGGTAGATACAAATAAAGCTTTATTGGTATATCAGCAATATTAATATAATATTTTAATATTATTGTTAGTAATTAATTCATGGTAATTTAATTTTGAAAAATAAATATTTATTTTTCAATATAATAAAAAAATATTTTATAAATACCACATCAGATTATAATTTGAAAATTTTATTGTAATGTTTGCACAATATAATAGTATAGATAATTTTCTCACATATGTTACACCATAATTTATCAATATAGTTACAATATTCATACATGATTTTAATGTTTATCACGTATTAATTCATTAGTTTCTTCGGATGTAAATTATAATTTTTCCCAAAAACCTAATTTTTAATTTGAGTAACATTAACTAAATTTAACTGCCATATGACACATATTAATTGAACAAAAAAGGAAAAGCTTAAACTCTATTTTAAATTACATAAAAATATTAAGGCATGTTGAAGCGTATTACGTTATAGGAAGGAGATTGTTTAAATAAAAGTATCTCTTTGTTTTTTATGTTTTTATTTTACATTCAAGGGAGGGTCGTGGTGCTAACTGTTTCCGCGTATTCACATTAATTAAGTAGTTTCAGCGATCTTACAGATAACTATAATCCCGTTGCCTTCCTTTCCAATGGCGCGTTAAATGAAAGTTACTCACCTCTCACTTCAAATTCACATTCACAGCAATGACGAGTTAAATGAAACTCACCATCACTTCAAATTCACATTCACAGCAATGACGCGTTAAATGAAACTCACCGTCACTTCAAATTCACATTCAGGAAATCATGACTTCAGCAATTTTTTCTTGTACACATGTCATTAGAAGATTCGAGAGAGGCGTTGTGCTGTCAAATTAGGGAGGTTCGGCGAATGAACACACCAAGTTTCCTTCTCTTTGCTTCACGCGTTAAATGAAAGTTACACTGCGACACCTTTAAATTGACGGCACATCCAACATAGGCCGTAGTGAAATCATACTCGAAATTTCCTTTGAGATATAAATTTTCTGAATGGTGTGCTCTGCAATAAGTATTCGTGCTTATTAAACGCAATCCAGTTAGCTTAGTATTGCAGTTTGCCAAGAGTTTTCCTTTGGATTTGTGGGGATTTTCATTTCAAGATAGTTTTTGGCCGATTAATGGGGATTCCCAAGACGGCAAAAGCTGATATGCAGTGCATGGAAATCGACACTCCGCGGAAGCTGTTTGTGAGAAGACGGCGGCCAACCCAACTAGATGGCCAACTCAATGAGAAAGTTCTGAGGCCAATTTTTTTGAATAGTGATGTTAACTACTCCTCAATACTCAGCCTTTGCTTATGATAAAGAAATTGTTAATTGATTTTTACCTGATCATAGATGCGACCAGAACCCAAACTAGGTTTGTACCCAAAGGTGGAGTTGCAATCAATGTTGTTACCAGCCCAATATAAATTTGTGAAGCCCATGAGATCCAATACACAACCTGTTGCATAGTGGATCCCATAACTAGTGGTTCCCTGAACATATCTAAGGATACATTTGGCAACTTTCTAGTGTAACTCATGCAGCTCCTGCATGTAACTAGAAACTACCTTGACTACATATGAGAGCTCAAGTGGTAAGATACAAAAGGCTCACGACAAGTTGTCAATACAAGGTGTTGTCCACCAATAATGTGTCATCGCCATCGTCAAGATGTACCCCAAACAAAAATGGTGTGCATTTTGACTTGCAGTCGATTATGTGAAATCTAACTAAGAGATTCGTGGCATACTTAGTAAGAGATAGCTTGATGTCATAAGCAACTTGATTGATCCCATGACTATGAAAATAGTGCAGTAGACCTAAGTCAGTCATAGATAACCTATCATGTATAATGTCTTTGACCATAGAAATTGTTGAAGCCGAACTTCCTATGATCAGGAGGTCATCAACATATAAAACTAAGATCAGTAAGCAAGAGGAATCTCCTCAAACTAGGACCTTGTCCTCCTTGGATCCGCTAGATCCCCTAAAATATCATTGCGTGTATCTGGGTGGTCTTGTGCATATATCTTTCTTAAGATCCTTATTTTTTGATTTCTTACAAGGGATAATGAGTCATTGTTGGAAGCCCAACTGGGCTTGAATGTGGATTACGCTCATGTTCTTTAGAATCATATTTTGAAATCTGATATGAATGGCTAGACCCATCACCATTGATTTTTGGTGGAGGGAGAGGAATAGAGATATCTACAAGTGGTTCCAATGGCGCATGCAATTAAATTTCCTCAAATTGGACCCTTCACTTAATAAAGAGTTTTTCAATTAAGGGATCAATCAATCTATAACCCTCCACACCATTGGGATATCCCACTAAGATGCATGTGATGGTTTCAGTATCTAATGCTTTCCTCCTTTTAGAGGGTATGTGGGCCCATGCACGTGATCCAAATATTTAGAAGTGGGTGACTTCTGGCTTGTCATTACTCCATGCATAAATGGGAGTCTAATCCTTGAAACATCTGTGAGGATATCCATTTTGAATGTAGTTAGCACAGTTATGTGCCTCATCCCAAAGCTTGGAAGGAAGAGACCTTACATGCAACATGCAAGTGGTCATCTCTTTTAGGGATCTATTCTCTAGCTCCGCTATTTCATTTTGCTACAAAGAGTATGGTATTGAATTTTGTAGCTATATACCAACCTCAAAACAATGATGTCAAACAAACTTATGGATCATCAAATTTGGTATTGATTGTCATAGAAAAACTCAATGACTTACATAAATGAAATAAGAAAAGCATTCAAGACTTTTCACATACAAATTTTCCATTATCACCTGCAGCTTTGTACCTAGTACCAAGCATAGGAAAAGTAGGTTGAATGCAATCCACGAGCTTTCCATTCTTGAGATTTCTCTCTTTTTCCATAGCGAGTTGTTTTTTGCATTAAGGTCATCATCTCTCCAGGCATTCCTTCCATACACACCCCTTTACTCACTGCTATTGTTTTCAAAATCACCATTGCTAAAGTGTATATGGAAAAACATCTTCAAATCAAACCTTTATAGTGTAAAAGTTTCACAGTGAACCTAACTAACAAAAAAAGACACAAAGCTTGCAAGGGAAAAAAGAGAATAGAGACAAGCTAGAGATAAAGAAAAAATTAATTAGAATGAGTAAAAAGTTACATAATATACTTTATATGGTTGAACTAATGAGCCATAGTAGTGAGTCTAAAGAGATGTGCAGAAATATCCATGTTTATGGAAGTGTCCATGCAACTGAGGAAACATCAATGTTTAAGGAAACATCTCCAATGTCCCCGCCTGAAGCACTACTAGGGAGAACACAATGAATGGGTCATGGTAAGAATCCATGTTAGGTGCCCATTTTACAATGAATCTAAGTAACATGGAACAACTAAAACAATAGGAAAGAGGGAAAACCTCATGGGGAACCCCTTGCCCCCCCCCCCCCCCCTCAATGTATGATGTACCAAAGAAGAAGAAATACAAGGCAGGTACTAAGTAACTGTGTCTTTCACTCCAAGGTGATCACACAAATAGTGAAACTTCTACTGAGTAAATGTCTTGGTGAAAATGTCTGCAGTTTGGTCAGCAAATGGGCAATGTCGTAAATTGTTGATATGGTGATGAACCAACTCTCTGATCAAATGCATGTGGATCTCGATGTGTCACGGTCCATTGTCATTGCAATGGGTCTCTGCAAAACTTTAGAGTACTCTTATTATCACACCAAATAATAGTCAAATGATGGAACTAGATGCCAAACACAATGAGAAAGTTCGAAGGCCAATTTTTTTTAATAGAGATGTTGATTAATCCTTAGTACTGAGCCTTTTCTTATGTTAAAGAAATTGTTGATTCCCTTTTACTTGACCATAGATGGGATCAGAAACCAAATTAGGTTTGTACCTAAAAGTGGAATTACAATCAATGTTGTTACCAGCCCAATCAGAATTTTTGAAGCCCATGAGATCCAATACACATCTTGTTGCATAGTGGATCCCATAACTAGTGCTTCCCTGAAAATATCTTAGGATGCACTTGGAAACTTTTTAGTGTAACTTATGTGGCTCTGGCATGTACCTAGAAACTACCTCGACTACATATGAGAGTTCCAATTGAGTGTGGGTAAGATACAAAAGGCTCCCCATAAGATATCAATACAAGGTGTTGTCCACCAATAGTGTATTGCCACCATCCTCAAGATGTACCCTAGAAAAAATGGTGTTATTTTTGACTTGCAGTCGATCATCCAAAATCTAACAAAGAAATCCCTAACATACTTAGTATGAGATAACTTGAAGTCGGAAGCATCCTGATTGATCTCGGGACTATGAAAATAATGTAGTAGACCTAAGTCTATCATAGATAACCTATCATGTATGATGTCTTTGACCATAGCAATTGTTGAAGCCAGACTTCCTGTGATTAGGAGGTCATAAACATATAAAACTAAGATCAGTAAGTAAGAGGAAGCTCCTCAAAATAGGACCTTGTGGTCCTCAGATCTGCTAGTTCCCCTAAAAGATTATTGTGTGTAGCTCGGTGTTCTTATGCATATATATTTATTAAGCTCCTTATTCTTTGATTTCTCACAAGGGCTAATGAGTCATTGTTGGAAGCCAAATTGGGCTTGAATGCGAATTATGCTTATGTTCTTTAGAACCAGATTTTGAAATCTGATATGAATGGTTGGACCCATCATCATTGATTTATGGTGGAGTGAGAGGAATAAAGATCCCTACAAGTGTTTCCAATGGCGCATGCAACAAACTTTCCTCAAATTTGACTCTTCACTAAATAAAAGTCCTATTAGTTGAGGGATCAATCAATCTATAACCCTTCAAACCATTAGGATATCCCACTAAGATGCACATTATGCTTTGAGGATCTATTGATTTCCTCTTTTTAGAGGGTATGTAGGTCCATGTGTGTGATCCAAATATTTAGAAGTGGGTGCCTTCTGGCTTGTTGTTGTTCCATGCATCAAAGGGAGTCTAATCATTGAAATACTTGTGAGGATATCCATTTTGAATGTAGTTAGCATAGTTATGGACCTCATACCATAGCTTGGAAGGAAGATACCTTGCATGCAACATGCAAGTGGTCATTGCTTTTAGGGATCTATTCTTTCACTTGGCTACTTCGTTCTGCTACAAACTGTATGATATTGAATGTTGTAGTTGTATACCAACCTCTAAAAAAAGATGTTGAACATTTCAAATCACATATTCCCCCCATTTTATGTGTGGAGTATCTTCATCTTCCTCCCAAATTGAGTTTGTACAAAAGCTTTGAAGTCTATGAGATGCTAAAAAACTTCAGACTTCTTCTTGAGAAAATACACGAGTGTATCGTGGGAAATCATCAATGAATGTAAGCACACACCTTGCCTTGCTAATACATGGATTAGATAAGGGTCCCATGAGATCACTATGGATGAGCTCCAAGGGAGAGGAGGCCCTCCAAGCCTTTCCTTATGACAACTTCTCTTTAGGATGTTTTCCAAGAACACATCCTTGAAAAACTCCTTTTGAAAATTGTATGTTGGGTAAGATAGTGACCATTCCTTGCTTGCAGAGTTGTTTCATGTATTTGAAGTTTAAATGACCAAACCCCTCGTGCCGGAGTCTACTATCATCAACAACATGTTTTAGTAGTAGAAAGAATAATATTTAGCAATAAACTTACTAAACATATACAAACAAGACTGATGATTTTCCTCACCAACAACAATCTTGGAGTTTTCATGTATGTCATATATGGTTATAGAATTAGGCGTGAATCCTACTCTTAATTTTATTGTGCCTGAGTGTGATATTTGATAAACAGAGAGTAGATTCACAAAGGGTTGTGGAACACTCAAGACTTTCTAAAAACTTCCATTTTGGAGTTATACTCTCCCTCATCTAGTGACCTCTATTATAGTAGCTTCAATCTCATGCACCCAAAAAACTAGAAATGAAAAAGATATATCTCAAAAATAAACTACTACTTGAAAAGAGCAAGAACGAGAACCTTCAATTAAGAGTATTCTGCCTCATCTTAGAAAGCTAATAAGACCCATGTGCCAAGCAAATAGGGAAGCTTGAAGTGAATTACACATACCTAAAAAGGAAACATAAATGAACATATAACAACAAAAGCAAAGAAAATATGTTACCAATAAGCATCAAGGTTGTTCTACGAGATAAATCAATGTAGAACAAGTCAAACCAATAACATTAAAATTAAAACACCAAAAATAAATGACAAAGCAATGCCAAAACTCTAATTAGCTTCAATATTATGCACCCAACAATAAGTGCAGCAAATTTTTAATCACAATTTTGTAAAAAATTAATTTAAACAGGGTTTAAATACTTGATTTAGATATGCAAGAAATTTATCAGTTTCAGTTTCAATTAGTGAGATCAATTACGCGTTCGATTCTTGAGACTAATAACCAGGTACCACTTTTGGTCAAGTTCTCTCTTCCTCTCGCTTAACATGGCACTTTACAGTGGTCTATGCAAGTCTTTACTGGGTTTACCTTCTACGGTTACCAACCCAAATTCGGGTGGTGCCTCAATCGAGGGTGGTTTAATGATTTTCAAACTAGGTGGAAATTTATTACTAAGACTCTTAATACACATCAACACAATTACTCATAGTCTATCCATTATAAGTTTTTGAATTTTTTGTTCAACATATTTTTCTTGGAATGGGGCTTCTTGAAATGAGTTCACACCTAGCTTTTCAGGTGTCTAATTTCATTAAAAAAATACAATTATGGTACATATAGACATGTATGGTACATATTATCTCATACTAAATGTGGACAATCACCACTTAATTAGTGGCATGTTATGGATGAACGATACATATAATGAATATAGTACAATAAACAATTTTTCCATCAGGTTGGTCATGGAAAGACATGTACTAGATACCATTGTTGAACAATGTAATGGGTCTACATACGAACATTCTATGCATTATGATCATTTTTTGGTTATTCAGAATCTTTGACAACAATTTTGGATTATTGACAACGTTTAATTATTCTACCTTTTAGAGTTTTTCATTGGAATTGGGTTAAATCAATTTTGGTTAATTTGTATTTTTTATTATTTAAAATGTGTTTTTAATATAAAAATAGAATAAAAATCAAGGCATTCAGATTGTGTGTAGAACTCGGAAATAAACATATTATTCCAAGAAATTCTCGTGGTCAAACAGATTAACTCGGAAATAAACATATTATTCCAAGAAATTCTCGTGGTCAAACAGATGGACTACTGAGTGAGAATTTCTTTTGATATTGTTAATTGGTTTTTCACCTGTACTTTCAAAAATATATTTTCAGATTGGAAGAATATACTTCAATTCACAAGACATTAAGGGCCGCATCTTGAAGCAATGAAGTCCTCACCTTTTTAGATGTGGACTTTTTCAAACTAGTACCGCAACTAGTAAACAATTTGTACTTAACATGGCAAAAGTCAACAAACCATTAGTCAAGAACGATCCCTCAATACACAAAAATTGCATTCACAAAACCTAATTGTAACCTAATTGTATGGTGGATTGGTCAAAATTTGAATTCACATAATTAAATTGTTTAGTGAATTGGTTGACGATGAATCAACCATAGTCACATAGATCCATAATAAGGATACTGCAAACAAAATCAATATGAACAAGGAATTACAGAAAATTGAAATGCCAACAAAAACACTAACATTCACTAATGTTCCCAGTTTGGATAGTCTATAATAATTCACAACCATCCTCCAAATGATATTGAAAAAAGGGGTCGATAATGTAGTATCTCATAGGCTAGGATAATGACGACAAGCATAAGGATAGACTATTATTAGCCTTAGTAAGTTCCATGCACCAAAAATATCTTAGTAATATCCATTTAGTAAAATAGTTAATATAACTAGCAATTGTTCCAAAGGGTACAAAGAGAGGCCGATAGGATTATTAAATTGGAATTGTTGAATTTTTCTAGAAGAGTTAATTGGTTTGTGAAAAACCTTGTTCTCTTGCACTGGATCATTGTGCAATTACAGTGACACTTCAAATCAATCGCTGAAAGTGTCTCACCTGATCCAACGAAGCAGGGTAAAAAAGTGTTGACGATTAACTCTGAGACCAAGTGTGGTTCATCGTCATGGTGTGATTCTTCAACTTGTCTTTACGATGAACCACACTTTCTTGTTCAAAAAACGTTCACAAATATATCATACTGTGATTTGGGCCGAAATTTTTTCTCATAACTAAATATAAACAATCAATATATTATATACCAATTAATTATAAAATATTACAAATTAATTAATGAAATATTAATTATCATTTAAATTCATTGATGGAAGAAGTGTGATTCAAGTTCAACGCAATACCAATTCATCAATATAAACATACTGAAATGTAAAGGGAGTTTCCCATAAATACATATTTCAGAAATAAAATAATATAAATAAATATTAATTAATTGAAAACATTAATAACCAAAACTCAACTTAATATCGTTTTTCATTCCTAATCTTTAATTAAGATAAGACTTTTCGTTCTTAATCTTAAAGACTAAGTCTAAGTTAGCTGCTAACCCATCCCACCACCACTTCAAACGGATCTTAACTATGAGCGGATCTTCGCCTCAAAGAAATAAAATAGAACAGACATGCAAACTTACACCCCCGCTAAAAGATTGTGTCTGGAAGGGACTCGCTAAAAGATTGTGTCTGGAAGGGACTCGAACTCATGAAGCTCGGCTCTGCAATCTCCTCTTTTCTCACGGATCCGCCCCTGTGGAAATCGGATCGATTCCTCTTATTGCTGGAAGGCTTCGCAGGTGTATGAAAGCTATTGAGATCGCTCTCAAACATCTCCATGAACAGATCTTGTAACTGCTCAAAGCTCTCTGATCCACTCACTTGAAAAGGGAAAAGATTAACACAATAAGCACACAAACAGATCTTTTCTAGGATAGCAAGTCTACTGTTAGGATTCAGCCATTGATAAGTTTAAGATCCTGAGTGCTCTTATGACTCACCTACCCCTTATTCTCATTCATCATTACTGCCATTTCATCCAAAAATTCTCCCATTTCCTGTACATATATTCTTTTTCCAATGAATTGTCAGAGGCGCCATTTATTTGTCTTTGAACAATAATAACAACAATACTCGAAGCTGTGATACAAATGAGTGGGATCACTACTCGCATCATCATCATCGTCTTCATAAACTCCTACATCGTACAGGAACCTCTTGTTTTCATCTGACAAAACTGAGAATCCAATCCATTCCATCCCGATTAGCCCTGGGTAGCAAACTTTTTCTACAACGATATCATTATTCCCTGTTTAATTGAGCCATGCAAAGATATGAAGAGTTACTGAACCTGAATAAGCCCCCTGGATCGCTTGAAACTTCTTCTTAGACTTCTCTGCTACCTTTGCATTCCCTGAGGCAGACCACCTGTCCGGGTGCCATCTCTGCAACATGACTAGTCTTAGACGATTTCCCAATCAGAAATTCAATAGTAATAACTTAAATCAATCAATCTAAATCTTCTAATAACTACTAAAAGAGCCTTAGAATTAGTTCTAATCAATCAATCCATGGAATTAGTTATATCCATGGCTTATACTCGGCATATTCATGAATCCTCCAAAATAAAGAAGCACAAAATCAAAGATCTCTGTCAAATCCGAGCTGTTTTACAATGAGAAATCTTGTTGATAATCACAGCAGACAGAGATATTCAATCCTGAGACAAATTCTACAAAAGAAAGAAGACATTAGATGCAAAAAGGGCCAAAAAGCCATTGACAGAGTTATGAAGGACACCATTGCGAGCTTCTTGTAATCAGCCATAAGTTCTGAAGAAGTATAGTCCGATTTAACCTGAGTAAAAATCTTTAATTTCTCCATCAACCCCGGACATTATGTCTGGTTCAATTGGCAAAGAAATACAAAACTTCTATCCTCCACAAATATCCACCGCAATCACATTTGTTATGTCGACAAATTCATGGAATTAGATCAAAAGAACATAACCAGTAACAAACTAACATTTCTGTGTTTTAGAATGCTTAATACTAATCAGTGATTGCTAAAAGCCATGGAAGAAGAACATCAACAACCACTGGTAAACCAAAGAAACGATTAACTCTCAGGTCAAGAGTGACATAAAAGAATGGGAAAAAGCAGTAAAAATATCTTGCCATGCCACGGAGGGCACATTAGAACTCAAGGTGAAAAAAAGACAACTCAACCGATATTTGGAAAAAACAGTCACACTTCAAATCAACCTATATTTGGAAAAAGCAGTCACACTTCAAATCAACCTATATTTGGAAAAAGCAGTCACACTTCAAATCAACGATTGAAAGTGTCTCACCTGATCCAACGGAGCAGGGTAGAAGTGTTGACGATTGTTGATGAATAGGAAAGCCTAACGGCCTAAAAAACAATGATTGAAAGTGTCTCACCTGATCCAACGGAGCAGGGTAAAAGTGTTGACGATTGTTGATGAATAGGAAGGCCTATCGGCCTAAACATAATCAGAAATAATGAAAATAATGGCAGAGACGTCATTTGGGCTAGACGATACGATTGTTGATGAATAGGAAAGCCTATCTGCCTAAACATAATCAGAAATAATGAAAATAATGGCAGAGACGTCATTTGGGCTAGAGACACTGGGCCAAGAATAATAAAAAAACTCAATGAAATTCCCGAGGGAGGTTGAATGCTTTTCAAAAAATAGAAAACAATCTAAATTGTTTCCACATTAAACAGAGAACAGTCTAAACTGGTTATACGTTAAACAAAGAATAGTCTAAACTGGTATGAGAGGCTTACTTGGTTCAGATGAGGAGGCTGGACGAGGAGGTTGGGAAAGTTGCTAGCGATGAGTACAACCAACCAATTCCTCTTGAGCCGAGATGAAAAAAAACTAAAAATGTCATTAAAAATTTCAATAAAACCTGTAAATATAAAATTTAAATTACAAAAAACTAGAACCAATTTACCTCAGCGAGGCTTCAGCTCAAACCAAGCTCACAACTCTCAACAGGGCTTCAGTTTAAATCAACAGGGCTTCAGCTTATATCAACAGGCCTCATAGCGTTGGACAACAGAATTAAAAATCAATATACCTCACAGCGCATGACAAATCAACAGTATTGATAACTCCGCGGCATGATCTGACGCATTGTATATATAAAACGTTTTTTCGGCTGAATAAATAATTCGGGTGAACGTTGTATATATAAAACGTTTTTTCAGCTAAATCAGTTATTCCACCGAATTATTGGTTTGGTCGAACTATTTTCTTACCGATTTTTTCAATTCTGGCAAAAATTCCGTTTAATGGGAGGTGTTAGTCTAAACGACAAAAAGTTCGGCGGAACATTAGTAAAATATTTCAGTTGAAAATAAAAAATTGTTTAGCCAAAAAACTGCAAATTTTAAATTTTGAGAGGCGTTTCTCAGAAAAATGTAACCCAATTTTATGTTTTCACCCTTGAGAGATCAATCAATCTAAAACCCTTCACACCATTGGGATATCCCATTAAGATGCATATGATGCTTTGAGGATCCACTCAATCTAAAACCCTTCACACCTTTGGGATATCCCATTAAGATGCATATGATGCTTTGAGGATCCACTATTTTTTTCTGTTTTGAGGTATGTGGGCCATGCATGTGATCCAAATATTTAGAAGTGAGTGACTTCTGACTTGTTGCTACTCCATGCATCAAAGGGAGTCTAATCCCTGAAAGATTTGTGAGGAATGTAGTTAGCACAGTTATGTGCCTCATCCCATAGCTTTGAAGGAAGAGACCTTGCATGCAACATGTAAGTGGTCATCTCTTTTAGGGATATATTCTTTCGTTTGCCTACTCCATTTTGCTACAGAGTGTATGGTATTGAATGTTGCAGCTATATACCAATCTGTAAACAAAGATATGGATCATCAAATTTAGTATTGATTGTCATAAAAAAAACTCGGTGACTTACAAAAATGCAATAAGAAAAGTATTTAAGACTTTCCACATGCAAATTTTCTGTTATCGCCTGCAACTTTGAACCTAGTACCGAACATAGCAAAGGTAGGTCGAACGCAATCCATGAGCTTTCCATTATTGAACCATAGCGACTCATTTTTCCACAAATTCGTCATCTCACCATGCATTCCTTTCCTACACTCCTCTTTACTCGCTACTATTGTTTTCAAATCATCATTACTGAAGTCTATATGGAAAACCATCTTCAAATTTTCCTAGTAAACCTTGTTGGGTATTTTTGATGGGGAAAATACCAAAAACCAAATAAACAAACACACAGAGACAATGCTCTGTTTCTTTTGCTCCAAGATCTTTTGTGCACACAGAAGACTTAAAAGAAATTTCACTGAGAGACAGAGTATTTCACCACCATTAAAGCATTCTATTCATTAAAACCTGATGCAAAGATTTACCACTGTAAAATCCCTTTTTATATTCACTGGTGTGAAAAACAACTTACTGCTGTAATAAAAAGATTTACATAAGTTTACTGCTGTGAAAAGAAATTTACACAGAGTTACAAAAATCGCTCCACCATTTCCTTTCTGCACTGCTGTGCAAAACCACACATGGTTTTTGCTATTCCAAAAATTACATCACCTGGTTCTTCTCATTTTACACACTGCTGTGTGATTTTCTTTTACTGCTCCGTCATTCTTTTTCACTGCTGTGAAGAATAATTTTTTTTGTTCCTCCCGTGTGCAATACATAACATTTTTTTTTAAAAGTCAAAACAAAAAACATTAAACTTATTACATACGATTTCCTATTTAATACATGCCGTATATAAATATATATAAAAACATATATTATAACATGCCCATGCTCATATTAAAAGAGCCTCACCAAAATCTTGTACCAATCATTAAATTCTTTTACCTACGGCGGTCAACCATAAACCTTTTACTCCACGCAAAACATTGAATTGATGTGGGTTCGTATGCAGCTCCAGGTGATCAACCGCGGAGAACACGGGAGAAAATCCAACGGTGGAGAACAATATCGGAAGACCAACAAGTGCTGAAAGTTAACCTCCGAGATTCTTACGTTGCGTTACGTCAGGGGTCAACCACGCGTCAGCTCCATATTTTCTCGGAGCTCCTTCCCGGATTATTCCTTCGTCGGCAAATAGCTCCGAGAAAATCCGGTGAACGGTTTCTGGCTTGGTTCACGGTTTTTCTTGGTCTGCGTTGAAATTAGATTTCAACACTCCCCTTTAATTTCAACAGCTGGGCATTCAGTCATACCCAGACACTTTCTCAAAAATTCAAAGCTCTTCTGATCCAGCGGCTTTGTCAAGATGTCCGCAACCTGTTCTTGAGTCCTGCAATGTTCCAAGACAATTTCTCCATTGTTCACCAATTCTCTGATGTAGTGAAACCTTGTATCAATGTGTTTCGTTCTCTTATGAAACACTGAATTCTTTGACAATGCAATAGCTGAGCTATTGTCACAAAAAATCACTGTCGCTTTTGCCTGCTCTTGGCCTAAGCTTCTCAACATTCTTCTCATCCACACTGCTTGACATGCTGCTGCTGTAGCTGCCACATATTCAGCCTCTGCTGTAGACAATGCTACAATGGACTGCTTCTTAGAAGCCCATGAAATGGCTCCTGAACCCATATTAAAAACATAACCGGAAGTGCTCTTCCGATCATCTACACTTCCAGCCCAATCGCTGTCTGTGTATCCAACCAAATCTGAATGTTCTGAGGCATGATATAAAATTCCAAACATTTTGGTACCTTTCACATACCTCAAAATTCTCTTTGCTGCCTGCCAATGTGCCTCCTTCGGCCTCTCCATGAACCTGGAAATTAAACTAACAGCATACATTAAATCAGGCCTAGTTGCTGTTAAATACATAAGGCTGCCCACAATACTTTTATACAAGCTAGGATCAAAATCCTTGCTGCTGTCCTCTCTGCTGAGTTTTAATCCCATTACTGTGGGAGTGATGGCTGCCTTGCATTCTTGCATGTTAAATCTGTCCAAAACTTGATTTACATATCTTGCTTGAGATATAAAAATTCCTTTTTCATTTTGATCTACTTCTATGCCTAAGAAGTATCTCAAGAAACCCATGTCAGTCATTTCAAATTCATCCTTCATGACTGATTTAAAATTTTTAATGAGCTGATCATCATTACCTGTGAAAATCACATCATCAACATACAAAACAACAATTAAAATCTTACCATCCTTTTCCTTGATGTAGACTGTGGGTTCTCCTTCACATTTGTCAAATTCATTATCCAATAGATATGAATCTATCCTGCTGTACCATGCTCTTGGCGCTTGCTTCAGCCCATAAAGAGCTTTCTTCAATTTGCACACTTTGTGCTCTTCACCTTTCTTCTCATAGCCGAGAGGCTGTTCCACATAAACCTCTTCCATTAACACTCCATTTAGGAATGCTGATTTCACATCCATTTGGTAGACTTTCCATTTGTTTTGTGCTGCCATGGACAACACTGCTCTCACGGTTTCCATTCTTGCAACCGGGGCGAAAGTCTCCTCATAATCTCTCCCATACTGCTGCTTGTACCCTTTGACAACCAGCCTTGCCTTGTGCCTTTCAATCTTGCCTTCAGCATTGCTCTTGGTCTTGTAGACCCATTTCACACCAATGACTTCTTTGCCTTTTGGTAACTCAACCAAATCCCATGTTTTGTTTCTCTCTATGGCATTCATCTCCTCATCCATAGCTTCTATCCATTTCTTATCTTTAATAGCTTCTTCAAAATGAATAGGATCATCAACATGACAATACAAGGCAAATAAGGAATTCATTCCTTCTTCATAAATTTCACTTAGATTTCTAAACTTCTTACCTCGTTCACTTGGTGTGCAAGTGCTTGAAGATGCACTTGAATTTCCTCCTTGTGGTGTGCTTGGAGAAGCACTCTCATTGATCCTCAATGGTGTACCTTGCTGTCCTTGTGTTGGCGCTGTTGTTTGGGGATTCATTTCAGCCACCTCCTCTTCATCTTCATCATGAGACAAACAGTTCTTGACATTGACTGTTTTCTCTATGCTTCCATCCCAAGCTTCCTCTTCTATGAATTGAACATCCCTGCTGACAAAGAACTTCTTGGTAGATGGAATGTACAGCCTGTAGGCTTTGGATTCATCACTGTATCCAATGAAGATGCATTTCTCCCCTTTGCTGTCCAACTTCCTCCTTAGCTGATCTGGTATGTGTGCATAGGCCACACACCCAAAAACTCTCATGTGGGTGACTCCTTGCTTTCTCCCACTCCATGCCTCTTCCGGCACCTTGTTCATGACTGCTTTTGTAGGACACCTGTTTAATATATAAACTGCACAATGTACAGCTTCAACCCAATACTCATTCGGCAAATGCTTTGCCTTCAACATACTCCTCGCCATATCCATGATGGTCCTGTTCTTCCTTTCAGCAACTCCATTTTGCTGTGGGGTGTACCGAGTTGTAAACTGTTTATGAATTCCATTTTCTCTACAAAATCTTAGGAATTCCTTGGAGATATATTCACCTCCTCTATCAGTTCTCAAAACTTTAATGTGCAGCCCGCTTTGGTTTTCAACAAATGCTTTGAAGTTTTGGAATTTCTCAAACACTTCACTTTTGTTCTTGAGGAAATATATCCAAGTCTTTCTTGTAAAATCATCAATGAATGTCAAGAAATATAGGCTGCCTGCTAATGATGGAGCTTGCATTGGTCCACACAAATCTGAGTGGATAATCTCTAAGGGTGTCTTTGCCCTTATGCTCTTCCCTGATGGAAAACTCTCTCTATGTTGTTTTCCCAAAATGCAGCCTTCACAAAGGCTGTCCGGTTTCTCTATCAATGGTAATCCTCTTACCATTCCTTTTCTGCTCAATAAGTTTAGACCTCCAAAATTGAGATGCCCAAATCTCAAGTGCCATAACCAATTCTCATCCTTTGGCACGCTCTGGAAGGCCTCTTGGGTGACTGCTGCCATTTCCCTTTTATTCTTCATGTCAGTCCTGATCCGGAGAGGGAACATCCTGTTCCTTGTCATCTTCACTTCAGCAATGCATCTTTTGCTGGGTGGTATATCCATGATGGTGCACACATCATTTTTAAAGAAAACATTGTACCCCTTATGGACAAGCTGTCCAATACTCAAGAGATTACATCTCATTCCGGGGACATAGTATACATCTGCTATGGTTTTCCTTTCTCCTTGCTTTGAAAGTATTTTTATTTCTCCTTTTCCCATAACAGACACTTTACTATCAGTTCCTAATGTGACTTCTGATTTCACATTTTTATCTAGGGCAGAAAAGAAGGCTATGTTTCCGGTCATATGGTTGCTGCAACCTGAGTCTAAAAACCATATGTCTTCACTATGTGTTTCAGCCATGTTACATGCTAACAACACATTATTTTGGCTGCTGTTTTCCCTAGTAACATTTGCATTTTGTCTACTACTCATATCGTGCTGCTTCTTCCTACATTCACTGGCATAATGCCCATACTTTTTACAGTAATAACATTGGACATTGGATTTTTCATACCTTTGTCCTTGAGCATGATGTTGTCCTCCTTGTTGGCTGCTGCCTTGGCCTTGGTTCTGACTTGGATTGCTGCCTCTTCCTTGTGCATTTGATGAGTTGTTCCTTCCACCTCTATTCTGGCTTCTGCCTCTTCCTCTTTTGTTTCCTCTGCCTTGACCTCTGCCTCTTCCAAAGGACATCTGGGTCTTGAAGGCTTGCTCAAGAGATGAGTTTTCATTCCTACTCAACCTCTGCTCATGTGTTATCAGTGATGCATGTAGCTCATCAACTGAATAACTTGAGAGATCCTTTGTCTCTTCGATGGTGGTGACTATGGCATCAAACCTTGAGGGTAAGACCCTCAATATTTTCTCCACAATTCTTCTGTCTTCAATGGTTTCTCCATGAGTTCTCATTTGTGTGATTACACCAATCACATGAGTGAAGAATGAGTCAATGTTATCTGACTCCTTCATGTTCAAGTTCTCAAAATCCTTTCTCAGCAATTGTAGCTTTGCTGTCTTCACTCTCTCCATGCCTTGATAGGCTGTCTTGAGGGTTTGCCATGCTTCATTGGCTGTCTTAGCTGCTGCTAACCTTGGAAACATACTCTGGTCTACTGCTAGATACAACAACACACGGGCTTTTGAATCTTTCTTCCTATTGTTCTTCAGCAGATACTTCTCTCCTTGAGTTAATGCATTGAACTCAGTTTCATCTGCTGGTTCTTCAAAGCCTTCTTCAACTATTTCCCATAAATCTTGGGAAGCAAGCAGGGCTGTCATAGTTATTGACCAGTAGTCATAGTTCTTCCCATTAAACTGTGGGAGCTGGGTGTTAAACAAACCCATACCAGTGCTTGTGCTGGCCATTCCTTGTATTCTGATCTATGCCTCTAAATCCTTGACTATGTGTTTAAAACAAATCACTGCTTCTTCAGCAACACAAAAAAAACTTTTTGGAATACCTGAATCTTTTGTTGACTGTCTTCTGTCTGCCTGAGAAGTTTTGCTGCAGCAACAACCTTCTCCCTTCAGCTTCTTTAACTCCTTTAAAGAGCCTAAACCTGCTCTGATACCACTGTTGGGTATTTTTGATGGGGAAAATACCAAAAACCAAATAAACAAACACACAGAGACAATGCTCTGTTTCTTTTGCTCCAAGATCTTTTGTGCACACAGAAGACTTAAAAGAAATTTCACTGAGACACAGAGTATTTCACCACCATTAAAGCATTCTATTCATTAAAACCTGATGCAAAGATTTACCACTGTAAAATCCCTTTTTATATTCACTGGTGTGAAAAACAACTTACTGCTGTAATAAAAAGATTTACATAAGTTTACTGCTGTGAAAAGAAATTTACACAGAGTTACAAAAATCGCTCCACCATTTCCTTTCTGCACTGCTGTGCAAAACCACACATGGTTTTTGCTATTCCAAAAATTACATCACCTGGTTCTTCTCATTTTACACACTGCTGTGTGATTTTCTTTTACTGCTCCGTCATTCTTTTTCACTGCTGTGAAGAATAATTTTTTTTGTTCCTCCCGTGTGCAATACATAACATTTTTTTTTAAAAGTCAAAACAAAAAACATTAAACTTATTACATACGATTTCCTATTTAATACATGCCGTATATAAATATATATAAAAACATATATTATAACATGCCCATGCTCATATTAAAAGAGCCTCACCAAAATCTTGTACCAATCATTAAATTCTTTTACCTACGGCGGTCAACCATAAACCTTTTACTCCACGCAAAACATTGAATTGATGTGGGTTCGTATGCAGCTCCAGGTGATCAACCGCGGAGAACACGGGAGAAAATCCAACGGTGGAGAACAATATCGGAAGACCAACAAGTGCTGAAAGTTAACCTCCGAGATTCTTACGTTGCGTTACGTCAGGGGTCAACCACGCGTCAGCTCCATATTTTCTCGGAGCTCCTTCCCGGATTATTCCTTCGTCGGCAAATAGCTCCGAGAAAATCCGGTGAACGGTTTCTGGCTTGGTTCACGGTTTTTCTTGGTCTGCGTTGAAATTAGATTTCAACAAACCTGACTAACAAAAAAAACACAAAGCTTGCAAGGGAAAAAAAGAGAATAAGGACAAGCTTGAGATAAAGAAAAAATTAATTAAAATGAGTAATTAATTTATAACATATTTTTTTAGAGATTTGAACTCACTTAGTTAAGTAAACAAACTTCACTAAACTATTTGAACTAAAATATTTTGACGCATTAACCCAAATCTTAATCAATATTTTAAAGTATTGACTATAACATGATTAAAAAAATAAAAAATTAAAAAGTTACATAATGTAAAATAGAGTTAAAACTTTCTTGAATGAATAATAAGAGGTATCCCAATGAAGTCATGAAAACCAAATAGCATTTAAAAAATAATAAGAGTAATTAGCACAGTTATCCATTTAATTAGAATGAGTATTTAATTTATAACATTAACTGTTTCTGCTTAATTACATTAATGACGTAATTTCCGTTTGATTTATTATTTTTGTAGCATAAAGTGTTGGTCGTGGTGCTAATTTTTACCCCGTATTCACATTAATTATGTAAGATTCGGATTGATTAATTATTTATGTACGATTATGTGTAGGTCGTGAGCTAACTTATTCAGCGTATTCACATTAATTAAGTAGTTGAGCGAACTCACGCGCTTCTTTTCTAATGGCGCGTTAAATGAAAGCTACGTCTTACCCCTTTCAAATTCACGGCACAGAGCATGGCAGCCAACATCGGGCATCGTGGAAATCACGACTCCACGAAATTTTTATCATAAATATATGGGTAGAAGCTTCGAGAGAGGGGTTGTGCTGTCAATTTGGGGGGAGGTTCGGCGAATGAACACACCAAGTTCTCTCTTAGCTTTACGCGTTAAATGAATGTTACACTGCAACACCTTTAAATTCACAGCACAGCCAACATAAGACGTTGTAGAAATCACACCTCGACATTTAGTTTGAGAGATAAAGTTTCTGAATTGCGTGCTCTGCAAGCATTCTTGTTCATTAAACGCAATCTAGATTGCCCAGTATTGTAGTTTGCCAAGAGTTTCACTTAGGGTTTGGTGCAGATTGGGATTTTCATTTCAAGATTGTTTTCGATCCATTCTGTTAAATGGCGATTACCAAGATGACGGCGACAGGTGATATGCAGTGGATGGAAGATGCCCCTCCGCAGAAGCTGTGTGTGAGGGGACGAAGGACTTTCGAGAAAAAGCTGCTGCCGATTGCGGAAGAGCGCAGTCTCAGCAACGGCGAACTCATGGATGGTCTTCGCTCTGCTTTTCCCGAGGTCTGTACCTTCAAATCGGAGACGGATAATATAAGATTGGTGTCGGCAGAGTGTTGAAATTTTTGTTCTCGCATTCTGAAATCTTCAGATCACGAAGTTATTTCTGGGAATCGATACGGGATTCGGATGGTCCATATGACGTAACTATTTCAATTTGTATTGTATAAAGCAAAAAATATTTCTCCTCTGAAAATTATTCTTTTATTCGTCATATGCGCTGCAAGTTCAGATCTATACGTTTTAATATTCCTAATGAAATTGGATTTCACAGGAAATAAAATGGTGAAAAAGGGGTGGATTGGCAATTTTTCCTTTTCGACTTTCGATTTTTTTCCCATTTTCCCATAATCCGATGGATTCTGTGCCTTCCCCTTCGTAACATATTCTTTGGGAGGCATTTTCCCTTCTCTGTTCAAGGTCTCAGAAATCTTTTGATCTCAAACTGTAACCTCATAATTTCAATCCAAAACTGTAATTTATATCTTTTGCCATAAAAATGGTAAGAATTTAATGAAAAAGTAATTTAGTATCTAAAACTGGAATTTTATATTAAAATGTCTAATTTAATTTGTGGATAATTAAATCTATTTGTATCTCACCATTCCAATGTATGCGATTTAAAATTTCAACAGTCGACTACACGTTTCCAATGATTTTAAATTCACCAAATTTCAGGAGAGAGAACTGAAAGTGAAGCAATATAACAGAACCGTCCTTTTTCTCACTTTCGAAAAAAGATACAACCTAGAGGCTGTGGAATCTTCTTTCCCCAAACTGCATTTTGCACGAGCGAGGACTTTAGGGATATTTTACAGAATCTCGAAAAATATATTTCACAAAAAAATCAGATCACGTCATGGCCAATCAAGCTATCTTTGAAAATAAAATCATTATATTTTTAATTATATCAATATAGTATTGAAACTTCCAACTTATAAATCATTGAAACTTCCAACTTATATATCATTAATAAATTGTAAATTCACGAAAATATCAAATTAACTCTATAATCCAGCCAAATTTCCCTATCTACACAAATTGTTTTGAAACCCATCCTTTTTTTTTACCCCATTCACCCTCAAACTCAACCCACTTTTTATTTTATTAAATAGTTGGAATATGAAAATTTAGAAAAGGAAACCCATCCTTTTTTTTTACCCCATTCACCCTCAAACTCAACCCACTTTTTATTTTATTAAATAGTTGGAATATGAAAAACCCACTTTTTATTTTATTAAATAGTTGGAATATGAAAATTTAGAAAAGGAAAATTTAGTAGGGAGAATATTCAAATGGTATTTTTAAGGGTGGAAATAAATTCACTACCATAAAAAAAAAAAAAAAAAAACCAAAATTTTAAAGCTTGATAATTATAATCTAGATTTTCAAAAATTCCTGCCAAAAATTTTCAAAATCTTATAAAATTTCCCTTAATTTTCTAGACATACTTAAATTTCTTTAAACCATAATTCTATAATACCATATATTAAATTCTTTGAATATATAATATCATATATAAATCGTTCTTAATACATTCACAATTTCACATATTGATGTTGCTGCTATTACTTCCTTAATACATTCACAATTTCACATATTGATATTGTTGCTATTACTTCATTACATACAGTTCTGAGCTCCAAAATGACGAGATTTCATAATTCGATATCGATCTCTAAAAGATTATGACTCTCCGATGCGCACATAATTACACAAATTTCCCAGAGGAACTTGAGCATGAATAAGAAAATCTTTTGTTGTGTTTACAGTGTTCTTACAATTTTTTTTAACATGATACAAGTTCATACCCCCATGCCGTAATTGGGTACATTGCTAGGTTTTCCTAGATATGGACCATCCAATTCAATATCGCTTCTCATTTAAAAAAAACACCCTCGGGCACTTGCAAAAGTACAGTAGAGAAAAAATTCAAGACGTTTCAGACGCAGATCTTCCAATATCGCCCTCAGCTTTGAAACCACAGGACCCAGGAAAAGCTGGTTGAAGGCCATCCATGAGCTCGCCATTGCTGAGACTCCTCTCTTCTGCGATAGTGGGCAGTTTTTGGCCAGAAGGTCGCCGTCTTACCACGTATTCCTTCCGGTAAGGAGCAATTTCCATCCACTGCACTTTGCCCGCCGCGGCCGTTTTCGGAATCGCCATTACTGATGTCTTCCGGGAGAAAACAATCTTCCGACCAAACCCTTACGGTGTACTACTCTGCAGAGGCGACGCAAAATTGGGTTGAATCGGAGAAAATATCTTCCAAATAACGCAGATGTAAACTGTAATTTGGAACGACGGATCATTGAACTGAGATTTCCACGACTCCTTGCGATGGGTGTGCTGTGAATTTAAAGGCGGCGTGGTCGCATTCATTCTAGAGAAATCAAACTTACTCCGATAAGTTCGCTGTATCTTCTTGCATTGACGGGTAGAGTGCATATGGAAGTTTCGTTCAAACTTAGATAAGTTCGCTGTATCTTCTTGCATTGACGGGTGGAGTGCATATGTGGAAGTTTCTGAGCGAAAGAAATATTTCGCTTCGAGATGGGGGCAATTTTCTGTCTCATGAATCTTTGATGCGACTTATTAGTCAAGCAGAACAGTCAATAGTACTTTTGTGAGTGCTGTTTCGTTTGCGATAGTGATACTTTGGGCATAATTTTGGTAAAAATTTGGGGAAATTTGTATTATAGTAATCAAATTTTAGTATTTTGGATGCTGTAGGGATTGAATTTATTTTTATTATAATAAAATGATTTGGGAAATCTGTATTAAATTTTAGTATTTGGGTGTTCTAAAAGCTAAATCTATTCACACCATTAAAAAAATTTCAAACACTACTATAATTAATCTTTTTTTAATTCACTTTTAAAATTTACCTTCCGCAAGAAATTATAGCCTTGGTACACAACACCTTTGATTTCTATGGCTTTTCATATTTTGAAGGCTTATTATTATATAACTCTGCGCGGGAATATATTGGGATGCTTCTTAATATTACTCTCTGCAAGGCAATGTTGAGTGGAACTTAGAACTTATCGAGTGGAATTTATATGGCTTTGATGCTTCTTATTATTAGTTTGAAAAGTGTCGTTTGGTTTCTAGGATTTTGATGTCTGGGATGCTTCTTATTATTAGTTTATGATAAGCAGGGAAAGAGTGATTTATTAAATATTATTATTTATAAATTAATTTATTATAATTTTAATATTATTATTATTATTTTTTGTTTATTTTTATTATGTATTTATTAATGGAGTTGTCTATAATGCGATTTTTTGGATATTTTGGTGATCGAATCCGGCGGAAGAAATTGAGGTTAAATCTTGATTTGTTGCAGTTAAAATGGTTTTTTAACTGCATATTTGGATTCAGCACCCTGGAAAACCTGGGACGCTTTCACTGTGCAGAAACTAGCTATCAAATTTGCGATACTGCTTTATTAATGGCTTGTGGGTATGTCAATCATATTTACTAAAATAATTAAGATTATTATTGTTTGATTTTTATGATTAATTGGAAAGACATTATCAAGATTATGTTGGAACTATTGAGAGGGGGTGAATCAGTATTTTTTTTCAATTATTATTTTTATCAGTTAAAAACATTTATATTTGGAACACAGAAATAAATAACAAGAATAGATGCTTTTATTAATATGATATTTGCAATAAATCAAGTAATATATATATATATATATATGTGTGTGTGTGTGTGTGTGTGTGGTTTCAATCAGTTGCCAAGCACCAACTTGGACTCTTTGTGAGGCTCCAACTTCCAGAGCACCAACTTTGTTTTGTCAAAGCACCAACCTTGAATTTAGGAGCACCAACTTCCAGGAAACCAATCCTTTCAGTCCTGAGGCACCAACCCTCTATTGTAACTGTCTAGATCTGTTTGGTTGTAATTCTCTACTCTCAACCCTGCTGGCCCTATGACTTACTTCTGTCTTCTTGTTCCTTCCACTTCTGCCAGAATTTCGGCTCCCTTTTTTTCTTACAGTTTGCCAGCAACATTAAACTTTACTTGTTCTCTATTTTATATGCCTAATATGCTTGACCTTTGGCTTCCTCCTTCGCTCGCTTGAGCTTCGGCTTCCTCAATGCTCGTTCGACCTTCTGGCTTCCCTCATTCGGTCGCTTTAGCTTCCTCTGCGCTCACTCGACCATCTATGCTCTCTTGACACTTTGGCTTCCTGATCCATGGCTTCCTCTGTCTATTCGAGTGTTCCAATACTCACAGGACACGTTTAGGAGGAAGAGAGGCCGAAATACAAAGAAATGTTGCTTATTAAAAAATATTAGAGAGGTCTTTTTTCCTTTAATAATATTCATACATTAGACTTCATTATTTACGGAGGATTCATTTGAGAGACTGTACCAATGGGGAGGTCCCACATGCCACGTCACAATCGCAATCGCAATCGATGGTTTGAGATCCCTTAGAGACTAGCGATATAGCGGATGCGATATTACATTTAGTCATGTTAAATGGTGCATTCGGGTCCGTAATATATATTGCAATCGACAATCTGGTGGTGTCAATTCTTTTGAACATTGCGATTCAATGGATGTGATATTTCAATAGGTCATATTATAATGCTGCAGCGGGTCCGCATACATATCGCAATCGGTGGTTCGGGGATGACAACCCTTTATAACTTGCGCTATGAGAGTTCCGATAGGCGGATGCGATATAACAATAGGGCAGTTTATAATGGTGTAGTCTGTCGACATATATATATATAACCTTCCCACTCTATAACATTGGTTATATAGAATTTAACCACATGAAATCCTTATATCCACACGATTTCTATTATAATGTTTATATAATAGAAATACACAATAATCATGTGTAACTTGCCTTTTCTGCCTTTTTTTTAGCCTTTGCACATTTTCCGATGTTTTCATTTTTTGGATCAATCCTCCATCGTAGATCATACCATCCCATCCGATGGTTGATATTACACTTGACCAGCAAAGCTACTCAGTGATCCTGCACTATAGATCAAAACTGCATTTGATCCAACGCTGGACAATGATATTGGGTGAGCTACATGCACGAGGATTACCCGCCAGATAAAGAGGTTTCCTCTCTCCTTCAATGTGCGACGTGTCAATTTCTTAATGGAATCAGACGCTCTCCTCTAAATACCACTTACCGCCTAGCATCCGCCCGATAACCACTGCCACTATTACAAACCTACCGGTTAACTGTTGAACGCAGTTACACAGAGTAACGACTCTCTGCTCTTTCCTTCTCGTGGTTTCAAATGACTCTTCCTCTATGCTTCTCTTGCTCCTCTAATCGGTCTTCCCTTTGGATTCTGATAGTTCTTCTTTGGCATATATTATGTGCGATGCTCCTCCGTTAACTGCGCTTCCACTGGCTTCTCCTCCTGATGCATGTTCCTCTTTGTTCCTTCTAATGAGATTCTTCCCTGCTTTGATAGCTCTGCTCTGATAACTCTTTGTTCTTCCGATAGCAGTTTCCCTTGGACATATCTCTCTGTGACTTCCGATGACTTTTTTTATGTACCTTCGTTGATGCGATCCTCTTTCTAGTGGCTTTTCTCCTTTGCTTCACAAGTATGCTCTACTTCTCCTTGGCTTCATATTGACATTAATGACAATCTAGATCAACAATCTCCCCCTTTGTCATTGATGGCAATATTCTTCTTCCCTCCCCCTTTGACATCAATGGCAAATGAGTGCACAAGGACTCCCCCTGTCCTGCAACATCTTTACGAATCAATTTAAGTGATGCTAAAGAGATAACCCCCATCTTTTGATGAAGATGTTCAAATGCTTCTTGAGGAAGAGGTTTTGTGAAAATATCAGCTATCTACTCCTTAGTATTGATATATTCCAAGATGATGTTTTGTTTAGCTACTTGTTCATGAAGGAAATGATACTTGATTGGTGTATGTTTGGTCTTTGAGTGCATCACTAGATTTTTGCTGACGCTGATCGCACTTGTGTTATCACAATAGATGGTAATTGGCTGATTTATACCTATGTTGACATCTTTTAGAGCTTCCTTTATCCATAGTATTTGAGTACAACAATCTACAGCAGCTATATACTCGGCTTAAGCTGCAGATAGTGATATGGATGTCTGTTTTTTGTTGAGCCAAGATACTAAATAGTCTCCTAGGAAGAATGCATTTCCACTAGTACTTTTCCGATCATCCACACTTTTGGCCCAATCAGCATCGATGTATGCAGTCAAAGTAAGAGTCGAGCTCTTAGGGTACGAGAGACCAAAATCACAAGTTCCTTTCAGGTGTCTGAGAATTCTTTTTACAACCAAAAAATGGGATTGTTTAGGGGCATATTAAAATCTTCCCACCATTCCTACTGCTCACATAATTTCTGGTCTCGTAGTAGTTAAGTATAGAAGGGCTCCAATTATTGAACTGTAATGAGTTGCATCCACTGGAGGGGAGTCATCATTTTTGCTCAATTTGCAACTTGTGGTCATGGGTGTGCTCATGGGTGCACAGTCTTCCATTCCATATCTTTTAAGCATGTATTTAAGATATTTGGCTTGAGATATAAAAATGCCTGTCGTGGTTTGAGATACTTGTAGTCCAAGGAAGTGAGATAACTCTCCTATCATTGACATCTTGAACTCTTTTGACATATTTTTAGAAAACGCATGGCTCATCTCATCATTATTACTAGCAAAAATCAGATCATCAACATAAACAAGTGTGACTAGTAACTTATCCTCATCCGTCTTTATGTAGAGATTAGTTCCTGCCACCCCCTTCTTGAAGCCTTGTTGTTGTAGATAGTGATCCAATCTTGTGAACCAAGCTCTAGGAGTTTGTTTCAACCCATATAATGCCTTTTTCAACTTACAAACAAAGTCTTTTCCTTCTGTTAGATTAAACCCTTCTGGTTGCTCCATGTAGACTTTTTCCTTGAGTTCTCCATTCAAAAGTGTTGATTTTACATCCATTTGATAGATTTTGAATCCTTTTGAGGAAGCAAATGCCAAGAACATCCCTATAGCTTCCACATGACCTACTGGTGAAAATGTTTCTTCAAAGTCAATTACTTCAATTTGTGAATAGCCTTTACGTACAAGCCTTGCCTTGTTTCTAATGATTTGTCCATCTTCATTCATTTTGTTTTTGAACACCCACTTGGTTTCTATTATGTATTTGTCCGTTGGACGAGGTACCAGCTCCCATGTCTCATTCTTCTCAATTTGAGACATTTCTTCTTCCATGGCTTTTACCCTATGAGGATCCTTGCTTGCTTGAGTAAATGTTTCTGGTTCTATCATGGATAGAAGAGCAACATCAATCTTCCTTGGTGTACTAGTCATCCTTCTTCGGGTTTGCATCCCTTCATCCATATTGCCAATAATCTGCTCTTTTGGGTTATATTTTTGGAGAAATTTCATCTTTGAAGGGGTTTGAGATGGTTCTTTTTCCTTGGTTTTTCCTTTGTCTTTTTCTTCTCTTTCAGGTTCTTCTTCTTCAATGAGAGGATTAACTTCATGTTTTTCAATTTCTTTTTCTGGAAGGTCTTCATCAATTTTTACATTAATGCTTTCCACTATCTTCCGTAGTCAGTTATTGTAGCACTTGTAGGCTTTCTTTCTTATAGAATATCCAAGAAAGATCCCTTCATCAACCCATGAATCAAATTTTCCTGTTGAGTCATCATTGATTTTTATGAAGCACTTGCTTCCAAAAATCTTGAAGTATTTTATTGACGTAGGTCTTCCTTTCCATAATTCATAAGGAGTCTTTTCATTATTTGGTCTCAATTGAGTTCGATTCAATGTATAGACAGTTGTCCCGACTGCTTCTTTCCAGAATTTTGTCTACAAGTTAGCTGTTATTAACATTGTTCTTGCCATTTCTTGAACTGTTTGGTTTCTTCTTTCAACTACCCCATTTTGCTTTGGTGCTTTGGCAGCAGAGAGTTCTCTTTTAATTCCATGTATTTTACATAATTCATCAAATTCTTTTGATGTGAATTCTCCCCCTCTATCTGTTCTAAGACACTTAATTTTAGATTCCTTTTCATTTTCCACAAGAGCTTTAAGATTCTTAAAACACACAAATTCTTCGAATTTATATTTTATAAAATATACCCACATCATTCTAGTATAGTCATCAACAACTAAAGCAAAGAACCTTTCTCCTTGGAGTGCCGAAGTTCTAGTTGGTCCACATAAATCAGCATGAATGATCTCCAAAGGCTTTGATGTAGAGAACTCCTTGGTCTTGTGACTTGTTCTAGTTTGCTTTCCATGTTGACATGGACCACATACTCCTTGATTTGGTTTGAATAACTTTGGAATGTCTTGTACTTCTTTAATCTAGTTGATATTGATCAAGTTATCGAAGCTTGTATGTCCAAGTCGCTTGTGCCACAACCAACTTTCATCTGTTTGACTTAGGTAGCATTTATCTTCTTGAATCTTGTTCAGAATATAGATGTTGTCTAGTGTTCTAACCCCTTTCGCCACAAGTTTCCCTGAGGAAGATTTCCTTATTTCACAGTCTTTGGTGCTAAAGACAACATTATGTCCTTGATCACAGATTTGGCTAGCAATCAGGAGGTTGTGTTTGAGCCCGTTTACTAGCAAAGAATTTTGAGCTTTTCCTTTTCCATTAATAAGAGTAATAGTTCCTTTTCCAGTAATTTTGGCAGATCCACTTCCAAAGGATACATTTCCTTCCTTTTTGTTCAATGAGACAAACTTTCTTTTGTCCCCTGTCATGCGTTTGGAACACCCACTATCCACAAACCAATGATTTTCATTATTTTGAGCACATAGAGCTAGGCCACATTTATCCGTGTTGGGATTCTCACTTCTTGCTTTTCCTCTTTTGAGTGGGAAATTTTGTTCATTCTGTCCATTATTATTACATAAAGAGAAAACCAGATCAAATTTGGCCAAGGGATCAAAAGAATTGTAGGTCTTGATTTGTCCTTGCCCTTTGGGGCCATATGGTTTATTTATTTGATCCTTTAGTTTTTGTGTGTCATTCTTACGAGCCACGAAATGTCTAGATTGATGACCAAAATTTTTACAATGGAAACAATGCCCAAAAAAGATAGTTTTGTACCTGTTGTAATAGCCATTTAATCCTTCAGTTTAGGTGTGTCATTCTTACAAGCCATGGAATGTCTAGATTGATGACCAAAATTTTTACAATGGAAACAATTCCCAAAAAAGATAGTTTTGTACCTGTTGTAATAGCCATGATTTGAATCAACATTCTTCCTTGGAGTTATTCCCACTTCATTCTTTGGATTTGAGATGGACCTTTGATGAAATATTGTTTTGTATCTGTTGTAACATCCATGATTCGAATCAGCATTCTTCCATGGAGTTACTCTCTCTTCATTCTTTGGAAATGGGATGAGCCTTAAATGAAATAATCTTTCTTCTTTTGGGTTGCTGGAAAGTACGTCGACATAGCTTTTCGCATTATTCTTAGTACTTGATGATTCTCCTTTAAAACCTATTCCACATTTGTCATGTTGAGGTTTTTGATTATTTAGGATAGTGTCAAGTATTTGAGAGCTTTTCCAACCCTTTTTAACTTGCTCCAATTCCTTCCTGAGAGATACCATTTCGGCTTCACGTTCTTCGCAAGCTTCTTGTATTTCTTTTAGCTTATTTTTCAAGAGATCTTCCCTTCTTTTTGTTTCCTCGTTTTCTACCTTAAGAGAAATGATTTTATTTTATAATTTCTCATTTTCTTCAATGGCACTTATTAACAATTCATCTACATTTCCATCTAGCCCTGAGTCATCATCATTTGTGAATGCCATGAATAATACTTCTTGGCTTCCAGCATGGTCATTTTCTTCATCTGATTCTTCATTACCTCCTTTGCGGTGAGGGAACTAGTTAGTTGATTTCTTTTTTATGACTAAAAATTCATCTTCATCAGACTCATCTTGCTTAGAGAGGAAATTCTTCTTATTGAACCCTTTCTTTTTGTATACCATCCTTTTAGAATTTTCTTCATCATCACTATCATGCTTATGATGACATTTTGCAACATAATGACCTATTTTCCACATTTGAAACAAATAAGAGGGTATTTACCTTTTAGCTTAGATCCTATCTTCAGCCTTCGTACAAATTGCGCTAATTCGAATTCAACATCAGATTCATCACTACTGACATTCCTTTCTTTGCCCTTTTATGATTTTGAGGCCTTGAATGCTGCATCTTTTGAACTTGGGCAACCTTTTCTCATCTCATAGGCAATGAGGATTCCATGGAGTTCATCCATCTTAAGAGTATCTAGATCCTTCATTTCTTCTATGGCACTTACTTTGGAGTCAAATCTGTCTGGGAGAGATCTTAAGACCTTTTGAACAATGGTGCTTTCTTCAATGTTTTCTTCCAATCCTTTAAGAGAGTTGACTACTTCAGCTACTCAAAGAAAGTATGATGCAATATCTTCTTCATCATCCATTTTCAAACTTTCAAATTTCCTTCTATGAGTTTGAAGCTTTGCCTTCTTGACTTTGGAGTCCCTGTCATATAAGCCAATTAGCTTATCCCATACTTCTTTGGCAGAGTTACAATTCATGACTTTTGTAAATCCAGAATCAGTGATTCCACTAGTGATGGAGTTTAAGGCTTTTGCATTTGCAACGTAGACTTTCCTCTCGTCATGATCTATTAGAAGAGTGGAAGGAGCTATGTACTCATTTAATACCAAATGCCAAACTTCAGGTCTAAGGGACAATAAGTAGTAGGACATTCTCTTTTTCCAGAAACCAAAATTTGTGCCATCGAACAAAGGAGGTCTTCCTGACACTTCTTGATTTCTCATCTTGACTAAGAATCCTTCTTCAAGATGTTAGGCTGATATGAAAAAGCCCGCTTTAATACCAATTGTTGGAAATACTGAGAGGGGGGCTAAATCAGTATTTCTTTTCAATTATTATTTTATCAGTTAAAAACATTTATATTTGGAACAAAGAAATAGATAACAGGAATAGATGCTTTTATTAATGTGATCTTTGCAATAAATTAAGTACTATATATATATATATATATATATATATATATATATATATATATATATATATCTATATATATATATATATATATATATATATATATCTATATATATATATATATATATATATATATATATATGGTTTCAATCAGTTGCCAAGCACCAACTTGGACTCTTTGTGAGGCTCCAACCTCCAGAGCACCAACTCTGTCTTGTCAAGGCACCAACCTTGAATTTAGGAGCACCAACTCCCAGGACACCAATCCTTTCAGTTCTGAGGCACCAACCTCAAGGGCTCCAACCCTCTGCTATAACTGTCTAGATCTGTTTGATTGTAATTATCTGCTCCCAACCCTGCTGGACCTATGACTTACTTCTGTCCTCCTGTTCCTTCCACTTCTGCCAGAAATTCGGCTCTCTTTTTTTCTTACAGTTCGCTAGCAACATTAAACTTTCCTTGTTCTCTATTTTATATGCTTGGTATGCCTGACCTTTGGCTTCCTCCTTCACTCACTTGAGCTTCGGCTTCCTCAACGCTCATTCGACCTTCTCGCTTCCCTCCTCCGGTCGCTTTAGCTTCCTCTACGCTCGCTCGACCATCTATGCTCGCTTGACACTTCGGCTTCCTGATCCATGGCTTTTTCTATCTATTCGAGTGTTCCAATACTCACAAGACACATTTAGGAGGAAGAGAGGCCGAAATACAAAGAAATGTTGCTTATTAAAAAATATCAGAGAGGTCCTTTTTCCTTTAATAATATTCATACATTACACTTCATTATTTACAGAGGATTTCATTTGAGAGACTGTACCAACGAGGAGGTCCCACATGCCACGTCACAATCACAATAGCAATCAGCAGTTTGACATCCCTTAGAGACTAGCGATATAGCGGATGCAATATTACATTTAGTCATGTTAAATGGTGCATTCGGGTCTGTAATATATATCGCAATCGACAATCTGGCGGTGTCAATTTTTTTGAACATTGCGATTCAACGAATGTGATATTTCAATAGGTCGTATTATAATGTTGCAGCAGGTCCGCATACATATCGCAATCGGTGGTTCGGGGGTGACAACCCTTTATAACTTGCGCTATGAAAGTTCCGATAGGCGGATGTGATATAACAATAGGGCAGTTTATAATGGTGCAGTGGGTCTGCATGTATATATATATATATATATATATATATATATATATATATATATAACCTTCCCACTCTATAACATTGGTTATATAGAATTTAACCACATGAAATCCTTATATCCCCGTTATTTCTATTATAATGTTTATATGATAGAAATACACAATAATCATGTGTAACTTGCCTTTTCCGCCTTCTTTTTAACCTTTTCACATATCCGATGTTTGCCTTTTTCACATCAATCCTCCACCGTAGATCTTACCATCCCATCCGACAGTTGATATTACACCCAACCAACAAAGCTTCTCGGTGATCCTGCACCGTAGATCAAAACCGCATTTGATCCAATGCTCGACAACAATATCAGGTGAGCTACATGCACGAGGATTACCCACCTGATAAAGTGGTTTCCTCTCTCCTTCGACGTGCAACATGTCAATTGCTTAATGGAATTAGGCGCTCTCCTCTAAATACCACTTACTGACTAGCATCCGCGTAATAACCATTGCCACTATTACAAACCCGCCGGTTAACACGGTTACACAGAGCAATGACTCTTCACTCTTTGCTTCTCATGGTTTCAAATGACTCTTCCTCTATGCTTCTCTTACTCCTCTGATCGGTCTTCCCTTTGGATTTCGATAGTTCTTCTTTGACATATATTACATGCGATGCTCCTCCGTTAACTTCTCTTCCGTTGGCTTGTCCTCCTGATGCGTGTTCCTCTTTGTTCCTTCTAATGAAGTTCTTCCCTGCTTTGATAGCTCTGCTCTGATAGCTCCTTGTTATTCCGATAGCGGTTTCCCTTGGACATATCTCTCTGTGACTTCCGATGACTCTGTTTATGTACCTTCGCCGATGCAATCCTCTTTCTAGTGGCTTTACTCCTGTTCTTCACAAATCTGCTCTCCTTCTCCTTGGCTTCATATTGACATTAATGACAATCTAGATCAACATATTATTATTGTTATTTAATATTATTATTACTATCGATTAATATTATTATTAAATATTTCAAAATTAAATATTATATATTAATTAATACAAATTTATATTAATAATAATAACAATTTTATTAATATATATTTATGAATGTTAGATGCAAATAAAACCTCACGGGTATATCAACAATATTAATAATTTTAATATTGTTGTGTTAGTGATTAATTCATGGCAATTTAATTTTGAAAAAAAAATATTTATTTTTCAATATAATAAATAATTTATTTTGTGAATACTAGATTGGATTATAATTTGAAAGTTTTATTGTAGTGTTTGCACAATATAATATAGTGTAGATACTCTTCTACATATGGTTTGCCATAATTTATCAATATAGTTATAATATGCATGTATGATTTTAATGTTTATCTAGTGGATTTTTATTTTTAGGGTTGGGGAAAAATCATCTAAAAATAAAAGCATTGACATTAGTTCATATTAAGGCAAATAATATATTTACTATGAGATACTTCTGACTATAATTTAAGTAAAACCTTTACACAAAAATAAATAAAACTATATAAATAAATATATTTACTATAAATTATTTCCCACCATTATTTAAATTTTCAAAAATAAAATTATAAACATATAAAATTTTAAGCAAAATGAATTAATAAATAATATATCCACTTCACATATCAATTCATTAGTTTCTTAAGATTCACCGATGTAAATTATAATTTTATTCAAAACCTAATTTTTAATTTGAGTAACATAAGCTAAACTAAACTGCCATAAGACACTTATTAATTGCACAAAAAGGGGAAAAGCTTAAACTCTATTTTAAATTAGATAAAAATATTAAAGCATGTTGAAGCGTATTACGTTATGGGAAGGAGATTGTTTAAATAAAGTATCTCTTTGATTTTTATGTTTTTATTTTACCTTCAAGAGAGGGTCGTGGTGCTAATCCCGTTGCCTTCCTTTCCAATGGCGCGTTAAATGAAAGCACTCACCTTTCCTCTCAAATTCACATTCACAGCAATGACGCGTTAAATGAAACTCACCATCACTTCAAATTCACATTCACAGCACAGTGCATTCCGGCCAAAATCGCGCGGTGTGGAAATCATGACTTCAGAAATTTTTTTCTTGTAAACATGTCATTAGAAGATTCGAGAGAGGCCTTGTGCTGTCAAGTTAGTGAGGTTCGGCGAATGAACACACCAAGTTTCCTTCTCTTTGCTTCACGCGTTAAATGAAAGTTACACTGCAACACCTTTAAATTCACACCACATCCAACATAGGCCGTAGTGAAATCATACGTCGAAATTTCCTTTGAGAGATAAATTTTCTGAATTGCGTGCTCTGCAATGAGTATTCGTGTTTATTAAGCGCAATCCAGTTAGCTTAGCATTGCAGTTTGCCAAGAGTTTTCCTTTGGATTTGTGGGGATTTTCATTTGAAGATAGTTTTTGGCCGATTAATGGCGATTCCCAAGACGGCAAAAGCTGATATGCAGTGGATGGAAATCGCCCCTCCGCTGAAGCTGTTTGTGAGAAGATGGCGGCCTTTTGAGAAAAAGCTGCTGCCGATAGCAGAAGAGCGTAGTCTCACCAACGGCTAGCTCATGAATGGCCTTAGCTCTGCTTTTTCTGCGGTCTGTAGCTTCGAAGATGAAGGCCATAATGGAAGATTTGCGTCGGCAGAATGTTGAAAATTTTGTTCGCGCATTTTGAAATTTTTAGATCACCAAGTTGTTTCTGGGAATCGATACCTGATTTGGCCAGTCATATCCTGTACCAATTTCAATTTGTATTTTATATCAAAGAATAAAATTATTTCTCTGCTGGAAGTTTTTATTACTCAAATGCATTGGAATCTCAGATCTATATGTTTTAATATTTCCCTAATAGAATTGAATTTCAAAGGAAATACAACGCTGAAAAAAGAGTGGATTGGCAATTTTTTTTCCTTTTCGGCTTTCGAGTTCTTTCCATAACCTGATGGATTCTGTGTCTTCCCCTTTCTCGGGTTTCTAAAACCCGCGACATATTCTTCCGGAGGCCTCAAAAATCTTCGATGGATTGGGTCGGGGGTGTCGGATAGCGGAATTCATTCTGCTTTCCTTTTGATCGGAAACCGTAATCTCATATATCTCAAAGCCGTAGTCTAACGACATTATTTTTTTTGCCAGGAAAGTTATGTAAATTTTTGGATTAAAATTTTAGGTGGCTTAAAAGTTTTTGATGGTGGTGAATCTATTTTCACTATCAAAAACACGATTACAATATTGTCTTTACAATATTTTTTGAAAATTTTTGTCCAAATTCCCACTTTTGACCGTAGTGGCTATTCTAAAACTGTAATTCCATTATATTTATATCCTCTGGTATAAAAATGATAAGAATTTAATTTACATGATCTGAGAAAGTGATTTTATATTTAAAAAATTAATTTAATTTGATAGTAAGAATTTACATGATTTTAAAAAGTAATTTAATATTCCAATTTATTTTTTGATTTTTGAGAAATCTTTGGGTGATGATCACATGACAACTCATTATTATTAAAGGGTCAAAGTTAAGTAACAAAGAATCACCGATAAAACGAATGGGAATTAACAACTAACCAAAGGGGAGAAATCAAAATAAATTAAACAAAGAGGAGAAATCAAGATAAATTAATAACAACCAAAACAAATTTTAAAACTCAAGATTCATAAAAATATATTAAACCTCTATAAAAATAAATAAATAATGATAAAAATAATAGAATAAAAATTGATATATTAAACCTGTATAAAAATAAATAAATAATGATAAAAATAATAGAATAAAAATTGATACTACATAAATAAATGAATAATTGATGAAAATGAAATAAAAATGCTAAGAGCAAAGACAAAGACCCAACCATTGTTAATTTTCTAGCCATCATTCCTTTTTAGATTATTTGGTCTCCTTTCAATCTCTATGGCCTCCTGATCCGAATTTAAATAGGAATGCAACAAATTACAGATATAACCATAAGCATAGAGATGTAGTAGAAATAACACTTCATTTCATTAATATCAGAGACTAAAATATGCTTACTAATAAAAATGGAAATAACACTAGCTCAGGTGATCGTAGCTTATCTCTGAGAAGAGATGTGGCGGCTAAATGTCTTTGAACTTTGTTACAATGAGGTTTGAAGTGCTATTTAGTATTGAGAAACACTAGAAAACCCCAAACATCCAAAAACCTAATCCTAGGAGATGAAACGCCAAACTATGATCCCTGTTGGGGTAAATTTGTACTTCAACTTCTCGGGGTCATAATTTTGGCATACAATCTTTGTTTGATGCACACGATACCTCATTAGAAAGATCTATCCAATTACTACAACTGTTGACAACAATTATTGAGTTGAAAATTCATAATCGTCGTGAGTGATTTTCCATAAAAACATCATTTAGGATTTCAAAATAGATCCGGAAGTTTAGGACTCGGAAAACTGCCAAAAATAATACATTGTGCTACATTTAAGAAAACAGAAAAATTGAAAGAAACAATGGTGGGGGTCCACGTAGAATAGGCGGGTGGCCACCAATATCCACCTGGATCACCTCCCTAAACTTTCAGTGATGAAAATGATCAATCCTTGCAATGACTTAAGCCTCTTCAATGCAAATGTGATGTTTTGTCTTATTTGCATGTTTTGCCAAAACTGAGGAGTGGGTCCTCCCATGCTTGATGTTGGTTGCGTGCTCATGAATCCTTTGATTTATTGAGCATCCAATTTCACCAATATAGGGTGTTGTGCAAGAACATGAGATAACATAAACACGTTTCATATCCTTGGGGTTGACTGGGTCTTTACAAATTTTAAGGAGCTTCGAATGATGTTCAGCGGCCTAAAGGTTGAGAGAATCTTATGTTTCTTCAAGATCCTTGCAATCATGTATGTGGTCCCTTGGATAAAAGGAAAATGCACTGCTGAAATCCAATATTTTGGGTCTTTTTTAATCATAGGACCTTTGCTAGTTTTAAGGAAAGCTTTAAGACCTTGGCGCCTACTATATCCACTGTTATTGAAAACATTAAGGAGATGCGTTTTGTCATTTGTAAGATGGTTTTCATCAGAAATTCTCAGTGCACGAGTTGTTAAAGTGTTGAGAACACCCAACTTTTGAATAGGGAAATGATGGGACTCAGCATGGAGACACTGCTCAGTATAAGGTCTTTTCTTTTCCAAAAATATTCCCAAAAAGTAATTTAATATTTAAAAATTAAAAATTAATTTCCTAATTTAGAGAATTTACCTCATCTGAAAAAGTAAGTTAATATTTAAAAATAAAAAATGACAAAATACATTTTAAATTATTTAAAAATTAATTTTATAGTTAAAAGTGTAGTTTAATTTATAGATATTTTGGATTATGACAATGGAAAATTTGAGTTGTATAATTTGTAAAATTTAAATATTAATTTTTTTTAATGTTTTTTAAATTAGAAAAATGCAAATTTTCAAAATTAAAAATTATGTCATAAAATTCTTGAAAAAAAAGAAGAAATGAAATATCTATGTATTATACTGTATCATATTAATTTTAGTGTTTTGAATCACTGCGCTGAACAAAATTGAGAATTCTAATTTCAATAACTGACTGCACCTTTTGAACAATTTTAAATTCAGCAAATTTCACGAGAGATTGTTGAAGATGAATAAGCATAGACAACATTGTCTATCGAGCGACAAATTTCCTTGGACAACATTGTCTATCGAGCGACAAATTTCCTTGGACAACGAAAAATGTTGGAATTCGACAATTTTTTTTCAAAAAATATTGTACTATGAGTGTTTGAATCACGTTTTTGATGGTGGAAATGGATATAGCACCATAAAAAAATACCAATGCACCCAAAATCTTGAAGTTTGACAGCGATAACCTGGATTTACAAAAGTTCCTACCAAATTTTATAAAAAATTTACATAAATTTCCTCCTACCAAATTTGAAGGTTAGTTAGACTACGACAGCATAAACCACACCTACGAGTATTTCTATAATTTATTTCGTTGTGTAAATTCAAGGTCCTTTTACCTTACATGGACCATTCCCGTTAGCTATGATTATATTGAACTAATTTAATATGCTTACATGGCCACACCATGGCCATTGTACATTGATTTGTGCTCTTTACAACAAAATAAAGGATCTTGTTAATAAAATTTGAGCACCATGGTATAGAGAAAAGGCCAATTAATGAAGGGTTCAACAACAAAACAGAGCGAATATGAATGGTCCATTGGTTTTTTTTATTTGGGGGTGTATTTATAAAATATGGTAAAATTGCTTGTCCATAGCCTCACATGATTATGCCGTGATGGGTATTAGAGTACACAACAGTAAAATAATACCAATTGATGGGTATTACAAATAGGCAAAACACATTAAAGAGAGAAAAAAAAAACAATGGAGAAAAAAATTCATAGACTTCTATTACATTGCAGACCTTCCCTTGCTTGCACGCTCAGGCTAAGGAAAATTACAATTTTATAGAAGGTGGACATAACTGTAGAATTCTCTACATGTGTTTTTCATGAGTTACATAGTCATTTATAGAAGTTAAGGGCAGTGGAGTTGGTTGGCGTCAGTGTGGGCAGTGTCGTCTGGAGGTCAGTGGCGGTTGGCATCCACGTGGTTTTGTTTGGCTTCACACTGAACATTTTCCCACTTGAAGCCAAATGAAGTGTCTTGAATCTATCCACAATGAGTCCTACCATGCTTTTGCATAGCTCATGTTTATTTCTTAGTAGAATCTTAGTGAGTATAACAATAGGGTTTTTATCTATATGGATCTTTTCCAAGGATAATTGTCCTTCTTTCAACACATGTCATATCCAATGGTACCTTTAGTAAATGTGGTTGGATTTTGAGTGATATACTTGGTTTTTCGCCAAGTGAATGACACTTTGACTATCATAATATAACACATACTTGTCCTGCTTTATTCCTATCTCTCTTAGGAATCGTTGCATCCATAAAATCCCTCTACAAACTTTTGTTGCAACTATGTACTCTACCTCTGTTATAGAGAGAGCTACTATTCTTTGTAGCCTTGACACCTATGATACCATTGCACCTGTAAATGTATAAAAATAACCTGTAGTGGACTTTCTGGTGTCCATATCTGCACCCATATTTACATCTATAATTCCTTCAAGCACAAATTTATTATGACCAAAACATAAATAATAATGATTAGTACCCTTGAGATACCTCAAAATCCATTTTACTGCTTGTTAATGTTGTTTTCCTGGATTAGAAAGGAACTTTCTCACATCTCCCATTGAATATGCAATGTCTGGTTTTGTACATACCATGGCATACATCAAGCTTCCAACTGTTGAAGCACAAAGAATCTTTCTCAATTCTTCCTTCTCCTTGTCATCACTAGGACATAACTCAATACTTGACTTAAATTGGGCTGCAAGGGGTGTACCAGCTGGCTTGGAATCCTTTATATTAAACCTCTTAATCACCTTCTTGATATATTTTTCTTGTGAAAGCCACAACCTTTTGTTTTTTCTGTCACACATAATCCTCATGCCCAATATATGTTATGTTGGATCCAAATCCTTCATTGCAAATTTGTTGCCCAAATATTTCTTTAACCTATTGATCATATTCTTGTCATGCCCAACAATCAACATGTTATCCACATATAATAACAATATGATATACTTTCCTTGATCATAACTCTTGATATAGACACAATGGTCAGCTTCCAACATGTGAAAACCATGTTCCAACATAAATGAATCAAATTTATTATACCATTGTTGAGGTGCTTATTTCAACCCATAGAGGCTCTTCTTCAACCTGCAACCTAGATCTTCTTTGTCCTTTTCTATGAAGCCTTATGGTTGCTCCAAATAAAGTTCTTCCTCTAGTTCACCATAAAGGAAAGAATTTTTTACATCTAACTATTAACATTCTGAGTCTAAAGCAACAACAATACCAAGAATGACTCTAATGGATGACATTTTGACAACAAGTGAAAAAATTTCGATGAAGTCAATACCTTCCTTTTGGGAAAATCCTTTTTCCACTAGTCTTTCTTTATACCTCTCCTTTCCATCACCTTAATGCTTAATCATGTATACCCTTTTTTGTAGGGATTTTCTACCTTTTGGGAGCTTTACCAACTCCCAAATTTTATTTTCCAGCCAATAGTTCATTTCTTTCTCCATTGCTTTCTTCCATTCTTTACCTTTCTCAACTTTACAAGCCTTTTGAAAATAATCAGGATCACCTTCATCAGTGAATAAAATATAGTTTGAAGGAGGATACATTTGTGAAGTCTCATAATGAGGCCTAGGAGATTTGTGAACCAACTTTGGTGGTGCATTATCAGGTTGAATATCCTATAAAGCTTCCTGCAAGATTCCTTCTTCTTGAAGTTCATCATTTTCCACTTGTTGTCCTTGCTACTCTTAAATTTGTTGTCCATTTTCTTGCATTGGTGGGATGTTTTCTTGTTGTTATTCAAACCTATTAATAACTTTATTGACCTCCAACTCGCCTACATCCCTCTTAAACATTTTTGACTCATTAAATATAACATCTTTGCTTCTACTTTATATTTGACTGGATCCCATATACGATAACCAATTTCTTCATCTGCATATCCCAGAAAAATGCATTTCATAGATTTATCACCTAGATTAGTTCTATTTTCTTTGGGAATATGTACAAATGCTTCACATCCAAAGATTTTCAAATGAGAATAATTCAAATTCTTACTAGTCCAAACTTCTTTAAGAATGTCACCATCCAAGGTTGTAGTTGGAGATTGATTTATGAGATAGAAAGTTGTCCTCGCTGCTTTTGCCCAAAAATGCTTCTCCAATCTAGAATTTGATAGCATACTCCTCACTTTCTCCATAATGGTGCAATTCATCCTTTTCCAACACCATTCTGTTGAGAAGTACCAAGCACAATCTTTTCATGCTTTATGCCAAACTTATTACACTATTCCTTGAATTCTTTTGAGCAATATTCTCTACCATTATTTGTTCTTAGGCACTTGAGGAATTTGTTAGTTTCTCTTTCAACAACAACATGGAATTTTTGAAATATTTCAAACACTTCACTTTTAATTTTCATAAGGTAGGCCTAAACCTTCTTGGATGCATCATCTATAAATGTTACAAAATATGATGTTCCTCCCAATGACTTAATGTTGACAGGCCCAAACACATATGAGTGTATCAATCCTAACAATTCTTTCTTTCTGTAATTGCCACCTCTAAGGAATGAAACCCTTCTTTGTCTACCATATATTCAATGATCACAAAGATCAAGATTATAGGATTTCAAATGTGACAGTAAATTTTTACAAACAAGGATTTTTAAGCCCTTCTCACTCATGTGACCCAAGCACTTTTGCCACGAATTTGCTAATTTCATTCTTTTGTGATAGCCGCCAAATTTGATTTTCCTAGCATTGCCTTCAATGCATATAATGTTCATGTCTTGGGTCCTCTGTCCATGACAATGCTCCTTTGCTAATTTTTCAACCTCCTTTTCCAAAGCTTGTGTAATAGCCTTCATCATCTAGTTGTCCCATAGAGATCAAAATCATGCACATTTATGGTACATGCCTGACCTATTTCAACAATATATCTTGTCCATCCTTCATTTTGATCTTGACATTTCCCACTCCAACAATATTGCAAAGGTGATTTTTCCCCAAATGCACTCTACCATAATGACTAGGATCATATTCACAAAAACTATCTTTTTATGGGGTTACATGGTGAGATTCCCCAGAGTCAAAGATCCAATCAAAGTTACTACTAGATGTATATAAACATGCATCCTCTACTGAAATAGTAAATAACATATCACCATCTATGACTACAGTAGTAGTCTCACCTTCATTTGTGCTGGATGACTTGTGGTTTGTATTGGCCGACTTCTTATCCTTTTGTCCTTTCTTCCAGACTCGACACTCTTTCTTCATGTGCCTGAGTTTTCCACAATTAAAGTAGATGAGCCTACCCCTCCTTTATTTCGATCATTCTCTCGATCTTGATTTCCCTTGTTTGCCTCGATCAATTCTCCTACGATGATGAGCTAGAGCTAAACCTTATCCTCCCTATTTTTTCACAATTGACTTGCATCACAACTCCTCACTCATTAAACTACTACTGACATCATCAAAATTCAAGGTCCCTCCAGGTGCTAAAGTTCTCATAGCTACAATTAAATTTTCCCAGCTATCTGGTATAAAACACAGTAACAAGATAACTCTAATTTCATCATCTAAAATTATTTTAATAGAGGCAATCTGACTAGTAATAATATTGAATTCATTCAAGTGCTCAACAACTGAAGCAACCTCCTTCATCTTGATATTATAAAGGTTCTTCATCAAGAACAATTTGTTTGATGTCGTGTTTTTTTCATATAGATCATGGAGCTTCTTCCATAATCCTTCTATCGTCTTTTCTCCGAACACATTGAAATATGCATTCTTCGTTAGATATTGGCGGATTATAGAAATCACCTTTGTATCTCGCTTGTTCCATTCTTCATCCGTTATTAATGAGGGTTTATTTTCCATACCCTCAATCAAAAAATATTGATCTTTTAAAATCAATGTATCCTCCATCTGTGATTTCCATAGGGAAAAATTAACATCGCTCAACTTCTCCATGTTAGTTAATGTTGTCATCTCCATTATTAATAAAATTCAAACCTCAAAAATCAAGTTTCCACATACAAGGTAAGACTTTAATTATTTGTCCTTGCCAAATGTTAAATGAGGAGGTAAAAATTGATTTATATAACAAACTATGAGGAAATAAAGAAACATATAAAAACTCCAATTTTTATGGATGGAAAGAAAAAAACATTTCCTCGTGGTTCTTCACTCTTTAATAAGAACTTAGTGTACATTACCTCATACCTTTGAGAACCCAATCATAATAATTTTTAAACTAAAAAATCACTTCCTTTTTTGAATAAGCATTCTAACATCCACCGACAGTGATTTGATAATGTATAAACTATTTCTATTTCCACGGGTTCTTACAAGTTCTCTTTGACCTGCAACTGCTCCTTAGAAAATAATATCGTCATCCTTCTAATTTTCCAAAGACAAAAGATCACAAAATTCTATAGAACCTACTCTTTTGTTAACAATTCAGTCATGTTGGTCATTGGGGATTCAACCTCGGGGCAGTGAGAAGGAAAATATTCAAGCTTCTTTCCGTTGTTAATGGATAGACATTTCCTGGAAACCTCGCATGTGACCTGGTTGGAGACCACGTCCCAGAGTTTGTCGTTTTCTGGAATCAAACACTCGTCTTCCTCTGTTCTCGCCATGAAGCTCACCTCTGGCTCGGGCTCAGGATCTGATACCAGTTGATGGGTATTAGAGTACACCAGTAGAATGATACTAGTTGATGGGTATTAGAGTACACCAGTAGAATGATACCATTTGATGGGTATTAGAGTACACAATAGTGGAAAAAAAACATCACGAAACAACAAGAGACAACACAAATAGTAAGAATAGATTAAAGAGAGAAAAAACAATGGAGAACAAAAATCACAAATTTTTATTACATTGCAGGCTTTTCCTTGCTTGAATGCTCAGGTTGAGGCAGGTTACAAATTTATAGAAGGTGGACAAAGTTCTAGAATTCTCTAGATGTGTTTTTCATGAGTTACACATTAATTTACAGAAGTCAAGGGCAGTGGAGTTGGTTGGCGTTGGTGTGGGTGGTGTCGTTAGGAGGTCGGCGATAATTGGCGTCAACATGGCTTTGTTTGGATACACAATTAACATGTCGATGACGTTCTTTTCAAGGGGAGTTTTCCTTCATACCTTCTTCGTATGTCCAAATTCTATTAAAGATCGCAATATGTCATATTTCAAATTATTACAAATCGCTTTGTTTATTTCATCAATCACCTATTACAAATTGACATGTGTAGTGGAAGATGCTCAGCAACACAGTCTATTTCAAATTTAATTGACATGTGTACGAAAAATTATTTGCAGTATGTTTGCAATTGCAGAGTCAACGCACCATACATTTAGTTAAAGGTTTTGATGAAAATGGAGGAAATATAGCTCTCAAATGAAACCAAGAGATGGGGAATAACAGACAAGTCCTTTTCAATAACACAATCAGTTAAAATATAAAGAATGGTACAAGTGTGAAACTATTAACATGTGTTTAAAATCAAGGCTGAAGCTTACACTAATGTTCAATAGATGCTCACATAGATGTATGTTACCTTACTGAGGATGAAAAAATTCTCTGAAAATTTTGTTGGCAGCCATAAGACTTGCTTAAAATTATGCTTCCCCTAAAACTACTCTTACATTTAATGTAATGGATATTGGTGGATCCTATAATAGCACAATTTAAATGAATGTATGTGTTGGACCTTCTAACCTTGAATAATATAATGTATACAATAAGAGATGAGTAAAATAAAGTGAAACTAAATGCTTGCCATTATATGGAAAAAATGTGCTAGTTTATCTCGATGCATAAAATAAGTTATATGCAAAACAAGCACCACACATAACTAGATGTTATGAGATAATGTAGTTGAACAAAGAACAAATAGGAGCTAGGAACCAATACCACGCCATTTGTTATGGCTCCATTTCCATTGCCAGACCTCCAAGCAACTACAATCACTAGCTTTGTTGTCTCTTTTTACACCTTAATAAATAAATGCACACAAATTGTTCTTGAAACACTCCTATTAAACAACTGTGGACTTCTCTAACTTTGATTGCTACCTAAATATTGATCCAAATACTGCCACACAGATCCAACATGATACCCTCCAATTTTTGTCTAATCTTTTGTGCACGCTGTTATTTCTTCCTCCAGGATCAAATCTAGAAGAAATCAAACTAAAAAGAGGAATGAAAAAGGCAATCCAAAAACTTTAAATATGTGGATCTAAATCTTATTATTTCACAATTAAAAATCAAGTTAAAAAGAGTAATAAAAAAGGTAAATGCAAAAACTTTTAATATGTGGATCTGAATCTTAGTATTTCACAATTAACCGATTGCTAATGCACATTGATTTGTGATAGTTCCTTTGAATTATTCCTTGAAATTTTAAAAAATAAGAAGAATAAAGCAAAAAAAAAATTCATCTTTATCAAGAAATATGGATACACTAAATTTTTAACGAAACACAGTTTTATCTGCAAAATTTATGAGCGAACAGGAGGACTATGAAAAAATACACCAAAATGCAAGCCAAAAGCAAAAAGAACAGGGTTGCACACTTTCCATGCAATGTTTCCTAATTCAAGTAAGCAAAAGACATCGGCAAAACGTATATCTTAACAAAAAAATACAACAGGGTCTCTACTATTTTCCTATTGAAAACCCAATAAAATCACGTCAAAATTCTATTCCTACTTTCGACGAACTGATCGCCTTAATTTTTTGATATAATTAAAGAAATTTTAAGTAGAATGACCAAAATTGTTAACTAGGAAATGTATAGTGCTAAATCAATTGTTTTAGAAGATTTAAAACCTTCAACATTTGGAAATTGATAATCTTAAATGAATGAAAGTTTCAGCAAGAAATGGCTAATATTTTATGAAAACTTCAACAAGCAATTTAAAATTAAAAAAATTGTGAGATTTTGAGCTACTAACACTAAAACATCGTAGTTTGAACAATAATTTAAATGTTCCTCTTATTTTTAATGACCTTCACAAAAAATAGTCCTTCACATTTCACGCTCCAAAATTAATCAAGTCTCAAAGAAAGAAAATCAAATTGAAGCCATCATAGTCTTCAACTTCTAAATCTATGGAATGCAACTCCATGAGGTAAAATAAATCTACAAAGAAAACAACAAAAAAATTCTTCATCTCTAGAGCTACAAAATGTATGAAAACATAACACCAAATTCTACGAAACATGCCATGTTCTTTTCTATGGATGTCCTTGTATTCATTTCAAGGACTTGCAGTCAATTTGCACAAACGTTGGGGATTTAAACTGAAAACATGGTTTGAAACCATTAGAAAATGAATGAGGTTAGGACTCTCGAAGAAATAGCTTCTAGCTATTGTAGTCAATGTGTCACCAAGGATGACTGACTCCTACTGTTTGGACAGGTAACCCCTAATTATAGCTTCTCTGATTAACTGCAATTGAGACTCTTATAATTGTATTAACATGTCAGCCCCTCAGGATTGTGTGGAGCCACCCATGGGTGATTTAATTTCAGAAACCCCCCATTTCTCAGAATCTCCCCTCGGTTGATGTTTCCCCTTCCATTTGATTCGTGTCATTATTGGGCACCCTCTCCCCCACCAATTTGGTGGAAAGTGACCTTGATTTCCTGCATCAATCTCAGTTCTTGGAGATGGTGTCACTCCCATTCCAACCTCCTCTAGTTCTTGTCCTCAGATAAGCCAAAAATCCACTTTGAATGTCACTATTCACAGGAAAAGGAGGGGCCACATCAAAACGTCTTTTTAGAAGAGAGTGGGACACGTTGATATTTCTAGGAATTTATTGGATAAGCTTGACCTACATTAGGTTTCAATCCACCATGAAACCGATTCACGGGCCCTTAGAGATTATATGCCCGTTCTATATCCTCCTCCATGAATATTTTGTCCCTCAATTTAAGGGGACTGTGGGATGTCCCTAAAAGAAACTCCCTCAAACATCTCATTCTTTTTTGTATCTCCAACAATCATCCTGATTCAAGAGACCATGTTATCGGGTGACCGGGCACAATATTACTTTCTCAACATACGCCATTGATGGCATATTGTCACTATTGACGTAATCAGACTCTTCAGGGGTCTGGCTTCCTTATGGAATCCTCTAGTGGTTAACCTCCAAGCTTTTAGAATTTTTGTAGAAATACTATTGATAGGTTTCATAAGGATATCACAAGACAAAATTACCATCATAAGCATCTTATACCCCATATGATTCCAGATCAAAATTCTAGAATAGGATGAATGGTTGTGGCTATTGAAATATGTAGCAAGAAATTCTCAATTTGATTTTACGTTGATTAAATTGAGAAAATTGAATTTCCACATCAACAGACAACTTGGATGATGTTAACTTGGGTGACATGGCTTGTGTCACTTAGTTTACTCAATAAATTCGAGTTGGAGGAGTTAGAGTTAAGTTCTTAACGTGTGATTGCTAATTTATAGCAATCAAAATCAATTATCTCAGGTTGTTTTCAGTTAAATGAGTTCCAACTCTTGGAGGAATTAGTGGAAGGTTAGTTAAGCAGTGGGAATTCATTCAAACTCAATGAGCATCCAGTTAACTGGTCAATCAACCCAAAATATCTAGTGCATGCAGACAATTTGAGTTACCCAGTAGAGGTGGAGATTCAAAGGTTGTGTAACATCAGTTGTAGATTAGTCTTGAGTGTACAAGCGTTGCATGTAGTGAGATGATCAAGCTAAAGGAATTGTGCAATTCAATTGAGGGAATTTTCTAAATAATAGGGGTTAATTCCTCAAGGAATAGCACAAAGAAATAAGAGCTCAAGCTGAGGAAAAAAATGACTAAGCTTGGGTCAGAGGCCTTTAGTGAGCAGACAAATATGTTGTGCACTTGTAGGGTGAGCTCAGTTGAGAAAAGAAATTGTAATACATCTATATTTTATTTTATTAATGCAAGAGGCATTGGGGTTTTTAGTAGATTGGTTTCAATAGATAAAAGTACTTGTTGCATGTGCGTTATTCCCACTTGCATGTTTAAAATTTTTGTTCCAAAATTATGAAATATTTTTTGTAGAGGAGTAGTGTAGATCCATGTCTTGAGATTTTGACTAAAACTTCATGAGTAGTTGCAAATATACAACGTAATTTCTATATGATATCAAATATGGATTCACTTTATAGCAGGAAATTAAAAGTTATTTCTCATAGGTTCAGATTTGAAGATCAACATAGTAGGATTTCTTTAGAGTTGAGAATATGGCCTTCAATGGACTAAGGCTAGAGTATGCCTTGGAAGACACCTCTAATTTTGTTGGATGGAAGGACCACATGGAGGCAATGTTGGATGAAAATGGGTTGTTAGAGTACATCAAGAAAGATGTTGCAAAACCCCAAGCATATGATGCCCAAAATCTTTCTTAGTGGAAGAAGATGTAACCAAGGCAAGGAGAATAATCTTGGCGGGAGTACTGGATCATGTTGTCTCAAATATCCATAGAAAATAAACTTTGTTCATGATCTGGAAAGCACTTACTAAATTGTTCGAGAATATTAGTGACCATAGGAAGTTGGACTCAAGGATAAACTTCGAAGTATCAAGGTGCAGAAGAATGACACAATTCTGCAGTACCTAAGCAAGTTTACACAGTGTCATGATAAACTTGGTGGGGTCGGTGTTAATGTCTCTCTCTCTCAGAAGGCTAAGAATTTAACCTTCCCGAAGGGCTTCATGAGAATGTCAGCAATCTGCTCATCAATCCTGATGTGTTGGAGCCTTATTGCTCCTTGTTATACCATATCCCAGATAAAATGGAACAATTTTTAAATACATACCCTGGGAATATATATAAACCTTAAGATTAATATTATAAACCCAAGGGAATAACATTGGAGAAGGATTAACATTCAAGGCAAGGAATATAAACAATATGCTTAATATTATAAACCAAAAAAATATATTACACCGTAAACGTTCCGGTACATTCACAATTTCACATGTTGTTGCTATTACTTAATTACATGTCATGTTGAGCTCCAAAATGGGTTTCATAATTCGATATCGATCTCTAAATAATTACACAATTTTACCCAAGGAACTTGAGCATGAATAATAAGAGATTTTTTTTGTTTTGTTTTTGTTCTTACAAAAAAATTTAACATGATACAAGTTCATACCCATGCTGTAATTGGGTACATTGCTATGTTTTCCTAGATATGGACCATCCAATTCTCATAAAAGGAAAAAACGCTCGGCCACTCGCAAAAGTATAGTAGAGAAAAAATTCAAGATGTTTCAGAAGCAGACCTTCCGTTATGGCAAGAGCTAACCAGCCTTCCATAGGGCATTAAATGCACGTATGGAGGCCGGCTCTAGCATGGATGTTAAATGGATGTCGAGGGGGGTCATCCTCCATACATCGTTAATCCGGCAAGAACTACATTCTGTTTCCGGGAACGCGGGACCCGCCATCCGCGAGCTGGCACCGGGACCCATTTTCAAACGGCGACCTCCCCTCGCGCCAAAAGACCATTTTCATTTTCGAACATTCGCTCCCATTCGAACTTGCTCTGCGCATCCTCTGCAACCGTCTGCGCATCCTTTGCACCCACCTCGCAGGCAATCCCGGGCGCGAGGTAAAAATACAATCACTGAGAACCCTCCATGTAGGTTTGGCTCAAATCTCAGTTGGATCAGAAGTTGTTGTAACCATTTTCATTTTCGAACATTTGATCCCGTTTGAACCTGCTCTGCGCCTCCTCTGTAACCGTCTGTGCATCCTCTGCACCCACCTCGCAGGCAATCCTGGGCACGAGGTAAAAATACAATTATGTAGTTTAGATAATCATGCTCTCACATTCCAATTATGCAGTTTAGATAATCTGCTATCTTTTGCTTGTTATCGCTGCATACAATAAGCACCAAATAAGCATGATGCATATGAAAGCTCACATTAGTCAAGAAAATAGCAGAGTAGAATCAAAATGAGATCAGATGCGCTTACACGTTAATATTTTTCCTTTAGTTGCATATATAACTGTGATTATTATCTATGTTAGCAAGAATGACTGTTGAACATCAGTTTACATTGGAGGTAGCAATACTTCAAAGCTTCAAGTTGCTTAACGCTCAACCACTTGCAACAACTTCTGATCCAACTGAGATTTGAGCCAAACCAACATGGAGGGTTCTTAGTGATAGGATCCAACAAACTATGTTCTTCACTGTTAGCTTTTTAGGAGTCTTGTTTTTTTCCTATTAGGGTGAGATCCAATTGATGTATTAAGCTTATGGTGAAACTTCGAACCTACAGTCTTGGTTTCAGTAACCTTGGTCATAAGTAGTTGTAAGCAGTAGTAGTCCACATTTCTGTCAGTTGTGTATTTTAATTTTTCTGCAAATTGTTATACTGAGATTTATATAAATAATAATAATAACTTAGTTTTAAAGTCATTACCAAGCCAGATAATAAATGGATTAGGGTATGAAACCCTTAAAATGAAATATATGCCAGCAATGCTTAAGATATATTTTCTTAAGTGAGGCAATTTAATAATCTGAATAAAAATTCTAAATTTAGTAATTGTTTTGGACTTCATCTGAGCATAACAAAGTGGAACAAACTGATTAAAGTTGTATAACAAAGTGGGACGAATTGATTGAATTTCCTTTCATTCAACAAAGATGTTGAAGTACATGGAAAGCTTCTGTCCTTAAACTTTCCTTTCCTTCAATTCCAGCCTTATATTACATTAAAAATATTATATTGTTACAACCATTCAAAAAGTAGTTCGGACAGAAAGTGTGGAACTTCTGATTAAAAAAGAGGTGGGCCTTTTGCTAAAAATAGCATGGGACCTAAGATAGACTGAATATCTATGGCATCCAATCCTGTCTTATGTCAAAGGTTGTCTCCAAAGAATCAAGTTGTACATGATTTTGAAGCTAAAACGAGAGATTCAGAACATGGTTTGAAAATAACTATAGCCGGATAAGCTGTACAGGCAGACTCTTATAAAAAAATATTTAACCAGGGGCCGACAAGCCTTGCTCTAAGACCATGAACTCATTGGAATTGTATGTCATTTGAGTTGAACCTTGGTAGGTAGTCTGAAGTGGTTAAGCTAGTAAAGTAATCTTGATTAAAATCAAGAAAAGTTATTTGGTCTAACTAAGGGAAGGGATTTTGTAGACCTTCCATACTGAAATTATACGTTGATTGTGGCTGTTCCTGCAAGAAATTCTCCAGTCTGAGCATGGTAATACAGAGAACCCAATCATCCAACTACATTAAGAAGAATATTTTCAATTAGTATACACAAAATAAATGACAGAGCAAACAAGAAAATATAGAATCCAGTCCCTAACTTATATTTCATTCTCTAACTATTTTCAAATGGCCAAATCCAAGACAAGGAAAAACAATTCCCAGCCTTTGGGCCTCAGAGAACTGATAGAAAAAAATACAATAATTCTTCCCATAAAAAATGCAAATCCAAACATTCCACTGACAATAGCTTCAATTGAGTAATCAATCATTTAATTCCCGTGTCTTTTATTTCTATTCCAATCCAATATAGAACCAATATCTGTAATTGAGGAATCAAGCATTCAACACCAATATCCTTATTGCTAATGCCCATATGAGAAAACAGGGGAAGAAACAGAAGGGGGAAAGCATGGAACATAACAACCAGAAGCCAAATTGACCCAGTGAACTGTATTTCCAAAACTACCGACTCAAGACCTTACAAAGAGGACAAAAGAACTTACTCTTAAGCTGCCTTTCTTCCTTGCAGGTCTGCTAACATCAGCAAGACGGTATTCGTGCATGATCCAATTCGTCTTTGTGCCTTTGGGTGCTTTCCCAGCATAGAAGACAAGAGCCTTCTTGATGCCCACTCGCTTCTTTCCACCTTTAGCAGTAATGGGCTTATCAGCACCTGTAGCTTTCCAGTATCCAGAACCAGCAGCCCTATTGGGCCTTGATCCATTCCGGTACTTCCTATCCCTGGGAGTGAAAAAATACCATTCCTTCTCTCCAAACAGGGCCTTCTCTGTAAACAGAAAAAAGAAAAGAACAGGCTCTTCGTTAAGTCCTGAAATCCATCTGATCACACCTTCTATAATCTGTTTAGAAATATGGGTACAAGGATTAGAGGGGAGAAATGAAAAATATACCTGGAAGCTGCCATGGATCATATTTGTAGAGATCCACTTCTGCTATTATAGGAACATGGATCATCTGAGAGGCTGCCTTCTTGCACAAGTAATGCACAACCAGCTCTTCATTCATAGGGAAGAATCTGAATCCAGGAGGCAACTGTAAGTCAGCCTCTACATTTCTTCTACTCATACCCATGGCTATGTTTATCCTAGTGTTTTCTTCTCAATACTCCTGAGATGCTCTGATCATCTCTACTAACACAACATATAATAAAAGATGCATCATTACAGTAATATTTCAGTCTAGAAAACCTTGTCATGTGTGCCTAGAAGTATATTTTAAAATGGCATTTTCGAACAATAATTTTTGAACACAAGCTAGGGATACCTTTGAGTATATCCACAACTGGAGATGCTGCAGGAGCCAATTGTTTTTCCCTCTGGTATGGAACTGCAGGAACTGCGGGATAAATGGCAATCAGTCAAAGCCAATGTCAAATCAGACATTATAACATCATCTTATAGCAGCACTAACTTTTCATACTAATATTGTGGAGTTAGGACAATTTTGACACCTTCATAAGCAATACACTTCAAAAGGTAGCAGATATGGGTTTGGGAACAAAACATTTCCCATTTTCATAGGACTTTAGCGAATTCAGCTAGCTATTCCTTGGGTTCAAACAGTTATGTTGGTAAAACTCAAAACTCAGAAAAGTGCTTATGCAACATCTACTAAGTAGCTTCTGTGCAAGAAGTTCTTATTTCAGGGATTTGGATAAAGAACAATGAGGTGGGGAATCTTTGCAGATGACTTGGAGCCAAGAGATTGAGGGTTCTGTTTTAAATTGAGATACATAGACAGAGGTTTCAGTAATAGGGTTGGGTCTTTAGAATATAAACCCATGTCATGATCCATATTTATCAAGGAGTTGTTGGATTTTCTTTGCAACAGATTTTGCATGTTATTATGTTTCTTTCAGCAATGTATTGATTATACCAAGATGAAGCATTTGAAAGTCTATAATATTGTTTTGTGCATGGGTAGGAAATATTGAAGGGGAGATAGGGAATTATGCTCTAAATGTGTTTATATCTGGTGGGGTCTTGAGTGTAAATTGTACACACTACAAAAAATTTCATTTCAAGTGGTGTTCAATATTTATAGTATGAGTTGTTTCTCATATGTTTAGTCAATATTCGTGTTCCCTCATTTGTATAGGGATTTGAAGAATGAAGAAGTGGGACTTGATTAATGAGTTGGAGGTTGAGGACCCAGAAGGAATGATAAAGTTTTCAGCGGAAGATTTGACATGGACAGAAGTAGCAGGAGAACAAGTCGCGATTATTCCATATTGTCGACTTGATGATTTTATAAGTGGAGAGCAAATGAGGGAAAGTGCACCTACTCAATTTGTTGCTAAAACTCGACGAATTAAAGATGTAAAGGATATCAAGGGGACAAATTCTTCAACATATCTAGAATATGTTGTGTGAGTCTCTCTCTCTCTCTCTCTCTCTCTCTATATATATATATATATATATAATTTTGATTTTAAGTTCACTATGTCAAACATGCATAAATATTTTATTTAATTTTTGGTAAATTCTTGATGATAGATATTGGTGTGCCTATGGTCCAAATCATGTACAATCTAGCAATGTAGCTGAACCTGGATCTACAACTAAAAAACGTCTTCCACGTCACAACATCAAAGTTGGTTGTCAGTGTCACTTTATTATGCGACGACTTGCTCTTAGACCAAATGATGTTGTTCTAATATATACAACATGCAGACATATTGATGACAAAAATGTGGTTTGTCATGGAAATGAGACAAATGACATGCCCAAGAAATTCAATTTTGCGTCACATTTAACAGAGCATATACGAACTATTGTTGAATATTTGGTTCGTGATGGTTTTAATGATACGATGATCTGGGAAAAAATTATCTTTGATTTAAGGTATGGATCTGGTGAGTTGTTCACAGGGGCACCTTGAGATTCTTTCATGACAAGAAAGGATGTGTCAAACATGTACAATAATATCAAGAGGCTAGAGTATGTGAAGCATGAAAGTGATCCAATGAGTGTGGATTGTTGGGTTAGTGAGTGCCCAGAGAGCTTTTTCTTCTACCAACAACAAGATGTTGTTAAAAACATCCCTTTCATTATAGGCATACAAACTAAGTGGATGCTTTCAATGATGGTGAAATACTCACACAACAACATGTTATCAATGGACTCCACTTTTAGCACTAACAAATATGGGGTAAACATATTTACCAAAACTTCATTTATTCAACTTTATTTCAATGTCGTCCTCTTATATGCTTATAATCTTGTTTTCTTATTGTAATGCAGTATCAACTGTACACCATAATGGCTTTTGATGATCATCACAATGGGATTCCAGTGGCATGGGTAATATCATCACGGAATGGTACTCCTGATATTTGTAAATGGATGTGACAATTATTTTCAAATGGGAAAAAGGAAAACCCAGATTGGCATGTCCGAGCTGTCATCACAGATGATGCAGCAGCGGAAATCGAGGCATTAAGGTGAACCAGTTTTTTCTTTTTAGAAGAGATAAAAAGAAATAATGTTCAAGGATATTCTCTTATAATGTTATATTATTTCAGGACTTTCACAAACTGTACACTATTATTGTGTGTATGGCATGTCCGTAGAGCGTGGTTGAAAAATGTTGGAACCAAAGTCAGGGGAAAGGAAAATAAAGTCCGTATCTTTCGTGCTCTAGGATTAATCATGCATTCGTGTGAAGATGATGCATCTGTGCAACATGAAATTCAAAGTTTCTTTGATGAATTCAAAGTAGAAACTGTGTTTTTGGATTATTTTGCAACCAACTGGTTAAACAACAACAAATTATGTAAGTTTCTTAAAGTTGCATTTTATCAGTTTATTTTGTAATTGACCATTTTCTATTTTTTCTTCGCATCTAATATATGTTTTTTTTCCAGATATGTGGGCAAAAGCATATAGGGAATTCCCACATTCCAACCAGGATACTAATAATGCTATCGAATCTTATCATCAGTATCTAAAGCAAAGGTACCTTTGTGAGAAGAATAATGCATGCCATAGAAGGGTGGATGGGCTGTTGCACCTATTATTAAAAAAGGTTGAGTTGTATTACATTCACATGCAACGTATAAAAAAAGCTGGTTTTGTTCGAGCTTCAAAAATTGAGCAACAAATAAATTTAAGTAAGTGCAAATCAAAGAATATCCCAGATGAAGATTGTATGGCTGATGGAAACAAGGAAAGTGAGTATTTGGTTCGTAGCCAAACTATGGCAACTCGTGATACATGGTATCATGTCATCTATAAAGGGCTGAACCTAAACTTTTGTAATTGCAAATGGGCCCTAAATGGAAATATTTGTAAGCATATTTTAAAAGTTGAGATGGTAGTGACTAGCAATGTTTCGGGGGGCAATGAATTGCCTAATGTCTCTAGGTATATTACAGAAAGACCTGGATATTTACTTGATTTAAATGAATCGTTTGTAATGAGCCCAGAAATTGAAATGAACCTTCCAGTTTCTCCTTCCACTGATTCAACCATTGTAAGGTCAAATAGCGCTCTAACAATCGATGAGGAAATTAAACTTGTGATGTCATCAACTCATAAGAGATTGAGGGGTTTATTACAAATAACACCCACAAATTTGGAGCAGGCATATGCACTAAATCAATTGGTAAAAAATGTAATCCAAGAGTACAATAATAAGAAATTTGATGTTGTAACTCCATCCAAGGTCACTACCAAGAGGCGACATAGTTTCTTGATCCCAACAAAAAAAGGGGGGCAAAGTGTTCCTACGTTAAAATCAAGAAAAAATGGACCACAGTTTCTAAAGGTTGGACGGTTTCGTGGAAGGAAAAGAAGCATGAATGAACAATTGGAGATTTCTTCTACAAAAGAAATCAATCTGGACCACGCATCTAGAAGGGTACAAGGTTCTATTTTGCAAAATACCGGTATGGAAATATCAATTGATGTATCATTTTATGTGAAATTCAAAATATCATTATCTTCATCGCCTTCAATGCAATTGCATAACAATGTGTTTTTTTTTTTTGTTACAGCTGAAGATTCCACATCTCATAATACTTCAAGTTGTCAAGTTCGTTTATTTCATGAGAATAATGTGGATCCAAATATGGGGGGTTCATTGATTCATTTTCCATTTGATTCACCACGTCCACCTCTCCCGTTTGATCATCGAACCCCTTGGTTGTTTCCACCAATTGCACCAAATTCATTCATTGGGCAGCCTACCTCAACCCATAACATTTTGGTTCCACACCCTAGGGTGATGCCCCCTATTGTACAACCAGTCGGATTGTATCACCGCTTGCACTCTATACAGGAAATAGCGGGTGAAGAGAACAATCAAAGTGCCAGCAATCAATGGCGAGATGACAAATATTCGAGCTGATGAGTATTCATGGATATAATATGGGCATAACCCTATAAAGGGCTCTCCTAATCCAAGAACATGTTGTGTGCATGATGGGTTGAAAATGTTTCTGGATATGTACAACATTATCTAATTTCAATTTTGTATGGTTATCGTATTGAGTTATTGAAATCTTTTTGTTGAACTCAAAGCATATAAAATCTCAGTGTAAATGTTGGTTGAACTCTAGCAAACTCCAGGAAAAGGTTATTTGCCTTTTTGCTACTATAAGCTTGATACATCCTTTTTGGATAACAGTATAGTGTATTGTACATAAAGGCAGAATTGGAACTCTTATATATCAGGCTGGCTCATTATTGTAGATGTTATTTTGGCATGTTGCTTCAATACAAAATGAATTTCAGTGAAAATTGGTGAAAATTATTGACATGCTCAAAGTCAGTCCTTTGGTGTATGGAAATGATTGAAAATTGTGGAGTTGGAACCCATCTATGCATACTCAATACTATGTCCTTCAAGTCCAATGTGTCATGACTCATGAAGGAAGGATGGACCTAGCAAATAAAAACAATTATTGTAGAGCTATGTTGCAGGAAATGTACCCCCTGCATACCAGCCACATTTCGGTACAAAAACTCCAAAACACAGCTGAAACACGCCTAAAATACATTTCAGTGGGGCTGAAAAAAGTGTCTTATTGCTTCTTACTTTTGGAGTAAAAACTGCGTGACCAGAATTTTGGATCTGAAATAAAAAGGTATCTTTTAAATCATGAATCTATATTCTAAACCATAATGTTAAAACTGAAAATTTCATTGTTTAATAATTTGAGGGGTCACATTTCCATCACATTTTTGTTTCAAATTCAAGTTTCCATTTCCCCATATCATGCAGCTTAGTTATAGAGGTATTCCTGCTTCACCAAATTTTGTCATCCAACATTTTCCTTGGTCGTCCACGACCACATAGTAGGTGTATTGTCTCTTCCATCTTATTTATAGAGATCCAATTCTTCCATTAGGAGACAGTCCACATATGGTGAAGAAGGAATCTAAACCCCTTCAGCCATTACTTCCCTTCTAAACTTATTGGCATCCTCTAATTTAAAATGACCATACTCAAAAAATTCTCTCTCTTCTTGCAAAATAATATACCATCTAATACTTTGTTTGGAGACAGAGTTTAGTCCAATTCCTAGCCTATCCATTTTTTGGTTAGAAATGGCTAGGAGGCCAAAAATTTTGGCTCAAACAAAGGGTGTTAGAGCTAGCAATCTACACGTTGGGATTTTATCATCTGGTAAATAATTCATTGGTTGAGTTAATGCCTTTCTTAAAAAACCTTAAAGTTAAGACCTAGGGAGACTCGAACAGCAGCTTGCCCTCAAACTTCACAAGAGGGGACCACCACAGCTGGTGATCATGAAATGACATGCCATATCTGAGAAACTAATCCTTCTAGGAAAGAAAAATCTTAACAGCCTCACAAGCCTTCCGAATGCTCTTCAAACCACAGTTCATCTCGTTATTAGTTACCACAAGGTGAGTTTCCCCATATTTCTTTTGAATTCTTTTTCAGTTTGACCATTTTTCATCACTTCCCAGGCCTCCATAATGATATTGCTTGCCTAAACATTGGGTGTTACAGATAACAGGCCCAAGGATCGATGCTTGCTGACTTACTATTTACATTTCCATTTCTACCCATTTGCAGTTGCCCTTTTTTCTCGGTTTCCCTGCATTTTTGATGGCCTTGGAACTGTAAAAAGTTAGTGTATGTGGAGATTTTGGATTAGATCAAATAGGGAATGGTGGTTATAACTTCTAAGTTAGCTTAGAACACCGTGTTCTCTGACTACAATTTAATTCTGTTGAAGAGCATTGCCATCATCATGGGGAGGGGTTGGTGGCTCAGTGATGCCAAGTAAGTTTTATGATCAGTTGGGTTTCTGTGCCAAAATATTTATTGGAATGAAAAGAACCTAGATGATCCTAATGGTGTTATGGCCAATAACCCAACTGCCCAAAATTCAGTGACAGTTGAAACTGATCTCGCCTTGCAAATTGTTTGAGCCATGCTAGGATTGGATAGTGCTGCTTTGAAAGATGATTTATGATTTCATGTTTGTTATTGCAACTAAAATCCTTCGTAGCCTTCCTTTCAGGGGAGGAATCAAACAATTGCCATTACCTGTTTCTTGCTATGGTTTTGTCATTTCTTTTGGTCAGTGTATTCAAAGTGTTTCATTTTGGGGTTTTATTGCTTTGCTTCCTCATGATATGACTTTTGGGCTATTCTTCAGTAGGTCTGGTTGGTTTTATAGTTGCAACAAAACACCTCTGAGGATTGCTTGCATAGTGATGTTGGCATGAAATGATCAGCTACTCTATTAAACAGACAGGGTCTCATTGTATAGTATTAGAGACCGCATGGATTTAATTTCAAGAGCTATGCTAGAAAGATATTGAATTTTGTGAGAGCAGAAGAGATTGGCTTACTGTGGGAAACCATTGTGAAGTCAACCTATACACAACCTGGACACCTGCATTTTTCAGAGGTATGCTAATCAAGCTCATTCCAAATTGTGACATTTGACCTTGATATTTTTCTTCTTTGGGCTTTTTCTGTTCTTGAATTTTTGAGTTAAAGAATGCACTTAAAATTTTGAAAGTTTGTAGCTGCCCCCCTAGAATTCTCAAACAACACTTAAACTCAAGCAAAGAGTACATGCTACAATATCAGTTCTCTAAATTTTTTTGTGCTTCATGTTTCCAAGAACATAATCACCAGGCATCACCTAGCAGTTTGCGTGGCAATCGACTGCAATCTTGAGCTGATTATTAATTTTTTATGGCAGAATCATCATCTCCTTGCAGTTATAGTTGTCTTTTGATGTCCATGAAAGTGAATAAAATCAGCCTTTCCAAGTTTGTTTCGAGAGCCATCTCACAGATTCTCTGATCAGGGAGTCAACTGGTTCGTATAGGATGGTGACAAGGTGCAACAGGTGGAAGTCATAACTAAAAAAGTCTTGTTCACACTAAGAATATATTAGATTTCTTTTCAGATGTTTAGTCTAACCTTAGATCACTTTCCTGCAGAATGATCTGGTTATTGTTATACCTTTTTGGCTATATTATGTATCAAGAGTTATCTATTCTTCGGAACAGAGCTATAATAGCAGTTCCATGGCTATTTGTGTTGTGAGCCTCCTCCAAGTGAGACACCCATTGCTTTGGAAAGCGGAGTTAGTGTTGGAGTTTTTCAAATGTCATTGTAATTTGTAGCATATTTCACTATATTTATACAAAATTGTATTCTTTTAGTATATGCTTGGGAAGGTAAGGCCTGTAAAGCACCATGGTTTTTCAACGAGTTTTTTTTGTAAAGTTTGATCTGTGTAACTAGCCATACGGCTAAGCGGTTATCTTGTCTATGGAGGATATTGGCAGCTTAATGGATCCTTGTTCTTCAATCAGTGAGGAGGAGGAAAGACAATATTATTGTAAAAGTTGCAATTATTATGGACATTACATAGATAACAACCCATATACCAAAGAGGGTCCTAAAGGCATTACACTGGATTTAAATCTAATGAACAAAAGCTCTAATATCATACTAATCTGGTCTCTCGGTGCACCATAATTTAATTCATTTAGTAAATGAACTGATTTAATCTGTCATGGTTGTGAAAATAGGTCCAGAAGGCATTACAATGAAACATTCTGGATTTAAAATCTAATGAATAAAATTTCTAATACCACACTAATCGGGTTTCTGGATGCACCATAATTTAGTTCATTTAGTAAATGAACTGATATAATCTGTTATGATTGTGAAAACATAGTGATGTCATATGTAAACTAGCCTTGGTTCCAAAAAACCATGAGCACAGGCCATCTCTAGGCCATTCACACAACCAATTTTACATCTCTATAAAAACATAGCTATACAATTATTCATAAGGCTTCAGGATATATGAATTAATCAAGCTTCTCACTGCTACACTCTAGTTAACATATAATATAGAAATAACCTTCACACCTTGATATAAATGAAAGTGATGCTTGTGATAATAGTACATGGGCTCCATAACATAGCATTCCACCTCTTTATGCATTACACAGGATCCAAAGATGAATTATATGGTACAGCGAGTAATCCTCCTTTTAGATATATTATTTGACTTGGTCGGTGAGTTATTAATCCCCATTTTAGATATATTATTTGACTTGGTCAAATGTAAAGTGATATTCATTTTAAACTTGGAAGTTTTAAGAGAGCTTCGAACTCATTGTAACGTTTCTTTGAAAACAACTCTGCTTTACTTACTAGTTTGATATGTGTAACTAGCTATACAGCTAAGCGGTTATCTTGTCTATGGAGGATATTGGCAGCTTAATGGATCATTGTTCTTCAATCAATGAGGAGGAGGAAAGATAGTATTATTGTAAAAGTTGCAATTATTATGGACATTACATAGATAACAACCCATATACCAAAGAGGGTCCAGAAGGCACTACAGTGGATTTAAATCTAATGAACAAAAGCTCTAATATCATACTAATTTGGTCTTTGGGTGCACCATAATTTAATTCATTTAGTAAATGAACTGATTTAATCTGTTATGATTGTGAAAATAGGTCCAGAAGGCATTACACTAAAACATTCTAGATTTAAAATCTAATGAATAAAATTTCTAATATCACACTAATCTGGTTTCTGGATGCACCATAATTTAGTTCATTTAGTAAATGAACTGATATAATCTGTTATGATTGTAAAAACATAGTGATGTCATATGTAAACTAGCCTTGGCTCCAAAAAACCATGAGCACAGGCCATCTCTAGGCCATTCACACAACCAATTTTACATCTCTATAAAAACATAGCTATATAATTATTCATAAGGCTTCAAGATATATGAATTAATCAAGCTGCTCACTGCTAGACTCTAATTAACATATAATATAGAAATAACCTTGACACCTTGATATAAGTGAAAGTGATGCTTGTGATAATAGTACATGGGCTCCATAACATAGTATTCCACCTCTTTATGCATTACACAGGATCTAAAGATGAATTATATGGTACAACGAGTAATCCTCCTTTCAGATATATTATTTGACTTGGTTGGTGAGTTATTAATCCCCATTTTAGATATATTATTTGACTTGGTCAAATGTAAAGTGATATTCATTTTAAACTTGGAAGTTTTAAGAGAGCTTCGAACTCATTGTAACGTTTCTTTGGAAATGACTCTGCTTTACTTACTAGTTTGGATGTGAAAGATGCATGTAGATTAGGGTAACGAAATGTTGTAAAGGTTACCTAAATTTCCATTGAGCAGGTAGTGGTGTACAAGTACTTGAGCTCTGAATAGTTTAGGGTTGTTGCTAGTTTTGGGTTGTTACAAGTGGTAACATTGTTTAGTTTTGGCATGCTATTGAAGGGTTCTTGCCATATTGTGTGGATATTGAATGGGGCATTGTTCTAAATGTTTGATAACCTACTCTGTTCCATCAGGATTCTTGTAGTTGTTGTGTATATGTTAATAAGCATGGTATTTTGTTACATCTTTCTTTGTTACACTTTGATGAATATGGATGGGATGATGTACTTCCCTGTTATGGTTTATGGCATACTTTTTATGATCGCACATCACCATTGATTCTGGTGTAAAGTCAATAGTGAGTGTTCTTGATTAGATGATCAGCTATGGCCATTAGCTGAGTTAGACCTGTGGTAACAAGATGGCCAATATTATGGGGCATTATGCTTTAACTTTCTAGTTGTTATTGTTGGTGTCATTCTTGCAAATTCCAAAGCCTTAGTTTTTGGTTTCGGTGCTGGAAACATGGGACACTAGACTCTAGAGCATTTCTTGTGCTTGTAAGAAAGGTGTCCTAGTTGGAAGATTAGTGTGGGTGTGACGAACAAGGGACATGTTAAGAAAAACAAATGTCAAGAAAATGGGGGATTAAGCTTTTTGAAGCAGAATTTATCATTATGATTTTGACAAAGTTTACGGACTCCATATTTTTAATCTTTTAGGCAATTTTGAAAGATGAGCGTTTCTTCACTTGTGTTCTATATTTATTAAGATTATGGCATCTTCAAAGGCATCATGGGCATGTAGGGCTTCATTGATATATGCGTACATTGCATCATTCTAGGGTAAACCATGTACCTAAGAAAATTCACTTCATACTAGGTTAGAGTTTGTCATTATTATGCATCAATGTTCCTAGGAGGGTTTCATGGTATGAAATTCTTCATCTCACATTAGATCACGCATCAACTATTTTCGGCTTATCATCATATAGATATGGATATAGATAGGGTTTGCATCAGAAATGACTTATACTTTTTAAATGTTGTGAAAACCAACAAACCAGATGTAAATAACCCTATTTTGTTACTTTCATTTATTCCCATGGCATCCATCCAGGTGGAAATCAACCTGTATTAAAGAGGTAGCATCTGAAACTTGAAATTAAAATTAAATTCAAATGGAGCTACAATAATCTTCGCTGAACCATTAGTAGGTTAAGAATAATTAGTTCACCTCAAATATAATGTACATAATTGGACACATGAATTCAATTATAACATGATTGGACATCTAAGGTGAATGATATTACAAAACGAAAAAAAAGTACATTAATGAGTTCTTTACTGAAAGAACCACGGTATGAGAATCCCAAGAAAAATGACAACCATGGTGTATACACATAGTCGAGACCTATACTGATGCTGATCAATGTTTGCCAGTGGAATGAATGATGATCCTGAATCATCTCTAGCACCTGCATCTACACTTGAGATTGCTCCAACCATTAGATCAGTAGACATTTTATGGATCTCCGCAAGGTGCTTTATCGTAAAAGAATTAAATCGAGCACTCCAGATTTTTGCCTCTCTGTAGAGGGGCTTCAAATTGTCTACGCGAACATTGTAGATGCCTTCCATGTGATTACGGATTAAATCTGAGTTTGTCAGCACTGTTATGTTATTCCCCATTGTGTTTTGCCTCTTTTAACCCCGCAACAAGTGTAGTGTAGTATGCTTCGTTATTGGTTGTCTTTCCCTGCACTTCCCATATTCTATAAATCACATGATTTTTTGCCCCATTGTGAAGGACAAATTTTAAAGATGCTCGACCAGGATTTGGGCGGCATGATACTTCAATGCACAGTGTCCACTTTTCCACCATTCCGTGAGCTTAGAAGCACTGCATAGTGACAACAACAAAATAGATTCATGTTAGAATACTTTAATATGACAAAATATCCTGATTGAAACTGATTAGTTTTATGCTACCTCAAGTTTGAATGCACATAATTGAAAAATAATAGAAAATCAAATATCAGTGATAAGACTTTGGGCATAAAGAGTTAATAATGCATGCATGCTCATGAAAATGAGGATGTAGCATGACAAGATGAAATGAATCATTTAAGACAAACCTTGTCATGCTATCAAGGATTCTAAGGACTTCAAAATATCAGGTATTAGTAAGATTGACTAAAGAAACCCTAGAAATGGTTTTTCCTATTACATTTTCAAAAACATTGCTATATCCAGCGATTCCAATTGCAGTTCATTGTTAGTGTTTTCCAGATCTATTGCTCACATCTTGAAAGAGGGATTGCATTGGGTGGAGGGTTCCAAATAGAGAGAACAATCCTATGCTTATCCAGATCACCATCAACAAGAGGCAATATCCAGGAAGTCAAATCATGTGTGCTAAATGTTTCCAATCTATGAAGTCAAATCATGTGTGCTAGCAGAATCTGTCCATCTTGGATGTTCGCAGAATCTGCAGTAAAAAACATAAATTGTTTGACTTTGCTGCTGTCCACCCTAGATGTTCCCAGAATTTGCAATTCAAAACTTTTGGGTGTTGTCTCATGACCCCAAAATTTTGTCCACACCATGAATTTCTAGACAAAATCTTGTGAGAAAATTTTGGGGAAATCCATGAGAGTGTTTAAATCGTTGTTTTGATGGAAAAAATGGATTGGCACCATAAAAAAAGGCTTGGACATAGGCTGCTAAATATTGCACTGATATAACAATTATGATGATTGATGTTTGCATTATCTGCAAGTTTAAAGAAATAAACTAATACCTCTTTGGCCAAGTGGGCATGGATAAGGAATTTCAAAAATTGGTGGAGGTTAAGTAGAAAGAAATTCATACCTATAGCCTCTGATGTTGTTACAGAGAAATCGGTTAGGATGCCATTAAATGTGAAATTCTTGTTGTCCACAAACTGAAGATATTCCCTTACTGGGTCATAGCTATAATTTGGCAAAATTAGCAGCAAATATTTCCAGCACTGCAGAGTGTGCATCTTGTAGAATACTTGTAGGTGCTTCTAAATACAAGTTTGTATCGACCTCATCTGATGGAAACTACAGCTTCTAAATACAAGTTTTTATCGACAGCTATCTGATGACCATCCTACCAACATCGTGTTTGTGCTTTTTTGTTTGTATTTGTTAAAAAACTCATTGATGAAAACTACAAGAAAATGAAACCAACATGCAGAACAACAATTAACTGATATAATGTGACAGAAGGTAATGTTTCTCACGCCTTCCCATATTTGTTTCTAAATAGATTCTTATGTTCTCATTTCTAAGGTAATTATGGCCTTTCCTATGTAAGATTCCCTTTGGAAACACCTTAATTTTTCCCTTAAATCTCTGAGTTTTTATTGAAGTTCTCGGTGAGAGTTTTCGTCAAACAATTTAATGTCTTATGGCTGTAGGTGGTTGTTTCTTCTTTTTTATTTCAGATTAGAAAACATAATGTTGTATTCATGCCCAAACATTTTTCAAATAGCAGGACAACCTTAATATTAGACTTCAGCCAAAGATACAATTCTGATATACACCATACAATGACAAGAAGCACCTTTCACCAATGCAAATAACCCAGAACTAAATAATATTGCATTTCTAATTTATGAGCTGATATGCCAACCAGTATTCAACCAGCAACTAATATACCATGCAATACTCTGAAATAACACCATTCACTGATAAATATGAGGAAGCACGTGCAATCACCTCAACAATCTTAACAAATTTCAATGACTTGTATGCAAGCATCTCACACAATTTTGAGGGAGATAATATGGAACATCTCACCCCTTACACAATAACTTCAAAATATTCACGAAAGGAACTCTAAATATGAGCATCACATCCTTCCTTTTCTCATGCACATTCCTTCTACACATATTCAATCTCAGACCAATATAAAGGTAGCTAGAACAAGCATCGCACCCTCAAACCACAGTCAAACATCCTTCTTAACAGTCCCACAACTTAGAGGGAACTATCAGGGATTTTCTTAACCCTCTGGTGCAACAGCATTTCAACTTCAAAATATCAACATATACAGAATCTCTGCTTGATTATTTACAACAATCAACATAATTGTCCTCGGGCTGTATGCCTGGACAGTTCTCTTAGCAATTTCGGCCCACAAGCTTCCATAAAATGAACATCATTTTGATAACAATTGACACGGTGCTATGCCGTAGGCCCAAAATCATCAATTTCTCATAGCATTTATCATACCAGCAACAGTCAGAATATAAAGTCTAACAATTACTCTAATTAAAATCAACTTTGTAATAAACCGAATAAAAGTAGAGGAGTTATTCCCTTACAACCAGCAGCTCTGGCACATCCAAATCTCCCAAGTTAATTCCTACTAGAAATCAGCTACTTGTCACTACTGGTAAGACTTTCCCCAACTTGGAATCTTCTAAGTTTATACTCTAGTTGTTCTCTATTACAACATTCAATTCTAACCTACTTGAGGGTCATTTTCATCCTGATCTCTGTTTCACTACAAATATAATGATAGCCATCTCTGTTTCATCATGCAACCAGTTATCTACAGTTTATTAAGCGTGCTCATGCAAACATGAAAAGTGTGCACTTGCAGTTTATTTTGACCACTAAATTTGCCCCTGCATCAGTCATCGAATCATTTGTAGACAATAAAAATATTTCAGTCTCTCTAAGTATCTAATTTAAGAACTGCTTTTTGTCTCACACACAAGCTCTGTTCCATCCCTTTTTCCTGGTCCCTAGTTCTTCCTACATGATCATTTAAAATATGAGGAAGGCGTGATAAATATGAAAATATTCTTATTAATGTAGTTGGATGATTGGGTTCTCTGTATTACCATGCTCAGACTAGAGAATTTCTTGCAGGAATAGCCACAATCAACGTATAATTTCAGTATGGAAGGTCTACAAAATCCCTTCCCTCAGTTAGACCAAATAACTTTTCTTGATTTTAATAAAGATTACTTTACTGGCTTAACCACTTCAGACTACCTACCAAGGTTCAACTCAAATGACATACAATTCCAATGAGTTCATGGTCTTAGAGCAAGGCTTGTCGATCCCTGGTTAAATATTTTTTTATAAGAGTCTGCCTATACAGCTTATCCGGCTATAGTTATTTTCAAACCATGTTCTGAATCTCTCGTTTTAGCTTCAAAATCATGTACAACTTGATTCTTTGGAGACAACCTTTGACATAAAACAGGATTGGATGCCACAGATATTCAGTCTATCTTAGGTCCCATGCTATTTTTAGCAAAAGGCCCACCTCTTTTTTAATCAGAAGTTCCACTCTTTCTGTCCGAACTACTTTTTGAATGGTTGTAACAATATAATATTTTTAATGTAATATAAGGCTGGAATTGAAGGAAAGGAAAGTTTAAGGACAGGAGCTTGCCATGTACTTTAGCATCTTTGTTGAATGAAAGGAAATTCAATCAGTTTGTCCCACTTTGTTATACAACTTTAATCAGTTTGTTCCACTTTGTTATGCTCAGATGAAGTCCAAAACAATTACTAAATTTAGAATTTTTATTCAGAGTATTAAATTGCCTCACTTAAGAAAATATATCTAAAGCATTGTTGGCATATATTTCATTTTAAGGGTTTCATACCCTAATCCATTTATTATCTGGCTTGGTAATGACTTTAAAACTAAGTTATTATTATTATTTATATAAATCTCAGTATAACAATTTGCAGAAAAATTAAAATACACACCTGACAGAAATGTGGACTACTACTGCTTACAACTACTTATGACCAAGGTTACTGAAACCAAGACTGTAGGTTCGAAGTTTCACCATAAGCTTAATACATCAATTGGATCTCACCCCAATAGGACAAAAACAAGACTCCTAAAAAGCTAACAGTGAAGAACATAGTTTGTTGGATCCTATCACTGAGAACCCTCCATGTTGGTTTGGCTCAAATCTCAGTTGGATCAGAAGTTGTTGCAAGTGGTTGAGCGTTAAGCAACTTGAAGCTTTGAAGTATTGCTACCTCCAATGTAAACTGATGTTCAACAGTCATTCTTGCTAACATAGATAATAATCACAGTTATATATGCAACTAAAGGAAAAATATTAACGTGTAAGCGCATCTGATCTCATTTTGATTCTACTCTGCTATTTTCACGACTAATGTGAGCTTTCATATGCATCATGCTTATTTGGTGCTTATTGTATGCAGCGATAACAAGCAAAGGATAGCAGATTATCTAAACTGCATAATTGGAATGTGAGAGCATGATTATCTAAACTGCATAATTGTATTTTTACCTCGCGCCCGGGATTGCCTGCGAGGTGGGTGCAGAGGATGCGCAGACGGTTGCAGAGGATGCGCAGAGCAGGTTCGAACGGGAGCGAATGTTCGAAAATGAAAATGGTTGCAACAACTTCTGATCCAACTGAGATTTGAGCCAAACCAACATGGAGGGTTCTCAGTGATTGTATTTTTACCTCGCGCCCGGGATTGCCTGCGAGGTGGGTGCAGAGGATGCACAGACGGTTGCAGAGGATGCGTAGAGCAAGTTCGAATGGGAGCGAATGTTTGAAAATGAAAATGGTCTTTTGGTGCGAGGGGAGGTCGCCGTTTGAAAATGGGTCCGGGTGCCAGCTCGCGGATGGCGGGTCCCGTGTTCCTGAAAACGGAATGTAGTTCTTGCCGGATTAACGATGTATGGAGGATGACCCCCCTCGACATCCATTCGACATCCATGCTAGATCCGGCCTCCATACGGGCATTTAATGCCCTATGGCAGGCTGGTTAGCTCTTGCCTTCCGTTATCGTCCTCAGCTTTGAAGCCACAGAGCGCAGGAAAAGATGGTTGAAGGCCATCCATGAGTTCGCCATTGCTGAGACTCCTCTCTTCTGCGATAGCGGGCAATTTTTTGCCAGAAGGTCGCCTTCTTACCACGTATTCCTTCTGGTAAGGAGCAATTTCCATCCACTGCACTTTTTGTTGAAATTATAATTTCAACTGCAGTGAACAGTTGAACAGCAGCAGCTACTTTACTTAAAAAAAGCCACCGCCATTACTGTCTTTTCACCCTTTAATTGTTTTTGTGTTCCCGAAGGAGGAAGATCAGATCCACCACTATGCCATTACTTCTAAACAACCGCATTAAAGAGCAGAATGGCCGAAAGTGAAAAGAACCAGCCTCGAGCCGGCCGCAGCATTTATCAGCCATGGGTTTCCACACAACCGACTCAAGAAGCACAACAGAATGTCAGAAAGATCAGATTTCGTTCATTATGAGCAACAGATTGCAGCAGAGACTCTGTCAGAGAGTTGAAGCGGTTGATGGACTGTTATGACCCCTATTGCACTATATATGTGTAGACACAGCAGTGTAGATAATATAGAGAGCAGAGGAGAGCACGCAGCAGCGTGAAGAAAAATGCTTCCAGAATAGTGAAATGCACAGCAGTGCAGATTTGAATGTAATTTGTTTTGTGATTGTTTGCTGTGAGAGAGGGTAGAAACGCAGCAACACAATTTTTGTTGTTTGCATTTGAAATGCAAGTGAGGCACAGTAGCAGTGCGATTTTAATCAATGAAGGGGAGCACGCAGCAGTGTGAAGTTTTGGTTATTGTCCATTGTGAAAACAACAGGAAGGGAATGCGCAGTAGCGCAAGTGAAATGTAATGCAAAGAAAACACAGCAGCATGAAATATTTGCAGTTGTTCTGTTGAGAAAACAAAAGGCAATACGCTACAGCGCATATGTGCTAAATGAATGTAAGACACAGATTGAAGTGCCTCTGAAGAAGGCATGTTGGAGAATCCCTCTGTTAGAAGGAGGATGCTATTTGTGTGGAACTGAAGCGTTCCTTGGTGAATCCCTCTGTCAAGAGGAAGATGTTTTTCAGCATAGTCATTGGTGAATCCCTCTGTTAAGAGGAAGATGCTCTTCAGCATAAATTGGTGAATCCCTCTGTTAAGAGGAAGATGTTTTGTAATAGCAATTGTGAAAATCCCTCTATGTGAGGAAGACGAATTTGTATCAGTTGGTTTACTGTTTATAAATAGAAGTTTTTTTTGTGTGTTGCTGAAACACCGTAAGCAGAAAATAGTCTTGACGTCAAAACAGAGTGTTGCTGATACACCGTAAGCAGAAAATAGTCTTGACGTCAAAACAGAGTGTTGCTGATACACGAGTTTCAGCATTGTTGAAACACCGTTGCTGAAACACTGCATTCAGCAACTAATGAAACTGCATTGCTGAAACACCAGTTTCAGCAAAGCGATTTTTTTTTTTTTTCACTGTGTTAAAACAGAGTATTGTTCTGTTTTGTTCAGTTTTGTTTGGAATGATCAGAAATTCCCAACATGGTATCAGAGCTAGTCCAGGCTCTTTGAAGGCGTCAAAGAAGCTGAAGGAAGGTTTCTTGCTGTAGCAAATTATCCAGCAGAGTGAAGACTCAGTCAAGAAAGATTCAGAGGTATTTCTCAAAGTTTTTTTTGTGTTACTATTGAAGACAATCAGTTATTTTAGATACTTAGTCAAATGGCGAGGTCAAAGAAGAAAGTCACCAATCTTGCTAAAAATGTGTCTCCCTCTACTACTAAAATAGAAGATAATCAACTTGAAAGCTTTCTATTTGAGGCTTCAAGGTTCAATGGGAACTTTTATATATGGGAAGTAAAAATGAGGATTGTCTTATAGTCTCAAGGGATTGAAATCTGGGAATCAGTGATTGATGATAGCAGGAAGGATAGAGAATCCAAGGAGTACAATGCAAAAGCAGCAAAGATAATCTTGGATGGGCTGCCTGATTCTGTAAAGAAGAATCTAGGAAAATATTCATCAGCAAAGGATATATGGGACAGACTTCATGACCTTCACGCAAAGGGAGCACTGACCATGACCATCAGTCAAGAAGGAAATTCTGAACCCATCATAGAAGCTGAAAATGAGAAGGTTAACCTCATCAAGCTTCAAGTACAAGAAAGGGATGAAGAGCTCTCCAAGCTTAAGAAGGAACTTGATCAAAGCAAAAGGAAGCATCATGAAGAAGTCATATCTATGAAAAATCAATTGAATAAAGCAAAGAAGCACGAAGATGTCTTGTCAAGTCAACTTGAACAAAGGCACAAGAGAGTGAACAAACTTGTAGAAGAGATTGGAAAGTACAAGGTAGAGGTCTCCTCCCTTTAAGTCTGAATTACAAGAAGCCAGGAAGCAGGCACAAGGAGCTAAAAATAAAATGGAGAGCAGTCAAGCAAAGAATGAAGAAATCTCCAAAATGAAGTCAGATATCATCTCCCTTAAAATAGTAGCAGCTGAAGCTACTCGTAGCAAGGAAGAAATTGAGGAACAACTTGCAAAGAAGAATAATGAGTGTGAAATATTGGAAGAAGAGATTGTCCTCCTCATGAAAAAGGTTGAAGGGATGAACAAAATCATGAAGAGCTCTCAAGCCTTGGATGACATGCTCAGCTATCACAGATCTCCATCTGATAAATCGGGACTCGGGTATGTAGGTGAATCCTCAAACAAGAATGAAAATGCTTTAAGCAAAGGAAATGTGAAGAAGGCAGAAAGAAATTGTGATGCTCCTAGTTCCAGCAAAGGCAAGGAGAAAAATCAAGGATACAATAGAAGAAATCCTACTACAATTAGAAAAACAGCTCCAAGAAGAAATGTTGATGATGTCAAAGAGGCAAGAAGCAATGGTTATCGTCAAAGGATCTCAAGGCAGAAAAGCTTCAGAAGTACATCAAGGAAACTACCATCTACCAGGTACCAAAGTTCATTTTTTGGTTATTGTTATTCTTGTTCAAACTTTGCTCATATGGCAAAATATTGTGGAGCATTTCATAGAGATAGATGTTATGGTCTCCGACAACCTCCAAGAAACAATTTTACAGGAAGAAATCATGAAATCTTATTCATGAACAATGTAGAATGCTTCAAGTGTCATAATTGGGCATATGGCATGTGATTGTAACTTAACATGGGCTCCTATTCAAGCTAGACCCAAGCAAAAGAAGAAAGTTACACAAGTATGGAGAAGGAAGGAAATATAGTCCGAAAGTCCTTCGAGCTCCCCAGCTAATCTAAGTTTCTTTTGAGAAGATTTTGCCGAAAGAAGATGATGCATACTCTTAGGGGGAGCCTGTAATTTTTTATCATTATTGTTGAATTATATTAACAGTTATTCTTTGATGAAGATCTTCTTATAAGGGAGAGATATGAAATTAAATCTGCCATAAAAGCATAGAAGAAAAGGTTGCAGGATAGCTTGAAGATGCAAAGATTGGAAATCTTGCCTGAGGCAGAGAGAAAGAAGATATTACATGATTGGAGTGCCTGAGCATAGCAGTGAAAGCAATGAAAGGAAGCTAATACGAATAGGCAGAAAAATTTCGAATTTTTGATGAAGTGTCTTGGTATGACTGATAACCTGACAGTTGAAATTAAAGGGGCGTGTTGAAATTATAATTTCAACTGCAGTGAACAGTTGAATAACAGCAGCTACTTTACTTAAAAAAAGCCACCGCCATTACTGTCTTTTCACCCTTTAATTGTTTTTGTGTTCCCGAAGGAGGAAGATCAGATCCACCGCTATGCCATTACTTCTAAACAACCGCATTAAAGAGCAGAATGGCCGAAAGTGAAAAGAACCAGCCTCGAGCCAGCCGCAGCATTTATCAGCTATGGGTTTCCACACAACCAACTCAAGAAGCACAACAGAATGTCAGAAAGATCAGATTTCGTTCATTATGAGCAGCAGATTGCAGCAGAGACTCTGTCAGAGAGTTGAAGTGGTTGATGGACTGTTATGACCCCTATTGCACTATATATGTGTAGACACAGCAGTGTAGATAATAGAGAGCAGAGGAGAGCACGAAGCAGCGTGAAAAAAAATGCTTCCAGAATAGTGAAATGCATAGTAGTGCAGATTTGAATGTAAGTTGTTTTGTGATTGTTTGCTGTGAGAGAGGGTAGAAACGCAACAACACAATTTTTTTTGTTTGCATCTGAAATGCAAGTGAGGCACAGTAGCAGTGCGATTTTAATCAATGAAGGGGAGCACGCAGGAGCGTGAAGTTTTGGTTATTGTCCATTGTGAAAACTACAGGAAGGGAATGCGTAGTAGCGCAAGTGAAATGTAATGAAAAGAAAACACATCAACATGAAATATTTGCAGTTGTTCTGTTGAGAAAATAAAAGGCAATACGCAGCAGCGCGTATGTGCTAAATTAATGTAAGACATAGATTGAAGTGCCTCTGAAGAAGGCATGTTGGAGAATCCCTCTGTTAGAAGGAGGATGCTATTTGTGTGGAACTGAAGCGTTCCTTGGTGAATCCCTCTGTCAAGAGGAAGATGTTTTTCAGCATAGTCATTGGTGAATCCCTCTGTTAAGAGGAAGATGCTCTTCAGCATAAATTGGTGAATCCCTTTGTTAAGAGGAAGATGTTTTGTAATAGCAATTGTGAAAATCCCTCTATGTGAAGAAGACGAATTTGTATCAGTTGGTTTATTGTTTATAAATATAAGTTTTTTTTTTGTGTTGTTGAAACACCGTAAGCAGAAAATAGTCTTGACCTCAAAATAGAGTGTTGCTGATACACCGTAAGCAGAAAATAGTCTTGACGTCAAAACAGAGTGTTGCTGATACACGAGTTTCAGCATTGCTGAAACACTGTTGCTGAAACACTGCATTCAGCAACTGACGAAACTGCGTTGCTGAAACACCAGTTTCAGCAAAGCGATTTTTTTTTCTATTTTCACTGTGTTAAAACAGAGTATTGTTCTGTTTTGTTCAGTTTTGTTTGGAATGATCAGAAATTCCCAACACTTTTCCTGCTGCAACAGTTTTCGGAATTGCCATTATTGAAGTCTTTCCAAAGAAAACAATCTTTGAATCAAACCCTTACGGTATACTGGGACGCTGCAAAGGCGACACAAAATTGGGTTAAATTGGAGAAAATATCTTCCAAATAATGCAGATGTGAACTGTGATTTGGTAAGACGAATCCTTCAACTGAGATTTCCACGACCCCTTATGATGGGTGTGCTGTGATTTTGAAGGGTGCGTGGTCGCATTCATTCTAGAGAAATCAAACTTAAATCTGATAAGTTCACTATATCTTCTTGCATTGACGGGTAGAGAGCATATGGAAGATTCTAAGTGAAAGAAATATTTTGCTTCGAGATGGTGGCATTTTTCTGTGTTATGAATCTTTGGGTGTGACTTATTAATCAACCAGAACAGTCAATAAGTACTTTTGTTAATGTTGTTTCGTTTCAGAGTAGTTTGTCCACAATTTGGTAAAAAGTTTGTAGAAATTTTGGGAAACCTTTATAGTGGTGAAACTTTAGTATTTTTGGTGTTTTAGGAGATTTTCACTATTAAAAATCGATTCAAACAAATTTAAAATAAATAAATAAAACATTGCTTTCGATTCAAACAAATTTAAAAAAAATATTTAAACCATTACTTTCAAAGCGAAATTATGGCCTTAATAAACAACACCTTTGATTTCTATCACTTCCAATGTTTTCTATACTTCTTATTGTAACTCTGGCAAGGCAGGTATTGGGATGCATCTTAATATTACTCTCTGCCAAAGCAGTATTGACGGGAAGTCTTGAGGGGAACTCAGTCACGCAAAAGAGTCAAAAAGTGTTGTTTGGTTTCTATGGCTATGGCTTTGACTTTTTAGATGCTTTTTATTATTAGTATTTACAAGTAGGGAAAGAGTGATTAATGTTATTAATTTATTATTGATGATTTATTTTAAAAAATTATTATTTATTTTTTAATATATTAAAAAATATATTTTATGAATATTTGATTGGATTATAATTTGAAATTTTTATAGTAGTATTCGTATCATATAATATAGTGTAGATAATCTTTTCACATATTTATGCCATAAGTTATGAATATGTCATAATTTATAAATATAGTTACAATGTTTATGCATGATCTTAATATTTGTGTAGTAACTTTTTATTTTTAAACTAAAATCATCTAAAAATAAAATTATTAATATTATTTCATACTAAAATAAATAACATATTTACTGTGAAATATTTCTAGCCATAATTTAAATAAGCATTTGCATAAAAATAAATAAAATTATGTAAATAAATATATTTATTATAAACTATTTCCCACCCACCCTTATTTAAGTTTTCAAAAATAAATTCTCATCCTTATTTAAATTTTCAAACATAGAGTTATAAATGTGTAAAATTTTAAACAAATCTTTACTTTAAACATGAACCAATAATTAATATTTAAATTTTCAAACATAAAGTTCTAAATGTGTAAAATTTTAAACAAATCTTTACCTTAAACATGAACCAATAATTAATATATGCACTTCACTTCTTAACTTACTAAGATATGTTAATTAATACAAGTTATAATTTTTTATACATTTTTTTCGAAGCGTAATTTTTAATTTGAGTATAACACTTAATGTTTGGAAAAAAAAATTATTTACTAATATTTTAAAAATGTTGATTAAGGCATGTTGAATCGTATTACGTTATAAGAGGAGAATATTTTTTTTTGGGAGGGTTGTGGTGGTAACGGTCTCTGCGTACTCGTTTCGGCGAACTTACAGATAAGTATAGTCTCGTTCCCTTCTTTTCCAATGGCGCGTTAAATGAAAGTTACCCACCTCCCCTTTCAAATTCACATTCACAGCAATGACGCATCAAACGAAACTCACCACCAATTCAAATTCATATTCACAGCACACTGCATTCCGACCAACATCGCGCGGTGTGGAAATCATGACTTTCGGAAATTTTACTTGTAAATATGTGATTTGTAAATATGGGTTGTGCCCTCATTAATGCCTAATGCGTTTCCATTATCAACTGCAATGAAACCTGTAAGGATGTGGATAAGGTTTCCAGATTAGCATGACACATTAGTAAAATGAATTTTCTGTACTCATGCATTTTACTCAACTTGAGATCTGTGGCCTCCTAGAAATAGAAAGCTCTTGATGGGAAGCGCCTCCAAGCATTGGGATTTATGCCCTCCTAAACCACTACTGCCTACAAACTACTGTGCTTTGCAGAGAACTTTGTAACTACTGTGCTTTGCAGAGAACTTTGTAATGCACCCTCATTAATGCCCTCATTAAGCCGCTTCCTTTACCCATCGAAATGAAATCTACAAGCATCGACGCTGGAATGGGTTTTCTGAAATCTGTTGCTGCTGAAGGAGTAATCAACTCCGAGCAAAAATAGGTAGTAGGCAATTAAACAACCATGTAAAAAAGTTCATGAAGGATAAAATGGTAAATTAAAAGTCTTGTTAAATCAACTATGGACTACACATGAAGCATCTCCAAATTTCTTCACATGTTGAAACAAGTGCATTTTCAACCACATTTACTAATGTGATTGATAAACACCTGCAGGCTTATATGAAACATATATACACCCACATTTTCCAATGTGTATCAACCACATTAATAATTATTATCCATATTTAAGATTATTAATAACTATATAAATACTAAAACCAAACTATTTATATATATTATTATATAAATATTATATTAATATTATAATAATAATATAAACTAATAATATATATTAATTAATAATAATAATAGCTCATAATAATATTAGATTATCATAATAATAATAATAATATAATCAATATTATTATAATAATAACAATAAAGACTATTATTTATGATAATTAATAACTATACAAATAATAGCAATTATATTATTATATATTTATATATTTATGATTATTATATGAATATTATTATAATTATATAAACTCATATTCATATTATTATTTTAAATTAGTGATCGGAGAATCCACAGTTTGAACATCTTTATACCAACGTTTCAAATCCCAAGTGGGATCCATCATCAGGGTTGAAGAATGATGATACAAGAAGAGCAGTAAGGCAGAATAAATACTAATGAGGAAGAAGATTAAGGAGGAATATAGAGTCGGCTAGAAATTTTAATTTATTTTATATATTTTTATTTTTATTTTATTCATATCTATTATTATCACTAATTAATATTTATAATAAATTAATTATTATAAATAATTAATTAATTAATATTAATAACATTTTTTTATTGTTATACATATTAATTATTATAAATAATTAATATTTACAATAAATTAATTATTATAAATAGTTAGTAATAATAATATTTTATTGTTATTCATATTAATTATTAAACATAGTTAATATTTATTTATAATTAATATATTAATTATTAAAATTAATATAAAACAAAAAACCAATAATAATCGATTATTATATCATTAATATTGAATAATAATAAATAATTAATTATTATTGTATATTAATAAATAAATATTATAATAATAATTAATTAATTAATATAGTAATTAATATATTAATTAATATAATTATTATATAAAGTAAATTAATACATCATATTAGTAATTATAAATGAATAGGTTTATAGGTGACTAATATAATAATTAACTAAATAATATGTTTAAGTCATATTAACTAATTAATATAATAAATCAATTTAATAATTCATATTTATAGCTAACTAATATACTGATTCAATATTAATTGATATAATAGTTAATAAATAAATTAATATAATATTAATATAATACCGATCAATTATTATATAATAATTAATTAATTATTTTTATATAATGGAAATTAAATAAATGTTATAATAATTGATTAATTAATTAATATATTAATTGATGTATTAATTAATATTATAATTATTAAATAAATTAAATTATAGGTGATTAGTATTTATAGATGACTAATATAATAATCATTAACTAAATAATATTTTTATCATATTAATTAATTAAAATATTAAATCAAATTAATAATTAATATTATAGCTAACTAATATAATTTATTCGAATATTAATTAATATAATAGCTAAAAAATAAATTAATATAATATTAATATAAGACTAATCAATTGTTATATAATAGATTAATAATTAATATATATAATGATAATTAAATAAGTATTATAATGATTAATTAATATAATAGTTAAATTATTAATTAGTGTAATAATTATTAAGAAAATTAAATTGAATTAATATATTTTTAAATTATATTAGTAATTATAAATAGTTGATATTTATAGTTAACTAATATAATAAAAATATATTAATTAAAATATTATAGAACTCTAATGATGTAAAAAATAGAATAAGAAAAGGAGAGGGGACAACATACCAAAGGGATGCATTACCTGGGGATGGGTTGGCGACTTTTAATTTCTTTGATCAAGGGGAGCCAGCTTCCGCTAATTTCCATACCATTGTCTCTGTTCAGATTCTGAGGATGCTTAATAATCTCAAGAGCTTCTCTGATCTTTCGTCTTTGATGATGTTCCTCTCTTGCGATAATGGATGCGCTTTCTAGGCAAATATGGTGTTTAGTCTTCAAGGAGTGTTCTGCCAATGCTGAGGTACGAGATCTTCCATTCCTGATATCAGCGCCATGTTCTTTGAGCCTTGTCTGGAGGGAGCGACCAGTTTCACCTATGTAGCTTTTTCCACAAGAACAGTCTATTTTATAGACTCCTTTAAGCTGAAGATTGTCAATATCATCTTTAACAGACTTCAAACTTTGTCTGATGGTACCAGGGCCTGAGAAATGAGTGATAATGTTTCTCTTCCTTAGGATTTTAGCGATTTTTTCAGTAACACCATGGATATAAGGTAGAAAGATCTTACCCTGAGGTTGGTCTTGCGCCTTCTGCTCTTGAGATGACAACTTTCTTTCAGCTCTCTCAAAGGCTTTTTTAATCTCATGATCTTTGTAGCTTATACTCTTAAAAGCTGAAACCAAATGTTTCTTTTCTTCATTCAGATGCTCTGAGTCGGAAATTCTAAGGGCTCTGATGGCAAGGGTGTTTAGAACACCAAACTTTTGGGCCGGGTGATGGTGGGACTCCGCATGGAGGTAACTTTCCGTGTGAGTTGACTTTCTGAAGACTTTGTGGCCTAGAGAGCCATCTTCCTTTCTGATGATTAGAACGTCCAAAAATGTGATGCTCATGTTTTCTTCGAGTTCCATCGTAAATTTTATTTCTGGAGAGATGGAATTTAAGTGAATGAAAAACTTATCAAGTTCCGCTCTACCATGCGTCCATTTTATGTTGGTGTCATCGACAAAACGCTTCCACCATGCCGGTTTTAAAGGATAAGATTCTAGGGCCTTCTTTTCAAAGTGTTCCATGTATAGGTTGGCTACGATCGGTGATAGGGGAGATCCCATTGCCACACCTGATGTCTGCTCATAAAATACTCCTTGGAAGGTGAACACTGTAGACCTTAAGCAGATTTCAGCCAGCTTTGCAGTCCCTAGATTAGCCACATCTTTTATAACCTGAATAGCTTCATCAAGAGGAATCTTCGTGAATAAGGATACCACGTCAAAACTGACAAGAATGTCATCATGCTCCATCCTTTCATTTTTAATTAGATTCACAAAGTCTTGGGAGTCTTTGATGAAGGAATCAGTATTTCCGACAAGGGGTTTAAGAACTTTAGCAACATATTTAGCAAGCTCATAGGTTGGGGAGCCAATAGTATTAACTATCGGTCTGAGGGGAACCCCTTCTTTATGGATCTTGGGTAATCCATAGATTCTAGGGATGGTTTCACAAGATGGGGTTAATTTCTTCTTTAATTTCTCATCGAGGTTAGAATCTGAGATGATCTTTTTTACATCCTTCATGATTTTGGGAATGGGATTGCTGTTCAACCTCTTATAACTGCCACAGTTTAGGTGATCATTCATTTTCCGCACATAGTCTTCTTTATCTAAGATGACTGCTGCTCCTCCCTTATCTGCTCTAAGAACCACCACCTTGTCATTGTTCCGCAAAGATTTGAAAGCTTTTTGTTCTTCCCTACTAAGGTTGCTTTTGGGAACATTGGCTTTCCTCATGATGAGAGAAAATTCTTGCCTTAATGCTTCTTTGTCTTCCAAAGGGAAATTACTAATCCCATTTTCTATGCTACATATCATGCTCTCAATGGGGAGGTTTCTAGGAGCAACTGCAAACCCCATACCTTTGCTGAGAACATTGGTTACAAGAGGATCTAGTTCTTGGGAAGAAAGGTTAACCACTTTTTTATTTGACTTCCGGGCGTTTGTTGAAGATATAGTTTTTCCTTCTTTCTTGACATTTATGTTTAAGCCTTGATTTCCAGTGTTTCTCATGCCATCATCAGAATTTTGAATGGGTTCCGACCATAGAGTATTAAATGAATTGTTTCCAAGGCTATTATCTTCTGAGTAACTGATAACACTGCTTTTTATTATATTGACTGCGCTATTGTTTTCATTGCTTGAATCATCGTTTATAATGTTCCTTGCCTTATCTACGCAGTTTTTACCTTTGGAATTAACTGTGATACCACTGCTCTTTATTAAATTGGCTTCACTATCGATTTCATTGTTTGTATTGATTTCATTGTTTGTATCACCGCTTTTACTGATCTCTGCGCAGTTTATAATGCTCATCGTATTTGTGCAGTCTTTGCCTTTAACCGCTTTAATACTCCTTTTTATTATGTTGACCTCGCTGTCGTTTACATTGTTCGAAACATTGCTTTTGCTGATCTCTGCGCAGTTATTTTTACCATTGCTTGAATCATTTATAATGCTCCTCGCCTTATCTACGCAATTTTTACTTTTGGAATTAACTGTGATACCACTGCTCTTTATTAAATTGGCTTCACTATCGGTTTCATTATTTGTATTGATTTCATTGTTTGTATCACCGCTTTTACTGATCTCTGCGCAGTTTATAATGCTCATCGTATTTGTGCAGTCTTTGCCTTTGGAATTAACCGCTTTAATACTCCTTTTTATTATGTTGACCTCGCTGTCGTTTACATTGTTCGAAACATTGCTTTTGCTGATCGCGTCATTTAGTTTTTCATGGTTGCCGCTGTCTAATCTGCTAATTGCCTGGGTATTGACCGAATGGTTTATGGATGAATCAGGTTCTGGTTCTGCTGCTTTGGGATCGTCGATATCTGCTGCCTTGGGATCGTCGACATCTGCTGCGGGGTTTACCAGAGGATTCGAATCTGCTGAGGGCTTGCTTGGCTTGTTGTTCACTAATATTTATTCCCTTGGGTTTAATATTTATCTTAGGGTTTGTATACATTGGGTTTATAATATTAGTCTCTTTTGTTTATTATTACCTAAGGGTTTAATACTAAAATCCCAAGGGATTATGAACCAACGGGAATAATATTAAACAAAAAGGACTAATATTATAAACCCAAGGAACTAATAAACCCAACTCTTTAATATTATAAACCTAAGGAATTAGTGAACCCAACGGATAAATATTAAAAACCTAAGGGATCAAGAAGCACAAGGAATTGATATTACAAACACAAGAGAAACATAAAGATGACCATGATTGATATTATAAACCCAAGTTAATAATAAACCCAAAGGATTAATACTAAAACCCCAAGGGATTATGAACTGAAGGAAATAATGTTAAACCCAAGGGACTAATATTATAAACCCAACATTGGTAAACCCTAATATAAATATTAGAAAGACTAAAATAAACATGGTTTATTTTCATGGTGAGAGAATCCTTGGCACAATGTGACATTCAACTATGGTTGGCCATGGTTGTTTATGATTGGCAATGGTTGACCATGATCGATATTATAAACCTAAGGGAATAATAAACCCAAGGCATTGATATTATAAACCCCAAGGAATAATAAAACTAAGTGATTAATACGAAAACCCCAAGGGAATAATATTAAACCCATGGGACTAATATTATAAACTCAACATTGTTAAACCCAAATATAAACACTACAAACACTAAAATAAACATGGTTTATTTTCGTGTTGAGTCAATCTTTGTCAAAATGTGACATTCAACCAAGGGACTAATATTATAAAACCAACATTGGTAAACCCAAATAGAAATACTAGAAATACTAAAATAAACATGGTTTATTTTGATGGTGAGACAATTCTTGTCACAATGCAACATTCAACCATGGTTGACGATGTTTGGCTATGATTGACAATGGTTTACCATGATTTATATTATCAACCAAAGGGAATAATAAACCCAAGGGATTGATATTATAAACCCAAATGAATAATAAACCCAAGGGATTAATACTAAAACCCAAGGGATTATGAACCCAAGGGAATAATATTAAACCCATGGGACTAATATTATAAACTTCACATCGAGTAAAGGCAAATATCAATACTACAAACACTAAAATAAACATATTTTATTTTGATGGTGAGGCAATCCTTGTCCCAATGCGACATTGAACCATGTTTGGATACGATTTAGATTATAAACCTAAGGGAATAAAATAACCCAAATTTTGATATTATAAACCCAAATGAATAATAAACCAAAGGGAGTAGTACTAAAACCCCAAGGGATTATGAACCCAAGGGAACAATATTAAGCCCAAGGGACTAATATTATAAACCCAATATTCGTAAACCCAAATATAAATATTACAAACACTAAAATAAACATGTTTTATTTTCATGGTGAAACAATCTTTGTCAAAATGTGACATTCAAGCATGGGACTAATATTATAAACCCAACATTGGTAAAGCCAAATATAAATACTACAAACATTAAAATAAACATGGTTTATTTTGATGGTAAGACAATTCTTGTCACAATGCGACATTCAACCATGGTTGACCATTTTGGTTATGATTGACAATGGTTTACAATGATTGATATTATAAACCAAAGGGAATAATAAACCCAAGGGATTGATATTATAAACCCAAATGAATAATAAACCCAAGGGATTATGAACCCAAGGGAATAATATTAAACCCAAGTGACTAATATTATAAACCCAACATTCATAAAACCAAATATAAATATTACAATGTCTAAAATAAACATGATTTATTTTCATGGTGAGACAATCCTTGTCACAATGTGACATTCAACCACGGTTGACCATGTTTGATATTATAAACCTTGTTGGAATAATAAACCCAAGGGATTGATATTAAAACCCAAATGAACAATAAACCCAAGGGATTAATACTAAAACCCCAAGGGATTATGAACCCAATGGAATAATATTAAACCCAAGTGCCTAATATTATAGACCCAAAAATCGTAAACCCAAATGTAAATATTATAAAGACCAAAATAAACATGATTTATTTTCATGGTGAGACAATATTTGTCAAAATGGGACATTCAACCATGGGACTAATATGGTAAACCCCAATATAAATATTACAAACACTAAAATAAACATGGTTTATTTTCATGGTGAGACAATCTTTGTCAAAATGCGACATTCAACCATGGGACTAATATTATAAATCCAAATTTGGTAAACCCAAATATAAATACTACAAACACTAAAATAAACATGATTTATTTTGATGGTGAGACAATCCTTGTCACAATGCGAGATTCAACCATGGTTGACCATGATTGATATTATAAACCCAAGGGAATAATAAACCCAAGGGATTGATATTATAAACCCAAAGGAATAATAAAACTAAGGGATTAATACTAAAACCCCAAGGGATTATGAATCAAAGGGAATAATATTAAACCCATGAGACTAATATTATAAACCCAATATAGTACAAACACTAAAATAAACATGGTTTATTTTGATGGTGAGACAATCCTTGTCACAATGCAGCAATCAAACAGGGTTGACCATGGTTGGCTATGACTGACAATGGTTGACCATGATTGATATTACAAACCTAAGGAAATAGTAAACCCAACTTATTTACATTATAAACCTAAACGAATAATAAACCCAAGGGATTAATACTAAAACCCAAGGGATTATGAACCCAAGGGAATAATATTAAGCCCAAGAGATTAATACTAAAACCCCAAGGGATTATGAACCCAAGGGAATGATATTAAGCCCAAGGGAATGATATTAAGCCCAAGGGACTAATATTATAAAACCAACATTTCTAAACCCAAACATAAATATTACAAAGAATGAAATAGAAATGATTTATTCATGGTGAGACAATCCTTCTGACAATATGACATTCAACCATGGTTGAGCATAATTGATGTTATAAACATGAGGTAACAATAAAGCCAAGGGATTGATATTATAAATCCAAATGAAAGATAAACCCAAGGGATTAATACTAAAACCCCAAGGGATTATGAACCCAAGGGAATAATATTAAACCCAAGGGACTAATATTATAAACCCAACATTCATAAACCCAAATATAAATATTACACACTAAAATAAACATCATTGATTTTCATGGTGAGACAATCTTTGTGACAATGTGACATTCAAGTATGGTTGACCATGGTTGGCTATGATTGACAATTGTTTACCATGATCGATATTATAAACCTAAGGGAATAATAAACCTAAGGGATCTATATTAAACCCTAGGATTAATATTATAATCTCTATCAATAATATTATACCCTAGGAATATGAACCCTTATATTAATAAACCCATAAGAATGATATTATAAACCCAAGGGATTGGTAAAGCGAAGAGATTATTATTATAAACTTAGGGGATTAATATTATAAGCCATAATATTACAAATTATAAATCCAAGATATTAATATAAAACTTAAAATAAATCCAAGAGATTGATATTAATATGAAACCCGAGATATTAATATTTTAGACCAAGGGATTCATAAACCTGAGGAATTTGTATTATACGTCAAAGAGATTTAAATTAAACCCTATGATTAATATTATAAACCTTATGAATAATATTATACCCTAGGAATATGAAATCTTAGATTAACAAACCCAAGGGATTGATATCATAAATGCAAGGGACTAATAAACCCATGGGATTACAAACACATAGGAATAAATATTAAACATAAGGATTTAATATTATAAACCCAAGGAATTTAAATATTAAAAACTTAGGATTAAAATTATAAACCTATCTCATTAATAAACCCAAGCGATTAATATTAAGAACCCAAGGGATTTTAAATCCAAGGGAATAACATTAAACGTTAGGATTAATAGGGATTAATCAACCATGGATTAATATTAAATCTTTTCTCACAATGCGACGTTGGACCATGGTTGAACATGATTGATTTTCATATTGAGACAATATTTGTCATAATGTGATGTTGGACCATGGTAGACCATTAATAAAACCGCATATACAACTATTGTTGAATGTGGTTTAAAATGGTTGACCATGGTTGATTTTCATATAGAGACAATATTTCTCAAATCTTGTGATGTTGGACCATGGATATGAATTGTCATGGTTGATGATGGTTGAAAATTGTTTATTTTCATATTGATACAATCTTTGTCACAATGCGACGTTGGACAAAGAGACTTATTCGATTAATAAACCCAAGCGATTAATATGAAAAACCCAAGGGAATAACATTAAACCTTATGATTAATATTAAATCCTAGGAACATAAACCCTAATATTAATAAACCTAAGGGATTAATATTATAAACAAAAGGGATTATAAACTAAAGAGATTAATATTAAACCCTAAGATTAATGTTATAAACCCTATGATTAATATTAAAACCCCAGGATCAATATTATAAATCAAAGCGATTACTAAAAGCATTGGACTAATATTAAAAACCTGAGGGATTATAAACTGACAGGAATACATTAGACCCAATGATTAATATTAAACCCTAGGAATATAAACCCTAAGATTAATATTATAAACCTTAGGATTAATATTATAAAACCTTAGGATTAATATTATAAGCCTTAGGATTAATATTATAAACCCAAGGAATTTATATTATAAAACCAATAGATTATAAACCTAAGGTATCTATATTAAACCTTAGGATTAATATTATAAACCCTATAAATAATATTATACCCTAGGAATATGGACCCTCAGATTAATAAACCCAAGGGATGTTAGACCATGGTTGACGATGGTTGACGATGGTGATTTTGATATTGAGACAATATTTGTGCCAATGTGACGTTGGACCATCATTGAACATGATTGACCATGGTTGACCATGATTGAGCATGATTTTGAGAGAATCTTTGTCACAATTCGACATTTGACCATGGTTGACCATGATTGAAGATGGTTGACCATGGTTTATTTTCATATTGACATAATCTTTGTTATAATGTGACATTGGACCATGTTTCACCATGAATGACCATGTTTCACCATGAATGTCCATGGTCGACGATGATTGATAGTGGTTTAACACGGTTGATTTCATATTGAGACAATTTTTGTCACAATGTAACATTGAAACACGGTTGACCATGGTTGACCATGATTTTAAACCCAAGGGATTTATATTGAAGCTTAGAATTAATATTTTTTTTTACATAAACGGATATGGATTCATATTAGATATTGGCCAAAATGCCTTTCACCGGTTACAATAGATCGGGCATAGCCCTTGAATTTTCTTCCACTAACTGATCATAGGCCCCAAAATTTGGAGATCCACGTATTTTACTCGAGACTAGAGAATCTATCTCCGTTAATTTTCCTATCTTAAATGTACAAACAAACTGATTCAGAATAATGCAGTAAAACATAAATCTATTTTATGGTATGGAGTCCCACTCCTCAATTCCGTCTTTCAAGAGAGAGCCAGCGGGAAGTGGCACCGCCCTGTTGGCTTCCAAATCAGCATCTTTATTGTTCCCCCTCAATACATGAAGGAAATTTGCAGTCTGGAAAGATTTCACCAGAATTCTGATTCTTGAAATCACTCTTGCCAATCTAAGATCTGCAGGAGAAGAATCCTCCAATAAGACTTTAATTATGGACTGAGAATCTCCTATAATATTAACATCTAATAGACCAGAGGATTTTGCTTACTTGAGATCTTGAAGAAGTGCCAAGGCTTCTACTTGAATGCTGGTGGATTGTCCTAATCCCCAAGCGAACTTAGTCACAATTCTGCCCTCCTTATTCTTTATAACTCCTCTTGCCCCAGCCAATCCGGGGTTGCCTTTCGCTGCCCCATCAAAGAACAGAGTGTATCTGGCTTGCCTGATGAGCAAATCAAATAGTTCATTCTCCTTCCCTATGAATTGCCACTCTTTTGTATCCTTGTGTTGCCTTGTTTCTCCAGAGAATTGGAGATCCAACGAGGCACCCCAGTCTAAGTCTTGCTGGCTTAGGTTCGAGTCTGACAAATGCTCCCCCAGACTTTCTTTCCATAGACTTTTTATTTTGATGACGGTGAACTGCGGATTTAAGCTTTCATCTCTGAAGACTCTTCTATTTCTCTCTAGCCAGATTTTCCAGCAGATAAATTTCGGCAAGGAGAGCCATACAACTTTGAAACTTTCATTTTTTGGAGCGTTTCTGGGTAGAAGTTTCTCCAGTTTGAAAATAAGTCAGAGATAGACGTAGGTAAGATGAATTCTGTTTTCCAATAACTCAAGAGGTTCTGCCATATTTCTTTTCATAATTTGCAGTCCAAGATAATGTGTTGGGCGTTCTCTTCACTGTCACAGCACAAGTGGCATCGTGAGGGACCTTGGAATCCTTTCTTCTTCAATCTGTCTTCTGTTAAAATTCCTTTGTGGCATAACAACCAGCATAATGAGTCAACTTTTGGCATGGTTTTGTAAGTCCAGAGCCCCTTCCACAAAGTAGGGTCTGGAGGGACATGAGGACGATCTTCGAGGCTTTTATACCCCTGCGCAACAGTATACAGCCCTAGGGCGGCTCCCCAACCACGGGCATCCTTCCTTCCAATGCGCAGAGGCGCCTTACCGTTCAGCAGAGTGAGAAGGAGATCGCGTTCTTGTATCAGCTCTGGAGGAACAGGCGGAAGTCTCCATCGCAGCCAGTTGCTGCCAGCCCACAGCGAGATGTCCCAAAGAGAAATGCAACCTGCTCTTTCCAGCCACGGTCGTAGCACTTGCAGAGAACTGTAGCTCGATAATGGGGGATGCATCATGATGCTGTCGTCCCATATTCTGACTTCTTTGCCATTGCCAGGTATCCAATACGCTCTGTCTCTGATTAAAGGAGCTGCTTTGTGACAGAGTTTGATCAATTGCGATCCTGAGGTGGGCAGTGAGGATTCCAGGCATCTTTTCCGCTTCCCCATGAAATACTTCCTCCATAAAGCTCTTTGCGCCCATCCTGGATGAGGACCAATGATTCTCCAGAAAATCTTGGCTCCCATGGCTGTGTTTTGGAGGCTGAGATCTTTGAAATTTAGGCCTCCTTCATTCTGAGGCTTACAGATTTTCTCCCAGCTTACCAAAGGGATTTTCCTGTCATTGAGATTGCCACCTTTCCAGAAGAATTTGCGTATGAAGGCTTCCATTTTCTTGATGATGCCAATGGGAGCAAGGATTACAGAGAATTGAAAGATGGGGAGACTACTGAGAACAGATTTGATGAGGACAGATTTGCCGGCAAGGTTTAACCATGAGAATCCCCATGCTTGAATTTTAGCCTTGAATTTATCCAATAGAGGGATCCAGTCTTTGCAGTAAGCTAGTTTTCGGAAGATAGGAAGGCCCAGATAGGTAAAAGAGGTCCAACTGAGGGAGGCAGAAAAGCCAAGGATTCTGGTGATGGCCGAAAGAATGGAGGCAGAGATATTCCAACAAAAAACTTTGCATTTACCTTTGTTCAAACTGCTGCCTGTAGCTTCGCTGTAATCGTCCAGAACCTCCTTGAACTTTAAGGCGGAACTGACAGAGGCAGCCCCTAACAAGAGGGTGTCATCAACAAACAAAGTATGATTTACATTTTTTACCCCTCTGGCTATGTTGAGCCCTAGGATCTCTTGATCAACCAATTTCTGGTCAAGATAGAAGCTCAGGACAGAAACATGGAGGACAAAGAGAAGCGGAGAGAGGGGGCAACCCTGCCTAAGCCCTCTAGAAGCTTTGAAAAAGCCAGCTGCTCTCCCGTTCACCAAGGGAGCGATCCAGGGATCGACAATACAAGCACGGATCCAATTGATAAAGCCCATTCCAAAGCCAAATTTATGCAAGACTTCCCAAAGAAAACTCAGTCTGACACGATCAAAAGCATTTGCCAAGTCTAGTTTAATTACCATACCTTTCTCTTTGCGAAGTTGGCTCGAATGAATCGCCTCTTGCACTAGAATGAAATTGTCAGCAAGCTGTCTCCCCTGAACAAACCCACCTTGGTTCTCCGGAATGATGGCTGGGAGGATGCCTTTTAGCCTATTTGCAATCACCTTTGTGATTATTTTATAACCAATATTGCAAAGAGAGATGGGGCGGAACCGATTAAAATCTTTAGCGCCCTTTTCTTTGGGTATGAGGGCAAGGAAGGCAGAGTTAGTGCTGCCCCCTATTTTCTGGCAATTTTGAGATTTCAAGATCATTTTGTAGAGGTCTTTCTCCACAATCTGCCAACAGACTTGAAGGAATCTTGCAGTGAAGCCATCCGGGCCTGGGGCTTTGTCAGGCTCCATGTCAGAGAGAGCATCTTTTATTTCTTTTATAGAGATCTTAGCTTCTAGATGCTGATTCATTAAAGGGGAGATCATAGGAGGAACCACTTCCAAAAATTTAGAGTTTGGGTCAGTCACTCCCTCTTCTCTATACAGATTTTTAAAGTGATTGAAAGTTGCTCTCTTTATGCTCCCAAATTCTTTGTGATTCGAGTTTCCTTCTTTGATTTCTGCAATAGAATTGAAGCTCTTTCTAGCTTGAGCTTGTTTATGAAAGAAGGCGGAATTTCTGTCTCCCGCTTTAAGCCATAAACTCCTAGAATTTTGTCTCCAGTGCTCTTCCTCCGAAAGGCAGGCTTTATGGAAGGTTTGTTGAAGCTCGGCTTCCTTATCTAACACTTCTTTAGTGATTTCTACATCTTCGCTTTGAGCATGATGCTGAGCAAGTCTGTCCTGGGCCTGCTTTCTCTCATTTGCAGGGTAGGGGAGAGATTTGGCCCTTGATTTAAGAACATATTTCAGTCTTCTAAGTTTTTCTTCCCAGATGAAGAAAGGAGAACCCTTCATTGGCAATTTCCAACTGTCCTGAACCATATTCAGGAACTCAGGATCCTTGACCCAAAGAAGATTGAATCTAAAAGGTATGGGGCCAAGATCCTTGTGATCCAACATCTCAAGCATAATAGGCTTATGATTAGAAACACTACAAGGGAGGATATGCAATTTGGATTCTAAGCCCAACAAAAGAAAAGAACTCTGCACCAAACATCTATCAAGTCTAGCAACAATGTGACCGGGGCCTATTCTTTTATTGGACCAGGTGTACTTACCATTTTCTGAGGGGATATCGAGTAGATCCCAGTCCTGCATGAGATCCTCCACCCACTCCCTTGCTGGGTCCCTTACGATTGTGCCTCCTCGCTTTTCCTCCATGCGCAGAGTGAGATTTAGATCACCCGCAATAATGATGTTTTCCAAGTTCTCAGACTCCAACAGGTGTCTGACGGAGTCCCAACACTCCCTTTTCTCCCCTATATTTACTGGGACATAGACATTAAAAAGGCAGAATGTCTCCCTCGAGTCCACAGGTTGTAGCTTCAAGAACAGCCAGTGGGTATTTTGAATCTCAGAGACCAACCTATACTTGAGAGGATTCCAGAGAGAGCCCAGCCCCCCAGAGGCTCCCCGAGCTGAAACTGCTTGGCCTCTGCTTCCCTTCCAGAATTTTTTACTGGTTTGGAGAAACTCATTGTCCTCCATTTTGGTCTCCTGGATCAGAAGAATATCTGGGGCTTCTCTTCTAATAAGGCTTCTCGTTGCTTCTTCTTTCGCTTTACTCCCCATTCCTCTGCAGTTCCAGGAGACGATCTTCATCATTTAGATTTATGATGATGGGCTCCCTTGGAACCCTGTGCTTGGTTTTTAGGTATCTTCGGATTTTTTCCAAGGAGTTTCTCCAGCGTGGGCTGACTACCCTGAAGTTTGTCTTTGTAAGTTTCCTGATCTCTCTTTTCTCTAGCAGTTTTGCGGCCCCTTGCTGATCTTCTGACCGATGTCTGCGTATCCCCTATTTCTCCTTCCTCCTCTGACTCCTCCGAGTCATGTTCCTCCTCGGAGGCTTCAGTTTTCTTATCCTTATTTCTTGCTGTGGCACTTTCTTCAGGTCTTGATCCTACTAAGGCCATTTTTTCTGAGGGTTTATCTTGCCTATCCTCTTCCTGAGGACCCTCTTCTTTAGAGCTTAAGAACTCATACCTATTTTTTTGACTTATTGGCTGAGGAACATTTTGGGCGGAGGCAGGCTGGGAGCCTTGGCCATTTGGGGCCCCAGATTTCTTGTGAGATGTCTTTGACCGCTTAACTTGATTCCAACCATCTTCCTTTCATTTCTCTGATTCCCCTTTGTTCGGACACCCTCTTGCAAAATGACCATAGACGTGACATTTACGGCATTTGAAAGGGAGCTGCTCATAGTCCAGCACTTGCACATGCGTCCAACTGCCAACCTTTATTTTGATAGCCTCCCGGAGCCCCACCTTTAAGTCCACCTCGACACAGATTCGGCGCAATCATACTAATCGTTGTTATTTGATCTATCAATGAACTTTCCAAAAGCATTGCCAATGTGCATGAGGGACTCCCAGTTCCAAGAGTGCACTGGAAGATTAGGGAGCCGAACCTAGACAGGGACTGTCGTCAGGACATCCATGACCGGATCGAAGTCAGGGGTCCATTTATTTAGGTAGAGACCCTGAGGGCCCATGAAATAAGGCCCATTCCTGAAGATCAAGTCTTTGTCCTCCTTAGTGTTGAATTCAAACAGGAAATAGCCTCTTTCCAGGAAATATGAAGTGACTTTCTTCTTGATCAAGGGGATCCAGTTCTTAACAACCCAATTTTCGTTGATTTTGGTGAGGGCCAAAGGCTCGTGAACTGACCCACTAGGGCTCGATCTACCAGGGACAAATCAACCTGGATCGGGCCCTCAGAAGGAAGGTTTACCTCAGGAACATCAGCAAGCTTTTTGACAAACTTGGGGGCTTCAGACTTCTTCTTCTTAGGCAATGAAGCTAGCAAAGTGGAGAAAGCAGCTTCAGCATCAGGGGGAGAAGAATGCGAAGGACCGAGGGGCGAGCCCTGGGTCTCCATGGCCGAGAAGATCTGGTCAGCAGCAAAAAACCCAAACTGCACAAAGCAAAAGCAGAAGACGAAGCATCTCAGAGCCGAAGAGAAGCAGGAAAAGAACCGGTCAGACCCTGCAGGAAGAGGCCCCGAGGCAGAGGAGCGGAACCCAGCAGATCCGGCAAGGGATGGATCAGAGAGTCCCCGAGGGAGGAGCAGGGAAAAGAGGGAACCAAACAGAGCCAAGAGTCCCTGAGGGTGAGAGACGCCTAAGCGTGCTGCGCCCAGGCTCAGCAGCGCAGAGCGAGAAGCAGCAAGAGGCAACGACACAGAGCGAGAGCTAGAAAAAATTGAGAGAGATACACTGTTTTAGAATTAATATTATAAACCTTATTAATAATAATATACCATAGGAATATGGACCCTTAGATTAATAAATTGAAAGGAGTAATATTATAAACCTAAGGGACTAATAAATACAATGGATTGATTTTCATTTGAGACAATATTTGTCACGATGCGGCATTTGACCATGGTAGACCATGATTGAAGATGGTTGACATGGCTGATTTTCATATTGAGACAATAATTCTTATAATGTGATGTTGGACCATGTTTGACCATGAATGGCCATGGTTGACGATGATTGACCATGGTTGATTATCATATTGAGATAGTATTTATCATAATGTGACGTTGGACAAAGATACAATCTTCGTCACAATATGAGCATGATTATTGACCATGGTTGACCATAGCTGAAAATGATTGGCCATGGTTGATTTTCACATTGAGACAGTCTTCGTCAAAATGCGACGTTGAAACATAGTTGACCATGGTCGACAATGGTTGACCATGGTTGATTTTCATGTTGAGACAGTTCTTTCACAATGTGATGTTGGACCATGGCTGACCATGATTGGCGATGCTTGATTTTCATATTGACCATGGTTGACCATGATTGACCATGGTTGAGCGTAATTGACCATGATTGATTTTTATATACAATCTATGTGACAATGCGACATTTGAATAAATATTATAAACCCTAAAATAAACATGGTTGTCCATCGTTGACCATGGTTGATTTTCATATTCACATAATCTTTGTCACAATGTGACATTGGACCATGGTTGGCCATGATTGATTTTCATATTGAGACAATATTGATCACAATGCGATGTAGGACCATGGTTGATTTTCATATAGAGACAATCTTTGTCACAATGCAACATTGGACCACTAATATAAATTTTAATGTTATTATTAAATTTTAAAATTGGTTTTAAAACCATGTTAACCACATGATTAATTAATGTAAATTTACAATCCAACACTAATTATACAAATAAAGTTTTTAATTACAAAAATAATTTTATTAAAAAATAGGGGTAAAACCAATATTATTTAATAAAGTGGCCTTTAAGATTAACAATTGATAATTTCAAAAATCCCAATTCAAAAAAAAATGACAAATACCAACTAATAAAATTCCAATACATACCAAATTTGTTTTTCTTTTTTTTTCTCTCTAGAATGCTTTTAATAATTAATATTAAAATGATATAATAATTGATAGTGATATTAATATTAATATTAACAATAACGAAATTAATATTAAACTATTACCATAATGATATTATTAATGATTAGTTCAATATAAACATTAAACCTATAAAACCTAATATATATTAAAGTTAAACCTCATATAAATTTTAATGTTATTATTAAACTTTACATATACTTTAATATAAACGTAATAATATTAAATCTGAAATATAACGTTTAAAATTTAACAAAAAATTTAATATTATTATAAATCTTAAAATAAACTTAAAATGTAATGGGAAAACCTAAAAACAACTCTTAAAACCTTAATCAACCTAAAAAGTAATATTAAAATTAATAACATTTTAACAAAAAAATGTTAAAGTTTAGGTATTAATAGAGAGTTTAGGTTTTAATGTTGATGTTAATAGTGGTTTTTTGATGCAACTATATGGCTACCACACCTTAAACACCTTATCGGGACTCTTAACCCTTATCAAACTTTTGTTACTTTAGCCATAATCCCCTACTTTAACAATTATCAGTCGTGCATCTATGGTTTACACCCTCAAAATCTTATTGGAAGCGTTCTTCAAATGCGTTAGGCTTTAAAAACCCAAGACCATACCTTTTTAGCGAAATACATAGAAACATAGGAAAACCAAACAAAACCCCGCTCCGAATGCTTTATCCGGATCTCAAATTTTATACATCCGCGACCATACTTATCGGCGGATCCGTCTTTTGCTCCATTGCCTTTCCGCTGTCATTCTATATCTCCGATCTCCGATTGGCTGATCTTCGCCATCCAATTCTTCTCCGATCTAACGGTCAGCATTCACTCCAAACATTTAAACTGACACGTTAATCCTCCACCGTCGATCTGCCCGTAGTGGATTCGATGCTCCACATCTATTTCGGGCGGACAAGTAACACATGAATTAACCGCTCGATAAAGTAGTTTCCCTGTTCAACCTCGTGCTACGTGTCGAAAGTTTAATGGGATCGGGCGACCGCCCTTTAATACAGCTTATAGCCTTTCGCTCGCTTGAAAACCACTTCCACTATTGCGAAACCACTTTCACGATCCAACGGTTGTAATTTATTCATGATCCAATGGCCACGATTGAATCGCACAATCACAAGTCCACTTGCCAGGCTCCTTCTGCTTCAATGCACCGATCCAATCATTCTTACGGACCCGATAAGGGTATAGGTTCCCGTCGATAAAATTTCAAGTCTGGATTTCGGATCCGACTGTGTTTTGCGCTAAATCTTAGTGTAAATTGGATTTACACTCGCGGGACCGAAACTATGCAAACAAGCTTCACCGACCCGATAAGGGTGATCCAACAGTTAGGATTAAATCAGTACCAAAACAATGATATTTAAAAAGGCCTCAAACTTCTATTAATCCCACGATTTAGACATGAAGCATAAAAAAACAAAGGAATAAACACTCGCCTGAATACAAAGGAAATAGGAGCCCAACGAGGGTTTCCGCAGGCTCAATAGTTGATCACACACAAAATATCATTCATTCATTGGTAAAAATAATTATAGAGTCTCGCCTTGGCCCGATTACACAAATAAAAGACCTCTGTTTCAAATACAATCCAAACACTATTCTTGCTCTCGCTCCACTCAATCCTCTCCTGAATCCTTTCTCTCTGGCCTGATTCTTCAAATTAGTGGCCTCTGTTCCTAATCTGCCCGTAGGCTTACAACTCCATCGTGAATCCTATCTCTCTGTCTCTTTCAAAAAAGAAAGAAAATACATATATGTTCTATCTAACCATCTCCTTCCACAAATGAAGGAATTCATGATATATTTAGAAATCAAATCCTACCCTAACTAATCATTCTAACTACTTGGCTTGATCTCCATGCAGGGAGGATCACTTGCCACTTATTCCCAATTCTCTTTAGAATTAGGCAACAATTAACTACTTACATACTTTGCAATTAATAAAATTAAACAACCAATTCTTCCTCCAAACTTTCATTAGCCACAACATGTGACCACACCATCACATTGCTGGCTAGGCCTAGATGCTCCTGCATCATTTTTATACTTGGAAATAAAACAATAATTATATTATTGAGGGGTTTTCATTATAACCTATTTTTTTAAAATACCCTATATTATTGGAATGTGGATTATGGGGTAATTATTCAAAATCAGAAAAATTACATATAATTTATAAAATTAGTTTGAAAATAAGTTTAAAACATTTATCTGTTAACATTCAATACTTCTATGATATCTATTAACATTCAATACTACTATTATATATAAATAGATGAATGGAAAATGTGGATTATATAAAATAATTATATTTATATGCAATAATTATTTAAAATAAGAAAAATTACAATATAACCTATAAAATTAGTTTAAATATAATTTTAAAATATTTATTTATTAACATTCAATACTACTATGATATCTGGATAAATAGATGAATGGAAACTCATGTGTCTAAAATCTTAATTCATAAAAAAAACATTTAAACAATTTATAAAACAAATTCAATATGAATTAAAATTAATATGTTTTGAGATAAAACCAATTTATTTATCACTGTAAAATTACAAACCAACACTAATTATATAAACAAATTTTTTTTATTACAAGAATGGATTTCCTTCAGATGCATAAGGCCCCTACATATGCCAAAAACAAGACAAAAATATTTAATACAATCAGAATTTTTGGAACAACTACTTTATCAACAACATCCCATAACAAACATATGTCTCTAGCTGATGGTTCTAGTCCATGAAAAATTCAATAGTAACGTTATTTCCAGACAATATCATCACTAAACAGGAATAGAAGTTGCCCTAATGCACAACAATGTCAACAATAACCAATTGACATTGAATTATTAGGGTTAGTAATAAAACTATATTTAAATTGGTGATGCTCCCACGAACCATTACAAACGGGTATTTGTGGGCAACAATGTTAATGTAATCTCCCTCAAACTTAATGTTAATGTTAATGTAATCAAACTTTTGTTACTTTAGCCATAATCCCTTACTTTAACAGTTATTAGTCGTGGGTCTATGGTTTACACCCTCAAAATATTATTGGAAGTGTTCTTCAAATGCTTTAGGCTTTAAAAACCCAGGACCTTACCTTTTTACCAAAATACACAGAATCATGGGAAAACCAAAGAAAACCCTGCTCCGAACGCTTTATCTGGATCTCAAATTTTATACATCCGTGACCATAATTATCGGCAGATCCATATTTTGGTCCATCGCCTTTCCGTTGTCATTCTATATCTCCGATCTCTGATCGGCTGATCTCCATCGTCCAATTCTTCTCCAATCTAATGGTTAGAATTCACTCCAAACATTTAAACTGACACGTCAATCCTCCACCATCGATCTGCGTGTAGTGGATCCGATGGTCCATGTTGGGCTAATTTATTAACATAAATTAACACAATTATTTAATTATCAATTCGGGTTTGTAAAACTTGGAGGAAAGTCCACAGTATATGGATATCAGATGTAGCCAAGCTTAGAAGATAAAATTTGAAGAGTTAAAGAAGTACATATTACAAATATAAACCTATTTTAACAATTTCTAATTCACTTATGTAATATGTGAGGGACGAGGCTCCTAACTTAGGAGAACCAGGTTGTCCTTCCCTACAATACTACTTTCATGAAGAGAAATCTAAAAGCACTAATTAACAATGGTTTATGATGCAGAAAATGTAAAAGAAGAGGCTCTTAACTAAGGAGGACCAGATTGTCCTTCTTCACAATTCTACTCTATCATAACCATCATTGCTTCAAACTAGAAATGCATAAATAACTTCAAATAAGAAAAGGAGAATGAAATTCAGTTTTAGTTCAGGATCAAATAGAAGGGGAATTTAACTTAAATTCCTGTGTGTCCCTTCATATGTAGATTAGAATTAAACCAATATCCATTCAACAATCCTCACACATTAATTCAAATAATCAAATCTGAAGCAAAACAAGTAAACAAATCTAAAGCAACTAGTTCATGAAAATTAAGCTAGTTTAATAATCAAGTGTACTTAGCTTTGGAGTGGGGGCCCTCCACCCTTGCCTTGCACACTTGAGTCTGCTATCAAATGCTGAAACTTCAAGCACTAAACCACACAAATGAACAACAAAATGAAAGTAGAAGAAGTTCTTCTAATTAATCTCCAATATTCAAATGTCTCAGCATAAAGTTATATAAAAATTACATATCATAAGCCTTCAAAGTCTTGGCTTAAATATAAATTTATGAAACAAATTGATCTAAAGTCTCTCTAACAATCATATCTATTCATATCCATCTATCTAAGTCAAATTCATTCAATCCATCCCAGGAAATATGGACAATCCCATGAAATCATAAAACTGCCCTATTTCTTAGGGATTTTCTGGGTGACTAGTCATATTTGACCAGCCTTGACCGGGCCTAATAAAGATTGTTTTGATAGAACCAAGTGGAATTAGTTCAGTATTACTTACCAAGCTTTCCATTCATGCATCCAGCTCGAGCCTAAGTGTCCTGCAAATATGTCATCCACATAGTTATTACGAGAATTTCTGATTCTATCCAAAATTGCACTTGAAACTCAATTTTCATAAAAACTTTTAGAAATTGCAAGATTAAAATTAAATACCTGAATATGCATAAAATACATCAAAATGAGATGGATGTGATGGAAAATGAATGGAAAATATAAGGATTAAGTAAGTTTCCTTAAGTAAAAATAGACCAAAACTGAAGGCCAACATCTCCCCCTTGCTTACTGTCAAGCATGTCCTCATGCTTGCCTTTGTCTCTTTGACCTTTTGCTTCTATATGCTGACTGGCCTACTGATGTACCTATGGCTCTGACCCTTGAAGATGAAGCTTTCTCTTGAGCTACCTGTAAAAGGATATCTATGCCTTCATGTACTTCTTCTCCTTTTTTGTAGATGACATTCTTTACTTTTTCTCCTTTTCTTCCCTCTATTTTTCTAAAAAGAAATTTCATCATTTCTCTTTGAAGTGTTGCTCTTTGTAATATTCTTCACCTATCAGTGGAAAAATTATGGCTTGGGCTATGTATTCTGGAGTGATGGGAACAAGAATGTCTCCGATGTGTGATGAGGTTTCACCATCAACATACAAATACAAAAACTTTACATTATTCCTCCTCTGATGATAAAATGCCAATATATCATTCTGGATGAGCAACTTCAGAGAAGACAACAAATAAAACTTGAATTTTGTAATACATTCTGACACAGGATTCATGTCCCTCTCAAATTAGCAATATCAAAAACTTTATTTAAAGGAGCCAATATCTAGTTGCCCTTACATCTCACTAAAAGAAGCAAATTTTTTATGACTAGGCATTCACTTTTAGTTTAGCCACTGTTTTACCCACGCAATCTACAAGATAAAGGTCGAAAGAACCATAAAAATATCCCAAATAGAAATTAATTTGAGAAAATTGCTCACGTGGAGCATAATTAGGCTCATTATGAAGAAAGCCCATGTTTTCATTTTTCAAATTTCATTTTATTTTGCTCAGAAAAAGCAATGAAAAATAGTGGTTTCTTAAAATGGAAATGCATTCTTGAGATTGAATGATCATTCAATTTGAAATCATTTTTTCTCTTCAAATGCTTCTCCAGTATCCTGCTTACCTCTTTTCTGATGCCCTCTAAAAACAATTGAATTGCAAGCTTGTTTAATTTCTGTCTCACTGCAACAATAAGTCACTTCTTTTTAAATCATTACCCTTTGTAGAAAAGAAACAAACATTTTTCTTATTCTCTGATTCAAAAACCAATTTATGTTCTATTCATGCAATCAAACATTCTCCTTTATACACCTCTGTAAAAAAAAAAAAAAACTGAGCTCTGTTTTGAAATAGAAATATATGAAGAAAACAAAATTCATGTTACAATTTTTTGTTTTTCTTAATATAATCTTAGAATTTTGTTTTTTACTGAGTTTAAATTGAAGCTCTATGTATATTTCAATATGCAATACTTCTTTTCCCAATAACTAACATACAATTATGCTTAATAACCAATCTTTAGCGTATTCAATCGACATATGACTCTTCATTGCTCAATGACCAATATAAAACACTGCATCAACATATGACAGTTCACTGTAATTTTGGCTCTGCGCACTCAAATATAAACCCAAATCTTCAAACATAAGCCCAATACTATGTTTTTATTGACCCATTCCTTCATGCATCGAACTAAAACTTGGTTATTTATCACACTGTTTGATCATAAAAACATATGTACAGGTGTAGTTGTAAAATGAGTTGGCTATTCGTTTTACAAAGACTACATGTTTCAGTCCTACACAAAATCCTTATCTCATGCAATCAACATTTATGAACAGACTCTGTTTTGAATTCTCATGGAAGATTTATCATGCACAACTGAGTTCATTTCGTTTTGCTACCTCCTACAGTTAACAAAACGTTTATCTCCAGCTATGTCACAGTTTTATTAACCCACTGTTTGTGCATTTAAACTTCATTTATAAACCTCTGTTTTGACTGAAGACTTGGCGATTTTTCTGAGTATACCTGGTTGCTTGTGGAATGGTTGTGAATGCTTGACTCGTGGACCTCTTAGCTGCGCTCCATGTTATCCTTAACTCATTCAATCTGCATTTTGAATGCCTCAGTTTAATGACTGGTGGCATAAATAGAAAAATTCATTAAATGACAAGCAATCTTAGCAAAGGATTCGGTGATAGGGATCCCGACATTTCCTCTGCAATCCTCATCCAAATAGAAACAAATTAGATCTTGGCTTACCTTAAGTTTTCCACGAGATTTTTGGCAACTAACTTGCACTTCCTCCGTCAATTTACCCTGCTTATCTCTCCAAGTCCTCAACGCTCTATTTCTACCTTCACTTGTCAAAACGTTTTACTTCCCTCAACTACTGGCCAATGGCATCTACCATCTTCCTGAGCCTCTCAACGGTTGTTATGGCAACAAATTTACGGTTCTGAGCTTAAACAATAGCAGAGCTCTTCTCTGTTGAATGCACAAGGTTTATTTCTCTGTTTTAAAACGTTTTGACCATTTCACTTATTTGGTTGCTGTCCTTTTGATTGGTATGCCGTGCATATACCATCGAACTGATAATTGGAACCTTTTGTAATTATTTGCACCATGCTGTCGACACCATATGGTTTATTATTTCTACGTTTGCATTCAAATTTTTTATTATGATTTTAGCTCAGGTTATGCTTGATTCATTTGAAGCCGTCCTTCAATCCAGTCATGGTTGTTCTCCTGCATACCAACTCACCATGACTTTCACTGTTGTATATGTTGTTTGTTTTGATTTCCACGTTGTTTGCATGAATCATGGTTTTGTTTTTCACTTTCTCCACTACCCACAACTGCTTATATTCATCATTCTTCACTTTTCATTTTATTTCCTTTATATGAACCATACACCCATAAATCATTTCGATTTAATGGCTTCCATAATGCACATGTTTGCTATTTATTGAAATGATAATAACCTTACCCCCGTCGTATTACCATATGCTTGCTTATCATTTCGTATTTTCCATTATAACTTACACCATGCATATAGTACTAATATCATTTCTTTATGCACTATGATAAGGTTTTTACTTAGATCATTTCAATTTTGTATTTCTTGCAACATATTTCATAATGCGCATATCTTTTTGTTATACAATATATCTTATAATTTTAAAATGACCACCTAGGTCATGTTTAAAATTATCTCCATGGTACTAATGTTTGATTTGTTTGTGCAGGTTCCATCTCATTGCATTCTTTTTAATCCCTTTTGCTTTGAGGAAAAATACTTAGGGTTATGGAATGTTAGGGTTATGGAATGAATATGGAATGTAGAAATTAAATATAGGATGTACATAGGATTAAGTATAGGATAAATGTAGAATGTAAATGTCGGATGTACATAGGATAATGGATATAAAATAATGAGTATGTAATGAATATGCATTCAGGTACTAATCTTAATTTTAACAAGCTCTAAAAATTTCTAAAAAAATTTGAATTTGTAAGAGCAAAATTTTGTACTCACAATACTTGTACTTTCCTGACAATATTGGATGATGTCTTCTGATCAAATGTCTTAGATAGATTGAAATATAGAATTTATTTCTGCCTTTTGTTCTAGCATCCTTCATTGATTCTGGTCCATTGCTTGTCAATGTGTCGATGTCATTCAGGTCCCTCTACAATTAATTCAAAATAACTCGTGTCCCTTACGTCATGCAACGTATACATGCTTTTTTAACATTTCAGGTCCCCAACTATCATCAATTTCAAAAATATTTCAGGTCCCAACTGACATTGGTTTCAAAAATATTTTAGGTCCCAACTGACAACAATATAAGTTCCGTCATCAATTCAGCTGCACAATTAAGTTTCTTTTGCAACCTTCCCCCTTGTTGATGGGAAGACTTGTCCTCATGTCTTGTTTATTTTGGAGGATGATTCCTGGAAAATCAAATTGAAGAAATGGTAAAACAAAATAGAGAATTCATATTGGCCTAGCTGGTTGGTTTTCCTATATGAATTTGAGTTTGTATTGTGCCATTTTCGTGGATTTTCACAACCAAACTCCTTTACTATTTTTGATATTTTTTCTATTTTTTTTTTAATTTTTTTCTTTTTGGATGGAGGTGGGATGTAATGGAGTAGGGAAGTATGAAAAGCTTATGAAAATAGGTTATATTCAAGTCATGATTTAGTAGTAAGTGGATAGATAATAAGTCTGGACTTCAACATGCGTGATCGCGGAGCTTAACATACAATATAGATGATGGATGAAATCATGAACAATATGGCTTGTGGAAGACTTCTTTGGCAATGGATGTGACTTTTCATGGTTAAAAAACTTTGCTTCTTCTTCTGATGATTAGCTTCATGTCTTTTTGCCTTGATCTCGATCATGTTGTAAGGTTTGTTGGTGTTGTTGGTCAATAACTAAAGACAAGCTTCAAGAGTTTCAGTTTCATTGGATGAACTCAACATCAGGTGAATTTTCACTTCGCTTTGACTTGAACATTTGTATTCATATTTTGGAATATGAATTTAAAATTGACTTTGAAAAATACTTCATCCATGGAGTTCACTCCTTCATTCTTCCTATGACCTGCAAAAACATAGCACTTGCCTGCAATACAATATTAGATGATGGAGGAAGAGAGGTGTACAGTCTCTCTTCTTCCAATAAATATGTAAATCATTACAATCATTGCTTAGAAAACAAGTCCAAAGATGATATACAAACAAAATGCATTTATTTACCCCTTGAGGAATGGTGGCCAGCCTAGACCTCTTAGCGGTATTTTGTTTACAAAATATTCGTTTTATATCCAATTAGAGTGATTCCAAAGCCAAGTTGAAGTGAATTCATATGGCTACCTCCAGTATAAACATGTTTTCAAAATGGTTTAAAATGATATGGTAAAAATTATAAGGAGTGCCATGTTTGATAGAGTTGCATGTCAATTTTTAACTAAACCAACAGTCACTGTTTGAAGTGTAACTTCTTTGATAAAGATCGGATCAACATGATTCCACTTGGAGATTAAAGTAGATTCATTTTTGTCTTTCTAGTAAAAACATGTTTATATCACAAAATTGGTGATGAACAGACCTAGGAAGCAGAGTTTTACTATGCTTTTTTGAAGACATGCAGTCACTAAATGTGGCATATCTTTTTCATTTCACCTCCAAATGGGATGATTCAAATTGTGTCTTAAACTAGACTTGAATATAAATCTCCGATATAAACAGGTTTTGAAAAGAAGATGATTTGGTATGTTAAATATGCCAATGAACAGTCATGACCTAGAATTGTCACCATGCAGATGTTTCGAGAAACAGTTAGTATTTCAAGAATAAATTTTTCATATGATACCTGATTGAAGTGTTTCGAATTGATTTGGAAACTAGATTCTAAGGGATATCTTCCCTATGAATTTCAGATAAAAAGGCTTCCATTAGAAACCTCAAATATAGGCTATACTAACTCTGTCCTCAACATTTCACTTGAGACCTAGTTTTGATTTTGATCACATTTTTATTTGTGATATAAATTGAAAACTTCAAAATGGATTCCAAAACTAGATTTCAAGAGATATGTAAAAAAAACCATGATTTCAAAATGATCATATATGGTTACCCAAAATAGGATTGTTCTTACTGCATTTTGCCATGTAGTCCTTTCAAATGAATATTGAACAATGATTTGAAGAAATATTCATGACAGTTTGAAACAAATTTATTATGGAAGTCTTATTGTGAATTCATTTGACTTGTTTATTTATTCTATTCTATCCTATTCTATTTTAGAAAAATAATTCATTCTCTCAAGTATAAGAGAATTTCCAATGCATCCATTTTCGTAACAAGATCATGAGTAAACTCACATCCAAATTTGAAAAATATACTTTAATGAATTTTTGGACATGAAAATTTATTTGATCATAAAGATTTGATGAGAAAGAATGTTGAAGAATGGAGTAGTGTTGTAACCTATTCTTTAACATCATTTTTTAGATCTTGTCTTGCAAATGGATTTTGTAGTTATTTTTTATTTTTTATTTTATTTTTGTTGGGGGTTTTGTTTTGGGAATCTACTTTTAGGATCTCTATTTCTAGGCATAAAGAAACATAACTAAGAGAAATGTATACTAACTAAATTTTTAGTGTTTTTGTTTATCTTCTATTTGACTATGCTGATAATTTCCTCCCCGACAACGGTGCCAAAATGTTGGGCTAATTTATTAACATAAATTAACACAAGTATTTAATTATCAATCCAGGTTTGTAAAACTTGGAGGCAAGTCCACAGTATATGGATATCAGATGTAGCCAAGCTTAGAAGATAAAATTTTAAGAGTTAAAGAAGTACATATTACAAATATAAACCTATTTTAACAATTTATAATTCACTTATGTAATATATGAGGGATGAGTCTCCTAACTTAGGATAACTAGGTTGCCTTCCCTACAATACTACTTTCATGAAGAGAAATCTAAAAACACTAATTAATAATGGTTTATGATGCAGAAGATGTAAAAGAAGAGGCTCCTAACTAAGGAGGACCAGATTGTCCTTCTTCACAATTCTACTCTATCATAACCACCATTGCTTCAAACCATAAATGCATAAATAACTTCAAATAAGAAAAGGAGAATGGAATTCAGTTTTAGTTCAGGATCAAAGAGAAGGGGAAATTAACTTAAATTCCTGTGTGTCCCTTCATATGTAGATTAGAATTAAACCAATATCCATTCAACAATCATCACACATTAATTTAAATAAGCAAATCTAAAGCAAAACAAGTAAACAAATCTAAAACAACTAGTTCATGAAAATTAAGATAATTTAACAATGAAGTGTACTTAGCTTGGAGTGGGGGCCCTCCACCCTTGCCTTGCACACTTGAGGCTACTATCAAATGCTGAAACTTCAAGCACTCATCCACACTAATGAACAACAAAATGAAAGTAGAAGAAGTTCTTCTAATTAATCTCCAATATTCAAATGTCTCAGCATAAAGTTATATAAAAATTACATATCATAAGCCTTCAAAGTATTGACTTAAATAGAAGTTTATGAAACAAACTAATTTAAAGTCTCTCTAACAATAATATCTATTTATATCCATCTATCTAAGTCCAATTCATTCAATCCATCCCAAGATATATGGACAATCCCATGAAGTCACAAAACTTCTCTATTTCCTAGGGATTTTCTGGGTGACTAGTCATGTTTAACCAGCCTTGACTGGGCCTAATAAAGCTTGTTTTGACCGAACCAAGTGGAATTAGTTCAGTTCTAGTTCCCAAGCTTTCCATTCATGCATCCAGCTCGAGCCTAAGTGTCCTGCAAATATGTCATCCACATAGCTATTATGGGAATTTCTGATTCTATCCAAAATTGCACTTAAAACTCAATTTTCATAAAAACTTCTAGAAATTGCAAGATTAAAATTAAATATCTGAATATGCATAAAATACATCAAAATGAGATGGATGTTATGGAAAATGGATGGAAAATATAAGGATTAAGTAAGTTTCCTTAAGCAAAAATAGACCAAAACTGAGGGCCAACAATCCACATCTATTTCGGGCAGACAAGTAACACAAGAATTAATTGCCCAATAAAGCAGTGTCCCTATTCAACCCCGTGCTATGTCGAATGTTTAATGGGATCAGGCGACTTCCCTTCAATACAGCTTACGGCCTTTCGCTCACCCAAAAACCACTTCCATTGTTGCAAAACCACTTTTGCAATTAAATGGTTGTAATTTATTCATGATCCAATGGCCATGATTGAATCGCACAATCACAAGTCCACTTGCCAAGCTCCTTCCGCTTCAAGGCGCTGATCCGATCATTCTTATGGACCCGATAAGGGTGATTCGACGGTTATGATTAAATCAGCACCAAAACAATGATATTTAAAAAGGCCTCCAACTTCTATTAATCCCTCGATTTAAACGTGAAGCATAAAAAAAAACAAAGGAATAAACACTTGCCCGAATACAAAGGAAATAGGAGCCCAACGAGGGATTCCACAGGCTCGATAGTTGATGACACACAAAATATCATTCATTCATTGGTAAAAATAATTACAGAGTCTCGCCTTGGCCCGATTACACAAATAAAAGACCTCTATTTCAAATACAATCCAAACACTATTCTTGCTCTCTCTCCACTCAATCCTCTCTTGAATCCTTTTTCTCTGGCCTGATTCTTCAAATTAGTGGCCTCTGTTCCTAACCTGCCCGTAGGCCTACAACTCCATCATGAATCCTATCTCTCTGTCTCTTTTAGAAAAGAAGGAAAATACATATATGTTCTATCTAACCATCTCCTTCCACAAATGAAGGAATTACAATATATTTAGAAATCAAATCCTACTTTAACTAATTATTCTAACTACTTGGCTTGATCTCCACGCAAGGAGGATCACTTGCCACTTCTTCCCAATTCTGTTCAGAATTAGGCAATAATTAACTACTTACATACTTTGCAATTAATAAAATGAAACAACCAATTCTTCCTCCAAACTTTCATTAGCCACAACATGTGACCACACCATCACATTGCTGGCTAGGCCTAGTGCTCCTACATTATTTTTATACTTGGAAATAAAACAATAATTATATTATTGAGGGGTTTTCATTATAACCTATTTTTTTAAAATACCCTATATTATTGGAATGTGGATTATGGGGTAATTATTCAAAATCAGAAAAATTGCATACAATTTATAAAATTGGCTTGAAAATAAGTTTAAAACATTTATCTGTTAACAGTCAATACTTCTATGATATCTATTAACATTCAATACTACTATTATATATAAATAGAAGAATGGAAAATGTGGATTATATAAAATAATTATATTTACATGCAGTAATTATTTAAAATAAGAAAAATTACAATATAAACTATAAAATTAGTTTAAATATAATTTTAAAATATTTATTTATTAACATTCAATACTACTATGATATCTGGATAAATAGATGAATGGAAACTCATGTGTCTAAAATCTTAATTCACAAAAAAAACATTTAAACAATTTATAAAACAAATTCTATATGAATTAAAATTAATATGTTTTGAGATAAAACCAATTTATTTATCGCTGTAAATTTACAAACCAACACTAATTATATAAACAAAGGTTTTTTATTACAAGAATGGATTTCCTTAAGATGCATAAGGCCCCTACATATGCCAAAAACAATACAATTAGAATTTTTGGAACAACCACTTTATCAACAACATCTCGTAACAAGCATATGTCTCTAGCTGATGGTTCTAGTCCATAACATATTCAACAGTAGCCTTATTGCCAGACAATATCATCACTAAACAGGAATAGAAGTTGCCCTAATGCACAACAATGTCAACAATAGCCAATTAACATTGAACTATTAGGGTTACCAATAAAACTATATTGAAATTGGTGATGCTCCCACGAACCGTTACAAGCGGGTATTTGTGGGCAACAATGTTAATGTAATCTCCCTCAAACTTAATGTTAATGTTAATGTAATCAAAATTTTGTTACTTTAGCCATAATCCCTTACTTTGACAATTATCAGTCGTGGGTCTATGGTTTACACCCTCAAAATCTTATCGGAAGTGTTCTTAAAATGCGTTAGGCTTTAAAAACCCAGGACCATACCTTTTTATCGAAATAGACAGAAACATGGGAAAACCAAAGAAAACACTGCTCCAAATGCTTTATCTGGATCTCAAAATTTTATACATCCGTGACCATAATTATCGGCGGATCCATCTTTTGGTCCATCGCCTTTTCGTTGTCATTCTATATCTCCGATCTCCGTCGTCCAATTCTTCTCCAATCTAACAATCATCATTCACTTCAAACATTTAAACTAACACATCAATCCTCCACTATCAATCCACGCGTAGTGGATCTGATGGTCCACATCTATTTCGGGCAGACAAGTAACACAGGAATTAACCACCTAATGAAGCGGTTTCCCTATTCAACCTCATGCTACGTGTCGAACGTTTAATGGGATCGGGCGACTGCCCTTCAATACAGCTTACGGCCTTTCGCTTGCCCAAAAACCACTTCCACTGTTGCGAAACCACTTTTGCGATCCAACGGTTGTAATTTATTCATGATCCAATGGCCACGATTGAATCATGAATGAATCTGCCTTCCGTCGTATAGATAGCTACACACGGTCCGTTGTGTACCAGAGGTGGTTCCCCCTCTCGGTATACGAAGATCTTGAAACGCTTCTCCAGTTCCCTGTAACTCTTGATGACAAAAACACATAAAAATTCAAATCAAATAAGCTCTACTAACAGTGACCAAAATCCATGTATTTAAGATATAATGAACCAGCGTGTGTATATATATTTTGAAATAATTTTTTACTACTGAAAGGCACAAGCATTTTGGTAGATGTCGTCGGTTGGAACAGAGAAATCCCCTGGCTCCGGTTTCTGTTCCCTTTCTAAAATTGCTTTCCTTATGGCTGCTCGAGCGTGTCTCAGGTCGGTTTCCACGTTTGGAACATTACGCTTTCCCTTCTACATTTCTTACCATGCATCCATCCACAAAACAAAATTCAATTCAATTCTGTTCCCATTTCTTAAAACCCATTAAATTAACTAAAAATTATTATAAAAGTATCGTAAAATATTATTAAAATTGGCTGACCCATCTAAAATATTTCTCAGAATACTATTGACTATTATCAACGAGAAAACAGAAAAAGATTCACCGATATTAGGTTCAATCACCTTATGGATAGAGTTGTTGTTATAAGGAATTCCGCCAATTGATTCGATCGAGGGTGAGGGTGCTGGGGACTGGGATTCATGTATTGATACAGAGGGACCAGGCGAAGGCAATCCATGATTCTTTGTGAAATAAACGATAGCACCAGATTGACACGATAGGAATCGAGGAGCAAAAAACCAGCGACGATTAATATAAGAGCGAGCGCTAGACTCCACTTCGGGTTACACAGTTCATCCATAATAGCCAGCCTTCATGGCATATCCCCTTAACAAGAGTTCTTCCCATGTATTTGAAGGGATCATGCATTCATCCGTCAAATCTCTGCAATTGTATCAATTTGCATTACATGCATAGTTCCCAACATACACTATCTTACATTTTCGGGACATACACTATGTTACATCCCTCGAGTGAAGCTTCATCTAATGTGTGGTTATCTGCATGGAGGAGGCCAATTGAAACATCTGCATGGAGGAGGCCAATTGAAACATCTGCATGGAGGAGGCCAATTGAAATGGTAAGTGATGGCTATATGAAATTGAAACTATTAGTGATTGCCACACTAAATCAATGTCTTACATCCCTCTGGCCATGTTTCGTATAGGAGAATTGAAACGGTGAGTGATGTCTAGGCGGAATTGAAACTATTGGTGTTCCTAAGGTAATTGAAATGGATGGTGATGGCGATTCATACGTTTCACAACCATTTTTAATCTTTCCACTTCGTCTTAATCATAATAGGTGGCGATTAAAAAATGGTATGGTAAATTTTTAATCATTCTTTGTAAAAAAATATTTTAAGTATTCTTTAAACATGTGATTTAAACATGCAAGTAAGTTAGTGGTGTGAATTCTATCCATTGATATAGTGGCAACCACTAGAATATATTAGCATCTTTCAATTTAGGCCATCCGATCAAAAAGATTAATTAAGAAAATGATTAATGTGCCCAACTCCAATAGGGTGGACACCTATCAGCATAAATATGTAGTATCACTAACTATAAACAAGTTTGTGATTCCGTAACAAAATTTCAGAATCATCATCTTGATAGTATTATGATTCTTTCCTCCTTATCTACTTTTCTCAAATGTTTTTAGTGACCTATATGTTTTTGTGCCTGATCTTGTCCTTGGAGGAAGGGTCCACATTAATCACCCTTTACAAAGATTCATCAAAGACTGCTCTGTGATTTTCATGGTTTCTGTCACTACCATTGGTCTTTGTTTTTCCAGACTCTACTCTGGTAAGTAAGTAGTTCTTCTCATCATATGGAAGTTTTATCACCACAATCCTGCCAATATGAGTCCTCACAAAACCATGTTAATATCTAAACAGGAATGACACCATCCCCTACTTCTTTAAATCTTAAATTAAAAAAAATAACCCAAGTATCGGAACTATATACAAAATAAAGTTTGTGTTGCACTAAGGATGAATAAGAAGTCAATGAGGATATCGCTCTGGTGCAACGATTGCGGATGATTACGAAGACAATGAGGATCGATCAAGTGTGTTATTGGAGCAGACGTCAGGGTTTCAAGTATTGCAAATGCAGGAGAGACCCAAGAAAAATCATGGGACCCAATGTTCACTCATGATCCCATACTAACAAGTTGATCGTGCATCGTGGAAGTGAATGTGTGGAGGGACGATAGATACTCCATGGAGAAAGGAAATGAAACATGATGGAATAGTTGAAACATGAGGGATCTTGATAAAGGATAGATGTCATTCTCAGACAAAGGGACAAATGTCAACCCAATAGCAAAAGGTAGACAATGGTTGGCTTGAGCATTTTCAAGAATATAAGTTTATCAGTGTAATTAAAGAAAGATCACACTATTTTCAAAGGATACAGTTTAAGCAATTTTTAATCGAAATTATATTTTTTTGCATAGCAAATGTTAAGTACCATGTAGTAAGCAAATGATTGGTTTCTTGAGTTTCCATCCTATCCATTAAATATCACTTTATTCTCATCTATATAACAAAATTAAAAGTAGTGAAACAATCATTAGCTTACTAAGCAGTACTTAATATTTGTCATCATTCCACATCAATGATTTTAAACACTTAAAATTTATTTTTGAGCCCCTTCAAAAATTACTTTAAATGAAGAAACATTGTAGGCTATAATAAAAATATAAATGATTATACATATTTGGTTAGTTTTAATTTAAATCATTATAAAACATCAATATTTGCATTCTCATTATGGTCACTCGGTTTGTTGATATTTCAATTTCACTCTTTGAGTAATGGATAAAATACTTCGATGTCTATGTTAAATAATATAATTTTATCTAGCTTTACAGATATAAAGTAATTAAAAAAACACATATATTTCTCTGATAAATATTTCAATATAGCTTAAATAAATTGTTTGAATATCCATATTGACTCATATATTTCATTATGAACATTTTCTCTCTCTCTAATGTGTGTGTATATGTGTGTTAGTGTTTACATTAGTAAAATATAACGGCGTTGAAAAATAAAAAATAATTAAAGGTAACTTACTTCTTAATAAGAGAAAAACGTATAATCCATTCAATTTTAATATAAAATCTTAATAATAATAAATTATTCAAAATACACATGGTCTATACAGAAAAAACTACACTTAGTTTATCTCAAAAACTAAAAAAAAATAAATCTCCTGATCTATAATTTTCTTTTTAAGATAGATCTTATATTAGTTTCAGTGCCATTTGGTTTTCTTGACTTTTTAATTCTTTGATACTTATTATTAATATAAAATTTAAACTCCATTTTAAACTATAAAAAATAAAAAATAAAAAAGTTGATTAAAATTTGTTCTAATTTGTTAAATATTTTTCGTTCTAATGGTTTGTTATAAATGGCTTCAAGTTGCAATAGATGTAAATGTGTTAATTGTGACATTCATGGAGTAATTGAATGTCACATTCATGGAATAATTGAAGGGCAGGCAATAAACATCTTAAGAAATTAATATTTTTAATTATTTTTTGTGTATCTCTTTGAATTTTCTTTTTTCTTCAAAAATTGATTAATTATTTATATACCGTAATTGAAGGTTGTGGTGCTAACTCAGGTTTCCGCGTAATTACATTGATGACGTAATTTCAGTTTGAATAATTATTTTTGTACCATTAAGTGGTCGCTGTGGTGCTATGTTATTTTTTCCTCGTATTTATATTAATTATGTAGATTTGATTGATTAATTATTTCTCAACCATTAAGTGTAGGTCATGGGTTAACTTTTTCCACGTATTCACATTAATTACATAGTTTCGTTGAACGAACGGATAGCCCAAGTCTTCTTCGCTTGGTTTGTAATGGCGAAATAAATGAGAGCGGAGTAGTCCAGAGAGGTGGAGGAATTGCCTGGATTGTCAAAAGTGGTAGAAATCCAGGGTAAATAATTTCAAAAAATCTTGTAGAGATTTTGTTTGAATTTTTTTTTATGGTGGAAATGGATTCAGCGCCATAAAAAACTTCTAGTGTACCTAAAAATATGAAGTTTGACAACGTTTACTTGGATTTACAAAAATCCCTGGCAAGATTTTTTTTAAATATGACCGGAATTTCCATAACTTCCATGGAAAAAACATAATCGCTAGACTATGGAAATGAGAGCTACACACAACCCCTTTCAAATTTGCAGCCCAATGCATGATAGCCAACATTGGGCATTGTGGAAGTCACGACTTCAGGGATTTTTTATCGTAAATATATCGTGGAAGCTTCAAGAGAGGGGTTGTGTTGTCAATTTGGGGAGGTTCAACGAATGAACACACCGAGTTTCCTTCTCTTAGCTTTACACATTAAATGAAGGTTACACTGCAACACCTATAAATTCACAGCACAGCTAACGCAAGAGGTCGTGGAAATCACTCCCTCGAGATTTATTTTGAGTGCTGATTTTCTAAATTGTGTGCTTTGCAAACATTCTTGTTTATTGAACGCACTCTAGATTACTTAGTATTGTAGTTTGCCAAGAGTTTCACTTAGGATTTGGTGCAGATTGGGATTTTTATTTCAAGATTGTTTTCGACCCATTCTATTAAATGGTGATTACCAAGATGACGATGACGGGAATAACTAATATGTAGTGGATGGAAGTCGCCCCACCCCAGAAGTCATGTGTGAGGGGACATCGGCCTTTCAAGAAAAAGCTGTTGTCGATAGCAGAAGAGTGTAGTCTCAGCAATGAAGAGCTCATGGACGGCTTTCCCTCTGCTTTTCTCGTGTTTTGTACCTTCAAATCAAAGATGGATAATATAAGGTTGGTGTCGACAGAGCGTTGAAATTTTTTTTTGCGCATATTCTAAAATATTCAGATCAAGAAGTTATTTCTGGGAATCAATACAGGATTTGGACAGTTCATATGTTGTATAGGTTTCAGTTTGTATGATATAAAGGAAAATGTATTTCTCCTCTCAAAATCATTCTTTTATTCATCATAGGCACTGCAAGTTCAAATCTATATGTTATAATATTTTGTAATGAATTTTTATTTCACAGGAAAGAAAATATGGAAAAAGGCTTTTCCATAATATGATCGATTTTGTGTCTTCCCTTTCATGAATATTCTAGAACCTGTAATATATTCTTTGGGAGGTATTTTCCCTTCTTGTAAAAGACCTCAGAAATCTTCATAGATTAGGTCGGGGGCGTGGGATAAGAGAATTCATTGTGATTTTCTTTTGATTTGAAACTGTAACCTCATAATCCATATAACTAAAACTTAATTTATATTTGTTGCCATGAAAATGGTAAGAATTCAAGAATTTACATAATCTAAAAAAGTAATATAATCTAGCACAACCACATTAATAAATGTGGTTGATAATGGTCCATAGGTCTATATCAACCACATTTATAAACACACATCAATATAGAATATTGTATATGAACTTATACAATTATATGAACCACATCTTTCTCCCTTGAATTTTAACATTGTTCCTTGGGGTTTTTTTACTACAAAGTCAACTAATTATAATACGAAGTGAAATATAAACCATAAGGGTTTCTCAATGTCTAGCATTAAAAAACCAAGGGACAAGGGGTTAATAGCATTATAAACCCAAGTAAATAATAATAAACAACAGGGACAAATATTATAAACCCAAGGTATATAAAACCCAAAAAAATATTATAAACCCTTCAATATTTTTCCCTTGGGGTTTTAGCATTATCCGCTTAGGTTTATTATTCTCTTGAGTTTATACAACTAAAAACCTAAGGTATTAGAAACGCCAAGGAACAATATTAAACCCTGGGAATTAATATTAATAACAAACCCTATGAATAATATTATAGCTTGGGAATATAAACCCAAGGGATTGATATTATAAACTGATATGAAATTTATTGCTAGTTAATGTTGTGCTAGTATCATTTCCAGATATAAAATTTTCTTTGCATTGATTTTCTTATCCATAAGGAGTTTATGCATGACCATGTGATTGTCAATTCATCTAACATGGCGAAATTTAGTGTTTCGCATGAACTTAAAAGCATAAATTTAAATGGCTGAACAACAACATATAAAAACATAGCAAGCACAAATAATAGAGTTCAATACACAATTTCTTGTTGAAGGAGTTCACCCCTCCTGGGCTACATCTCCTTGGTCCAGCTTCATAGTGTGGGCCTTTGTATTAGCTTCAATAGTGCTCAAATTGTTGTTACATGTACCCAATTCTCTTGGACCATGTTCCAATGAGTTTAAAACATTCAAATCAATCAGAAATGACTGTTTTTTTACTCAATTTGGTTACTAGTTGCTCTAGGAATGGCCTCCAACACCTGGTGGCCCTAGGCTTCAAAAATATTCAAGTGACCAAAAACACCTGTATATTACCTCTCTACCTCTAAAACCTACTCCAATGAGTTAAAAACATTCAAATCTATCATAAATGACTATTTTTTTACTCAATTTGGTTACTAGCTGCTCTGGTAATGGCCTCTAACACCTGGTGTCCCTGAGCTTAAAAAATCTTCAAGTGACCAAATACACCTATAGATGACCTCCTCTACCTCTACAACCTACTCCAATGAGTTCCCAGCATGCAAATTAGCCAAAAATGACTATTCATTTTCGAAATTTGGTTGAGAATTGAGTAAGTTATGGCTCAAACAGTTTTTCCTACAAAATTTCCGCTAAATCTGGAGAACTGCCAGTTAAATCCGCCAAGTTTGGTGGCAGTTCCAGATTTAGTGGCTTTGCCATAAATTACGTCAACCTAATTACAGAATAATTTAATTATAAACTAATTAGTGGCACAATAATCCCACTTAACAGTTGGCCCCTAGCTCCTGGTTTGGGCGCTTGGTCACATGGGGTGGGGCTAGCCCCTTAGGGCGTTTTTTTTCTACCAAACTTTCAGAAGCTCTAACTTTTGCATACGATGTCAATTTTTTGAACTGCTTGCGCCGTTGGAATCCTGGAGACGAACTATATCTATTCCTTTAGTTTTCTAGCAATTATGAGCATTTTCATTTTTTAGCTAAAATACTGATCCCTGATCATTCCTCCCCACTAGGAGCCTTTTGGACCCCAAAAGCTCTCTTGATCACTGATTATTTTGATGAGGGGATTTTTCCCTCATCCTTCCAACCTTTATCCATTGAATTTTTCCTAATTTCATCATTTTGAGCTTTTCATAAAAAGTCAAATTTTTCTTTGATTCTGATGACCATCTATTGTTGTCTTTGACACCATCATGTTGCAATATTTCTGAATTTGAAAAACAACAATCTAATTTTTCAGAAAACATCTTGTTCCTACTTTGGTCAACAATCAAAGGAAACTTGGAATCTTTCTCACCTTGCACTTTGTCTCTATGGCGATTTTTAGCTGCTTTTGCCTGGTATTTGAGTCGAATTTTGCCAAATTTTCTTCACCATTGTATTGTGCCTTTTGTAAATCAGCAATGAACATTTGTGAAACCCATGCCTTCTTTGCCAAGCTACTTTTTCCTCCTCTTTGACCTTTGCAACTTCTTTTACCGTCACCTTGCTTTCAACACCGCTCAACACCAATGTTGGCTGCTGCAAATGTTTTTCATCTTCTTTCAAAGGCAACATGTTATCATTCTGAAACAAATCATTACAAATATAAGCATCTCTTATGAAAAGTATGATTAAAAACATGTCTTTGTTTGATCATCAACAATGTCAAGTTCTGACTTGCATTCACTAGCATCTTCATTTGCCCTACATTAACTAAAGAAATGTTTAGTTTCTTGCGATGGGCTCTCACAATATACTTCACCCCATCTTTAAGCAAATGATATTTGTGCTCATAGCGATGAAACATCGCTTCCCTTTCATACAAATATGGACTTCTGAAGATAATTCCAAAAATGTCAAGTGGAACCACGTCTAACTTGACTTCAACAACAAAGTTTGTAGTAATAGAAAATCTAAAAATGCATTTCCCTGAAACCTGTAAATTGGCATCCTTAACTATCCAACCCAAAGGGTATGTTTTATGATGTGGTACAGTTTCAAGTTTAAGCTCTTTAACTAAGTCTTCAGAAATCATGTTTGCTTGTGATCCACTATCAAAGAGTGCATCAATCTTGGTATGATTTGAGATTACTTTGACAGTGAACAACTCTTCCATTTTGTCTTCATTTGGAGTGTTGTTGTGATTATTTGAGGAACTAGTACTTTCAACATGTTGACCTTTCAAACCCATAGTTGTAATTTTTGTCTCATCTCCTGAATCGGACCCTAAGTCTTTTTGAGCTATAGCAACAGTTTTGCCCTTCTCCTTGGCTTTCAATCTATCTGGTTTTAATTCTAGATGAAGTTGCCAACAATGGTCTTCATCATGGCCAGTCTTTGAACAATTTTTGCATGTGAATTTTTCCTTCTCTTTTTTTATACTTGCATTCTTCTTTCCCTTCCATTTTCCTCCCTTCTCTTTTCCCTTACCATCACTTTCACCTTTCTCATCTATGTTTTGTTTTCCCCTTGCCTCAAGATGCGTGGCTTGCACACATACTTCATCTAAGTTGCTTGGGTTAAACATAAGGATAGTACGCTGCAAATAGGAATGTAAACCCCCAATATATTTCAAGAGTGTCTTGTGAATTCAAGTTTACTCTCAACAATAAAGCCCTCTTCCTAAACTCTTGAGTGTAGCCTTGGACAGTTTGGCCTACTAGTTGCCTAAAGTTTTGCCAACTCATGATGGATTTTTGCATATAAGCTAAAGAATAAAACTATCTTTTAATTGCAGAAACAAATTCAACCCAAGAAATGCATATCGCATTTCCTCTTGAGTCTTTTCTTCCCACCAAACTAGTGCAGCTCCTTCTAGCCTCAGTGAAGCCAAATGGATCTTTATGTTGTCTCCTTGAAGTATCTGAATTCTGAAGTATACCTCCAACTGTCGAATCAAATTGTCCAACTTTTCAGCATTCACTTCTCCATTGTACATGGGAAGTTCGAAATTTATGTCCAATTTCAATAATGGAGTTTTTCCTTTTGGGGTTTTGGAATGAGTATGGGCAGTGGTGGTAGTGGAAGATGATTTTGTGTGAGATGGTTAAGATGATGAGGATGGTGGAGATGGAGGTGGCTTTCCACCATTCCCTTTGGAATCCTTCTTTTCATCTTTTTTGTTCTCTGAGCTTCCTTCTCCATGTGGAGATTTAGAACTCTCTCCAACCATTCTAGTGTTCCTCTCTTCATAAAGGACTTTAACCATCTCAATCAAAGTATAGAAAGCTTTCTTGAATTATTCCTCTTCTGAAGAGGGAACTTCATGCTCTCTTTCTCCAAACATAATGGCTATGGATTCAGGCTTAGAAATTCATATTAATTGTACCTCTTTAATCACTTCAGCCTCTTGTGCAATCTGTGCCTCTTCTATCTCAACTGATGGAACTTGAGGTGATTCAGTTGCTTCCTTGAGTGGTCCTTTGGGTGAGGATGATGCTTTCTCAACCTTATTCCTTCTTGTCCTAATCCCAGGACTAGCTATCAGTAGCTTCCATTCTCCTCTCTGCAACTTCAACCTTCTAATCATAACAACAATTGCAACTATTAAACCCTTCAAGAAAATCAAGCAAGCAACCTTGTTCTCTGATACCAACTTGATCTGAAATTGATTGCTAGTTAATGTTGTGCTAGTATCATTTTCATATATAAAATTTTCTTTGCACTGATTTGTGTATCCATAAAGAGTTTATCCACGAGCATGTGATTGTCAATTCATCTAACTTGGAGAAATTTAGTGTTTTGCATGAACTTAAAAGCATGAATTTAAATGGATGAACAAATCATATAAAAACACAGAAAGAATGAATAACAGAGCTCAATTCACAATTTTTTGTTGGAGTTCACCCCTCCTAGGCTACATCTCCTTAGTCCAGCTTCATATTGTGGGTCTTTGTATTAGCTTCAATAGTGCTCAAATTGTTGTTACATGCATCCAATGCTCTTGGAACCTATTCCAATGAGTTTAAAACATTCAAATCTATCATAAATGACTATTTGTTTACTCAATTTGGTTACCAGCTGCTCTGGGAATAGCCTCCAACACCTGGTGGCCTTAGGTTTAAAAAATATTCAAGTGACAAAAAACACATGTATATTACCCCTTCTACCTATGAAACTTGCTCCAATGGTCTCAAAACATTCAAATCTATTAAAAATGACTATTTTTTTTACTCAATTTGGTTACCAGCTGCTCTGGTAATGACCTCCAACACCTGGTGGCCCTAAGCTTAAAAAATCTTCAAGTGACCAAAAACACTTGTATATGACCTCCTCTGCCTCTGCAACCTACTCCAATGAGTTCCCAGCATGCCGATTAGCAAAAAATGACTATTCATTTTCAAAATTTGGCTGAGAATTGAGTATGTTATGGCTCAAACAGTTTTTCTTACAAAACCTCCGCTAAATTTGGAGAACTGCCAGTTAAGTCTGCCAAGTTTGGTGGCGGTTTTGGATTTAGTGGCTTTGCCATCAATTCTGTTAACTTAATTATGGATTAATTAAATTCTATATTGATTAGTGGTGCACTAATTCTACTTAACAGTTGGCCCCTAGCTCTTGGTTTGGGCACTTGGTCACATGGGGTGGGGGTTGGTCCCTTGGGGCTTTTTTTTTTTACCAAACATTTAGAAGCTATAACTTTTGCATACAATGTCAGTTTTTTGAACCGTTCACAGCATTGGAATCTTGGAGACGAACTCTATCCATTCATTCAAGTCTAAAGAAATTCTGAATACTTTTATGTTTTAGCTAAAATACTGATCCCTAATCATTCTACCCCACTAGAAGCCTTTTGGACCCCAAAATCTCTCTTGGTCACTGATTATGTTGATGATGGGATTGTTCCCTCATCCTTCTAATATTTATCCAGTCTGTATTAGAAACTATAGGGAACAATATTAAACCTTGGGAATTAATATTAATAACAAACCCTATGAATAATATTATACCCTGGGAATATTAACCCAAGGGATTGATATTATAAACCCAAGGGAATAATATACACAAAGGTTTCATTCTAAAACCCCAAGGGATTATAAACCCAAGGGAATAATATTAACCCAATGGATAATAAACCCAAGGAATTAATACTAGAAACCCTAGAGTTTATATTCCCTTGGGTTTTGAGTAATAATCCCTTGGATTTATAAACAAGGTGAATAATATAGGGTTTATAAACCCAAGGGATTAATAATAAAAACACAAGGGAATATAGACCCTAGGGTTTTTAGTATTAATCCCTTAGGTTATTATTATTGCCTTGGATTTTATAATTCCTTGGGGTTTTAATATTAACACCTTAGGTTGTTTATTCTCTTGGGTTTATTATATGAAATCTTTGAGTTTATTAATCTAAGGGTTGATATTGAGAGAGTATAATATTATTTATAGGGTTTGTAATTAATATTTATCCCTACGGTTAAATAAACCCTAAGATAAATATTATAAACCCTATATTAAGATGGTTGACCATGGCCAATCATGGTCCAACCTCACATTGTGATAAGGATTGTCTCAAAATGAAAATCAACCATTGTAAACCATGGTCAACCATGTTTATTTTAGGGTCTATAATATTTTTGTTAGGGTTTAAATACCTTGATTTTATAATATTAATCCCTAGGGTTTAATATTATTCCCTTGAGTTTTTAGAATTAATCTCTTCGATTTATTATCCCTAGGGTTAATATTATTGCTTTTGGTTTATAATCTGATTTTAGTATTAAACCCTACAAATATGAACCCTTACATTAGTAAACACAAGGGATTGATATTAAAAACCTTAGGGAATAATAAACCCAATGGTCAATACTAAAACCCAAGATACTATAACCCAAGGGACTAATATTATCAAACCTAACGAACTGATATTATAAATGCAAGGCATGGAAAATTTTAGGGGCTAATATTCGCAGGTGGGCTAATTTTCCATGATTTTTCCACAAAAAATATTCGCCAATTTCCATTTTTTATAAAAATGATTCGCCCAAATTTTACAATATAAAATTATTTTACCTTAAAAATTGCCAACATTATATAGAGACTATATATAAAATCATTATAATTTTGAATAATTTTACAAATATATCAATAAACATTTTATAGTTTGCATATTAGGGACTAGTGAGATTCGCTAATGTTCTTAAACTTCAAGATAATTTTCCATCCTTAAATTTTTTTCTTATGCGAGGTATATAAACCCTTGGTTGACCATGATTTATGTTGGACCTAAGGGATTAATATTATAAAGCTATGAATAATATTAAACCCTACAAATATGAACACTTAGATTAATATACATAAGAGATTGATATTATAAAACCAAGGGATTAGTTCTAAAAACCAAAGGGAATATAAACCTTAGGGTTTTTAGTAATAATCCCTTTGGTTAATATTATTACCTTGGGTTTATAATCCCTTGGGGTTTTAGTATAAACCCCTTGGGTTTATAGTAAAAAGTGAAGTGAATAATACTAAAGCCAAGTGAATGATAAACCTAAGAAAATAATAAACCCAAGCGAATAATATTAAACCCAATGGATTTGTCTTATAAACCAAAGACAAAAATATTTAAAGCCTTAAATAAATAGGTTTGACTAGAGTTCACCACAGTACATTTTGGACAACATAAACCTTTTTACAATGCAAAGGTCGGCTATGGTTGACTATGGTTGACAACCTTCGGGACAAGTTTTGTCAGAATGCAAAATCAAACAATGGTTTACCTTTGTTGAATTTTCTATTGAGATAATCTTTGTCATAATGCGACATTGAACCATGGTTCACCATCATTGAGAATGTCAAATTGTACAAAGAGACAATCCTTCTCACAATAACAAAAGTTGGGTTTATAATCCTTTGGCAATTTAATACTAAAAACCGAAGGAATTACAAACCCAAGGGATTATAATCCAAAGGGAAATATAAATCCAATGGGTTGTTAATAACCCCTTGGCTTTACATTATAAATCAATTGGGTTAGTAAATATGTGGTAAAGATATTACTAATATAGCATTAAAAACCCAAGTGAATAATAAACCCAAGGGACAAAGATTATAAACCCAAGGTATATAAAATCAAAGATAAATCTTATAAACCCTTAAATGAACATTATAAACCCTTAAGTGAAACTTTTACGTAGTAAATGCCTTGGTGAAGATGTTTGCAGTCTGGTTAGCAAATGGACAATGCTGCAAATTGATGATCTAGTGATGAACCAACTCTCTAATGAAGTGCATATGGATCTCGTTGTGCCATGATCCATTTTTATTGTGTTGGATATCTGCAAAACTTGAGAGTACTCTGATTATCACACCAAATCAATGAGAAAGTTCTGAGGCCAGTTTTTTTGAATAGTGATGTTGACTACTCCTCAATACTCAGCCTTTGCTTATGATAAATAAATTGTTAATTGATTTTTACCTGACCATAGATGGGACCAGAACCCAAACTAGGCTTGTACCCAAAAGTGGAGTTGCAATCAATGTTTTCACCATCCCAATATAAATTTGTGAAGCCCATGAGATCCAATACACAACCTGTTGCATGGTGGATCCCATAACTAGTGGTTCCCTGAACATATCTAAGGATACTGTGGCAACTTTCAAGTGTAACTCATGCAGCTCCTGCATGTACCTAGAAACTACCTTGACTACATATGAGAGCTCCAGTTAAGTGTGGGTAAGATACAAAAGGCTCACGACAAGTTGTCAATACAAGGTGTTGTCCACCAACAAAAATGGTGTGCATTTTGACTTGCAATCAATTATGTGAAATCTAACCAAGAGATCTGTGACATACTTAGTAAGAGATAGCTTGATGTCATAAGCATCTTGATTGATCTCAGGACTATGAAAATAGTGAAGTAGACCTAAGTCGGTCATAGATAACCTATCATGTATAATGTCTTTGACCATAGAAATTGTTGAAACTGAACTTCCTATGATCAGGAGGTCATCAACATATAGAACTAATATCATTAAGCAAGAGGAATCTCCTAAAACTGGGACCTTGTCCTCCTCAGATCTGCTAGATCCCCTAAAATATCACTGCGTGTATCTGGGTGGTCTTGTGCATATATCTTTATTAAGATCCTTATTTTTTTATTTCTTACAAGGGATAATGAGTCACTGTTGGAAGTCCAATTGGGCTTGAATGTGGATTATGCTCATGTTCTTTAGAATCATATTTTGAAATCTGATATGAATGGCTAGACCTATCATCGTTGATTTTTGGTGGAGGGAGAGGAATAGATATATCTACAAGTGGTTGCAATGGTGCATGCAACAAAATTTCCTCAAACTGGACCCTCCACTTAATAAAGATCTTTTCAGTTAAGGGATCAATCAATCTACACACCATTGGGATAACCCACTAAGATGCATGTGATGCTCTCAGTATCTAATGCTTTCCTCTTTGTTAGATGATCCAAAATAAATATTATCATAGGTTATAAAGTTAGAATAAAATAATTATTAATTTAAGATATTAAATTAATAATTATTAATCTAGAATATTTAATTTTTTAGTGGAGACATTTAGAATTAGTATATTGTTGTAACAAGATATGACTCTATAAATGTATCGTATCTTAGGCTCTAATTTAGGAGAATTGTTAGTAAGTAGTTTGAATAGCTTTTATTGTAAGTGGACACTTGTTATTTTATAAGTGGTCCATAATTAGAGGTAGTTAGGACATTGAGCTTATAAATAGCTCATTGCAAGAGTGTTTTTTTGTTCAAGTGTAAACTCTTGCAAAACTCTAGATGTAATTTTTTTATTATTAATAAAATTACATGTTTGAGGACACTTCTGCCATTATTGTGGTATCGGAGCTCCAGTAATGCTGCAGCTGATGTGAGGAGGAGATTCCAGCTCTACAGGCACATGGAAAACTCCATTAATTTGGTTAGTTAATATTTGGTATCTATTTCTTTTTATATTTATCAAATTTAAAAATAAAAATAAAAATTGCTTCAGCATAAATGAAAAATTGCTTCAACTGTTTGTGGCGTTGGGAGTTTGAATCTAAGCATTGGAGTAGCCCATGTGACTTGCTTTGGAAAACTAGCATCTGAAGCTGTGCTTACCTGTTAGAGAAAGGCAATATTTACTCTCTGTCAGAATTAGAGGCATGTCTGTCAGAATTAGAGGCATCATGGACAGACGATGATTTGTTGTTTATTAGTCCACTCACTCGTATGATGCAAGTTTGTATGTGGTACGTTGCAATCACATATAAGGCAAGTGAAATTTTTAAAAACTACGTTGCTGCTCCTTCACCTGGTTGTTTTTTGTATTCATTTCGCCAGATCCCTAAATATCACAACTCTTAAATCGTCTTATCCTAAAACAATGGCTGATTTCAGTTGCTCACATTTTTTATATATTGATTAATTGCTCACAAGACAGTGGTGATATCCACAGCTTCTGATTGAAAGCTCAGGCCCTCTGGAAATCTCAACGTCTCAACCGCAGGGAACAACATAGCCACCAGGAGAACCGTCGTAGAAGGGCAAATCGAACGAGCCTATTTTCGACTAGTTCTTTGTCACAGAAACCCTCATTTTGTTTCTTTTGCAAGGGGATTATGGGGTTTCCTGTTCGAATCGCTTGAGCGCAGTTTCTCGGGTTCTTTTTATCTCTTTCTTTTTTTTATTGGATCTGGACCTGACATAAAAGTTTATTCTTTTTTGTTAAGGATTTATGATAGTGATAATGTGGAGTATTTCAATGGAGTGACAAGGTGTAATTTATTTTAAAATTTTGTATTTTTAGTGGAGAGAGAAGTTGTGGATTTTGTAATTTGGAGAGATAAGGAATTTTTTTTTGTTTGTAACTCGGAGAAATAAGGGAGTTTCTATTATTTGTAATATGGAGATATAAGGAATTTACTATTATTTGTAATATTTTTGGAGAAATAAGGTGTGAGAAGGTGTAAGGGTTATTTGTAAATGTTAGGGATAGTAAATTTTGTAAATTTTGGAGTAATAAGGAGATTTTATTTGTAATTTTTTATTTGGAGAGATAAGTGTGACATTGTAACTCAAAGTAATTTTACTTTGAGGGGGGGGGGGGGGGGGGGGGGGGGGGGGGGGGGTGTGTAACATTTTTTTACCAGGATTTACAAGAGCATTGTAAAATTCAAATTTCGAAAGTTACCTTGTAAATTTTTGAGAAATTGACTAGAGCCAAGTGAAAAGCTCAGTCATTTTTCTCTTGTTTCAACAACTATACGAGGGTCAAGGCCAAGCCCCGATAGATCATTTTTTTTCGTAGTGTGTTGCATGTTGTGTTGCCCATCTTGTTAATTTTTTGTTTTTGAGCTTGATTCTTGGTGTGAAGCTTCAACACTACAATGCCAAAGTTGATTAATTTGTTTTCTGATTCCGACAAACTTGAAGGCACAAAGTCTTACAAAACATGGCAACGCCTCATCGAAAGTACTCTCATTTATAATGAACAGTGGCATGATATATGTGATGGTGATATTAAGCCAAATAAACCCACAGATGCAGCTGCACTAGCAAAATGGGAAGTTAAGAATGCCAAAGCAATAACTCTCATTAAATCCTCTGTTAATGATGAAATGTATGTCCATATAGCATATGCTACAGATGCATGGTCTGCTTTGAGAATTTTTAAAGACTTCTTTGATACTCAGCTTGAATCAAAGAAAGTTGATCTACAATTAAAATTGTTGTAACAAAAATTGATTGAAGGAGGTGATGTTCTTGAATACATCTCCAGACTTAAGAATATTAAGCAAGAAATCATTAATGTTGGTTTTCAAGCATTAGATGATAGTTTTATGGTTACAATTTTAATTACTAGACTTCCTTCTTCCTACACACATTTTTTGGAAACTTTACAATTAACTGGAAAGTTAGAGAAGCTAAAGTTTGATGAGCTCTACGAAATGTTGACCCAACATGATGAAACCTTTGGAAAGAAAAATAAAGTTGGTGAAGATGTCTTTTTCACAGAGGCCATCACTAGTAAATCATCAACTAACAGTAGAAACAGAGGCAAAGGGAATTTCAATTAGAATCAAGCAGCACATAATGTACAAAGTCGAGGTCGAAGCCAAAGCAGAGGAAACAACTTTAATAGTGGCAACAGTGCAGGAAGGAGTCATGTTCAAGGCAAAGGAAACAGTCAAGGAAGAGGCTATTTTCAAGGAAGAAGATATAATAATCAAGGTAGAGGACAACCTCAAAACAAAAGTCAAAGCAGAGGCAGAGGACAGTCTCCAGGAAGAGGAAGAGACTTAAGTCAAATTGTGTGTCGAAGATGTAACAAAGTTGGACATTATGCTGAAGATTGTCAAACTTCTATTGATAAAATCCCCAAGTTTCATCAGCACTCAACACAATTTGCAAATGATCAAGATGATGATGGTTCAGAATATGTCTTTACTTCTTCGTTGGCATTACAACTTTCCTCCTATCTTAAAAGTGATTATGAAGATGCTTGGATCTTGGATTTAGGAGCAACTCAGCACATGACTTGTCGATGAGACTTCTTTTGGAATTTTCAAGATTGTCATCTTAATTCCATCTTTCTTGTAGATGATACAAAACATACTCCTTATGGAAAAGGTGTAGTTAAAGTTTTTATCCCTGGCATTGGAGAAAAAATGATTTCAAATGTATGGTATGTACCAACCTTTAAGAAAAATTTGTTATCTTTAGTCACAATTCGACAAGTAGGACATCAGATAATTATGGAAGATGGCTTAGTTAAGATTGATTCAGTCAAACAGAGCTTACAAATAGTGATGACATGTTATGAATATGGAAAATTGTTAAGGATGAAAGGGACAATTATTCCAAGGCATTCTGACTTTGCAGGGGCAGTGACTACATGAATTTCACCTATAAGATTGTGGCATGTAAAATATGGACATTTAAATTTTGATAGTATTTCTCAATTGCAAAAACAAGGGATGGTTAAGGGACTTCCAACTTTCAAAAAGGAAAATGCAAAATGTGAAGCTTGCACTTATGGAAAACAAAGTCGAGAAAGTTTTCCAACAAGTTCATGGTGCACAAACGGGTTGTTGCAACTAGTTCATAGTGATGTTTGTGGACCACTACAAACTTCATTCGATGGTTGCAAATATTTCTTACTATTCATTGATGATTTCAGTAGAATGACTTGGGTTTATTTTTTGAAGCAAAAGTTAGAAGCATTTGAAAAGTTTAAAATTTTTCGCCAATGTTGTAGAGTTAAATCCCCTCTGCGAACAGAGGCGATCCCACTATCCCAAAATGGGTCTAGCAACAATCAATTCATGCTACCATGCAAGTTCCTAGTTGCAAACTGAAAGTGGATTATGAGAACCAACCTGGAGTCCAACGCTAATGTCGAAGAAGAGTTGATACTCCCGTTCCCTTGCTCCGACAGGTCACAATCCTTGTGATCCCCGCGAATGGATACCTGCACATGCAAAGAACAAAGCGAATACAAGCATAAAATCCACTAAATAAAACTATATTTCAGTCAGAAAGGAAATAGATCAAACATTATCATGATGAACAATAAGATCGGAACCATAATAGTAGTCGTTTATTAATGAATAATCAACAGATAAAGATACAACCAAAGTTCTGACGTTGAACCTCTCCTCTGGCTGGGTGAGCAGCTATACATGTCTTGCAATAGACCTTCTCTCTCTCAGACTTCCGGCAGCATAACCTCCCTATGCTTCAAGACTCTTACTATCACTCAAGACAAGCGTTATCACAACTAGCATTACTCAAAAACTAGCTTGTCAAATGTATGAGGACAGACTTTTATAGATGGAGAAGGGGAGGAAGATACAATGCATCAGGACACCCATTATGGATTGGCATTATCTTCAAAAAGCCACTGTGGATAGATGTCAAGGATAGATGATGACTCTCGACATCTAGAAGATGAGCTTTATCCTCAAAAGACTTCATGACTTGAAGGGAAAAAACATCTAGGCGCGCGTTTGTCCAAAAATCTTTACCAAACTTGGTGGGCACGGGTGTTGTTCTAAGACAGAGCGCCAATGGTCGCACCCTCTTTTGAGGATCTCATTGATTGGCACGGGTAGTACATTGTGGACCCGCGCTAATGGAAAAAGGGCACTTTTCAGGGATATTTTGCAAGAGGTGTCTTCAGGGAACATGAAGTACATACTTAGGGGAACATAATGCAAGTGTTTTTAGGTTATGTCACTGCTCACAGGTCCCGGAATGAGTCCTCCAAGGTACGGGAAAAGGGGTAACAGGGACGGTGACCAATGGTGACAAATTACTGTGTAACAGATGCCCCCTAAAGCATGAGGCCCGAGAGAGAGAGAGGGGTGAAATGCTTTACAAGAACACACGTAGCTGCCGCCGAGAATCTGCATTGAGAGATACAACTGATAGCTCAAGTACATGATGTATATGGTATGGTCGTAGCCATCCATAAGAGAGTACATAATAATCTAGATCCATAGTATGGATGCAGCCATGTGGTTAGGATCAATGAATTGACTCAGGTATGGTCGCAGCCATCCAGTGAATGAGTCATGTATCAAGAATCACGCTTGGATTACAACAGACACAATCCAGGGTCTTGCGCTCCATCTCGACCCGAACAAAAGTACAAGTTCAAGCATGCGAATATATGAGCTGAAGTCGAACAAGCATGAACATCATTTGATTACCAGTCAATATTGAAAACTGTTAACAGACGCGAGAGGTACCACCAATAATGACAATGGCCCTCAAGGTACTATAGGTACAATCTACGGTGTGCGAATTAGTGATCTGACGTCGAACACCCATAGAATCATTCGATCGGAGGCCAATGATGAAAACCTCACGTCGAACACGAAGAACCTGCCATTGAGGCATGCAGGCTCCAAGGCACCGGAAGGGAGTCTCTAGATCAGCTTCCTGGATAATGAGCTGAAGTCGACAGGAAGTGACCTTGATCGAAGGTGGGCCATAATGTTTCCCACATCATCGACACGAGACAGAGAGATAATGTTGTGAATCAAGATTATGTGAACTATCAGAGAGAGGTTGTTTCTTTGCAGAGGTCAACTTCTCTTGAACATATCGGCGGCACGATAGTGGAATTGGCAGTATTTGACATCAATGGATCAGAGGTCATGGTGACGAGGCAATGAGTAGATGAGAGGTCAAACAGGATTACCCAAGTCCACGGAGGCAAGTGAAAAATGGGATGAGATATCCCCACCCAGACACAAAAGCAGACAAGTGCCATGTTCAAGAGCGACATACTGCCGACACGACAATAATTATGGTTCCTTTTTTCCCCCGCCATTTCTGGCGAGTACCCCAATTATTTTTAACAAGCTTGATGGGGATAACATATGCTTGTGGTGTGTCATTTCGACAAAATCTGATGTCATCAGGTTTTAACAAGTCTGACAAAGGAAGAACTCGGCGTCTTTTCATGTTTAGAGAGTTTGAAAAGACAGCAGAAAAGGAAACTCCAGGGGTGTCCTTTTTCGTAAAGTTGTGTCTCGCGAGCCCGAAAAAGTATAAAACAATGCTCAAGAGAACTGCCCGACCATAGCGATCGAGGAGTACTTTTCATGAATAGTGATTTCGACCTGAAAAAGCAAAAAAGTGATCAAAACCACGTCGTTTTGTAACCATTAACGAGTTTGAAACGACAAAAACCCAGTAATCTTTTTATGTTTTAACGGTCGACAAAAAGAACTTAAAATGACCGCCCCTTATTAACGTTTAACGAGTCAAGAGGAATAACTCAGCAATCTTTTCTTCTTTAAACGGTCAGAAAAGAGCTGAAAGCGGACCTTAAAATAACCTTTTCACATGTTTTACCGAGCTTGAAAAAGTAGGAAAAGGAGCTCGTTTCATTGCTTGAGTTGCACCAACCCCTGTCATCATACAAAAACAGCGTAAAACCCACTTCGACATAAATATATTCCAAAAATACCCAAAAAATATTATTTTTAATGTATTTTTAGGTCAAAAAATGCTATAAATAGTGAAATGGTAAAAAACAAATTTACTTTTTACTTTTCACCTTGTGAGTTTACCATTGGAGGGTTTTGGGTGCAAACTTCAACTGCTGATCGTGATCAATCCAGGAGAGCAATCGAGCCGCCGTCCGGAGCAGGTAAGAGGTCTCATCCTTAGCTTCATTTTCATTCCATTTTTTCAGTTTTTCATCCATAGATGGGTCCCCTGCAAGAGGAATTGCAAAATTTTAGGGTTGCGCCATTGGCGCGAGTTTCCCGCTCGGGATCGCGCCAATGGGATTTTTTACCCAAAGGGGGCGCGACCTTGGCGCGACTATTTTGAAAACATTCGCGCCAACCGCGCGACCTAAATTTCCCATGAATTTAACTGTTGATTTTGCAAATTTCCTTTAATTTTGGTTTCATCAATGATCTAACGATGATATTTTCAACTTTGTGGTTGCAGGGATTCGTCAGAATGGCTGTAGAATGGAGAGAAAGAGAGCATGATGCCATAGATGCCATGGCATTGGAGGATGATGCCTGCATGGATGCTTTGAGGGACTGCGGCTTGAAGAAATTCTTCCTCACCTCCTATTTGCGTGCACAACCGGAGCTGCTACGATTCATCGTGGATGCTTGGGATACAGAGGATCAGGTATTCCGCCTGAAAGATCAGACATTGGAACTGGATGTTTCCGATGTCTACTTTATCACTGGATTATCACGGAGAGGTGCACAACCCATCTTGACTGGTAGTAGGCCTTCCGGGGAAAAGATGGGGGAGGTGATGGAACGAGTTTGTCCTGGGGCACAGTTTGGATCAAACAGTGCCAAGGTAGATATTATCACAGTCCCAGACCTGGTATTACGGGTGATATTATTCACTATCACACGGATGGCTGGGGTACAGGCGCCCCACGAGGCCAGCAAGAATCATTTACTGCTGGCAACCGAGTGTCTCCAACCTACACTGTTTGACTGGGCCACAGCTGTGACTACAAACATCAAGAGGCAGCTTACGAAGTGTAAGCGTGGCAACAAACAGTTCGGGTATGGATCCATTGTGGTATCCTTTTTCCTGGAGCGGCTGCCGATATTCCAGATTCAGGGAGGTATAGCGGCAGATCCAGTGCCACGGGAGCCGAGGTTGACTCGATGGGCAGCACTCATGCCCAGAGGAGGAGGGGGCCAGCAGATGGCCTAGAGGCCCGAGTTCTTCATATGGCTCCGTCACCAGATGATCGTTATAGAGGACTGGCCCTATGCGGGCACTGATTTTACTGGAGACCCAGATCTCCCATTGCCCGCGGGAGAAGATTGGGATGAGGAACTTGGTAAGAACTCTTTGTGTTTTTGATGTTTTTTATGTATTTAAGTTTTTTTGTAATACATGTCTGTCTCTGACAAAAGCTATATATATGTATGCAGATGTTGGTGCAGAGCGACCAACTGATTTGTCTCACATAGCACGGAGGGCACAACCTGCAGTCGACCCTCAGGTAGAGGGTGGTGTGGGTGATGAGCTAGTACAGAACCTTGAGGCACTCACTCGAGGGATTCCATACTATGCCAGGTTGGCAGATGTGCCCTTCCCGTACCAGAGGCACACAGTGGGAGTACCAACTCGCGTCCATCGTTTGCTGAGACGTTTGGTGCGAGCGGTGACATGCTATCATGAGCATCACCGTGATTAGACGCCTAGGTTTCATGTTTGCATATTTTTGAGAGACATGTTGTCTGCAGCCATATGAGATTCGGACATGTAATATTTTTTGGATTATGTAATGCGCGTGGCGCAAACATTTTGACACACACGTATATATATACATATGCCTATGGTTTATTATTGTGTTTTCATGTGCTTGCTTGTATAATGTTTTGATTACAAATTACGCAAATGTCTATCTAACACATAATTAGCCAATGCATCAGATAATGTGTTTAATTGTCGTGGAATATGTTGATATGTGATAAAATCAAAGTTCCTTTCTAACAATCTCACACGTAAATACAACCTTAGAATGCGATGGTCTCTGACGGAATATTGCTCGTTGAGCTGGTGGACAACAAGTTGAGAGTCCAGGTTCACTACCAATGCACGAATGCCGAGATTAATTGCTTTAGCAAGTAGCTCGATTACAGCACAATATTCGGCGACATTGTTAGTGGTACGACCCAAACACACACCCTGAAAATCTATCAGCTCGCCATGAGGATCATAGATCACCCACGCCGCAGAGGACAAGTTGCGAGTACTGCGGCAGGCACCATCAGCGAAACCAACATAAGGTGCATCAGACATCTGCATAAGAAGCGAAAGACACAATAAGTGGCAGCTACGCCTTTAAAACTGACACACACACACACAACACACTTGCTAGAGTACATGTATGTACAAAATAAAATGTACCAGCATCACGCATAGTACTTTTTCAAATACAGCCCATTTCGGGGCTTCCCAAGAGGGTTCCCTTCATAATCAATTAGCTCGTAGGCCCCTTTCTGCAAAACTTTCTTGACAATGTAAGGGCCTAGCTGTTACGATATTCCGACACATAGGATATAGTTAAGTTCAACTTGGTCTAGTATAGAGTTAGGTAAAGTGTCTTTCTTTACCGTTGTACATTTTGTAACTTACAATCCGACGGTCACGATATGTAGTGATCCGACGGTTCACTCTCACCTCGGTATTACCGACACTTGATCCGTGGCTTGACACCCGATTGGTCCATGAGTTCTATTTAAAGCGCATGGAGGGTCATTGTTCGAGAAATCCGTGCATGAGAGAAGCTTATGTAAATTTTCATTCTTTGATTAATAAATTGCCTGTAGTACCCACGTTGGGACAGGCCGTGGACTGTTTCCCTCTTTGAGGGTTTTAACCACGTCAAAAATACTGGTGTATTGATCTGTGATCTGGTTGTGAGCAGTGTCCTTTTGGTATTCTTTCTGAGGAACTTACCCTGTAAATTCCTACATGGTATCAGAGCTATTTGAGGGCCGCGTCCGTTGGTGATCCAAATCTGAAGCCGGTAGAACTGCATGCGGCTGTCGTTTCCTAGATCTGTTGTTTCTGACTGCTTTCGGGCCGAGAGGACTGCTCTGTTGCGTTCGAAGCATCTGTTCCAGTGAGGAACCCCTTTCGTTTCATGCGAAAAGGTTTCCGGTAGCCCTAGCTGCGTCATTTTTCAGATCGGGAGGTATACAATGTTTTTGCAGTTTACTGTTATTTTCTCTCTGCTTATTTCGGTTTCGGTTTATTTAGCCTTTTTTTTTAACCGGATCTATACCTTTCATTTCTGCGTATGCTCTTTTCCCTACGACTCTGTGCGATCTGGGCAAATCAGAAACAGAAAGGAAGGATTTTTCTCATGCGTATGCTCTTTTCCCTGCACCTTAGTGTGATCTCGGAAAATCAGAAACATTGAGAAAAATATTTAGTTTTTCGGCTAAAGCTAACTTTGAGATTTTTTTTTTAAATTTCTAGTTTTTTGGCTAAAGCTAACTTCGAGCCGCAAGGTTCGTTTTTCTTTGCATATTCGTGTTGGGTTTTGTGTTTTGTGTTTTGTAGGGAAAAAGAGCTTTCTCAAGGCAAGCACGCAAACCAAGGCCCCCCCCCCCTCTCTCTCTCTCTCTCTCTCTCAAATTTTTTGTATAGATCAATTGGTTCAAAGCTATTTTTAGAGAGTAGAGGTCTTGGGTTCAAGTCTCCATTTTGTGGGGGCGGATTTTTTCATTCCCGCACATTCGCGCACTTTGCCGGCAACATCAACAATTTTTTTCAAAAAGCCATAACTTCTTCATCCGGAAGCCTTTTTCAGAGCCGTTTTTTTTTAAAACCGCCTATTTTTTCGAGATCTATCCATTGGAACACTTACTTTCAGCATCTTCAGCTTCAGTTTTTAAAAAAAAAATGGAAAGTCCATGCCAAGTCATTCTTGACAGCACTAACTACTTCCAATGGGTAGCCTACATGGAAGATTTACTTAGAAGTAAAGGTCTCTTCAGAATAGCCACAGACCAAGAGAAGAAACCAAAAGATGAAGACAAGGCTGCAAAATGGGAAAATAGACAAGATCAAGCACGTGGTTTGATAGGGATGTCTATTTCTCCTGATCTTAGATTCCACATTGCAGAACTTGAGACTCCTCATGAAGCATTAGAAAAACTCGCTAAAGTTTTTGGGATTAAAAATGAAATTAGAGCCCATCAACTTGAAAATGAGTTGCTTACTTTGGATCCTAATAATTTTTCTTGCATTGAAGATTTCTTGTCCAAATTCAAGACCCTTAGATATCTCTTGGAAGGTGTTAAAGTTAAGAAAGAAGATGGTAACCTTATTTATTCCATCCTTACTAAGTTGGGACCAGCCTACTCTGTATTTGTTTCCACTTTCCATTCTACAAGGGAAGCTTTCATTTGTCAAGGAAAAGACTACAAGGCCCCTTCCTTTGACTCCTTTTGTGATTCCTTAATAAGAGAACAAGAAAAACTCTTACACCTTGGTCTTCTTAATCTTGGAAACTCTTCCACGAAAGCGTTAGCCGCCCAGCAGCAACCAAATTCAAAGAATCCTAAGAAGTCATATCCTCAAAAGAATGGTCCTAAACCAACTCAGCCTCAAAATGAAAGATCATTTCAGCAAAATGATAAGACCAATAAAAACAAATGGAAGAAGACTGATAGACATTGTAACTTTTGTAATCGAGATGGCCACTTAGAATCTAAATGCTTTAAGAAGATGGAAGCCTTGGAAGCCGCAATGAAGAAACATAACATCCATGTGGAGCCTACTTCAACTTCAACTTCCGGAATGGCACTTTCTGCATGTCGTTGTCAATCATCTCAGTCTGGTTATGCATTAAATGTATCTTCTTCTTCTTCTCATTCTCATGAGTGGCTCATTGATTCTGGAGCCTCTTATCACATGGCCAAAAACCAAGCCATGTTTTCTTCTTTAAATGATTGTAACACCAAAAATATATATGTTGGTGATGATAGATCTCTTAATGTTGTAGGGACTGGAACTGTTCATCTAGACAATGGTCAGTTTAATGATGTATTATGTGTTCCAACCTTATCCTGCAACCTTCTATCTGTCTATCAGATAACTCATTCAGGTGAAGGTAAAATTGTTGAATTTTCACCTCATGATGTTGTAATCAAGGATCTAAAAGATCCTAAACAGATTCTAGCTACTGGTCTTGCTGATGATTCCACAAGGTTGTATAAGTTTCACAACTTTGGGTCATCAGTATTTGTTGCTCATAATGATGAAGTGAGCAAACTTTGGCATGAGCGATTTGGTCACTTAAACTATCGCTCCCTTCAGCATCTATGTAAAGAAAATATGGTGACAGGTCTTCCTATGGTATCTTGCAGAGATGGTGTTTGTTCCGGATGTGTACTCGGAAAACATCATCGGGACAGTTTTGACAAACGTGCCTCTTGGCACGCCTCAGCCCCTTTACAGCTTGTGCACAGTGATTTATGTGGTCCTCTTCCTGTTGCTTCATTCTCTGGCTGCAAGTACTTCTTAACTTTCATTGATGATTTCTCCAGACGCACTTGGGTATACTTCTTAAAACTCAAGAGCGAAGTATTTAACACATTTTTGGCCTTCAAAGCCTTTGTTGAAAAACAATCTGGACATCAAATTCTTAAGCTAAGAACTGATAATGGTGGAGAATATGTTAAAAACACATTCATCAACTTTTGCACTGAAAATGGAATTCAAATGCAACATACTGTTCCATACACTCCACAACAAAATGGTGTAGCTGAAAGGAAAAATCGCACCTTAAAGGAAATGGCTAATTGTATGCTGCAATCTAAAGGACTCAGTCTTAGTTTTTGGGCCGAAGCAATTAATTGTGCAAATTATATAATCAATCGCACTCCTACTAAGGTTCTAGAGAATATCACTCCAGAAGAAGCTTGGAGTTCCATTAAACCAGATGTAAGTCACTTTCGTGTTTTTGGAAGTGAAGCATGGGCCCATATTCCAGATGAAAAGCATAAAGCTTTAGAACCTAAGAGTGAGAAATGTACTTTTGTTGGATATTCTGAAGATGTAAAAGGTTATAGACTTATTCCATTTAAGTCCAAAAATGTTATCATTAGAAGAGATGTAAAATTTGATGAAAATAAATCGGCCTGCGAGCCTAGTCCGGCGGATGTGCCACCTCTTCCTATCTCTTCTACTTTTGAAAACATTTCTTCTTCAGATGATGAAAGTGAGGATGATAATCCTCCCCCACCTTCTCAGGATCCTCAACTTCCAAGATGGGTCCGTGCTACTCGGGATGCAGCAGGTGATCTTGCCGGTGATCCTACAGATCAGCGACGTACACGTTCTCAGTTTGAAAGAGCCTCTTCTTTACTGGCTCAAGCTCCAGTAAATCATGATCCTGACACTTTTGCAGAAGCTTCAGGCCATCCACATTGGGAAGCAGCTATGAATGAAGAATATCATTCATTGATGACAAATGATACATGGGATCTTGTTCCTCTACCAAAGGGACGCAAACTTGTTAGATGTAAATGGGTTTACAGAACCAAGTATGGACCAGATGGGAAAGTTGATAAACATAAAGCTCGTCTTGTTGCTAAGGGTTTTTCACAGGTTGAAGGCATTGACTACACTGAAACCTTCTCCCCTGTTGCCAAAATGAACTCTATCCGCCTTGTTCTTTCCCTTGCTGCCTCTTTAAAATGGGAAGTCCATCAGATGGATGTTAAATCTGCCTTCTTGCATGGGGACTTGCATGAAGAAATCTATATGGAACAACCCATTGGCTTCATACAAACAGACTCCAGCCTTGTTTGTCGACTTAAGAAATCCCTTTATGGTCTCAAGCAAGCTCCTCGGGCTTGGTATGCCAAAATGGATAGCTTTCTTTTAGAATCTGGCTTTTCTAGGTGTCATTCTGACAATACTGTCTACACCAAGAAAGTGGGCAACTCTCTTATCATCCTTGTTCTTTATGTTGATGATCTTATCCTTACTGGTAGTGATCCCAACCTTATAAACCATGTGAAGTCCAGCCTTAAAAAGAAATTTGAAATGACAGACTTAGGACACTTACACTATTTTCTCGGTCTTCAAGTCTTGCAATCCAAGGAGGGTATTTCCCTTTCCCAGTCCAAGTATGCTTGTGATATTCTTCGTCATTTTCACATGGAAGACTGTAAGCCAGCCCCTTCTCCCTTTCAGTCTGGAGTCAAACTTTCAGTCTCTTGTACTTCTCCTGAAGTTGATGCTACCTTATACCGTCAACTTGTAGGAAAACTCTTGTATTTAACCCATACTCGTCCTGATCTTTCCTTTGCTGTTGGCCTTGTTGCTCGTTTTATGCAAAACCCCCGTGAAAGTCATTGGAAAGCAGCTAAAAGAATACTTCGTTATGTTCGAGGTACAGTACAGTTTGGGATTCATTACAGTGCCAAAGCAGCTCCTCTATTAGTTGGTTTCACTGATTCTGATTGGGCTGGTGACCCTGATGATCAGAAGTCTACTGCCGGTTATGTCTTCACTCTTGGTTCAGGACCTATTACATGGGCTTGTAAGAAACAGGCTGCCATTTCTCTTTCGTCAGCAGAAGCAGAGTATCGTGGTGCCGTGGAAGCTAGTAAGGAAGCCTTGTGGCTTCGTCAGATCCTATCAGAGTTTGGCTTTGAGCAGCAGCATCCTACCACACTTTGGTGTGATAATCAAAGTGCCATTCAGCTATGCAAAGATCCAGTCCAGCATCAGCGCAGCAAACACATTGAACTACACATGCACTTCATCAGAAAGCTCATTCATGACCATGTTCTTGAAATGCAATATTGTTCAACAGATGATCAGGTTGCAGACATCTTCACAAAGGCTCTCACAGAGGCGAAGTTCACTAAACTTCGATATATGCTTGGAGTTCAGGAAGTTGTCACTAAGGGGGGATAGGCTCTAGTGCCTCCTTCCTTCTCCTATTGTGTCATATTTGTAAATCCTTCAATCCTATCCCAAGTTGTTCTTAATGGGGGATGTTAGGATATTCCGACACATAGGATATAGTTAAGTTCAACTTGGTCTAGTATAGAGTTAGGTATAGAGTTAGGTAAAGTGTCTTTCTTCACCGTTGTACATTTTGTAACTTACAATCCAACGGTCACGATATGTAGTGATCCGACGGTTCACTCTCACCTCGGTATTACCGACACTTGATCCGTGGCTTGACACCCGATTGGTCCATGAGTTCTATTTAAAGCGCATGGAGGGTCATTGTTCGAGAAATCCGTGCATGAGAGAAGCTTATGTAAATTTTCATTCTTTGATTAATAAATTTCCTGTAGTACCCACGTTGGGACAGGCCGTGGACTGTTTCCCTCTTTGAGGGTTTTAACCACGTCAAAAATACTGGTGTATTGATCTGTGATCTGGTTGTGAGCGGTGTCCTTTTGGTATTCTTTCTGAGGAACTTACCCTGTAAATTCCTACACTAGCCACATAGACTTGAGATTTCCTGCTCCTAGCTTATCTTTTGCCTGATCGTAGAGCAGGACTAAATCTCCCTCAACAAAAGAACGTGGACGTACGGTCTGATCGAAGTGAGTCTTGACTCGCTTCTTTTGTGTTTCGATGGCCAAAGAGACCAGGCGACGAGTCTCATCTAGCCGTTCCAGGTAAAGAAGGCATTCTTCTAACGGAGTGGTGTTGGGAAGTAGCTCGACAGCCAACTTTAATGAAGGGATTTCACATTCGATTGGAAGGGTAGCCTCTAGTCCATAAACTAGTTGAAATGGAGTGAAACCAGTGGCATCCTTTACAGAGGTTCGGTAGGCCCACAAGACAGGGAACAACATCAAATGCCAGTTAGACTTATGCATACCAATGGTACGTTGAAGCATTGTAACCAAAATCTTATTGATAGCTTCAACTTGGCCATTGGACTGAGGGTAGTACGGAGTTGAACTATCGTGCTGCAGGCCTAGCTGGGTTGTTAATTCCGACATCATATGATTACAGAAATGCTTCCCGTGATCAGTGACGATGGCTTGAGGGATGCCGAATCGGGAAATAACATGATTAAATAAAAATTGCGCCGCTGTGTGACCGTCTTCAGTTAATGTAGGCATCGCCTCGGCCCATTTAGTAAAATAATCGACGGCAACGATAATAAACCCATGTCCCCCGGCCGAGCGAGGGTTACAGGTCATATAATCAATGCCCCATTTTGCAAAAGGGCCGACGGTGACAACAGGGTGCAATGGAGCAGGAGGCGCTCGCATCTTCCGCTGGTATATCTGGCACTCATGACAAGAGCGGACGACAAGAATGCAATCCTTGAAGATAGAGGGCCAAAAGTAGCCAACACGGAGGATTTTTTGGGCAGTAGCATATCTAGACATGTGACCGCCACAGGCACCAGAGTGGCAGTGATTCAAGACCCACTCAGCCTCCTCGAGAGTAAGACAACGGCGGAGAACAGAGTCGGCGTCGAGGCGATATAATGTATCCCCAATAATACGGTATGGTTGAGACTGATGACGAATCCTTCGCCGAGCGTCTTTGGATACGCCAGGGCGAAAGGAGGACGTTTGCAGATATATAATGATATCACCGTACCAGGGATCGAGGGTGCTAATGAGAAATAAGGTCTCATCCGGAATTTGATCCTCTACGTGAGAGGTCGGGGAAGAAGATGGCAAAGAGCAAATTAACTCAGCAAATACAAGGGATTTCTTGGACTTGGCAGTTGTAAATTCCAAGTCAAACTCTTGGAGGATAACAATCCACTTTGAGTACTTTCCCCCCAGCAACTGGCGTGACAAAATATACGTCATGGGGTTGCAATCAGAAATCACGGTTGTAGTACGCAGCAGAATATAATGACGGAAACATTGGACAGCACAAACGACGGCCAAAGCCAACTTCTCGACATAAGCATATCGAGTTTCCATGTCTAAAAGGTTGCGGCTGAGATAATAGATAACATGCTTAGTGTCATCATCGTCAGTTTGAACAAGAACCATGCCGATCGTGGTGTCAGCGGTGGCCAACTACAGAGTGTAGTCACGATAATAATTCGGAGGGCGGAGCAATGGAGCAGAAACAAGGAGACCCTTGAGACGCTCAAAAGATTCCTGAGCAATGGTATCCCAATGAAAAGGGACATCGCGCTTTAGTAATCGTGTAAAACCTTTGGCCACCTCGGCATAGTTTGGAACGAAACGACGTAAAAAATTTGCTTTACCCTGCAAGCTCCGCAATTGCTGTAAAGAAGCAAGGGGAGGAAGATTCACTATAGCCTCGACTTTAAGGGGATCCAAACGGATGCCCTCTCGGGAAACGACAAACCCGAGAAGTCGGCCAGATTCAACGCAGAAGACACATTTGTGAGGATTAAGCCTGATTCGGTAGTATCGACAGTGAAGAAAGATTTCGCGAAGGTGTTTAGGGTGGTCCTGGCGTTTGGCTGAATGAGCAGGGAGATCATCCAGGTAAGGCTATACAATATGTCGAATGTCATGGAACGCATAGGACATTGCACGCTGGAAGGTAGCACCGGCATTTTTAAGACCGAAAGGGAGCTTCTTATAGGCAAAAGTGCCCCATGGACAGATAAAGGCAGTTTTGTGTTGATCAGCGGGAGCAATATTGATCTGGTTATAGCCAGAAAAACCATCCATAAAAGAATACATTTCACTTCCGGCACACTCGTCAATAATTTGATCAATAAATGGTGTGGGAAAGTTATCTTTAGGACAGGCTCGATTTATATCACGATAATCGACACAAACACGAATTGTACCCTGTTTTTTATTCACAGGTACGATATTAGAAACCCAATCTGTGAGTGGGATAGGATAAATAAAACCAGCTTTAAGAAGCTTCTCGACCTCGGCCTTAATAGCTGCAGCCTTTCGGGGGTGTACAGGGCGTAAACGTTGACGAACAGGCTTAGCACCTGGGTACATGATTATCTCATGCACCACTATGCTAGGATCAATGCCGGGCATTTCTTCATAGGACCATGCAAAGATGTCACGAAATTCGCGAAAAAGATTGGAATAAAGTTGAATCTCCTCCGGAGTACAAGTGACTCCAATGTGAAGATGCTCGACAATCCCTGGTTTCACAGAGATGTCGATGGGTTGGGTTTGCGTAATATTTGCCATATTCCCTTCAGAAGACACCTGATAAATCTGAATAGGTGTTTGTAATGGGAGACAAGGAGCAAACCACTCAAGGCAAGTGAGAATATCCTGAGGGGCAGGGAGAAATGAGGAACGATGGTGAGAATCATGCCAAGGAAGTTCCTCGAGAGACATAGTCTCAATAATGGCTTCGTCGGAAGGGAATGTTTCTTGTAAAGGATCCGAAGAAGTCTCATCTACAAGCCCTGAGGATGGAGCGAATGAGTGGAGAATCGTGCTCGAAGGAGCAAGTTCAGAAGAGGGAGCCGATGCAGCAATAATTTCAACATAGTTGAGTTCGGCAGGACTCAACAGCATCTGGTCGCCCCAAGAATCTACTTGGTCGGTGGGAGGAATAATCCACGGATCAGAACAAGTAGTAATCATATTAACAGAAGCGACGTTAGGAGGTGGGAGCGGAAAAACACCCATAAGGGCGAGATCTTTGAAAAGTCCAGCTCCCAAACTCTCAGATAATTTCGAGGTATGCTCCACAAAAGGGATGTTTCCTTCAGAAGAGGAAGCGAAGAATGATAGCTGGTCTACGGTAACAATCTTCCCTTGATGAGGGAAACGGATGATACGAAAGAAAGATGAAGCTACAGCTTTCATCGCGTAGATCTAGCTATGTCCGAGAAGGAGGTTGTAGGTAAGAGTAGCATCAACGACTTCAACTTCCATTTCGACCGTCTTCCCTTCCAAAGAGATGGGCAAACGTTGGAGTATACCATAAGGACGAGAGGCTCTTCCATCAAAAGCTTCCAAGGTTGTGGGAGACTGGCTCAGCGTAGGAGATCCAATAGCTTTCCAACAGGCGACAGACATGATGCAAGTTGAAGCACCTTCATCAATGACTGTACGATGAATCATTTTGGAATCAATAATAACCTGTATTAGGAATGCGATTTGGGGAGGCAGTCTCTGCGTATGGCGTTCTAAGTCAAAAGTAATTAAATCCCAGTCGGCCGGGTCTATGCCACCAATAGCGGATAGCAAGGACTTCCTCTGAGAAGGGAAGCTCTAGAGAACTTCTAAAGCGGACATAGCCGACGGAGTCTGCGCTAAGTCCTCAACGATATTGTAGTGCTGTGCAGCACGAGCATTTGGGTTGTAAGAAGATTTCCGGAGTACTCCTTTTGGAGGGGGTCGAAGAGGCGTTTCAGTAGTAGGTCTCTCAATGTGGAGCGGACCTGAACTGAACAGTGGAGCACTAGAGGGGATCTTGGGCTCTTTCCCGGTAGATGGCGGATAATCTTTTGTTCGAGTACTGATATTGACAGGTATCGTTCCAGCCATAAACACTTGAGAACCGAAGGAAGAGGGAGGCTGAGAAGGGTCAGCCACCATCTGAGTTTTTTGAGTTTGTTGTGAGGGAAAGGGTTCTTTGAGCACCGCAGGAGTCCCGGGAGCGCCTTTCAACAAACGACTAACTTTGGACCGCCTCGGGCAGTCCTTGGTATAGTGATCTTCATCACAGATAAGACAAGGATACTTGGGTTTGCGCTTGGCACCGTCCTCGGGCGGAGGTTTAGGGGAGTCCTGTTTAGGTTGATCTGGTTTATTCTTCGCTTTCCCTTTATTCTTTCCTTTCGAAGCTTTGTCTGCCGTGGTGGATTGGACGGCGTTGACCTCGGAAGTAACATTCGAAATGGGTGCTACCTGGGAATTTTGTTCACTCGAAGCAGTTGGTTTTTGCTTCCCAGGGTTCACGGAATTTTTCTTCGAGGATGAACTAACAGAACCAATAATACCATCAACAGTTGGTGTTGGCGGGGCTGTGGATGTTCCTGGTCTCGGGGCATCAGGCAAATAATCATACAATGTACCTGACTGAGAGTAAACCAAGTCAAGGTACTGAGCGCGCGCGATAGCGTGCTCTTCAGTGACACACGCCCCCATGGCAATGTCCCTAGCTATTGGAGGAACGAACGAAGTCGTAAACCAATCGGTAAGAAGCTGGTCGGGAATCCAAAATTTAATCATACATCTACGCCGCCTCCATTCATGAATATGATCAGAGATATGCGTAGCCGTTGTTTGTCTTAAGGATGTGAGGAGGTGTGTACCCGTTTCATATCGAATGGGTAACTGAAAATGCGTGAGAAATGCCATAGCCAACGAGTTGAAATCCTGAAAGGATCTACGATTGAGCTCAATATACCACTTAGCTACAGAGCCAGTGAGAGTCCTTTGAAAAAGGCGACGCCGAATTGAATCATCAAGCCATGAATTGGATGAGCACCAAAGGTGATAAGTCATGACATGAGCTTATGGATCTTCATTAGCTTTACCATCAAACTTTGGACAGTCACCGGGAATTTTCGTTGGAACCGGAGGCCAATATGGATTATGGAGAATAGGGTCATTGGTCAATTTGGACACATCCGGTAATTCTAGAGTTGCTAAGAAAGGTAATTGAGGATTAAAGGACATTTGGGGCTGCTGGTGGGATGGAGCACTAGGGTTCCAACCAACTGGCGGTTGCCCCCAAGGGCTTGGTCCAGACGGATTTGGCCCCATAGGGTTTTGTCCGTAGGGATTTGGGTTCTGCCCCCCAGTGTTCCATGGATTACCAAACGGTCCTGTAGGAGCACCATATTGTTGCGGATAATTCTGATAAGGATTCGTCTGCAGTTGTTGATAATTTTGATATGGGGCAAACAAAGGTTTCCCTTGAGGTTTCTGGTGACCATATGGTGGCTGGAGTCCAAACTGAGTTTGAGAAACAGGCTGAGTTTGATAGGTTTGTTGAGATTGAACTCCAGCTTGCATTTGAAAACCGGATGGGGTCTGGGGTCCAGCCTGGGGCAAAAAACCAGGTTGAGCAGTGCCAGAAGGATGTCCTGTAGGTTGGGCTATCTGGCGGGAAGGATAACCTTGTTGATATTGAGGTTGGCCTCCCTACCCAGAAGGTTGTACCTGCTGGGAGTGGAGTTGTACAGCTGAAGGTTGTCCTAACGGACCAGATGGCTGAGTGGGCTGGGCAGTTGGTTGGCCTAATTGGATTTGAGGCTGACCAACTTTCCCAGAAGGTTGACTATACTGGACGGTGGGCTGACCATGTGGTTGAGCAGCTTGTCCAGATATTGGACCATACTGGACATTGGGTTGGTTTGGGTTAACATATGATTGACCAATTTGTCCAGTAGGATAACCTTGTTGGATACTAGGTTGGGCTTGTTGAACAGAAGATTGACCTGAGTTACCAGAAGGTTGAACATAAGAAGGGAAAAACGGACCACCAGAGGCAAAAGGGTTTCCATGAAAGGATTGCCCTTGTTGGTCTTGAGGAGGTTGCCTTGGAGATTGCGCAGACGATATTTAGCCACCATGAAAAGAGGTGGAACCCCAATCAATTGACAATGGAACTGATACCTCAACAATCGGTTGAGACGGCAAATATCGATCGTATGGCCCCTCTGTTGGGACATTTGATGTAGGATCAAAGACTCCGAATAAAGAAGCCGAAGGACGACTAAAAATAGGAGTCGAAGAGGCTGCACATACCGTTGGAACGGTTGTGATTGAGGCGACAGACGTACTGCGACTTTGTGGAGTAAAAGGCTCCGTGGTAGGAAAAGCGAGTTGCGACCAAATAGAACCCGTGAAAGGGGTTCCAGAGGGCATAGTATCCCTGAATGCTTTATAGCCTGGTGGTAGGTTCGCAGTAGTAGGAGTGCTACTGATAGGTGTAGGTTCCGTTGCGGTGGGAATTTCACCGCTCGTCGCAACGGACTCGTCAGTCGAAGTAGGGGACACGTCCTCCATGTCGGAGGAAACAGGGGGGACTGAAACACGAGGAGAAGTGTAGTCCCAAAAAGGGACACTGTCCTCAGAAGGTTCCCAAATAGGGTTCCAATGAAACTCGTATGTCTCGTCGCCTGGAGCACGAGAACTAATTGGTTGTATACTCGGAACAACAGGAAGAGTTTCACTCACAACCGGCATCTCGGAAGAAGACGAAATTGGAAATTCTGCCAGGATGAAACTTCACAAAATCCTAGGGAATCTAATGAGACAAAACCCTACTCAAACCAACGCAAACAAAGTCTAACCGGGTAAATGTGTATCGTGGCCGAATAAATTTTAAGACGCAAAGACACAACTTGACCTTTTCATGTTTTAAGAGTCGAGAAAAGGACAAAAAGATGACTCTAGTCTCCTTCGAATGTTTAATGAGCACGAAGTGACAAGACGCTCACTGGCACCTTTTCTTTTAAGGAGTCCGAAAAGGATCAAAAGTGACTACTCTGGAGACTCTAGGCAAAGGGTTTACCAAACAATCCGTAAAACTGCTTATACACCTTGGCAATCAGATGAAAACCAAGGACTTCCCGTACGGCAATCAATCTTCCCGAATGCTGTGTTCAGTGCATTACAGCTTGTAAGGCGGCAGACACGGCTTCCTGTGGATAAAGGATGATAACCTAGTGGGGTCTCCCTTATATACGCGACGGTACGTGGGAGCTCAGTCCGTGCTAGACCACTATCTAGTCACAAGAGGAGGAATCACCCAACCGTAATGTGAAACAATAGTGACTAGGTTTAACGACGCCGGAACACGTCTCTAGCCTAGACCTCTAGAATATGTGCGTTGTGTTCCAATGCGTTTTTAGATTCATTCGGTTTATTTTACAGTTGATCTTCAATTAAGTTTCAGTTTTTAGGTCCTACCGTATGTGATCTCTCAAAACTTCCTAAATGCAAACTATATGCCAAAATTATATCATTTCGTTCAATGAATGCTAACTACAGGAGAGTTGAGATTTTCAAACAAACAAAATGAACAATAAACAATCAACAAAGATACTAATGCAGCTAATAAGAAATGAAACTTTTTCTTTTTCTTTTTAAAAGCGACTAATTGCCAATAACAATAAATGCTAACTAATATAATGCAAAAAGATCATTTGTTTTTTCTCTTTTAAAATGGCATAATGCACTTAACAAATCTCGAGAGATATTAACAAGCATAAATAGACAAAGTTCACCCAATGCAAATAGAACCAAATCTGAAACACCAAGATAAACTGTCAAAACAAGGAAAATGACAAAGACTTCAATGAACCATGTGATCTAAGCTCAAACGAAGTCAAGCAAAATCCAAATGAGCTAGAGGTGAATTGCTCGAAGCACAGAATAACAAGCTTTAACAACCACTAGACAAGTGCGGAAAACCACCAAAAAGTTGACTGGACAATTACAGAACCAAAACTCCCACAGAAGGCTCGATATACAAAGCCACTAGATGCTCTAGGGCTGGGATATAAAATCGATAGAAATAGGCAAACACCTGAAGGATAGAGGTAAAAAACCAGTCAAACAGAATTCCAACACACTTCCAGAAGCTGCAGAGGATGTAAAAAGACAAAAATCTGAGTTTAAAGAGCTTCCAACAAACACACTGGCAAAATTCACAGGACTGGCGCGACTGTCAGCCTGCAACTTGCGCTATTAAGGAATTGGCGCGAGCTGCTGTTGTGCAACATGCGCCAACTGGCGCGACTGTCAAGTAGAAAAACGCGCCAACACAGTTTGCTGGCCCAAAAAATAAATAAAGCAGCCCAGGGTCTGGTCAACAGTACTCAGATAGATCCAACAGCAAGAACCAACTTTAAAACTGACCCAGAAAGCTCATTTACGCAAGCAAGCAAGAGAAAACTAACATGCAAGACAAACTCCAAGCTGTTCGGTTCATAAACCAAACCGGAGATTGACTGAAGTGGTGTTGATCTACTCCGCTAATGCAAAGCAATAGCGTTTCAAAGGCTGCCTGGCCGTGCTTCAGACTCCGTCCAAGGTTTATGAATCAAACAACAAATAGCTCCTCCCCAGCGGAGTCGCCAAATTGTTGTAGAGGTAAATCCCCTCTGCGGACAGAGGCGATCCCACTAGCCCAAAATGGGTCTAGCAACAATCAATTCACGCTACCATGCAAGTTCCTAGTTGCAAACTGAAAGTGGATTATGAGAACCAACTTGGAGTCCAACGCTAATGTCGAAGAAGAGTTGATACTCCCGTTCCCTTGCTCCAGCAGGTCACAATCCTTGCGATCCCCGCGAATGGATACCTGCACATGCAAAGAACAAAGTGAATACAAGCATAAAATCCACTAAATACAACTATATTTCAGTCAGAAAGGAAATAGATCAAACATTATCATGATGAACAATAAGATCGGAACCATAATAGTAGTCGTTTATTAATGAATAATCAACAGAGAAAGATACAACCAAAGTTCTGATGTTGAACCTCTCCTCTGGCTGGGCGAGCAGCTATACATGTCTTGCAATAGACCTTCTCTCTCTCAGACTTCCGGCAACATAACCTCCCTATGCTTCAAGACTCTTACTATCACTCAAGACAAGCGTTATCACAACTAGCATTACTCAAAAACTAGCTTGTCAAATGTATGAGGACAGACTTTTATAGATGGAGAAGGGGAGGAAGATACAATGCATCAGGACACCCATTATGGATTGGCATTATCTCCAAAAAGCCACTGTGGATATATGTCAAGGATAGATGATGACTCTCGACATCTAGAAGATGAGCTTTATCCTCAAAAGACTTCATGACTTGAAGGGAAAAAACATCTAGGCACGCGTTTGTCCAAAAATATTTACCAAACTTGGTGGGCGCGGGTGTTGTTCTAAGACAGAGCGCCAATGGTCGCACCCTCTTTTGAGGATCTCATTGATTGGCGCGGGTAGTACATTGTGGACCCGCGCTAATGGAAGAAGGGCACTTTTTAGGGATATTTTGCAGGAGGTGTCTTCAGGGAACATGAAGTACATACTTAGGGGAACATAATGCAAGTGTTTTTAGGTTATGTCACTGCTCACAGGTCCCAGAATGAGTCCTCCAAGGTACGGGAAAAGGGGTAACAGGGACGGTGACCAATGGTGACAAATTACTGTGTAACAGCCAACTTGTTGAAAATGAAGACAAAGAAAAGATAAGCACTCTCAGGACAGATAATGGGGGAGAATTCACTTCAAATGAACTCAAAACTTATTGTAGCGATAATGGCATAAGAAGACATATTAAAATTGTTTACACTCCACAACAAAATGGAGTAGTAGAAAGAATGAATCGCACCTTGTTAGGAATGGCGAGATCTATGTTAACTTTCAAAAAGTTAAGTTCAACATATTGGGCAGAAGCAATTCATACAGCTGTCTACTTAAGAAACAAATCTCCAACTGCTTCTTTAGACGGAATCACACCTTATGAAGCTTGGTTTGGTTTCAAACCTCGAGTTAAACATCTTAGAGTTTTTGGATTAGTATGTTATGCCTTAGTTCCGAAAGAAAAATGAACTAAGCTTGACTCAAGAAGTTTGAAATGCACAATGATTGGATATTCTGATGAGAAGAAAGGGTACTGTCTTTTGACCAATGGAAAATTTATTGTGAGCAGGGATGTAATTTTTTATGAAACAGAGAGTAAGAGTGCTGAAGAAATCGAAAGTCTTCTTCAAAAGTTAGAAACTAAAGGCAGTCAAAGAAAAGGAAATACGCAAAGTCAACCAAATTCACCAAATTGGTATGAACTTGATTTTCCTTCATCTGAAGATGATTCATCTAGTCCATCTACTTCAACAACACCATCTGGATCTTCTAGCAGTTCATCTGCATCTCCAAGCAGCAACAGTTCTTCTGACAGTGATTCTCCAGAATCTTCAACTGATCGACGAACATCAGTTTACATTAATCCCCTTTACAATGATGGTGACTTTTCAGAATCTCAAACAAGTGAGCATCAACTACCAAAATGGGCAGTTCAACTTTTGAAAGATGTAAGACCTGATGAGCAGAATAAAACAAGAACAAGGAAGTCACACAGAAGTGAAGGAAATTTTGCATTGATAGCAAATGATTTTATTGAACCTTCCACATAAAACGAAGTAGTAAAACATAAAGAATGGCAATAGGCTATGATTGAAGAATATCAAGCAGTAATTGATAACAACACTTGGAAACTTGTTGATTGTCCTCAAAATGTTAAACCCATAGGATGCAAATGGGTTTACAGAATTAAGTACAACCAAAAGGGAGAACTTGAAAAGTATAAAGTAAGACTTGTCGCTAAAGGTTTTGCGTAGAAAGAAGGCATTGATTATGAGGAAACTTTTGCTCCTACAGCTAAATGGAACACGATCCAATTAATACTTGCATTGGCCACTCTGAAAGGGTGGAAATTTCATCAAATGGATGTAAAAAGTGCTTTTCTTAACGGGGATTTATAGGAAGAAGTGTATATGACATAACCACCATGTTTTGAAATTAAAGGGCAGGAACATAAAGTCTACAAATTGATCAAGGCTTTATATGGGTTAAAACAAGCTCCCCGAGCTTGGTATGCAAAAATGGATGAATACCTTAGGAAAGTTGGTTTTCAACAAAGTGAATCTCATGATACTTTGTATGTGCGACAACAGGGTCAATATCTCGTGATTCTTGTTATGTCTTGGAGTTGTAAGAAACAAGCTGCAGTGGCCACTTCTTCAGCAGAAACAGAGTACATTTCAGCATAGGAAGCAACATGTGAAATTGTTTGGTTGTGTAGAATTTTGGAACACTTGGGAATTTCTCAGGTAGAAGCTACGTCATTATTCATTGACAGCCAGTCAGCCATCAAGCTTGCCAAGAACCTAGTTTTTCATTCAAAGACAAAGCATGTGGACACCAAGTATCATCATATCAGATCTCTCATTGCCAAAGATGTCCTCAAGCCAATTTATTGTCCTTCAGAAGATCAAATCTCCGACATTTTCACGAAACCTCTTGGCAGAATAAAATTTACTAAGTTCAGGGATGAACTTGGTATCTGTTGTAATGTATCTTTGGATCATAGGGGGGAATGTTAGATGATCCAAAATAAATATTATCATAGGTTATAAAGTTAGAATAAAATAATTATTAATTTAAGATATTAAATTAATAATTATTAATCTAGAATATTTAATTATTTAATGGAGACATTTAGAATTAGTATATTGTTGTAACAAGATATGACTCTACAAATGTGTCGTATCTTAGGTTCTAATTTAGGAGAATTGTTAGTAAGTTGTTTGAATAGCATTTATTGTAAGTGGACACTTGTTAATTTATAAGTGATCCATAATTAGAGGTAGTTAGGACACTGAGCTTATAAATAGTTCATTGCAAGAGTGTTTTGTTGTTCGGGTGTAAACTCTTGAAAAATTATAGATGTAATTGTTTTTATTATTAATAAAATTACGTGTCTGAGGACACTTCTGCCATTACTATTTTTAGAGGGTATGTAGACCCATGCGTGTGATCCAAATATTTAGAAGTGGGTGACTTCTAGCTTGTCATTACTCCATGCATCAATGGGAGTTTGATCCTTGAAATATCTGTGAGGATATCCATTTTGAATGTAGTTAGCACAATTATCTGCCTCATGCCAAAGCTTGAAAGGAAGAGACCTTACATGCAACATGCAAGTGGTCATCTCTTTTAGGGATCTATTCTTTAGCTTGGCTATTCCATTTTGCTAGAAAGAGTATCGTATTGAATGTTGTAGCTATATACCAACCTCAAAACAACATTGTTAAACAAACATATGGATCATCAAATTTGGTATTGATTGTCATAGAAAAAATCAGTGACTTACATAAATGAAATAAGAAAAGCATTCAAGACTTTTCACATACAAATTTTCCATTATCACCTACAGCTTTGTACCTAGTATCAAGCATAGGAAAAGTAGGTTGAATGCAATCCATGAGCTTTCCATTCTTGTTATAGACATTTTTGGGCACTACAACCCCAATCATAAATGTCCATAAACTAAGGGCTACTAAGTCCCTAAAGGTGTTGTTCCAACCCCTAAAAGAACAAGGTCAACTGATTACATCATCTCCCAGAAGTTCTCCATGAAAAACTACTCAGAACTGGTCAAAACTGGATCATTTCACTTGCTCCATGGCCAGGGTGCGATGCATCTCACCTTGTACACACGGGAAGTGCGTTGCATTTCAAAAAGCCCTTCAATGGGGTGCGATGGATGAGAAATGACAAGTGGTGGAGACAGTTTACGAGGTGGATGATCATGGAATCTTCCAGAAACTTCTCCTATGACACTTGCCTCTCAAAATCGCCCAAGGATGAGTAAGAGATCAATGAGATCTCCAAGTGGAATCAAGAACTATCAGAGAGAAGACGCTAATCAAAAACCCAGAGCTGACTCACACCTCTGCAAATATCTATATATAGATCTCTCATCCCAGAGATCTAGAGGTTGAGAGGCTGGAATTTTGCATCTTGTAAGGAATTGTTGTTGGTTTCTTGAGGCAACATCATAGTGTTGGGTGATCTAAGATTTTCATGAGGTGAAGAAGCGCTCACTTGCTGAGAGGATGATGTTGGGTCAGAACGATTGGTTGTAACTCTCTTGGCTCTTTCTTGATTATCAATAAAGCTATTCAAGTTTTCCTCCATACTCTTGTGTGATTTATGTTTTATGCATTTGTATGGTCAATTTACATCTGATCCTAGATTGTTTATGTTAATAGATCCATGTTCTCGTATAGTGTTATGTTGCTTTGATTCTACAGGTACTCTGTGAAGCTGGGTATACAAGAAAGCAAGTAGCAAAGGACTATCAGAAGAGAGAGGAATCGAGTAAGGAACCAAGCGCAAGACAGAGGTTGGTCTCCTTTATTCTTCTCTCATCTATCTTTCATAAAGGAAAATGAAAGTAGTTTTACTTTGTTTGTTTCTAAGGTAGCTACTAGCCTTAGTGGGATTAGCAGTTCTGCATAAACACTTTTCCCTGTAACAAAATGGCGACTCCGCTGGGGAGCGAATAGATTGATTGTTTATCTACATTTGTTTACTTTATAAACTTACAGACGGAGCCTGAAGTCAAGCCAGCTAGCCTTCGAACTGCATTTGCTATGCAAGTGCAAAGTAGATCAACGCTGCTTCAGTCAATCTCCGGGTTTCTTTTATGAATTAAACAATTGATTTACAAGCTTTCTAATTGCCCTCATGGTGGCTCTAGTAACCTCCTTAGATCTACCCCTGTGATTGATTTACTGATTACCACTTGCTCAGCCAAAATCCCTAAACTGAACTGCAAACTGTGACCCGGAACCCAATCAAAGTCTCGTCCCTGGTCCAGCACACTGTCTGTTCTGTGAATCTCAAATTCAGCGCACTTCCCGAGTGTAGTAGGTGCGTTGCATTTCAGTTTCACTATGTTACAGGTGCGCTGATCAGACTAGGCATTGTTCCTAAATTTTGGTTTCTGTGTTCACTCTTTTCAGATCTATTCAAGAGTTTTGTTGCCTGTAGTCAGTACACCTCTGTTTGAAACCCCTTTCCTTGCTGTTATTCCGCCTCCATTGTGCAAAGAACTGTAAATGTTTTTATGTATTTTTTGAGTCATTTTGTGTTCTCCTTTACAAAGAAGTAACGTAATTGTACTGTCGTTTCTTGATTTGAAAGTGTTGCAAGTGTCGTTTTCAGTCATAGAAGAGAATCTGATTGTTCTTGATAGTCGATTACCCTATTACTATTGTATTCGATCTGAATTAGTAGTTTTTCTAGTGTCGAAAGCAAGTTTTCATTTCCAAATGGCAAAGTGTTGTCATTGTCTTCATTTTGATTTTGAAAAGAAACTTGTTAGTAATTGTTGCTTTGAAAAATAATTCAGATTTGCACATTAGCTTTCTTTTTATCATTTACACCTTAAGAAGGCTGAAAAAAATACATGCATGTGCATTTGCATTTAGACTGTTTGTTGGTTTGACTTAGGACAGTGCATATAGTGTGTGTTCTTTGCTCTTTGTTGAAATAACGCCATCTCTCTTTCCTTAGTAGCTAGGATTTTCATTTGCAAAAAGAAGATTAAACGACTGTTTATCATCTTAGATTGCATTTTAGGAATTGTACATCTACATCATGCGGTGAACCTGAAAGGAAAATTTCTTAAGCAAGATCAACTATAAAATAAATTTAATGAATCTAAAAACGCTTTGGAACCTAACACACAACATCTAGAAGTCTAGGCTAGAGATGTATTCCGGCGTCGTAAATCCTGGTAACTGTTGTTTTCACTGTTGGTTGGGTGATTCCTCCACTTTGAGACGATAAGTGCCAGTACGGACTTGTGCTCCCACGTACCGTCGAGTATATTTTGGGAGACCACAATAGGCTTTATCCTTTATCCATAGGAAGCCGTGTCTGCCGCCCTATCGATCGCAATGCACTGAACACAGCATTCAGGAAGATTTACTACCGTACCGTAAAAAGTATTCTACAGTTTTGCGATTGGTTTGGTAATCCCTCTGTCTATATTTCCAGAGCACTCCCTTTCATTCCTTTTCAGACTCCTTAATGGAAAAGGTCCATCTGAGCACTTGTCACTTCAAGCTCATTAAAAATCAAAGGTGACTAAAGTCATCTTTTGTTTTTTCTCGACTCTTAAAAATTGAAAAAACAAGTTGTGTCAAAGCGTCTAAAAATTTATTTTAATCGGAATAACCTCACTATTCTCTCGTTGGTCTTAGAAGTTAGTCTCCCTTCATCGCAAGTTCTTGTAGAATCGCTAGGAAATCTTTTGGATAGACTAAATATGTCTGAACAACCGTTGACATCCAGGACTGTGTCATCTGACGCAACAGTGACAGAGCCTCCTACTGCTACTCCAACGATGTTCGCCGGTATACCATATGTCCCGGAAAATTATCAACAACAAGCCGGAGTCCAATCAGGGACTATTTCGACGACATGGTCAGTTCCTATTTCTTCATCCGGATTATCATCTAGTATTTCTTATGTTGAAACTCAACAAATTGATCCAACATCTCTTCAAAGGCCAATCTACCCTTTAAGTATTGGATTTCCACCATATGGAGGGCAGTATGCCTTTTCATTGTTCCCTCCCGGAGAACAACCATATGAGAGTTTACAACAAAGTTCAGGTCAAACTGGAATTACATCCAGCGGTTGGGTACCAATACTACCTCAACAACTAATGGTTGTATATTCAATGCAACTAGTCCATCCTGTGTCGAATATTCCCACTATACCTACTATGGTGACTACGTCGCAAGTACAAGCGCTACTTGTTGTATGTCAACCCCGAGTTTCTCAGGTTGCAATACAACAGCCTCTTGTCTCAACGACTCAATCACAACCTCAGGTTAGTGCCTCCTTATCTGGAGCGACTCAGGCTCAAACGAGTACTATGACTCCTCATATTGGTCAATCATCCAGTATTGGGCAACAGCAAATGGTCCAACAACCATTGCTCATTCAATCTCGACAACCGCCATTCTAGCAATCATATCAAGGACCTGAGCAACAAGTCTTTATAAGTAATGGGTAACCACATTTCCAAAGCGGTTATCAACAACATATTATAATGGTTATGCCCATCAACCTTATCAAAGTTACCAGCATCAAATACATTATGCTGGTATGCAAAGACCCACTGCTCAGGTGATTCCATCTTATCCTGGGTATGCTTCGCCTAACCTGAATCAACAGTTGCCCTTTGTAGCAACTCTAGAATTACCAGATCTAAACCGGCTGACGAATGATCCAATTGCTTATGCCCCTTGGTGGCCAGCGATTCCACATAAACTTCTGTCAGATATTCCTAAATTTAATGGAAATCCAGGTGAAGACCCATCGAATCACGTGATGACTTTTCATCTGTGGTGTTCATCAAACACCTTAAACGATGAGTCAATAAGGCTTCACCTTTTCCAAAGGACGTTAAGTGGTCCAGCAACAAAATGGTATATCGAGTTACCCAGAGCTTCGTTTGACAACTTCAGTACCCTAGCCACGACATTTTTAACCCATTTTCAATTACCGATAAGGTATGAAACGGGAACAGAACTTCTTACCTATTTCAAGCAAACAACAGCCACTCATATATCTGATCATATTCACGAGTGGCGACGTCGTCGCAGAATGGTAAAAGCATATGTTCCTGATCAGCTGCTAGCTGAATGGTTCATTAAGTCATTATTACCTTCTATCACAGAAGATGTGGCAAAGGGAGGAGTCGTCACTGAAGAGCAAGTTATCGCTCGTGCACAATATCTAGACTTGATCTATACTCAGTCTGGCATGCTCTACGATAAAATACCTGATGCTCCTAGACCGGAATTTTCCGTTCCTCCCCCTCCTAAATCAAACAAATACTCTCATGCCGGCAATGGCGTGATAAGTACGACAAGCACGAAATTGGCAAAGGCTACATCTAAGAAAACCCGTAAGATTTCTGATCAAAATGCAAATGAAGAACTTCTCGCCTCAGAGGTAAATGTCGTGTCGACCGACAAGGGAAAACAACTGAAGCAACCAGGGGGCAAGAAGAAAAAGAAAGGGAAAAAGAAGCAGGATGAGTCATCTCCTGAAAAACCTTCTTCAAACCCTTCTGGGCAAAGGAAACCCCCTGCGAGGTGTCAGATATGTGATGAGGATCATCGGACGAGAGATTGTCCACATAAAGCTGAAGTTAAGAAACTCTTTAAGAGTTCAAAAACCTCAGCAGTGTTGACTGATCCATTTCCAAACCCAAGAACCAAGCTGGTTGCTAATCAAAATGCTTCCTAATCCCAAGTGCTTATGTTGTCTTTCTCAAGGTAGCAAAATGATGCTTTGACAAGGAATAAAGATTACGGGAATCCACAGCTGTTGAATAACAAGGCTAATGAACAACCTAGTAGTTCGACAACAACTTTAACCGAAGTTGTGTCACCCATCATTCCTGAACCAATGATAAACTCACCAAAGAGAGTAGTACACAAATCGACATTTAATCCTCGTGCAAAAGTAGCACAAAATTATAATATAGTAGAGGACCTGGCCCAATCGCCATCCGCTATGTCAACACTTGAGGTACCACAAAATTGCCTCTCCCAAAAGCAGGATCTATTATCAGTAATAGGTGGGATTGACCCAACGGATTCCAATCTTGTATCCTTTAATCAAAAAGGATATGACCCTCAGTTACCAGCTCAACTAGCTTTCCTTATTCAAGTGAAAGCCCTCAACAAAACTGTTCATCGAACAATTATTGATGAGGGGGCATCTACATGTATTATGTCGATGAGTTGCTGGAAAAATTTAGGCTCACCACCCTTGTCATGATCGTCAACAATGTTAAAAACATTTGATGGACGATCATACACTCCATACAGGATTTTAAGTAACTTGCAAGTTGAACTAGGGGGAAAAACAGTAGAAATTGATGTTGAAGTAATCGACGGAAACCTCGATTACAACATCCTACTGGGAAGGCCCTGGATATATGCCATGGCCACAGTTGTGTCGACCTACTTCAGGAAGATTGCATTTCCCTTTCAAGGAGGAATTACAATCGTCGACCAACAAACATTTCTCCCCAACAGTTCACAAGTTACGGGAAGCATTCCAATGATCCATGGAAGCAATCATTTGCTTCAAAATATCGGAGTAGGTCTCCTAAAAGACCCTGCCTTAATGGGTACTTTTGCCCTACCACCTCCGAGTAATTTGGCGGAAGTGGCCACAGTGGAAACCTGCAATATGAAATCTTATATATCTAATGGATTCGGAAGATTCCTAAACATTTTGTCAGCATGGATCATCGCCATTTTATAAATATTGTAGCAATCAATTTTCTTGGCTTGGGGGGCAAACCCAAATCAACGCTCATCGAATGTTTGGATAGATAGCTCTAAGGAATATGACACCTCTTCAAATCCTTGTTCGCATCTACATTCTACAGACGAAGGAATCATTCAATTAATGATGATAGGAGAGGCACCGTGGGAAGATTACCACCATCGCTCCCATCTTCCAGATTACCATGAAGATTATTCCAGTAACCTTAATCATCCATCAGTTTTTGATTTTCTATCAAATACTGTAAATACGGTGTATTTCGAGGATAGTTATTATCTCATGTCAACCTCGTTAAAAAATGAAACGAGTCATGAGGATAGTTCTTTTAATGTGTCAACCTCATTAAAAAATGAAACAAATCCCCTTTCCAAATCTCAAAGGTAAACCTTCATTCCAACCACCGAGTTGAATGCAATGAAGCTTGGGGGGCATGCACCTCGATTTGCGTTATTATGCTGGGGGCATGCAAACTTATCACGAGCAGTGTTACTACAGGGTTCAAGCTCATTAAAACATAAGGTTCAGGGCGAGCAGCGTTACTGCAGGGTTCAAGCTCGTTAAAAAATAAGCCCGCATCGAGCAGTTTTGTCGCGAAATTCAAGCTCATTAAAAAATAAACATAAGAAAGGAGCAAGTGTTTCCCCTAGTGTTTAAGCTCATTAAAAAATGAACCAATTTCCGGGAAATAACCATCGTGAATGTATTACTTCAGCCTTTGAATCCTTGGTCGTGTTCTCATCATCACCTCCACTCTGTTTTGGCCGATCATTCACCTCCACTTGATTGTTTACCCCTTTTGAGGAACAGCTGCGAAGAGTGATCTTGTTAGCCATCCTTGTGACACTGCCGTGATTAGAAAATTCCAAACCTTACCTGGAATCAGCTGCTACCCGAATCTATCACTCGTTCCTTAAAAACAAGTCTCCTTTAAGCTCTTTTCAACTGACTCATAAAATATGAAAAGATTGCTGAGCTATTGGCCTCTCCAGCTCGTTAAAGCGACCGGAAGTGCTATCCCTCCTTTATATTTTAATCTTTTTGGACCTGAGGGATTATTACACAAAAAGATCGAGCTCTTGTTTTGTTCGGCTCGTTAAAAGTACCGAAAATTCATCCCTTCTGTATTATTTTATACTTTTTCGGACTTAAGGGATTAGATGATGAAAAAGGATTTTTGGAGTTTCCTATATGTCCCTTTTCAGACTCTCTAAAATTGAAAAGGACCAAGTTATCTTTGTCGTTAAACTCGTTAAAACCTAATAGTGACAAACTTGTCCATAACAGACAAGAACGAGTTTCACTATCACTAGGCTCGTTAAAACATAGTGATGGGTTTTCTCGAAGGGAAAATTATAGAACATGCATATGTTATCCTCCTCAAGCTTGACAAAAATAAAGAGGTATTGGTCAGCAATGACTGGGGAAAAATTGGGAAGAAAACGCGAAGAAAATTTGTTGGTAGCAAGTCGCTCTTGAACATGACACTTTCACTCCGCATCCAAGTCGGGTTGGGTTGTTCCATTCACTGGTCACATCACCATGGTTCTGTCACACCATACACATTTGGGGTAATGCTACCAATCCATCATGTCAGTGTCGCCGATATGTTCAAGAAAAGTCGCTCAGAGAATTCACCTGTGTCTCACCCACTGCAATACATTTACGCTCCATTCTTTCATGACCGCCACCCTGAACCTTATATCATCAGATCATTTTCACCTCCATTAAAATCATTTGCTTCGTTCCGTGTCATTGATGTGGGATTCACTAAGGCCCTCCTATGACATATCGCTTCTTGTCAACATCAGCTCATTATCCAAGAAGTCGATCTAGGAACAACCCTTTCAGTACTTTGAAGCTTGCATGCCTCAATGGCAAGTTTCTCACTTCCGGCGACAGGTTTACATCAATGGCCTTCGACCGAAAGATTTTGTGTGGTGTTCGACGCCAAGTCCTTTATTCACACCACGTGAATTGTACTGTAGTATCTTGAGGGTCATCATCATTATCGGTGATTCCTCTCGCACTTGTTAACGGCTTACATCATTGGCTGGTAATCAGGCGATGTCTTTCCATGTTCGACTCCAGAACATCTCTCACATGGATCGACTTGTACTTTGAGTGAAGATCGAACGAGATTGAAGACCCCGGATCTAGTTTCATCCATCCGAGCTGCGATATATATTCAGGAAAATAAAGTCATCATATGTATATCATTGTTGCACAGATAATCATCCAATCTAAGGGATGATGTCTCTACCAGAATCATCAGTCTACACTCAGATGATTGTCTGTCTCATGTACATGGAAAATGAATTTATAAAGCTGAGCATGGGAATGCCTGCCTCAGCTATATCATGAAATTATTATGAAGATAATGTATTGTATTGTATCTTATTACAGGTCACCTTCTAGCTTGAAAAAACTTCGGATCCTCATGATAAAGCATTTCACCCGACATCAAAAGATTAATGACCTCATGCTTTAAGGGGCAACTGTTATAGACATTTTTGGGCACTGCAACCCCAATCATAAATGTCCATAAACTAAGGGCTCCTAAGTCCCTAAAGGTGTTGTTCCAACCCCTAAAAGAACAAGGTCAACTGATTACATCATCTCCCAGAAGTTCTCCATGAAAAACTACTCAAAACTGGTTAAAACTGGATCATTTCACTTGCTCCATGGCCAGGGTGCGATGCATCTCACCTTGTACACACGGGAAGTGTGTTGCATTTCAAAAAGCCCTTCTATGGGGTGCGATGGATGAGAAAAGACAAGTGGCAGAGACAGTTTGTGATGTGGATGATCATGGAATCTTCCAGAAACTTCTCCTATGACACTTGCCTCTCAGAATCGCCCAAGGATGAGTAAGAGATCAATGAGATCTCCTAGTGGAATCAAGAACTATCAGAGAGAAGACACTAATCAAAAACCCAGAGCTGACTCACACCTCTGCAAATATCTATATATAGATCTCTCATCCCAGAGATCTAGAGGTTGAGAGGTTGGAATTTTGCATCTTGTAAGGAATTGTTGTTGGTTTCTTGAGGCAGCATCATAGTGTTGGGTGATCTAAGCTTTTCATGAGGTGAAGAAGGGCTCACTTGCTGAGAGGATAATGCTGGGTCAGAACAATTGGTTGTAACTCTCTTGGCTTTTTCTTGATTATCAATAAAGCTATTCAAGTTTTCCTCCATACTCTTGTGTGATTTATGTTTTATGCATTTGTATGGTCAATTTACATCTGATCCTAGATTGTTTATGATAATAGATCCATGTTCTCGTATAGCGTTATGCTGCTTTGATTCTACAGGTGCTCTGTGAAGCTGGGTATACAAGAAAGCAAGTAGCAAAGGACTATCAGAAGAGAGAGGAATCGAGCAAGGAACCAAGCGCAAGACAGAGGTTGGTCTCCTTTATTCTTCTCTCATCTATCTTTCATAAAGGAAAACGAAAGTAGTTTTACTTTGTTTGTTTCTAAGGTAGCTACCAACCTTAGTGGGATTAGTAGTTCTGCATAGACACTTTTCCCTGTAACAATTCTTGAGATTTCTCTCTTTTTCCATAGCGAGTTGTTTTTTGCATTAAGGTCGTCGTCTCTCCAAGCATTCCTTCCACACGCTCCCCTTTACTCACTACTATTGTTTTCAAAATCACCATTGCTAAATTCTATATGGGAAAACATCTTCAAATCAAACCTTTACAGTGTAAAAGTTTCACAGTGAACCTAACTAACAAAAAAAAGACACAAATCTTGCAAGGGAAAAAAGAGAATAGAGACAAGCTTGAGATAAAGAATAAATTAATTAGAACGAGGAAAAAATTACATAATATACTCTATATGGTTGAACTAATGAGCCATAGTAGTGAGTCTAAAGAGATGTGCAGAAATATCCGTGTTTATGGAAGTGTCCATGTAACTGAGGAAACATCAATGTTTAAGGAAACATTTCCAATATCCCCGCCTGAAGCACTGCTAGGGAGAACACAATGAATGGGTCTTGGTAAGAATGCATGTTCGATGCCCAGTTTACCAAAGAAGAAGAAATAAAAGAAGAAGAAATAAAAGGCAGGTACTAAGCAATTGTGTCCTTCACTCTATGATGATCACACAAATAGTGAAACTTTTATGGAGTAAATGTCTTGGTGAATATGTATTCAGTTTGGTGAGCAAATGGACAATGTTGTAAATTTTTGATGTAGTGATGAACCAGCTCTCTGATCAAATGCATGTGGATCTCGATGTGTCATGGTCCATTGTCATTGCAATGGATCTTTGGAAAACTTTAGAGTACTTTGATTATCGCACCAAATAATAGTCGAATGATGTAACTAGATGCCCAACTCAATGAGAAAGTTCGGAGGCCAATTTTTTTGAATAGTGATGCTGACTACTCCTTAGTACTGAGCCTTTTCTTATGATAAAGAAATTGTTGATTTCTTTTTACTTGACCATAGATGCGATCAGAAACCAAACTAGGCTTGTACCTAAAAGTGGAATTACAATCAATGTTGTTACTAGCCCAATCAGAATTTGTGAAGCCCATGAGATCCAATACACATCTTGTTGCATAGTGGATCCCATAACTAGTGGTTCCCTAAACATATTTGAGGATGGACTTGGAAACTTTCTAGTGTAACTTATGTGGCTCCAGCATGTGCCTAGAAAATACCTCGACTACATATGAGAGGTCCGATTGAGTGTGGGTAAGATATAAAAGGCTCCCCATAAGATATCAATACAAGGTGTTGTCCACCAATAGTGTATTGCCACCATCCTCAAGATGTACCCTAGAAAAAAATGGTGTTCTTTTTGACTTGCAGTCGGTCATCCGAAATCTAACAAAGAGATCCCTAACATACTTAGTATGAGATAACTTGATGTTAGAAGCATCCTGATTGATCTCGGGACTATGAAAATAATGTAGTAGACCTAAGTCTGTCACAGATAACCTATCATGTATGATGTCTTTGACCATAGCAATCGTTGAAGCCGAACTTCCTGTGATCAGGTGGTCATCAACATATAGAACTAAGATCAGTAAGCAAGAGTAAGCTCCTTAAAATAAGACCTTGTGGTCCTCAGATCTACTAGTTCCCATAAAAGATCATTGTGTGTAGCTAGGTGGTCTTATGCCATATATTTCTTAAGCTCTTTATTCTTTGATTTCTCACAAGAGCTAATGAGTCATTGTTGGAAGCCAAATTGGGCTTGAATGTGAATTATGCTTGTGTTCTTTAGAATCAGATTTTGAAATCTGATATGAATGGCTAGACCCATCATCATTGATTTCTGGTGGAGTGAGAGGAATAAAGATCCCTACAAGTGTTTCCAATGGCGCATGCAACAAACTTTCCTCAAATTGGACTCTTCACTAAATAAAAATCCTATTAGTTAAGGGATCAATCAATCTATAACCCTTCACACCATTAGGATATCCCACTAAGATGCATGTTATGCTTTGAGGATCTATTGATTTCCACTTTTTAGAGGGTATGTAGGCCCATGTGTGTGATCCAAATATTTAGAAGGGGGTGCCTTCTGGCTTGTTGTTGTTCCATGCATCAAAGGGAGTTTGATCATTGAAATACTTGTGAGGATATCCATTTTGAATGTAGTTAGCATAGTTATGGACCTCATACCATAGCTTGGAAGGAAGAGATCTTGCATGCAATATGCAAGTGGTCATCGCTCTTAGGGATCTATTCTTTCACTTGGCTACTTGATTCTGCTACAAAGTGTATGATATTGAATGTTGTAGTTGTACAACAGCCTCTAAAAAAAGTTGTTGAACATTTCAATTCACATATTCCCCCCCATTTTATGTGTGGAGGATCTTCATCTTCATCCCAAGTTGAGTTTGTACATGAGCTCTGAAGTCTTTGAGATGCTCAAAAACTTCAGACTTCTTCCTGAGAAAACACACCAGTGTATCGTGGGAAATCATCGATGAATGTAAGCACACACCTTGCCTTGCTAATAGTTGGATTAGATAAGGGTCCCATGAGATCACTATGGATGAGCTCCAAGGGAGAGGAGGCCCTCCAAGCCTTTCCTTTTGAAAACTTCTCTTTAGGATGTTTTCCAAGAACACATCCTCGAAAAACCCCTTTTGAAAATTGTAAGTTGGGTAAGCTAGTGACCATTCCCTGCTTGCAGAGTTGTTGCATGTATTTGAAGTTTAAATGACCAGACCCCTCGTGCCAGAGTCTACTATCATCAACAACATGTTTTAGTAGTAGAAAATAATAATATTTAGCAATAAACTTACTAAACGTATACAAACAAGACTGATGATTTTCCTCACCAACAACAATCTTGGAGTTGTCATGTATGTCATATATGGTTATAGAATTAGGTGTGAATTATACTCTTCATTTTATTGTGCCTGAGTGTGATATCTGATAAACAAAGAATAGATTCACAAATGGTTGTGGAACACTCAATACTTTCTAAAAACTTCCATGCTGGAGTTATACTCTCCCTCATCTAGTGACCTCTATTAGAGTAGCTTCAATCTCATGCACCCAACAAATTGGAAATGAAAAAGATGTATCTCAAAAGGAAACTACTACTTGAAAAGAACAAGAACAAGAACCTTCAATTAAGTGTATTCTGCCTCATCTTAGAAAACTAATAAGACCCACGTGCCAAGCAAATAGAGAAGCTTGAAGTGAATTACACATAATGAAAAAGGAAACATAAATGAACATATAACAACAAAAGCAAAGAAAATATGTTACCAATAAGCATCAAGGTTGTTCTATGAGATAAATCAATGTAGAACAAGTCAAACCAATAACATTAAAATTAAAACACCAAAAAATAGATGACAAAGCAATTCCAACACTCTAATTAGCTTCAATATTATGCACCCAACAATAGGTGCAGCAAATTTTTAATCACAATTTGGTAAAAAAATAATTTAAACAAGGTTTAAATACTTGATTTAGATATGCAAGAAATTTATCAGTTTCAATTTCATTTAGTGAGATCAATTACGAGTTCGATTCTTGAGACTAATAACCAGGTACCATTTTTGGTCAGGTTCTCTCCTCCTCTGACTGAACATGGCACTTTACAGTGGTCTATGCAAGTCTTTATTGGGTTTACCTTCTATGGTTACCAACCCAAATTCGGGTGGTGCCTCAACCGAGGGGGCTTTAATGATTTTCAAACTAAGTGGAAATTTATTACTAAGAGTCTTAATACAAATCAACACAATTACTCATAGTCTATCCATTATAAATTTTTTATTTTTTATTATTTTTTTTTTTTTTTTTTTTTTTTTTCAGCATATTTTTCTTTGGAATTGGATTTCTTGAAATGAGTTCACAGTCCTAGCTTTTCAGGTGTCTAAATTCATAAAAAAAGATATAATTATGGTACATATAGACATGTATGGCACATATTATCTCATACTAAATGTGGAAAATCACCATCTAATCAGTGGCATGTTATGGATGAATGATACATATAATGAATATAGTACAATAAACAATTTTCCATCAGGTTGGTCATGGAAAGACATGTATTACCTACCATTTTTTATCAGTTTAATGGGTCTACATAGGAACATTCTACGCATTATAATCATTTTTTTGTTATTCAGAATCTTCGACAACAATTTTGGATTATTGAAAACATTTAATTATTCTACCTTTTAGAGTTTTTGATTGGAATTGGGTTAAATAAATTTTGGTTAGTTTGTGTTTTTTAATATTTAAAATGTGTTTTTAAGATAAAAATAGAATAAAAATAAAGTCATTCAGATTGTGTAGAACTCACAAATAAACATATTATTCCAACAAATTCCCGTGGTCAAACAGTTGAGTGAGAATTTCTTTTGATATTGTTAATTGGTTTTTCACCTGTACTTTTAATAATATATTTTTGGCTTATTCGAAGTGGTTATTTATCTTTCAGATTTGAATTCACATGATTAAGTTGTTTGGTGAATTGGTTGACGATGAATCAACGACAGTCACATAGATCCATAATAAGGATACTGCAGACAAACTCAATATGAACAAGGAATTGCAGAAAATTGAAATGCCAACAACAAGGACACTAACATTCACTAATGTTCCTAGTTTGGAAAGTCTATAATAATTCACAACCATTCTCTAAATGATATTGAAAAAAAGGGCCGATAATGTAGTATCTCATAGGCCGGGATAATGACGACAAGCATAAGGATAGACTATTATTAGCCTTAGTAAGCTCCATGCACCAAAAATATTTTAGTAATATCAATTTAGTAAAATAGTTAATATAAACATAACCAGAAATAACGAAAATAATGGCAGAAACGCCATTTGAGCTAGAGACACTGGGCCAAGAATAATAAAAAAACTCACTGGAATTATCGAGGGGGGTTTAATGTTTTTCAAAAAATAGAGAACAGTCTAAACTGGTTACGCGTTAAACAGAGAACAATCTAAACTGGTTACACGCTAAACAAAGAATAGTCTAAACTGGTTCGAGAGGCTTACCTGGTTTAAATGAGGAGGCTGGACGAGGAGGTTGGGAAAGTTGCGAGCGATGAGTACAACCAACCAATTCCTCTCGTGCCAAGCTACAAAAAAAACTAAAAATGTCATTAAAAATTCCAATAAAACTTGTAAATATAAAATTTAAATTAAAAAGAACTAGAATTAATTTACCTCACAGTGCTTGGTGTGGCTTCATCTCAAACCAAACTCACAACGCTCAACAGGGCTTCAGCTCAAATCAACAGACCTCATAGCGTTGGACAATAGAACTAAAAATGAATAGACCTCACAGCACATGACAAATCAACAATATCGATAACTCTGCGACAGGCTCTGGCCTGTGTATATATAAAACGTTTTTTTAGCTGAATAAATAATTAAGTCGAATGTTGTATATATAAAACATTTTTTCAGCTGAATCAGTTATTCGGCTGAATTATTGGTTCAATCGAACTATTTTTTCGCCGATTTTTTCAACTCCAGCAAAAATTTTCGTTTAACACCTCGTGTTAGTCTAAACGATAAAAAGTTCGACAGAATGTTAGTAAAATAGTTCGGCCGAAAATAAAAAATTGTTTGGTCGAAAAATTGCGAATTTGAAATTTTGAGAGGCGTTTCTCAGAAAAGTGTAACCTAACTTCACGTTTTCACCCTTAAGAGATTAATCAATCTAAAACCCTTCACACCACAGGGATATCCCATTAAGATGCATATGATGCTTTGATGATCTACTGCTTTCTTCTTTTTAGAGGTACGTGGGCCCATGCATGTGATCCAAATATTTAGAAGTGGGTGACATCTGACTTGTTCCTACTCCATGCATCAAAGGGAGTCTGGTCCCTAAAAGATTTGTGAGGATATCCATTTTGAATGTAGTTAGCACAGTTATGTGCCTCATCCCATAGCTTCGAAGGAAGAGACCTTGCATGCAACATGTAAGTGGTCATCTCTTTTAGGGATCTATTCTTTTGTTTGCCCACTCCATTTTGCTACAGAGTGTATGGTATTGAATGTTGTAGCTATATACCAACCTCTAAACCAGGGAAAATTTTAAGAACCCCCTCTAAATTTATAAATATAATAAATGGGCGAATCTCCATGGTATATAGGAAAAATAGAAGGTGATTTTATCAATAATATAATATGTATATATAATTTTTTGGCGAATCTCTCACGAGGCATGGCGAATATTTTACTGAATTATAAAATCTTGTAAGATCTTGGCGAGTCTTTCACTAAATAATAAAACTTTGTAAAGTCCTAGTGAATCTTAGCATAGGCTACATGCTGGTTTAATTCCCCCATTTAAATAGGCTACATTCCAGGTGAATACCATGGGTCAATACCATGTGCCATTTTTGTTTTTATTAATTCTAATATTAGGGTTAATAATGTTTTTTTGCATGGTATTAATAACAATCTAGTCCATGGTATTTGTCCCATAGTATTTTGGCCATAGGTCTCACCTAAATATAACCCATTTTTTGAGTGTTCGTAAATATAAGGTGACTTATGGAGTAAATATAAAAGAATGTTTTATTTGTTTACCATACTTCTCATTTATTTATATTTTTATTAATTTACCATACCTCTTTTACAAATATGGTATTTGGCCCATAGGATTCGCTTAAAGAAAACCTCTTTCTTGAGCCTTCATAAATAGAACGAGGGTTATGGACTAAATATAAAAAGAGGTTTTATTTATTTACGATACGTCTAGTTTATTTATATTTTTATTTATTTACCATACCTTTTGAGTAAGTATAAAAAGACGTTTTATTTATTTACCATACCTCCACTTTACTTATATTTTTATTTGTTTACACCCTTACATGTATATAAGGTGACTTATGGAGTAAATATAAAAAATGTTTTATTTATTTACCATATCTCTCATTTATTTATATTTTTATTAATTTACCATACCTCTTTTATAAATATGGTATTTGGCCCATAGGATTCACTTAAATAAAACTTGTTCTTGAAAATGGGCGAATGGATTCACTTAAATAAAACCTATTCTTGAAAATGGGCGAATGGAAGGTTGTAAGTCCTCATTTCAAGGGCTAAATTTACCTTTTTTACCCTCTCCCTTAAAATAAGGTGGGCTATTTGAAGTGATTTGTAAAAATGTACTATGGTACAAAATATTAGCCCACTAAAAATTTAAAACCCCTTAATTTCGCCAAAGGGCGAACATTCGCCCCTAAAATTATCCTTGCTCTAAACAAAGATATAGATTATCAAATTTAGTATTAATTGTCATAGAAAAACTCGGTGACTTACAAAAATGCAATAAGAAAAGTATTCAAGACTTTTCACATGCAAATCTTCCGTTATCCCCTGCAACTTTGAACCTAGTACCGAACATAGCAAAGGTAGGTTAAACGCAATCCATGAGCTTTCCATGAGTGAGATTTCTCTCTTTTCCCATTGTGACTCATTTTTTCCACAAATTCGTCATCTCACCCTGCATTCCTTCCATACACTAACTAACAAAAAAACACAAAGCTTGTAAGGGAAAATAGAGAATAGAGACAAGCTTGAGATAAAGGAAAAATTAATTAGAATGAGTAATTAATTTATAACATATTTATAGAGATTTGAATTCATGTAGTCAAGGAAACAAACAGTTCACTAAACTATTTGAACTAAAATATTTTGACACATTAACCTAAATCTTAATCAATATTTTAAAGTATTAACTACATGATAAAAATAAAAAATAAAAAAGTTACATGATCTAAAATAGAACAAGGAGCCACTGTTGTGGCGCTAGTCCCTGCCGGTTAACAGAACAGTTTGGTGAGTTATTATTATGAGATTTAATTTGTGTTTAATTTGCATTATCATCAGAGATGGTTTGCATTACTAGTGTGTTGTAGGCATGCTTACTTGTATTAAGATTTAGTGAATTGGATAGTGAATTGTTGTATGGACTTTTTGACTTTATGCAAAGAGTGAAATATAATGAACTTTGCGTTTGTTAAGTAAGAATTGTGATAAATGTAAGATTAGTTTTAGATGTAATTTTCCAATGTGTCATGATTTAAAAAATGTTTAGATTAATAATTAAAATGTAATAAAATTTAAGAGTGAATCATGGAAAACTTGAGGGAAAAAAACTATAAAAGGTAATAATAATGCATTATAATGTATGAAGAATTAGAGAGTGTTAAAGTAAGTTATGTATTTTAATAAGCACGGGGTATAAAATATATTTAAATGCATAATAATGAATTCATGGTGCACAAAACATAGAATTTTGTTATTTTTTTACATTTGAATATTATGGAAATATTCATAAAATGATAATGAGCAAATAAACATTATTATGAATATAAGTTTGTTAATTAAATTCGTGGTGGAGAGTGTTCAATATTTAGATAAATCATTCTCGAAAGTCAAAGAAGAACTTAAGCATTTAAAAATTATGGAGTCTTGAACCCATGATTGAAAGATTAGATATCTAGTAACATGTTTGGACATAAGTGATACCATTCAGGTTAATGTCAATGATAGGAAATTATTCCATGGTCAAAAGAACAAAAGATATATTTATTTAAAAATATTGTTTATCATAACTTTAGTGTGAACTTTAAATTTGTCCAATTACTAATTAGCAAAGAAAATAAACCCTGCATCTAATTTCTAATTAGTAATTTGTTGCATTTAATTAATAATTTGTTGTGATGCAAAAGGACATGACTTTTGGTCTTTTTTATAGTTTTGGGTTAGTAAAAATAGCATCTAAGTACAATAGCAAAGTAATTTTGATAAGTTTATTTTATAAATTAAAAACTAAAATAAACAGATTAAAATTAAAAAAACATTTAAACTTTACGAGTTGAAATGTAAATTGATCGTGATCTGTAAGAAAAAATTCATTATCTTTTGGTGTTGTATACTCTTGCTTTCTGCAATATCTGTGTTCCATTTAAGTAAGTTAGTTTTTTATTGAAATTTTTTCGAAGTATGATGAAAGGACTTACGTCACAGATAAACAGATGCCATTAAACATAGTTGTTTTTCTATTTTGTGATTATCTTAATTAGGGAGTATAGTTTAATATAATTGATTTATTTGGCATAACATAAGCATAGCAGGTATGATGACATATAGAATGACGAAAAATGCGATAATTGAAAATAATAAAAGAATGGAGATTGACTATACCACTTCAAATTACTCTATTTATTAGTTAGAAATAATGTTTTGACAGCTTGATTTTTTAAAACTTATTATGTTATTAAACTTTATACCTGGTGACAAGAAAGGCTTACCTTGGCATAAGCTAATTATTGCAGGTTAATACAACTGGGAGAAATGATATTACATGTTATAAATTATCAAAATCATATTCAATTAATACTGTTTTAAAAAATACATAAAAGTTCATTTCAATGTGGGAATCTTTTTATTCAAGGAATTTTATATTTCAATGTGGGAATCTTTTTATTCAAGGAATTTTATTTCTTTGTGATTGGAAGTGTAATCTTTCCATTATGAATACTGAATAATAAAAATATTATAGGAAATTTATACTTAGTTAAAACTATAAATAATTTAATACTTATAATTAAATATGAATAGATAACCAGTATTTAATATTATATGGGTAATTTAAATCATAAAATGCATTATTTATTTAAACATCAAAGATAGAGTGTGATATTATAATTAAATAAAAACAAATAATAATAATATTTTTATATTGGATCAGAGATATTTAAATTTAATTATAATTGGCATGTTTATCATGATTAATAATAGTAAAAAGTGTTTAATCACAATTAACATGGTTGTGATGCTAATGCATGGTCATCTCGCTAATCCATGGTCAAAATGGTCAATCATCATTAAAATGGTGAATGATGGTAAAGCGTGCCCAATGTAGTTAACAAATATTAAAAATAAACAAACCCAACTATTAAATAAATGAGTTCAAGTAACTAAATATAGTAGATAGAAAATGGTGAATGATGGTAAAGCATGACCAACATGGCTATCAAATATTAGAAACAAACAAACCCAAATATTAGATAAATGATTTCAAGTAACTAAATATAGTAGATAGTAATTTATATTTATGAAACTTGTTCAAATTGAATTATAACATTGATTTTCTACATAAAATCAAATATATAACACATAAAGAGCCTAATTTATTAAACATTAGCATAATGAATCAAGAGCCATAGAGACAAAATAAAAACTGCCAATGCCAATTTTTATTAACTAATAATTAATGCAACATTCCACTAGATGAATGTTCAAATACAAGATGATCATTTAAGAACATAGGATTTGTGCTGTAACATTTTGTCATTCTGTCAATACAATGTCATTTTGTCAGCAATGGCAGCACTTCATTCCAAGTTTGCATGTTTCAAAAATTTCAGTTGAAGGGGATCCCATGGAATTTGCAGAAATTTATGCTTCTTTATACCAGCTTAGCTGCTGAATTTTAACAAGATCATTTCCAGACTTTCCTAGAATGGCTGCAACTGTGCGTTCAGATGTTACAACTTCAACTGTAGTTTTTGTGATAAGCTCACCAGCTGCTGTCACACTGCCAAAGGTGATATACAATGCCAAGGACATTAGTACATAAATAGTGATCAGCAAAACCACCATGATAGCAGCAATTGACAAAATTTTGCAAATGTTGTGTACCTTTCAAATCTAGCAGAAGTCCGTTGACGAAGAATTGGGTCCTCAAACTCAGAGAAATTGCCAATACTGTTTATATTGCGATTTGACTGAATTTTGAAACAAAGCATATAGTTAGTACTACAGGGGTTGGTGTTTGCAGACAGATTTATGGTTAATTATCTTAAATAGAAATTTAATTGCAGCAAGGAATCTGCTTTTGTTCTAAGAAATCAAAATCAAAAAGTAGCAACAGAGGGACAGTAGACGAATTGTTGGAAAATGTTGGAAAATGTCGGAGGGAGATCAAGAACTGCATACAAAATGGGTGCACTTGTTTGCTGTGGATTGCCTGAAATTTCAATCAGTGCTTCAGATTTTCCTGGTCTAACTTCAAGAAGATTAACTTTGGCATGAGAAATCTGACCATACAAAGAAAACATGATCAGTAAATAAAGTGACTTCATAGCAAGGCATCAACAATTGAGCTTGTACTGTGGTGCTCTTGTGGGCGGACAACTGTCCCTCGTCGAGATCCTGGAAAGTTACTCGACTTGGGTTTTACCCTGTTCGCGCCCGTTGGGTTATTATTGTTACTTGGTTGTTTAGCTGTGCAGTCTCTGTGATTTTTCATTTGTATTTGTTGTATTGTGTGCGGTGAAAACACAATGCGGTTCCTGCCTGCTCGGTTAACTGTATAGCAAACGTTTGGTTGCGGTTCTGTTGTTCCAGGTCCGGCAGTATTGTCTGTTCATTTCCCTCAAGAGTCCATGGTTATTTGAGCATTATAAGTTAATGGAATTCTAGTTAAATACTGAGGGTTTCTGTTACCTGCATGGCTTTTATGAGCGATATAACCTAAGTTGAACCAAGGTTTTGGGGGTGGAAAGGTTTTGGGGTCTTATTGGGGGCCTCGCATCGTTCGAGGTGAAGGGCACGTGGTCGGGTGACTCCCAAGCGGATGTGTAACGTTGGTATGAATCGGACCCTGTTCGCGCCCTTTGGGTTATTATTGTTACTTGGTTGTTTAGCTCTACAATCTCTGCGATTTTTCGTTTGTATTTGTTGTATTGTCTGCGGTGAAAACACAATGCGGTTTCTGCCTGCCGTGATACTGTGGGCTTCTCTTAGCTACATGGGTTTTATGGAAATTTCCGTAAATGTCGGTTTCGACCACCATTTTGGACCGAGACGACCTGGGTGAAGCTATGGTTCTTGGTACAGATTGAGTGGCAGTCTTTTGTAGTTTGAACTGTTTTTGCAGATGAAGAGCTAAATAAATTGGGGTTTTTGAACTGTTTGAAATGTTAAAATATTGAAGATTGCAGTGTGTTTTGTAACTGCACGGTTTGCTATCCTAGGCGTGTATTCAAGGTTTTTCGCTTGTATAATGTATGTGTATGTTTACTTTGGTGCATAATGTTTTTTTAAGTTTGTAATTCTGTTATGGATGTATGAATATTCGACTCTGATATTACTCCTAGAACGGAAGGTTGCTTTGTTGACTAAAGTTTTATAAGACTAAAACACATGCCTAAGATGGCTTGTTGCAGCTTTGCAATGTTGACGAGATCTCTTTTGATTTGCAAAAACAATTTATTAGAAAGTGAGTATTGTACATACCTGAACCAACTGATCAGTTTCGAAAGAACACCGAGGAAGCTGTTCTCTTTGTAATATTCTAATATTGGAAGCTGTTGTGTGCCTCATATCAGAAGTCAGTGCAACACCCCTGCCAATTAGACAACACAATTTCAAAATAAGATCAAGTTGCTGAAACGTACTTTATCATATGCAATCCTATTACTGGTTACAGAACTGTATCTGCGATCAAACTTCAGATTCACGCTAACTAGCTAAACATGAGAATGCAGAAGGAGAGATCAAAAGTGTGAGGCTACAAAGTCATAAACTTCTGGAACAAGGCTTGCAGCACGTGCTTTTCAATGAGATCTAATAGAAACATTGGCTGAAAATATTGCACAATGCTGAGGATGTAGGCAATTATGAGATTGGCATTGTTTTAGTATAGAACAAAGGGGCAAAATGGTGCAACAAAATGCAAACAACCGACTAGAAATTTTAGGCACGGGTTTCATAAAAAGGTTTAAGTCCCCTTGCCGAAGTACTCCAAAGGTAGCTTCTGCATACACGACACTGTGTGTGAAGTGCACTTCAAATCATATAAAAAATGAAATGGGTTGAGGTAAACTTACTGCTTGGACATTCTTTATCATGCTTATTTTAAAAGCTTGCATCATTTTATTTATTATTTGTAAATAACTATGTGTCATGATCTTTCTTTTTTTATTCTCGAGTCAAATGAATGCAATTAAACTAAAACACAATGCACACAGAATCCAGACTAACACATAGGAAAGTTTTAGAGACATATATGAAAAACCAACTGAAGCACAAAATAAACGTACTTTCACGTTGAACTCTGACCGGTTCTGTTTTAGAAGATAAAGAATTGCAAAAAAGTCATTTGTATCTATATCCGAATCCAACAGAATTTGATGCGGTGCTCCATGTGATGGAAAAATTTGACAACTTAGGTAAGCTAACAGAAATATTTGGGAAAGAATAAAAACACGTGACATCATCATGATGCTCTCTCACGAGCTGCACTTTATATCATCAACTGCAGTTGCTCATGCAAATAAACTAGTTGAGTCAAAACAGTACTCAAATTATGCAAGACTGAAATAACATGGAATTGTAACCTAAAACATCTCAATTCAATTTTGCATCTAATAATATCTTGATCCATAAATAAAACAAAGATGTCTGGATATGGTATTTGCAAAAAAACCTGAAATCCTTGCAAACAGAAAGAAGCATCAAATACTTGCAGATTGTACTTGCCTTATGTGAGCAGGGAGCAACACAATTTCAAAATAAGATCAAGCTGCTGAAAGGTATTTTATCATATGCAATGCTATTACTGGTTACAGAACTGTATCTGCGATCAAACTTCAGATTCACGCTAACTAGCTAAACATGACAATGCAGAACCATATTCATATTACTTTTGCATTTGTTCTGGATGTGAAGGGCAGCATGTTCCTGCATTTTGTAATCTGTAGAACAAATAGTTAGTTAGAATAAAATGATAGCATTGTAAATTGAAGAGAGGACATATTTGAGAGAAAACATGTTAAGGAGTTATGTGAACTAAGGTTTCTTGTGCAATCCTTATATCATGTACAATGTGTCAAAAGCTTGTTTAACATTAAAAAGAGTATTTGATAGACTAAAGCTGTATAAGAGTAAAACAGATCTCTAACATGGCGTGTTCCATGTTTCCAATCTTGACAACATCTCTTTTAATTTGCGAAAACAATTTATTAGAAACTCAGTATTGTATATACCTAAACCAACTGATCAGTTTCGAAAGCACACCGAGGAAGCTGTTCTCTTGGCAATATTCTAATATTGGCAGCTGTTGTATGCATCATTTCAGAAGTCACTGTAGCAGTGCTGCTAATTAGAGAACAAAATTTCAAAATAAGATCAAGCTATTCGAACGTACTTTATTTAAGATTAAAAGGAGTATTTGATTGACTAAAGCTGTATAAGACTAAAACACATGCCTAACATGGCTTCTTGCAGCTTTGCAATGTTGACAATATCTTTTTTGATTTGCAAAAACAATTTATTAGAAAGTGAGTATTGTATATACCTGAACCAAGTGATCAGTTTCGAAAGCACACCGAGGAAGCTCTCCTTTTTGTAATACCCTAATATTGGTAGCTGTTGTGTGCCTCATATCAGAAGTCAGTGCAGCACCCCTGCCAATTAGACAACACAATTTCAAAATAAGATCAAGCTGCTGAAAGGTATTTTATCATATGCAATGCTATTACTAGTTAGAGAACTGTATCTGCCATCAAACTTCAGATTCATGCTAACTAGCTAAACATGAAAATGCAGAACCATATTCATATTACTTTTGCATTTGTTCTGGACGTGAAGGCCAGCATGTTCCTGCATTTTGTAATCTGTAGAACAAACAGATAGTTAGAATAAAATGATAACATTGTAAATTGAAGAGAGGACATATTTGAGAGAAAACATGTTAAGGAGTTATGTGAACTAAGGCTTCTTCTGCAATACTTATAGCTGTATAAGAGTAAAGCAGATCTCTAACATGGCTTGTTCCAGTTTTCCAATCTTGACGAGATCTGTTTTAATTTGCAAAAACAATTTATTAGAAACTCAGTATTGTATATACCTGAACCAACTGATTAGTTTCGAAAGCACACTGAGCAAGGCGTTCTCTTGGTAATATTCTAATATTGGTAGTTGTTCTGTGCTTCATTTTAGAAGTCATTGCAGCAGTGTTGCTAATTAGACAACAAAATTTCAAAATAAGATCAAGTTGTTCAAAGGTACTTTATCACATGCAATCCTATTACTGGTTACAGAACTGTATGTGTCATCAAACTTCATATTCACGTTAACTAGTTAAACATGGCAATGCACAAGGAGAGATCAAAACCATGAACCTACAAAGTCATAAACTTCTGAAATAAGGTTTGGACTTCAAATGATATAAAAAATGAAATGGGTTCAGATAAACTTACTGGTTTGAAATTCAACATTGAGTCCGAGCAAGAATACCAATGGAATGAGTGGAAGCTACCAGAAATGTATATCAGTCATTGTGTCCTTTGTGCTTTGTAGATTGGAAACCATGTGAGCATTCTTCAGATTGTAAACTGCAAATCATGTCAGCAGTCTCCAGATATATGGCATATTCACATGGTCTGTGGGATAAATTATTTCCTGGTAATGTTACCAGATTTTATGCAAAGCAGTTACCCTATAGCATTTGTTTCGAAAATATAACTCTACGTTTGACTTTGAATCAGATGTGTTTAGGAACATGGAAAAAATTTAAGCAAATTGTAGAGCTAGCAGTAAACATAAACATAGGTAATATAAAAAAAAACCTTTCGAGCCCAAAACTTTCATTTGGCTTAAGGTTATAATGCTATTATAATGAAAAATCATGCGGATCAAGCAACGGTCAGCAATTGATCGATTGCATATAGTCCCAGGGAAGGACTAATAATACCAAATGCATTATGTCATAATTCCATTTTCAAACATCATATATTCATTTTAAAGTCCATATAGTTTGATGCTATTTATAAAGTCTAGCTTCAAGCATGTTGTAGAATGCGTTCGATCTCAAATACAAGACAGAAACAGAAACAATACAAATAGACATGTATAAAGACTTTCTAGGCCTCTTTCCTGAATCGTTAGCTACACTATGCAACAAACAAAAACTAACATAGCATTCAGCCATAACATAGGAGGAGACAGAAATGACTAGCTGATTCAATATACAATTTGTCATTTAACTTGAGTAGATAATAAGTGCCATGTTTAATCAATCTATGGAATCTTTGGTGTTTGCATTCAGCAGCTGTAGATACAAAATTATTGCTGATCTGATGTTGCATTTGATGTATTCAATGATAGAATTTAAACCAAACATGGTACTTTTTAAGATGCGACAAAAATATAAATACAAAAGCTGCCAAGACAATCTCTGGTTGTCAAGCTTGAAGCATGATGCAGAATGCGTTCCATTTGAGATACAGAACAGAAACAGAAACAGTACAAACACATATGCATAAAGACTTTCTAGCCTTTTTTCATCAACTGTTGCGTTACATATTCTTTGTAAATGAGTCAAAATTGCAAGTCAAATACTTGTATTATCGTGAGAGCATAATATGAAGAAACATATTCATATTACTTTTGCATTTGTTATGGATGTGAAGGCTGCCATGCTCCTGGATTTTGTAATCTGTATAACAAATGGTTAGTTAGAACAAAATGATAACAGTGTAAATTGAAGAGAGGACATATTTGAGAGAAAACATGTTAAGGCATATGTTGATGTACCTTCCATTTGTTAGTTGACATGTAATAGCTCACTATCTTCATTGAGTGTGAACTTGCTCTGAATTGTGAAGTCACGTAAGATGTAAACAGTGGTAGCTTTCTGTTGCAAATATGTCTCATATGACATTGATTTTAAATCAGGAAGTAAGTCATGTAATAAGGGCTCCCTGATAATGCACTGGACAAAGTTATTTGTAATGGATTCTATTACAGCATTTATACAATGCTTGTAGAGGAAAGGGCAATTATCATTGCATTGTGAACAGAAAATTGTTGCATTGGCTATTGCTATGGATGAATTCACTAGGCAGTTACAAATTGCACAAACAAGTTCGAAAGGAGTTGAATATGGATTTGTTGCGGTTAGAATACCTTCGACCTGTTTATAAAACATTCAAACGTTAATTTAGATTATTACATGCCAAATGCAAATGCAGCAAAAACATTATTATTGCTATACTTACAACATAGGTAGATGTAGTTAGTTTTGTGAGATTGTTGAGTGCATCTGTGTTAAGTTCAGTCATGAACGTTGACTTCGATGCTCTGAATATTGTTTCTGTTGTGTTTACCTTTTTTGTTAAATTTTTGAAAAGAATGAGCGGAAAGTGTCCTTTTTGCAATTGTTTTTCCATTGAAAGGAAAAATTGTTCATATGTGTCAAAGAGTTGCAACTGTAGAACAGAAATTGTTATGTATTGAAAAATACAAAAAGTAATATGCAACTACATTGTTCGTATGCATTGAAAAATTGCAATTGCAGAAGACAAATTACAAAAACTATGGACAAATTACAACAACTATGTATTGAAGTGATGCATGTTATCTACTGAAAATTAGGAATAAGTAACATCTGAATACATACAATTGCATTGTCGTTTTCAGAATCTCCATCTTTGATATGGAGTATGTAATGCAATCCAACTCGTTTGGCAAGTGTAACGGCAGCAGCGATTGTGCCAATTGGGTACATTTCTTTTTTGTTTGCAAATTTCCTAATGGTCGTATTGGGAATGAAGCAATATTCTTTGCAAACTTCAGGTACAGTTTCTATGATACTTGATTCATTAAGCAATATTATTTTGTCACAGTCACCGCGATCATAAACACTTTTAGGCAATATCCTGAAATTTGTAATTGAGATGCTGTTGCCTTGCAAAATTTTCTGTTCATGTCGCTCTACCAAATGTGCAGGTACACTCAACGTTATAGTCATCATTCCTTGAGCATCTGTTAAATCAGCTCGCAATACTTGACGTGATTTGTTTGCTTTATCAAGGAATGCACTATAGACAACCATTATGTCTCCAACAAATAGCTGCCCAATTTTACGACTATTGAGATCTTCAATTGATACTTTAATTGGCAGTATCTGTTTTTGCCTATTAAAATTGCTTAGTTAGAAATTGCTATAAACATTTGTAGAATACTATGTTTCTCCTAAAGACTGAATAACTAGAAATAGATTAGAGTGTTGTGTTTCATATGCATACCTTTTTGATGTATCATTTTGCACATTTGTTGAATGAAGTTTGGCTGCGATTGTTTCAGTTGGACTAACACAGGCAAACGCATGGTTCAATATGATGTGGATATTATCACATGTATTTTGTGATAAGCAATCAATAAAGAAATTGTGATATGTAACCTGTACATGTCTTCTTGCTGCATTGTTTGGGGGGACTTACTACTAGTTCTTTCTTCACTCGTCCAAGATTTTCTAATTTATATACATTTAAATATAGATATGTAAAAAGAGAAGATATATATAGTAAACATTAATATTTTAAATAGAAAATAGCATATTTGTATAGTTGTCATACATACCTTTTCAAAGCAAGTGGTTGGTTTGCCTTTCCTAATTCAGTTGTGTGGTCTATTTCTTCAGTTGTTTGTTTTCCTTTTTCAGGATTTATGCTATGTTGTGGGGAAAAATGCCTATGCAGGACGATCCTATCCACCTAAGGTGTGACAGTGCCTTAGCAACAAACAGAGACAGCTATTCTGGTTTCTTCCTTTATGAAATGGGAAAGAAGAGAGATCAATGGACTTACCGGTGTCTTCTGTTTGTCCCTCGATCTAGATCCTCTTCTCCTTTGGATGTTCACAGCTACTTGCCTCCTCGCAAAACCACAAGAGAACAGCTACTTGCCTTCCTGCAAGATCACAAGAGAACAGCTACTTGCGACAAGAGAACAGCTACTTGAGACAAGAGAAGAACATAACACAAAGGCAGATATTCATATTCATAAACGATTCAGGATTAGAAGTAAATCAAATGCACTAATGCAATCATACATCAAAGATACATCAGTATATAGGAGAAAACCAAGATAGCTTTATTGATAAATAACAAGGTTCAGGAAGAGATACAACCCAGAGGGCTCCAATCCAGCATCTCCTTCCCAGCAGAATGGAATTCCTATCTTTACCTCCCTTCAAAGCATTAAGCACCCAATGATTCCAGTCTCAAACCAACAACAATTCTTTGCAATAACAAAATTCCAGCCTCCTCTTCCCATGGAGGAGAGATCTATATATAGATCTTTTGGAGAGAGGATGAGTCAGCTTGAGGCTGGTATGAAACTGACTAGTGTCCTCTCTCTCTCTCAGTTCTTGAGTCCACTTGGAGGTTCTTGCTTCCACTTGGAGATTTGGAACCTCTTACTCATCACCAGTCGAATTCCTTGATGCAAGTGTCATTTTGGAAGCTTCCTAGGCATTGATACATTGAGAAATGAGCCTGCCACTTGTCCAGTTACGCTCAGCGCAGGTAGCCTTTGTTGCAGTTGACATTCAACGCAGGTAGACAGTGGAGCAGTTGACATTCAGCGCAGATGCTCAGTGGAGCAGTTGACATGATCCAGAATTGGCTTGTTTTTGAGTGTTTTCAGGTGGAGAACTTCTGTGAATTCTTGTGGTTTGTTGGCCTTGTTCCTCTAGGGGTAGGAACAACATGTTTAGGGACTTTGGATCCCTTGATTATGGACATTTCATGCTCAATGCTGTAAGGCACAAAAATGTCTATAACAGTTGCCCCCTAAAGTATGAGGCCGTTTATCGGGTGAAATGCTTTATCCAGGAGGGTCCGAAGTTCATCCATTTGTTGGGAGGAGACCTATAATAAAGTACAATACAATACATTATGATTCATACTGCTTTCATGATCTAGCTGAGGCGGGCATTCCCATGCTCAGCTTTATAAATTCATTTTTGTACATAGCACAGACAATCGTCTGATGGTAGACTGATAATTTTGGTGAAATTATCATCCTTTGAGTAGGATGATCATCTGCTGCAATGATGTACATGTCAAATGTCTTTATTTTTCCTGAATATATATCGCAGCCCGGATGGATGAAAGTAGATCCGGGGTCTTCAAACTCGTTCGATCTTCACTCTAAGTACAAGTCGATCCATGTGAGAATTGCGCTGAAGTCGAACATGGAGAGACATCGCTTGATTACTGGTCAATAATGTAAACCGTTAACAAGCGCGAGAGGAATCACCGATAATGATAATGACCCTCAAGGTACTGCAGTACAATTCACGTGGTGTGAATAAAGGACTTGGCGTCGAACACCACGCAAAATCTTCTGGTCGAAGGTCATTGATGTATACCTGTCGCCGGAAGTGAGAAACCTGCCATTGAGGCATGCAAGCTTCAAAGTACTGAAGGGGTTGTTCCTAGATCAACTTCTTGGATAATGAGTTGATGTCGACAAGAAGCGATCCGTCAAAGGAGGGCCTTAATGAATCCCACATCAGTGACACGGAACGGAGCTAATGATTTTAATGGAGGTGAAAACGATCTGTGACATATGATTCAGGGTGGCGGTCATGAACGGATGAAGGATAATGTATGGCAGTGGATGGGACCCGGTTGACTCTTTCTGAACGACTTCTCTTGAACATGTGGCGACACTGATGCGATGGATCGGTAGCATTACCCCAATTATGGAAGGTATGGCGAGACCATGGTGATGTGACCCGTGAATGAAACAACCCAACCCGATTGTGGTACGGAGGAAAAGTGTCATGTTCAAGAGCGACTTGCTACCATCAAAGTTTTCTTTAGTTTTCTCCCAATTTTTCCCCAGTCATTGCTGACCAGTACCTCTTTATTTTTGTCAAGCTTGAGGAGGATAACATATGCTTGTTCTATAACCTGCCCTTCGGGCAAGCCCATCGCTATGTTTTAACGAGCCTAGCGATAGTGAAACTCGTTCTCGTCTAAAGACAAGTTTGTCGCTATTTAGTGGTTTAACGAGTCTAACGACAAAGACAACTCGGTCCCTTTTCATTTTTAGAGAGTCTGAAAAGGTACGTAAAGTTAACTCCAAAATTCCTTTTTCGTCATCTAATCCCTTAAGTCCGAAAAAGTATAAAACAATACAGAAGGGATGAGTTTTCGATCGTTTTAACGAGCCGAACAAAACAAGCGCTCGATCTTTTTGTGCAATAATCCCTCAGGTCCAAAAATATTAAAATCTAGAGGAGGGATAGCACTTCCGGTCACTTTAACGAGCTGGAAGGCCAAAACTCAGCAATCTTTTCATATTTTACGAGTCAGTTGAAAAGAGCTTAAAGAAGACTCGTCTTTTGAGGAACGAGTGATAAACAGGGTTAGCAGCTGATTCCAGGTACAGGTTGGAATTCTCCAATCACGGCAGTGTCACAAGGATGGCTAGGTGAAATCACTCTTCACAGCTGTTCCTCAAAATGGGTAAACAATCAGATGGAGGTGAACGATCGGCCAAATGAAAAGTGGAGGTGATGGTGCACAAAACACGACCAAGGCTTTTATGGTTGATCAGGTTACATACTCAATGGTTATTTACCGGGATGGGTTCATTTTTTAACGATCTTGAATGCGCCAAAACACTGCTCAATATCGCTTTTCTATTTTTTAACGAGCATAAATTCCGCTTTAAAACTACTCGACATCTTGCGTTTATTTTTTAACGAGCATGTATTTTATGCTAAAACTGCTCGTATATTATATGGTCAAATTTTTTATTTTTTACCATAACTAGCTTTGCCCTTTTCAAAGATAGTACTGCATTCTCAATTGTTGCATCAAACTTAGTTAGAAATGAATAACATTTGTTTGAAAATGAGATTAAAAACCCTAATATTTCGCTTTGAACTACGCAAAAAGCAATTAAAAAGTGTTTTTACCCCTCATTTTACCATTTCATTTGGACTTGGTTTGTTGGAGCTTTGGAGGTGCCTCTTCCCCCTTGATTTTCATCAGCTGATTCCGGGAGATTCTGCGGATGATTTTCGGCGTCGTCTGGACCAGGTAGGAGCTAAACCCTAGCTCTTTCTTTTCATGGTTTCCTTTTCCCATTCTGTGCCTGTTTTCCTGTTCTCCTGAGCCCCTGGGGTTTTGCCAGGGCGCTCTGCCATCAGCGCAGGCAGTCCATTCGAAACCTGCGTTGAATGTCAAGCTGCCTTAAGGCAGTTTGACCTTCAATGCAGGTAGGACACTTGCCAATTGCGTTGATCATAGAAAAGCAGTTCTATTGCACAGTTTTTGATGAAATTTTGCCAGTTTCTCATCAAATCCGGGATCTTACTCTTTCTCTTGTTTGTTTTGCAGGGACTTTTGAGCAAAATGACCCTCACATGGCGAGAACGAGAACATGAAGAGGAGGACATGATTTCCCTCCATGACCCTGTCACGGTGAACGCGCTGCGGAACTGTGGCCTGCTGAAGTTCTTCCGTATCTCTAGTATGAGAGCACAGATCTCCTTACTGCAGTACATGCTTGATGCTTGGGATCCTATCAACCAAGTATTCCAGATTAGGGGCAAATCCATCCCCTTGACCATCGTAGACATTTACTTCTTGACTGGGTTGTCAAGGCGGGGTGCCCCCATTTCTTTGTCAGGTTCGGCCCGAGGGAATGACTCCGTGAGAGATTATGTCCGCCAGTATTGCAGGGAAGGTTCCCAGCCGAGCAAAGACGGCAAGGTTGTTATCCGTGAGATTACTGACAGGTCTCTCAGGTCCATTCTGTATACTATTGGTAGGATGGCCGGTAGTGCATCTCTTCATGTTGCCAACAAATCTTATGTGCAGCACGCCTTGGAGTGTCTCCAACCGAAAGTATTCAACTGGTGTGATGCAGTACTTCTTCAGATGAAAAGTCAGTTGAACAAGGTAAAGGACGGGAAGTTGAAGAACTTTGGATTTGGTTCTATTTTGACTGCCTTCGCCTTGGAGAAAATACCACTGATGCAGCCTCAATATATTGCACTTGACTTGCCTTCTCCCACCGAGCCACGCATGCAGAGATGGGTTGACCACATGTCTAGGCATGCTGGTCAATCTCAGATTACTTTCACTGATACCTTCTTCAGGTGGTTCGAGCGTCAGGAGATGGTCTATTCCGAGTATCCATATGTTGGCATGGATTTCCGAGGTGATCCGGATTTGGTGTTACCGGATGGCGAACAGTGGGGCGCTATTGGTAAAATCTCTGATCATATCACTGTTTACTGTTTTTATTCATAATGTTACTGTGCTTTATTCTGTCAAGACTTTAATCAAACTCTTGTGTGCATTGCAGATGTTGGTCCTGTTCGTCCAGCAGTTCGCCCGAGAGCGCCAGTCGCTGCCCCAGCAGGGGAGACTGCTGGGAGGGTTATTCTCCGCGATCTTGACATGACCGAGACCCTTACAGCTGTGCAGGAACAGGTTGAGAGCCTTACTCTCGGCATTCCCGATGTGAGGATTGATGAGTTACCTTTACAGTTGCAGCGACATACTACTGGTGTGCCTAGACGATGGACTCGTCTCTTGCGCATGGTCGCACAGGCCGTGACGTGCTATCATGAGCATCACTAGGCTAGGGTGCCCCCTAGCATTTTCGAGTTTTTGGGTCGTACGACCGATTTTGTATTGGTTACAGAACATTATGTATGAACGATAAACAGATTTTATATATATATTTTGATTTTCGGGGTTTATTCTGGTTGAGTTATGTGATCCACTTGTACAATACTGATGATGTGTCTCTTTTTATAAATGTCGCAAATGTCTATCTAACACATAGTTTGCTAATGAGTCAGTTAATGTGTTTAAGTTCCTGGAAATATGCTGGTATTGAATTAAATCAAACTGTCTTTCCAAAATCTTAACCCTTAGAAACATGCGATAAATAGCTGGATTGCGGACAGAATATATACCATTGAGTTGTAGTATCACGAGTTGTGAGTCTAGCCTGACAATTAGTCGGCGTATACCATGGGTGATGGCATCAGAGAGGAGTTCTATCAACGCGCTATACTCAGCGATATTATTCATTGATTGCCCAATACACACACCTCTGAAACTCACTAACTCGCCGCTTGGATCAAAAATGGCCCAGGCCGCAGAGGACAGGTTCCGCGAACTACGACTCGCTCCGTCGGCATATCCCACACATGTCTCAGAAAGGTTCGACATCTGCAATGAATGTAAAAAGGTGGATTACTCGACCAAAACAAACACTTTAGCGAAAACAAAATACAACAAAAGCACACAGGTTACTATTTAAGCATAGTAACGCTTGAGGTACAACCCATTGCGGGGTTGCGCCAGTGGAATTCCGTCATAATCCATTAACTCGTAGGCTCCTTTTGCTAACACTCGTTTAACAATATAGGGACCCATCCATAAAGAATTAAATTTACCTGCTCCCAATTTGTCGGATTCTTGGTCGTAAAGCAAGACCAAGTCACCTTCTGAGAAGACACGGGGTTTGACATTTTTGTCGAACTGCGCCTTGACTCGTTTCTTATGAGCTTCGTTAGCCAAAGCGGCGTCACGACGGGTTTCATCCAATTGGATTAATTCCAAGAAACGGGCCTCTTCTTCCGAAGTTCCGGGGAGGAGATCAATTGCGAGTTTAAGCGACGAAATTTCGCACTGGACTGGTAAGACTGCCTCCAGGCCATACACCAGTTGGAAAGGTGTGAACCCAGTCGCATTCTTTACCGATGTTCGGTAAGCCCACAAGGCTGAGTACAGGATTAGGTGCCACCTTCTTTTGTGAACTCCGATCATCCTTTGCAACATACGCTTCAGGACTTTGTTAATTGCTTCAACTTGTCCGTTGGCTTGCGGATAATACGGGGTAGAGCTGTCGTGAGATAGCCCTAGCTTGGCAGCTAATTCAACCATCATGTGATTACGAAAATGCGATCCATGATCTGTAACTATAGCCTGTGGTACGCCGAACCTGGCGACTACATGATTAAAAAAGAAAAGGGCAGCTGTTTCACCAGTGTTATCCAATGTAGGCATCGCCTCGGCCCATTTGGTAAAATAGTCAACGGCGACTATAATATACCTATGCCCCCCGGTCGAGGTGGGGTTACATTGCATGAAATCGATGCCCCATTTGGCGAAAGGCCCAACAGCAACTATTGGCTGTAAAGGTGCGGGTGGTCTTCTGGTTTTGCTATCAAAAATTTGACAAGCATGGCAACTTCTGACTGCGATTATGCAATCTTTGAACATGGTTGGCCAGAAGTATCCTGCTCGTAATATTTTTTGTGCTGTTGCATATCCAGATTGATGTCCCCCACACGCGCCTGAATGACACTCATTCAGGGCTTTTTCGGCCTCCTCATGGGTAAGGCACCTCCTCAGAAGTGTATCGATACCACGACGGTAAAGCATATCACCGACGATCATGTAGTCTTTAGCTTGGTATCGTATGCGTTTCTGTTCAGAGTGAGAGATGTTAGGCCTGAACTTTTGGGTTTGGAGATAAATTATGATATCTCCATACCACTCATTGCTTGCAGATATCAGAAACAAATTCTCGTCCACGATTGATTCTTCGGATGTTTCATCGTTGGACGACGATGGGAGATCGCACAATAATTCTGCGAAAACTAGAGCTTTCTTTGATTTGGATTTTACAAATTCCAGATCAAACTCTTGAAGGATCGCTATCCATTTTGAATATTTGCCCCCCAGCAACTGTCGCGACAGTATATAAGTCATGGGGTTGCAATCCGATAAAATGGTAGTTTTCCGAAAGAGGACATAATGTCGAAACCTTTGAATCGCTTGAACAGCCGCAAGCGCTAGTTTTTCAACATAAGAATATTTACTTTCTGTATCATTTAAGTTTTTACTTAAATAATATATAGGATGTTCAATTCCATCAACTTCTTGAACTAAAACCATCGCAATGGTCGTATCCGCTGCAGCCAGATACAGGTTAAAATCTCTTTGATAGTCCGGGGCATACATTAATGATGCTCTTACTAGAGAATCTTTCAGAGCGTCAAAGGAAGCTTGCGCGACCTGATCCCAGACGAAAGGTACATCCTTTTTCAAAAGACGAGTATAACCTTTAGCAAGTTCTGCGTAATTTGGAATGAACCTCCTCAGAAAGTTTGCTTTCCCTTGGAGTTTCTGAATCTGAAGCAAATTTGAAGGTGGAGGCAAATTAATGATTGCCTGGACCTTGCAAGGGTCGAGACGAATCCCATCCTTGGAGACTACAAAGCCAAGTAAACGACCAGAACTGACGCAAAACACACATTTGTGCGGATTGAGCCTTATCTTGTAGTGTCGGCAACGTAGAAATATCGCTCTTAAATGCTGCGGATGATCAGTCCGCTTTCGCGAATGAGCCGGAAGGTCGTCAAGATATGGTTGAACGATGTTCTTGATGTCATGGAAGGCATAATTCATTGCCCTCTGAAACGTTGCCCCTGCGTTCTTTAAACCAAAGGGTAATTTTCGATAAGTGAATGTGCCCCACGGACAAATGAATGCAGTCTTTGACTGGTCCTGTGGGCGGATATTTATTTGATTATACCCAGAAAATCCATCCATAAATGAAAAGATTTCGCATCCGGCGCATTCATCAATTATCTGGTCGATGAAGGGTGTAGGGTAGTTGTCCTTTGGACAAGCTTGGTTTACATCCCTATAGTCGACACACACTCTAATCGTCCCTTGTTTCTTCATAACAGGGACAATATTCGATACCCAATCGGTTAGAGGAATCGGGTAGATGAAACCAGCATGGAGAAGTTTTTCAACTTCTGCCTTAATGGCAATGGCTTTCTTGGGGTGCACCTGCCGAAGCCGTTGTCTTACTGGTTTGACATCAGGATACATCTTGATTTCATGTTCAACAATACTCGAGTCAATGCCTGGCATTTCATCGTATGACCAAGCAAAGACATCTCTGAACTCGCGAAAAAGAGCGTTATATATTTCCAGTTCTGAAGGAGAACAACCTTTGCCGACATAAATATTCTCTACAAAATTTGGTTTAGTCGAGATATTTATGGCTATAGTCTCTTCAATATTGGATAAGTTTCGCTCGGAATCCATCGTATTTACAGTATTTGATAGGAATTCAAAAACTGAAGGGTGATAAAGGTCATGTTGAGTATCTTCTTCATATTCTGGAAGAAGGGAACGATGGTGGTGATCATTCCATGGTGCCCCCTCAATCAACATTGATTGTAAGATTCCTTCGTCAGTCCCATGCACTTTCGACCAAGGATCTAATGGGGTACCATATTCTCTAGACCTATCTACCCAAACGCTTGACGAGCGTTGACTTGGGTTCGCCTCCCATGCCTGAAACATTGATTGCTACAATATTTCTATAGGGCTTGGGGGCAAAACCATTGCATGATCCATGTTTTGTTTTTCTGTGACCTTCGTGGAAGATATCATGTTGCAGGTTGCTACCAACGCTATATTTCCTATATAAATAGGAGGTGGTAGCGCGAAAGTTCCCATCAATGTGGGGTCTTTCAATAGGCCTACTCCGATATCTTGAAGCGAATGGTTGCTCTCATGGATCATGGGAATGCTTCCAGTAACTTGTGAACCATTAAGGAGGAAGTTCTGTTGGTTGACGACCGTAATCCCTCATTGAAAAGGGAATGCAATCTTCCTAAAATAAGTCGACACTACAGCCGCCATGGCATATATCCATGGTCTTCCCAGTAGGATGTTATAGTCAAGATTTCCATCGATGACTTCAACATCTATTTCCACTGTTTTTCCTCCTAGTTCAACCTTCGAGTTATTTAGGATGTCGTACGGGGTGTACGTCCTTCCGTCAAATGCTTTTAATGTCGTCGAAGATCGCGACAAGGTTGGAGATCCGAGAGTTTTCCAGCAACTCATCGACATGATACATGTAGATGCCCCCTCATCAATAATTGTTCGGTGAACAGTTTTGTTGAGGGCTTTCACTTGAATAAGGAAAGCTAGTTGAGCTGGTAACTGAGGATCATATCCTTTGTGGTCAAAGGATACAAGATTGGAATCCTTAGGATCAACCCCACCAATAGCTGATAACAACGCCTGCCTTTGGGATGGGCAATTTTGCAGTACCTCAAGAGTCGACATAGCGGATGGCGATTGGGCCAAATCTTCCACTATGTTATAATGCTGCGCTGCCCTGGCGCGAGGATTAAATGTCGACTTGTGCACTACTCCTTTCGGCGGTTTTATTGTTAATTCAGGAATGATGGGCGGTACAACTTCTGTCGAAGTTGTTGTCGAACTACTTGGTTGATCTTTACCTTTGTCGTTCGACAGCGAAGGATTCCCGTAATCTTTGTTCCTTGTTGAAATCAAAGCATCATTTTGTTGCTTGGAGATCGACAACATTAGCACTTGCGACGGGGAAGCATTACCACTATCAACCAGATTTTGACCTGGGTTGGGAAACGGATCAGTCAACACAGCTGAGGTTTGGGAACTTTTGAAGAATCTTTTAAGCTCAGCTTTGTATGTACAATCGGCTGTCCAATGATCATCGTCACATATCATGCATGGACTTTTTGGTTTCCCTTTCCTAGGAGGGTTTGAAGAAGTTTTTTCAGGGGATGACTCACCCTGTTTCTTCTTCTTCCCTTTGTTTTGCTTCTTCTTGCTCCCTGGTTGATTGGTTTCTTTGCCTTTATCTGCTGATACGGCATTTACTTCCGAAGCAAGAATTTCTTGATTTGCATTTTGATTCGAAGTCTTACAGGCTTTCTTAGATGAATCCTTTGTCGACTTTGCGTTTGCGGTGCCAATCACACCATCGCCGGCATGAGAGTCACTATTTGATTTAGGAGGAGGAGGAATTGAAAATTCCGGTCTAGGGGCATCAGGTATCTTGTCGTAGAGCATGCCAGACTGAGTATATACTAAGTCTAGATATTGTGCACGAGCAATAACTTGCTCCTCTGTTACGACTCCCCCCTTGGCCACATCTTCCGTTATGGCAGGAAGTAACGACTTTATAAACCATTCAGCTAATAGCTGATCGGGAACGTAAGTTTTTACCATCCTGCGACGACGACGCCACTCATGTATATGATCGGATATATGAGTTGCCGTCGTCTGCTTGAAGTTGGTTAATATTTCTGTCCCCGTTTCATACCTTATCGGTAATTGAAAATGGGTTAAGAAAGTCGTGGCTAGGGAACTGAAATTGTCGAAAGAGGCTCTAGGTAATTCAATATACCATTTAGCCACTGGACCTATCAATGTCCTCTGAAAAAGGCGAAGCCTTATCGAATCATCGTTCAGGGTGTTTGATGAACACCACAGATGAAATGTCATCACGTGATTCGATGGATCTTCGCCTGGATTTCCATTAAATTTAGGAATGTCCGATGGAAGTTTGTGAGGAATCGCTGGCCACCAAGGGGCGTAAGCAATTGGATCGTTCGTTAATCGGTGTAAATCTGGTAATTCTAAAGTTGCCACGAATGGTAACTGTTGATTAAGGTTAGGTGAGGCGTACCTAGGATACGATGGAATCACCTGAACAGTTGGTCTTTGCATACCAGCATAATGTAATTGATGTTGGTATGACTGATACGGTTGGTGGACTTGACCACTGTAAAGCGGTTGGTTTTGACCGTTTTGAATATACGGTTGTCCACTGTTCGCAAAGATCTGTTGTTCAGAACCTTGGTACACTTGCTGGAATTGTGGTTGTTGGTATTGCACCAGCCATGGTTGTGAAGCCATGCTCTGTTGTGCTATACTAACCGACGGACCAAGATGTGGGGTAATTGTACCCGTTTGGACCTGTGTCGTCCCGGCAGTTGGCGATTGTGGTTGTGTCACAGGGTCAAGGGGCTGTTGCATTACAACCTGAGAGATCTGAGGTTGACATACAACAGGCATCGTTTGAACTTGTGACACTGTTACAATAGCTGGTGTCGTCGGGATGTTCGACATAGGTACACATTGTTGCATAGAATACACAACTCTTGGCTGTTGGGGTAGCATAGGTACCCAACCACTTGTCGTAACTCCAGTATAACCTGAATACGGTTGAGAACTGCCGTGTGGATATCCTCCCGGAGGGGGTAATGGAAGGGCATATTGCCCCCCATACGGTAGCAATCCGGAACTCAAGGGTATGGTTTGCCCTTGGGGACTGGATGGCCCAAATTGACCTCCATAGGGATCAATTTTTCTAGTTTCAACATAAGAATTACTGGATATTATTCCGGAGGAACAAACTGGAACAGACCACACTGTCGAAATAGTCCTTGGGTGGACTCCTTCTAACTGTTGCGAGCTAGTTGGGACAGATGGTACACCGGCAAACATCGTCGAAGTGGCGGCAGGGAGCTCTGTCGTCGCTGTGTCATTTGCCACAGTCCTAGATGTCGACGGTTGTTCAGACATTTTGAGTCTATCCAATAGATCGCCTAGCGATTCTACAGGAACTTCCACTGGTGATGGACTAACTTCTGATGTTGCAGGAAAAAGAGTGACCCCTACTCCAAAATGGGTTGGAGTACTTGCTTGCGGGTCCTCTACAATTTCCTCTATCGCAATCAAACCAGGTGGAAGAGGAAGACCGTCAGGTCCGTAAAATATTTCTGGTGCCGAAGAAGGGGTTGTTTCGACAGCGACAGTTGTTTGAGGAACAATACTCTCTGGACCGGTTACAGATGGAACTGGTTCAGTAACGCAAGTACTTGTTCTCAGACTAGGATCAGTGTTACTGTCCCTCTGTGGCTGTTGAACTTCTTCAATAGAGGCAGGGTTTCCAGAAATGTTTGGAGTAACCGGAATCTCAGATGTTGTCGGAACACTTGTTCTAACTTTGATAGGAGATTTCGAACTAGTTAAGCGAGTTCGCTTTGTCCGTACTGTTTTCGATTCCGGAGACAAAGACGGTTGAATCGCAAGCCTCCGCGAATGACGGGGTTTCAATTGACTTTCTTCCACGGTTGCGGATTACTCGATCAACTAAAATACAAAAGGGGAAATTATGTTTCCGAATTGAATGAATTTTATTAGACGCTTTAGACACAACTTGCTTTTTCACTTTTAAAGAGTCGAGAAAAAGCTAAAGATGACTCTAGTCTCCTTCGATGTTTTTATGAGCCCGAAGTGACAAATGCTCGGATGGACTTTTTCTGTTATAGAGTCTGAAAAAGGCCAAAAGAAACTGCTTTGGAGATCTAGGCAGAGGGTGTGCCAAACTTTTCGCAAAACCACATAATACTTTTTACGGTACGGGTGGTCGATCTTTGTGAATGCTGTGTTCACTGCATTGCGATCAGTAGGGCGGCCGACACGGCTTCCTAAGGATAAAGGATATATGCCTATAGGGGTCTCCCAATATATACGCAATGGTACGTGGGAGCATAATCCGTACTAGCGCTATCGTCCCTCAGGAGGAATCACCCACCTTCTACGAGATCGACAGTCACTAGGCTTAACGACGTCGGAACACGTCTCTAGCCTAGACCTCTATGTTGTGCGTTATGTTGCAAAGCGTTGTTAGGTTCATTCAATTTATTTTAAGTTGATCTTTTTAGAAGTTTGCCTTTCAAGGTTCACCACGAGATGTATGATACAAATTCCTAAATGCAGTCTAAAGATGATAAGCAAGCTTTATATCTTTTCAACTTTGAAAATCCTAGCTACTAAGGGAAAAGAAAGACACCATCTTTTCTCAAAGAGCAATCAACACACTCTAATGCACTCTTCCTAAATCAAGTATGCAAACTTATCAAAATGCAAATGCACAATGCAGGTGTTTGTTTTCCGCTTTCTTAGTATTGATGCCTACAAAGAAAGCTTTTTGTACAACTTTGAATTTGCTTTTAAACGACAGATACAAACAAGTTTACTTTTTCCAAAATCAACAAGGGTAGAAGAGACTACAATCACTTTGCGATTTTTGAAATGAATACTTGTTTCGACACTTAAAAGTGACAAATTCAAACCAATAAGCAAAAGCAAATGATAATCAACTGCAAACAGCCAATGAACTCTCTCCTAAGATCACAGTCAATCAGATCTGAATCAAGGGCTACAGGATGATTATTTCACTCATGCAAAGGGAAACTGTAAATGACGTAAAAACACATAAAAACACTCACAGTCTTTTTGTACAAAAGGAGGCGGAATCTAAGCAAAGAAAAGGAGTTATCAGACTGGTACCTATGTTGGTTAAAGGCTGCAAAAAACAGAGATCAAAACAGGGCAACAGACAGCAGAGAACCCCAGCTGCACAAGGCTAAACTGGTTCAACGCAAGCCCAACACTGTCAGTTTGACATTCAGCGCAGGTAGCCTTCACGGGACCTGCGTTGAAATGCAGACTGCCTTAACAGCAATTGCGCTGAAGGAGAAACTCTCGTTTCCCTTGGGTTCTGGGTCACAAAACGCTCAAAAATCAACTGTTTCAGGCCAAATCAGAAACACAAGCAAGGTATAATCAGAGGGATGCTTTGAGAGGGTACTAAGATCTATCACAAAGGATCATCAAGTCATTTGTGAGTCCATTGTTCAAATCATAGACAAAATCCAGTCAAGGATCAAGGCAGCAACAGTCTACTTTGCAGAAGCAGTTCGATTGTTGTTGTTAAGTCTATGAGGTAAACAATGATGTAAACACAAATAAAATGACTAAAACAAATCTCCCCAGTGGAGTCACCAATTTGTTGTGGGGAAAAATGCCTACGCAGGACGATCCTATCCACCTAAGGTGTGACAGTGCCTTAGCAACAAACAGAGACAGCTATTCTGGTTTCTTCCTTTATGAAATGGGAAAGAAGAGAGATCAATGGACTTATCGGTGTCTTCCGTTTGTCCCTCGATCTAGATCCTCTTCTCCTTTGGATGTTCACAGCTACTTGCCTCCTCGCAAAACCACAAGAGAACAGCTACTTGCCTTCCTGCAAGATCACAAGAGAACAGCTACTTGCGACAAGAGAACAGCTACTTGAGACAAGAGAAGAACATAACACAAAGGCAGATATTCATATTCATAAACGATTCAGGATTAGAAGTAAATCAAATACACTAATGCAATCATACATCAAAGATACATCAGTATATAGGAGAAAACCAAGATAGCTTTATTGATAAATAACAAGGTTCGGGAAGAGATACAACCCAGAGGGCTCCAATCCAGCATCTCCTTCCCAGCAGAATGGAATTCCTATCTTTACCTCCCTTCAAAGCATTAAGCACCCAATGATTCCAGTCTCAAACCAACAGCAATTCTTTGCAATAACAAAATTCCAGCCTCCTCTTCCCATGGAGGAGAGATCTATATATAGATCTTTTGGAGAGAGGATGAGTCAGCTTGAGGCTGGTATGAAACTGACTAGTGTCCTCTCTCTCTCTCAGTTCTTGAGTCCACTTGGAGGTTCTTGCTTCCACTTGGAGATTTGGAACCTCTTACTCATCACCAGTCGAATTCCTTGATGCAAGTGTCATTTTGGAAGCTTCCTGGGCATTGACACATTGAGAAATGAGCCTGCCACTTGTCCAGTTACGCTCAGCGCAGGTAGCCTTTGTTGCAGTTGACATTCAACGCAGGTAGACAATGGAGCAGTTGACATTCAGCGCAGATGCTCAGTGGAGCAGTTGACATGATCTAGAATTGGCTTGTTTTTGAGTGTTTTCAGGTGGAGAACTTCTGTGAATTGTTGTGGTTTGTTGGCCTTGTTCCTCTAGGGGTAGGAACAACATGTTTAGGGACTTTGGATCCCTTGATTATGGACATTTCATGCTCAATGCTGTAAGGCACAAAAATGTCTATAACATGCTATGTTATAGAATAGGAACATATATTTAGTTCAATTTCAAAGAGCATATAGAAGTAAACAGTTAACAAGGAACATTAAAACCATAGAACCATACATATGTAAAGATAGAATGCATATATAGTAAACATTAATATTCTAAATACAAATTGGCATATTTGTATAGTTGTCATAGACATACCTTGCTGAAAATTATTATTCTAAATACAAATTAGCATATTTGTATAGTTGTCATAGACATACCTTTGCAAAACAAGTGGTTGGCTTGCCCTTTCTAATTGCGTTATGGATTCTATTTCTTCAATTGTTTCTTTTCGTCTCTGAAGATTTAGGCTATGTTATAGAATAGTAACATATATTTAGTGCAAATTAGAAGTAAAAAGTGAACAAGAACATTAAAACCATAGAACCATACATATGTAAAAATAAAAATAGAATGCATATATAGTAGACATTAATATTCTAAATACAAATTACCATTTTTGTGTAGTTCTCATAGACATACCTTTGCAAAACAAGTGGTTGGTTTGCGCTTTCTAATTGGCTTATGCATTCTATTTCTTCAATTGTTTCATTTCCTTTTTCAAGATTTATGCTATGTTATAGAATAGTAAGACATATTTAGTACAAGTCAAAAGAACATATAAAAGTAAAACTTGAACAAGAAGACAAGATCCATAGAAAAGGAAAGGCAAAAAGAATATACTCTGTTTGTTTATGTTGCATGTTGTTGTTCTTTTTTCTTGGTCGTTCTGTTCAATTGAAAAGGGTTTTACTAGCAGAATCTGCATGCATAAATAGATGAGGTCATATCTGCAAATTTATGATAGGATAGTTGTGTTGGTTAATTGAAAAGGCTGTCTTTGGCATAAGTTGCATTGATCAATATAGAACGCCATATATGTAAATGTAGAATAGAATGCATAGTATGTATGCTGTTATCACTTCGTTTAGCACAAAAAGGATATTGTAGTATGCTTTAGTAAAATAGATATGGTAAAACCAATGAGGTATTGCAAAAATGCCAAAATTTGGAATTTTGTAAACTGTTTCATGTGTATATCATAGGTCAAGGACAAGAGATATTGTATCATGGTCAGACCAATATGCATCCAATACGAAAATTCTATACTATATATTACCTAGATTTGCCCAAACATGGTCAATCAATGATTTGTGCATGCTATTAGTTTTGTAAACTAGGAAATGAAGATTGTAGTTTTGCATGTAGGTTTCTAGCTGCTTTGTTTTTTGATTGCAATGCACCATATCAATATTGAAGTCCCCTAATATAACTATGATATTGTTTAGATCTAAGTGGTATAAAGCTTTTGCAATGACATTGAGGATATTGTTTAGGTTTGCATGTGGCGATGCATATATATTGAGTATTGCAATTTGTAATGTGTGAACTTTTATTTTTGCAAGAAATGCTTCTACAAAGCAGTCTTCAAAATGGGTATGTTCAAGGATAATGATATTTTTCTTTATCAATATCATTACTCCATGCTTAATGCAACTTGAGATGCAATTGAAATTTTTGAAGTATTCATTTTGCATAGACAGCAACATATGTGTTTCTTGTAAGCACAAGATATCAGATTGCATTGTGTCATAGTCATTGCATATGTCAGTAAGATGCGCATGAAGATTGCGAGTGTTCAATGAAAGAATAAAGATGGATCGCAATGATTGTATTGATGAACAGTCGTATTCTAGTTGCCATTTTGCAGTGGTTTGCAAACGTTACATTTCAGAATTTACTTTTTGCTTGACCTTGAAGTTACTATGTTTAAGAGGATTAAGCAAATACAATGATTCTATGTTTCTGACACGTGATAGTGCTGTGTATACTAGGCCATGCACTTGTACTCCAGTAGGGTCGAATGCAAGCCTATCCAAGGTTAAGCCTTGTGATCTATGTATTGTGCGTGCACATGCAAGTTGAATTGGAAATTGTTTTCGTATTTTCAATGGCGCCATCTTTGATGTCATAGGCATTGGTTTTGATATTCGCAATATTGGTGTCCAATCATGTGCTATCTCTGAAGTGTACAAATGACCTAGTTTTCTAGATTGTCGATGACCAATATTAGGGTCATGGAACTTAATCCATAGAACAACGACCTTATTTGTATGGGTATATGCTTTAACTATTCCATCTGCACCATTCACTAGCCCATCTGGTGCATCATAATTGCAAGCATATTGTTGGATAGGTAAATCCCCTCTGCGGACAGAGGCGATCCCACTAGCCTAAAACAGAACTAGCCACAATCAATTCACGCTGCCACGCAAGTTCCTAGTTGTACATTAAAGGTGAATTAAGAAGACCAACCTGGAATCCAATGCTATAGTTGAAGCAGAGTTGGCATTCCCGCTCCCTCGCTCCGGCAGGTCACAATCCTTGCAATCCTTGCAAACGGACACCTGCACATGCAAAGGAAGAAACAGATACAAGCATAAAATCCACCAAGGCACAACTATATTTCAGTCAGAAAGGAAATAAATCAAACATCACTATAATAGACAATGAGATTGGAACTATAATAGCAGTCGTTCATTAATGAATAATAGACAGGAAAAGTTACAACCAAGGTTCTGACGTTGAACCTCTCCTCTGGCTGGGCGAGCAACTATATGTGTCTTGCAATGTACCTCCTCTCCGGCAGCATAACCTCTCTATGCTTCACTATCACTCATGACAAGCGTAACCACAACTAGCATTCCTTCAAAAACTTTAGAACTCAACAACTAGCTTGTCTAATGCATGAGGACAGATATTTATAGATGGACAAGGGAGAAAGATTCGATGAACCAGGACACTCATTGTGGATTGGCATTATCTCTGAAAAGCCACTGTGGATAGATGTCAAGGATAGCTGATGACTCTCTACCTCTATCAGATGGATTTTACCCTCAAAAGACTTCGTGATCTGAAGGGAAAAAGCAGATGGGCGTGCGTTTGTCAAAAATCATTACCAAACTGGGCTGGCGCGGGTGTTGTTCTATGACAGAGCGCCAATGGTCGCGCCCTCTTTTGAGGATCTCAGTGATTGGCACGGGTAAGATACTATGGACCTGCACCAATGGAAAAAGAGTACTTTCCAGGGATAATTTGCAGAAGGTGTCTTCAGGGAACATGAAGTACATACTCAGGGGAACATAATGCAAGTGTTTTTGGGTTATGTCACTGCTCACAAGTCCTGGAATGCATCCTCCAATGTATGGAAACGGGGCGATAGGGACGGTGACCAATGGTGACAAATTACTGTGTAACACATACATTTCAACTAACATGTTCAACTTTATCAAAAGGTGCGGAGGCAAAATAGCCGTATGTTGATGAGCTGGGAAATTGTCATTATTCTCCTCATTTTCGTCAATTGCATTAATCAAAATTTCTTTGCCAGGCATTAGCATCAACATTTTCTTGTTATGCATTGCAACATCTTTGTTTTTGTAAAATAAATAGGGAAATGTTGGATCATTTGATACAGGGCGCATGCAACTTGTATTCATGTATGTTATATCGTCAGATGTTTGACAATTTGTTCGCATTCTATTTAACACTGATATGAATCTCTTATTTGTTTGTCGCATCGTCATATGCAATTCGAAGCACTTGACATTATCCTTCCAGAAATCATGTGTTATTGTTTGATTTTTTATTGTTGGTTGTTCAAAAATAAGAGAGTCTTGAATAGGTTGTGCTTGATAGAAATCACCACAAAATATGATGTCAATGTTCCCAAAGTATTTTGTTTGGACATGTTTTATGTTTCTGAGTCTATTGTCAATAGAATATAAGAACCGACTTCCAATCATCGAGATCTCATCTATGAAAGCTACTTGCAATTCTTGATATAGCTTTGATAAGCTGTCCAATACTTCTTTGCTCAGTGAGAACAGTTGAGACTTGTTAAAAGGCATTAGCAATGCAGAATGGATTGTTGTTCCACCTGCATTATATGCAGCTTTTCCTGTGTATGCTAATATTAGACCTTTTGGTTTCATAGGATCAGTTGTGTTTTGTGAATCATAAATTCGTATAAGCATTTGGAAAATCGCTTTTGCTGTGAGCGTTTTACCTACACCTGCTCCACCTGTAATAAAAAGGTAAATTGGTTCCTTGGGGTTTTTTTTTTTTTAATTGCAATGTCTTTTACAATTGCTTGTTGTTCTTTGTTCAAGATTCTTCTAAGTTTGTAATATTCATTGTTCTCCATTAAAAATGGATGGGCAGTAATTTGAAATCCAAGATTGATTTTTTTCTTCATTTCAAATTGTTTTGGAAATTGCAAGTCCGATTGCAAATCATATTCCTCATAATGGGAATTGTTCTCTTGGTTTTGCATATTCATTTCGTTAGTATCCAAAGAACTAATTTGCTCATTTGCTGCAGTCTCTAAATCACCCCATGTTGGATTGATGTTATATGTAAATTTGGCTTCATTAACTTGAATTGTTTTTTCATGTAATGTATATGCAGAGAGCCATGTAGGCAATTCTTGTTTCAATGTATCTTCACAATTTTCAAATGGCATATATAACAATAATTTCTCTCGACAAAAGTTTTCAATATCATTGTGTTTGTTATATTTGACAAATCGTATAACATTTGGTTTTTTCCTTTTAGATATGGGTTTGCCATTTTTCTTGTAATTTGATACAAATTCTGCAAGGTAGATTTTGCTAATGGAACTTGGTCGTCCAATGTAGTAGTCAACAATGGAATGGCACATAACATCTTCTGAATCATCAGGTTCTTGTTTCAAAAGAATAGGCGGTTTAAGCATAAACGTGCGTTCATCAACTGGAGACGTGTTTACAAATATACATTCCCTTGAACTAGAACTCAATGGCAATGAAAGTGCTATATGCACTGCTTGTTGAGCTGACATTTGCTGTAGATTGAGTAATGTATTTCCAAGTTTACGAATCATTTGCATAGCATCAATTTCATCTTTCTGATGCTCTTTGTGTATTCTTCTAAATGCATTTGTCATAGACTTGTCAATTTTGGTCATATATGAACTACAATATGATGCTGCAGCATATGCATTTAGCACAAATTGTGCATCTATATTTGCATTCCATAAAGCAGGGATACCGTTTGCAAAACTGTTATTCCAAATGTGAGAAGGTTTTCGTTTCAGGAAAATTGTTGGTTGCTTTACTGTATGTTGTAATAGTTCTATGTACTCATTTTGTAGTAGGCCTATTTCTAGGAGGAAATTGTCATGTGTTGTTGAATCATTGTAGTTTGTTTGCTCCAAGAATGCAAAAAACAATATTGATTTCTCTACGATTTTTTTATTTTCTGCATTGGTTGGTTCAATGATCATTGTTGATTTCATTGGTGGCATGGGGAAGTTGTATCTGCAATTTGAATTTTTTCGCTTCTTACAACTTTTTGTATGGTGATGTTTATGCAATTTAGCAACATCTGGCTCCAAATGATCTGTATTACAAGTGATGTAATTGTCAAGAAACTTCTCAATTTCTGAGTTGCTTTCTTTTCCATATATTGGAGCATTCTCTATCCATAATAGTCCATGTTCATGTTCAGTTCCTCTATTTTGGAATTCTGTTACGAAATAGTAATCAGATATTTTTCCAAAGAATGTAGTGTCTTGAGATATCAATCGCATTATAGCATTAATTCTATGTCTATAGTATTGGCTACATGTGACTGGATATTTTCTTATAAGGTAGTCAATGTCATCATCTTCTAATATATCAATAGCATTTTTATTTGCTTTATTTCTAAACAATGTGACAAGTGTATCTACTAATGGTTTCCATCTATGTTCTGCACTTGTGAATGTCACAAAGAAAGTTGGAGGCCCCAGTTGTCGTATCATTGCAAATATGTTTTTCCTAATTTGTTCCAAATGGTCAGAACATATGCGAATGTTTTTGAAATCTATGTATCCAATGTCAGACTTTAATAACTTTTCCAAATTTGCTCGATACTTGACATCTTTTGCTAATATTTTCCTGCCTTTTAGTTGTCCTTTTCTTATTCGCACCCATATGCAAGAAAGCACTTTATCAATTATTATCCGCATTGTCTTGAAAAACAAATTTGTTGTATGATATTGGAAGTCACCACTTGCTTGTAACAATTCCCATTGTACAATTTTTTGGTAACTAAACCTATTTGTGATGTCATGATCACGTGCATTGCCATAAAATAATGTTGGAAAGTTCATTTCTTCTGCATATTTGTCCTTGAAGATGCCTAATGGTCGTTGTCCTTCAGCAAGTGCCAATTCAATAATCTTGTCTTGCAGATCGTAGATGCGTTGTGATTCTATTAATCCATGCACCAATGTTTCAGTAGGTGTTTCATTATTTGCATCACTATCTGTATCACTTTCATTGTCACTGTTTGAATTTTGTACAATGTATTCATTATTCTCTTGTAAAACATGGGCCCAATTCTCATTTATACAAATGTTGCTATCTTTATAAAGACTTCTAGAACATAGTTCGTTCAATGCCTTCATGACAATAATCGGACGCACTTTACCTGTTTGGTATGCATTTTTGTATTGCAATCGTCTTTTCAATGCAACTGCAATTGTCATTGTATCATTTATATATTGTGGCAATGCTTTTTGCACAATGTCCATATGAACTGGTACATTGATAATCGATCCTGTTAAGCCAATTTGTGACCGTCTATGTCCCCATTGTCTGATTTGTGCAAATGCAATTCTCAATGACACAAGTCTTTCTTCTAGGTCTGAAAGTATATTTACAGTTGGCAATGAAATGTTACGTCTTATTTGTTCAGGTGCTGCAAATTGTGGTAGCTTTCCATTCTCGAGTGCTTTCTTGCAAGAAACACATATGTTTTCATTGCTAAAGGTCCTATTGTTCAACGTCAAATTCATATGCTTTTCTTGCAAATCTATAGTGAAGAATCTAATATTTTTTGCAAAATGCAATTTGTTGCAAACTGCACATGTATTCCTAGGTGTGTCTTCGACTTTTTCCATATAAATTTGTATTGCATTTTTCTTTCTTGACTTCTTATTAGAAAATGGTTTTTTGCATTTGTCATTGCATTTGCGTTTTGTACGTATGAATTTCTTTAGCTTGTGATAATTCTGCCTACAATCCTTAGTTGGTTGCATTTGCTCTAAATGACATGCTATCTCAAATGCAATATTATTGCTAAAATGTACTTGAGATATACATTGCTCTTTTTCTAGTACATGCTCATGACGCAATTGATTACAAACATCATTTTCTTCCATGCACAATTGTTGAGAATTGTGAACATATTCTTGTATCATTGCATGGTAGTGAATATGTGATGTATTTGTCATGAATGACAAGATGTTAACAATATCATTGCATCTCGAATAAGCGGAACTGTAATTGACAAAGTTATTAGTAACAGAGGACCATACTTGGATATTGACTTTGAATATGACAGATATCCATTGTAGACAAAATGGTCCGCCTTCCACTTGTCCTTTTTCATATGGCATTGCCATATTTATCAGATATTGTTGCCAGTTGCTATTCATTGTATAGTGTATCGCATCAACTACTAGGTATTGCTCTAAAAAATGCAATGCCTCTTGACTCTTATGCATAACTGCATTGCAAAAAGATTGCACAATGTAAAGTCGCAAACACTCTGCATTGAATTCTGTTGCTACTAAATAGCAAATTGCATTAAAGAGACTGTCACCACAATTAGATGTCACTTGGTTTGCAATTTTTAGTCCATTTAAAAGCATATTATTTGCAATGTGCATCCAATTGCTTTCAATATCTTTGCAAATAGGTGATAGGTAGATATTAGACTGGTTGCAAATGCAAATTGGAAACTTTTGGTAAACCAATGGTTCATAATGACCACTAACAGGATTTGCATCGTGAAAGAGAATGCCATATGGAATTGCATTTTCATGTTGATTAAAGAGCAAATATCTCGTTTTTCTTGTTAATGACCAAACTGCAATTGATATATCTAGCCATTTAGCTAACCAACGTATGCAAAAGGTATCACCCCATAAACCTCGTTCAGACTCCTTTATATTTGTAGATGCAGAATAACGCATTTTATGAAGATATGTACCAATATCATTAACACCATGTAACTCGTATAGGAACTCAGGTGCTAGTTCATATTGATATGACTGTATTGCTTCAATGTCATTGTTCTTTAAGCAAAAAAGAAAGTGGTCTATTAACCCATTTCGCAATTCATTTGAAGTATAACGAAAATGTAGAAGCATTTCGAATGAGTCAAATAGACAATCTCCTACAATATATGAAAATGCATTTAGTCTAAAAAGACCATTTCTTTTCAATACAATATCAATGTTCTCAGGCAAAATGCATTGCAATCTGAATTTGTAATTGTCAACATCTATTATTTCTTCCATCATTTGCAATTGCTTACCAGAGTTGGCTTTTGCAATTGTCTTGTACAGCTTTGCAAAAAATATTAATGAAGTTAGCAAAAACTGAACATGATTGTTTTGAACAAAATGTATGTATATTAAAAAAATAGGCTATTGCATTATCTTGGTAAACAAATATCAAATTTCTAGCAACAAGCCATATTTATAAATAACAAAGAAATTGGAAATGGAAACAATGCAAAGACATAATGAAAAAATGGAGCATAATTCTAAGAATATTTGTGCAAGTTAACAAAAGGGAACAATCGAAACACAAAATGAAGTTAACAAAAGGAAGCAATGGAAAGACAAAATGAACAAATGCAACAGAACTTTAAGAATATTTCTGAAAGTTAACATCATTGTCAATTGCATTTGTGAAATAAAATAACCATGAGGCTATTTATGAGTTTTACATAAGTGGTGCACCAATTCAACTGTCAAAATATAAAAAGTATCATCTCTGATTTGTGCTAGGTTGCAAATCCAACATATTCCAAGGTAAAAAGTTTCCTGCTATTTGGTATCAGACTATGGTTATACTATATGGATCTAAATAGAATTCAAGGATCAAGGAACCCAAACAAGGCATTGAGAACCAGATACGAGTAGTGCATAAGCGTACTTCCATAACGCTTCTCAACAAGATCCATCATTATGGGACGCTGCAGGTATGATCCATATAAATGATGAACATGTAATATGTTCAAAGGACAGCTTTGGCAAACACAGCAACAATCTGCCTAAGCAAATTGTCCCAAGACTGTTGGCAATTGTGGCATGTGAAAAAAGATGCCCAAAAATTACAGATCTTTGATGATTCACAAATTGTGGTGAATTGGATGAATGGAACAAATTCATTGGATAATTATAAATTTCAACCTATATTTCAGGAGATTGAACTTGCTTAAACAAAGTATTTAACACATTATGTTTCAACATGTTTACAAAGATAGGAACATGGAAACTGATGGACTGTCAAAAGCAAGATTACACTTGGTAGCATGAGCTTGGATCATTCAAGAGAGAGTGGAAGGAGAGCTCATGGAATGTCTTGACACATTTTTCATGTAATCATGGGATTGTTTAAATGTCAATATCTATATGTATATTTTTTTATGGCACTGTTTATGAACATATCTAGGACCTAATTTTTTATGAGACAAAACTGGTTTCAAACCTGTGATGTATGTCAGAATGACCATGACAGGCTGTCATATTGACATTTTTGAAAACTGGTTATGAAGCAACATATCTTCTCAGCCATACTTTTATCACTTCCTATGCTTAAGCATATCTCTATATCTATATTTTTCTATGGGACTGTTTATGGACATATCTAGGAGCTAATTTCTTCTGAGACAAAACTGGCTTCAAAGCTTTGATATATGTTAGAATGACTATGATAGGGCTATCATATTGACATTTTTGAAAACTGTTTATGAAGCAAGATATGTTCTCAGCAATACTTTTATCACTTCCTATGCTTAAGGATATCTGTGAAATGCAGAAACATATACAATAAATGTAATTTTGTTTTCATAATAAAATATTTTTTTCTCTGTGAGCAGAATAAGGTAGTTGAACATCATATCAGAACCAATCTGGTTATAACTAGCTAACATGAGATTTTAATCTAAGGTTTAAATAGACAAAATGTCTTGATACATCATTATATGGAGCTAGTTGCATGCATTACCCAACTTCTACTTGTTGGGATCATCTCAAATAATATTATTGCTATGATTATAACAATTGATCATATTAATATTAATATTAATGTAAACATAGAATAAACAATGACAATTCCAGATTTGAATTCCAATATAATTGAATGAGAGAAAAAATATAAATGACCGAATACAGCTTAAATATCTATATTTTTTAAAACAATCACAGAGTAACTCGACTATAAATCTAGAGTAACTGAACCATAAACCTACACAATGCAAAAATTAAAAGCCTAACAAATTCACAAAAAGCAATTAATAGAAAAATTGACAAAAAGCAATTAGTCGAATAACGCCGTACCTGGAACAAAGCCGAGCGTTCAAATTCCTTCTCGTCTAGACCATATTCATGCACAACAGAGCCTGTACCAAGAATCACAGCTTCACCTAGGTCATATCGGCCCAAATGACAAGGAAGTCACATGGTGCTGGAAATTGACATTTACGGAAATTTCCATAAAACCCATGCAGGTAAGAGAAACCCTCAGTATCACAGAAAAGCTTATAATTTTCGCAAACGAAACATTTCATCCAATATATAAACAACAGCAAACGAACAACATCTAGTACCAATATAGCAAACCTTCAATTCAACACTTCTTAACAAAGCAAATGAACTTAACACTAACTAAATGAACTTAACAGAGTTGTTAACAAAGCAACCTTCCGTTCTAGGAGTAATATCAGAGTCGAATATTCATACATCCATAACAGAATTACAAACTTAAAGAAACATTATGGACCAAAGTAAACATACACATAAATTATACGAGCGAAAAACCTTGAATACACGCCTAAGATAGGAAACCGTGCAGTTACAAAACAGACTGCAATCTTCAATATTTTAACATTTCAAACAGTTCAAAAACCCCAATTTATTTAGATCTTCATGTGCAAAAACAGTTCAAACTACAAAAGACTGCCACTCAATCTGTACCAAGAACCATAGCTTCACCCAGGTCGTCTCGGCCCAAATGATAAAGAAGTCACATGGTGGTCGAAACCGACATTTACGGAAATTTCCATAAAACCCATGCAGGTAACAGAAACCCACAGTATCACGGCAGGCAGGAACCACATTGTGTTTTCACCGCAGACAATACAACAAATACAAATGAAAAATCGCACAGATTGCAGAGCTAAACAACCAAGTAACAATAATAACCCAAAGGGCGCGAACAGGGTAAAACCCAAGCCGAGTAACTTTCCAGGATCTCGAGCAGGGACAGTTGTCCGCCGATAAGACCACCACAGCACATGTCGTAACCCAAGTTAATTGTAAATCAATCTGAATTTATTACCAAATCAATTGTATACTGTCCAATTCATACCAGCGTTACACATCCGCTTGGGAGTCACGGGACCACGTGCCCTTCACCTCGAACGATGCGAAGCCCCCAATAAGACCCCAAAACCTTTCCACCCCCAAAACCTTGGTTCGACTTAGGTTATATGGTTCATATAATCAAAAATCACGTCGGTCAACCAACGGCCAGCGATCGATCGATCGCATATAGTCCCCGGCAGGGATCACGGAGTAACTCGACTATAAACCTAGAGTAACTGGACCATAAACCTACACAATGCAAAAATTAAAACCCTAACAAAATGACAAAAAGCAAGTAATACAAAAATTGACAAAAAGCAATTAGTAGAATAACACCGTACCTGCAACGAAGCCGACCGTTCGAATTCCTTCTCGTCTAGACCATATTCATGGACAACCCAGCTTGTGCCAGTACCATGAGAAAATGTGCAAATGACGAAATTGGTTAACGAAGTCTGCACACAAAACCCTCAGTATTCAACCAGAATGTCATTAACTTATAATGTTCAAATAACCATGGACTGTTGCATGCAGGTAACAGAAACCCTCAGTATTTAACCAGAATGCCATTAACTTATAATGCAGTAGCCGAACTTAACCTCTAAACAATACAACCAAGAATCACAGCTTCACGCAGACATTTATCGAAATTTCCATAAAACCCATGCAGCTAAGACAAACCCTCAGTATTCAACCAGAATGCCATTAACTTATAATGCTCAAATAACCATGGACTCTTGCATGCAGGTAACAGCAACCCTCAGTATTTAACCAGAATGCCATTAACTTATAATGCAGTAGCCGAACTTAACCTCTAAACAATACAACCAAGAATCACAGCTTCACGCACACATTTACCGAAATTTCCATAAAACCCATGCAGCTAAGACAAACCCTCAGTATTCAACCAGAATGCCATTAACTTATAATGCTCAAATAACCATGGACTCTTGCATGCAGGTAACAGCAACCCTCAGTATTTAATCAGAATGCCATTAACTTATAATGCAGTAGTCGAACTTAACCTCTAAACAATACAACCAAGAATCACAGCTTCACGCACACATTTACCGAAATTTCCATAAAACCCATGCAGCTAAGACAAACCCTCAGTATTCAACCAGAATGCCATTAACTTATAATGCTCAAATAACCATGGACTCTTGCATGCAGGTAACAGCAACCCTCAGTATTTAATCAGAATGCCATTAACTTATAATGCAGTAGCCGAACTTAACCTCTAAACAATACAACCAAGAATCACAGCTTCACGCAGACATTTACCGAAATTTCCATAAAACCCGAGCAGGCAGGAACTCCACCGCAGACGAAAAATCGCACAGACTGCAGAGCTAAACAAGCAAGTAACAATACCAACCCAAAGGCCGCGAAGATAGTAAAACCCAAGTCGAACTTTCCAGCATCTCGAGGAGGGACAGCTGGCCGGCCATCAGACCACCACAGCACATGCCGACCACAGCTAAGACAAACCCTCAGTATTCAACCAGAATGCCATTAACTTATAATGCCCAAATAACCATGGACTCTTGCATGCAGGTAACAGAAACCCTCAGTATTTAACCAGAATGCCATACAGTAGCCGAACTTACCAAAGCCACACCGAGCAGGCAGGAACTCCACCGCACACGAAAAATCGCACAGACTGCAGAGCTAAACAAGCAAGTAACAATACCCGAGCAGGCAGGAACTCCACCGTAGACAAAAAATCGCACAGACTGCAGAGCTAAACAAGCAAGTAACAATACCAACCCAAAGGCCGCGAAGACAGTGAAACCCAAGCCGAACTTTCCAGCATCTCGAGGAGGGACAGCTGGCCAGCGATCAGACCACCACAGCGCATGCCGACCACAGCTAAGACAAACCCTCAGTATTCAACCAGAATGCCATTAACTTATAATGCTCAAATAACCATGGACTCTTGCATGCAGGTAACAGAAACCCTCAGTATTTAACCAGAATGCCATACAGTAGCTGAACTTACCAAAGCCACACCGAGCAGGCAAGAACTCCACCGCAGACGAAAAATCGCACAGACTGCAGAGCTAAACAAGCAACTAACAATACTAACCCAAAGGCCGCGAAGACAGTAAAACCCAAGCCGAACTTTCCAGCATCTCGAGGAGGGACAGCTGGCCGCCGATTAGACACCACAGCGCATGCTGACCACGTGCCCTTCACCTGCGCCACGTGCCCTTCACCTCGAACGATGCGAAGCGCGTAATAAGACCCCAAAACCTTGGTTCGACTTAGGTTATATGGCAAATATAATCAAAAATCGCGTCGGTTAACGCAAAGTCAGCGATCTATCAATCGCATATAGTCCCCTACAGGGACTAATAATAAGAATTATCCAAATGAAGTCATGAAAACCAAATAGCATTTATAAAATAATAACAGTAAATAGCACAGTTATCCATTTAATTAGAATGAGTAATTAATTTATAACATTAACTGTTTCTGCGTAATTACATTAATGACGTAATTTCCGTTTGATTAATTATTTTTGTAGCATTAAGTGGTGCTATCTTTTACCGCGTATTCACATTAACTATGTAAGTTTCGGATTGATTAATTATTTCTGTACGATTATGTGTAGGTCGTGGGCCAACTTTTCCGCGTTTTCACATTAATTACGTAGTTTCCTGAACGAACTCACGCGCTTCTGTCCTAATGGCGCGTTAAATGAAAGCTACGTCCCACCGCTTTCAAATTCACGGCACAGAGCATGGCAGCCAACATAGGGCATCGTGGAAATCACGACTCCACGAAATTTTTATCCTAAATATATCGTTAGAAGCTTCGAGAGAGGTGTTGTGCTGTCAATTTGGGGGTGAGGTTCGGGGAATGAACACGCCAAGTTTCTCTTAGCTTTACGCGTTAAATTAATGTTACACTGCAACACCTTTAAATTCACGGCACAGTTAACATAAGACGTTGTAGAAATCACACCTCGACAATTAGTTCGGGAGATAAATTTTCTGAATTGCGTGCTCTGCAAGCATTCTTGTTTATTAAACGCACTCTACATTGCCTTGTATTGTAGTTTGCTAAGGTATTAAACGCACTCTACATTGCCTTGTATTGTAGTTTGCTAAGGTTTGGTGCAGATTGGGATTTTCATTTCAAGATTGTTTTCGATCCATTCTGTTAAATGGCGATTACCAAGATGACGGCGACATGTGATATGCAGTGGATGGAAGATGACCCTCCACAGAAGCTATGTGTGAGGGGACGGCGGCCTTTCGAGATAAAGCTGCTGCCGATTGCGGAAGAGCGCAGTCTCAGCAACGGCGAGCTCATGCATGGCCTTCGCTCTGCGTTTTCCGAGGTCTGTACCTTCAAATCAGAGACGGATAATATAAGATTGGTGTCGGCAGAGTGTTGAAATTTTTGTTTCGCGTATTCTGAAATCTTCAGATCACAAAAGTTATTTCTGGGAATCGATACGGGATTCGGATGGTCCGTATGTCATACCGATTTCAATTTGTATGGTATAAAGGAAAAATTATTTCTCCTCTGAAAATTATTCTTTTATTCGTCATATGCGCTGCAAAGTTCAGATATATATGTTTTAATATTTCGTAATGAAATTGGATTTCACAGGAAAGAAAACGTGGAAAAAGGAGTGGATTGGCAATTTTTCCTTTTCGATTTTTTTTTTTTTTTTCATAATCTGATGGATTCTGTGCATTCCCCTTCGTAGATGTTCTGAAAACCGTAACATATTCTTTGGGAGGCATTTTCCCTTCTCTGTTCAAGGACTCAGAAATCTTTTGATCTCAAACTGTAACCTCACAATTTCTATCTAAAACTGTAATTTATATCTTTTGCCATAAAAATGGTAAGAATTTAACGAAAAAGTGATTTAGTATCTAAAACTGGAATTTTATATTAAAATGTCTAATTTAATTTATGGATAATTAAATCTATTTATATCTCACCATTCCAATGCATGTGATTTCAAATTTCAACAATCGACTACGAGTTTCCAATGATTTTAAATTCACCAAATTTCAGGAGAGAGAGCCGAAAGTGAAGCAATATGACAGAACCGTACCATATACGATGCCTTGGTTAAGTCAAAGTGAGGCCGTAGAAGATTTCTTCCCCACACCCTGGTCGCTCTTTATCTTTCTTAGTCCCTGTATGTCTTCCTCTCTCAACCTCCTTGCTTACCCAAACCCATCTCAACCATTTCTTATGTTAAAGTTTGTAGCTACATGAATATGTGCACATTTCTAACATTAGAAACCGCACGTGTTTTTGGTGCTAGGAACACATGCATTTTTATACTAGAATATACACATGTTAGGAAGGCAGAAGTTTTTTTGAATTTAATTTTTTTTGTGGGAATCTTATGTTTACAGTGACTTGGTTGCGTTGTTTCAAATATATGTCTGGGATTATAAATTTAGTGATTTAGATCGTAAATACATGAAAATATTAGAAATAAATATATATTTATATTTTTGACATTATTTTATATAAATTAAATAAATTTATTGTCTATAAAATTATAAATATATATTAAATTTAATATATAAATTTTAAATATCCAATATAATTATATAAATTAAATAACGGATAATATCAATAATAAAATAATTACTCTTATTACTTATAATCTTGACACATAAACATATAAAATCATTATATTTTTAACAATCGAGTTATCTTTGGAAATAAAATCATTATTTTTAATTATATAAATAAATTATATTATATAAAACCACGGTAACCAAATCATGTATTATTCATGATTATTGAAACTTCCAACCTACAAATCATTAATAAATTGTAAGTTCAAGAAGATATAAAATTAATTCTATAATCAAACCAAATTTCCCTGGACTCTCTACACACTTTCTTTTCAATCCACTTTTTCTTTAATCCCATTCACACGCTTACTCACAATTTTCCATTTCTAACTACATTTGTTCCGTTTCATCAGCGCAATAGAGAAAAAGCCATACAATTTCATGAAACTTTGATGATATATAGGAAAAACTCAATTATGTGAAGCGCATGATCATGCAGGTTTCTGGATGGACAGTGTGAACATGTTCAAGATCTTTTGTCATGCTCTGTGACCTTTTTGATTTCAGTTTCCTTTTCATTATAGGCTCAAAGGCAGCGCTTTCTTTGTCATCTTTTCAGCTGGTCTGTTATGACCCCTCATGTTACAGCTTATTATATTTTCTTAATATAATTTACATCGTGATTTTTTCTCTGAAAAATGATCATGCAGGTTGCGGGCATGTGTTTTTATTAATTTTTTGACAGAAAACTTTAAAGATGGAAATTTTTATTAAAGTTAAAAATTTTGAAGAATTTTATTTAAAAATTTTGAAGAATTTTATTAATTTTTGTTTTTTAGCGAGAAAAAAATCGTCTGTTTTATATTATGATTAAAACGGTACATATTTACAATGGACAGATTGTCCTCATAAATCCTGGGAGATCTATAATTTGACTATATGGAGGAGTAAATACTCATCATATAGACATCTGAAACTGTATGCTAATATTAGCAGTGACTATGAATCTATATACTCTCTGCCTCATCCACAATATATCACAGAATTACACTAAGAGAGTCTATAAGACTAGGATGTATCTCAGATCATTTACATGTTCTGTATATAACTACATTAAAGTAGTCATTCCTCTTATCTTTTCTATACAAAACCAAATACAAAAATTGTACAAAACTTTAAACAAAAAGATACAAAGATTTTGTAGGAACTTATCTGCATTGATGTTCTCCTTTTTTAATTTGTAATAATTTTATAAATAATTTTATTCAAATTTATAATTACTTTATAAATAGTTTTTATAAAATTTTAGATTTTCAAAACAAAAAAAATTATACTAAGAAATGTAAAATATTTTAAAGAAAACATACAAAATCAAGTCAATTGAAAATATTGTTGGGAATTTTTCGTAATGGGGAAATACCAAAACCAAACAAACTTAACACCACAGAGCCAATGCTCTGTTTCCTTTGTCCCGGATCATTTGCAGAGAACCTCTTTAATAAAAAAATTAACTCAGAACACAGTCCATTACACAATAAAAAAAACTTCTATTGATTTTAAACAAAAGACTGATACAAACTTCATCCTCTGTGCAAGGAGGGATTCAAAAATAAAACTCTACTGCTCTCACAGATTTTCCACTGCTGTGGATATTTCAAAACAATTTCTTGCTGCTCCTATGTTTTACAATGACAAACAAACATTACATGCCTCCCCTGTTCCATTTTCCGCACTGCTGTGCGTTCAACATTTACCACAAAAATTACATACTCCACTGCTGTGAAAATTACATAATCTTCTGTTTTACAATGGGGGTCAAAAAAAAACAATTACATCACCTCTTTCATATCTCGCACTGCTGTGCGTTAACAAAAATTTGCTGTGCGTTAACAAAAACTTTCTCCACCGAGCGCAGCCACAATATAATACAATTACATAAAAATTGTGCGCAGGCACAATACACCTCACCCAAAAGAAACGCGCACAACACTATATGCTCCTGCAGCCACTCTACCCTAAAACTACTACACACATAGTCATATATGAAAACATAATAAAAAAAACTAACGTGGCCCATAACCATATTAAATGGCCTACACCTAAACTTACGTAAATGCATATATAAAAATATAAATGGGACGTATGCCCATAACCATTTAAAACAGGCCTCCACCAAACAATACGAACAGCATTAAAAGCCTCAGCGTTTCCTCCACGGCGGTCAACGGAAAAGACAAACCTTATACAATTTGGTTTTGGGAAGCCATCGGGTCCGCCCTTCATCGCATCACAACTTTACTCATGTCAAAGACCCCGACCCTATGACATTGCCGATAGCGATGTGCCGATAGCGATATCGGCGATCGCTCGTCGGAAACACAAAAGCTCCTTTATAATTCCTTCACTTCGACTTTGCCGATGCGATATCGGCGATCGCTCGTCGGCAACACAAAAGCTCCTTTATAATTCCTTCACTTCGACTTTGCCGATGCGATATCGGCGATCGCTCGTCGGCGATATTCATATCGCTGCAGCTGCAATTTGATCTTGGAGTGTTTTTGCCTCCTGATTCTCGGTGAATTGCACGGTTAGAGACCTCATGCTGCTGCATGGCTCAACTGTATCGCAGTTGAAATTATATTTTCAACAAATATCAACCCAAAAAGATTTAGGGACATTTTTAAATTCATTAAAATAAAGGAAGACAATTTTTTTTTAATGGCTTGAAAAATATTTTGGCAAGAGAAATGTTAAATCCTGTTTTTTATGTTGAAAATGAATTCAGCACCATCAAAAACTCATAGGACACCTAAAAATTTAAAACTTGACAACTATAACCTAGATTTACTGAAAAATCTACTAATTTTTTTAAAAATCTGATAAAAACTTCCATAATTCTCTAAACAAATTTGAAATCTCTTTAAACCATAGTTATATGATGTTATATATTAAATTCATTAAATCTATAATATCATATATTAAACGTTCTCAGTACATTCACAATTTCACATATTGATGTTGTTGCTATTACTTAATTACATACACTTCTGACCGTAATTCGATTTCGATCTCTAAAAGATTATGACTTTCCGATGCACACAATTTTACCAAAGGAACTTGAGCATGAATAAGAGAAATTTTTTGTTTTGTTTTCAGTGTTCTTACAGAAAAATTTAACATGATACAAGTTCATATCCCCATGCTGTAATTCGGTACAATGCTAGCTTTTCCTAGATATGGAACATCCAATTCCGTAACGATTCTTTAAAAAAAAAACCCTCAGCCACTTGCAAAAGTACAGTTGAGAAAAAAATTCAAGACGTTACAGACGCAGATCTTCCATTATCGACCTCAGCTTTGAAACCACAGAGCGCAGGAAAAGCTGGTTGAAGGCCATCCATGAGCTCGCCATTGCTGAGACTCCTCTCTTCTGAAATAACGGGCAGTTTTTTGCCAGAAGGTCGCCGTCTCACCAAGTATTCCTTCCGGTAAGGAGCAATTTCCATCCACTTCACTTTGCCCGCTGCAACCGTTTTCGGAATCGCCATTACTGAAGTCTTCCGGGAGAAAACAATCTTCCAATCAAACCCTACGGTGTACTACTCTGCAGAGGCGACACAAAATTGGGTTAAATTGGAGAAAATATCTTCCAAATAACGCAGATGTAAACTGGAATTTGGTAAGACGAATCCTTCAACTGAGATTTCCACGACTCCTTACGATGGGTGTGCTGTGAATTTAAAGGGCGCGTGGTCGCATTCATTCTAGAGAACGAGAACTTAACTCCGATAAGTTCGCTGTATCTTCTTGCATTGACGGGTAGAGTGCATATGGAAGTTTCTGAGTGAAACAAATATTTTGCTTCTAGTTGGGGCCATTTTTCTGTCTTATGAATCTTTGGATCCGACTTATTAGTCAAGCGGAACAGTCAATAAGTACTTTTGTGAATGCTGTTTCGTTTCAGAGTAGTCAAGATAACCTACGCTTTCTTTTTTTCCCAAAAATAGTGATAATTTAGGAGTTGTTTTTAGTGTAGTTTTTTGGAGATTTTGGTGACGGAATCCAGCGGACAAATTGAGGTTAAATATTATTTAAAATGGTTTTTTAACTGCATATTTGGATTTAGCACCTTGAAAAATCCTTGGGACGCTTTGATTGTGCAGAAATTAGCGATCAAACTTGCGATTTCAATAAATTGTTACCGGATTTTGTCTGGAAAAACCCACCAGAAAAGCTTCCAAAAAATCTATTTAAAGACAACTCCGATAATTTATGCATAATTTTGATAAAAAAATTGTAGAAATTTTGAGAAATCTGTGTTATAGTAGTCAAATTTTAATATTTTGAGTGCTTAAAAACTAAATTTATTTCCACAATTTAAAAACTATTTAGGAAATTTGTATTATAATAATCAAACTTTAGTATTTTGGCTGTTCCAAACACTAAATTCATTTTCACCATTAAAAAAATATCAAACATGGTTATAATCATTTTTTTTTTTTTTGAAAAAATAACTATTAAAAGCTAAAAATTATTGCTTTAGTAAACAACACCTTTGATTTCTATGGCTTCTGGTGTTTCGAATACTTCTATAACTCTGCCAAGGCAGGTATTGGGATTCTTCTTAATTACTCTTTGCCTGCGCAGTATTGAGTGGAACTTATTAGTCAAGTCAAAAAATGTTGTTTGGTTTCTATGGCTTTGATGTTTCTTATTATTAGTTCATGACAAATACAGAGGAGTGATTTATTAGTTATTATTATTTATAAATTAATTTATTATAATTTTTATTAATTTTTAATTGAATTTATTTATGTTTAAATATTTTTAGTATGTATTTATTAATGATTTGTGAGTATATGAATTATATTTACTAAAATAATAATTATTATTTGATTTTAGATTTTTGTGATCTATAAAAGTCAATAATTTATGATATGATTAATTGGAAAGATATTATAAAGCTTATTACTGTTAATTAATATTATTACTATTATCAAATAATAATATTATTAAATATTTTAAAATTAAATATTAAATATTAAATACTATATATATTAATATAAATTTATAATTAATAATAATACAATAATAAAATTTTTATTAATATATATTTATGAATGATAAATACAAATAAAGCTTGAGACCACATTAATATTTTTAATACTGTTGTGGTAGTTATTAATTCATGACAATTTAACTTTGAAAATTAAATATTTATTTTTAAATATTAAAAAAAATTATAAATATTATTTTGACAATCTAATTTATAATATTTAATTTTGAAAAATAAATATTTATTTTTCAATATAATAAAAAAAATATTTTATAAATATTAGATTGCTTTATAATTTGAAACTTTTATTGTAGTGTTTGCACAATATAACATAGTGTAGATACTCTTCTCACATATTTTATGCCATAATTTATATTTATGAATATAATTACAATATTCATACATGATTTTAATATTTATATAGTGACTTTTTATCTTTAAGCTTGGTGAAAAAATCATTAAAAATAATCATTAACATTAGTTCATATTAAGACAGATAATATATTTACTATGAGATACTTCTAACCATAATTTAAGTAAGCCGTTGCAAAAAAATAAATAAAACTATATAAATAAATATATTTACTATCAATTATTTCTTACTATTATTTAAATTTTCAAAAATAAAAATAAAAATATACAAATTTTAAGCAAATCTTTATGCATAAACCAGTGATTAATATATACACTTCACATATCAATTCATTAGTTTGTTAAGATTAACTGATGTAAATTATAATTTTTTTCCAAAACCTAATTTTTAATTTGAGTAAACTAAACTAAACTGCCCTAATATGACACTTATAAATTGAACAAAAAGGAAAAGCTTAAACTCTATTTTAAATTACATAAAAACATTAAAAAAATATTAAGGCATGTTGAAGCGTATTACGTTATAGGAAGGAGATTGTTTAAATAAAGTATCTCTTTGATTTTTATGTTTTTATTTTACATTCAAGGAAGGGTCGTGGTGCTAACTGTTTCCGCGTATTCACATTAATTAAGTAGTTTCAGCGATCTTACAGATAACTATAATCCCGTTGCCTTCCTTTCCAATGGCGCGTTAAATGAAAGCTGCTCACCTTTCACTTCAAATTCACATTCACAGCAATAACGCGTTAAATGAAACTCGCCATCACTTCAAATCCACAGACACAGCAATGACGCGTTAAATGAAACTCACCGTCACTTCAAATTCACATTCACAGCAATGACGCGTTACGGCCAAAATCGCGCGGTGTGGAAATCATGACTTCATGAATTTTTTCCTGTAAACATGTCATTAGAAGATTCGACAGAGGCGTTGTGCTGTCAAATTAGGGTTGTTCGACGAATGAACACACGAAGTTTCATTTTCTTTGCTTCAGGCGTTAAATGAAAGGTATAGTGCAACACCTTTAAATTCACAGCACATCCAACATAGGCCGTAGTGGTATCATACGTCGAACGTGCTCTGAAATAAGTATTCGTGTTTATTAAACGCAATCCAGTTAGCTTAGTATTGCAGTTTGCGAAGAGTTTTCCTTTGGATTTGTGGGGATTTTCATTTCAAGATAGTTTTTGGCCGATTAATGGCGATTCCCAAGACGGCAAAAGCTGATACGCAGTGGATGGAAGTCGCCCCTCCGCAGAAGCTGTTTGTGAGGAGACGACGGCCTTTCGAGAAAACGCTGCTGCCTATAGCAGAAGAGCGCATTTTCAGCAATGGCAAGCTCATGGATGGCCTTAGTGTTGGAGGTACTACACACCTAGGATCTTCATTACTACATGCGGACACTTAGTTAGAGCACGGGACTACATGCAAGATCTTTTGTGCATGATTTACTCTCTAATTTGCTCCTTCTTTAACTCTGCAACTGGCTAGTTCTTTCGCATGATTTACTCCTTGATTTGCTTCTTCTTTAACTCCGCAACTCTACATGATTTGCTCCTCTCACTCCGCAACTGGGTAGTTCTCTCTGAAACTTGTTGTAGGTGTTGAGTCCTATCATTGATCACCACTATGGTGCATTACCTTGGGAACTTCACCCAACAATGCTATATCATGAGCATTGTAACCTATTTTTCTAATTGAATCATTCTTTTTGTTCTTTTGATTTTCTTTTATTGTTTTTGCTCTGCAAAGCTATGTGTTCAACCTTTACTAGCTAGATTCATCTGTGCAGGTTTTCTAACACATTTACATGGTATCAGAGTCCACAGGTTGCTAGATAAAAGGCACACCAGTACTTTATTTTGCAAGTATTATAGCTTGGAGATCGAAGATCGACAGAAAAATGGAGTTTCCCAAAGCATCAATTCTAACACAGTACAACTATCACGAATGGAAGGACCAAATAGCTCGATACTTTCGTCAGAAAGGGTTGTACAGGATTACCATGGCTGCAGAAGTGGAACCCACTTCAACCATAAAGAAATACAAGTACCTCAACCACATGGATGAGGCTCACGGATCCATATGCATGTGCATCTCCCCAGAGTTGCAGTTTCATCTATCTGCCTGCAATACTCCCAATGAGATTTGGAAAAAGGTTGAAGAAATCTACGGGAAACAGGATGAGATGAAAGGACATCTACTCAAAGTGGAGCTATTGTCATTGGATCCACGGAACTATGACAGAATTCAAGACTTCTTCACCAAATATAATGATCTATTGTTGCAACTCAAGGGTTGTGGAATTGACAAATCCAAGGAGAGTCGCCAAGTTCTCTCTATTATGTCAAAACTCAGATTAGAATACTCCATCTTTATGTCTACATTTCATTCAGTAAGGCTCGCAACAAGTAAATTTTACACTATGCCTTTTCTTAAAGAGTTCTTGGAGTCCCTTACTTTTGAGCAAGATAAACTCATTCGCATGGGGGAAATGAAACCTCCAAAAGCACATGCACTTGCTGTGCATGATGGCAGCCATAATAAAATCACAGATCTTATTCAAATTAGAAAAATCAGCAACAAAAAGACAAGGGAAAAGCGCATTCCCATCCAAAGAATGAAGGGTACACCAAGCCCTTCAATGACTCCTCCGGTTCCAGAAATGAGAAAGGGGAAAGGAGACAAATGCACCTACTATCACCGAGGATTCCTGCATGAAGAAACAAATTGACCAAATGGTATAAATCCTTCAGAAGCACAAACTTGGGGACCACATCCCTCAGGGCGCTAAGAAGAAAACCGAGGATTCGCCACACGGGAAAGGTAACAATTTCCATGCTTTAGTTGCAATTAATTCTTCCCCTGATGCATGGATTATAGATTCTGGTGCATCATATCATATCGTTGCTGCAAAGGAAGTCTATTCTTCTTGGATGCATGCAAAGGACCTCCCACCCTCATGGGAGATGACTCACCTATTGAGGTCACTGGAAAAGGTAGAGCGAAACTTTTACGCAAAAGCTTTGAAGATGTGCTTCATATTCCAAAACTTTCGGTAAACCTACTTTCAATTTTTCAAATCACTCATTCCAGCACCAGAAAGAGAGTGGAATTCACTCCAGAGGCAGTGAACATATATGACCTACATAGCAGCTCCAAAATTGCAACCGGTGAGGTAAACAATGGAGCCAAACTATATACATTTTCCGAATTTATTGAATCTGAATCCTCCTTATTGCTTACACATGTTGATGATAGTAGTAGGCTTTGGCACGAGAGGTTTGGTCACTTAAATTACAGGTATATGTAGCATCTAAGCAAGCATGAGATGGTGGAAGGCTTTTCAAAAATCAGTTTCTCCAAAGGAATTTGTGAAGGGTGTGTCCTTGGCAAACATCCTAGAGAAAAGTTTGACACCAGCAAGACTCACAGAGCATCCTCTCCTCTAGATTTGATCCATAGTGATCTCATGGGGCCTTTTCCTCATCTTTCCATCAACAAAGCAAGGTATGTGCTTACATTTATTGATGATTTCTCGCGGTATACTTGGGTGTATCTTCTCAGGGACAAATCTGAAGTTTTTGTGCACTTTGAATATTTCAAAGCACTAGTTGAGACACAGTCAGAGAGAAAGATCAAAGCCCTCCCTATAGAAAATGGGGGGGGAATATGTTAAAACATCACTTTAGAACCTTTGCCTTGAGTCGGGCATACAGTTGCAGTACACAGTTCCATACACTCCGCAGCAGAATGGAGTTGCTGAGAGAAAGAACCAATCTCTTAAAGAGATGGCTTCCTGCATGCTGCATGCTAAGTCACTGCCTCATAAGCTATGGGCTAAAGCACTTAATTGTGCTAACTACATCCAGAACAGATCTCCTCATAGGTCTGTCAAGGATCAGACCCCCTTTGAGGCTTCGAGTGGAAGTAAACCAGAGTTCACCCACTTCCGTGTTTTCGGCTCCTGAGCATGGGCCAGGATCCCCTCTGTAAAAGAGGAAAGCTTTTGATCCACAGAGCATTGAATGCATCTTTGTTGGATACCCTAATGGTGTGAAGGGATACCGATTCCTGATTTCCTCTACGGACAAGCTCATCATTTAGCGAAGTGTCAAATTTGAGGAAATTCTCTCACATGCACCTCAATTGCCACATGCAGACACCTTTTATCTACCTCATGTCCGAGATGATGACTCAATACACTCAGATGTAGATACAGAGCATGCAGATGGCGAGGTAGAGCATTCAGATGCAGAGAGAGAGAGTCTTCATATATAAATCCAGTGCATGCATATGATGATTCACATCCAAGCCTAGATTAGGCTTCCAGCAGTGAATCAACTTCCCCTGTCATAAATAAGAGAACAAGGAGCTTACGTGAGATATATGCACAAGACCACCCAGCTGCTAGAAATGGTCTTGTGGGGGATAATTCTGATCCACAGAGGACTAGCTCAGAGTTTATTGAGCCTCCTCTTGCCCTCACTGCCACTGAACCAATGCCATCCTGGCATTGTCATTTGGTTTATTCTTCTGATTTGCATTCTTATGCTGAGGTTGTTGGGTATCCCTCTTGGGAGTCCGCCATGGAGGAGTAGTATAACTCCCTCCTCGAGAACCAGACCTAGGATCTGGTCACCCTTCCTTCAAGAAGGAAACTTGTCCGATGCAAATGGGTCTACAGGACCAAGAGTGCTGCAGATGGGCAAATCACCAGACAAAAAACTAGGCTAGTAGCAAAAGGCTTCCAGCAAGTGGATTGCATTGATTATGATGAGACCTTTGCTCCAGTAGCAAAGATGGATTCCATATGCCTCGCACTTGCCATTGCGGCTGCCCAGGGGTGGGAAGTACATCAGATGGATGTGAAGAATGCCTTTCTTCATAGAGACCTATCTGAGGAGATCTACATGGAGCAGCCACATGGTTTCATTCAGGTTTCATCTTTAGTCTGCAGACTAAAGAAGTCTCTCTACGGCCTTAAGTAGGCCCCGAGAGCTTTGTATGTGAAGATGGATTCTTTTCTCTTATCACAAAACTTCGAAAGATGTAAGTCTAATCCGAATGTTTAAATGCTCAAGACACATGATTCTCTTCTTGTCTTAGTTTTGTATGTGGATGATCTCCTGATCATCGACAACTTGGCTTCAGCCATTGCTGCAGTCAAGAGGGCCTTGCATGATACGTTCTTGATGACGGACATGGGTCCATTACACTTCTTTCTTGGTCTTGAGATCAGCCAGGATGCCACAGGTATCAAACTCTCTCAGGCTAAGTATGCACGGAATTTCCTCGAGAGATTTCACATGACTGACTACAAGCCAACACCAACTCCTGTCTCGGGTCCGCCTTGAAGATGGAAGTGACACTCCATTAGTTGACAATACTCTCTACTGATAGCTAGTGGGGGGCTTATTGTACCTCACCCACTCCAAACCAGATCTCTCATATGTAGTAGGGGAAATTTCTAGATACATGTAGGAGCCGCATGAGCTACACTGGAATGCTGCCAAGCGCATCCTCCGATATGTGTAGGGCACCATCACCTTTGGGATTCACTATGCAGCAGACACTACATTGAATCTCCTTGGCTTCATAGATTCTGATTAGGCGGGTGACAACATTGATCCCATGTCCACCTCCGGATATTCACTCAGTCTAGGGTTTGGCCTTATCTGTTGGTCAAGTAAGAAGCAAGTTGATATTGCTCTCTCTTCAGTTGAGGCCGAGTACAGAGGAGTAGTCAACATCACCATTCAGGTTCTGTGGCTACAACACTTCCTCACTGAGTTGGGCGTCCAGTTCCACCAGCCCATTGTGATCTGGTGTGACAACCAGAGCACTCTCAAATTTTGCAGGGATCTAATACAACGGCAGCAAACAAAGCACATAGAGATCCATATGCACTATATCAGAGACTTAGTACATGATCAGGTCATTTATTTGCAGTTTTGTCCTTCAGCAGAACACACTGCACACATCTTCACCAACACATTCACTGAGCAAAAGTTTCTCTCTCTGTGCGATCATCTTGGAGTGAAGGACACAGTTGCTTAGCAACTGTCTATCCTTCCTTTTTTTTTTTATTACATTGTATTTTGAGGGGGGGGGGGTTTCCCACGAGGTTTTCCCTCTTTCCTCAATTTTACAACAAGTTGCATTATATTTTGGGTGACCTTTGGCCTTAGTTTCCAGGGCCCATTTTCTATTTTTCCCCATAGTGGTGTTCAGGGGGGGTGTTGGAGGTACTACACACCTAGGACCTTCATTACTGGCACATGTGGACACTTAGTTAGAGCATGGGACTACATGCAAGATCCTTTCTACATGATTTACTCCTTGATTTTCTCCTTCTTTAACTCCGCAACTCGCTAGTTCTTCTGCATGATTTACTCCCTGATTTGCTCCTTCTTTAACTCCGCAACTGGCTAGTTCTTCTGCATGATTTACTCCATGATTTGCTCCTCCTTTCACTCCGCAATTGGCTAGTTCTCTCCGGAACTTGTTGTAGGTGTTGAGTCCTCTCATTGATCACCACTATGGTGCATTACCTTGGGATCTTCACCCAATAATGCTATATCATGAGCATTGTAACCTATTTTTCTAATTGAACCATTCTTTTTGTTCTTTCGATTTTGTTTTAGTGTTTTTTCTTTGCAAAGCTATGTGTTCAACCTTTACTAGGTAGATTCATCTGTGCAGGTTTTCTAACACATTTACACTTAGCTCTGCTTTTTTTGAGGTCTGTAGCTTTGAAGATGAAGGCGATAATGGAATATTTGCGTTGGCAGAGTGTTGAAAATTTTGTCTGCGCATTTTGAAATTTTTAGATCACAAAGTTGTTTCTGGGAATCGATACCTAATTTGGAGAGTCCCTATGCTGTACCAATTTCAGTTTGTATTTTATATCAAAGAATGAAATTATTTCTCTGCTGAAAGTCTTTTATTAGTCAAACGCACTGCAAGTTCAGATTTATATGTTTTAATATTTCTGTAATGAACTTGGATTTCAAAGGAAAGACAACACGGAAAAAGGAGAGGATTGGCATTCTTTTTCCTTTTCAGCTTTCGAGTTCTTTCCTTTTCTTTTCATAATCTGATGGATTCTATGTCTTCCCCTTTCTCGAGTTTCTAAAACCCGTGACATATTCTTTAGGAGGCCTCAAAAATGTTCAATGGATTGGCTCGGGGGTGTCGGATAGCGGAATTCATTCTGCTTTCCTTTTCAAAACCGTAACCTCATATATCTAAAAGTCGTAGTCTAACGACATTATTTTTTTTTGCCTAGAAAGTTATGGAAATTTTTGGAAATTCTGGTTATATTTTGAGAAAATCCGGCAAGAACTTTTGTAAATCCAAATTACAGTTGTTAAACTTAAAAATTTTAGGCGGCTTAAATGTTTTTGATGGTGCTGAATCCATTTTCACCATCAAAAACACGATTCCAACATTGTCTCTACAATATCTTCTGAATTTTTTTTTGCCCAGATTACCACTTTTGGCGGTCCAATCAATCTAAAACTGTAATTCCATTATATTTATATCCTCTGGCATAAAAATGGTAAGAATTTAATTTACATGATCTGATAAAGTAATTTAATATTTAAAAAATTAATTTAATTTACGGTAAGAATTTACATGATCTTAAAAAGTAATTTAATATTCCAATTTATTTTTTCATTTTTGAGAAATCTTTGGGTGATGATCACATGAGAACTCATTACTATTAAAGGGTCAAATTTAAGTAACAAAGAATCACCAATAAAAGAGAATGGGAATTAACAACTAACCAAAGGGGAGAAATCAAAATAAATTAACCAAAGAGGAGAAATCAAGATAAATTAATAACAACCAAAACAAATTTTAAAACTCAAGATTCATAAAAATATATCAAACATGTATAAAAATAAATAAATAATGATAAAACAAATTAATAAAAATTGATACTACATAAATAAATGAATAAGTGATGAAAATGAAATAAAATGTTCAAAGCAAAGACAAAGACCCAACTATTGCTAATTTTCTAGCCATCATTCCTTTTTAGATTATCTGGTCTCCTTTCAATCTCTATGGCCCCCGATCCAAATTTAAATAGGAATGCCAAAAATTATAGATATAACCATAAGTATAGAGATGTAGCAGAAATAACACTTCATTTCATTAATATTAGAGACTAAAATATGCTTACTAATAAAATAGAAATAAGATTAGCCCGGGCGATCACAGCTTATCTCTAAGAAGAGATGTGGCGGCTACATGTCTCTGAACTTTGTTACAATGAGGCTTGAAGTCCTATTTAGTATTGAGAAACACTACAAACCCCAAACATCTAAAAACCTAATCCTAGGAGATGAAATGCCAAACTATGGGCCCGTTGGGGTCAATTGGTACATCAACTTCTCGGGGTCGTAACTTTGGCATACAATCTCTGTTTGACGCACATGATACCTCGCTAGAAAGATCTATCCAAGTACTACAAATATTGTCAACAATTATTGAGTTGAAAATTCATAATCGTTGTGGGTGATTTTCCAAAGAAAACGTCATTTAGGATTTCAAAACAGCTCTGGAAGTTCAGGACTCAGAAAACTACCAAAAATAGTACATTGTGCTACAATTAAGAAAATAGAAAAACTAAAAGAAACAATGGTGGGGGTCCATGTAGAATAGGCGGGTGGCCACCAATATCCACCTGGATCACCTTCCTAAACTTTCAGAGATGAAAATGATCAATCCTTGCAATGACTTAAGCCTCTTCAATGTAGATGTAATGTTTTGTCTTATCTGCATGTTTTGCCAAAACTGAGGAGTGGGTCCTCCCATGCTTGATGTTGGTTGCATGCTCATGAACCCAATTTCACCAATATAGGGTGTTTTGCATGAACATGAGATAACATAAACATGTTTCATATCCTTGGGGTCCACTCGGTCTTTTACAAGTTTTAAGGAGCTTCAAATGATGTTTAGGGGCCTAAAGGTTGAGAGAACCTTATGTTTCTTCAGGATCCTTACAATCATGTCTGTGGTCCCTTGGATAAGAGGAGAATGCACCCCTGAAATCCAATCTTTGGGGTCTTTTTTAATCATAGGAATTTTGCTAGTTTTAAGGAAATCTTTAAGACCTTGATGCCTACTATATCCATTGTTATTGAAAACATTAAGGAGATGTATTTTCTCATTTGTAAGATGGTTTTCATAAAATATTCTCAGTGCACGAGTTGTTAAAGTGTTGAGAACACCCAACTTTTGAACAAGGAAATGATGGGACTTGGCATGGAGATGCTGCTCAGTATAAGGTCTTTCTTTTTTCGAAAAAATTCCCAAAAAGTAATTTAATATTTAAAAATTAAAAATGACAAAATATTTTTTTAATTATTTAAAAATTAATTTTATAATTAAAATTGTAGTTTAATTTATAGATATTTTGGATTATGAGAATGGAAAATTTGAGTTGTATAATTTATAAAATTTAAATATTAAAATTTTTTAAAGTTAAATTTATTTATGTTTTTTAAATTAGAAAAGTGAAAATTTTCAAAATTAAAATTTATGTCGTAAAATTCTTGATAAAAAAAGAAAAACTGAAATATCTATGTATCATAGTATATCATATTAATTTTAGTGTTTTGAATCACCAAGATAAACAAAATTGAGAATTCTAATTTCAACAACTGACTGCACATTTGGAACATTTTTAAATTCACCAAACTTCAGGAGAGATTATTGAAGATGAATAAGCATATACAACATTGTCTATCGAGCGACAAATTTGCCTGGATAGCGAAAAATATTGGAATTCGACAATTTTTTTTCCAAAAATTCTCGTAGTATGAGTGTTTGAATCATGTTTTTGATGGTGGAAATGGATATAGCACCATAAAAAAAAACCCAATGCACCCAAAATATTGAAGTTTGATAGCGATAACCTGGATTTACAAAAATTCCTACCAAATATTATAAAAAATTTACAGAAATTTCCTCCTACCAAATTTGAATGCTAGTTAGACTACGACAACATAAACCACACCTACGATGATTTCTATCATTTATTTTGTTGTGTAAATTCAAGGTCCTTTTACCTTACATGGGCCATTCTCGCTAGCTATGTTTATATTGAACTAATTTAATATGCTTACATGGCCACACGGGGGCTTCACTCAATGAACCTCTGACATATCACGTGCGTTCATGGCATATTAAACAATACCTTTAATTTGACTACATATTGGAAAATACCTCTATAAATCACATTATTTATCCCTATACCAATATGAACCCAAAATATACCTTCCCAATTTAAAAACCCCTACTTTCATTAAATATTGTAGGTATCCATTTTTTCATTAACATTTTTTATACCCCTTTATATTTTTTCATTAACTTTAATCTCCATTTTTATACTTGCCAATATAAAAACCCTCTACCCCCTATATATCCCCCAATATAATGTGTCATTGTTTCCTCAATAAATATCCCCCAATATGAACCCATTTGGTATGGTATTGCTCCCCCATTGAAGTCCCCGTGCATGGCCATTGTACATTGATTTGTGTTATTTACAACAAAATAAAGGATCTTGTTAATAAAATTTGAGCACCAAGGTATAGAGAAAAGGCCAATTAAGGAAGGCTTCAACAACAAAACAGAGCGAATATGAATGGTCCATAGGTTTTTTTATTTGGGGGTGTATTTATAGAATATGGTAAAATTGCTTGTCCATAGCCTCACATGATTATGTTGTGATGGGTATTAGAATACACAACAGTAGAATGATACCAGTTGATGGGTATTACAAATAGGTAGAACACATTAAAGAGAGAAAAAACAACAATGGAGAACAAAATTCACAGACTTCTATTACATTGCAGACCATCCCTTGCTTGCATGCTTAGGCTGAGGAAAATTACAAATTTATAAAAGGTGGACATAACTCTAGAATTCTCCACATGTGTTTTTCATGAGTTACATAGTGATTTCTAGAAGTTAAGGGCGGTGGAATTGGTTGGCGTCAGTGTGCGCAGTGTCGTCAGGAGGTCAGCGATGGTTGGCATCCACGTGGTTTTGTTTGGCTTCACACTGAACATTCTCTCACTTGAAGCCAAATGAAGTGTCCTAAATCTATCCACACCGAGTCCTACCATGCTTCTGCATAGCTCATGTTTATTTCTTGGTAGAATCTTAGTGAGTATAACAATAGGGTTTTTATCTATATGTATTTTTTCCAAGGATAATTGTCCTTGCTTCAACACATGTCAGATCCAATGGTACCTTAAGTCAATGTGCTTTGCTTTTGAGTGAAATAGTTGGTTTTTCACCAAGTGAATGACAGTCTGACTATCACAATACAACACATACTTGTCCTGCTTTATTCCTATCTCTCTTAGGAATCGTTGCATCAATAAAATCTTTTTAAAGGATTTTGTTGCAACTATGTACTTTGCCTCTGTTGTAGAAAGAGCTACTATTCTTGACACGTACGATACCATTGCACCTGTAAATGTATACAAATAACCTATAGTGGACTTTCTGGTGTCCATATCTGCAGCCATGTCTACATTTGTAAATCCTTCAAGCACAATTTTATTATGACCAAAACATAAACAATAATGATTAGTACCCTTGAGATACCTCAAAAACCATTTTACTACTTGTCAATGTTGTTTTCCTGGATTAGAAAGGAACTTACCGACATCTCCCACTGAATATGCAATGTCTGGTTTTGTACATACCATAGCATACATCAAGCTTCCAACTGTTGAAGCATAGGGAATCTTTCTCATTTCTTCCTTCTCCTTGTCATCACTAGGACATAACTCAATACTTGACTTAAAGTGGGCTGCAAGGGGTGTACCAACTGGCTTGGCATCCTTTATATTAAACCTCTCAATCACCTTCTTGATATATTTTTCTTGTGAAAACCAAAACCTTTTGTTTTTTCTGTCACACATAATCCTCATGCCCAATATATGTTGTGTTGGATCCAAATCCTTCATTGCAAATTTGTTGCCCAAATATTTCTTCAACCTATTGATCATATTCTTATCATGCCCAACAATCAACATGTTATCCACATATAATAGCAATATGATATACTTTCCCTGATCATAACCCTTGACATAGACACAATGGTCAGCTTCCAACGTGTGAAAACCATGTTCCAACATGAATGAATCAAATTTATTATACCATTGTCAAGGTGCTTGTTTCAACCCATATAGGCTCTTCTTCAACCTGCAACCTAGGTCTTCTTTGTCTTTTTCTATGAAGCCTTATGGTTGCTCCAAATAAAGTTCTTCCTCTAATTCACCATAAAGTAAATAAATTTTTATATCTAACTATTAACATTCTAAGTCTAAAGCAACAAAAATACCAAGAATGACTCTAATGGATGACATTTTGACAACAAGTGAAAAAATTTCGGTGAAGTCAATACCTTTTTTTTTGGAAAATACTTTTGCCACTAGTCTTTCTTTATACCTCTCCTTCTTTCCGTCACCATGCTTAATCATGTATACCCATTTTGTTTGTAGGGGTTTTGTACCTTTTGGGAGCTTTACCAACTCCCAAATTTTTTCTCCAGCCAATAGTTCATTTCTTCCTCCATTTATTTCTTCCATTCTTTACCTTTCTCAACTTTACAAGCCTTTTGAAAAAAATCAGGATCACCTTCATTAGTTAATAAAATATAGTTTGAAGGAGGATATCTTTGTGAAGTCTTATAATCAGAGGTGTAGAATATTTGTGAACCAACTTTGGTGGTGCATTATCAGGTTGAATCTCCTATAAAGCTTCCTGCAACATTCCTTCTTCTTGATGTTCATCATTTTCCACTTGTTGTCCTTGCTGCTCTTAAATTTGTTGTACATTTTCTTGCATTGGTGGGATGTTTTCTTGTTCTTCTTCAAACCTATTAATAACTTTATTGACCTCCAACTCACCTACAATCCTCTTAAACATTTCTGACTCATTAAATATAACATCTTTGCTTCTACTTTATGTTTGACTGGATCCCATAGACGATAACCAATTTCTTCATCTGCATATCCCAGAAAAATGCATTTCATAGATTTATCACCTAGATTAGTTCTATTTTCTTTGGTAATATGTACAAATGCTTCACATCCAAAGATTTTCAAATGAGAATAATTCAACTTCTTACTAGTCCAAACTTCTTTAGGAATGTCACCATCTAAGGCTGTAGTTGGAGATTGATTTATGAGATAGCAAGTTGTCCTTACTGCTTCTGCCCAAAAATGCTTCTCCAGTATAGAATGTAACAACATACTTCTCACTTTCTCCATAATGGTGCAATTATTCCTTTCTGCAACACCATTTTGTTGAGAAGTACCAAGAACAGTCTTTTCGTGCTTTATGCCAAACTTATTACACTATTCCTTGAATTCTTTTGAGCAATATTCTCTAACATTATTTGTTCTTAGGCACTTGAGGAATTTGTTAGTTTCTCCATCAACAAAAAAATGGAATTTTTGAAATATTTCAAACACTTCACTTTTACTTTTCATAACGTAGGCCCAAACCTTCTTGGATGCATCATCTATAAATGTTACAAAATATGATTTTCCTCCCAATGACTTAATGTTGACAGACCTAAACACATATGAGTGTATCAATTCTAACAATTATTTCTTTCTGTAATTTCCACCTCTAAGGAATGAAAACCTTCTTTGTCTACCATATATGTAATGATCATAAAGATAAAGATTATAGGATTTCAAACGTGACAGTAAATTTTTACCAACAAGGATTTTTAAGCCCTTCTCGCTCATGTGACCCAAGCACTTTTGCCACGAATTTGCTGAATTTCATTCTTTTGTGATAGCAACCAAATTTTATTTTCCTAGAATTACCTTCAATGTATATAATGTCATGTCTTGGGTCCTCTATCCATGACCAATTCTCCTTTGATAATTTTTCAACCTCCTTTTCCAAAGCTTGTGTAATAGCCTTCATCATCTAGTTGTCCCATAGAGATCAAAATCATGCGCATTTATGGTACATGCCTGACCTATTTCAACAATATATCTTGTCCATCCTTCATCTTGATCTCAACATTTCCCACTGCAACAATATTGCAAAGGTGATTTTTCCCCAAATGCACTCTACCATAATCACTAGGATCATATGCAAAAAAACTATCTTTTTATGGGGTTACATGGTGAGATGCCCCAAAGTCAAAGATCCCATCAAAGTTACTACTAGATGTATATAAACATGCATCCTCTACTAAAATAGTAAATAACACATCACCATCTGTGACTACACTAGTAGTCTCACCTTCATTTGTGCTGGATGACTTATGATTTGTACTGGCCGACTTTTTATCCTTTTGTCCTTTCTTCCAGACTCGACACTCTTTCTTCATGTTCCTGAGTTTTCCACAATTAAAGTAGATGAGCCTACCCCTCCTTCATTTCAATCAGTCTCTCAATCTTGATTTCCCTTGTATGCCTCAGTCAATTCTCCTACAATGATGAGCTAGTGCTAGAGCTTCTCCTCCCTATTTTTTTGCAATTGACTTGCCTCACAACTCCTCACTCATTAAACTGCTACTAACATCATCAAAATTCAACGTCCCTCCAGGTGTTGAAGTTCTCATAGCTATAATTAAATTTTCCTAGCTATCTGGTATAAAACACATTAACAAGATAACTCTAATTTCATCATATAAAATTATTTTAATAGAGGCAAGCTGACTAGTAATAATATTGAATTCATTCAAGTGCTCAACAACCGAAGCAACCTCCTTCATTTTGATATTATAAAGGCTCTTCATCAAGAACAATTTGTTTGATGTCGTGTTTTTCTCATATAGATCATGGAGCTTCTTCCATAATCCTTCTATCGTATTTTATCCAGACACATTGAAATATAAATTCTTTGTTAGATATTGGCGGATTATAGCAATCACCTTTGTATCTCGCTTGTTCCATTCTTCATCCATTATCAATGAGGGTTTATTTTCCATACCCTCAATCGACAAATATTGATCTTTTAAAATCAATGTATCCTCCATCTGTGATTTCCGTAGGGAAAAATTAACATTGCTCAACTTCTCCATGTCAATTAATGTTGTTGTCTCCATTATTAATAAAATTCAAACCTCAAAAATCAAGTTTCCACTTACAAGGTAAGAATTTAATTATTTGTCCTCGCCAAATTTTAATGAGGGGCTAAAAATTGATTTATATAACAAACTATGAGGAAATAAGAAAACATATAAAAACTCCACTTTTTATGGATGGAAAGAAAAAACTTTTCCTTGTGGTTCTTCACTCTTTAATAAGAAATTAGTGTACATTACGTCATACTTTTGAGAACCCCATCATAGTAATTTTTAAACTAAAAAATCACAACTTTTTTTGAATAAGTATTCTAATCGATTTGATAATGTATAAAATATTTCTATTTCCACGGGTTCTTACAGGTTCTCTTTGACTTGCAGCGGCTCCTTAGAAAATAATATCGTCATCCTTCTAATTTTCCAAAGACAAAAGATCACAAAATTCTCTAGAACATGCTCTTTTGTTAACGATGCAATTGTGTTGGTCATTGGGGATTCAACCTCGAGGCAGCGAGAAGGAAAATATTTAGGCTTCTTTCTACTGTTAATGGATAGACATTTCCTGGAAACCTCGCATGTGACTTGGTTGGAGACCATGTCCCAGAGGTTGTCGCTTTTTGGAATCAAACACTAATCTTCCTCTATTCTCGCCATGAATCTCACCTCCGGCTTGGGCTCAGGCTCTGGTACTAGTTGATGGGTATTAGAGTACACTAGTAGAATGATACTAGTTGATGGGTATTAGAGTACACCAGTAGAATGATACCATTTGATGGGTATTAGAGTACACAATAGTAGAAAAAAACATCACGGAAGCAACAGGACACAACACAAATAGGAATAACACATTAAAGAGAGAAAAAACAATGGGGAACAAAAATCACAGACTTTTATTACATTGCAGGCCTTCCCTTGCTTGAATGCTCAGGTTGAGGCAAGTTACAAATTTATAGAAGGTGGACAAAGATCTAGAATTCTCTACATGTGTTTTTCATGAGTTACACATTGATTTACAGAAGTTAAGTGTAGTGGAGTTGGTTGGTGTTGGTGTGGGTGGTGTCGTCACGAGGTCGACGATAATTAGCATCAACGTGGCTTTGTTTGGATACACAATTAACACGCCGATGACGTTCTTTTTAAGGGGTGTTTTCCTTTAGACATTCTTTGTATGTCCAAATGTTATTAAAGATCGCAATATGTCATATTTCAAATTATTACAAATCGCTCTATTTATTTCATCAATCACCTATTACAAACTGACATGTGCAGTGGAAGATGCTCAACAACACAGTCTATTTCAAATTTAATTGACATGTGTACGCAAAATTATTTCCAGTATGTTTGCAATTGCAGAGTCAACGCACCATACATTTAGTTAAAGGTTTTGATGAAAATGGAGGAAATATTGCTCTCAAATGAAACCAAGAGATGGGGAATAACAGACAAGTCCTTTTCAACAACAGAATCAGTTAAAATATAAAGAATGGTACAAGTGTGAAATTGTTAACATGTGTTTAAAATCAAGGCTGAAACTTACACTAATGTTCAATAGATGCTCACACAGATGTATGTTGCCTTACTGAGGATGGAACAATGATTTGAAAAATTTTCTGGCAGCCATAAGATATGCTTAAAATTATGCTTCCCCTAAAACTACTCTTACTTGATAAGAAGCTACAATGATTTAATGTAATGGATATTGATGGATCCTATAATAGCACAATTTAAATGAACGTATGTGTTGGACCTACTAACCTTGAATAATATAATGTATACAATAAGAGAGGAGTATAATAAAGTGAAGCTAAATGCTTTCCATTATATGGAAAAAAATGTGCTAGTTTATCTCGATGCATAAAATAAGCTATACACAAAACAAGCACCATGCATAACTAGATGTTATGAGATAATGCAGTTGACCAGAGAACAAATAGGAGCTAGCAACCAATACCTTTCCATTTGTTATGACTCCATTTCCATTGCCATTGCTAGACCTCCAAGCAACTACAATCACTGGCTTTGTTGTCTCTTTTTACACCCTAATAAATAAATGCACACAAATTGTTCTTGAAACACTCCTATTAAACAATTGTGGACTTCTTTGACTTTGATTGCTACCTAAATCTTGATCCAAATACTGCCACACAAATCCAACATGATACCCTCCAAGTTTTGTCTAATATCTCATGCACACTGTTATTTCTTCCTCCAGGATCAAATCTAGAAGAAATCAAACTAAAAAGAGGAATAAAAAAGGCAATCCAAAAAATTTTAATATGTGGATCTAAAGCTTATTATTTCACAATTAAAAATCAAGTTAAAAAGAGTAATAAAGAAGGTAAATCCAAAAACATTTAATATGTGGATCTGAATCTTAGTATTTCACAATTAATCGATTGCTAATGCACATTGATTTGTGATAGTTCCTTTGAATATTCCTCTAAATGTTAAAAAAAAGAAAGAATAAAGCATAAAAAATTTCATCTTTATCAAGAAATACGGATACACTAAATTTTTAACCAAACACAGTTTTATCTACAAAATTTATCAACGAACAGGAGGAATATGAAAAAATACACCAAAATGCAAGCCAAAAGCAAAAAGAACAGGGTTGCAGACTTTCCATGCAATGTTTCCTAATTCAAATTAGCAAAAGACATCTACAAAACGTAGATCTTAACAAAAAAAATACAACAGGTTCTCTACTATTTTCCTATTGAAAACCCTATAAAATCATGTCAAAATTCTATTCCTACTTCCGACGAACCGACCGCCTTAATTTTTTGATATAATTAAAGAAATTTTAAGTAGAATGACCAAAATTGTTAACTAGGAAATGTATAGTGCTAAATCAATTGTTTTAAAAGATTTAAAACCTTCAACATTTGGAAATTGAAAGTCTTAAATGAATGAAAGTTTCAGCAAGAAATGGCTAATATTTTATGAAAGCTTCAACAAGCAATATAAAATTAAACATATTGTGAGATTTCGAGCTACTAACACTAAAACATCGTAGTTTGAACAATAATTTAAATGTTCCTCTTATTTTTAATGACCTTCACAAAAAATAGTCCTTCACATTTCACACTCCAAAATTCATCAAGTCTCAAAGAAAGAAAATCAAATCGAAGCCATCATATTCTTCAACTTTTAAATCTATGGAATGCAACTCCATGAGGTAAAATAAATCTGCAAAGAAAACAACAAAAAAATTCTTCATCTCTAGAGCTACAAAATGTATGAAAATATAGCACCAAATTCTGCAAAACATGCCCTGTTCTTTTCTATGGATGTCCTTGTATTCAATTTCAAGGACTTGCAGTAAATTTCCACAAACGTTGGGGATTTAAACTGAAAACATGGTTTGAAACCATGAGAAAATGATGAGGTTAGGACTCTCTAAGAAATAGCTTCTAGCTATTGTAATCAATGTGTCACCAAGGACGATTGACTCCTACTGTTTGGACAAGTAACCCCTAATTATAGCTTCTCTAAGTAACTGCAATTGAAACTCTTATAATTGTATTAACATGTCGCCCTCTCAGGATTGTGTGGAACCACCCATGAGTGATTTAATTTTGGAAACCCCCCATTTCTTAGAATCTCCCATCGGTTGATGTTTCCCCTTCCATTTGATTCGAGTCATTCTTGGGCACCCTTTCCCCCACTAATTTGGTGGAAAGTGACCTTGATTTCATGCGTCAATCTCAGTTCCTGGAGATGGTGTCACTCCCCATTCCAACCTCCTCTGATTCTTGTCCTTAGATCAACCAAAAATCCTCTATGAATGTCACTATTCATAGGAAAAGGAGGGGCCACATCAAAACATATTCTTCGAAGAGAGTGGGACACGCTGATATTTCTAGGAATTTATTAGATTAGCTTGCCCTACATGAGGTTTCAATCCACCATGAAACCGATTCATGGTTCTGTTGGCCGGATAAATCGATCTTGCGGACAAGGCCGATATCCCTAGTATCAAAAGATATCTAGCAACAAGTAGGACAAGCAAATCTATCTTTCTCTAAAAATATTGCAATTCATAAACAAAAACTATAGAGATGTTTAGACCCTACCTTAACTCCAACACTAGTTTGTCGCAGCCATCCTTCAACCGTCCGAAAGAGTTTCCTTTTGGGAACCTGCAATCACAAACAAGCACACATCAAATAACACCTGCATAGCTAATATCATAAATCATGTTCATTATGGTGATCAAGGAATCCATAAAATAAACCATAAAACATAGCTTATTGAGAAAAATAAACTTATTTGTATTAACTTTGAAATAGAAGAACCTTACAACCTTTGGTGCCTTGATGTTGTACAAGCTCTTCCCAGGGTTCGAAACAAGAATCTCCTTTACTTTGACAAGCCTCACACTCTTCCAAATGAGATCAAAGAGGTATGTAATCTCTCCTCACAAAAGCTCAATTAGGAAGACTAAGTTCCAGCAACATTTCACCTCAAAAATATTCAACTTTCAACCTCTCAAGTAACCAACCCAATGCTTCATTTTATAGTGCAAAGGAAGGAGGTTACAGGTCCACCTATGAAGGGATAGAGTCCTCCTTCAAAGGGATAAGCTCCTCACATTGAGGGGTTAGCTCCTTAAGGTATGGGATGCATGAACCTTAAAGGAACGAACTTGCCACCTCAAGGTTCTTTCTAGAAGCTTCTAGAAATGACTCAAAGTGAGTTTTTAAGAATATACTTGGGCCTTTTTGACTGTTATGAAACCAGCTCAAGAAAAGATAGAAAAGATAGATCAACGCCTTAGAATTCAGCCTCTTCGAGGGGCCAACCTCCTTTACATTACATAAATGAACAATTCTTCGATGATACAAATGACAAAACCTCCTTTCTATATATAGGAGTCTAAGGAGTCACAATATAATCCAGCCGACCTAACAATAATAATATAAAGCCACAAAAATAACAATAGAGGGATTCTATGGGGCACAGAAATAACAATATGGGGGTAATAGGGCACAACAATATAAATAAGGGGTATAACTACAATAGTAATGGGGTAATCACTAGTATTATAGGGACCCAACATGCCCCTCTCCTTCAAAAAAGTGTTGTCCTCAACGCTTGAGTAGTTCTGGATACTTCTGCATAAAATTCTCATCCTCCCATGTGGAATCTTCAGCGGATAAGTTCTTCCACTTGATAAGATACTCTGAAATTGATCGATTTCGTAGCTGTCGAGTTCTTGTTTCTGTGACTGCTTCCGGTTCCAATATAATTTTTCCTTCCTCGTCAAGTTCTGGCAATATTGTTTGAACTGGGAGCTTGTCGCCTATAACCTTCTTTAAACATGAAACATGGAAAACTGGGTGCAATCGAGAAGCTGCAGGAAGCTCCAATTTGTATGCCATAGTACCAATCTTTTGCAACACCTTGTACGGACCATAATACTTTGGTGATAATTTATTATCCTTCTTAGCTTGCTTTAGGGACATTTGCTTATATGGTTGTAGCCGTAGGAATACCCAATCACCTACATCAAAACTTCTTTCACTGCGATGTTGATCTGCCTGTTGTTTCATTCTATTTTGTGCCAACACGAGGTTATCCTTTAAGAGTTGGAGGACTTGTTGTTGATGTTCGATGTGATGTTCCACTGCCTGAACCTTAGAATTTTCTCTTAAATATGATGTGATGGATGGTGGTTGATACCCATAAAGTGCCATAAATGGGGTCATTTTTGTTGCTGTATGGAAGGAAGTGTTATACCACCATTCAGCCAGAGGCAACCATTTGACCCATTGTGTCTGTTTATCAGATACAAAGCAACGAAGATATCCTTCCAAACATTTGTTTACTATCTCAGTTTGCCCATCAGATTGAGGATGATAAGATGAGCTATGAGCTAACTGAGTACCAAGACAAGAAAATAATTCTGTCCAAAAATTTCCAGTGAAAATGGGATCTCTGTCACTTACAATAATCTTTGGGTTTCCATGTAGCTTTTGAATTGTTTCCATAAATGCAGTAGAAACTGTACTGGCTTTAAATGGATGTGATAATGCACAAAAGTGTGCATACTTGGTAAGTCTGTCAACTACCACCATGATGACACTCTTTCCCTCAGACTTGGGTAAACCTGTGATAAAATCCATTGAAACCTCCTCCCAACGTTGGCTTGGAATGGATAAAGGTTGTAATAGACCCGGTGTCTTAATTGTTTCAACTTTATTTTGTTGGCAAACCAAACATTCCGCCACAAACTTTTGAATATCTGATTTAAGGCCATCCCAAAAAAATTCCTTCTTAACCCTGTGGTAAGTTTTTAAAAATCCTGAGTGCCCTCCTAAGGGAGAAGTGTGCAATTCCATAAGAATCTTTTGTTTTAGCTGGGAATTCTTACAGAGGTATAAGCGATCTTTGTACCATAACGAATCATTTTGCCAGCTAAATGTATCAGACGTACTGGAATCTTGTTGTAGCTTTCGAATAAGTGCCCACACTTCTTCGTCATTCTTCCATTCCTCCCTTGCTTCGTTTATCCAATCTGGTTGGATAATAGAAATGGCACACAACAATGCTTCCACATCCTCATCCTTTCTTGAGAGTGCATCTGCCACCACATTTTGCTTCCCTTTTTTGTAGATGATTTCAAAGTCATAACCCAACATCTTTGTGACCCACTTTTGTTGCTCTTCAGAGGATAATCTTTGTTCTAAAAAGTATTTAAGGCTATCATGATCCGTTTTTACCTTGAAGTGTCTTCCCATTAGGTAGGGTCGCCATTTCTTAAGTGCATGGAGTATTGCCAACATTTCCTTCTCATAAATAGCTTTGCTTAAAAACTTTCCCTTGATTGGACGACTTTCAAAAGCAATGGGTCTTTCATCTTGCATTAGAACAGCACCAATTCCATTTCCTGAAGCATCACATTCCACAATAAAGGTTTTTGTGAAGTCCGGTGTAGCTAAGACCGGTGCTTGGCACATTGCCTCTTTAAGATGTTCAAAGGCCTTTGTTGCTTCCGGAGTCCATGAAAATGCATCTTTCTTCAATAATGTTGTTAGAGGTGCTGCTATTCTCCCATAATTCTTAACAAACTTGCGATAATACCCTGTCAACCCAAGAAATCCTCGCAGATGCTTTATGGATGTGGGGATTTTCCATTCCTTAATGGCTTTAATTTTGCTAGGGTCTACCTTAACTCCTTCATGAGATACAATATGACCCAAATATTCCACCTCCTGGACTCCAAAGAAACATTTGGATCTTTTTGCATATAATTGTTTCTCCTCCAATAGTTGTAGCACCCTGTCAACATGTTCAACATGATCCTTCCAAGACTTGCTGTAGATTAGTATATCATCAAAAAATACTAACACAAATTTTCTAAGGAATGGTTTGAAAATTGAATTCATCAAACCTTGAAATGTTGAAGGTGCATTGGTAAGGCCAAAAGGCATGACCAAAAATTCATAATGACCCTCATGAGTTCTAAATGCTGTTTTCGGAATGTCTTCAATCTTCATTCTGATTTGATGATATCCCGAACGAAGATCCAACTTGGTGAAGTAAATTGATCCATGCAATTCATCCAGTAATTCATCAATGACAGGAATGGGGAACTTATCTTTAATAGTGAGCTTGTTGAGCTCCCTATAATCCGGACACATGCGCCATGATCCATCCTTCTTGTGCACCAATACTACTGGAGCAGAGAAAGAACTTTGACTCGGTTGAATTATACCAGCCTCTAGCATTTCTGCAACCATACGTTCAATTTCACTTTTTTGGACATAGGGATATCTGTACGGCCTGATGTTTGGAGGAACACTTCCTGGAATCAGATGAATAGCATGATCATGATCACGCATAGGTGGGAGACCTTTGGGAGTCTCAAATACCTTGGAATGATTGTCCAGGACTTTTTGGAGATCTGGAGAAATAGATGATTCCAATGTGGAAACATCTAGCGAACATAATTGTGCAATTACACCTCTTTGCTCCTTTTTTAGAAGCTTTGTCATACCATTAGAGCTGATTATCTTTCCTGGTTTCCCTGCAATACCCCTTAATTCAACTTCCTTTCCTTCCGTAGAAAATTTGATGAAAAGTTCTTGAAAATTAAAAGCTATTGTACCCAAGGATTGTAGCCATTGGACTCCTAGTACAACATCAGCACCTCCCATTGGAATGGAAAGCATTGGGCTAGTCAATACATATTCTCCCATGGATAGCTTGATATTATGGCACTTTCCAGAGCAATTTATTGTTCCTCCATTTGCAATCATCACTTGACACTCTGGTGCTGGATATAGGAAGCAATTCAATTCTTTTGCTACCCTACAATGAATAAAATTGTGGGTGCTTCCTGAATCAATCAACACTATTACCTTTTTCTTCTTGATTTGTCCTTCTATCTTGATGGTTTGAGGAGTGGTAATTCCCGCCAATGCATTACAAGATATGGTCGGATTTATTTGTTCTTCATCTAGGCTTTGTTCCTGGAGTATATCCTCTTCTTTTGACCTTTCTTGCTCCTTTTCTTCTTCCTCTTCACAATCTATGTAGAATAATTTCTTCTCAGCACACTTATGACCTTTAGTGTATTTGCTATCACAACTGTAACAAAGCCCTTTTGCTCTTTTTTCTTCCAATTGTTGTGGTGTCAACCTTATAGGTTGTGGAAGACTAGGGGCAACAACACTTCCGTCTTTATAGTTGTGAGTGGTATGCTTCCTGGTTGCCATAATTTTGCTTTCCATTTTTCTTGCTAACCTGAATGCCTTCTCTAATGAATCAGGTTCCCAAAGGCGAACATCATGTTGGATATTATCCTTTAAAGACCCTATGAACACATCAATCCTATGCTCCTCTGGAATATCTTTTACCCTTATGTTCAATTTTTGGAACTCCTCAATGTGCTCCATTATTGAACCCTTTTGTTTGAGACTTATCAATTGGCTAAAAAAAGTGTTGCTTTTTGTATCCTCATAATGTGCTATCAATTCTTCCGTAAAAATTGCCCAAGTGATAAATTTTTTACGAGAGCAAAGCCATTGATACCATACAAACTGATTTGGTTCCAAATATACAGTTGCCATACGTACCTTTTGTGTGTTTTGCACATTATTGAGATCGAAGAATTGCTCCATCTGTAATATCCATGTGGCGGGATCCTTGCCATCAAACTTCCTCATATCGATTTTTGGAATATGGTGGATCTTCGATCCAACATTAGAGTCTATGGAATCATGATTAACATTTCTTTTGTTCTCATCATGAGTTTCCTTTACAACCTTTTCACCATTAGTAAGTATTTCTTGTAGAAAATTTGTCAAATCTGTCTTCAAATCTGCCATGTCTGTCTTCAAATCTGTCATCAAATCTGTCTTCAAATCATCCATCTTAGCTTCCATGCCCTTTATCTTAGATTCCACGCCATTTATCTTAGATTCCACGCCACTTATCTTAGCTTCTGTTAGCTTTTGTGAGCGTGACATTTGTTGCACTTGTTCTTGTAATTTTGATATATCATGTAGCATTTCTTCCTCTTCTTCATGAGTCATGCTAGAGCTTTCAGGTTCCTTACTAGGTGTTTGCATTTTCTTTCCTCGGGGCATCAGTTACCGATAATAATGCTTTACTATGCCCTTTGAATTCTGTTAAACCAAGCTTACACAAAAATTTAAAAAAAACTACACACCTTTTTTCACTTTATAGAAGCTTGATATTGAATCTGATGTATCTCTGTAATTTCAGATCATCAAGTTCTGAAATTGCGACCTGTAGTAGCCTTCTGCGTCCTCTTTCCAATGCCACAAGTCTGACCCAAATTGGATTCTCCAAGGAAGAGTTATGTGAAATCTCCCACAGTGACTTGCTTTTAGACTAGTTCAGTAGAGCGAACTTGTACGACGTGCCACGAGTCACTGTTTCAACCTTTGAATCTGAAACACACATACAAGAAACTACAGTCTATCCTCTTTCTGTACCTTCTTATGAAATTTCAATCCGATCCCCAGAGAGAAAGTTATGACGATTTTCCCCAGGTCACCTGTTTTGAATGTAATTCAGGAGTCTGCAAAAAGACCAACTTCCTCAGATCATATCTCCGCAAATATCGTGCGAAAAGCTCTGAAATTTGGACCCAAGGTTCAACGCAATTTCTTCTCAAATGGGTTTTTTTTGCGACTTCTGAAACGTCACAGAAAAAAAGTTATAGCGAAAATTCCACGATGACCTGTTTGGAGCAGCGAAACCCTAGAATCCAAAGCTCTGATACCAAATGTTATGAAACCAGCTCAAGAAAAGATAGAAAAGATAGATCAACGCCTTAGAATTCAGCCTCTTCGAGGGGGCAACCTCCTTTACATTACATAAATGAACAATTCTTGGATGATACAAATGACAAAACCTCCTTTCTATATATAGGAGTCTAAGGAGTCACAATATAATCCAGCCGACCTAACAATAATAATATAAAGCCACAAAAATAACAATAGAGGGATTCTATGGGGCACAGAAATAACAACATGGGGGTAATAGGGCACAACAATATAAATAAGGGGTATAACTACAATAGTAATGGGGTAATCACTAGTATTATAGGGACCCAACAGACACGCTGATATTTCTAGGAATTTATTAGATTAGCTTGCCCTACATGAGGTTTCAATCCACCATGAAACCGATTCATGGGTTTGTTGGCTGGATAAATCGATCTTGCGGACAAGGCCGATATCCCTAGTATCAAAAGATATCTAGCAACAAGCAGGACAAGCAAATCTATCTTTCTCTAAAAATATTGCAATTCATAAACAAAAACTATAGAGATGTTTAGACCCTACCTTAACTCCAACGCTAGTTTGTAGCAGCCATCTTTCAACCGTTCGAAAGAGTTTCCTTTTGGGAACCTACAATCACAAACAAGCACACATCAAATAACACCTGCATAGCTAATATCATAAATCATGTTCATTATGGTGATCAAGGAATCCATAAAATAAACCATAAAACATAGCTTATTGAGAAAAATAAACTTATTTGTATTAACTTTGAAATAGAAGAACCTTACAACCTTTGGTGCCTTGATATTGTACAAGCTCTTCCCAGGGTTTGAAACAAGAATCTCCTTTACTTTGACAAGCCTCACACTCTTCCAAATGAGATCAAAGAGGTATGTAATCTCTCCTCACAAAAGCTCAATTAAGAAGACTAAGTTCCAGCAACATTTCACTTCAAATATATTCAACTTTCAACCTCTCAAGTAACCAGCCCAATGCTTCATTTTATAGTGCAAAGGAAGGAGGTTATAGGTCCACCTATGAAGGGATAGAGTCCTCCTTCAAAGAGATAAGCTCCTCACATCGAGGGGTTAGCTCCTTCAGGTATGTGATGCATGAACCTTAAAGGAACGAACTTGCCACCTCAAGATTCTTTCTAGAAGCTTCTAGAAATGACTCAAAGTGAGTTTTTAAGAATATACTTGGGCCTTTTTAAATTTTACAGGGGTCCGCACCCATAACACACAGACGAAGTGGTCAGGTGCGCAGGGGACATGACCTTTAGGTGCAGGACCGGAGGTAATGCTAAGAGAAAGCGTGGAACTAGAGTTTTATAGACTTTTGATGACTTTCTCTTATTTTCAAGGTTTGATATGAAGAACTAAGGCTTAAGACTTGTAAAGGAGGAAAGTATGAGTGGTAATGGATTCACACAGATTGCAGAATGTCAAGGAGACAATTTTTTGTGCAACAGATTAACCCCTAAAGTGTGAAGTTTGTAATAGATGAAGATGAAGTCTTTCATGTATGAAGAGTGAAGTACTTTATCATTTCAAGGATCATTATGTGGAAAGCCTAATCGGAACCTGTAAAAACATTCAATGCAAAATATATATATGTGAACATATCATCGCTGAGGTAGGCATTCCCATACTCAGATCAAAACTGACTAGAAAACTAACTAAATTGCTCTGATACAGGAATGATTTTGTAATACATCACGAGTATAGACATATGTAGACACAATATGGGTGCAGCCATCTGTTTATGAATAGTCCATTGTATAATGAATAACAAAATTCCTCGTAGCGAGGATGGTGGAAACTAGATCCAGTGTCTTGATTTTTGCTTCCTGAACTAGTACGATTTTATCCATGTGAATGAATGTGTCGAAGTTGAACATGGTAGAAACCACTTGATTACCAGTCAATGATGTGAACTGTTAACAAGTGTGAGAGAAACGACCAGTAATGTCAATCACTCTCAAAGTTCTCAGTACAATCCATGAAATGCGAATAAATGAGTTGATGTCGAACATGTCATAGAATCCTTTGATCGAAGGTCAATGATGGAACCTGTCCTCGAAGGCGAGAAACCTGCCTTTAGGGCATGCAGATTCCAAGGTACTGATGATTTCTAGATCATATTTCTAGATAAGGAGCTGAAGTCGATAAAAAGCGATCTGTCGTAAGCAAGCCCACAACACGAAATCATAGATCAAGTTTTGAAGAAATATATTTGGCAAGGACTAACTCAGGGATGGTCAAAATGGATGACAGATATTTTGCAAATGAATGGTTTATTTGAACTGACCTCTTGAACACATAATGATACTACAGATGGTTTGGTGACAATTGACCCAAAGCTAATACCCAGAAACCGGCTGAAGACTTTCAATATGGTTTGATTAACTGTTAGGCAAAGGATTTCCCAACCCAGGTGAACAAAAAGTGTCGTGTTCAAGAGTGGTTAACTACTTTTCTAAAACACAAAGTATAACAAACAAGTGAATTTTTCTCTCTTTTCCCCACCATTTCTGGCAAGTACCTCTTTATTTTTGACAAACTTGAGGAGGATAACATTTGCTTGGTTATAAGCTCATCCTTCGGATGAGTCCAACTTAGTTTAAAATTCGAACCCTAAGAAGGAGTGGTTCATTCTTGTTTAAAATTGAACAGGTCCTTTACTGTTAAATTTTAACAAGTACAGCATAGGAAAAACTCGGTGTTTTTCAATTTTAGGGACTCAGAAGAAAAACTTAAGAACACTCCATGGGTGTCCTTTTTCATAAATTTGTGCCCCCAAGCCTGAAAAAGTATAAAATAATACTTGAGAGAACCGCTTGACCATTACGATCAAGGAGTACTTTTCATAATTAGTGGCCTCAATCTGAAAAAGTAAAAAAGCGATTGAAGACACGTCGTTTTATAACCAATATCGAACTTGAAACGACAAAAGTCAGACGATCTTTTCATGTTTATACGGCTAGAAAAGAGCTGTAAGTGGACTGCATTTTTTATTTTGTTTAATGAGTTTAAAAGGGAAAAAACTCGGCAATCTTTTCATATTTTACGAGTCAGAAAAGAGCTTAAAGAGGACTCATCCTGGAGGAACGAGTGGTATAAAGGGTAGCAACTCGTTCCGGTAATGGTGGAACTGCTCAAAACATGTAATGGTTAAGAGGCTGGCTAACAAAACCACTCATCGTTGCGGTCCCTTAGGAAAGGAAAACAAGCAAGTGAAAGCATATGATCAGCCAAAGAGATGGTGGCAATGGAATGAAAACAAACAAGGCTCATCTAGTAGAATTTAGTGGATAAAAATGGCAATCACGAGATGTAAATCAGGTATGGGTTCATTTTTACACAAGCTTGAACCATAGAGAACTCTGCTTGGATTTGGTTTCATGTTTACACAAGCTTGAAACGAAAAACTATGCTTGTTATAAGTTTGCATGCCCCCAGCATAATGACGCAAATCGAGGTACATGCCCCCCAAGCTTCATTGCATTCAACTAGGTGGATGGAATGAAGGTTCACTTTCGAGATCTTGGAAAGACTCGACTTGGAAAGGGAGTTGTTTCATTTTTTAATGAGGTTGACATAGGAAAAGAACTATCCTCAAAACCCTTGTTTCATTTTTTAAATGAGCTTGACACAAGACAAGGAACTATGCTCCTGACCCTTGTTTCACTTTTGAACAAGCTTGATACAAGACAAGGAACTATGCTCCAGACTCCTTGTTTCATTGTTTAAATGAACTTGACACAAGACAAGGAACTATGCTCGAGACATCTAGTTTCATTTTTTAATGAGGTTGATACAGGAAGAAATTATCCTCACAGCATCCAGTTTCATTTTTTAACGAGGTTGAGACAGGAACAAACTATCCTCGAGATAGGTTAGGAACCAGAAAACAACTGTATCGCCTGATATGAAATTTCAAAGGGATTCAAAGGCATCACGCCATCAAATGAATCCACCTCAGAATCGGAAGCTACGATCCAAGGATCATCAAAAGCAATAGTGTTCGATGAAATCATATGAATAGTTGCAATAGAAGGTGATACGTTAGGAGGAGGGACGGAAAAAGTTCCTAGTAAACCAGAATCTTTAATCAAACCTACCCCAACATCCTTGTAAGGGATAGTCATTTTACTGACATGCTGAACGCTATCAGTAGAGGTCGGGTCGGATGAGAAATAATTCAGTTGGTCTATCGTAACGATCTTTCCGTTATGAGGAAACTTAACAAGCCGAAAGACTGATGAAACAATAGCAGTCATAGCATAAGCCCAACTACGACCTAAGAGAAGGTTGTAATCTAGAGGGGCATCAACCACTTCCACATCAAGATTTACAGTTTTTCCTTCGACCTCTATAGGTAAATCTTCCAAAATACCAAAAGGATGGAAGCCTCGGCCATCAAAAGCCTTTAGAATTGTTGGAGACTAATTGAGTGTAGGAGAACCAAGAGATCTCCAACACTGGATCGACATAATACATGTAGAAGCTCCCTCATCAATCACAGTCTGAAAGCAAGGTCTGTTTTTGACTAACACTAGAATCTGGAAAGCCATTTGATGAGGAAGGAAGGGTGTACTATTCTCTAAATCGAAGATTATTAGGTTCGAATCCTGAATATCAACAGCTCCTATAGCAGACAATAGTAATTTACGCTGTGTTGGGAATGATTGCAGCACCTCCAAAACCAACATTGCTGAAGGGGCAACAGCTAAGTCTTCAACAATTTATAATTCCGAGCAGCTCTCGCATGTGGATTGAAAGCTGATTTCCAAAATATACCTTTAGCAGGTGGTTTTGTTACTAAGTCTAGGTTGGGTTTCTCAATCTGTAGTGGAGCAGACCCAGGAGGAGGTGTAGTTGATGGGTTTGAATTAGAAGATTCTGCTTCTTTACCATCAATAGGATTGTTACTACCATAATCTTGCGATTGTGTCGCAATCCTGACATGAGACATCATCATAATGGGTTCTTCCGAGGTATTCGAGGAAGAGGTAAGCACTTTACTATCTTGAGTAGGAGAAGGATCCTTCAAGACAGTAGGCATTTGAGAACCTTTAACAAATTTCGAAAACTCTGCTCGATATGGGCATTCTTTAGTAAAATGATCCTCGTCGCAGATGAAACAAGGATAGCGAGGTTTTCGTTTTTCGTCAATAGATTCATTTTTATTTGTTTTATCTTTTAAATTTTGATTGGTTTTATTCTTCCCCTTCTCTTTACTATCAGATTTGGTCATAGATGAATTTGTGACATGGATATCAACAGAAACTTCAATGGAAGAATCTCCTTTCAGGGAATCAAGTAAAGTTATTTTAGGAGAAGAATTCTTTGAAGATTTCTTCTTGCTTTTAATACTAACTAAACCAATCATACTATCAGTGGCATGAGACCCTGAAGGAGTTGTAGTTTTTGGAAGATTAGGGATTTTTTTGTGTAAAGTACCTGACTGCATATAGACGAGGTCAAGGTATTGAGCCTGAGAAATGACTTTCTCTTTAGTGACAACTCCTGCCTTAGCTACATCTTCAATGATTTTAGGTAACAATGATTTTATGAACCATTCCGCTAAAATTTGATCCGGAATGAAAACTTTCACTAAACACCTTCTACGTCGCGATTCATGAATATGATTAGAAATATATGTGGACGTGGATTATTTTAGTGAAGTTAACAGTTCCATGCCATTGTCATATTTGACAGGCAACTGAAAATGAGTTAAAAAAGTAGTGGCTAACTGATTGAAATTATAAAAAGAGCCTCGTGGTAACTCATTGTACCATTTAGCAACAAGACTAAAGACGCAATCGAATTGAATCATCAACGATGGAATCAGATGCACACTAGAAGTGATAAGTCATAACATGATTTGATGGATCCTCACCTAACTTGCCCTCGAATTTCGGGATATCACTAGGCAACTTATTAGGCACTGGAGGCCAATACGGAAGATAATAAATCGGATCGTTCGTAAGGCGCGAAAAATCAAGCAAATCCAAAGTTGCAATAAATGGTAACTGACGGTTAGGTTCGTGAAAACCTTGTTAATGAGACCAGTTCCAGGAGGAGGATATCCAGGATAACCTGGAATTGGATTTGCATTAGGAATGTTATAACCTCCTGGAAAACCAAGATTAATTGGACCAAACAGGGGTTGTTGAGGATGTTGATAAGTATAGCCAGGGTACAGTTGATACTGATAGACTGTATTTTGTACAGTAGGACCAGATTGATACTATCCCTAGTACGGTTGACTCATGGCAATTGTACTTGGACTAGCTTGTCTTGCAGGCATCTGGACTGAAGTCTGAACTGTAGGTCCTGACTGGGGCACAAAGACTTGAGTTTGCATTGATACATGGATAGTAGAAACCGGAGCTACAGATACTCTAGAAATAGGTGTGGTAGGTTGAACAGAAATTGCAGTAGTTGCAGAAGCAGTTTGAGGCGAAGTCTGAGGTGAGTTAGGCCCAGGTTGCTGAACTAAACCATATGTAGAAGTTTGAACAGTAGGTTGGACAGGTTGCTGGGTTGGACCAGAAACCAAACGTTGTCCAGCTTGATTAGATAACTGCACATTAGGTTGCAAAGTCTGTTGAGTTTGAGATGGATCCCACACCATATTCATTCCGGGACCCATAAAAGATTGTACATATGGAGGACCATAACCTGGTTGAACGTAGAGCTGATAATTAGGAGGTACATTTCCAGCTCCTTGTAAAAATGACTGAGTCACCAATTTGTTGGCCGGATAAATCGATCTTGCAGACAAGGCCGATCTCCCCAGTATCAAAAGATATCTAGCAACAAGCAGGACAAGCCAATCTATCTTTCTCTAAACATATTGCAATTCATAAACGAAAACTATAGAGGTGTTTAGACCCTACCTTAAGTCCAACGCTAGTTTGTAGCAGCCATCCTTCAACCGTCTGAAAGAGTTTCCTTTTGAGAACCTGCAATCATAAACAAGAACACATCAAATAACACCTGCATAGCTAATATCATAAATCATGTTCATTATTGTGATCAAGGAATCCATAAAATAATCCATAAAACACAGCTTATTGAGAAAAATAAACTTATTTGTATTAACTTTGAAATAGAAGAACCTTACAACATTTGGTGCCTTGATGTTGTACAAGCTCTTCCCAGGGTCTGAAACAAGAATCTCCTTTACTTTGACAAGCCTCACACTCTTCCAAATGAGATCAAAGAGGTATGTAATCTCTCCTCAAAAAAGCTCAATTAGGAAGACTAAGTTCCAGCAGCATTTCACCTCAAAAATATTCAACTTTCAACCTCTAAAGTAACTAGCCCAATGCTTCATTTTATAGTGCAAAGGAAGGAGGTTACGGGTCCACCTATGAAGGGATAGAGTCCTCCTTCAAAGGGATAAGCTCCTCACATCAAGGGGTTAACTCCTTAAGGTATGGGATGCATGAACCTTAAAGGAACGAACTTGCCACCTCAAGATTCCTTCCAGAAGCTTCTAGAAATGACTCAAAGAGAGTTTTTAAGAATATACTTGCGCCTTTTTGACTTTTACAGGGCTCCGCACCCATAACACAGAGTCAGAGCGGTCAGGTGCGCAGGGGACATGACCTTTAGGTGCGGGACCGCAAGTAATGCTAAGAGAAGGTGCACAACCAAAGTTTTATAGACTTTTGAGGACTTTCTCTTATTTTCAAGGCTTGATATGAAGAACTGAGGCTTAAGACTTGCAAAGGAGGAAAGTATGAGTGATAATGGACTCACACAGATTGCAGAATGTCAAGGTGACAATTTTTTGTGCAACAGGGCCCTTAGAGATTATATGCTGGTTTTATATCCTCCTCCATGGATATTTTGTCCCTCAATTTAAGGGGACTGTGGGTTGTCCCTAACAGAAACTCCCTCAAACATCTCATTCCTTTTTGTATCTCCAACAATCATCCTGATTCAGGCGACCATGCTATCAGGGGACTGGGCACAATATTACTTTCTCAACATATGAAATTGATGGCATATTGTCACTACTGATGTAATTAGACTCTTCAGGGGTCTAGCTTCCTTATGGAATCCTTTAGTGGTTAACCTCCAGGCTTTCAGAATTTTTGTAGAAATTCTATTGATAAGTTTCATAAGGGTATCACAAGACAAAATTCCCTTCATAAACAACTGATATTCCATATGATTCCAGATCAAAATTCTGGCATAGGATGAATGATTGTGGCTGTTGAAAAATGCAGCGAGAAGTTCTCAATTGTATTTTACCTTGATTAAATTGATAAAAATCAAATTTCCACATCAACAGACAACTTGGATGATGTTAACTTGTGTGACATGGCTTGTGTCACTTAGTTTACTCTGTAAATTCGAGTTAGAGGAGTTAGAGTTAAGTTTTTAATGTGTGATTTCTAATTTATAGCAATCAAAATCAATTAGCTCAGGTTGTTTTCAGTTAAACGAGTTCCAACTCTTGGAGGAGCTAGTGGAAGGTCAGTTAAGCAGTGGGACTTCATTCAAACTCAGTGACCATCAAGTTAACTGGTCAATCAACCCAAAATAGCTAGCGCATGCAGACAATTTGAGTTACCTATTAGAGGTGGAGATTCAAAGGCAGTGTACATCAGTTGTAGATTAGTCTTGAGTGTACAAGTGTTGCATGCAGTTAGATGATCAACCTAAAGGAATTACGAAATTTAATTGAGGGAATTTCCTAAATAATAGGGGCTAATTGCTCAAGGAATAGCACAAGGAAATAAGAGCTCAAGTTGAGGAAAATTTTGACTAAGCTTAGGTCAGAGGCCTTTAGTGAGTAGACAGATATGTTGTGCACTTATAGGGTGAGCTCAGTTGAGAAAAGAAATTGTAATACATCTCTATTTCATTTTATTAATGCAAGAGGCATTGGGGTTTTTAGAAGATTGATTTCAATAGATAAAAATACTTGTTGCATGTGTGTTATTCCCTCTTTCATGTCTAAAATTTTTGTTCCAAAATTATGAAATATTGTTTGTAGAGCAATAGTGTAGATCAGTGTCTTGAGATTTTGACTAAAACTTCATGAGTAGTTGCAAATATACAATGTAATTTCTATATGATATCAAATATGGATTCACTTTATAGTAGGAAATTAAAAGTTATTTCTCATAGGTTTGGGTTTGAAGATTAGTGTAGCAGGATTTCTTCAGAGTTGAGAATATGGCCTTCAATGGACTAAGGCTAGAGTATGCCTTGGAAGACACCTCTAATTTTGTTGCATGGAAGGACCACATGGAGGCAGTGTTGGATGAAAATGGGTTGTTAGAGTACATCAAGAAAGATGTTGCAAAACCCCAAGCATGTGATACCCAAAATCTTTCTCAGTGGAAGAAGATGTAGCCAAGGCAAGGAGAATAATCTTGGAGGGAGTACTGGATCATATTGTCTCAAATATCCATATAAAATAAAGTTCGTTTGTGATTTGGAAAGCAGTTACTAAATTGTTCGAGAATATTAGTGACCATAGGAAGTTGGACTCAAGGACAAACTTCGAAGTATCAAGATGCAGAAAATGACACAATTCTGCAGTACCTAAGCAAATTTACACAGTGTCATGATAAACTTGGTGGAGTCAGTGTTAATTTCTTCCTCTCAGAAGGCTAAGAATTTAACCTTCCCCAAGGGCTTCATGAGAATGTCAGCAATCTGCTCATCAATCTTGATGTGTTGGAGCTTTATTGCTCCTTGTTATACCATATCCCAGATAAAATGGAACAATTTTTAAATACATACCCTAGGAATATATATAAACCTTAAGATTAATATTATAAACCCGAGGGAATAACATTAGACTCAAGGATTAACATTCAAAACAAGGAATATAAACCATATGATTAATATTATAAACCAAAAAAATATAAACCCTAATATAAATCTTATTAACCTTAAAATAAACTTTAAATGTTTCGATACATTCACAATTTCACATGTTGTTGCTATTACTTAATTACATGTCGTACTGAGTTCCAAAATGGGTTTCATAATTCGATATCGATCTCAAAAAGATTAGGACTTTCCGATGCACATAATTACACAATTTTACCAGAGGAACTTGAGCATAAATAATAAGAGATTTTTTTTTGTTTTGTTTTTAGTGTTCTTACAAAAAAATTTAACATGATACAAGTTCATACCCCATGCCGTAATTGGGTACATTTCTATGTTTTCTTAAATGTGGACCATCCAATTCAGTATCGATTCTCATAAAAGGAAAAAAACCCTTGGCCACTTGAAAAAGTACAGTAGAGAAAAAATTCAAGACGTTTCAGAAGCAAATGTTCCATTATTGCCCTCAGCTTTGAAGCCACAGAGCGCAGGAAAAGCTGCTTAAAGGCCATCCATGAGTTCGCCGTTGCTGAGACTCCTCTCTTCTGCGATAGCGGGCAGTTTTTTGCCAGAAGGTCGCCGTCTCACCACGTATTCCTTCTGGTAAGGAGCAATTTCCATCCACTGCACTTTTCCCGCTGCAACCGTTTTCAGAATCGCCATTATTGAAGTCTTTCCGGAGAAAACAATCTTTGAATCAAACCCTTACGGTGTAGTGGGCTGCTGCAGAGGCCACACCAAATTGGGTTAAATTGGAGAAAATATCTTCCAAATAACGCAGATGTGAACTGTGATTTGGTAAGACGAATCCTTCAACTGAGATTTCTGTTGGAATATTAATTCCAACTGCACAGCGGTTTAGGAAAACCGGCCCGGTCTCCCCGCACCGCCATTTGCAAATGGTTGTACCAGCAGGAGGGGCTCCGACACAATGAAACTCCGCCATGCGTCCCCTGTACAACACCAAATCCGCCTGCTCCCCGGACGTTAAAGTCCGTTTGGTTTGCCCGAGGTTGGCTCCCGAACCTCGTTGGATCAGCCAAGTGTTCTGGGCGCGCGATCTCCACCATCGATCTCCTGAAGGTGCACGGGCCTGCGTCAATTTAAATTTTGCGTGGAGTGAAAGACTTTCTCCCGTTGACCGCCGTAGAAGAGAATTTAATGGAGTTGGTGGTTGTTCGTAGTTTTTGGTGGAGACGTTTAATATGGTTATGGGCACATTATTATATATTTTTTTATGTATTGTGATATATGTTGTAGTGTAAAGACTACGTGCTGTAGTTTTATGGGCATGGTGGCTGCGCACGATGTGAGTGCGTGTTTTTTTTAAGTGTGTTGAGCCCGCGCGCTAAAGAAGGAAGAGGACAGGGAGAAAAATTGTATTGTGCCCGCGCGAGAGGTTCATAGAGAACAAGGAAAACAACAGAGGGCCTGTGCATTTTGTATGTGGTTCATGAAGAACGGAGAAGAGCCCGCGTGAGAGTGTTGAATGAAGAACACAGAGATATAGCCTGCCCGCTGGAGTTTTTATGGGAACAGGGAAAAGATATGGCAGTGTGCCTGCGCGCGGAGGTAAATGAAGAACAAGAAAAAGGAACGCACTGTAGTGCGAGACATGACATAGAACAGGGCTGAAATGCTTGTCTGCCATTGAGAAACACAGGCATAGCCTGAAACTCTTTTTGTAATATCCACAGCAGTGGAAAATCTGTGAGGGCAACAAAGTTTTGTCTTGTAAATCCCTCTCTGCGTAGAGGATGAAAGTTGTAACAGTTTTTATTTTTAAGCAATAGAAAATGTTTTTATGGCTGTGTAATGGACTGTTATGAGTCATTTTGTTTTTAATAGCTTCGCTGTGCAAAGGTCCTGGAAGAAATGGAACAGAGCATTGGCTCTGTGGTATTTGCTTGATTGGTTTTGGTATTTTCCCATTCAAAAATACCCAACAGTGGTATCAGAGCTAGTCCAGGCTCTTTAATGGTGTTAAAGAAGCTGAAGGAAGGAGTTGTTGCAGCAGTAAAAGCTTCTCCAGCAGTGTGAAGTCTGAGGCAAAAGGTTAAGGTATTTCTCAAAGCTTTCCTTTGTGTTACTGTTGAAGGAACAGTCAGTGATTTAAAAGAAAACACAGTCAAGTATTTAAAGCCTAGATAAGAATGGCAAGGTCAAAGAAGAAAGCCTACAAACCTGCTAAAAATGAGTCTCCCTCCTCTACTAAACTAGAAGGCAATCCATTTGAATACATTATATTTGAAGCTCCAAAGTTTGATGGAAACTTTAATGTATGGGAAATAAAAATGAGGGCTTTCTTACAGTTTCAAGGGAGTGAAATCTCGGAATTAGTGATTGATGTTAGCAAGATGGATAAAGAATCCATGGAGTATGATGCACAAGCAGCAAAGACTATCTTGGATGGACTCCCTGATTCTGTGAAGAGGAATATAGGAAAATATACATCAGCAAAGGGTATATGGGACAGACTGCATTACCTTCATGCAAAGGGAGCACTGACCATGACAATGAGTCAAGAAGAACCCATCATAGAAGTTGAGAATGAAAAGCTTGACCTCATCAAGCTTCAAATAAAAGAAAGGAATGAAGAACTTGCCAAGCTTAAGAAGGAGCTTGACCAAAGCAAGAGGAAACATCATGAAGAAGTCATATCCATGACAAATCAGCTGAATGAATCAAAGAAGCAGGGAGATGTCTTGACAAGTCAACTTGAACAAAGGCACATGAGGGTGAACAAGCTTGTGGAAGAGATTGGACAGTACAAGGTAGAGGTCTCCTCCCTTAAGTCCGAACTACAAGAAGCCAGGAAGCAGGCACAAGGAGCTGAAAAGAAAATGAAGAGCAGTCAAGCAAAAGATGAAGAAATCTCCAAGATGAAGACAGATATTATCTCCTTCAAAATAGTAGCAGCTGAAGCTACTCGCAGCAAGGAAGAAACTGAGGGACAACTAGAAAAGAAAAATAATGAATGTGAAAAGTTAGAAGAAGAGATTGTCCTCCTCAGGAAGAAGGTTGAAGGGATGAACAAGATCATGAAGAGCTCTCAAGCTTTGGATGACATGCTCAGCTATCACAGATCTCCATTTGATAAATCAGGACTTGGGTATGTAGGTGAACCCTCAAACAAGGATGAGGATGCTTTAAGCAAAGGAGATGTGAAGAAGCCAGAAAGAGATGGTGATGCTCCTAGTTCCAGCAAAGGCAAGGAGAAAAATGAAGGCTGCAATAGAACAAATCCTGCTCCAAGCAGAAAACCAGCTCCAAGAAGAAATGTAGCTGATGTCAAAGAGGCAAGAGGCAATGGTTATCATCAAAGGATCTCAAGGCAGCAAGGGTTCAGAAGTGCATCAAGAAAACCTCCATCTCCCAGGTACCAAAGTTCATTTTTTGGCTATTGTTATGCTTGTTCAAACTTTGGTCATATGGCAAAAGACTGTAGAGCATTTCATGGATATAGATGTTGTGGTCCCCGACAATCTCCAAGAAATAATTTCACAAGAAGAAATCATAAATTCTTATTCATGAATAAAGTTGAATGCTTCAAGTGTCATAACATTGGGCATATGGCACGAGATTGTAACTTAACATGGGATCTTACACAAGCTAGACCCATGCAAAAGAAGAAAGTTACACAAGTATGGAGAAGGAAAGAAATACAGTCTGAAAGCCCCTTGAGCTCCCTAGCTGATCTAAGTATTTTTTTAGAAAATCTTGCTGAAAGAAAACAAAGCATACATTAAAGGGGAGCCTGTAATTATTAATCTTTATTGTTGAACTGTCTTAACAGTCATTCTTTAATGAAGACTTCTTTTTATAAGGGAAAGATATGAAGTTAAATCTGCCATAGAAGCAGAGAAGAAAAGTATGCAAAGAAAGAAGACCCTCACAGTAGTGGGAAGACAGAACATAAAACAGCAGTTTTGAATTTTTTGTTATGGAGCACATGCATTGAAATGCATAGCAATGGAAGGTAGTTTCCTTCTATGTAATGTGATAGAACATACTCACAGCAGAGTGAGTATAATACACAGCAGATGGAAATGTTTTGTATTGAGAATGAAAATGCAAAGCAGTGAGAAGAAAATGAGAAGTAGGCAAAACACAGCAGAGCATAAATGCCCAGTGGCTGAGAATGCAATGAAATTTTCACACAGCAGTAAAAAATGTAATATTTTTTTTATGCAATGCAACATGCACAGAAATGCCTAAAGAAAAACAGGGACATCAGATTTTTAATGCACATGGGATGAATGAGAATGTGTATGGCAGCAGAAAAACGAAAGGAACTGCACAGCAGTGCATTGTGTAAAAAAAAAATTGGATGAAGACTAAGATTGTGTGAAGCAATGGTGTAAAAAGAAAAGGCAGCAGCCCGTGTTAATTTTTTTGTTGTGTGGAGAATGCAATGCAAAACAGCGTGAGGATGATTTCTCTCTATGTGCAAGTAATGGAGAGTAAAGAGTCAGTGTATGGGCACACAGCAGTATGATGAAACAAAAGGCAGCCACAGTGCAAATTGCAGAGGCAACGCAGCAGCAAATAAAAACCCAGGGATGACAGTCTATGGTCATGGGTATGGACAACAGTGAATATGAAAAATGCAGCAGCAAGAAGTTATGGACAACAACATGATGGCAAGAAGGAGAAGCACACAACAATGCAAATAAGAAAATGCAGCAGCATGAAGTTTTGTTGTAGAAATGAAAGGTAATGGACAGCAGCACATGTAAAAGAAATTTTTCTCTTTACAGCAGTATATGTAACTGTAATGAATGTGTTGTTCATTGAATTGAAATGCAATATATGCAACAGCAGTGAATGTAAGAAATATTTACACACAACAGTGTAAATTTGTAAGTTGGGACAGTGTAATTGTTCCAGAAAAGACAAAGTATTTTGTCTTTGAAAAGTGCACAAGCAGTGCAAGTGTAGACACAGCAGTGTGGGGTAGACACAGTAAAGAAGATGGCACAACAATGCAGCAGAGAATATGCATCAGCATAAAAGAACATTGTAATGAGTTTGCACACACAGCAGTGCAATGATTGTTTGTTTTGGAACTGCATTTGAAGCAGTCATTTGGTAAATCCCTCTATCAAGAGGATGATGCTTTTCAGCATAGTCATTGGTGAATCCCTCTGTTGAGAGGAAGATGCTCTTTAGCATAGTTTGGTAAATCCCTCTGTTGAGAGGAAGATGCTCTTTAGCATTGTTAGGTTAATCCCTCTATTAAGAGGAAGACAACTTTGTTTGTTTGTGAACTACATCAGAAGTAGTTGGTGAATCCCTCTATGTGAGGAAGATATCTTTGTAACAGCAGTACTGAGGAATCCCTCTATGTGAGGAAATGTTTGGGTATGTCCTAATGCCCAGCAGTTGAAATTAAAGGGGAGTGTTGGAATATTAATTCCAACTGCACAGCGGTTTTGGAAAACCGGCCCGGTCTCCCCGCACTGCCATTTGCAAATGGCTGTACCAGCAGGAGGGGCTCCGACACAATGAAAATTCGCCACGCGTCCCCTGTACAACACCAAATCCGCCTGCTCCCCAGACGTTAAAGTCCATTTGGTTTGCCCGAGGTTGGCTCCCGAACCTCGTTGGATCAGCCAAGTGTTCTGGGCGCGCGATCTCCACCGTCGATCTCCTGAAGGTGCACGGGCCTGCGTCAATTTAAATTTTGCGTGGAGTGAAAGACTTTCTCCCGTTGACCGTCGTAGAAGAGAATTTAATGGAGTTGGTGGTTGTTCGTAGTTTTTGGTGGAGACGTTTAATATGGTTATGGGCACATTATTATATATTTTTTTATGTATTGTGATATATGTTGTAGTGTAAAGACTACGTGCTGTAGTTTTATGGGCATGGTGGCTGCGCACGATGTGAGTGCGTGTTTTTTTTTAAGTGTGTTGAGCCCGCGCGCTAAAGAAGGAAGAGGACAGGGAGAAAAACTGTATTGTGCCCGCGCGAGAGGTTCATAGAGAACAAGGAAAACAACAGAGAGCCTGTGCATTTTGTATGTGGTTCATGAAGAACGAAGAAGAGCCCGCGTGAGAGTGTTGAATGAAGAACACAGAGATATAGCCTGCGCGCTGGAGTTTTTATGGGAACAGGGAAAAGATATGGCAGTGTGCCTGCGCGCGGAGGTAAATGAAGAACAAGAAAAAGGAACGCACTGTAGTGCGAGACATGACATAGAACAGGGCTGAAATGCTTGTCTGCCATTGAGAAACACAGGCATAGCCTGAAACTCTTTTTGTAATATCCACAGCAGCGGAAAATCTGTGAGGGCAACAGAGTTTTGTCTTGTAAATCCCTCTCTGCGTAGAGGATGAAAGTTGTAACAGTTTTTATTTTTAAGCAATAAAAAATGTTTTTATGGCTGTGTAATGGACTGTTATGAGTCATTTTGTTTTTAATAGCTTCGCTGTGCAAAGGTCCTGGAAGAAATGGAACAGAGCATTGGCTCTGTGGTATTTGCTTGATTGGTTTTGGTATTTTCCCATTCAAAAATACCCAACAATTTCCACGACTCCTTACAATGGGTGTGTTGTGATTTTGAAGGGTACGTGGTCGCATTCATTCTAGAGAAATCAAACTTAACTCTGAAGAGTCAAAAAAGTATTGAGGGGAACTCAGTCACGCAAAAGAGTCAAAAAGTGTTGTTTGGTTTCTATGGCTATGGCTTTGACTTTTTAGATGCTTTTTATTATTAGTATTTACAAGCAGGGAAGGAGTGATTAATGTTATTACAAGTAGGGAAGGAGTGATTAATGTTATTAATTTAATTTTTAAAAATTAATATTTATTTCTCAATATATTAAAAAATATATTTTATAAATATTTGAGTGGATTATAATTTGAAAATTTTATTGTAGTATTTGTATCATATAATAGAGAGTGTAGATAATGTTTTCACATATTTTATGTTATAAATTATGAATATATCATAATTTATGAATATAGTTACAATGTTTATGCATGATTTTAATATTTGTGTAGTGACTTTTTAATTTTAAAGTAAAATCATCTGAAAATAAAATTATTAATATTATTTCATATTAAAATAAATAACATATTTACTATGAAATATTTCTAACCATAATTTAAATAAACATTTACATAAAAATAAATAAAATTATGTAAATAAATATATTTATTATAAACTATTTCCCACCCTTACTTAAATTTTCAAAAATAAATTCTTATCCTTATTTAAATTTTCAAAAATAAAATTATAAATGTGTAAAATTTTAAACAGATCTTTACTTTAAACATGAACCAATAATTAATATAAGCACTTCACTTCTTAACTTATTAATATATGTTAATTAATACAAGTTATAATTTTTTATATATTTTTTTCAAAGCGTAATTTTTAATTTGAGTATAACACTTAATGATTGGAAAAAAATTTATTTACTAATACTTAAAAAATGTTAATTAAGGCATGTTGAATCGTAGTACGTTATATGAGGAGAATTTTTTTTAATGTGTTCTCTTTGAATATTTTTTTTTTTGGAGGGTCGTGGTGGTAACGGTTTCCGCGTGCTCACATTAATTAAGTTGTTTCGGCGAACTTACAGATAAGTATAGTCTCGTTCCCTTCTTTTCCAATGGCCCGTTAAATGAAGGTTACCCACCTCCCCTTTCAAATTCACATTCACAGCAATGACGCATCAAACGAAACTCACCACCAATTCAAATTCATATTCACAGCACACTGCATTCCGGCCAACATCGCGCGGTGTGGAAATCATGACTTTCGGAAATTTTACTTGTAAATATGTGATTTGAAGATTCGAGAGAGGGGTTGTGCCCTCATTAATGCCTAATGCGTTTCCATTATCAACTGCAATGAAATCTGTAAGGATGTGGATAAGATTTCCAGATTAGCATGACATATTGGTAAAATGAATTTTCTGTACTCATGCATTTTACTCAACTTGAGATATGTGGCCTCCTAGAAATAGAAAGCTCTCGATGTGAAGCGCCTCCAAGCATTGGGATTTATGCCCTCCTAAACTACTACTGCCTGCAAACTACAGTGCTTTGCAGAGAACTTTTTAATGCACCCTCATTAATGCCCTCATTAAGCCGCTTCCTTTATCCATCGAAATGAAATCTACAAGCATCGACGCTGGAATGGGTTTTCTGAAATCTGTTGCTGCTGAAGGAGAATCAACTCGGAGCAAAAATAGGTAGTAGGCAATTAAACAACTATGTAAAAAAGTTCATGAAGGATAAGATGGTAAACTAAAAATCTTGTTAAATCACCTATGGACTAGACATGAAGCATGTCCTTTGTTAATGGAATATTTTCATAATATGTAGTATCACTAACTACAAACAAGTTTGTGATTCCGCAACAAAATTTCAGAATCAACATCCTGATAGTATTATGATTCTTTCTTCCTTATCTACTTTTTTCAAATGTTTTTAGCGACCTATATGTTTTTGTACCTGTCTTGTCCTTCGAGGAAGGGCCTGCATTAATCACCCTTTACAAAGATTCATCAAAGACTACTCTCTGATTTTCATGGTTTCTGTCACTACCATTGGTCTTTGTTTTTCCGGACTCTACTCCGGTAAGTAGTTATTTTCATCATATGGAAGTTTTCTCACCACAATCCTGCCAATATGAGTGCTCACAAAACCATGTAAATATCTAAACAGGAATGACACCTTCCCCTACTTCTGTAAATCTTAAATAAAAAAAATTAACCCAAGTACCCTAACTATATACAAAATAAAGTTTGTGTTGCACTGAGGATGAATAATAAGTCGATGAGGATATTGCTCAGGTGCAACGATTGCGGATGATTACGAAGACAATGAGGATCGATCAAGTGTGTTGTTGGAGCAGACGTCAGGGTTTCAAGTATTGCAAATGCAGGAGAGAACCAAGAAAAATCATGGGACCCAATGTTCATTCATGATCCCATACTAACAAGTTGATCGTGCATCATGGAAGTGAATGTGTAGAGGGAAGATAGATACTCCATGGAGAAAGGAAATGAAACAGGATGGAATAGTTGAAACATGAGGGACCTTGATAAAGGATAGATGTGATTCTCACACAAAGGGACAAATGTCAACCCAATGGAAAAAGGGTAGAGAATGGTTGGCATGAGCATTTTCAAGAATATAAGCTTATCGGTGTAATTAAAGAAATATCACACCATTATCAAAGGATATAGTTTAAGCAATTTTTAATCGAAATTATATTTTTCTCCATAGCAAATGTTAAGTACCATCTAGTAAGCAAATGATTGGTTTCTTGAGTTTCCATCCTATCCATTAAGTATCACTTTATTCTCATCTATATAACAAAATTAAAAGTAGTGAAACAATTATTAGCTTACTACTAAGTTGTACTTAATATTTGTCATGATTCCACATCAATGATTTTAAATATTTAAAATTTATTTTTGAGCCAAGAGACTCATTGAGCCAAGAGGCTCATTCTACAATCTAGTACAAGGGAGATGTGTAATTTCGTTCATGCTCAACTTAGAGTTTTCAATGCCCCTTAAAAAAATACTTTAAATGAAGAAACATTGTAGGCTAGAATAAAAACATAAATGATTATACATATTTGGTTAGTTTTAATTTAAATCATTATAAAACATTAATAATTGCATTCTGATTATGGTCACTTGGTTCGTTGATATTTCAGTTTCACTCTTTGAGTAATAGATAAAATACTTCTATGTCTATGTTAAATAATATAATTTTATATAGATTTACAGATATAAAGTCATTAAAAAAATACTTATATTTCTCTTATAAATATTTCAATATAGAACTTAAATAAATTGTTTGAATATCCATATTGACTCATATATTTCATTATGAACATTTTCTCTCTCTAATGTGTGTATATGTGTGTTAGTGTTTACATTAATAAAAGATAACAATATTAAAAAATAAAAAGTAATTAAAAATAACTTCTTAATAAAAAAACGTGTAATTCATTCAATTTTTAATATAAATTTTAATAATAATAAATTATTCAAAATACACTTTCTATTAAGAAAAAAACTACACTTAGTCTATCTCAAAAACTAAAAAAAATTAAATCCCTTGACCTATAATTTTTTTTTAAAGATAGATCTTATATTAGTTTCCGTGCCATTTGGTTTTCTTGAATTCTTAATTCTTTGATACTCATTATTAATATAAAATTTAAACTCCATCTAAAACCATAAAAAATAAAAATGTTGATTAAAATTTGTTTTAATTTGTTAAATATTTTTAGTTCTAATAGTTTGTTTCCCCAATTATGTAAAGTGGAAATCTTTACAGACGTGTTATAAATGGCTTCAAGTTGCTATAGATGTAAATGTGCTAATTGTGACATTCATGGAATAATTGAAGGGCAGGCACTAAATATCTTAAGAAAATTAATATTTTTAATTAATTTTTGTGTATCTTTTTGAATTTTCCGTTTTCTTCAAAAATTGATTAATTATTTATATACCGTTAATTGAAGGTCGTGGTGCTAACTCAGGCTTCCGCGTAATTACAGGTTGTGGTGCTAACTCAGGTTTCCGCGTAAACGTAATTTCAGTTTGATTAATTATTTTTGTACCATTAAGTGTTTGGCTGTCGTGCTATGTTATATTTCCGCCTATTTAAATTAATTAGCAATTGTCTCAAAAGGTACAAAGAGAGTCCGATAGGATTATTAAAAGGAAGAAACCTCTACAGATAGTCAAGCATATACAAAGCTCACTAGTGACCAAGGAAATAACCACGATGACACAAAACCAAAACCAAACCATTCATATCAATATATTAAGTTTAAAACGCGTTCATACTAAAAACTCAATAGATTATTGGCAACACACTTTATTTTTTTTAACTAAAAAATAAATTACACCGTTTTACATGGTAAATGAAAAGTGGAGAAATTTGTGATTTGCAAATATTAAAACAAACCACTTACATTGCTGGTTGACACTACAACTAAAACATTAACTAATTGTAATATGCTTTTCCACATTGTAATTTAATATTTTAAAATAACCGCACGTTATCTAATCTATTTCTATCTTCAACTTGTAAACTCATTAATTATTTCTAAAATTGTTGTCCACTTATACCATATATAAAACCACCTTAATTAATAATGATAACCCCTCAAGTGAAGGTCAGATCAACAATAGTTAATTTCAAATAAGAAAAAACATTGCTTTTTCCATTTCACTGTTAATTATTTCTAATGAGAGGTGGCTAGACTTTTACTCTAGTTGTGTTTCCATCTCTGTTATGGCCTCAATGGCCACCTCCTTAGCCTTGCCACAAAGTGCTTTGTCCATCCCCAGTGGAGATTCTGATCCCCTCCCTGTGCCCATTGAAAGATGTTGTTTGGTTCTTTTGTGTCATCAAGCGTTGTAACCTCTACATTAATCACTGCTATTGGGAACCCATCCCCTACATACCTCTAAGATAAAGATGGACCCAATGGGTGCCCTTGTGTATGGACCCTTGAATCCCCTTAGCGTTGGTCCATCTAGCTTTGTACCTCCTCCCTTGACAGATCCAAGATTGTCTTTCAAAGATGCACTTTTGAAAGCAATCTGATAGAGACCTTGATAATAACTGCTTAGACCTAATGAGTAAGAATGGTAAATGAAGCCCCAACCTCAACCCCAATCATCCTAGTTGTAGTAGATGCAATATAATCATTTTAATTCTTACACTGACTAAAGTTCCTACTCCCCTCCAAACTGAGTTCTCTGTGACACAGAAATAGTTGATCCTGCAATGGAATTTTGGATGAATGAATATGTCCTGAATGACATATGATTGTTTTCTTTGTCCGTATGCTGACTACAGTTCCTACTGCCCTTCTACCTGAGTTCTCTTTGGCATATAAATACTAAAATAGTTAATCCCGTAATGGAATTTTGAATGAATTAATATGTGCTGAATGTGCTTATACCAAAATATAACTTCCAACAACATAGTGTTTAAGTGCATCCATCAGACAAAAACTACAATTTCTAAAAATAAAAATGCAGCCCAACACATACTATGGTCTAATAACCTATAAAAGGAATATGATTACTTCCAACAAAGTAAAGTTCACCCATCCAAAGAATGACTACGCATTCATACTAACCAATTGAATACTTCAAATAAAATAAAGTTCACAGGTCCAAATAATGACTACGCATTCATACTAAACATCTACTTTGTCTAGGACGATATATAGAAATTAAAACATTTTCACTCACGAAAAGAAAAGGCTTCTGATAAATAACTCTATCAGACACTCCAAAAGACTTCTCATAAAGGATGTTGTCAATGGCTTTGCCATGGTGATTGATAACTTAATACAATGGTGCTCTGTTGTTTTTATATTTTATCAATTGAATAATTTAATTTTTCATATATTTAGTATCTAGGATGAGAACCCTATTTCAGGCACTCCGATACCACCTGTGAGTTTCCTAAATTTAGAGGGAATCGCCACATGTCCCCCAGACATATTCCCAATTCCTGACGTCCCAGAAACTTGGTGGAACATATGAAAATAAATGGATAAAAAACAGGGTGATATTGTATATGAGAATAAAAGGATTTGGACTTTTGTGTATATGGTGTTTCAATTTCAATGCCAAAAATCTGCTAGAGCGGTTAAGAGGAAAGCGACTAATGTTTGTTGGAGACTCAATAAGTCAAAACCAATGGGAATCCATGGTCTGCATGCTTCAAGCAGTGTTTCCTAGCAATAAGAAAACTGTTAATCAACAAGCTTCAATACTTAAGGCCCTGGTAAGCTGATAAATGTAGTTTCCATGGATAGTTGTGCATTTGATTATATGGTGAGTAATGAAGTCTTACAATCTTCTTTTTCTTAAAAGGATTATGATGCTTCTGTGGAGTTTTTCTGGGCTCCACTTCTGGAAACAAGTTTAAGAGTTTGACACAAGGTATAACATAGTTATTATGATTAATGCGTGTGTAAACTAAAATGATACAACGTAAAAGTAGGGTATTGCTCTGTAGTAGGCTCTTGATCTAGTCTAAAAACTGTATGCATATTCGTTTCACAGACAAGATTTCCACAGCACATTGAGATGCATTGCTGATTCTCCAGGAAGCTTACCTAGCATTGTCACTAAATCTGTGGGGTTGAAACCAACTGTTTCAAATACTATGTCATCCCTTCATCCAGTTGGTACTAGGTAATCAAGATCCTTCTCTGCATGTTATCTTCGGTGCTATTGATCAGAATAGATTAACTTGATGAACACATGTCTATCACCTGGCATTACAAACTTATCTTCTGTCAGGTGGCACGGTAGCACTGTTCCTATAGATTCTTACAGTCTAGATCCACTACTTCAAATTGGGGCGCCTCAATAACATTACAAGTATTTTTTAATGTAAATGTTGAAATTTTTTATTACTAAGAAAGACGAGGATGGAGAGAAGCCTAACTCTAAAGTCTACACTTCAACCTCCTCTTCCTGGAAGACAAATTCTAAGAGTATCAGCGTCATTATATGAACACTCATTATTATGAAAATAGTCCGTCCATACTATGAAAACAGTATATGGTGGCTCATCTCTCGTTACCCATAACTATAATATAAAATTAGCACTACAGAAGTAAAAAGATTAACATGGATCATCTTCACCATGGATGAATGAACGAAAAATAAAGTGAATTAACAAGAAGAGATTGTGCTCAACCAGACAAGTAGCATTGGCAAAATGACATAGATGATAATGAACATCACAACATTGTGGGATTCACTGCAATTTATTTCATATGACAATACACATTTCCCTCATGAAAGATATGACAATGGATATCACAATTTTCTGGGATTAATTGCAAGTCATTTCATATGATACAGATTTCTCTACTGGGATTCATTGCAGTTCATTTCAAGTGGTGATGGATATCACAATATTTTGGGATTCAGGGGGCTTTTTTTCATTGTATAGGAACAACATTTCTCTTTCCTTGCCGATGGCTAGGTACTGCAAGGGATTGATTGATTACTTTATGAATTGATGCCCTTCTTTTACAGAGACATAATTGGGATCTATTTCGTTGTAATGAAATATTCTGAAATACAAAACTCAGTGGAGAATATAGCCACTGTAAATTATGAAGAGAAATTTAAACACTGTAATTCCATGAGTTGCATAAATGGATCTTAACAAAACGAGAACAAAACAACAGAGTTTGGTTCCAGCCAGAGCTAAAATGCTCAACATCCATAATAATCTAAAGACCCTAAAGTCGACAGAGAAAAGTCACTCTACACATAGAGATGTGTTTGGTAAGTTATAACTAAACATATATACAATGAAAGTATTCGTTGGCTTCTAAACATATGTACAATAAAAGCATTCTATCATATAGAGATGTAATTGAGAATGAGCAGCTAATCATATATGCATGATGGGCCATGGCATCAGCAACACCAGTTAGTGTTTATTGTGGTGCCATATTGTGCGAGCTGTTCCTGTAATTGATGGCGCATTTGCCTGTGTGCATCCCTTTCATGGATGTGAATTGTTACCTTAAGTATTTTCCCTATTTTCTTTAACAACTTAATGGCTGGGCGCAAACGGTAAAGTGGCAATGATTGTTGTGGCAAGATCCTTGTTTGCATATCTTTTAACGTAAGTTCCTGTTGCTGAATTTCTTCGCAACACTCATACAACCTTCGTAGGTAGCATGTATCCATACCTGTTGCCATCCAAAAAGGAAACATTGTAAGTGACAATGAATATGGTTGACGATTTTGTTTGAATATTCAAATAAATTAAACGATTCCAAACAAGTATAAAATCATATGAAACTAAATGTAATAGCAAGCAAATCTATGTGAAACTTGGTTATGTAGTGAGTGGTGTTTACCATGTGGGTAATTCTGGAAGACAGGTTGTACGATTGGCTAAAGTGTATTATCTTGAATAGATTTTGATGCAAGGAATGATTCCTCTTGCTGTCTACGCTTAAGATATGGAGTCTTGTGCATTTGTGCAATGCGGGAGAATGGGAATGCTGGATTGATGTGTATGTCTGCTAGTGACCGCACTCTTGAAATTACAGTGAATGTTAGCCCTTGGTGTTCTCTGGTGCCGATGTCCACTGTTGTTTTGTCTAATGTCATTCCTTGTGACTTGTGTATCGTTAAAGCCCATGCCATTTGAAGTGGTATCTAATGGCGTGTACCCCTTGTGATGGGAGAAATGGGTACATATGCTGGGTGTGAAATGTCCCGCGGTGTTCCTCTGTATTGTCTAAAGTCAGCAACCACAAAGGATGGTAATGCTGGGGGCTTTGAGTCAATTGAATAAAATATTGAGATGAACTTCCCAAATGTGCCATTGACGAGGCCTGCATGTACCCATAAGTTGCTGGTGAGCATAACTTTTTGTTCATTGCATAAAAGCACCTTTGCAGGTAGATGCTCATCTTCTATTGTAGTAGGAGTTTTCTGCCTTTGTTGTTCCGCAGAGCAAAGTGCTACTGGGATGTTCAAATTTTTAAGCATTTTCTTATTATGCAAGACAAATGCGTTGTTTGTTGTGAATAGGTGCATGGATTCTTCGAATGTGCATTTCTCTTCATGTGTGAGAGAAAAACTTATTCTTGACATTAGGTGTTGCCAATCTTCAAGTGTAGATATTCCATTCCTAAGATTTGCAAGTATTTGCCGGAAAGCAACCTGGGACGGGCTAGCTCCTTGTTGACGGAAAACGGTTGAAAGTGTTATGAATATGTCGAAGCTGCGCCAAAGTGCAGTGCCACGTGACGTCCCAGCGTATAAAGGAATGTCTTTTACAGGTGGTAGTTGGCCTAAATCTCCGACAAGGATAATTGAGCGATGACCAAATGGTGCATTCCGATGGAGAGGGAATGCCTCTCTTAGATGATTGTCAATGCGAGAAAGCATTTTTGGACCAATAAAGCTCATTTCATCAATGAGGATGTATTCTACATGACGGAGTTGCTCTTGTAGCTGTAGGAGCGGTTGGCCTTCAAGAGGATGCATTGTCTGGATAGGGATACGAAGGGCAGAGTGAATTGTGAGGGCATTTATGTTGAAAGCTACAACGCCGGTTGGTGCAAGTAACAATAAAGGGTTTTTTTTTGCTGGTGAGTTTTCCACAAATGCTTGGTGCAGACATTTAATCAAATGGGATTTTCCTGTGCCAACTGTTCCTTGTATGATGATTTTGCGTGGGGGTTTTGGCGAAGGGGTTTTGAAGTGTGAAAAAATAGTGGTAAAAGCTATGTTTTGGGTAGGGGATAATGTATGATCATGGGGAAGGTTGGAAAAAGAATGATGTTGGTTTTGAATGGTTGAGCGGTTGAATTCAATGAAATTGATGGCAGTTTCTTGCAAGGGGGGAGGGACAGTATTTTGGGACCAATTGTGGTTGACATCGAAGTCGCGGTAGCCAATCATGTCGAGGTCATCAATTGCAATATTGTAACCTGGGTGTAGTTGAGAGAGGATTTGCCATTCATTCATCTGCATGGAATCAGGGGGGGTGTGTGGGGTAGTTTGATCTTCAGTAGGTGGGCTTTGTGGGTTTTCGGTTTCTCGATGGACATGCCATGGTGTATATGTACCCTTTTTTTGTTCCCAGTGTGCAATAATTTCTGCATCAGTTGAACCAATATCATCAGGGAGTGTTCGGAAGGGGAAATACAAGAGTAATTCACTCCAGCAGAAGGTGGCATAAGAAGGATTAGCAGAGGAAGGAATGACATTGTAATGGGGCAAGACATGTAAAATCATTGGGGGGAATATGTGTTTCCATTGGATTTTTCTCCGCTGGGCAGAATATGACCATGAGCAAGCAGCTTCAAGGAGGGGCAGGGGTTCTAGTGAGGCAAGCCTGTTCATATATGCAACGATAAAGCTTGGTGTCGAACCAGGATTTTCAGTATCTTGTGAAACACGTTTGAAAACAACCCCGTTGACATTCAAAGAACGGAATGTACGACTGCAAAGAGAGAGAGGTAGCTTCTGTAACATATGGCATATTTCTTGTGCACCAATGTCTCTATCTGCAATAGTTTCTGTAAGGAGTTTTCGGATGACAGCACCAGTAGGTGCTTCTGGAAGGGCACTTTGTGATAGCCGTGATAGCATTTGACGGTAGCTCTCAGATCTTGTCTCTGCTTTTGTTTCATACTTTGAAATATATTTCAATACAGCATGGCGAGAAAGGACTGGTTGGCAATCAACATTTGCTCTCCAAATAGAGAGTAGATCGGCATTGTGAATATTCAATCTTTCATCATTGCGAGCAGGGACGTAGGTTTTATGGCCCTTATCATCAATGAAAAGTGAAGAAGTGGACTTCAATTCCCAGGGTACTCCATATCGGCAGCTAAGGACATTGTCTTTCTTATGAAGACAAGAAGATTCATGACACTTTGTATGATGTTGAACGCAGTTGACGAGCTCTGTATAGTCTGCAAACTGATTGGACGCGAATATTGCTGCTGTTTCAAGGAGACACGGGCTATGAATTGTTGGCTGGTGAAGCAGAATATTTCAGTGTTTTTCCTGACGTGGATTCCAAGTAGTTACGTAGTGGTCGAAATATTTCTATGCATTAGCAGCTTCTAATGCATTGTCCCAATCAAGTGTGTCCATGTCTGGTGCATTTTGTAGCCAGAGGAAGTCGTGAATGTGTGCGGATCCTCTATGTTGCCATTCGTATCTGAATATAATAGGAAGGTTACATTTGGTTAATTCATGTATATGTAATGTATAAAATTAATGTAGAGGGAAATGGATATTAAATAATACCTGCACCAGTAGTCGGTTGCATGGAGGCCTTTTTGTAGGATTTCTTCAAGGAAAATTGTAAATCTATAATGCATATATTGGGCTGTTAGATGTGGGTTTTTAATTATGTTTTGGATTTTCCATTGGAAGGGGTTGACTGAATTGGACGGAACACTGTTGGGCATGATCGTGTGCAATTCATGCCATTTAGTATCAGCTGCACTGAGAGTGAAGAAGAATGTTGGGCTTCCTATTTACGTGATCATGTCAGTCAGCTCAGATCGTCGTTTGTTCCAGAAAGACCGTGTTCCTTGTAGAGCTGAACCGAACCTCATTATTTGCTCTAGTAATCTTGAATCTGGAGAGTCATGAAGACACTGGCGTAGGTCTGAAACCGTTGTTGGCAAGTTGTTCTCAATGTACTTCTTCACGAAAACACTAGTTGTTGCTTGGCTACGGTGGCGCATTAGAATGTTATAAAGATAGTAGCGGAATCTTGGGTGTTGGCCAAAGCGGTTATCATGGTAGTGCAACAAGTGTAAAGCATATTCATGCATTTCAACTTTTGTAAGCCATGGTTGCATGATCATTGCGATGCCTGTAGGGAAGAGGGTGGGGAATGCCATGGCAAAGAGGCCGATGGTGTTGTATTCATTTATAGCAGTTAAAGATATTGGAGGCCAATCAATAGAGCTTGTTGAACTTGAATGGGTCAAGTGCAAATAGTTACAAATGTGTTCACGCTCAGTAAATGAATTTGGGAGTACTGGAACGAAAGAAGAGGGTTGGATTTCTAATGGAGGTAGCATGACATCAGGATTATAAGTAGAATCAGTAGTGGTTTGATGGGGTTCAAAAGAGGAGGTGGTTACACCGTGGAGAAGAGAAGAAATGTCTGTAGGGTGATCTGGCAGCGCAGAAATTGCAGATGAATTCAATTGAACATCACGGTAGTAAGGGTCATATTTTATTTTGTATTCAAGGGCTGCAAGGACACGTGATTTGCAAATGAAGAATTCGTAAGCCTTTTCAGATGGATTTTGCCTTTTCACAATGAGGATGTCTAAGTCAGACAGCATTCGGGGTAAGTATTTGGCAATAGTGGTGATGTCTTGAGGAAAGCTAATTGTATGGCCACTATATTTGTATTGACCACCACGGGAATGAGTGACTTGTAGAATGGGGTTGACACGTGCAATGAGCATTTCTTCAACTTGTGTTAATTGGTGAAGGACATAGGGTTGTTCTTCAGGGTCCATGTTGTTTAGTTCGGAAAAATGATTGGTAGATTTAGATGATGCACAACGAGAACAAGAAAGTCTACCATGGAAAAGCTTTGTTTTCATTCCTGGGTATGCTTCCTTGCATATTGTGCAAACATGCAAGGTAGAAAGTCCATCAATCCTTTCTCGAAAGCGACGTGTTCTTCATTAAGGGGAGGGTTATATTGGACTTGATGAATGTGCGGTGGGTTGGTTTGTATAGGTGGGAGAGCATTTGAGGTGGGAAGGGATGTAGATGATGTAGTAGGGTTGTTGTGGTTTTCATAAAGTAGTCGACGACGTGCATTTATTTGATCCTTTTGTTGTGCATAAAGAATACGCCGCCGCTTGTTTTTTGCCGCAATTTGATTGTTTGTTGGCATATCTAAACAAGTACAAGTAATAATTGTTAGTTTTCATAAACAAGTAGTGCATGTTTGGTATCTCATTTTATTGGGTGTAAATCCATTGTGAAATTAAAACATTATATTTTGAACATAGAATTAATATTTTTTTATTTCAACATCGGTGAAGGTAGGTAGATTAGGTAGAAGGAAAAACATGCAATTAGGAATGCTATGAAATCATATGTTATTTCAGCATCTATCATTGAGAGGAGAGAAACAAGATTAAAAATATTTCGTTCCCTTCTTCTTCAAATTCTTTTTTGTTTGACATGTTTGAGCGATAAAATGAATAGCTTAGCAAGCAAGAGATCAATGTATAGCATGTAGACAACGAACGAGAAACATATGTAGTAACTCTTTAAAAATGTTGATATCTATATTATGTAAAATGTAAATGGCAAACATACATATTTTGGAATGACTGGAAGAGAGTATTTGCAGTGAAAGCTACAGGTTGCATCATAATAACATGGGTGTCGATAAAATGAATAGCTTAGCAAGCAAGAGATCAATGTATAGCATGTAGACAATGAACGAGAAACATATGTAGTAACTCTTTAAAAATGTTGATATCTATATTATGTAAAATGTAAATGGCAAACATACATATTTTGGAATGACTGGAAGAGAGTATTTGCAGTGAAAGCTACAGGTTGCATCATAATAACATGGTGTAATTTACAACAAGATGAGACAATTAGTTGTGTGGAAATGTTTGTTTATGTACAAACATGTGTGGTAGAAGAAGCCCTAAGAAACAGTTCAAAGGTGGCGAACAATAGGTCATTTTGAAGTGGACATTTCTTGAATGTCAGTGAGTGCTTCCTTGCATGCAGAGGCATATTGAATTTCTTCTGAATTGATCAGTATTGGTTGCAAGCGTTGAACACCATTGAAGTAATCTGCTTTAATGGAAAGTGTTAGCTGGAAGCGATGCCCTGAAATTCGGCCATAAATTTCCTGCAGATCAGTTGGTTCGATAGAAAGCAGGAACATGTCTTTTGTCGTGATGCCCATGAGCTCGTTCCCTGCATCATTGAAAACTGTGACGTTCTGTAGATTCCCGGTGTGGTCATGTAGCTCAATTTTCAGTTTGTAACGATAGTCACATTCTGGGAGTCACCGTTACATTTTGTACAATGCCAAAGATTGTCAGAATGCTCCACAACCTTCTTCATGCATTGTTTTCCATTGAAATCTAATGGACATGCTAGAAAGTAGAAGTTGTCCATATGAAGAGCAGTAATTGTTGCTCGAACTGAAACCCAGGTTGCTTTATCGGAGGGTTGCATGCCAGCAATTTCATGAAACGTCTTTCATGGTAGGGCACATTTCGAAGCAACACCATAGTTTCTGATTAAAGATGGATAAGAAGAGCTATAGTCTGTTTCACGGAACCATGCATGTAGTTGGTGAGTTTCTTCAACTTGTGGATTTATTGTGAGAGTGCTTGTTGGTATCGTCCCTATTGTGGTTCCATTAAATTCAGATACGTGACCTACTTTGATTGCAAGAATTGGTGGGTTGTCAAAAGAGTAGAATTCAGAAAGATTCTGTCATATATAGTCACAATGGTCTCCCCATAATGTTACATCAATGCTAAAACCCGACTTGCCCTTTATTATGAGTGTTTTCCTTAATGTTTCACTTCCATCTTTTCATCGAATTGTTGATGCAGGTGAAGTGGAGGTAACAACACCAATGACATCCACATTCGTACTTGGAGTTGCACTTTTTATTTCAGCAATAGTCTTGAAGTGAAAGCTCTGGTAAGGAAACGTTGGATCATCTGTGGGACATGGATTGATAGTGGAAGCAGCAAACAAGTAAATTTCCCATTTGTTCTTGAGTTGTTTGTAGTTTGGATTTGCTTCTCTCACTGTGCCATTTGAAACAATGTATAGTTGCCCAACCTGAATTAGATTGTAAAGAGATTCGGCCAATTCGGAAAATGCAGAAAGGTGGATCTCTTCCTTATCACGGTTGATAAGGTCAAATCCAAAAACTTTTCCTGAGCCTCGCACATTGTTGTACGCCTTCAATGATGTTTTTGCAGATGCCCTACCTTGGATTGACCAATATTTTCGATAAGGGTTGAGTGCCGTGAATGGAATTGTTGTAGTTGTTGCCATAGTTGGTGGAGTAACTACAGAGGGCAAGGTATCTTCAGCTGACAAAGAGCTAAATTGGGATGAACCCGCCTATGCATGTTGTAGCGTTGATGTGTCCTTCATCAATGCTGCTGAGGGCATCACAACTTCAAGCTCAACCACTCGGATGGACCTTATGTAAACAAATGAGAAATGAATTAATGAAGATTCCATTTTCCTTCTTTAATGGAAAAAGCGTTTAGAAGGGAAAAAGTAAAAGAGGGTGATTTCAAATGGTGGGCCTTACGAGGCGTTTTGAAGCACTGTGCAAGCTGATTTTTTAAGCAGAATTATTTAGCCAATTTGGATGTCTCCAGAGACAACTTGTGGGCCATATGCGGATGGTAGCAAAGTCTTATGTTGATGTGTTCCATCAGATAGAGTAATGTGGAAGTGCAAGGATGTTGTTTTCAATGAGGTAACAGAACCAACATCGATTATATGAAGTAGTGGTTGAATCTCGGTGCAACCATTCAAAAATAGAGGAATGGCATTCGTTGTCAAGGTTGTCTCCATAATATTAACAGGAGGTTTCTTTTTCCCGTGATAGGAGTACTTGCAATTCATCAATTTCACCACAACACAAAATTCTAGTCAAAGAAGATGTGATATGAATGCGGAATCTAATCTAACAAGGCTAACTTTTGATGGTGAAACAATAATAAAGGCACAACCTACATGGGGAGGAGAATAACCTCTCATATTAACCACCCAAGGTAGACCACATTAACAAAATGCTTGTTATTTGATTCAGTGACAAGGTACATATTGTGCAAATTCGGAAGTACCTCAAGCGACTCAAAGATCCTTATAGTCTTACAGTACCGTCAAAACATCAATGAAATAGGAACATTTCCCAACCATTCCTAATACTGATCCTACACATTAAGAGATGTGGTTCAATCAAGGCAATTGCCATGTATTTCGCTCACTTAATTTACCCTTTGCAGACCCTTCTTAAAGGCTGACTGGACTCCTTATGGCTTTGTAATAATTGTTTATAAGTGGTTCATATTAGTAGGCCTTGGAGGCATCGACATAAAGTGCCCACACTTAGGGCAGGCAGGCAGTTGGAGACCCATCACTTGGAAGCAGTGTGCTTCTTTTGTGAATCTTGTGCATAATTCATGATATATTAACTATTTTCTGAACAATGCACAATTTTTTTTTTTTTTAATATGCTATATTTGGGTGTACTCATTGTGCTTGTGCATTTTTGCACATTATAGGGAATCACTTTCATTAAACACATCTTGAATAGCAGCCATTGCATATAATGAACAAGCTATTCAAACACTATGTATAGCTATTGAACCTGAAAGTTCACACATTCCTTCAGTCCAGGCATATAGAAGAACTATCTGGGGCCAAGCTCATGTTTTTTATAAGAGCTATCTGGGTCCTCCCTCTTGTCAGAAATAGGACCCTGAAAACAGCATCCAGACCAGAACAACAATCAAATTCCATCAATCACACAACTATGGCCAGATTGCAGACTATCATGGGCAGTTTCTATTTATTTGCAGCCTAACCAACCCATCTAAATGCAACGATCTGGAAAAATAGGAGTAATGCAATTCCCATTTTCTTTTCGTACAAAGGTACAAAGAGGCAAATGGAGTATGATGTGCAAGGGGAAAGAATGTGGGCAATTTCGATATAATTTTAGCCTTACCGACCCATGTAATTTCATGGACTGCAAGGAAGGGCTTTGAATGACCTCGCCTCCTACCTATCCTTAGGTGTGGACAATCAAAATTTTCTCTGAAAATGTGTGCTCACACCATGTTTCGTCTAATAGTATTGTTAGTATGTCAGTTTCTTACGTAGCACACATGCAGAATTCAGAGTAGAATGACATGGATAGACCTCCACAATATTTTTTGGATAATTTACACTTGTCTGTGCACTCTAGGGTATGTCTGCCTAAAACTATATATTTCTTGTAAACCTACGCTTATGGTTTAGCCACAGTTTTTTAGAATATAAATTAGTGACAAGGTACATATTGTGCAAATTAGGAAGTACCTCAAGCGACTCAAAGATCCTTATAGTCTTATAGTACCGTCAAAACATCAATGAAATAGGAACATTTGCCGGCCATCCCTAATACTGATCCTACCCATTAAGAGATGTGGTTCAATCAAGGCAATTGCCATGTATTTCGCTCACTTAATTTACCCTTTTCAGACCCTTTTTAAAGGCTGACTGGACTCCTTATGGCTTTGTAATAATTTTTTATAAGTGGTTCATATTACTAGGCCTTGGAGGCATCGACATAAAGTGCCCACACTTAGGGCAGGCAGTGTAAGACCCATCACTTGGAAGCAATGTGCTTCTTTTGTGAATCTTGTGCATAATTCATGATATATTAACTATTTTCTGAACAATGCAGATTTTTTTTTTTTTAATATGCTATGTTCGGGTTTACTCACTGTGCTTGTGCATTTTTGGACATTATAGGGAATCACTTTCATTAAACATATGTTGAATAGTAGCCATTGCATATAAAGAACACGCTATTCAAACACTATGTATAGCTATTGAATCTGAAAGTTCACACATTCCTTCAGTCCAGGCATCTAGAAGAACTATCTGGGGCCAAGCTCATGTTTGTAATAACAGCTATATGGGTCCTCCCTCTTGTCAAACAGGACCCTGAAAACAGCATCCAGACCATAACAACAAGCAGATTTATCATGGGTAGTTTCTATTTATTTACAGCTTGACCAACCCATTTAAATGCAACGATCTGCAGAAAGAGGAGTAATTCAATTCCCATTTTCTTTCGTACAAAGTTGGAGTATGATGTGCAAGGGGAAAAAATGTGGGCAGTTTCGATATAATTTTAGCCTTACCAACACATGTAATTTCATGGACTGCAAGGAAGGGCTTTGAATGACCTCGCCTCCTACCTATCCTTAGGTGTGCACAATCAAAATTTTCTCTGAAAATGTGTGCTCATACCATGTTTTGTCTAATAGTATTGTTAGTATGTCAGTTTCTTAAGCAGCACACATGCAGAATTCAGAGTAGAATGAGAGATAATGGAGATTGCTAACATCTTTGGGGTTAAATCCTCACAAATGGACGAGGGCTTCACCTCCTTGGGCTTTTTTCTAAAACCTAACGGATACAAAATCAAAGACTGGGACTAGTTGGGAAAAATCAGAAAACGACTCTGTATGTGGTGTCACTGGTGGGTATCCCTGGGGGCGTATTATTCTGGTAAAATATGTTCTGCATAGCATCCCTATATACTGGATGCACATTGTCAATTTACCTCAAGGAGTTCTGCACAAGCTTAATACAATAATCACAGGTTTCATATGGGCCGGCACACAACAAGCTCGAAAATTCCATCTCGTCAGTTTGGACATTATAAACTGCTCGATCAAACAGGGTGGATGGGGGGGCTATTGGGGACTGTTCCAGACAGTTGATTGTTTGATAGATTTAGGAAACTAAACGTAAGGTTGGCTAAAGATGCAGGGACTTTCCCCTTGAGTTGATTGCTGGATAGATCAAGGTATCTGAGGGCATGTTGTTGAAGGGAACTCGTGTTGCAGAAGGTATGTTGTTGAAGGAAGTTCTTGGCTCTGAAGTACAATAACTCCAAATAAAATGAAAGTGAAAGTGACATCATTTTTTTGGTATGCCAGAGCAATTTGTCTTTTGATCTGTATGCCAGCCATTTGCCTTCTGTATAATTACTCATTCAAATACTCTGTAAACATGGATCCTCAGAATGAAAAGCTAATATAGGCAATAAAATCAACCAGGCTGGGCCATAATGAGGGAAACACTTCCACAATTTCAAAAAGTGCTTGCAGCAAACGTAATTTCCTCTTGAATTTAACGTCCAACTTACAGTCCAGCCTATTTTACTCCAATTTTGCCTATTAAATATGGGTATAAAAAGCTGGTTTGTGGTAAGAATAAGGTTAGCTTAATATAAGTTAAATTTGCATGCACAATTAACAGTTGCAGCCTACATTAAGCTTTGATGCCCTGCTAATATAAACTTTCCCTTGCGTACTCTAGAGGGAAATTTCAACGGCCCAGTTTCAAATGTGATCTACATTATCAATTTAGTATTTCATAATCGGCATGGCCAAACTGTCTATTTTGATTTTCGCAAATTCAGTTTCAAAAAACAATGGCAGTGTTCGGACAGAGCTGAGTGATTGCCCAAGCAATCGGAGAGAATGGACCCACACTTCTGAGAATACAAGCAGTGAAAACAAGGGTCCGATTTATCTTTGGAATGGTTCAAACTTTTATACAATGGAAATTAGGCCAGTCCATCCAGCGAATCCCTAGGAAGCAAAACAGGACTGAGAGAGATGATACGGCAAGGAAAGGGAAATAAAGAAGTTGAAGAAGGACCTGACCTGGAAGAAATGATGTTGTGCATATGTATTCTAGCCTTACCAACCCATGTAATTTCATGGATTGCAAGGAAGGGCTTTGAATGACCTCGCCTCCTACCTATCCTTAGGTGTGCATAATCAAAATTTTCTCTGAAAATGTGTGCTCATACCATGTTTTGTCTAATAGTATTGTTAGTATGTCAGTTTCTTAAGCAGCACACATGCAGAATTCAAAGTAGAATGAGAGATAATGGAGATTTCTAACATCTTTGGGGTTAAATCCTCACAAATGGATGAGGGATTCACCTCCTTGGGCTTTTTTCTAAAACATAACGGATACAAAATCAAAGACTGGGACTAGTTGGGAAAAATCAGAAAACGACTCTGTATGTGGTGTCACTGGTGGGTATCCCTGGGGGCGTATTATTCTGGTAAAATATGTTCAGCATAGCATCCCTATATACTGGATGCACATTGTCAATTTACCTCAAGGAGTTCTGCACAAGCTTAATACAATAATCACAGGTTTCATATGGGTCGGCACACAACAAGCTCGAAAATTCCATCTTGTTAGTTTGGACATTATAAACTGCTCGATCAAACAGGGTGGATGGGGGGACTATTGGGGACTGTTACAGACAGTTGATTGTTTGATAGATTTAGGAAACTAAACGTAAGGTTGGCTAAAGATGCAGGGACTTTCCCCTTGAGTTGATTGCTGGATAGATCAAGGTATCTGAGGGCATGTTGTTGAAGGAAACTCGTGTTGCAGAAGGTATGTTGTTGAAGGAAGTTCTTGGCTCTGAAGTACAATAACTCCAAACAAAATGAAAATGAAAGTGACAGCATTTTTTTGGTATGCCAGAGAAATTTGTCTTTTGATCTGTATGCCAGCCATTTTCCTTCTGTATAATTACTCATTCAAATAATCTGTAAACATGGATCCTCAGAATAAAAAGCTAATATAGGCAATAAAATCAACCTGGTTGGGCCATAATGAGGGAAACACTTCCACACTTTCAAAGAGTGCTTGCAGCAAACGTAATTTCCTCTTGAATTTAACCTCCAACTTACAGTCTAGCCTGTTTTGCTCCAATTTTGCCTATTAAATATGGGTATACAAAGCTGGTTTGTGGTAAGAATAAAGTTAGCTTAATATAAGTTAAATTTGCATGCACAATTACCAGCTGCAGCCTGCATTAAGCTCCGATGCCCTGCTAATATAAACTTTCCCTTGCATACTCTAGAGGGAAATTTCAACGACCCAGTTTCAAATGTGATCTACATTATCAATTTAGTATTTCATAATCGGCATGGCGAAACTGTCTATTTTGATTTTCGCAAATTCAAGTTCAAAAAACAGTGGCAGTGTTCGGACAGAGCCGAGTGATTGCCCAAGCAAACGGAGTGAATGGACCCAGGCTTCTGAGAATGCAAGCAGTGAAAACAAGGGTCCGATTTATCTTTGGAATGGTTCAAACTTTTATACAGTGGAAATTAGGCCAGTCCGTCCAGCAAATCCCTAGGAAGCAAAACAAGACTGAGAGAGATGATATGGCAAGGAAAGGGAAACAAAGTAGTTGAAGAAGGACCTGACCTGGAAGAAATGATGTTGTGTAGATGTATTCTAAACAACAGCTCCGGCTCACGATTTCCAGCTCCGTTCGTGAGATTGTCAAACCAGGCTCCTCTGTCAGTTTGAACACTGCTATACTTTGTGAGATTGTCAAACAGAGCTGTCTGTTTGTCGATGAATTTTGATCCAAGAAGGCTGCCGGTAAGGTCATGGAAGCACGGAAACCACAGAATAGGGTTTCCAAAGCACAAATTTGTTGATCGTGCATCACAGAATAGGGGTTTCAAGCCACAAATGTGTGCACCGCAAAACAGGGACCGCATAACTGGGTTTCGGGTTTTCGAGAGTGTTGAGCAATAATGCCACCCAACAATAATGCTACCATATGCATCTTTCTCCGAAAACATAATGCGCCATTACTACTAGAGCTTATGAATGCTTAAGCTTCCGAAGAAAACGTCACGAATTTCTCAAACTCCAACTAAAAATTAAGTAGCCGCAGAACCGCCTTCATGAATATCCATGAATACACGACGAGCGCTTTATATAAAAAAGGAGGGCATATTCCCCGCATAGCATCTCAAACATTCCTCCAACATATGACCGCTCGCTTTCAGAACTCTGCGGACAAAGGTGTGGGTGGTTAGAGGGTTTATGCCCGCTCTATGCCCGACGCCGGGTGTCAACCTTAGAAACAAAGGGACGACGAAAGTCCCTTTCAAAGGAAGGCCTATTGGCCTAATTATGTAGATTTGATTGATTACTTATTTCTCAACCATTAAGTGTAGGTCATGCGTTAACTTTTTCCACGTATTCACATTAATTACGTAGTTTCATTGAAGGAACGGATAGCCCAAGTCTTCTTCGCTTCGTTTGTAATGGCGAGATATATGAGAGCGGAGTAGTCCAAAGAGGTGGAGGAATTGCCTAGATCGTCAAAAGTGGCAGAAATCCAGGCAAAATAATTTCAAAAAATTGTAGAGATTTTGTTTGAATTTTTTTTTTATGGTGGAAATGGATTCAGCGCCATAAAAAACTTCTAGGGTACCTAAAAATATGAAGTTTGACAACGTTTACTTGGATTTACAAAAATCCCTGCCAAGATTTTTTTAAATATGACCGGAATTTCCATAACTTCCATGGAAAAAACATAATCGTTAGACTATGGAAATGAGAGCTAGACACAACCCCTTTCAAATTTGCAACACAATGCATGATAGCCAACATTAGGCATCGTGGAAGTCACGACTCCAGGAATTTTTAATTGTAAATATATCGTTGGAAGCTTCGAGAGAGGGCTTGTGTTGTCAATTTGGGGAGGTTCAACGAATGAACACACCGAGTTTCCTTCTCTTAGCTTTACACATTAAATGAAGGTTACACTGCAACACTTATAAATTCACAGCATAGCTAACGCAAGAGGTCATGGAAATCACACCCTTGAGATTTATTTTGAGAGCTGATTTTCTAAATTGTGTGCTTTGCAAACATTCTTGTTTATTGAACGCACTCTAGATTACTTAGTATTGCAGTTTGCCAAGAGTTTCACTTGGGATTTGGTGCAGATTGGGATTTTTATTTCAAGATTGTTTTCGACCCATTATGTTAAATGGTGATTACCAAGATGACGATGACAGGAACAACTAATATGTAGTGGATGGAGGTTTCCCCACCCCAGAAGTCGTGTGTGAGGGGACGTCGGACTTCGAGAAAAAGCTCTTGTCGATAGCAGAAGAGCATAGTCTCAGCAACGACGAGCTCATGGATGGCCTTCGCTCTGCTCTTCTCGCGTTTTGTACCTTCAAATCAGAGATGGATAATATAAGGTTGGTGTCGACAGAGCGTTGAAATTTTTGGTTGTGCATTCTAAAATATTCATATCAAGAAGTTATTTCTGGGAATCAATACAGGATTTGGACAGTTCATATGTTGTATAGGTTTCAGTTTGTATGATATAAAGGAAAATGTATTTCTCCTTTCAAAATCATTCTTTTATTCATCATAGGCACTGCAAGTTCAAATCTATATGTTATAATATTTTGTAATGAAATTTTATTTCACAGGAAAGAAAATATGGAAAAAGAAGTGGATTGGCATTTTTCCTTTTCGACTTTCGAGTTATTTCCTTCTTTTCCATAATATGATCGATTTTGTGTCTTCCCTTTCATAGATATTCTGAAAACTGTAATATATTCTTTGGGAGGTATTTTCTCTTCTTGTAAAAGACCTCAGAAATCTTCATAGATTAGGTTGGGGGCGTGGGATAAGAGAATTCATTGTGCTTTTCTTTTGATTTGAAACTGTAACCTCATAATCCATATAACTAAAACTATAATTTATGTTTGTTGCCATGAAAATGGTAAGAATTCAAGAATTTACATGATCTAAAAAAGTAATATAATCTAGCACAACCACATTAATAAATGTGGTTGATAATGGTCCATAGGTCTATATCAACCACATTTATAAACACACATCAATGTAGAATATTGTATATGAACTTATAAAATTATATGAACCACATCTTTCTCCCTCGAATTTTAACATTGTTCCTTGGGTTTTTTTTACTACAAAGCCAACTAATTATAATACGAAGTGAAATATAAACCATAAGGGTTTCTCAATGTCTAGCATTAGAAAACCAAGGGACAAGGGGTTAATAGCATTATAAACCCACGTAAATAATAATAAACCACAGGGACAAATATTATAAACCCAAGGTATATAAAACCGAAAAAAAATATTATAAACCCTTAAACATTTTTCCCTTGGGTTTTAATCCCTTGGGGTTTTAGTATTATCCGCTAGGGTTTATTATTCTCTTCAGTTTATACAACTAAAAACCTAAGGTATTAGAAACGCTATGGAACAATATTAACCCCCGGGAATTAATATTAATAACAAACCCTATGAATAATATTATAGCCTGGGAATATTAACCCAAGGGATTGATATTATAAACTGATATGAAATTTATTGCTAGTTAATGTTGTGCTAGTATCATTTCCAGATATAAAATTTTCTTTGCATTGATTTTCTTATCCATAAAGAGTTTATGCATGACCATGTGATTGTCAATTCATCTAACATGGCAAAATTTAGTGTTTTGCATGAACTTAAAAGCATAAATTTAAATAGCTGAACAATAGCATATAAAAACACAGCAAGCACAAATAACAGAGTTCAATACACAATTTTTTTTTGAAGCAGCTCACCCCTCCTGGGCTACATATCCTTGGTCCAGCTTCATAGTGTGGGCCTTTGTATTAGCTTCAATAGTGCTCAAATTGTTGTTACATGACCCAATTCTCTTGGACCATGTTCCAATGAGTTTAAAACATTCAAATCTATCATAAATGACTATTTGTTTACTAAATTTGGTTACTTGCTGCTCTGGGAATGGCCTCCAACACGTGGTGGCCCTAGGCTTAAAAAATATTCAAGTGACCAAAAACACCTGTATATTACCTCTTCTACCTCTGAAACCTACTCCAATGAGTTCAAAACATTCAAATCTATCATAAATGACAATTTTTTTACTCAATTTGGTTACCAACTGCTCTGGTAATGGCCTCCAACACTTGGTGGCCCTAAGCTTAAAAAATCTTCAAGTGACCAAATACACATATAGATGACCTCTTCTACCTCTGCAACCTACTCCAATGCGTTCCCAGCATGCCAATTAGCCAAAAATGACTATTCATTTTCGAAATTTGGTTGAGAATTTAGTAAGTTATGGCTCAAACAGTTTTTCCTACAAAATCTCTGCTAAATCCAGAGAATTTCCAGTTAAATCCGCCAAGTTTGGTGGCGGTTCCGGATTTAGTGGCTTCGGCATAAATTACACCAACCTAATTACGGACTAATTTAAATATAAACTAATTAGTGGCACACTAATCCCACTTAACAGTTGTCCCCTAGCTCTTGGTTTGGGCGCTTGGTCACATGGGGTGGGGGCTGGCCCCTTCGGGCTTTTTTTTTTACCAAACTTTCAGAAGCTCTAACTTTTGCATACGATGTCAATTTTTTGAACTGTTTGCGCCGTTGGAATCCTGGAGACGAACTATATCTATTCCTTCAATTTTGTAGCAATTCTAAGCATTTTCATTTTTTAGCTAAAATACTGATCCTTGATCATTCCTCCCCACTAGGAGCCTTTTGGACCCCAAAATCTCTCTTGATCACTGATTATGTTGATGAGGGGATTGTTCCCTCATCCTTCCAACCTTTATCCATTGAAATTTTCCTAATTTCATCATTTTGAGCTTTTCATAAAAAGTCAATTTTTTCCTTGATTCCGACGACCATCTATCATTGTCTTTGACACCATCATGTTGTAATATTTCTGAATTTGCAAAACAACAATACAATTTTTCAGAAAACATCTTGTTCCTACTTTGGTCAACAATCAAAGGAAACTTGGAATCTTTCTCACCTTGCGCTTTGTCTCTATGGCGATTTTTAGCTGCTTTTGCCTGGTACATGAGTCGACTTTTGCCAAAGTTTCTTCGCCATTGTATTGTGCCTTTTGTAAATCAGCAATGAACATTTGTGAAACCCATGCCTTCTTTTCCAAGCTGCTTTGTCCTCCTCTTTGACCTTTGCAATTTCTTGCACCGGCACCTTGTTTTCAACACCGCTCAACACTAATGTTGGTTGCTGCAAATGTTTTTCACCTTCTTTCAAAGGCAACCTATTATCATTCTGAAACAAATCATTACAAATATAAGCATATTTATGAAAAGTATGATTAAAAACATCTCTTTGTTTGATCATCAAGAATGTCAAGTTCTGACTTGCATTCACTAGCATCTTCATTTGCCCTACATTAACAAAAGAAATGTTTAGTTTCTTGCGAAGATCTCACAATATACTTCACCCCATCTTTAAGCAAATGATATTTGTGCTCATAGTGATGTAACACCGCTTCCCTTTCATACAAATATGGACTTCCCAAGATAATTCCAGAAATGTCAAGTGGAACCACGTCTAACTCGACTTCATCAACAAAGTTTGTAGTAATAGAAAATCTAAAAATGCATTTGCTTGAAACCTGTAAATTGGCATCCTTAACTATCCAACCCAAAGGGTATGTTTTATGATGTGGTACAGTTTCAAGTTTAAGCTCTTTAACTAAGTCTTCAGAAATCATGTTTGCTTGTGATCCACTATCAAAGAGTGCATCAATCTTGTTATGATTTGAGATTACTTTGACAGTGAACAACTCTTCCCTTTTCTCTTCATTTGGAGTGTTGTTGTGATTATTTGAGGAACTAGTACTTTCAACATGTTGACCTTTCAAACCCATAGTTGTAATTTTTGTCTCATCTCCTAAATCTGACCCTAAGTCTTTTTTAGCTATAGCAACAGTTTTTCCCTTCTCTTTGGCTTTCAATCTATCTGGTTTTAATTCTGGATGAAGTTGCCAACAATGGTCTTCATCATGGCCAGTCTTTGAACAATTTTTGCATGTGAGTTTTTCCTTCTCTTTTTTTATACTTGCATTCTTCTTTCCCTTCCATTTTCCTCCCTTCTCTTTTCCCTTACCCTCACTTTCACCTTTCTCCTCTATGTTTTGTTTTCCCCTTGCCTCAATATGCGTGGCTTGCACACATACTTCATCTAAGTTGCTTGGGTTAAACATAAGGATAGTACGCTGCAAATAGGAATGTAAGCCTCCAATATATTTCAAGAGTGTCTTGTGAATTCAAGTTTACTCCCAACAATAAATCCCTCTTCCTAAACTCTTGAGTGTAGCCTTGGACAGTTTGGCCTTTTAGTTGCCTAAAGTTTTGCCAACTCATGATGGATTTTTGCATATAAGCTAAAGAATAAAACTATCTTTTAATTGCAGAAACAAATTCAACCCAAGAAATGGATATCTTACCATGGATTCGCATTTCCTCTTGAGTCTTTTCTTCCCACCAAACTAGTGCAGCTCCTTCTAGCCTCAGTGAAGCCAAATGGATCTTTATGTCGTCTTCTTGAAGTATTTTAATTCTGAAGTATATCTCCAACTGTCAAATCCAATTGTCCAACTTTTCTGCATTCACTTCTCCATTGTACATGGGAAGTTCGAATTTTATGTCCAATTTCAATAATGGAGTTTTTCCTTTTGGGGTTTTGGAATGAGTATGGGCAGTGGTGGTAGTGGAAGATGATGTTGTGTGAGATGGTGAAGATGATGAGGAAGATGATGAGGATGGTGGAGATGGAGGTGGCTTTCCACCATTCCCTTTGGAATCCTTCTTTTCATCTTTTTTGTTCTCTGAGCTTCCTTCTCCATGTGGAGGTTTAGAACTCTCTCCAACCATTCTGGTGTTCCTCTCTTCATAGAGGACTTTAACCATCTCAATCAAAGTATAGAAAGCTTTCTTGAATTATTCCTCTTCTGAAGAGGGACCTTCATGCTCTCTTTCTCCAGACATAATGGCTATGGATTCAGGCTTAGAAATTTGTATTGATTGTACCTCTTCAATCACTTCAGCCTCTTGTGCAATCTGTGCCTCTTCTATCTCAACTGATGGAGATGGAACTTGAGGTGATTCAGGTGCTTCCTTGAGTGGTATTTTGGGTGAGGATGATGCTTTCTCAACCTTATTTCTTCTTTTCCTAATCCCAGGACTAGCTATCAATAGCTTCCCTTCTCCTCTCAGCAACTTCAACCTTCTAACCATAACAACAATTGCAACTATTAAACCCTTCAAGAAAATCAAGCAAGCAACCTTGTTCTCTGATACCAACTTGACCTGAAATTGATCGCTAGTTAATGTTGTGCTAGTATCATTTTCATATATAAAATTTTCTTTGCATTGATTTGTGTATCCATAAAGAGTTTATCCACAAGCATGTGATTGTCAATTCATCTAACTTGGAGAAATTTAGTGTTTTGCATGAACTTAAAAGCATGAATTTAAATGGCTGAACAAAAGCATATAAAAACACAGAAAGAATGAATAATAGAGCACAATTCACAATTTTTTGTTGGAGTTCACCCCTCCTGGGCTACATCTCCTTGGTCCAACTTCATAGTGTGGGTCTTTGTATTAGATTCAATAGTGCTCAAATTGTTTTTACATGCATCCAATGCTCTTGGAACCTATTCCAATGAGTTTAAAACATTCAAATCTATCATAAATGACTATTTTTTTACTCAATTTGGTTACCAGCTGCTCTGGGAATGGCCTCCAACACATGGTGGTCCCAGGTTTAAAAAATATTCAAGTGACCAAAAACACCTGTATATTACCCCTTCTGCCTCTGGAACTTGCTCCAATGATCTCAAAACATTCAAATCTATTAGAATGACTATTTTTTTACTCAATTTGGTTACCAGCTGCTCTGGTAATGGCCTCCAACACCTGGTGTCCCTAAGCTTCAAAAATATTCAAGTGACCAAAAACACCTATATATGACCTCCTTTGCCTCTGCAACCTACTCCAATGAGTTCCCAGCATGCCAATTAGCAAAAAATGACTATTCATTTTTGAAATTTGGCTGAGAATTGAGTATGTTATGGCTCAAACAGTTTTTCTTACAAAACCTCTGCTAAATCTGGAGAACTGCCAGTTAAGTCCGCCAAGTCTAGTGGCGGTTCCAGATTTAGTGGCTCCGCCATAAATTCCGTCAACTTAATTATGGATTAATTAAATTCTATATTGATTAGTGGTGCACTAATTTTGCTTAACAGTTGGCCCCTAGCTCCTGGCTTAGGCACTTGGTCACATGGGGTGGGGGTTGGCCCCTCGGGGCTTCTTTTTTTGACCAAACTTTCATAAGCTATAAATTTTGCATACAATGTCAGTTTTTTGAACCATTCATAGCATTGTAATCTTGGAGACGAAGTCTATCCATTCATTCAAGTCTAAAGAAATTCTGAGTACTTTTATGTTTTAACTAAAATACTGATCCCTGATCATTCCGCCCACTAGAAGCCTTTTGGACCGCAAAATCTCTCTTGATCACTGATTATGTTGATGAGGGGATTGTTCCCTTATCCTTCCAATATTTATCCAGTCTGTATTAGAAACTCTAGGGAACAATATTAAACCCTGGGAATTAATATTAATAACAAACCATATGAATAATATTATACCCTGGGAATATTAACCCAAGGGATTGATATTATAAACCCAAGGGATTGATATTATAAACCCAAGGGAATAATATACCCAAAGGTTTCATACTAAAACCCCAAGGGATTATAAACCCAAGGGAATAATATTAACCCAATGGATAATAAACCCAAGGAATTAATACTAGAAACCCTCGAGTTTATATTCCCTTGGGTTTTGAGTATTAATCCCTTGGATTTATAAACAATGTGAATAATATAGGGTTTATAAACCCAAGGGATTAATAATAAAAACACAAGGGAATATAGACCCTAGGGTTTTTAGTATTGATCCCCTGGGTTATTATTATTGCCTTGGATTTTATAATTCCTTGGGGTTTTAATATCAACCCCTTAGGTTTATTATTCTCTTGGGTTTATTATATGAAATCCTTGAGTTTATTAATCTAAGGGTTGATATTGAGAAAGTATAATATTATTTATAGGGTTTGTAATTAATATTTATCCCTACGGTTAAATAAACCCTAAGATAAATATTATAAAACCTATAATTAAGATGGTTGACCATGGTCAATCATGGTCCAACCTCACATTGTGATAAGGATTGTCTCAAAATGAAAATCAACAATTGTAAACCATGGTCAACCATGTTTATTTTAGGGTCTATAATATTTTTGTTAGGGTTTAAATACCTTGAGTTTATAATATTAATCCCTAGGGTTTAATATTATTCCCTTGAGTTTTTAGAATTAATCTCTTGGATTTATTATCCCTAGGGTTAATATTATTGCTTTTGGTTTATAATCCGATTTTAGTATTAAACCCTACGAATATGAACCCTTACATTAGTAAACACAAGGGATTGATATTAAAAACCTTAGGGAATAATAAACCCAATGATCAATACTAAAACCCAAGATATTATAACCTAAGGGACTAATATTATCAAACCCAACGAATTGATATTATAAATGCAAGGCATGGAAAATTTTAGGAGCTAATATTCGCAGGTGGGCTAATTTTCCATGATTTTTCCACAAAAAATATTCGCCAATTTCCATTTTTTATAAAAATGATTCACCCAAATTTTACAATATAAAATTATTTTACCTTAAAAATTGCCAACATTATATAGAGACTATATATAAAATCATTATAATTTTGAATAATCTTACAAATATATCAATAAACATTTTATAGTTTGCATATTTGGGACTAGTGAGATTTGCCAATGTTCTTAAACTTCAAGATAATTTTCAATCCTTAAAATTTTTTCTGATGCAAGGTATATAAACCCTTGGTTGACCATGATTTATGTTGGACCTAAGGGATTAATATTATAAACCTGTGAATAATATTATACCCTACGAATATGAACACTTAGATTAATATACATAAGAGATTGATATTATAAACCCAAGGGATTAGTACTAAAAACCAAAGGGAATATAAACCCTAGGGTTTTTAGTAATAATTCCTTCAGTTAATATTATTACCTTGGGTTTATAATCCCTTGGGGTTTTAGTATAAACCCCTTGGGTTTATACTAAAAAGTGAAGCGAATAATACTAAACCCAAGTGAATGATAAACCCAAGAAAATAATAATCCAAAGCGAATAATATTAAACCCAATGGATTTGTCTTATAAACCAAAGACATAAATATTTAAAGCCTTAAATAAACAGGTTTGACTAGAGTTCACCACAGTACATTTTGGACAACAGAAACCTTTTTACAATGCAAAGGTCGGCTATGGTTGACTGTGGTTGACAACCTTTGGGACAAGTTTTGTTAGAATGCAAAATCAAACAGTGGTTGACGTTTGTTGAATTTGCTATTGAGATAATCTTTGTCATAATGCGACATTGAACCATGGTTCACCATCATTGAGAATGTCGAATTGTACAAAGAGACAATCCTTCTCATAATAACAAAAGTTGGGTTTATAATTCTTTGGCAATTTAATACTAAAAACCGAAGGAATTATAAACCCAACAGATTACAATCAAAAGGTAAATATAAACCCAAGGGGTTTTTAATTGGGTTAGTAAATATGTGGTAAAGATATTACTAATATAGCATTAAAAACCCAAGTGAATAATAATAAACCCAAGGGACAAATATTATAAACCCAAGGTATATAAAATCAAAGATAAATATTATAAACCCTTAAGTGAAACTTTTACGCAGTAAATGCCTTGGTGAAGATGTTTGCAGTCTGGTTAGCAAATGGACAATGCTGCAAATTGATGATCCAGTGATGAACCAACTCTGTAATGAAGTGCATATGGATCTAATTGTGCCATGATCCATTTTTATTGCATTGGATATTTGCAAAACTTGAGAGTACTCTGATTATCACACCAAATGATAGTCGGATGATGGAACTAGATGGCCAAATCAATGAGAAAGTTCTAAGGCCAGTTTTTTTGAATAGTGATGTTGACTACTCCTCAATAGTCAGCCTCTGCTTATGATAAATAAATTGTTAATTGATTTTTACCTGACCATAGATGGGACCAGAACCCAAAATAGGCTTGTACCCAAAAGTGGAGTTGCAATCAATGTTGTCACCATCCCAATATAAATTTGTGAAGCCCATGAGATCCAATACACAACCTGTTGCATAGTGGATCCCATAACTAGTGGTTCTCTGAACATATCTAAGGATACTCTGGCAAATTTCTAGTGTAACTCCTGCAGCTCCTGCATGTACCTAGAAACTACCTTGACTACATATGAGAGCTCCAGTTAAGTGTGGGTAAGATACAAAAGGCTCACGAAAAGTTTTCAATAGAAGGTGTTGTCCACCAATAATGTATCGCCGCCATCCTCAAGATGTACCCCAAACAAAAATGGTGTGAATTTTGACTTGCAATTGATTATGTGAAATCTAACCAAGAGATTTGTGACATACTTAGTAAGAGATAGCTAGATGTCATAAGCATCTTGATTAATCTCAGGACTATTACAATAGTGTAGTAGACCTAAGTCGGTCATAGATAACCTATCATGTATAATGTCTTTGACCATAGAAATTGTTGAAACCGAACTTCCTATGATCAGGAGGTCATCAACATATACAACTAAGATCATTAAGCAAGAGGAATCTCCTCAAACTAGGACCTTGTCCTCCTCAGATCCGCTAGATCCCCTAAAATATCACTGCGTGTATCTGGGTGGTCTTGTGCATATATATTTCTTAAGATCCTTATTTTTTTATTTCTTACAAGGGATAATAAGTCACTATTGGAAGTCCAATTGGGCTTGAATGTGGATTATGCTCATGTTCTTTAGAATCATATTTTGAAATCTGATATGAATGGCTAGACCCATCATCGTGGATTTTTGGTGGAGGGAGAGGAATAGAGATATCTACAAGTGGTTGCAATGGTGCATGCAAAAAAATTTCCTCAAACTGGACCCTTCACTTAATAAAGATCTTTTCAGTTAACGGATCAATCAATCTACACACCATTGGGATATCCCACTAAGATGCATGTGATGCTCTCAGTATCTAATGCTTTCCTCTTTGTTAGATGATCCAAAATAAATATTATCATAGGTTATAAAGTTAGAATAAAATAAATATTAATTTAAGATATTAAATTATAATTATTAATCTAGAATATTTAATTATTTAGTGGAGACATTTAGAATTAGTATATTGTTGTAACAAGATATGACTCTATAAATGTCTCGTATCTTAGGCTCTAATTTAGGAGAATTGTTAGTAAGTAGTTTGAATAGCTTTTATTGTAAGTGGACACTTGTTATTTTATAAGTGATCCATAATTAGAGGTAGTTCGGACATTGAGCTTATAAATAGCTCATTGCAAGAGTGTTTTTTTGTTTGAGTGTAAACTCTTGCAAAACTCCAGATGTAATTGTTTTTATTATTAATAAAATTGCGTGTTTGAGGACACTTCTACCATTATTGTGGTATCGGAGCTCCAGTAATGCTACAGCTGATGTGAGGAGGAGATTCCAACTCTACAGGCACATGGAAAACTCCATTAATTTGGTTAGTTAATATTTGGTATCTTCTTTTTTTCTATATATATATTTATCAAATTTAAAAATAAAAATAAAAATTGCTTTAGCATAAATGAAAAATTGCTTCAACTGTTTGTGGCGTTGGGAGTTTGAATCTAAGCATTGGAGTAGCCCGTGTGACTTGCTTTGGAAAACTAGCATCTGAAGCTATGCTTACCTGTTAGAGAAAGGCAATATTTACTCTCTGTCAGAATTAGAGGCATGTCTGTCAGAATTAGAGGCATCATGGACAGACGATGATTTGTTGTTTGTTAGTCCATTCACTCGTATGATGCAAGTTTGTATGTGGTACACTGCAATCACATATAAGGCGAGCGCAATTCTTAACAACTACGTTGCTGCTCCTTCACCTGGTTGTTTTCTGTATTCATTTCGCCAGATCCCTAAATATCACAATTCTTAAATCGTCTTATCCTGAAACAATGGCAGATTTCAGTTGCTCACATTTTTTTATATATTGATTAATTGCTCACAAGACAGTGGTGATATTCGCAGCTTCTGATTGAAAGCTCAGGCCCTCTAGAAATCTCCATGTCTCAACCGCAGGGAACAGCATAGCCACCAGGAGAATCGCCGTAGAAGGGAAAATCTAACGAGCCTATTTTCGACTGGTTCTTTGTCACAGAAACCCTCATTCAATTTCTTTTGTAGGGGGATTCTGGGGTTTCCCGTTCGAATCGCTTGAGCGTAGTTTCTCGGGTTCTTTTTATCTCTTTCTTTTTTTATTGGATCTGGACCTGACATAAAAGTTTATTCTTTTTTGTTAAGGATTTCTGATAGTGATAATGTGGAGTATTTCAATGGACTGACAAGGTGTAATTTATTTTAAAATTTTGTATTTTTAGTGGAGAGAGAAGTTGTGGATTTTGTAATTTGGAGAGATAAGGAATTTTTTTTGTTTGTAACTCGGAGTAATAAGGAAGTTTCTATTATTTGTAATATGGAGATATAAGGAATTTACTATTATTTGTAATATTTTTGGAGAAATAAGGTGTGAGAAGGTGTAAGGGTTATTTGTAAATGTTAGGGATAGTAAATTTTGTAAATTTTGGAGTAATAAGGAGATTTTATTTGTAATTTTTTATTTGGAGAGATAAGTGTGACATTGTAACTCAAAGTAATTTTACTTTGGGGAGGGGGGGGGGGGGGGGGGGGGGGGGGGGGGGGGGGGGTAACATTTTTTTACCAGGATTTGCAAGAGCATTGTAAAAGTCAAATTTCGAAAGTTACCTTGTAAATTTTTGAGAAATTGACTAGAGCCAAGTGCAAAGCTCAGTCATTTTTCTCCTGTTTCAACGACTATACGAGGGTCAAGGCCAAGCCCCGATAGATCATTTTTTTGTGTAGTGTGTTGCATGTTGTGTTTCCCATCTTGATATTTTTTTGTTTTTGAGATTGATTCTTGGTGTGAAGCTTCAACACTACAATGCCAAAGTTGATTAATTTGTTTTCTGATTCCGACAAACTTGAAGGCACAAAGTCTTACAAAACATGGCAACGCCTCATCGAATGAACTCTCATTTATAATGAATAGTGGCATGATATATGTGATGGTGATATTAAACCAAATAAACCCACAGATGCAGCTGCACTAACAAAAGGGGAAGTTAAGAATGCCAAAGCAATAACTCTCATTAAATCTTCTGTTAATGATGAACTACAGATGCATGGTCTCCTTTGAGAATTTTTAAAGACTTCTTTGATACTCGGCCTGAATCAGAGAAGGTTGATCTACGATTAAAATTTTTGTAACAAAAATTGATTGAAGGAGGTGATGTTCTTGAATACATCTCCAGACTTAAGAATATTAAGCAAGAAATCATTAATGCTGGTTTTCAAGCAGTAGATGATAGTTTTATGGTCACAATTTTAATTTCTAGACTTCCTTCTTCCTACACACATTTTTTGGAAACTCTACAATTAACTAGAAAGTTAGAGAAGCTAAATTTTGATGAGCTCTACGAAATGTTGACCCAACATGATAAAACCTTTGGAAAGAAAAATAAAGTTGGTGAAGATGTCTTTTTCATAGAGGCCATCACTAGTAAATCATCAACTGACAGTTCTAGAAACAGAGGCAGAGGGAATTTCAATCAAAATCAAGTAGCACATAATGTATAAAGTCGAGGTCGAAGCCAAAGCAGAGGAAACAACTTTAATAGTGGCAGCAGTTCAGGAAGGAGTCATTTTCAAGGCAGAGGAAACAGTCAAGGAAGAGGCTATTTTCAAGGAAGAGGATATAATAATCAAGGTAGAGGAAAACCTCAAAACAGAAGTCAAAGCAGAGGTAGAGGACAGTCTCTGGGAAGAGGAAGAGACTTAAGTCAAATTGTGTGTCGAAGATGTAACAAAGTTGGAAATTATGTCGAAGATTATCAAACTTCTATTGATAAAATCCCCAAGTTTCATCAACACTCAACACAATTTGCAAATGATCAAGATGATGATGGTTCAGAATATGTCTTTACTTCTTCGTTGGCATTACAACTTTCCTCCTATCTTAAAAGTAATTATGAAGATGCTTGGATCTTGGATTTAGGAGCAACTCAGCACATGACTTATCGACGAGACTTCTTTTGGAATTTTCAAGATTGTCATCTTAATTCCATCTTTCTTGCAGATGATACAAAACATACTCCTTATGGAAAATGCGTAGTTAATGTTTTTATCCCTGGCATTGGAGAAAAAATGATTTCAAATGTATGGTATGTACCAACCTTTAAGAAAACTTTGTTATCTTTAGTCACAATTCCACAAGTAGGACATCAGATAATTATGGAAGATGGCTTAGTTAAGATTAATTCAGTCAAACAAAGCTTACAAACAGTGATGACATGTTATGAAGATGGAAAATTGTTAAGGATGAAAGGGACAGTTATTCCAAGGCATTCTGACTTTGCAGGGGCAGTGACTACATGAATTTCACCTATAAGATTGTGGCATGTAAAATATGGACATTTAAATTTTGATAGTCTTTCTCAATTGCAAAAACAAGGGATGGTTAAGGGACTTCCAACTTTCAAAAAGGAAAATGCAAAATGTGAAGCTTGCATTTATGGAAAACAAAGTCGAGAAAGTTTTCCAACAAGTTCATGGCACATAAACAGGTTGTTGCAACTAGTTCACAGTGATGTTTGTGGACCACTACAAACTTCATTCAGTGGTTGCAAATATTTCTTACTATTCATTGATGATTTCAGTAGAATGACTTGGGTTTATTTTTTGAAGCAAATGTAAGAAGCATTTGAAAAGTTTAAAATTTTTCACCAACTTGTTGAAAATGAAGACAAAGAAAAGATAGGCACTCTCAGGACAGATAATGGGGGAGAATTCACTTCAAATGAATTCAAAACTTATTGCAGCAATAATGGCATAAGAAGACATCTTACAAATGTTTACACTCCACAACAAAATGGAGTAGTAGAAAGAATGAATCGCACCTTGTTAGGAATGGCGAGATCTATGTTAACTTTCAAAAAGTTAAGTTCAACGTATTGGGCAGAAGCAATTCATACAGTTGTCTACTTAAGAAACAAATTTCCAACTACTTCTTTAGACGAAATCACACCTTATGAAGCTTGGTTTGGTTTCAAACCTCGAGTTAAACATCTTAGAGTTTTTGGATCAATATGTTATGCCTTAGTTCCGAAAGAAAAATGAACTAAGCTTGACTCAAGAAGTTTGAAATGCACAATGATTGGATATTCTGTTGAGAAGAAAGGGTACTGTCTTATGACCAATGGAAAATTTATTGTGAGCAGGGATGTAATTTTTTATGAAACAGAGAGTAAGAGTGCTGAAGAAATCGAAAGTCTTCATCAAAAGTTAGAAACTAAAGGCAGCCAAAGAAAAGGAAATATGCAAAGTCAACCAAATTCACCAAATTGCTATGAACTTGATTTTCCTTCATTTGAAGATGATTCATCCGGTCCGTCTACTTCAACAACACCATCTGGATCTTCTAGCAGTTCATCCACATCTCCAAGCAGCAACAGTTCTTCTGACAGTGATTCTCTAGAATCTTCAACTGATCGACGAACATCAGTTTACATTAATCCTCTTTACAATGATGGTGACTTTTCAGAATCTCAAACAAGTGAGCATCAACTACCAAAATGGGCAGTTCAACTTTTGAAAGATGTAAGGCCTGATGAGCAGAATAAAACAGGAACAAGGAAGTCACATAGAAGTGAAGGAAATTTTGCATTGATAGCAAATGATTTTATTGAACCTTCCACATACAACGAAGTAGTAAAACATAAAGAATGGAAACAGGCTATGATTGAAGAATATCAAGCAGTAATTGATAACAACACTTGGAAACTTGTTGATTGTCCTCAAAATGTTAAACCCATAGGATGCAAATGGGTTTACAGAATTAAGTACAACCAAAAGGGAGAACTTGAAAAGTATAAAGCAAGACTTGTCGCTAAAGGTTTTGCGCAGAAGGAAGGAATTGATTATGAGGAAAAATTTTCTCCTACAGCTAAATGGAACACAATCCGATTAACACTTGCATTGGCCACTCAGAATGGGTGGAAATTTCATCAAATGGATGTAAAAAGTGCTTTTATTAACGGGGATTTATAGGAAGAAGTGTATATGACACAACCACCATGTTTTGAAATTAAAGGGCAGGAACATAAAGTCTACAAATTTATCAAGGCTTTATATGGGTTAAAACAAGCTCCCCGAGCTTGGTATGCAAAAATGGATGAATACCTTAGGAAAGTTGGTTTTCAATGAAGTGAATCTCATGATACTTTGTATGTGCGACAACAGGGTCAATATCTCGTGATTCTTGTTATGTATGTCTTGGAGTTGTAAGAAACAAGCTACAGTGGCCACTTCTTCAGCAGAAATAGAGTACATTTCAGCATAGGAAGCAACATGTGAAATTGTTTGGTTGTGTAGAATTTTGCAACACTTGGGCATTTCTCAGGTAGAAGCTACGTCATTATTCATTGACAGCCAGTCAGCCATCGAGCTTGCCAGGAACCCAGTTTTTCATTCAAAGACAAAGCATGTGGACACCAAGTATCATCATATCAGATCTCTCATTGCCAAGGATGTCCTCAAGCCAATGTATTGTCCTTCAGAAGATCAGATCTCCAACATTTTCACGAAACCTCTTCGCGGAATAAAATTTACTAAGTTTAGGGATGAACTTGGTATCTGTTGTAATGTATCTTTGGATCATAGGGGGGAATGTTAGATGATCCAAAATAAATATTATCATAGGTTATAAAGTTAGAATAAAATAATTATTAATTTAAGATATTAAATTAATAATTATTAATCTAGAATATTTAATTATTTAATGGAGACATTTAGAATTAGTATATTGTTGTAACAAGATATGACTCTACAAATGTGTCGTATCTTAGGCTCTAATTTAGGAGAATTGTTAGTAAGTTGTTTGAATAGCTTTTATTGTAAGTGGACACTTGTTATTTTATAAGTGATCCATAATTAGAGGTAGTTAGGACATTGAGCTTATAAATAGCTCATTGCAAGAGTGTTTTGTTGTTTGGGTGTAAACTCTTGCAAAATTCTAGATGTAATTTTTTTTCTTATTAATAAAATTACGTGTTTGAGGACACTTCTGCCATTACTATTTTTAGAGGGTATGTGGACCCATGCGCGTGATCTAAATATTTAGAAGTGGGTGACTTCTGGCTTGTCATTACTCCATGCATCAATGGGAGTTTGATCCTTGAAATATCTGTGAGGATATCCATTTTGAATGTAGTTAGCACAATTATGTGCCTCATCCCAAAGCTTGGAAGGAAGAGACCTTACATGCAACATGCAAGTGGTCATCTCTTTTAGGGATCTATTCTTTAGCTTGGCTATTCCATTTTGCTACAAAGAGTATGGTATTGAATGTTGTAGCTACATACCGACCTCAAAACAACATTGTTAAACAAACATAGGGATCATCAAATTTGGTATTGATTGTCATAGAAAAAATCAATGACTTACATAAATGAAATAAGAAAAGCATTCAAGACTTTTCACATACAAATTTTCCATTATCACCTGCAGCTTTGTACCTAGTGTCAAGCATAGGAAAAGTAGGTTGAACACAATCCACGAGCTTTCCATTCTTGAGATTTCTCTCTTTTTCCATAGAGAGTTGTTTTTTGCATTAAGGTTGTCATCTCTCCAGGCATTCCTTCCACACACTCCCCTTTACTCACTACTATTGTTTTCAAAATCATCATTGCTAAAGTCTATATGGGAAAACATCTTCAAATCAAACCTTTAAAGTGTAAAAGTTTCACAGTGAACCTAACTAACAAAAAAAGACACAAAGCTTGCAAGGGAAAAAAGAGAATAGAGACAAGCTTGAGATAAAGAAAAATTTAACTAGAACGAGTAAAAATTTACATAATATACTCTATATGGTTGAACTAATGAGCCATAGTAGTGAGTCTAAAGAGATGTGCAGAAATATATTTGTTTATGGAAGTGTCCATGCAACTGAGGAAACATCAATGTTTAAGGAAACATTTCCAATATCCTAAAGCACTGCTAGGGAGAACACAATGAATGGGTCTTGGTAAGAATGCATGTTCGGTGCCCATTTTACAACGTATCTAAGTAACATAGAACGACTAAAACAAGAGGAAAGAGGGAAAACCTCATGGGGAACCCACCTCCCCCCCCCCCCCCTCAATGTATGATGTACCAAAGAAGAAGAAATAAAAGGTAGGTACTAAGAAACTGTGTCCTTCACTCTAAGATGATCACACAAATAGTGAAACTCCTATGGAGTAAATGTCTTGGTGAAGATGTATTCAGTTTGGTGAGAAAATGGACAATGTTGTAAATTGTTGATGTAGTGATGAACCAGCTCTCTGATCAAATGCATGTGTATCTCGATGTGTCACAGTCCATTGCCATTGCAATGGGTCTTTGGAAAACTTTAGAGTACTTTGATTATCACACCAAATAATATTCGAATGATGTAACTAGATGCCCAACTCAATGAGAAAGTTCAGAGGCCAATTTTTTTGAATAGTGATGTTGACTACTCCTTAGTACTGAGCCTTTTCTTATGATAAAGAAATTGTTGGTTTCTTTTTACTTGACCATAGATGGGATTAGAAACCAAACTAGGCTTGTACCTAAAAGTGGAATTACAATCAATGTTGTTACTAGCCCAATCAGAATTTGTGAATCCCATGAGATCCAATACACATCTTGTTGCATAGTGGATCCCATAACTAGTGGTTCCCTGAACATATTTGAGGATGCACTTGGAAACTTTCTAGTGTAACTTATGTGGCTCCGACATGTACCTAGAAAATACCTTGACTACATATGAGAGGTCTGATTGAGTGTGGGTAAGATATAAAAGGCTCCCCATAAGATATCAATACAAGGTGTTGTCCAGCAATAGTGTATTGCCACCATCCTCAAGATGTACCCTAGAAAAAAATGGTGTTCTTTTTGACTTGCAGTCGGTCATCCAAAATCTAACAAAGAGATCCCTAACATACTTTCTATGAGATAACTTGATGTTGGAAGCATCCTGATTGATCTTGAGACTATGAAAATAATGTAGTAGACCTAAGTCTATCATATATAACCTATCATGTATGATGTCTTTGACCATAGCAATCGTTGAAGCTGAACTTCCTGTGATCAGGTGGTCATCAACATATAAGATCAGTAAGCAAGAGTAAGCTCCTCAAAATAAGACCTTGTGGTCCTCAAATCTACTAGTTCCCTTAAAAGATCATTGTGTGTAGCTGGGTGGTCTTATGCATATATATTTCTTAAGCTCTTTATTCTTTGATTTCTCACAAGAGCTAATGAGTCATTGTTGGAAGCCAAATTGGGCTTGAATGTGAATTATGCTTATGTTCTTTAGAATCATATTTTAAAATCTGATATGAATGGTTGGACCCATCATCATTGATTTCTGGTGGAGTGAGAGGAATAAAGATCCCTACAAGTTTTTCCAATGGCGCATGCAACAAAATTTCCTCAAACTGGACTCTTCACTAAATAAAAATGCTATTAGTTGAGGGATCAATCAATCTATAACCCTTCACACCATTAGGATATCCCACTAAGATGCATGTTATGCTTTGAGGATCTATTGATTTCCTCTTTTTAGAGGGTATGTAGGCCCATGTGTGTGATCCAAATATTTAGAAGTGGGTGCCTTCTGGCTTGTTGTTGTTCCATGCATCAAAGGGAGTTTGATCATTGAAATACTTGTGAGGATATCCATTTTGAATGTAGTTAGCATAGTTGTGGACCTCATACCATAGCTTGGAAGGAAGAGATCTTGCATGCAACATGCAAGTGGTCATCGCTTTTAGGGATCTATTCTTTCACTTGGCTACTTCATTCTGCTACAAAGTGTATGATATTGAATGTTGTAGTTGTACAACAGCCTCTAAAAAAAGATGTTGAACATTTCAATTCACATATTCCCCCTCCCCCCCATTTTATGTGTGGAGGATCTTCATCTTCCTCCCAAGTTGAGTTTGTACATGAGCTCTGAAGTCTTTGAGATGCTCAAAAACTTCAGACTTCTTCCTGAGAAAATACACCAGTGCATCGTGGGAAATCATCAATGAATGTAAGCACACACCTTGCCTTGCTAATAGATGGATTAGATAAGGGTCCCATGAGATCACTATGGATGAGCTCCAAGGGAGAGGAGGCCCTACAAGCATTTCCTTTTGAAAACTTCTCTTTAGGATGTTTTCCAAGAACACATCCTTGAAAAACCCCTTTTGAAAATTGTAAGTTGGGTAAGCTAGTGACCATTCCTTGCTTGCAGAGTTGTTGCATGTATTTGAAGTTTAAATGACCAAACCCCTCGTGCCAGAGTCTACTATCATCAACAACATGTTTTAGTAGTAGAAAATAATAATATTTAGCAATAAACTTACTAAACATATACAAACAAGACTGATGATTTTCCTCACCAACAACAATCTTGGAGTTGTCATGTATGTCATATATGGTTATAGAATTAGGTGTGAATTCTACTCTTCATTTTATTGTGCCTGAGTGTGATATCTGATAAACAAAGAATAGATTCACAAAGGGTTGTGGAACACTCAAGACTTTCTAAAAACTTCCATGCTGGAGTTATAATCTCCCTCATCTAGTGACCTCTATTAGAGTAGCTTCAATCTCTTGTACCCAACAAACTGGAAATGAAAATGATGTATCTCAAAAAGAAACTACTACTTGAAAAGAACAAGAACAAGAACCTTCAATTAAGTGTATTCTGCCTCATCTTAGAAAACTAATAAGACCCATGTGCTAAGCAAATAGGGAAGCTTGAAGTGAATTACACGTAATGAAAAAGGAAACATAAATGAACATATAACAACAAAAGAAAAGAAAATATGTTACCAATAAGCATCAAGGTTGTTCTATGAGATAAATCAATGTAGAACAAGTCAAAATAATAACATTAAAATTAAAACACCAAAAAATAGATGACAAAGCAATTCCAACACTCTAATTAGCTTCAATATCATGCACCCAATAATAGGTGGAGTGAATTTTTAATCACAATTTGGTAAAAAATTAATTTAAACAAGTTTTAAATACTTGATTTAGATATGCAAGAAATTTATCAGTTTCAATTTCATTTAGTGAGATCAATTACGAGTTCAATTCTTGAGACTAATAACCAGGTACCATTTTTGGTCAGGTTCTCTCTTCCTCTGACTCAACATGGCACTTTACAGTGGTCTATGCAAGCCTTTATTGGGTTTACCTTCTACGGTTACCAAACCAAATTCGGGTGGTGCCTCAATCGAGGGGGGTTTAATGATTTTCAAACTAAGTGGAAATTTATTACTAAGACTCTTAATACAGATCAACACAATTACTCATAGTCTATCCATTATAAGTTTTTGAATTTTTTTTTCAGCATATTTTTCTTTGGAATCGGATTTCTTGAAATGAGTTCACAGTCCTAGCTTTTCAGGTGTCTAAATTCATAAAAAAAGATACAATTATGGTACATATAGACATGTATGGCACATATTATCTCATACTAAATGTGGAAAATCACCATCTAATCAGTGGCATGTTATGGATGAATGATACATATAATGAATATAGTACAATAAACAATTTTTCCATCAGGTTGGTCATGGAAAGACATGTATTACCTACCATTGTTGATCAGTTTAATGGGTCTACATAGGAACATTCTATGCATTATAATCATTTTTTGGTTATTCAAAATCTTCGACAACAATTTTGGATTATTGACAACGTTTAATTATTCTACCTTTTAGAGTTTTTGATTGGAATTGGGTTAAATAAATTTTGGTTAGTTTGTATTTTTTATTATTTAAAATGTGTTTTTAATATAAAAATAGAATAAAAATCAAGGCATTCAAATTGTGTAGAACTCACAAATAAACATATTATTCCAACAAATTCCATGGTCAAACAGTTGATCGAGAATTGTTTTTGATATTGTTAATTGGTTTTTCACCAGTACTTTCAATAATATATTTGTGGTTTATTCAAAGTAGTTATTTATCTTTCAGATTGGAAGAATATAATTCAATCCATAAGACATTAAGGGCCACATCTTGAAGCAATGAAGTCCTCACCTTTTTAGATGTGGACTTTTTCAAACTAGTACTGCAACTCGTAAACAACTTGTACTTTCTACTAAATATAAAATATTTATTGTAAGCTAACATGGCAAAAGTCAAAAAAACATTAGTCAAGAGTGATCCATCCATAGACAAAAATTGCATTCACAGAACCTGATTGTATGGTGGATTGGTCAAAATTTGAATTCACATAATTAAGTTGTTTGGTGAATTGGTTGACGATGAATCAACGACAGTCACATAGATCCATAATAAGGATACTGCAGAAAAACTCAATATGAACAAGGAATTGTAGAAAATTGAAATGCCAACAGCAAGGACACTAACATTCACTAATGTTCCCAGATTGGAAAGTCTATAATAATTCACAGCCATCCTCTAAATGATATTGAAAAAAAAGGTCCGATAATGTAGTATCTCATAGGCTGGGATAATGAAGACAAGCATAAGGATAGACTATTATTAGCCTTAGTAAGCTCCATGCACCAAAAATATTTTAGTAATATCAATTTAGAAAATAGTTAATATAAACATAACCAGAAATAACGAAAATAATGGCAGAAACGCCATTTGAGCTAGAGACATTGGGCCAATAATAATAAAAAAACTCACTGGAATTCCCGAGGGGGGTTTAATGTTTTTCAAAAAATAGAGAACAGTCTAAATCGGTTACACATTAAACAGAGAACAATCTAAATTGGTTACACGTTAAACAAAGAATAGTCTAAACTGGTCCGAGAGGCTTACCTGGTTTAAACAAGGAGGCTGGATGAGGAGGTTGGGAAAGCTGCTAGCGATGAGTACAACCAACCAATTCCTCTCATGCCAAGCTACAAAAAAAACTAAAAATGTCATTAAAAATTCCAATAAAACTTGTAAATATAAAATTTAAATTACAAAAAACTAGATTTAATTTACCTCACAGTGCTTGGTACAGCTTCATCTCAAACCAAGCTCACAACTCTCAACAGGGCTTCAGCTCAAATCAATAGACCTCACAGCACATGACAAATCAACAATATCGATAACTCTGCGGCAGGCTCTGGCCTGTTGTATATATAAAATGTTTGTTCGGCTGAATAAATAATTCAATCGGATGTTGTATATATAAAACATTTTTTCAGCTGAATCAGTTATTTGGTTGAATTATCGGTTCAATCGAACTATTTTTTCGCCGATTTTTTCAACTCCAGCAAAAATTTCTTTTAATGGCTCATGTTAGTCTAAACGACAAAAAGTTCGGCAAAATGTTAGTAAAATAGTTCGGTCGAAAATAAAAAATTGTTCGATCGAAAAATTGCGAATTTGAAATTTTGAGAGGCATTTCTCAGAAAAGTGTAACCTAACTTCGCGTTTTCACCCTTAAGAGATCAATCAATCTAAAACCCTTCACACCATTGGGATATCCCATTAAGATTCATATGATGCTTTGATGATCTACTACGTTCTTCTTTTTAGAGGTATGTGGGCCCATGCATGTGATCCAAATATTTAGAAGTGGGTGAAAATTGACTTGTTGCTACTCCATGCATCAAAGGGAGTCTGGTCCCTGAAAGATTTGTGAGGATATCCATTTTGAATGTAGTTAGCACAGTTATGTGCCTCATCCCATAGCTTCGAAGGAAGAGACTTTGCATGCAACATGTAAGTGGTCATCTCTTTTAGGGATCTATTCTTTTGTTTTCCCACTCCATTTTGCTACAGAGTGTATGGTATTGAATGTTGTAGCTATATACCAACCTCTAAATAAAGATATAGATCATCAAATTTAGTATTAATTGTCATAGAAAAACTCGGTGACTTACAAAAATGCAATAAGAAAAGTATTCAAGACTTTTCACATGCAAATCTTCCGTTACCCCTACAACTTTGAACCTAGTACCGAACATAGCAAAAGTAGGTCGAACGCAATCCATGAGCTTTCCATGAATGAGATTTCTCTCTTTTCCCATAGCGACTCATTTTTTCTACAAACTCGTCATCTCACCATGCATTCCTTCCATACACTAACTAAAAAAACACAAAGGTTGCAAGGAAAAAAGAGAGAATAGAGACAAGCTTGAGATAAAGAAAAAATTAATTAGAATGAGTAATTAATTTATAACATATTTATAGAGATTTGAACTCAAACAAACAGTTCACTAAACTATTTGAACTAAAATATTTTGACTAACTAAAATATTTTGACACATTAACCCAAATCTTAATCAATATTTTAACTACATGATAAAAATAAAAAATAAAAAAGTTAGATAATCTAAAATAGAATAATAAGAATTATCCAAATGAAGTCATGAAAACCAAATAGCATTTAAAAAATAATAGCGGTAATTAGCACAGTTATCCATTTAATTAGAATGAGTATAAGTATGGGGGATTTAATTAGAATGAGTAATTAATTTATAACATTAACTGTTTCTGCGTAATTACATTAATGACGTAATTTCCGTTTGATTAATTATTTTTGTAGCATTAAGTGGTGCTATCTTTTACCGCATATTCACATTAATTATGTAAGATTCGGATTGATTAATTATTTCTGTACGATTATGTGTAGGGCGTGGGCCAACCTTTCCGCGTTTTCACATTAATTACGTGGTTTCGCTGAACGAACTCACGCGCTTCTTTCCTAATGGCGCGTTAAATGAAAGCTACGTCCCACCCCTTTCAAATTCACGGCACAGAGCATGGCAGCCAACATCGGGCATCGTGGAAATCACGACACCGGGAAATTTTTATCCTAAATATATCGTTAGACGCTTCGAGAGAGGGGTTGCGCTGTCAATTTGGGGGAGGTTCGGCGAATGAACACACCAAGTTTATTCTCTTAGCTTTACGTGTTAAATGAATGTTACACTGCAACACCTTTAATCCACAGCACAGTTAACATAAGGCGTTGTAGAAATCACACCCGGACATGTAGTTCGAGAGATAATTTTTCTGAATTGCGTGCTCTGCAAGCATTCTTGTTTATTAAACGCACTCTAGATTGCCTATTATTGTAGTTTGCTAAGAGTTTCACTTAGGGTTGGGTGCAGATTGGGATTTTCATTTCAAGATTGTTTTCGATCCATTCTGTTAAATGGCGATTACCAAGATGACGGCGACAGGTGATATGCAGTGGATGGAAGATGCCCCTCCGCAGAAGCTTTTTGTGAGGGGACGGCGGCCTTTCGAGATAAAGCTGCTGCCGATTGCGGAAGAGCGCAGTCTCAGCAACGGCGAGCTCATGGATGGCCTTCGCTCTGCTTTTTCGGAGGTCTGTACCTTCAAATCAGAGACAGATAATATAATATTGGTGTCGGCAGAGAGTTGAAATTTTTGTTTCGCGTATTCTGAAATCTTCAGATCACAAAGTTATTTCTGGGAATCGATACGGGATTCGGATGGTCCGTATGTCATACCGATTTCAATTTGTATTTCTCCTCTGGAAATTATTCTTTTATTCGTCATATGCGCTGCAAAGTTCAGATATATATGTTTTAATATTTCGTAATGAAATTGGATTTCACAGGAAAGAAAACGTGGAAAAAGGAGTGGATTGGCAATTTTTCCTTTTCGATTTTTTTTTCCATAATCTGATGGATTCTGTGCATTCCCCTTCGTAGATGTTCTGAAAACCGTAACATATTCTTTGGGAGGCATTTTCCCTTCTCTGTTCAAGGTCTCAGAAATCTTTTGATCTCAAACTGTAACCTCACAATTTCTATCTAAAACTGTAAAAATGGTAAGAATTTAACGAAAAAGTGATTTAGTATCTAAAACTGGAATTTTATATTAAAATGTCTAATTTTAATTTATGGATAATTAAATCTATTTATATCTCACAATTCCAATGAATGTGATTTCAGATTTCAACAATCGACTACGAGTTTCCAATGATTTTAAATTCACCAAATTTCAGGAGAGAGAGCCGAAAGTGAAGCAATATGACAGAACCGTACCATATACCATGCCTTGGTTAAGTCAAAGTGAGGCCGTAGAAGATTTCTGCCCCACACCCTGGTCGCTCTTTATCTTCCTTACTCCCTGTATGTCTTCCTCTCTCAACCTCCTTGCTTACCCAAACCCATCTCAACCATTTCTTATGTTAAAGTTTGTAGCTACATGAATATGTGCACGTTTCTAACATTAGAAACCGCACGTGTTTTTGGTGCTAGGAACACATGCATTTTTATACTAAGAATACACACATGTTAGGAAGGCAGACGTTTTTTTGAATTTTTTTTTTGGGTGGGAATCTTATGTTTACAGTGACTTGGTTGCGTTGTTTCAAATATATGTTTGGGATTATAAATTTAGTGATTTAGATCGTAAATACATGAAAATATTAGAAATAAATACATATTTATTTTTTGACATTATTTTTATATAAATTAAATAATTTTATTGTCTATAAAATTATAAATATATATTAAATTTAATATATAAATTTTAAATATCCAATATAATTATATAAATTAAATAACGGATAATATCAATAATAAAATAATTACTCTTATTCAATAATAAAATAATTACTCTTATTACTTATAATCTTGACACATAAGCATATAAAATCATTATATTTTTAACAACCGAGTTATCTTTGGAAATAAAATCATTATATTTTTAATTATATAAAATTATATTATATAAAACCACGGTAACAAAATCATGTATTATTCATGATTATTGAAACTTCCAACCTACAAATCATTAATAAATTGTAAGTTCAAGAAGATATAAAATTAATTCTAGAATCAAACCAAATTTCCCTGGACTCTCCACACACTTTCTTTTCAACCCACTTTTTCTTTAACCCCATTCACACGCTTACTCATAATTTTCCTTTTCTAACTAACATTGTTCCGTTTCATCAGCGCAATAGAGAAAAAGGTATACAATTTCATGAAACTTTGAAGAGATATAGGAAAAACTCAATTATGTGAAGCGCATGATCATGCAGGTTGCGGGCATGTGTTTTTATTAATTTTTCTAGAAATTTATATTAAAGTTAAAAATTTTGAAGAATTTTATTATTTTTTTTCAGCAATAAAAAAAAAATCCGTCCGTTTTATATGATGATTAAAACAATACATATTTATGATGGACAGAGTTTCCTTATAAATGGTACGAGATTGACAATTTGATTATATGGAGGAGTAAATACTCATCATATAAACATCTGAAACTGTATGTTAATATTAGTAGTAACTATGAATTTATATACTCTCTGTCTCATCCACAATATATTACAGAATTACACTAAGAGAGTATATAAGACTAGGATGTATCTTGGATCATTTACATGTTCTGTATATAACTACGTTGAAGTAGTTGTTTTTCTTATCTTTTCTATACAAAACCAAATACAAAAATTGTACAAAACTTTAAACAAAAAGATACAAAGATTTTGTAGGAACTTATCTGTATTGATGTTCCTTTTTTAACTTATAATAATTTTATAAATAGTTTTATTCAAATTTATATTTACTTTATAAATAGTTTTTATAAAATTTTAGATTTTCAAAAAAAATTATACTAAAAAAAATTAAAGATTTAGTGATACTTTTAAATTCATTAAAAATGAAGACAATTTTTTTTTAAAATGGCTTGAAAAATATTCTGGCAAGAAGAATGTTCAAATGTTGTTTCCCATAGTAAAAATAAATTCAGCACCATAGAAAACCCATGAGACGCACTAAAAAAATCTGTTAATTTTTTGAAAAATCTCATAAAAACTTCCATAATTCTCTAAACAAATTTGAAATCCCTTTAAACTATAGTTATATAATGTCATATATTAAATTCATTAAATCTATAATATCATATATTAAACGTTCTCAGTACATTCACAATCTCACATATTGATGTTGTTGCTATTACTTAATTACGTACAGTTCAGAGTTCCAAAATGACGGGGTTTCATAATTCGATATCGATCTCTACAAGATTATGACTTTCCGATGCACATAATTACACAATTTTACCAGAGGAACTTGAGCGAAATATTTTGTTTTGTTTTCAGTGTTCTTACAAAAAAATTTAACATGATACAAGCTCATATCCCCATGCTGTAATTGGGTACAATGCTAGCTTTTCCTAGATATGGAACATCCAATTCCGTAACGATTCTTAAAAAAAAAAAACCTTCGGCCACTTGCAAAAGTACAGTTGAGAAAAATATTCAAGACGTTTCAGACGCAGATCTTCCATTATGGCCCTCAGCTTTGAAGCCACAGAGCGCAGGAAAAGCTGGTTGAAGGCCATCCATGAGTTCGTCATTGCTGAGACTCCTCTCTTCTGCGATTGAGGGCAGTTTTTTGCCAGAACGTCGCCGTCTCACCACGTATTCCTTCCGGTAAGGAGCAATTTCCATCCACTACACTTTGCCCGCTGCAACCGTTTTCGGAATCGCCATTACTGAAGTCTTCCGGGAGAAAACAATTTTCCAATCAAACCCTTACGGTGTACTGCTCTGAGAGGCGACACAAAATTGGGTTGAATTGGAGAAAATATCTTCCGAATAACGCAGATGTAAACTGTAATTTGGTAAGACGGATCCTTCAACTGAGATTTCCACGACTTCTTGCGATGGGTGTGCTGTGAATTTAAAGGGGGCGTGGTCGCATTCATTCTAGAGAAATCAAACTTACTCCAATAAGTTCGCTGTATCTTCTTGCATTGACCGGTAGAGTGCATATGGAAGTTTCTGAGTGAAAGAAATATTTCGCTTCCAGATGGGGGCAATTTTCTGTCTTATGAACCTTTGGATGCTACTTATGAGTCAAGCAGAACAGTCAATAAGTACTTTTGTGAATGCTGTTTTGAGTGATACTTTCTGCATAATTTTGTAAAACTTTTGGGAAATTTGTGTTATAGTAAAATTTTAGTATTTTGGGTGCTGTAGAGACGGATTCTATTTTTATTATTAAAAGGAGGATTTGAGACATCTGTATTATTTTAGCCAAATTTTAGTTTTTTTTGAATGTTTCAAAAAGTTGAATTTATTTTTATCATAAAAAAATTATTTAAACATTATTATAATCAATTTTTTTTTTTGAAAAAAAAACTTTTTAAAATTTACTTTTAGCAAAAAATTATACCCTAAGTACACAATACCTTTGATTTTTATGGTTGAATACTTATTATTATAACTCTGCGAAGGCATGTATAGGGATGCTTCTTAATATTACTCTCTGCCAACGCAGTATTGAGTGGAACTTATTAGTCCAGCACAAGAGTCAAAAAGTGTTGTTGGATTTCTATGGCTTTGAGGTTTCTTATTATTAGTTCATGAAAAGTAGGGAAGGAGTGATTTATTAATAATTATCATTTATAAATCAATTTTATTATTATTATTATTATTATTAATTTTTATTATGTATTTATTAATGGTTGGTGCTTATATCAACTATATTTATTAAAATAATTAAAATTATTATTGCTTGATTTTAGATTTTTGTGATCGAGAAATACGATCAATAGCTTATGATATAATTAATTAGAAAGACATTATCAAGATTATTATTGTTAATTAATATTATTATTACTATCGATTAATATTTTTTCCACTGGAAAAATCCGTAACATTTCATTAATATGAAAGATTACATATCTAGATGCTTATCGCATATGCCATGATTCACTGATATCTCTGTACATTTTACAAAAAATTGCATGAGTATGCTGATTGGTTTTACCGCTCAGATTTTGCTGTGTAGGCTGTAGAGGTTTTGATGCCTTATTGGCATCCTTCAGTCTGTTACAAAAAAGATTTATACAAAAAACTGTCATATATAGTGCTGTTGTCATACTGCTGATATAAATTAAGTCGCATGTAGACCCACTGTAGGGTATCCCGGATCTATATATGGGCGATGATAAAATTTTTGTTCCTGTTGGTCCAAAATCTCGGATATCTCCCAATATCCTTGTTCCATCAGCGCGGCCTCCTTGGAAAATTTGTCAACATCCTGGTTATGTTCCCTGTAGATGTGTGAAACAGTGATATGGTTAAAAGCCTCTTTGAGCTGAAAGACTTCATCAAGAATGACGCTGAGTGTGTGCATGTGACATGTAGAAATATTATTGAACCAATTTATGATAATCTGTGAATCCCCATATATGTTGATGCTAGTGCAGTGATGGCTTAAAGCAAAGTGTAGCAGGTGTCGCAGGGTTATGAGCTCAGCATAATTGTTTGTTCCAGCACCCAATCCCGCTTTGATGTTGTAATAGTGGTTCTCAGTTAAGTGCAGGATGAAACCACCCCCACAGCTATGTTCATTGGCTGCTCCGTCAAAATATGCCCAAGGGGTACCCTGATCAATGATGGGGGGAGGGTTTGGCCTGCGAATTTTTGGGGGAGGCGGATCCGGAAGCTCGTTGAAAGCAGAGATAATGCCAGCCTCTATAAGGGGCCAGTGGATGGCCTTCTCTTCGAAGATCATTTGGTTCCTTGCTTTCCAAATGGACCAGTTAACAATAATGGGCAAGTTTGCCGCTTTCGAACCCTTGTGTCTTTTGTCCCATTCTATCCAAGCGTTTATTAGATCAGTACCGCTCCATTCCCCTGTGAAGTGTGTAAACGGTTTTATGTTATTCCATACAAGCTGTACAGAATTGCATCGCAGGAATAGGTGTTCTGTAGTTTCACTATCGGCTTTACACAGAACACATCTCGTCGGTCCATATTGGGCACGGCGCATAAGATGTTCTCCCGTGGGGATTCTGTTCCTGAGGACACACCATGTAAAGAGTTTCGATCGAGGCGAGGCTGTTAGCTTCCAAATATTCTGCCACCATCTGTCTAAGACTTCAGGTTTCCTCTGCTTGATTAACTGGATGTAACCCTCCTTTGGTGTGTATATCCCGCTGTCAGCCTGATGCCAAACAAGTTCATCTGATCCCTCAATTATTCTGATGTGGGACTCCATCAGGGCTGCACAGTATTCGCCCCAAGCTGTGTGCCATCTCTGCGGGAGGTTAAGTTGGGTGGCTGTCTTCCAAGCCTGATGAAAGATATCAGATTGCTCTTGATCCGCTATCTGTGCAATCACCCTGATGCCATGAGCTGTGAGGAATTCCACCAGCGCTTGTGGAAGCAGATGTCTCCCACCACTACCACTCCAAGGGTCTATTCCTATGCGGGCTCTGTCTCCATTCCTTATTCGCCATACTATGTTGTTCCTGATGAGCGGAAGAGAGTGTAGGAGAGCTTTCCATATGGAAGATATGCCAGTTTTGTTCCATGATGGGAGTCTGGCCCATTCCATAATGTTGAGGGGCCAAATGTATTTGTGGTAGGTAATATTGGTCCATAAGCTATGAGAGGTCAGCAGGGCCCAGCCCATTTTGGCTGCCAGGGCACTAGCAAAAGAGGGGAGATCCTTCAAACCCCAGCCACCCCATTTCTTGGGAAGGGCAATCTTGTTCCATCCAATCCATGCAAATGTTCGCTTTTCTTTATTGCCCGCCCATAAGTATCTGTTGCAGAGATGCTGTAGCTTAGAAAGGATATTTCGAGGGATCCAGGCGAGTGCCATCCAGAAGACCGGTGTTGCTTCCAGAACAGATTTGATCAATGTTAATCTACCTGCTCTGGATAGATATCTATAACACCAGCAGGTTATCCTTTTTTCCACTTTAGAGACCAGCCAGACCCAGTCCGCAATCTTTTGGGTGGTGGGTTTTAGCCAGTAACCGAGGTATTTTAACCCCCTGTCCAGGGGCTGAGTGGAGTAAGGGAAAGCTTGGCTAGCTGTGAAAGATTCATTGACTGAGGTGCCAACCAATGTAATAGTAGACTTCGCCCGATTGACCTCCATCCCTGTGGCATGAGCAAATAGCTTTAGGATCCTGTTGAAAGTAGAGGTATCTTGTATGCTGCCGTCTAGAAGGATAAGGACATCATCTACGAACAGGAGATGTGTAAGAAAACACTCATCTGATATTTTAAGGCCCCTGATAGTTCCTTCCCTTTTAGCTGAGATAATTAGGCGGCTTAGAGCTTCCATAACCAGGAGAAAAAGGAGAGGTGATAGAGGGCAACCTTGTCGCAACCCTCTCTCAGAGTGGAAGAAATGTGAGGCTGCTCCATTAATTAGTATGTTGTAGGTGGGGGATGTAATGCATGCCATAATCCAATTGATGAGAGGAAGGGGGAAGCCCAGATGGATAAGAATCATCTTGATAAAGAGCCAACTAACTCGATCAAAAGCCTTGGAGAGGTCGATCTTAAGGAGAATGCATTTGAGATGCTTAGTCCATATGGAATGAATAGCTTCCTGGGCAGATCCAATGGCTTCGTGGATCTGTCTGTCTTCCAAGAAAGCAAATTGCTGGGGAGCAATATGCTTAGACAGAATGGGCCTGATCCGGTTAGCAATGATTTTAGAGATGATTTTATAAAGGACATTACACAAAGAGATAGGTCGGAAGTCGTCAAAGGATGTAGGAGAGTCCGATTTGGGGATGAGAGCAATGAAGGTGGAATTTATGGCATGATAGAGCTGGCCCGAAATTCTACTCTCCTCAACCACCTTCAGGATATCTCCACCAATGATGTCAAAGAATGCAATATAGAACTCAATGGTCCATCCGTCGGGTCCTGGGCTCTTTTCCTTCTGAAACCACTTGATAGTGCTTTCTAGTTCTTCCATGGTGACAGGGTCAGTGAGTGCGCCAATGTCTTCATTATTTACAAACCTAGGAAAGTGAGAGGCCACATTGATGATTTCAGCTAGGTTTGTTCCAGCAGGACTCTTGAATATCCCTTTGAAGTGAGTCGAACCGAGATGGGAGAGTTTATTAAAGGTGTCCGCCAATCCTCCACCCGGGAGGGGGAGGTTCCAAATGGTATTTGCCACTCTCCTTCCTTTAGCGAAATTATGGAAGAATCTTGAATTCTCATCCCCAGCTTTTAGCCACAAAGCCCTACTCCGCAGCCTGAGCGATTCCTCCCTGAGCTTGAGAATATTGTGCTTTTGCTTCTCCAAATCTACTAGACGAGTCTTGTTCTCCCCGGAGACAAACCCCAAGTTTCTCTCATCCAGGAGGGATTTAAGTTCTTCTTCCACCATAATGAGCTGTTCATCCTCCCTTGCCTTTTTTGCCTTGGCCCACTCAATCACTATGTGTTTGAGCTCAGTCAGATTTTTGACAAAGCCCCTTGCCATCGAGGATTCTCGATCAATGGGATGAGCTTGCCAGTAATCCGAGACTATTTTGGAGAAGCTTGGATCCAGAAGCCATAGGTGATTAAACTTGAAAGGGGCTTTTGGCTTTGGATGAGGGCCCATGATCTCCATTAAAATTGGAGAGTGATCAGATATGCCCCCGGATCCAACCCACTGTTTGTAATGGTGTAGCTGGTGGATCAGAGGGCCTTTCATCAGGAATCGATCAAGTCTGCGAGCCAGTGCCGCTGTCCCAACCCTTCTGTTCCTCCATGTTGGGAGAGGGTTCTGCATGGGGATGTCAATAAGATCATATTGCTCCAGTATGCTTCTCATAAAATCTGTGATGGAATCTACTTGCGCCATAGAGCCCCAAGACTCCCGAAACCCCAGAGAGAAATTCAGATCACCCCCCAGAATGATGCGATCCAGAGACATCAGGCTCCTGCTGAGAAGCATTCTCCAAAAGCTTTCCCTCTGTTGGCATGGACCATAGATATTGATGATGCGAAGGGAGAGACCCAGGTCCATTGAGAAGATGTCAGCTCCCATAAAACCAAGACCTCCCCAGGAAGAGTCCAATCTGATGGTTTTTGGGTTGTAACCAATCGCCAGTCCACCCGATCTACCATTGGCATCCATAGCTATGAATTTCCATCTGGGCGATATAGAGCTCAGGGAGTGGGAGATGGACTCAGCGGGGCCTAGCGTTTCTTGAAGGAGGATGACATCCGGGAGTTCGACCTCAAAAAGTCGTTTGAGTGCTAGTTTTTTAGGGGGACTAGCCAAACCCCTGCAATTAAAGGAGAGGCACTTCATGGGGGACCCCTCTTCGGGGGGTTTGTTGCTCTAAGGACCCCGTCAATGGTGGATTGTCGACCAGATGCGACTTCAGCTCCAGCACGTCTGATAGCCTTGTTTAGATCAGATTTCCTTCCCCTAGTGGAGGAGGATCCCGTACCCATAGGGACAATGCCCAGCCCTATCTGGGATTCAGAGGATTCCGATTGTGTGGTCCGGGGTCGGAGGGAATATGGGTGGGGGGGGATTTTCCTTACAGAAGGATCAGAGGGAGGCGACGAAGGAGGCGACGATGAGAGAGGCAGGGAGGGTGGAGCAGTGGAGGGAATCAGTGGGGGCGGGGGAATAATGCAATGCGCCATAGAACATGTTATAGAATTAACAAATTCTGATGAATGTGCAATAGAGATAGAAGGAGAGATAAGATTTGTACCCGTGGCTTGTGCGGCTGCTGCAGCTGCCCGAGCCCGAGTCATAGGAGGTGAGGGCGTGTCCTTCTTGTTCATCTCTGGACACTCCTGGGCGCCTAGGGGTACCGAGAATCCATGCGACGGTTGAGGAATGTATGGAGAGGTCCCTCTGGATGCAATGGGAGAGATCTTTGGAGAGCTATCCGGACGTTTGATCAATGGGCAATCCTTGTAGAGATGCCCCACTTGATGGCACCGGTTGCAACGGAAGGGGACTCCTTCATAATCCAGAATCTGAATGCGCCTGTGCTTTCCCCATTGCAGAGTGATTCTTTCCTCCAATCCCTCTCGGGTATCCAGATGTACCAAAATTCGGGCCACTGTTCTCTTCCGAGTGTCGATGTAGGATCGATCATGATCCAAATATGTCCCCAAAGCATTTCCGATCCTGGTGAAAGCTTCTTCGCTCCAGTATTGTAAAGGAAGCCCCGGAAGTCGCACCCACAATGGCCCTGCTGCAATTTGTTCGCGTTCAGGATCGAATAACGGGCTCCATCTCTTTAATAGCACAGGTGCTGTTTCAATATGCCAATATCTTTCAAGTACCGTATTCGTGTGCCCTTCATTTGCAAAATGGAGGGAGAACCACCCTCGTGGGAGAACCTGTACCTCCGGCATCTGTGAGAGCAGGGCTCCCCAGATTTCTTTCACCCAGCGCATCAGCCTTTCCGCCGTGAAGGTACGCCCCCGCACATGTCCGACCAACACTGTGCGCGCTATAGCCATAGTTTCCTCAAAATCCGAAGAGTTGCCGAAGGTAACAGTGATGTCTTTCGTTGTTGCCCTAACACACTTCGATTTCTGCTTCTTGGTGCGAGGCGCCGACGGATGTTCCGCAAACGGGTTTGTGTCCCCAGCCGGTGAGGGCTTTGAGGGTTTTATGTTGATAACCGGCGTACCGAAGCATCCAGAGGGTTTTGCCCCATTGTCCGGGAGGGGATTTGTCGCCTTCACCCTCGGATCTTCTTGAGCAGTATGAGTATCAGGCAGCGGAGATGGGATCTGATCGAAAGTCAATGAATCAGGCGATAAAGAGGCAAGGAGTAAAGCTGTACCGGGTGAGAGAGGCGGTGCCTCCAGACCGATGGATGATGAAGAAGGATCCGGCAAGGAGACCACCGGCAAGCAATCCTGTGCGCGTGAAGCTTCAGAAGTCGGTGGAACGAAACCCGGGGTAGCTAGATTAGGGTTAGAGAAGATTAACTGTCCTTCCAACGGATCCTCGGAATAATCCACGAGGTCCGTTTCCCGTTGACCCTCCATACCGGACAGTGACTGCAGCCTCCCGTCGATGGAGTCGATCTGTCGGCAGCTCGAAGCCCTAACTCCCGAAATCCGCTCCAGCCTGTGGTCCTGCAGCTGCGGTCTGCGGCTACCCTAACCCTTCGCGGTTTTGATTAACGAACGCCGTCAGAGCCATCCTGTTCCCTCGAGATGTTCTACTATCGATTAATATTATTATTAAATAGTATATATTAATTAATATAAATTTATATTAATAATAATAATTTTATTAATATATATTTATGAATGGTAGATACAAATAAAAAATATTAATTTTTTTAATATTGTTGTGTTAGTGATTAATTCATGGCAATTTAATTTTGAAAAATAAATATTTATTTTTCAATATAATAAAAAAATATTTTATAAATACTAGATTGGATTATAATTTGAAAGTTTTATTGTAGTGTTTACACAATATAATATAGTGTAGATAATCTTCTCTCATATGTTATGTTATACATTATCAATATAGTTACAATATTCATGCATGATTTTAATGTTTATGTAATGGCTTTTTATTTTTAAGCTGGGTGAAAAAATCATCTAAAAATAAAATCATTAACATTAGTTCATATTATGACAAATAATATATTTATTATGAGATACCATAATTTAAATAAGCCTTTCTATAAAAATAAGTAAAACTATGTAAATAACTATATTTACTATCAATTGTTTCTCACCATTATTTAAATTTTCAAAAATAAAATTATAAATATATAAAATTTTAAACAAATCTTTATACATGAACCAGTAATTAATATATACACTTCACATATCAGTTTATCAGTTCATTAAGAATTCATTAGTTTCTTAAGATTAACTGATGTAAATTATAATTTTTTTTCAAAACCTAATTTTTAATTTGAGTAACACAAAATAAACTAAACTGGCCTAATATGACACTTACCAATTGAACAAAAAAGGAAAAGCCTAAACTCTATTTTAAATTGCATAAAAATATTAAGGCATGTTGAAGCGTATTACGTTATAGGAAGGAGATTGTTTAAATAAAAGTATCCCTTTGATTTTTATGTTTTTATTTTACATTCAAGGGAGGGTCGTGGTGCTAACTGTTTCCGCGTATTCACATTAATTAAGTAGTTTCAGCGATCTTACAGATAACTATAATCCCGTTGCCTTCCTTTCCAATGGCGCGTTAAATGAAAGCTATTCACCTCTCACTTCAAAGTCACATTCACGGCAATGACGCGTTAAATCAAACTCACCATCACTTCAAATTCACATTCACAGCAATTACGCGTTAAATGAAACTCACCGTCACTTCAAATTCACATTCACAGGCCAAAATCGCACGGTGTGGAAATCATGACTTCAGGAATTTTCTGTAAACATGTCATTACAAGATTCGACAGAGGCGTTGTGCTGTCAAATTAGGGAGGTTCGGCGAATGAACACACCAAGTTTCCTTCTCTTTGCTTCACGCGTTAAATGAAAGTTACACTGCAACACCTTTAAATTCACAGCACATCCAACATAGGCCGTAGAGAAATCATACGTCGAAATTTCCTTTCAGAGATAAATTTTCTGAATTGCGTCTGCGATAAGTATTCGTGTTTAATAAACGCAATCCAGTTAGCTTAGTATTGCAGTTTGCCAAGAGTTTTCCTTTGGATTTGTGGGGATTTTCATTTGAAGATAGTTTTTGGCCGACTAATGGCGATTCCCAAGACGGCAAAAGCTGATATGCAGTGGATGGAAATCGCCCCTCCGCGGAAGCTGTTTGTGAGAAGACGGCGGCCTTTCGAGAAAAAGCTGCTGCCGATAGCAGAAGAGCGTAGTCTCACCAACGGCGAGCTCATGGATGGCCTTAACTCTGCTTTTTCTGCGGTCTGTAGCTTCGAAGATGAAGGCGATAATGGAAGATTTGCGTCGGGAGAGTGTTGAAAATTTTGTTCGCGTATTTTGAAATTTTTAGATCACCAAGTTGTTACTGGGAATCGATACCTGATTTGGCCAGTCCCTCTCCGGTACCAATTTCAATTTGTATTTTATATCAAAGAATGAAATTATTTCTCTGCTGAAAGTTTTATTCGTCAAATACATTGCAAGTTCAGATCTATATGTTTTAATATTTCCCTAATGAAATTGGATTTCAAAGGAAATACAACGCGGAAAAAGGAGTGGATTGGCAATTATTTTTCCTTTTGGGCTTTCGAGTTCTTTCCATAATCTGATGGATTCTGTGTTTTCCCCTTTCTCGAGTTTCTAAAACCCGCGACATATTCTTCGGGAGGCCTCAAAAATCTTCAATAGATTGGGTCGGGGGTGTCCGATACCGTAATTCATTCTCCTTTCCTTTTGATCGGAAACCGTAACCTCATATATGTAAAAGCCTCAGGCTAATATTTTGTTTGGTTATGGAAATTTTTGGAAATTCTGGTTATATTTTGAGAAAATTTGGCAAGGAATTTTGTAAATCTAAGTTATAGTTGTTAAACTTCAAAATTTTAGTGGCTTAAGTGTTTTTGATGGTGCTGAATCCATTTTCACCATCAAAAACACGATTCCAAAACTGTCTCTACAATAATTTTTGAAATATTTTTGCCCAAATTGCCACTTTTGGCCGTCCAATTTAAAATTGTAATTCCATAATATTTATATCCTCTGGCTTAACAATGGTAAAAATTTAATTTACATGATCAGATAAAGTAATTTAATATTTAAAAATTAAATTAAATTTAATAGTAAGAATTTACATGATCTTAAAAAGTAATTTAATATTCCAATTTATTTTTTGATTTTTGAGAAATCTTTGGGTGATGATCACATGAGAACTCATTACTATTAAAGGGTCAAAGTTAAGTAAGAATGGGAATTAACAAGTAACCAAAGGGGAGAAATCAAGATAAATTAATAACCACCAAAACAAATTTTAAAACTCAAGATTCATAAAAATATATCAAACTTGTATAAAAATAAATAAATAATGATAAAAATAATAGAATAAAAAGTGATACTACATAAATAAATGAATAATTGATGAAAATGAAATAAAAATGATAAGAGCAAAGATAAACACCCAACAAGTGCTAATTTTCTAGCTATCTCCTTTCAGTCTCTATGACCTCCTGATCTGAATTTAAATAAGAATGCAACAAATTATAAATATAACCATAAATATGGATATGTAGTAGAAATAACACTTTATTTCATTAGTATCATATACTGAAATATGCTTACAAACATAATGGAAATAAGACTAGCTCGGGGGATGGTTGTTTATCAAACATAATGGAAATAAGACTACCTCGTGCGATGGTAGCTTGTCTCTAAGAAGAGATGTGGCAGCTACACGCCTCTGAATTGTGTTACAATGAGCCCTGAGGGCCTATTTATTATTGAGAAACACTAGAAAACCCCAAACATCCAAAAACCTAACCCTAGGAGATGAAACACCAAAATATGGGTCCCGTTGGGGTAAATTGGTACATAAACTTTCCGGGGTCGTAACTTTGGCATACAATCTTCATTTGACACACATGATACATCGTTAGAAAGATATATCTGAGGACTACAACTGATGACAAAAAATATCAAGATGAAGGTTTTAACCATTACCTGTGATTTTCCAAAGAAACGTCGTTTAGGGCCTCAAAACGGCTCCAGAAGTTTAGGAACGGAAAAACTGTCAAAAATAGTAAAATGTGCTACAATTTAGGAAACTGAAAAATTGAAAGAAACAATGGTTGGGGTCCAAGTGGAATAGGTGGGTGGCCACCAATATCCACTTGGATCACCTCCCTAAACTTTCAGTGATGGAAATGATCAATCCTTGCAATGACTTGAGCCTCCTCAATGTAGATGTGATGTTTTGTCTTCTACATGTTCTACCAATGATGAGGAGAGGGTCCTCCCATGCTTGATGTTAGTTGTCTGCTCATGAATCCTTTGGTATTGAGCTTCAAATGATGTTTAGGGGCCTAAAGGTTGAGGGAACCTTAAGTTTCTTCAAGATCCTCACAATCGTGTCTGTGGTCCCTTAGATAAAAGGAAGATGCACCCCTCAAATCCAATCTTTGCGGTCTTTTTTAATCATAGGACCTTTGCTAGTTTTAAGGAAAGCTTTAAGATCTTGGTGCCTACTATATCCATTATTATTGAAAACATTAAGGAGATGTGTTTTCTCATTTGCAAGGTGGTTTTCATCAGAAATTCTGAGTGCACGAGTAGCTAAAGTGTTGAGAACACCAAACTTTTGAACAGGGAAATGATGGCACTTGGCATGAAGACACTGCTCAGTATAAGGTTTTTTTTTTAGTAATTTAATATTTTAAAATTAATTTCATAACTAAAAGTGTAATTTAATTTATAGATATTTTGGATTATGAGAATGGAGAATTTGAGTTGTATAATTTGTAAAATTTAAATATTAAATATTTTTGAAGTTAAATTTATTTATGTTTTTTAAATTAAAAAAAAAATACAAACTTTAAAAATTAAAAATTATGCCATAAAAATTCTTAAAAGAAAAAATAAATTGAAATATCTATTAATTATACTACGTCATATTAGTTTTAGTGTTTTGAATCATCGAGCTGAACAAAATTGAGAATTCTAATTCAACAACTCACCACACCTTTCGAACAATTTTAAATTCACCAAACTTCAGGAGAGATTGCTGAAGATAAATAAGCATATACAGTGTTGTCTATCAAGAAACAAATTTTCCCAGATAGCAAAAAAATGTTGGAATTCGACAATTTTTTTTTCCAAAAAATCTTGTAGTATGAGTGTTTGAATCAAGTTTTGATGGTGGCAATGGTTTTAACACCATAAAAAAAAAAACCAAGGGCACCCAAAATCTTGAAGTTTGTCAACGGTAACCTGGATTTACAAAAATTCCTACCAAATTTTATTAAAAATTCACTGAAATTTCCTCCTACCAAATTTGAATGTTGGTTAGACTACGACAACATAAACCACACCTCCGAGGATTTCTATTGCTTATTTCATTGTGTAAATTCAAGGTCCTTTTACCTTACATGGGCCATTCCCGCTAGCTATGATTATATTGAACTAATTTAATGTGCTTCCATGGCCATTGTACATTGATTTGTGTTCTCTATAGCAAAATAAAGGATATGGTTAATACAATTTGAGCACCAAGGTATAGAGAAAAGGCCAATTAATGAAGGCTTCAATAATGAAACATAGCGAATATGAGAGGTCCATAGGTTTTTTCTTTGGGGGTGTATTTATAGAATATGGTAAAATTGTTTGTCTATAGCCTCACATGATTATGCCGTGATGGGTATTAGAGTACACAATAGTAGAATGATACTAGTTGATGGGTATTAGAGTACATAAAAGTCGAACAAAACATCACAGAAACAATAGGAGACAACACAAATAGGCAGAACACATTAAAGAGAGAAACAACCACAATGGAGAACATAAATCATAGACTTCTAGTACATTGCAGACCTTCCCTTTCTTGCATGCTCAGGCTTAGGCAAATTACAATTTTATAGAAGGTGGCTAGAACTCTAGAATTCTCTACATGTGTTTTTCATGAGTTACATAGTGATTTATAGAATTCAAGGGCAGTGGAGTTGGTTGGCGTCAACATGGAAGGTGTCACCAGGAGGTCAGCGATGGTTGGGATCCATGTGATTTTGTTTGGCTTCACACTGAACATTCTCCCACTTGAAACCAAATGAAGTGTCCTGAATCTAGCCGCATCGAGTCCTACCATGCTTCTACATAACTCATGTTTGTTTCTTGGTAGAATCTTAGTGAGCATATCAACAGGGTTTTTATTTGTATGTATATTTTTCAAGGATAATTGTCCTTCCTCCAACACATGTAAGATACAATGGTACCTTAAGTCAATTTTCTTAGTTTTTTAGTGAAATACTTAGTTTTTCGCCAAGCGAATGACACTCTGACTATCACAATATAACACATACTTGTCCTGCTTTATTCCTATCTCTCCTAGGAATCGTTACATCCATAAAATCTCTTTACAAGCTTTTGTTGCAGCTATGTACTCTGCTTCTTTTGTAGAGAGAGCTACTATTATTTGTAGCCTTGACACCCAAGATACCATTGCACCTATAAATGTATACAAATAACTTATAGTGGACTTTCTGGTGTCCATATCTACAACCATATCTACATTTGTAAATCCTTCAAGCACAATTTTATTATGACCAAAACATAAACAATAATGATTAGTACCCTTGAGATACCTCAAAATCCATTTTGATGCTTGTCAATGTTGTTTGCCTGGATTAGAAAGGAACTTGCTCACATCTCCCCACTGAATATGCAATGTCTGGTCATGTACATGCCATGGCATGCATCAAGCTTCCAACTGCTGAAGCATAAGGAATATTTCTCATTTCTTCCTTCTCCTTGCCATCACTAGGACATAACTTAGTACTCGACTTAAAGTGGGTTGCAAGGGGTGTACCAACTGGCTTGGTATCCTTCATATTAAACATGTCAAGCACCTTGTTGATATATTTTTCTTTTCCAAAACACAACCTTTTGTTTTTTCTGTCACACATAATCCTCATGCCTAATATATGTTGTGTTGGACCCAACTCCTTCCTTACAAATTTGTTAACCAAATATTTCTTCAACTTATTGATCATATTCTTATCATGCCCAACAATCAACATGTCATCCACATATAATAACAATATGATATACTTTCCTTGATCATACCTCTTGATATAGAAACAATGGTCAACTTCCAACCTGTGAAAACCATGTTCCAACATGAATGAATCAAATTTAGTATACCATGTTATCGAAGTTCCTGTTTCAACTCATAAAGACTCTTCTTCAACCTTTGACCTAGGTCTTCTTTGTCTTTTTTTATGAAGCCTTATGGCTACTCCATATAAATTTCTCCCTCTAATTCACCATAAAGGAAAGTAGTTTTTACATCTAACTATTCACATTCAAAGTCTAAATTAACAACAAGACAAAGAATGACTCTAATGGATGACATTTTGACAACAAGTGAAAAACTATCAGTGAATTCAATACCTTCTTTTTGGGAAAATCCTTTTGCCACCAATCTTGCTTTATACCTCTCCTTCTTTCTGTCACCTTCATGCTTAATCCTGTATACTGATTTGTTTTGTAGGGATTTTCTACCTTTTTGGAGCTTTACCAACTCCCAAATTTTATTTTCCAGCAAAGAGTTCAATTCTTCCTCCATTGCTTTCTTCCATTTTTTACCTTTCTCAACTTTACAAGCCTCTTGAAAAAAATCAAGCTCACCTTCATCAATTAATAAAATATAGTTTGAATGAGGATACCTTTGTGAAGTCTTATAATGAGGCCTAGAATATCTATGAACCAATTGTGGTGGTGCATTAGTAGGTTGAATCTCCTGTAAAGCTTCTTGCAAGGTTCCTTCTTAATGCTCATCATTTTCCACTTGTTGTCCTTGTTGCTCTTGAATTTGTTGTCCATTTTCTTGCATTGGTGGGATGCTTTCTTGTTGTTCTTCAAACTTGTCAATAAATTTATTGATCTCCAACTCACCTATAGTCCTCTTAAACATTTCCAACTCATTAAATATAACATCCTTTCTTTTAACAACTTTATGTTTGACCGGATCCCATAGACAATAACCAAATTCTTTATGCGCATATCCCAGAAAAATTCATTTCATAGATTTATCATCTAGCTTAGTTCTATTTTCCTTGGGAATATGTACAAATGCTTCACATCCAAATATTTTCAAACGAGAATAATTCAACTTCTTACCAGTCCAAACTTCTTTAGGAAGGTCACCATCCAAGGCCATAGTTGGAGATCGATTTATAAGATAGTCAGTTGTCCTTACTGCTTCTGCCCTAAAATGATTCTCCAATCTAGAATTTGACAACATACTCCTCACTTTATCCATAATGGTGCAATTCATCCTTTCTGCAACACCATTCTGTTGAGAAGTACCAAGCACAGTCTTCTCATTCTTTATGCCAATCTTATTACACTATTCCTTGAATTCTTTTGAACAATATTCTTACCATTATTTGTTCTTAGGCACTTGAGCAATTTGTTAGTCTCTCTTTCAACAACGACATGGATTTTTTGAAATATTTCAAACACTTCACTTTTACTTTTCATAAGATAGGCCCAAAAATTCCTGGATGCATCATCTATAAATGTTACAAAATATGATGCTCCTCCCAATGACTTAATGTTGACAAGCCCAAACACATCTAAGTGTATCAATTCTAACAATTTTTTCTTTTTGTAATGTCTAGCTCTAAGGAATGAAACCCTTCTTTGTCTACCATATATACAATGATCACAAAGATCAATATTATAGGATTTCAAACCTCACATTAAATTTTTACCAACAGGTATTTTTAAGCCCTTCTCGCTCATGCAAACCAAGCACTTTTGCCACGGATGTGCAAAATTTCATTCTTTTGTGATAGCAGCCAAATTTTATTTTCCTAGCATTGTCTTCAATGTATATAATGTTCATTTCTTGGGTCCTCTGGCCATGACCAATGCTCCTTTGCTAATTTTTCAGCCTCCTTTTCCAAAGCTTGTGTAATAGCCTTCATCATCTAGCCGTCCCATAGAGATCAAACTCATGTGCATTTCTGGTACATGCCTGACCTATTTCAACAATATATCTTGTCCATCCTTCATCTTGATCTCGACATTTCTCACTCCAACAATATTGAAAAAGTGATTTTTCCCTAAATGCACTCTATCATAATCACTAGGATCGTATGCAACAAAACTATCTTTAAATGGGGTTACATGCTGAGATTCCCCAGAGTCAAATATCCAATCAAAGTTACTACTAGATGTATATAAACATGCATCCTCTACTGAAACAATAAATAATACATCACCATCTGTGACTACAGTAGTAGTCTCACCTTCATTTGTGCTGGATGACTTGTGATTTGTACTAACCAGTTTATATCCTTTTGTCCTTTCTTCTAAACTCAACCATCTTTCTTAATGTGCCTTATTTTTACACTATGAAAATAGATGAGCCTACCCCTCCTTTATTTCGATTAGTCTCTCGATATTGATTTCCCTTTTCGAACTCGATCAATTCTCCTACCATGATCAGCTAGAGCTAGAGCTTCTCCTCCCTGTTTTTTCACAATTGACTTGCATCACAACTCCTTATTCATTAAAATTCTATTGACATCATCAAAATTCAAGATCCTTGCAGGTGTTGAAGTTATCATAACTACAATTAAATTTTCCTAGCTATCTGGCATAGAACACATTAACAAGATAACTCTAATTTCATCATGTAGAATTATTTTAATAGAGGTAAGCTAACTAGTAATAATATTGAATTCATTCAAGTGCTCAGCAACTGAAGCAACCTCCTTCATATTGATATTATAAAGGTTCTTCATCAAGAGCACTTTGTTTGATGTTGTGTTCTTCTCATATAGATCATGGAGCTTCTTCCATAATCCTTCTATCGTGTTTCCTCTGAACACATTGAAGTATACACTCTTCGCTAGATATTGGTGGATTATAGCAATCGCCTTTCTATCTAGCTTGTTTGATTCTTCATCTGTCATCTATGAGGGTTTATTTTCCATACCCTCAATCGAAAAATATTTATCTTTTAAAATCAATATATCCTCCATCTGTGACTTCCATAGGGAAAAATTATCCCTGCTCAACTTCTCCATGTCAGTTAATGTTGTCGTCTTCATTCTTAATAAAATTCAAACCTCAAAAATCAAGTTTCCACTTACAAGGTAAGACTTTAATTATTTTTCATTGCCAAATTTTCGATGAAGCTTGCAACAACAACACAGCTGCTAGGCCTTGCTGAGTCTCTTCTCTACTTTTGCCACTTTACTCTGATTTACACGAACCCATACACGAACCTACTAACACATTTCTAGCACTGTCGACCTTCTCCAACGGCTTCCTTGCCTTACACAGTCTGGTGTCCCTTCTGTGCGTTAGCGAACCTTTGGCGAACTTCAATACAGAGTAACTTAAGTAGATACTGATAGGGGCTTCGATGAAGCTTGCAACAGCAACACAGCTGCTAGGCCTTGCTGAGTCTCTTCTCTACTTTTGCCACTTTACTCTGATTTACACGAACCCATACATGAACCTACTAACACATTTCTCGCACTGTCGACCTTCTCCAACAACTTCCTTGCCTTACACAGTCTGGCGTCCCTTCTGTGCATTGGCGAACCTCTGGTGAATTTTAATATAGAGTAACTTAAGTAGAGACTACCTCAACAGATCATTGATAAAGCACAAGTACTCAGATGTGGAAACAAGATAACACTCTTTTATATTATTTCAGAAATGGATTACAGAAAGATTACAATCTGTTCAATCCTGAGATAGACTGTGTTTGCGTTTACCAGACTTTAGCTACTCAGCTAGGAGATAGCTTACTGGAGGCTACCTGGCGAGATCACAGACTTAGTCTTTGAACACTACTCTTAATACTCATAAAGATAGACTCTCTATAGATCTGGCCACTTTAGGTTCTCACTTGTGCCGAACACACAGATGCGCAGGCTTCTCAGATCACCTAAGACTTTGAGATTTCTTCATGATGCAAGTAGATCAGACCGTAGTCTGTAGTTGCAGAGCAGGAAAATCTCTCGACTCTAAAACTCTTCAAACTCCGAATGCCCCGAATGAGCCTTACTCCCTTTCTTATATAGGTAAAGGAGGGGACAAGCATCCGACCATCGGGACGACAAACTTGGTACTGAAGGAATCTGTCAGATCATGAGATGTGGCTCAAAGCGCACTAGAAGTTAGAGAAGTGCTCCAAGTCTCATCACTGAAAATTATTACAAATCTACGGAGAATAAAATGTAAAAGTGGATGTTTTTTGAACAGGAAAATCCCACGGGAAAATCTGGTCACAAATTGTTCTTGTGACTGGACATCATTTTTACACTGTGGATACTTTTTCGGACAAGTCCACAGTAACCAAAAATAAGTTAAAAAACTATAATTTCAAGAAACTGAAGTTTTTTATACACATTTTCATCCCAAGCATTGGTAAAAATCCTTCTCACAATCATAGGCTTATTTAATATAATTTGATGCTTAATTTTTGTGAGAATAAGCCATTGGTGATGTTTGTTCATATATTCTTTTAACACCTCATTATCTCGGAGGGGATAATGATCTGGGAGAGAAAACATGTCTTTAACGGTCTCATAAGGAGAATGGAAGCAATCAGGAATATTGTGTTCAAAACATATATCACAACCCATTCTAACATATGATTCATGGTAAACAGGATCTATGCCTATTCTGTTCATACCATAATCAGTCCACCAATCTCGCATCCAATCACTTTGTTGGTTCCGTTGCATGATTCTTGTGGTCCCAAACTTTATCTTGGTGTAGTGGGTTTCTTCTTTGCTATCTTTATTTAATATGTCCCACCACAATCTTTTATAGATGCCAAAATCATAGACTGTGTCTAGAAAGATGAGGTTGGGGTCCTTTCCAGGCCATAGTGTTGCATTATGTGTTGGAAAAGGCCAAGAAGTGTTCCTCATTCGATTTATTGAAAAATATCTTTCATAGACCCCACTTCTACTTCCCCCATGTGACCATATCATAGTCAAATCATGAAAGTCATGTAGAAGAGCATCTTGTGCCTGGCTTGCAACATTTACACTGTTGGAATAGACCATATCATGGATCCATCTGCTCCCTTTTGGGTACACTCTTCTTTCAGGTACTAGATGTAATATATTAGTGTGTCCTTAGAGATTAGCATCTAATACTTTTGTATTTCTCAATTTCCAAGTGGGCTTCCAACTTTCTTTGTATTCTAATCAATTGAGATTATCTGGAATTGTTCTAAACACTTCTTTTTGTTGGCTTTGATCCCATTCTATTACTATTATCATCACATGTTCAACTGGCTGAATAAATTCTCTACTGAGAAAATCTGGCAGATAATTTTCTTTCCCTTTAATATGCTCCACTTCAAAATAAAAGTTGGCAAACAAAGCCTACCACTGAGCAAACTTGGCTTCTCCTGGCTTTTTAATGTCTTTGGTTAAGACTTTTTAATAGCTGAGGCATGAGTCCTTAGCAAGAATTTTTTATTTACAATATTTACCTCAAATTTATTTATACAATTCTAGGCGGCTTTAACTTCCTTCTCTATAGTAGAATAATTTTGTTCCACTAGATTCCATGTTCCTGAAGCAAACTATACAATTTGTTTTGCACCTTCATTTTTCTGTTTGAGAATGCCTCCCCAACCAATATTGCTTGCATTTGATTCTACGATCTTGAAAGCATTGTCATCAGCTACATAAAGGATAGGCAGTGTCTTGACTTTACCTTTGATTCATTGAACGACTTTGGTATGGGCTTCAATTCATGGAGGTGGATTTTTCTTGAGCCTTTGATTTAACAAACTTCTATCTTTTGCATAATCTTGATAGAAGTTACTCACATAATTTAGACATCCTAGAAATCTCTGAAGCTGGGTTTTATCAATAATAATGTCAGGGAACTTTTCAGAGAATTCTAATGCATGTTTCTGCAAGGATATTTGGCCATTGAATATGGTATGGCCAAGAAACTTTACAGAGGTTTGGAATATCTCTATTTTCTTTTTGCTTAAAACCAAACCATTTCTTTTTACCAACTGTACAAATGTCTGTACATGCTTGAAATGATCTTGAATATTTTTCAAAAAAATTAAGATGTCATCAATATAGACCAGGAGCCAATCAAAGTAAGGTTTGAAGATGGAATCCATCACCTTCTGGAACTTAGAGGGAGCATGCTTCAATCCAAAAGGCATTACATTCCATTCGTAATGTCCTGCAGGCACGCTGAAGGCTGTTTTGAACTTATCTTTTTCAGAAATGGCAACCTGCCAAAAGCCTGACTTTAAATCAAATTTTGAAAATATTTTTGCTCCCGCTATCCTCCCTATCAAATCACCTTTGTGGGGGATAGGATATGTATTATCTGCAAGAACAGAGTTCAGAGGTTTGTAATTGATTACAAGCCTTGGGATGCCTCTAACCTGTTCTGATCTTTTATTTACATAGAATCCGTAATAGTTCCGAGGAATGTCAAATTCCATGATGAGTCTTTTGTTCAGGAGTTGCTTTATCTCTTTTTCACATAGCTCCCTGTACTCTTTGTTCATTGGGATTGCTCTACTTTTGCATGGCTTCCCAGCATACTCTGTTTTGTATGGTAATTCAATTGTGTGCTGTTTCCGACGCCAAAAGGAATTTGGTTCTTCTAAAAAACATTCATCCTCTATTGTCTTTTTGAGCTCAACAATTTTCTTTTTTTTTTAGAGGTCTTTTCAGTTGTTCTTCAATTTGTATTGAAGACTTCAGATCTTTTAGATCTGTTAACTTTGCTTCGGCTCTGTCCAAGTCCCTAATTGTCTGGACCATGGTTGAAATCCTTGGGCTTGTGATGCAAGGCATTTCAATCCTTTTTGACTTTCCATTTGAAGTTGGGACTGCAATGAAGTAGTGAGCTTTATTATTCTTTAATCGTATTGAACCATGGGGTTCAACTGCGTTAGAAAGATATTACCCAAAATGTAATCAATGGGTATATTTGAGACTGAAGATTTAAGCTTTATACAATGTTGGTCAAAACATATAGAAGCTTTTTGTACTTCATATCTGAGTGTTTTATTCCCCAAACCAACAACTTTCCTTTCTGCACTAATCTAGTATTTTTTTGGAATAACTTTTGAATTTAAGATATTTACATTTGCACCAAAATCTAATAGTGCAGTTAGTGAAAACATTTCTCCTTGTATACAAAGATTTATTTTTACATGGTGCTGTTGATATTCAATAGCCATGATTCTCATCTCTCTGAATCCCAGAATAGGATCTTTCTGCCCTTCAATGACTTCTATATTCAGATTTTGGTAGGAGGTTGTAGTGTTCCAATCTGGAACACTTTCAAGCTGTTTTTTCTTTTCTAATTATGCAATTCTAGATTTTAAACTAGAAATTTCAAATTTAAGATGGTGTATTTCTATACTTACCTCCCCTAAGGTGAGTGAGCGAACCTTGTCATGCAGTTGATGTTTCTGGAAGGATTTGGTATTTTGATCAAACAAGGCATCAAAAAATAATGGCTTTTTGGCAGTATTTTTGGAAGAACAGGATAGACGTAGCTAATCCATGAAAGCTGCAATAAGTCTTTCCTTCATATCACCTTCTTCCATTACTCGGATTTGAGAAAGAATCTTGAATTCTTCTTCTTCGGCTGCGGCCATCAACACCTTCTCCTTTGGTGGTGCTATGTGTGTTTCCTCAATAGAGGATTCACTGTAAAAATTAGAATCAGAATCATAGGGACATGCACAGTTTTCTGAGTCTGAGCATGCACAAGCTTGCATATGTGCATGTAAATCTTCACCAGATGAGTCTGATGAAGAGCTGAAGGAGTCACCAGATGACTCTTCTAGTTGTTGTTGCTGTAGATGTTCTGTGATTGAAATATTTGGGCAGCGATTTGTGTCATGATTTTTAGACCCACACTTTCTACATTGTGTTTGGGTCTCTATTTTGACAGCTTTGTCCTGTCTGCTTAGAGGCTGATTTTTCTTGCCTTTGTTCTTCTTTGATTCTTCGCCTACTGGACATCGATTAGATGTATGTCCCGACTTACCACAAAGCCAACAGGTAAGCTTATTCCATTTTTCTTGTTTGGAAGTATGCAGGTGTATATCGGAAGGCTTATAGTAATGTGTCTTAGGCACATACCTGTAGTGTCCCTTTTTGGTCCTTGGTGTGACTTTCTTTTTGATGATTTGCCTTTATAGAATTTGGCAGTCTCCTTATATTCTTTTTTGGCTCACCTTTTGGCTTTCCTTTTTCTAACCAAAGGATCATCAATGGTTAGACCATATTTGCTACAGATAGATTTACTATCTGGAAGTCTTGACAACTTTTCTAAAGATCTATTTACTTTAGAACTGGTGCACAAACTGACCAATGTTTTTGTAATGAGAGAATAAATTTCTCCCCAGGTATATGATTCGAATGGTAATTGAAACACTTCTTGTAGTTTGATATAATCAACAAATCTGGATGGTAGTGCTGCAAGATATACCTATTTTCATAATAAATTTTTGGAATCTTTCACTTCACATATCCTTTGCACCCAATCTCTGTGAAAGTCTTCAAATTGTGACATTTTTTTACATTTGAGGTTCATTAATATAACCTCATGTTTTTCATCCAATTCTTCTTCACAGCCACACCAGTGCTTTATGATCATTAAAGTCAAAGCTCCGATCATATTACTTTGAACTAACCCATCTGCAGTATGGATGATATTTCCATCTACATATTTAAGGCATTCTTATTCCATCTTAGCTATTAAGGTCAGGGATGATTCTGTTTCCCACCATCTGAGAAGTGTTCCAGTGAAACACTGTATGATGGTCTTGCATGCTTCAATTTCGCTCTTATCCCTGAGACACATTAGCTTATATTTAGAAAACATTACATCAATTAGTTGTCTAATTTGGCCAATGCTAAGATTATCAATATTCCATTCCTTGTGGGATTCTGGGAAGAATGTATGTGTCTCTAGAAGTTTTCCTTTTCCAGCTAGATCAGGAGCTAGATATTTATTGAACAGATTTTTTAAAGGCTCATAGATGGGAAGAACCTTGGCTAGTTTTTCTTCTTCTTCCTGAAATAATGATGCCAAAGAAACATGTTCTGAAGATTCTTCCTTTTGTGATACTACTGTTTCTTTAGGAAATAAGGATGGAAATCTGTCCACTAGTCTGACTGGGTCCTGTATCTTTACGCTTCTTTTGCGTAAAAAGGAATCTGGAACTAGTTTGTCTATCTTTGATAGTGATATCTTTTCTATTTTCCCTGCCAGTTCACTTATTATTCCTTTAGTGGAATCGAATTGTTCTTCTATTTCTTCTCCTACTTCTTCTATCTTGTCCAAGGATTCTCTAGTATATCCTATAACAGCTGAAAATGTAAATTGTACATCATTGAAATTTTTATTTACATCATTCAAAGAAACTTGCATGGCATCAAATTGAATTTTAACCTCTACAGATTTTATCATATTCATCTCCAGGCCTTTAATGGTTGTGTTTGTTTATTTTAACTGTTCACTAGCCTTCTGAATTTTTCCATCTATTCCCAAGGCGTTATCATCCTGTAATACAATAGGAATGGCCTTTGCAGAATTTTGACCTTCTCCTAAGACATACCTTTATAGGGAGGGAAGGTAGTTACTATCTCAACTTTACTACCATCTAAGGCTGAACAAGAGTGAAGTGATGAAGTAGAGGCTCTATCATAGGCCATCATAACATCTTTTGTCTGTCTCATATTTTTCCAGGCATTTGTTTCTTCCATATACTATTTCCATTCATGAGACAACTTAAATTTTTCTTCAATAGTATGAGCAGAACCAAAAGATTTAGCTTCTGGCTGAGTAAGAAGATCCCAATTTAACATGGCTTTCATCCACGCACCTCCAATTTTATGTTTGGGACAGCCATCCATTAATGTAAAAAACTTCTGCATTTCCGTTACAACAGGTTTTTTATAATCATCTGGAATTGGGCCGAATCTTGAATCAAGCATTAGTTCATTTGCTTGTTCTAGGAATCCAAGCCCATATCTAGGCTTTGCTGGCCTCAATGTATTGAAGATTGCTGTTAACCTTGGATCCTCTTTTTCTAAATTAGTAATCTCATGCATCATCATGATATGTTTAGCTTCATGGGGAAAAGGTATATCTGAACATTTAGGATTAGGACAAGGATTTATAGAAGTGGTAGGTGGAGCATCTCTTGTCCTAGGGTTATGGTTTTCATGCATAACAATATCAGCAAGATGACTGAGGTTAACAGGGCAATGACACTCTAGACGTTTTACTTCAAGAGAGGAAAAATTGACTAATTGTGCGAATTCAAACAATGAAATATGTTTACAGGAGTTTGAACTAGAATTGGAGCAAGTTGTATCTACAAATTTGGGGTTTCTGTACAATGGTGAACTTCTGCACATCTGATCTATTCTTTGTCTATCAATAGTTGATCTTCGAGGGAAGGAAAGAATAGCAAAAGAGGGTTCTTCTCTAATATCAGCAGAAGTAATTTTCTTTATAGCAGGAGGCTTGGGATTAGATACCACCCAATGTTTTGGGAAAGTAAGATCTTCCCAACTTATAGTTTGGTGTTCAATCTTTTGATTTCGAGAATCTGTTAACACCACTACACTTGCTTTTGACTCTTTGCTGGGGGCATGTATGACTACAGGATAGAGGGTCTTTGTATGATGGAAGCAACCTCTGGTTTGTATGGCAATATTGTGTCTCTTTTTGGCAATGTCAAATCCAGTTGTCTAGATTTGCAACTGAAGAATACTTTCAATTGTTTCATCGAAAACATATACAGAGAAATTAGGATAACAATGAAAATAGACAAGGTCGTTGGAGAGAGGAGCTACAATCCCACCTATCAATGAGTCAGTGTATTTGTTATGGGTCAAATCACGAACAGTAGCTAAGACAAATGTATTTAAACCCTGATGTGTTAAAGCATTTATCCCAATACGAATACAACCCACCATAATCAGTCCACCAATCCCGCATCCAATCACTTTGCTGATTCCATTGCGTGATTCATGTGGTCCCAAACTTTATCTTGGTGTAGTGGGTTTCTTCTTTGCTGTCTTTATTTAATATGTCCCACCACAATCTTTTATAGATGCTGAAATCATAGACTGTGCCTGGAAAGATGAGGCTGGGGTCCTTTCTGGGCCATAGTGCTGAATTATGTGTTGGAAAAGGCCAAGAAGTGTTCCTCATTCGATTTATTGAAAATATATTTCATAGACCCCACTTCTGCTTCCCCCATGTGACCATATCATAGTCAAATCATGAAATTCATGTAGAAGATCACCTTCTGCCTGGTTCGCAACATTTACACTGTTGGAATAGACCATATCGTGGATCCATCTGCTCCCTTTTGGGTACACTCTTCTTTCAGGTACTAGATGTAATATATCAGTGTGTGCTTGGAGATTAGCATCTAATACTTTTGTATTTATTAATTGCCAATTGGGCTTCCAACTTTATTTGTATTCTGACCAACTAAGATTATCTAGAATTGTTCTAAGTACTTCTTTTTGTTGGTTTTGATCCCATTCTGTTACTATTATCATCACATGTTCAGCTGGCTGAATAAATTCTCTACTGAGAAAATCTGGTAGATAATTTTCTTTCCCTTTAATATGCTCCACTTCGAAATCAAAGTTGGCGAACAAAGCCTGCCACCGAGCAAACTTGGCTTCTCCCAAATTTTTAATATCTTTGGTTAAGACTTTTTTCATAGCCGAGGCATCAGTCCTTAGCAGGAATTTTTTATTTACAAGATTTACCTCAAATTTATTTATACAATTCCAGGCGGCTTTAACTTCCTTCTCTATAGTAGAATAATTTTGTTCTGCTAGATTCCAAGTTCCTGAAGCAAACTGTACAATTTGTTCTGCACCTTCCTTTTTCTGTTTGAGAATGCCTCCCCAACCAATATTGCTTGCATCTGATTCTACGATCTTGAAAGCATTGTCATCAGCTACATAAAGGATAGGCAGTGTCTTGACTTTACCTTTGATTCGTTGAACAACTTTGGTATGGGCCTCAGTCCATGGAGGTGGATTTTTCTTGAGCCTTTGATTTAACAAACTTCTATCCTTTGCACAATCTTGATAGAAGTTACTCACATAATTTAGACATCCTAGAAATCTCTGAAGCTGGGTTTTATCAATAATAATGTCAGGGAACTTTTCAGAGAATTCTAATGCATGTTTCTGCAAGGATATTTGGCCATTGAATATGGTATGGCCAAGAAACTTTACAGAGGTTTGGAATACCTCTATTTTCTTTTTGCTTAAAACCAAACCATTTCTTTTTACCAACTGTACAAATGTTTGTACATGCTTGAAATGATCTTGAATATTTTTCGAAAAAATTAAGATGTCATCAATATAGACCAGGAGCCAATCAAAGTAAGGTTTGAAGATGGAATCCATCACCTTTTGGAACTTAGAGGGAGCATGCTTCAATCCAAAAGGCATTACATTCCATTCGTAATGTCCTGCAGGCACGATGAAGGTTGTTTTGAATTTATCTTTTTCAGAAATGGCGACTTGCCAAAATCCTAACTTTAAATCAAATTTTGAAATATTTTTTCTCCCGCTATCCTCCCTATCAAATCACCTTTGTGGGGGATAGGATATGTATTATCTGCAAGAACAGAATTCAAAGGTTTGTAATTGATTACAAGTCTTGGGATGCCTCTAACTTGTTCTGATCTTTTATTTACATAGAATCCGTAACAGTTCCAAGGACTGTCAGATTCCCTGATGAGTCTTCTATTCAGGAGTTGCTTTATCTCTTTTTCACACAGCTCCCTATACTCTTTGTTCATTGGGATTGCTCTACTTTTGCATGGCTTCCCAACATACTCTGTTTTGTATGGTAATTCAACTGTGTGCTGTTTCCGATGCCAAAAGGCATTTGGTTCTTCTGAACAACATTCATCCTCTATTGTCTTTTTGAGCTCAACAATTTTCTTTTTGTTTAGAGGACTTTTCAATTGTTCTTCAATTTGTATTGAAGACTTCAGATCTTTTAGATCTGTTAACTTTGCTTCGGCTCTGTCCAAGTCCCTGATTGTCTGGACCATGGTTGAAATCCTTGGGCTTGTGATGTAAGGCATTTCAATCCTTTTTGACTTTCCATCTGAAGTTGGGACTGTAATGAAGTAGCCAACTTTATTATTCTTTAATCGTATTGAACCATGGGGTTCAACTACGGCTAGAAAGATATTACCCAAAATGCAATCAACGGGTATATCTGAGACTGTAAACTTAAGCTTTATACAATGTTGGTCAAAACATACAAAAGCTTTTGGTACTTCATATCTGAGTGTTTTATTCCCCAGACCAACAACTTTCCATTCTGTACTAGTCTAGTATTTTGCTAGAATAACTTTTGAATTTAAGATATTTACATCTGCACCAGAATCTAATAGTGCAGTTAGTGAAAACATTTCTCCTTGTATACAAAGATTTATTTTTACATGGTGTTGCTGATATTCAATAGCCATGATTATCACCTCTCTGAATCCCAGAATAGGATCTTTCTGCCCTTCAATGATTTCTATATTCGGGTTTTGGTAGGAGGTTGTAGTGTTCCAATATGGAACACTTTCAAGCTGTTTTCCCTTTTCTAATTCTGCAATTCTAGATTTTAAACTAGAAATTTCATATTTAAGATGGTGTATTTCTCTACTTACCTCCCCCAAGGTGAGTGAGCGAACCTTGTCATGCGGTTGATGTTTCTGGAAGGATTTGGTATTTCGCTCAAACAAGGCATCAACAAATAATGGCTTTTTGGCAGTATTTTTGGAAGAACTGGATAGATGTAGCTGATCCATGAAAGCTGGAGTAACTCTTTCCTTCATATCACCTTCTTCCATTGCTCAGATTTGAGAAAGAATCTTGAATTCTTCTTCTTCGGCTGCAGCCATCAACACCTTCTCCTTTGGTGGTGCTATGTGTGCTTCCTCAATAGAGGATTCACTGTAAGAATCAGAATCATAAGGACATGCACAGTTTTCTGAGTCTGAGCATGCACAAGCTTGCATATATGCATGTAAATATTCACCAGATGAAGAGCTGAAGGAGTCACCAAATCACTCTTCTATTTGTTGCTGCTGTAGGTGTTCTGTGATTGAAATATTTGGCCAGCGATTTGTTTCATGATTTTTAGACCCACACTTTTTGCATTGTGTTTAGGTCTCTATTTTGACAGCTTTGTCCTATCTGCTTAGAGGCTGATTTTTCTTGCCTCTGTTCTTCTTTGATTCTTCGCCTACTGGACATCGATTAGATGTATGTCCCGACTTACCACAAAGCCAACAGGTAAGCTTATTCCATTTTTCTTGTTTGGAAGTATGCAGGTGTATATCGGAAGGTTTATAGTAATGTGTCTTAGGCACATACCTGTAGTGTCCCTTTCTGGTCCTTGGTGTGACTTTTCTTCCTGATGATTTGCCTTTATAGAATTTGGCAGTCTGCTTATATTCTTTTTTGGCTCGCCTTTTGGCTTTCCTTTTTCTAACCAAAGGATCATCAATGGTTAGAACATATTTACTATAGATAGATTTACTATCTGGAAGTCTTGACAACTTTTCTAAAGATCTATTTACTTTATAACTGGTGCACAAACTCACAAATGTTTTTGTAATGAGAGAATAAATTTCTCCCTAGGTATATGATTCAAATGGTAATTGAAACACCTCTTGTAATTTGATATAATCAACAAATCTAGATGGTAGTGCTGCAAGATATACCTGCTTCCATAATAAATTTTTGGAATCTTCCACTTCATATATCCTTTGCACCCAATCTCTATGAAAGTCTTCAAATTGTGACATTTTTTTACATTTGAGGTTCATTAATATAACCTCATGTTTGTTAGCCAATTCTTCTTTAAAGCCACAATAGTGCTCTAGGATCATTGAAGTCAAAGCTCCAATCATATTACTTTGAACTGACCCATCTACAGTATGGATGATATTTCCATCTGTATCTTTAAGGCATTCTTCTTCCATCTTAGCTATTAAGGCTGGGGATGATTTTGTTTCCCACCATCTGAGAAGTGTTCCAGTGAAACACTGTATGATGGTCTTGCATGCTTCAATTTCGCTCTTACCCCTGAGACACATTAGCTTATATTTAGAAAACATTACATCAATTAGTTGTCTGATTTGGCCAATGCTAAGATTATCAATATTCCATTCCTTGTGGGATTCTGGGAAGAATGTATGTGTCTCTAGAAGTTTTCCTTTTCCAGCTAGATCAGGAGCCGGATATTTATTGAACCGATTTTCTAAAGGCTCATAGATGGGAAGAACCTTGGCTGGTTTTTCTTCTTCTTCCTGAAATAATGATGCTAGAGAAACATGTTCTGAAGATTCTTCCTTTTGTGATACTACCGTTTCTTTTAGAAATAAGGATGGAAATTTGTCCACTGGTCTGACTAGGTCCTGTATCTTTACGCTTCTTTTGCGTATAAACAAATCTGGAACTGGTTTGTCTATCTTTGATAGTGATATATTTTCTATTTTCCCTACTAGTTCACTTATTATTCCTTTAGTGGAATCAAATTGTTCTTCCATTTTTTCTCCTACTTATTCTATCTTGTCCAAGGATTCTCTAGTATATCCTCTAACAACTGAAAATGTAAATTGTACATCATTGAAATTTTTATTTACATCATTCAAAGAAACTTGCATGGCATCAAATTGATTTTTAACCTCTACAGATTTTATCATATTCATCTCCAGACCTTTAATGGTTGTGTTTGTCCAGTTTAGTTGTTCACTGACCTTCTGAATTCTGTCATCTATTCCCAAGGCGTTATCATCCTTTAATACAATAGGAATGGCCTTTGCAGAATTTTGACCTTCTCCTAAGACAATACCTTTATAGGGAGGGAAGGTAGTTACTGTCTCAACCTTACTACCATCTAAGGCTAACCAAGAGTGAAGTGATGAAGTAGAGGCTCTATCATCGGCCATCATAACATCTTTTGTCTGTCTCATATTTTTCCAGGAATAAAAAGATATCCAGGAATTCGTTTCTTCCATATACTTTTGCATTCATGAAACAACTTAACTTTTTCTTCAATAGTATGAGCAGAACCAAAAGATTCAGCTTCTAGATGAGTAAGAAGATCCCAATTTAACATGGCTTTCATCCATGCACCTCCAATTTTATGTTTGGGACAACCATCCATTAATGTAAAAAACTTCTGCATTTCCATTACAACAGGTTTTTAATAATCATATGGAATTTGGCCGAATCTTGAATCAGGGATTAGTCCATTTGCTTGTTCTAGGAATCCAAGCCCATATCTAGGCTTTGCTGGCCTCAATGTACTGAAGATTGTTGTTAACCTTGGATCCTCTTTTTCCAAAGTAGTAATCTCATGCATCATCATGATATGTTCAGCTTCATGGGGAAAAGGTATATCTGAACATTTAGGATTAGGAAAAGGATTTATAGAAGTGGTAGGTGGAGCATCTCCTATCCTAGGGTTATGGTTTTCATGCATACCAATATCAGCAAGATGACTGAGGTTAACAGGGAAATGACACTCTGGACATTTTACTTCAAGAGAGGAAAAATTGACTAATTGTGCAAATTCAAACAATGAAATATGTTTACAAGAGTTTGAACTAGAACTGGAGCAAGTTGTATCTACAAATTCGGGGTTTCTGTACAATGGTGAACTTTTGCACATCTGATCTATTCTTTGTCTATAAATAGTTGATCTTCGAGGGAAGGAAATAATAGTAGAAGAGGGTTCTTCTCTAATATCAGCAAAAGTAATTTTCTTTATAACAGGAGGCTTAGGATTGGATACCACCCAACGTTCTGGGAAAGTAAGATCTTCCCAACTTATAGTTTGGTGTTCAATCTTTTGATTTCGAGAATCTATTAACACCACTACACTTTCTTTTGACTCTTTGCTAGGGGCATGTATGACTGCAGGATAAAGGGTGTTTGTATGACAGAAGCAACCTCTGGTTTGTATGGCAATATTGTGTCTCTTTTTGGCCATGTCAAATCTAATTGTCTGGGTTTGCAACTGAAGAATACTTTCAATTGTTTCATCGAAAACATATACAGAGAAATTAGGATAACAATCAAAATAGACAGGGCCATTGGACAGAGGAGCTACAATCCCACTTATCAATGAGTCAGTGTATTTGTTATGGGTCAAATCACGAACAGTGGCTAAAACAAATGTATTTAAACCCTGATGTGTTAAATCATTTATCCCAATACGTATACAACCCAAATGAAGGTACTGGGTTCTTATTCTTTTTACCTCGGCCTGAAGTTGTTTAGAATTTAGAAGGGGAATGGATTGGACATAATGGGAATTTTCTTGAATTTGGCTTATAGATTCCTTAATAGAAATTCTAGTTGTAGCTTTTAAATGAAAAGCAGACAAGTTTGAGTAGACTTCAAATGCATTTATTCTAGGTAGCTGCCATCTAGCGGAGTGTTGTGTTTCCTCATACTCTAACTCAGCAGAATTTAAAACTCGACTAGTTGCAGATGCGAACATATCCCTAAGGGGATTTTCTTGAACAAATGATTCTCTTTCTTCTATTTCGTGGAAAGAAATAGACTTTCTGAAAGGCTCCATTTTAATATAGAATGTTTTTCTGAGTACTAACCTGAACCAAATGCTTGGCTCTGATACCAATTTTACGCAGGGGCTTCGATGAAGCTTGCAACAGCAACACAGCTGCTAGGCCTTGCTGAGTCTCTTCTCTACTTTTGCCACTTTACTCTGATTTACACGAACCCATACACGAACCTTTGGTTGCTATGGCTTTGATGTTTTAGATGCTTCTTATTATTAGTCTTTGTCAAGTAGGGAAGGAGTGATACATGTTATTAATTTGTTATTCAAAATTTAACTTTGAATAATAAATAATTATTTTTCAATATATTAAAAAATTATTTTTGAGAATGTAAATTATAATATTTAAGTTTGAAAAATATTTTATAAATATTTGATTAGACTATAATTTGAAAGTGTTGTTGTAGTATTCTCACATATTTTATGTTATAATTTAGGAATATAGTTACAATGTTCATACATAATTTTAATATTTGTATAGTGATTCTTTATTTTTAAATTAAAATCATCTAAAAATAAAATCATTATATTACTTCCTATTAAAGTAAATAATATATTTACTATGAAATATTTCTAGCCGTAATTTAAGTAAGTCTTTACATAAAAATAATAAAATTATGTAAATAAATATATTTACTATAAATTATTTCTCCTCGTTAAAATTTTCAAAAATAAAATTATGAACATGTAAAATTTTAAACAAATCTTTATACATAAACCAATAATTAATATATGCACTTCACTTATGAACTTACTAATTTCTTAACATTAATTAATATATGCACTTCACTTATGAACTTACTAATTTCTTATCATTAATTAATATAAGTTATAATTTTTTTTTCAAAGCATAATTTTTAGTTTAAATATAACACTTAATGATTGGAAAAAATAAAATATTTAGTAATCCTTTAAAAATGTTGATTAAGGCATGTTGAATTGTATTACGAGGAGATATTTTTAATGTGCTCTTTTTGATTTTTGTTTCTTCACCTTTATGGGAGGGTCCTGGTGCTAACTGTTTCCGCATATTCACATTAATTAAGTAGTTTCGGCGAACTTACAGATAACTCACCACCACTTCAAATTCACATTCACAGCACAGTGCATTCCCGGCGGCCAACATCCCGCGGTGTGGAAATCATGACTTCAGGAATATTTTCTTGTAAACATGTCATTAGAAGATTCGAGAGAGGGGTTGTGCTGTCAAATTAGGGAGGTTCGGCGAATGAACACACAAAGTTTCCTTCTCTTTGCTTCACGCGTTAAGTGAAAGTTACAGTGCAACACCTTTAAATTCACAGCACATCCAACATAAGCCGTAGTGAAATCATACCTCAAAATTTCCTTTGAGAGACAAGCAATCGTGTTAATTAAACGAAATCCAGTTAGCCTAGTATTGCAGTTCGCCAAGAGTATTCTTTAGGATTTGGTGGGGATTTTCATTTCAAGATTGTTTTTACCCATTAATGGCGATTCCCAAGACGACTGCAAAAGCTGATACGCAGTGGATGGAAATCGCCCCTCCGCGGAAGCTGTGTGTGAGAAGACGGCGGCCTTTCGAGAAAAAGCTGCAGCCGATAGCAGAAGAGCGCAGTCTCAGCAACGACGAGCTCATGGATGGCCTTCGCTCTACTTTTCCTGCGGTCTGTAGCTTCGAAGATGAAGGCGATAATGGAAGATTTGCGTCGGCGAAGTGTTGAAGTTTTTGTTCGCGCATTTTGAAATCTTTAGAATTGATACGAGATTTGGACACTCCGTATCCTATACCGATTTCAATTTGTATTTTATATCAGAGAAGAAATTATTTCTCCGCTGAAAGTTATTCTTTTATCCGTCAAATGCACTGCAAATTCAGATCTATATGATGAAATTGGATTTCAAAGGAAAGACAACGCGGAAAAAAAAAGCGGACTGACAGTTCTTTTTCTTTTGTCTTTCGGGTTTTTACCTTTTCTTTGCATAATCTAATGAATTCTGTGTCTTCACTTTTCTCGAGTTTCTAAAACTCGCTGCATTTTCTTTGGAAAGCCTTACTCGGGTGACTTTCGCGAAGCTGATTTCGCCTTTTCTTTCCATAATTTAATGAATTCTGTGTCTTCACTTTTCTCGAGTTTCTAAAACTCGCTGCATTTTCTTCGGAAAGCCTTACTCGTGTGACTTTCGCGAAGCTGATTTCGCGCACCTCAATGTGGCCCAGCTAGCTTTCGTTCACTCACGGCCAAAAGAAGTAGAATAGTGTTAAGTTTGGAACAACATAATAAAAAATTAGGATTGAATTTTAAATCATGAAACTACATTCACATGACACAGGGCCTCATTCACATGACACAAGGGCTCATTGACCAAGTAAAACAAAAGGTTTTACAGTGATTTACATTTATGTGTAATAACACATAGTAAAACATAGTAAGTTTGTTTTTCAAGTGCTCACCAAAGTTTGCTCAACCATTTTTTCCTCACACACTCAAGTTCTCTTTTTCTTTTGCTTGCAATTTTTTTTTTGCATATATATTTATCTCAATACACAATTTGACATTAATACATTATTAAAGCAAAATAATTAATACGATGTTGTTGTTGAGTATGAAAATCGTACAAGTGTCTATGGAGTATGGGCAATAATAATCACGAAATAAATGTGTGCTCATATTTAATTACCAAAATACATTAAATGCCTTAAATTCTTTGCTGTGTTGAGAAATGATTCCGGCCATAATCTCTTCTAGCTTCAAAATACATTAAATGCCTTCAATTTTTTCCTCCATGGAAAATGGTTGGCATAGTACTCTGTTCTGGCTTTAGTCCTTCCATCTTCGTTCTAACAAGTATGCCTTAGTCCCTCCATCTTAGCTTCTGACAAGTATGACTCGTGTTTAACGCGGTGGTTACGATTAATATTTCCAACATGGATTGGATCGTGATGTCGAATAACAGAATTCATTTAATATTTCCAACATGGATTGGGTCGGGGTGTCGAATAAGCTTTCCTTGTAACTTTAATATTTCCACCATGGATTGTGTCACGCCCCTACACCTGCGGTGATCTTCCAACCGCTTGTAGCGAGGTGCGGCACCACCGAATGCTTTCTTTTCAACAATACTAACATCCGTGGACTACGCCTACTTCAACATTAACATACTTAGTTTGTGTTTCGCAACCAAGTAAAAGCATTATCCTTTATACTTTAATGAAGCCCATACTCATTCATTATCCATATGCAATTAACCGAGAACATCAACAATTGCAAACAAGTATAAAGGGGAGGGGCAACTCCCCATAATGTGAGTCTGCCCGACAATTTTATTATATCAAGAATATCAGATTTACAACAAGTGTGTCTTGGCCAAACCAAGTCTCACACTTAACCAATTTTACAATATAAGCAACCTGCTTTACAAGCGTGTGCACCCTTGCACAAGAAGAAGTGCTCACCCAAGCCACTCAACCTTCCCACCAAGTCCTACACACATAACCCGAACCTCTACACCTCAATCGGCATAAAAATACCAAAACTGCACTCTAGATGGACTACGCATGAGATATGCGTATCCTCTTTTACCCTTGCGCAGGTTTTTACCCCTTATGCGTATGAGAGAGCAAGTTCGATGATGATACAAATGAGCTCCAAGTTCACATATTTATACCCACTCTAACGTAGGTCTACAAGGGGGTGTGTAGCCCCATGGCCGACCCCTTAACTCCATGAACATACGCCCACAACGCTCTTTCACAAGTCGGCTTGTAGGCTATCCAAGTCGTGGTATAAGTGTGTGTTCCAACACTTAGTTGAATTCTAAGTGTTCCCCTTTCGTCGCACTATCGTCGCATTTCTGTCGTAGGTTCGTCGCACAATGTCGCAAGTCGCCCGTTCAGCACGCCCGTGCGCCCGCCCGCGCCCGTGCACGATCGCCCAACTGCCCAAGTTTGCGAAGGCCTTACATCCTCCTCCACCTGAAATCGTTGTCGTCCTCGACAACATACCATCATCCATGATGTTGTCTCCTCCACATAAGGCAAACATCACCGCAACATATGTAGAACCACTGTCATCTGCAATATGTTGTCCATGTGTGTGTCTCCTCCAATGTGAAGAGATCATCTCATCAAACCGACTCTCGATGTGTCCCATTCAGGGCCATGAAATCCTCTCCATCATCTGTAATGTGCCATCCTCAAGTCTCCAAGTATGCACTTGTCTCATCTATCCATGTGCTGCCCATGATCCTTGATCAAATCAGCTCCCATGTGTAGAAAGTCATTGAGTCTCGGCTCAACCCATGCTCAAGTGTGTCACCAAAGCATCATCATCATCATTGTAACTTCATCACTTCAACGTGCCCCTTATCGATCCTCTACATCAAGTCACTCTTCCAAGCCATGCCCATACATGCACTTTGAAAGTATGCATCCCATACTGCATCAAAGTCACCTGACCTCAGCTCCTCAATGTGTTAGATCTTTAAGTCCACCATGCATGAAGTCCCTAAGTCACAACAATCCCATGTCCTCATGAGCTCCATAACCCATCCCCATGTAGTAGGAATGCTCCATAGCTGCTCACAAGTCCATCCAAGTCTTCAATGTTATCAACTCTCGATGTGCCCCATTCAGGTCCATGAAGTCCTCTTCATCATCTGCGATGTGCCATCCTCAAGTCTCCAATCTTATCAACTCTTGATGTGCCCCATTCAGGTCCATGAAGTTCTCTTCATCATCTGCAATGTGACATCCTCAAGTCTCCAATCTTATCAACTCTTTATGTGCCCCATTCAGGTCCATGAAGTCCTCTTCATCATCTGCAATGTGCCATCCTCAAGTCCCCATGTCACACTAGCAAGTCCTCCTGCATAACATTCCTGCCCTAGCACTCCTCTCTGGATGTCCCTTGACATCTCTACAAGTGCTTCCACACAATGTCCTTGCATAGGTTTGCCATGCTCCATGTCTTCAAGTCTCCAACCTGATGTCCATGACTAAGTTGCCCATGTAGTCCAACCAAGTAGACACATCACAACATCTGGCCATCTCATCCAAGTCTTCGATCTTCGGTTTAGTGAACTCGGTCACCCACCATCTCATCATCATGTCATGAGCCCCTTCATCATAGCTTCTCCACCAAAGTGTCCATCAAGACTTGCTCTTGGTCTCGGCCATGACAAGTCCACCCAAAACATCACAAGTGTGTGCCCTCCTCAACCTGTCCATGAGTCATGCCGGGCACTTAGCCAATTCTCCATGTGGCTAAAGCATGACCCAATCCTCCACAACGATCATCACGTTCCACCCTTGTCCCGGGTCATTGCACCTTTCATCATAAGGTCACAAGTAACCCCAACAAGCCTTGCAACAATCGACAATCCTTGCTTCTCCATACAAGGTTCCATCATAGTCATCCATGGTAAGATGTCCTCTTGCCTTGGCAAACTGGCTTTGCCCTTTCCTGCACATGGTCCATCTCCCAAATGCCCAAATGAAACACAAGTATCATCACTTACTTCATCATCATGAGGCTCCTCCATGTGAGTGACCTCATTCATACATGTTGACAAACTGCACGATTCTGGTTCAACTTGATCATCTTCAAGTTCATCCTCTATCGTAGTCATGTCTGCAACATCTTCCTCTATCACGGCTTCCTCTTCCTTGTTGGCACAATCTGCAACTTCACCTTGCTCCATTGCCCAACCAAGTTGAAGAAGTTCTTTCTCAGCTTCATCCTTCCTCTTCAAGGCTAGGAGATGCCTCACTTCCTTCTGTCTTATCTCGAGCTCCTTGAATTCTGCTTCAATCAAGTCTACTTCCTTTGCAAGTCGAAGAGCTTCCCCTCTATCAGGAATCCCTTCCTTAACCAAGGCACGGAGAGCATCCTTTGTTTCAAACAACCTTTTGCCACATTCTACAAATCCTTGTTTTACTCTTTTTGACTCTTTAAGTAGACTCCCTTCGAATTCTTCGAAGGATGTATAACCCAATTTCTGCAAGATAGACATCTTTACCAAGTCACCTGCAACCTGAACCAACCTTTGTTCCACTTCGTGTGAAACGGTTTCCTTCACCTGCAAGTACCCTTGTTACTGTCACGAGCAACCTTTGCTCACCAGCTCCAACCGAGCTCTGATACCAACTGTCACGCCCCTACACCTGCGGTGATCTTCCAACCGCTTGTAGCAAGGTGCGGCACCACCGAACGCTTTCTTTTCAACAATACTAACATCCGTGGACTACGCCTACTTCAACATTAACATACTTAGTTTGTGTTTTGCAACCAAGTAGAAGCATTATCCTTTATACTTTAATGAAGCCCATACTCATTCATTATCCATATGCAATTAATCGAGAACATCAACAATTGCAAACAAGTATAAAGGGGAGGGGCAACTCCCCGTAATGTGAGTCTGCCCGACAATTTTATTATATCAAGAATATCAGATTTGCAACAAGTGTGTCTTGGCCGAACCAAGTCTCACACTTAACCAATTTTACAATATAAGCAACCTGCTTTACAACCGTGTGCACCCTTGCACAAGAAGAAGTGCTCACCCGAGCCACTCAACCTTCCCACCAAGTCCTGCACACAGAACCCGAACCTCTACACCTCAACCGGCATAAAAATACCAAAACTGCACTCTAGATGGACTACGCATGAGATATGCGTATCCTCTTTTACCCTTGCGTAGGTTTTTACCCCTTATGCGTATGAGAGAGCAAGTTCGATGATGATACAAATGAGCTCCAAGTTTACATATTTATACCCACTCTAAAGTAGGTCTACAAGGGGGTGTGCAGCCCCATGGCCGACCCCTTAACTCCATGAACATACGCCCACAACGCTCTTTCACAAGTCGGCTTGTAGGCTGTCCAAGTCGTGGTATAAGTGTGCGTTCCAACACTTAGTCAAATTCTAAGTGTTCCCCTTTCGTCGCATTTCTGTCGTAGGTTCATCGCACAATGTCGCAAGTCGCCCGTTCAGCGCGCCCGTGCGCCCGCCTGCACGCCCGGCCGCGCCCGCGCACGATCGCCCAACTGCCCAAGTTTGCGAAGGCCTTACAGATTGGGTCGAGGTGTCAAATAAGCTTTCCTTTTGATCGGAAACTGTAACCTCATATGTCTAAAACTTTATTTCCATTATATTTATATCCTCTGCCATAAAAAGGTAAGAATTTAATGGTAATTGAGGGCAAGATGGAGATTTAGATTTGGGATAGGATTAAATAGAGAAAGTGTGATAGAAAAAACAGTTAGTTCATCAGTGATATTTTATTAAATTAAATCATATTTTTAAAATTAAAATTAAATAAAGAAAAGTGAAAAAGACAATTAATTCTAATAGCTAAAATGTAATGGTTAATTTTGACTGAAAATATCTATTAATAAGGGATATTTTAATAAATCATTAAAATATAAAATATAAAAATACAAAAAATAGAATAAATTAAATTAAATTAACCAAAAACAAAAGAGGATCAATCAAAGGGTCAAAGTTAACTAACAAAGAATCAAGAGAATAAATGAGGATGAGAATTAACAACTAGAAGGAAAAAAAAGAGAAATTTAAAAACTCAAGATTCATAAGAATATATGAAATCTTTATAAAAATAAATAAATAAAAATAAAACTAATAGAATAAAATTGATAATGAATCAATGAAAATGAAATAAAAATGCTAAGAGGAAAGGAGAGAGACCTGACAAACACTAATTTTCTAGCCATCATCCCTATGGCATCCCTAAAATTTTGGTGATGAAAATGATCAATCCTTGCAATGTGCTACGCCTCTTCAATGCATATGTGATGGTTTGTCTTATTTGCATGTTCTATCAAAACTGAGGAGCGGGTCATCCCATGTTTGATGTCGGCTGCGTGCTCATGAATCTTTTGATTTATTGAGCGGCCAATTTCACCAATGTAGGTTGTTCTGCAAGAACATGGGATAACATAAACACATTTCATATCCTTGGGGTCCACTAGGTCTTTTAAGGAGCTTCGAATGGTGTTGTTGTAGCGACTGCAACACCCTACAAAATTTTGGCCTCCATCCAATTTCGGAGCCTTGGTTTTTTCCTTGATGTTTGCAGACACTCAGACTCATCTCATGAGCTTGTGTCAAGTCTTTACACCCTCCTCACTTGACCGTTCCCCAGACATCTTTTAGCATGTTGGTCACAATGTCATGCTTGTAGTCATGTTCTGGCTATGTTCAAGGCCCATCTTCATGTGTACAAGTTGTATTCACTATGTAAGCATCTGTCGCACTCACACACGAAGTTGTATGCAATGTCGCGCAAGTGTCATCACGGTCATTCAACAATCTATCCCAAGTGTCGTGCTTATCACTCGCACCAGTCGATTAGTCACATTGAGTGTATGTTGGCTTGTTGGTTCGATGTGTCTTATCATCGAGTCATGTTGAGTGTGTGTTCACAAGGTCATGCATGTACGAGTTCAATCATTCACACACTTAGTCATTTTGTCGATGATTTGTCAACCAAACCACCCTCCACTCGTCAGAACTCCACTGAGCTGCTCTGTGCAGTCTCAGCCCACAGTGATCATGTACTACTACCCATAATTGTGTAGAGATTGAGGTTGTCTCCCAGGAAGTCTGCACTATGCAATCCTAGAATCGACCTAGCTGACTATCGCCTAGAATAGTGCAGAAGTGGCCCAAGAATCCATCTCAATCTACGGTTCCCACAAGCCAATCTATCAAGTCTCCTGTTGGTCAACTGGAGAGTTTCACTGGGCAATATCCTCGGGCTTCACTCCTCCAAAAATTTGCGTAGAAGCTGTCAGAATGCCCACCTCTGTTGGATGAAGAAATTGCACAGACATGAGGGACATGCACCAAAATTTGCACAGCTCTGTCATCCAGTCCCTCTGTGAAGTGACTTGCTGCTTGTCGCGCGGAATAAGTCGATATTGCGGACAAGATAGACCTTCCTAGAATCTAAAGAAGACCTAACGACAAGCAAACCAACCAGACACTATCTTTCTCTAAATATGCTTCAATAAACAATAGCAAACAAAGGTTTTTAGGGCCTACCTTTGGTCCAACGCAAGCTTGTGGATGCCCTCGCTCTTATGATCCAAATGAGCTCCTCTTCGTGAATCTGCAAACGCAAACAAGGCAAACAAATTAAATAGCACCTGAAAAACCAATTGCATGAAACATATTTAACATGAAAGTCAAGGAGTCCATGAAACAAATAACATAAGATACTTGTTGAGAAAAATGAGTTTGATTGTATTAATTCAAAAGAAGAAGAACTTTACAACCTTTGCCTTGACGCTGTACAAGCTCCTCCCAGGGTCCAAAAAGATGTCTCCTCTACTTTGACAAGCTTCACTCACTCTCCAATGGAACCAAGAGGTATGTGATCTTTCCTCTCAAGCTCAACCAAAGAGTCTTGATTTCACCAGCATTTACCCTCAAAATGTTCAGCTTCTAACTTTTTTAGTCCTCACCCCAATGCCTATATTTATAGTGTAATGGAGGGAAGTTACTAGGTCCTCCTTCAAAGGGATAAAGCCCTCCTTCAAAGGGATAGCTCCTTTAGTCAAGGGATTAGCTCCTTCTCTTTTGGGATGCATGAACCACCTCAGAGCGAACAATCCACGTCAAAATTCCTTCTAGAAAACTCTAGAATTAACCCAAAGTGAGTTTTTTAAGATAAAAATTGTGCCTTTTGACTTTCACAGGGGTCCGCACCTGCACCGTTAGGAACATAGCGAGAAGGTACGTAGCTTTTGTACACAGAAGGTGTGGGACCGTAGGTGACCATGAGAGAAAGTGCGGAACCAGAGTTACATTGATTTTTAATGTCTTTCTCCCACTTCCAAAGCTTGATTTGAAGTGCTGAGATCCTAGACTTGCTTAGGAGGACAGTACAAGTGATGATAGACCCATACTGACTGCAAATAATCATGGTGACGATATTTTTGTGTAACACTGCTCCTCCTCAAAACTGCATAGTTTTATTGGGATGTCATCCAGCTGCCTGACAGCCCGCTCAACCCAGAAAATGCACAAAAATTTCCTACAGGCCTCCCTCCTAGTTCTGCATAGTTTTGGCCAGCAAGCTCCCACAACTTTCTCCCAGCCTCCCTTGAGAATCTATGTAGCTTTCACTGCCAGCGTTCTCCCTATTTCTTGCATTGCCTCCTTGAAAAAATTGCGTAGTTCTGCCCTCCAACTGAGCCATATCTTGCAGATGGTCGCTGCTGTTTTGGACTGTCCATCTCAGCCTCCTAGTGGCCTCTACACAATTTTCCTTAACAATTCCCCGGAGCTCGCATCATGGCCTGAAATGTGCTCTATGCAGTTTCAGAGCCTTGTCCTCTCTCCTGGTTACCTGCACCCTAAAACAAAAGATGATGCATCATGACAATCTAGGATATTTCTAGATTTGATGTTGTATCGTCATGAGTGATTGTAAATACAGGTACATGGATGAGACATGGCGCGATGACGAACATGATGAACAAGGAGCGCATGCTAGAAGACTTGCTCGCGAATAGATGAAGACATGAAGCATGCCAAGTACCAAGGAAGGGGATACATGCACGTGCAACATCAAATGAACAAAAATACCATCGAAGACTCAACATACCTTTCCATGCAAAGGTGAAGCTATGATACACCAAGAGCACACTCGTCACACAGCAACACTATAGCTCGACATGGACACCACCATCAGCATGAACATACTAGCACTATCATGTCGAGTCATGTCATGAGTCATTCCGACCACATCACTACTGTGGGCCATACTGTTGTAATCAATGTAATGTAACGTAGAAGTCCAAGAGACCCACATGTAAAGTTGAAGAGTCATGTAAGTCAAACAGTGATGAGGGAAGTTGAAGAGTCACAAGGGTCAAGCTCACCCTTGGCTATATATACCCCTCATTTGTACATGCAAAAGACTTTTCACCTTGGCTCCTCACACATAGCCTTGAGAGTCTATATTCTTTTCTTTGAGGAGCGAGCAATGGCTCCACCCCGCTGGGGTTAGTGATGTATGGTGTATTGATGTGACTTGGAACTTTTGCTTAATTCAGAACCCTGTTAATAGGCCAACACATTTTCACACATGTATTGTATTCATTTGTAAGACTCTTCTTTGGATGCTTGTAATGCATGTTTCTTTAATCTGTATTAAGAAATTTGAACTATTTCGGTTGTTCTAGTACATATGCTATTGGAAATGTGTTGTATTAGTTGTTAATGTTGTCTCGCCAGTGTGGACTATTCTGTTGGACACTTGATAGATTCATTTTCGTAAACTTGTTATAACGACCATCGCACTCGTGTTATAACGACCATCACACTCGTGTGGACTATTCCGCTAGGTGTTGTATGTGATATCTGTTCACCTTGCGTTTTGTGACTGCGGCATCTGTGTGGACTATTCTGCCGAAAGTTGTGCATGTCCTGCTGTGTTGTGCATCTCTAACATAGTTGGGACTATTCCCTTTCGACTTGAGACTCACTCTCACCCTCTCCCTTTGTAGTGAAAGAACCTTGACACAAGCGACATTAAGCACTCACCAAGCACGTGAATCTCATTGTTCGAAGACAAAGTAAACCACTCTCATGTGCTGACGAGCATGAGCTAATGAAAATCGTTAAGATAACGGAAACCAGGCCATCATACCAGATGGGACTCCTACACCAAAAAGTGTGAGGTCTAGTTGGGACTTCATACTAGGGAGATCCCCTGAATGTTGGTGGGTCCAGCACCATCAACATTTTTGGAACTAGAAGGAGTTGCACCATTTGTTTATGGTTGAATGTCCTCTCACCCCCACTCATTAATCATCTGGTCAAGGCAGTAACTTACACTCCCTCTCACCTACGCGCAACTTTGAAATTGGTTACTCCTCACCTCCTAGACATGAACACAAAATTTCATATCAGCACCTCTACTCTGTCTGTTCCATCACCTATCATTATTCCAAAGTAGTCGTATTGATCCCAGGAATACAAGATCTTCCGTACGTATCAAAGAAGCCAAATACCACTCCCATAGGAGTTGTTGTATCATCAGTGGAAGAAGTTGTTCTTGCCATGTTCGAAGGTCTGGCAGAAGTTGTTGAGAACGGAGAGGGACCTCCAATCTTTCGACAGGGAGAATGGGACACCCTCGTGAACTTGGGCTCAGAGTCTGGTACAAGAAGCAGAGGGGAAGGTAGCGGAGGAGGTGGAGGTGGACACGAACCAATGGAATTAGAGTCGGAACCATTAGATTCTAAAGAAGAGGAGGAGGACGAAGAAGAAGTAGACATGGCTGACCAAAACATGGAATGGATGACTCACGGACCATTGGCTCTCCCGGGTGCTTTGCATAGGATGCCAAAGCATTCAAAGAGGATGTTGACAAAGTATGACCCTTACATAACAGTGAAGGCAGAAGACCACTTGGAAAACTTCTACCTGCAACTGTAGACACTCGAGGTACAAAACGATGACGTTGCATGCAGATTGGTTTCATGTACCTTTGATGGCCACGCAACGGTATGGTATCATAACCTTCCTGTCAATTCCATTCAAAAATGAGGTATGTTCAAAAATATATTTTTGGAATTTTTTTTTGATGATAAGACCCCTGCCATGATGCTCAAAGAGTTGGGCAACCTAAAGATGGAGTCGAAAGAGAAAGTAAAAGATTTCAATCAGATGTTTTTGCGCATATTGAACAAGTTTGTAACAAACACAAAAACTCATGACTCCATCACTCTTGACTATTATACGTCTACACTGCCAACCAGTATTGTGCAGTTCGTCAAGCGAGCTGTGAAACCAACGTTACTAGAGAACTGCAAAGAGGCGATCACTATGGAAAAAGACCTACACGCGATTAGAGTCATCAAGGATGTGTTGATGGTGTTGGACCTGCCAACTTCAGTGGATCTCCCTGGTATGAAGTCCCAACTAGACCTCACACCGCTTTGTGTAGGAGTCCCATCTGGTACGATGGCCCAGTTTCCATTATCTTAAATGTTTTCCTTAGCTCTTCCTTATCAGCACAGGAGAGTGGTCTGCTTTGTCTTTGAGTAGTGACGTTCACGTGCCTGGTGATTGCTAGTGTTACTTATGTCAATGGTTCTTTCACCGCAGAGGTAGAGGGTGAGAGTGAGTCCCAAGTCGGATGGGAGGAAGTCCCAACTTTGTTAGCAACACACAACACAATAGGACGTGCACAACTTCTAGAGGAGAATTCCACATGGATGCAGCAGTCACAACACACAAGGAAAGATAACACGTACAACACATAACGGAGGAGTCCACGTGAGTGCGACGATCGTTATAGCAATTTTATGTGAAAGTTCTATCTGATGTACGAGGAGGTAACCAACATGGGCAGGACAATGACAACGACTCATACAACACATTTTCATTAATATATATGTATTACAACCATTGAATTAGTTCAAGTGTTAAACACAGGTTAAAGCAACATGCATTACAAGTGTTCAAGATTAGTTTTACAACAATTACAACACGTGTGAAAACATGATGGCCTGTTAGTAGGCTTCTGAATTAAGCGAAAGTTTCGAGACACATCGTTACACCATACATCACTAACACCATGGGCGGGGCGTTGGAACCACTACTTACTCCTGAAAGAAAAGATTACAGACTCTCAAGGCTATGTGGGATGAGCCAAGGTGAAAAGTCCTTTGCATGTACAAATGAGGGGGTATTTATAGGCAAGGGTTAAACTGACCCTTGTGGTTGTTCGACTTCCCTCATGACTGTTTGACTTCCATGACCTTTCAACTTTACATGACTCTTCATATGACAAGTGGGTCTCTTGGACTTCCACATTATATTACATTGATTGAAAATATGGCCCACAGTGGAGATGTGGATGACATGACTCATGACAACACTCGACATGATAGTGTTGGTACATTCGTGCTGTAGCTGGTGTGCATGTCGAGCTACAATGTTGCTAGGTGATGGATGTCCTCATGGTGTGTCACAGCTTCACCTCCACATGACAAAGTGCACGGAGTCTTCGATGGTCGTTGGGTTTAGTTGATTTTGCATTCGCACGTTGCTCCTTGCTTGTATGTTGGCATGCTTGATAGGTTCATTTGTTTGTGAAAATTCCATGTTCATCCATCCATTCATGTGCGAACACATCCTCACATGTTTGCTTGTCCATCCGTCTGCGAACACATCTTTGCATGATCATTCGTTCGCGAGCACATCTATTTGCATGCATCATTTGTTCGTCCGTTGGCAAACATGTCCTTCTACATGTACTCCCTTTGTTCATCCTATCCATTGTCGAGCCGTGTTTTGCTTTTTACCTGTATCTATAGTCAATCATGATGAGATGACATCAAATCCATAAACCTCCTAGTCTACCATGATGCATGATCATTTTAGATGCAGGTGACCAGGAGAGAAGACAAGGTTGCGAGCTTTGAGATGGGATGGAGGCTCCGGGCACTCCTAGTGAAAACTGTGCAGAAGTCATTGGGAGATGGTGACGAGAAATCCAGATCGACAGTGATAGTCCATAGGGTCTAACTTAGCTGGAGGACAAAATTGCGTAATTTTTTGGAGGAGAAGTTTGGGTTGTAGGAAGGATGGGCAGACAAAATCTGTGCAATTTTAGGAAGGAGTGGGAAGTGAGAGCCTGGCAGCCAAAAATGCACAATTCCTAGAGGGAACCGGCAGTTTCCTGTTGGGACCTTGGTAGAAAAAACTGCGCAATTCCCAGAGGGAATTGGCAGTCCGCTGTTGGGAGCTTGATAGCCAAAACTGCATAATTCCTAGAGGGAACTAGCAGTGGGTTGGTGGGAGCTGCTGGTAGGAAAAACTGTGCTAATGCTGGGAGGTTGGCCTGCTGATGACCTCTATGCAGTTTCTAAGCTGAGTGGACTATTGGGTAGTAGAGGGCTTGCTCATGAAATCTAAACAGTTTTCCAGGTAAGTAGCCGACCGACTAACTAGTGGGCTGGCTGGAAAAAATACACAATTTCTTAGGGAGATAGGGATGGGTAATGGTGTCTGTCCATCCTGTTTGCACAATTTTCTCAGTCAGCGGAGCGGGAAAGGTCTACAACTTCTGTGCAATTTTTGAGGGGAGTCTGTCCCGGGGTGACTACTGGGTCAAATTCTCTGGTTGACTAGCAGGAAGATTGAATGATCAGCCTACGGGTAGTGCAACTTGAAATGGCTTGCTTGGTGCTTTTGTGCTGTTCTAGGTGACAATTGATTGAGTCGAAGGCAGGGTGAAGGTCCGACAGTTAGAGGAAGATCTAGTGGTCAGAACTTCAGCAAAATGACTAAGTGTGCGAGTGAGTGAAAAGGTGTATATGCGATATTGCAAACACACACTTACATGGCTTCACAACGAGACGAATCAAACCAACTAGACATACATGATCAACATGACTGATTGACGGTGCGATTCGATAAGCGCGATGCTTGTGATTAATCGTTAGACGATCGCGACGATGCTTTCACGACAGTGCATACGACTTCATGTGTGAGTGAAATGGATGTTTTCATAGAGAACACAACATGTACACACAAAGCGAAGACCTTATGCATGACTAGAACATGGTTGCAAACCGGACATAGCAATCAACATGCACAAGATGGCAGTTGGTCAAACAAGTGAAAAAGAAGCACGTCATGTAGAAGCAACACATAAAGTGACTTTTGACGTTTGCACACATGCGTGTTACTGAGGACAGAATGATATGATAATGATAAACAATCCTGCAAACTCAATTAAGAGGTGCATTTTGAAAGATGTTCTGTACTTACCATACTTACCCTTAAGATGATCATGCATCTGACGGAGTTTACACACGGTCCCAATCTTTTCCATTACTCGATTCCCTGGTCCTTCTCTTCAACTCTTTGGAAGTGATTTCAACATGTCATCTTTTCGTGTAGCCACTGAGAGGTAGGTGTGCGCAATTTTAGCGGATAGTGGTTGCTGCTGAGATGAGGCCCTAGGAGGTTCGTCTGTGCAAGGCCGACAAGACAACTTGGACAATGCTACGCAGTTTTGAGGTTCAAAGCATTGTTGTGGGACAGAGGTCTCAGGAGGACACCTCTGCATAATTTCCAAGTGCAAATTTGTTGGACTTCTCTACACATTTCCGGAGAGAAGTGTTGGTTGGGGCCTCTGCGCACTACGGAGTTTCCGCAGGCAAGGGAGGAATCTTGATGGATGCAAAAACAAAGATCATAGTTCTGGGAAGCTGGATGAGGCTAGGTTGCTTGGGAAAATGGCTAAGTGTGAGATCAGTGAAACATATGCAAACATTGATAGGACTCGATTGTGATCACACACGGACACGTAGACCATCCAGAATACGTAATACATTCTTTTCTTGATGCAAAAAACTTTGTGACGTGAGTGCATGAGGTGAGTGTGAAACATGTCTATGTGATGACAACCACTCATACACACACAATTCCCTTGAAGCAAGACAACATTCTCTTTGCATGATAGATGACAACCGCTATGCCCGAGAATGACATATGCTATGAAAAGATGAGAACACAGAAACCTCTTTAGGATCAAGGAGGGGAGATTGAAATCATCAGCTTACCAACAAACGACCAAGGATGATCGATCAAAGGATCCAAAGTAAGCTCCGAAATTTGCATGCGAGCCAAAATTTTGGAGGGTGGTTGTAGCCGCTACAACACTTGGAGACACACTGGTAGAACTCCAGCTTCTCTATTTTGGTTCATTGATAGCACAGGACCTTGGTCTTTCAGGGAGCATTGAATTGTTGTGTGGGTTACTTCGGCTTCCCCACCTACCCCATGGAGAAACATGGTTCACCTTTTTCCAACTCAGTCAAATACAACAAAAATTCAGAGTGATAACAGTGTTTCAAAATTGAAAGGGGTAGTTTGGCTCGCAAGTTGAAGCTTTTCACAATATAAGTTTTCATCTTTGGTGTTTCTCCACTACTAGTAGGCCTAGACAATACCTCGGTGGAGTCACAAAGCAACACACGCATTGCTCCACTACCAGTGAGCCTGGTCAGTATCTCGATGGAGTTGCATGCTTCACCTCTATGCATAGGAAGCCTTTCTCTTCTTTCGCCTTTATATTTTTTATTTTTTTAAAGAGGATTGTGCATTGGCACTTATTTGTTTTTGGGGCAGAAGAGGGATCCCGACTTATTGAGAGAATAAGAGGTTGTTCCTTCAGAGAAGCATATAAGACCTCTGACATAGGTTTCCTCATTTAGATTTTCCCCTTCTCCATTTCTACTAGTTGGATGAGCTTGAACACACAGAGAAGAAGGTTGAGTATAGGCATGGGGTTTCCCAGTGTTGATAAAGGTTCATGGTTAGAAAAAAGTTCCCGTTGTAGACAACTCTTATTTTCTATCAAGACTTCATCGACCGAAGGTTACAACCAAGCACAAAGAAGATGGACACAAGATTGGCCAAGTGCTGCAGTGTCACAAGTCTCTTAGATTTCAGCCACATACTCATTCAAAAGCTAGAACTCAGTAGATGGCAACACTTATTTCTAGAAAAAAAAATAGCAAGGTATCAATCAAACAAAATAAAATGAAACAAAAATAGTGAGTAAAGCCAACACAACAAAAGCAAGCAAAGCAAACAAGAAAACAAACTAAACCATGTCAGCAAGCAAACAAACATGCAAACTAGAAAGCAAAGACAAGCGAGAAAGCAAACACTACTCCTAATCCTACACTAAATGGTCAGGGTTACATGAAATGAAATATCTAGTGAAGCCACTGTAGGCGTACCCGACCTGCAATCACGAAGATACAAGCGATTAAAACAGATAAAAAATAGTGTGCAACAGAAAATGCAAAAACTTGACAAAATTTCACACGAGAGAGAAGGTCTCGTCTGTGGGTGGAATAATGTGTCACAACCGCCCAACACACACCATTACCTCTTTTGCGACTACTATTTTTCAACAAACCTTGGAGGCCTCTTGCGAGTCTGTGTTGTTCTGCACCAAGTTTCTTAGTGAGTGTGAGGAAGGACTGAAGCTTGTTACCTACAAAATGACTTGCCAAGTAAGATTGTTCCATCCATTCAACGATTGGATCATAAAATTCGTGATATGGTTGCTTTGAAATATTCATGATCTTTAAGAAGATGGATTCCTAATTTGAGATAGGGGATCACGATGGGAATCTGATATGGATAGATAGATCTGGTCATTCTCGTCGGTCATGTCAACACAGTGAAGGCCTGCCATAGCCATCAACGCAAGCCGAAGTATCTCACTTCCTTAATAGAAGTCTAAGAATACAGATGTTACACGGTGAAGATCATAGTGTGTGAAGCGACTGTCATTGGCTGTAATGATTGGAAAATGATAAATTGCATGAAAACCACCCAAGGTAGAAGAAAAATCAGACCAGATGGTCGAGATGCCAGATTCCCAATTTGACATGAACAAAGAAAAATTTTGAACAATCGTGTGAACGCTTTGAATGAGGGAACCAAGTTTGCTGTATGTTAGACATGATAGAACACCCACCTACAATTGGTGAAAAAGTGTGTAGGCATCATGGTCATCACAGAAATGTAGAAATTGTGCTAGCACTGTGAATGTGTGAAACCAGTTTGGGTGTGGTGAAATGAGAGTAACTTGATTCACACGATAAGCTGTGTGCTCTTCATCACACAGGGAGATTGCTGGTGTGATGAGTGGGCATATTTGTCGTGTGAAATTTGAAAAAAGACCAAGGAGTTGATTATGAGAGATAACATCCGACAAGTATGATTTCGGATAAAGCTAGTCTTTGAGATGATCAACTTTGTTGTCCCATGATTGAATGAGGGACAGACACTCCCAATCCGAATTGGATGTAAGAGAGGTGCATGAAGAGAACATGTTGTAACGGACTTGTGGATTCGATCATTAGCGAAGATCTGAAATTTTGAAATATCACACCCATAATAGTAAATATTCTTTACATGGGGATCCATGTCCAGTGAAACCATGTAAATAGATGGATTTTTCATGAAAAACGAGATCTGATTTGGTTTGGCGAGCTTACCAGAGTCACTAGGTCCTAACATAACCATCAACGGATGTTGAAGTGCTGTGACTCCCAGGCACGTCCTGGAACTTTCCAGAATTGAAAAATTGCATTTTCAGATGTGAACCAGATCATGCATGGCTTTAGGATGGCTATTGTCACTGATTTCAAAATGTCTCTTAAGATGATAGCTGTCTCCGTCACATTCTTCATCAAAATTTTTAGTAAGCTGACTTGACGAGCCATCTTCATGTAACACACAAGATGATGATGAGTGGGAAGATTCCTTGTGTGTTGAGAATATTTTCATCGTGAACAACCTCTTTGCCTTGTGTTGATCGAGGAGACAACTCATAATATGAAGAAGCACGAGAATGTGGAATATCTCCGACGCATGTTGATGCGCTACGAATGATAGGACACATAGGCAAGTGAGGTGTAGAGGAAGCTTTGATATGGATGTATGCTTTGACCGGTGCACATTCTAGATCTGAGATAGAGTGTACATGAGATGATAGTAAATCATATGATGTGCTTGTGCATTCATAACAACATACAGAAGCATGGGAGTGATGACAGCCCAAGACTGGATGTCGATCAAAATAATTGATTATGCATGATGTTTCACAAAGATTCACGGATCGAGAATCGATCAAGAATGGAAGCTCAATGTTTTGAGAGGAATTGATTATGTCTTCACCGTACTACTCCTCCACTTGTATGATGAGACTACCTTTCACATGACTGCAACTTGAGCTAGCAGTTCGAGAATCAAGAGAGTGCGCACAACTAGCTTGTGAAGCAGATCGCTCAAGAGAGTCATGGTGCAAGGATTCATGGCTTTTAGATGATGGAGGATGGCAGAGATGCAGATTAGAATCAAGACTTGGGTTATGAATGGTGATGTCCTCTTGCAGAATGGAGAGATTTCGCCATAGGCTTTCTGAAGCATTCTGGAATTTCCTCCGTTGGGGCCAGAGACAACCGAGCAGATGGGTTGGGAACATGCTGAGTAGATTTCTTAGCTTTGCAACCGCTGCGAGGGGGTACCCACTACGCATATTTCTTAGATTTGTGGTTACTGTGAGGGGGCACCCTCTTCAAGACATGAGGTGTCTTGTGATCTACAGAGTCGAGGAAGAAGGGAAATCAAGAGTTCACCATTTCAGGAGACATGAACCAAGCATTTCAGCTCTTGGCTCATGAAGTCAAGGTCCATAACCCGTTTAGGAATTTCATGACATAGGTGAAGGAAGCAGGTAGAAAAGTCTTCAACTGATTCACCAGGCTTCATTCTTAAATGGGATATCCTTTCATAGACATCTTGGTGGTCACACTCATCGAAGGTTTGATGGAGCTGCTTGAGCAAAGTGAGAAGGGAATGGACATAAGCAGGTGGCAGGGTATGACACCATCGATTAGCACGACCTTCAAGGGTGAGGAAGAAGAGTATGTAGACAAGCTCATGACTATCGATTTCACGAGATTCAGAGAAATGAAGAAAATCATAAATGTGCTCAGTTATGAATGTTCTGTCCTCACCATCAAACGTTAGCAAGGACAAGTGATTGAGAAGCTCATCGAGGATTGGTAGTTGATTAAGGGAGAAATTAGAGAAACACCCTAGGAAAATGAATTGTGTATGATTCATTGGGTTAGAGATCCAACCCAGATGTATGAGCTCAACTTGTCATCTGGCCCTCCTTCTAGCACCAAAATGTTGATGGTGTTGGACCCTCCAACATCAGGGGATCTCCCTGGTATGACGTCCCAACTAGACCTCACACCGTTTGGTGTAGGAGTCCCTTTCGGTATGATGGCTTGGTTTCCATTATCTTAAATGTTTCTCTCAGCTCTTTCATATCAGCACAGGAGAGTGGTCTGCTTTGTCTTCGAGTAGTTAGGTTTGCGTGCCTAGTGATTTCTAGTGCTACTTGTGTCAATGGTTTTTTCACTGTAGAGGGAGAGGGTGAGAGTGAGTCCCAAGTCAAATGTGAGGAAGTCCCAACTCCGTTAGGAATACACAACACAACAAGACATGCACAGCTTCCGGAGGAGTAGTCCACACAGATGTGGAATTCACAACACACAAGGAAAGATAATACGTACAACACACAATGGAGGAGTTTGCATGAGTACAATGATTGTTACAACAAGTTTATGTGGAAGGTATGTCTGTTGTCCAGGGAGGTAACCAACATGGGCAGGACAATGTTAACAACTCATACAACACATTTTCATTAATATATATGTATTACAACAATTGAATGATTTCAAGTGTTAAACATGGGTTAAAGCATCATGCATTACAAGTGTTCAATATTAGTCTTACAACAATTACAACACGTGTGAAAACGTGATGGCTTGTTAGCAGGCTTCTGAATTAAGCGAAAGTTCCAAGACACATTGTTACACCATACATCACTAACCTTGTGGGCAGCGTGTTGGAGCCACTATTTACTCCTTAAAGAAAATATTACAGACTATTAAGGCTATGTGGGAGGAGCCAAGGTGAAAAGTCATTTGCATGTACAAATGAGGGTGTATTTATAGGCAAGGGTAAAAATGACCCTTGTGGTTGTTTGAATTCCCTCATGTTTGTTTGACTTCCATGACCTTTCAAATTTACATGACTCTTCATATGACAAGTGGGTCTCTTGGACTTCTACGTTACATTACATTGATCGACAATATGGTCCACATTGGAGATGCAGACAACATGACTCATGAAAAGACTTGACATGGAAGTGCTGGTACAGTCGTGTTGCTGCTAGTGTGCATGTCGAGATGCAGTGTTGTTGGATGATGGATGTCCTCATGGTGTGTCATAGCTTCACCTCCGCATGGTAAAGTGCGTTGATTCTTTGATGGTCATTGGGTTCACTTGATGTTACATTCGCACGTTGCTCCTTGCTTGTATGTTGGCATGCTTGACAGGTTCATCCATTTGCAAAAATTGCATGTTCGTCCATCCATCCGTGTGTGAACATATCCTCACATGTTTGCTCGTCTGTTTGTCCGTGAACACATCTTTGCATGATCGTCTGTTTGCGAGCACATCTCTTTGCATGCATTGTTTGTTTGTCTGTTGGTGAACATGTTCTTCTCCATGTACTCCATTTGTTCATCCCATTCATCGTTGCGCAATGTTTGTTTGTGTACTTGTAACTGCAGTTACTCATGATGAGATGACATCAAACCCATTAACCTCCTAATCTACCATGATGCATGATTGTTTCAGATGCAGGTGACCGGGAGAGAAGATAATGTTGCAAGCTTCGAGCTGGGATAGAGGTTCTGGGCACTACTGGTGAAACTGGGCAGAAGTCACTGGGAGATAGTGACAGGAAATTTGGATCGACAGTGACTATCCATAGGGTCTGACTCAGCTGGAGGACAAAACTGCACAATATTTGGGAGGAGTAGTTCGGACTGTGGGAACACTAGCCAAACAAAATCTGTGCAAGTTTTTGAAGCAGCGAGCAGCGGGAGCCTGGAAGCCAAAACTGTAAAATTCTTAGAGGGAACCAGCAGTCGGCTGCTAGGACGTTGGTAGAAAAAACTGTGCAATTCCTGGACGGAACTGGTAGTTGGCTGTTGGGAGCTTGACAGCTAAAACTGCACAATTCCTATAGGGAATCGGCAGCGGGCTGGTGGGAGTTGTTGGCGGGAAAAATTGCGTTGATGCTAGGAGGTTGGTCTATTGATCACCTTTGTGCAGTTTCTGAGCTGAGCAAATTGCTGGGTAGCAGAGGGCTTGCTCATGAAATCTGTGCATTTTTTCGAGTGAGTAGTGGGTCAGCTGACTCGTGGGCTGGCTGGAAAAACTATGCAACTTTCTTAGGGAGACAGGGATGGTATTAGTGTCTTTCCAGCCTGTTTGTATAATTTTCTCAGTCTCGAGGTGGCTTCCAAGTCAAATACTCTAGTTGACCAATAAGAATGTTGATTCATCAGCCTGCGGGCAGCACAACTTGAAATGGCTTTCTTGGTGCTTTTGTGTTGTTCTGGGTGACAGTCGATCTAGTCGATGGCGGGGTGAAGGTCAGCTATTAGAGGGAGATCCAGTCGTCAGAACTTCAGAAAAATGACTAAGTGTGTGAGCGAGTGAAAAGGTGCATACACGATATTGCAAACACACACTTACATGACTTTACGACGAGATGACTTAAACCATCTAGACATACATGATCAACATGACTGACTGATGGTGCGAGTCAACAAGTGTGATGCTTGTGATTGATCGTTGGATGACTGTGACGACGCTTGCACTATAGTTCATACGATTTCATGTGTGAGCGCAACAAATGCTTTCATAGTGAACACAACATGTACACATGAAGCAAAGACCTTGTGCACGACCAGAAGATGGTCTCAAGCATGACGTAGAAATCAACATGCCGAAGACGACAGTTGGTCGAACAAGTGAAAAAGAAGCACGACATGTAGAATCAACACATAAAGTGACTTTTCACATTTGCGCACATGCATGTTACTAAGGACAGGATGATATGATAATGAAAACCAATCTTGCAAACTCAACTAAGAGGTGCATTCCAAAAGATGTTTCGTACTTATCATACTTACCCTCAAGATGATCATGTATCCGACAGAGTTTGCATGCGGTCCCAATTTTTTCCATTACTTAGTTCCTTGATCCTTCTCCTCCACTCCTATCAATTGATTTCAGCATGTCACCTTTTCATGTAGCCACTGAGAGGTAGGTCTGCTCAATTTCAGCGGATAGTAGCTGCTACTAGGATGAGGCCATGGGAGGTCCATCTACACAATTTATGCATGCAAGGCTGACAAGAAAACTTGGACAACACTTCGTAGTTTTGAGGCTCAAAGCATTGCTACGAGATAGAGGTCTCGGGAGGACACCTCTGCGCAATTTCTAAGTGTAGTGCTACTAGACTGCTCTGTGCATTTCCGGAGAGTAATGGTGGTTGGAGCCTCTATGCACTATGGGGTTTCAGCAAGCAAGGGAGGAAGCTTGATGGCTACAAAAACAAATCTCATACTTCTGGGAAGCTGGATGAGGCTAGGTTTCTTAGGAAATTGGCTAAGTGTGAGATCAGTGAAACATATGCAAACACTAATAGGACTCAACTGTGATCATACACAAACACATAAACCATCCAGAATACGTAATACATACTTTGCTTGATGCAACAACCTTCGTGACGTGAGTGCGTGAGGTGAGTGTGAAACATGTCTATGTGATGACAACCGCTCATACACACACAATTCCCTTGAAGAAAGACAACATTCCCTTTGCATGAAATACAACAATCGTTATGCTTGAGAATGACATATGCTACAAAAAGATGAGAACACAGACAACTCTTTAGGATCAAGGAGGGGAGCTTGAAATCATCGGCTTACCAAAAAATGACCAAGGATGATTGATCATAGGATCAAAAGTAGGTTTCGAAATTTTCATGCGAGCCAAAATATTGGAGGATGGTCGTAACCACTACAATAGGATGATAAACCAACAAAAGATTCAAAACATGTGAGCAGGAATCCCCAGGCTGTGGCAAGCAAGGGTAAAGATAAGGAAGCAAGTGACTTTAAAACCCTTACTCCTCTCGTCAAGGACTTGACAATAGAGGTCTCTGAACTAAAACAATGAACGATCGAGACATCTACGAGTAGCCAACCTCCTAGACAACAGAAGGCGAGCATGTCACCAGGAAGCAACCACTTCCCAGCTAAAATTGCGCATAGCTCCAGATTAGTGTTCTAGACGGAACTCTATGTGAATGATGATTTTTTCTCATTCCATGAAGATCGTCACTCGGAAGGAACTTGTCCATAATGGAAATGAGTTTCAGAATCAATATGCAACTGTATGCCAAACAAAGTAAACAATGTGCAGTACCAGCCGAGAGATGAAGATGATGAGGAAGATGTTGCTTTTAATGAGGCACCCAGCACTGGGTAGGTGATCAACATGTATCAATGATCACAACCAGCATAGAAAATGAACATCGAGAAGCATCCCCCAAAGAAAAGTGATCGATACAATCTCAGAAGTCAAGGGGTGTTACGGGAATAAGTACCCTAGGGCTCTGGGTTAGAACCCCAACAGAGAAGAAGCAGACTACAACAAGAAATACTCATACAACTCAGACAAAATTCTTATATAAACAAACTATGCAAGAGCGATCATACCCGAATTTCCTTCGTTCGAGTAGGTCCCGCAGGGTTCAAATCCTTTGCAACTCCCAATGTTCTTCAGACCTGAAAATCATTCAATTTGAACATACATAGCAGTATAGAGGTAAAACATATTCACGAAATTTAACTTTATATCGTATAAACTAATGATCATTTATACATCAAAATAACATTCATACATGAATTACAACACGATTTGATGCATAAAAAAAGTTATTTTCGGAAACAAGACAACATTTCTTTTATTGCAATAAGCTATAAATAACATGGAGAGAATTCACCTGAGTCTTCTTCTTCCGGCTCCAAGCAGAACCATCCTCCGGATTTGTCCTATCCCAGCCTTCAACAATCTTCTTCCATAACCAACACCATGATATCTCAAGCAAGAAGGAGAATATCTATAATCAAGGAAACAAGGGTTTCCTGAAGCTTGGGGAAGTGCATGAGGCACAGGGATACATCAGACTCAGTCAAGGATAATCTCAGTATAATAACTCTATCTCTTCTCCTCCTTAAGGCCTTCCCATAGAAGTCTATTTATACTTCTCCCAATTAGTTTTTTAGTTGGGAAACAATTGGGCCATGGGCAATAGGAGGTAATCAACAAGTAAAAACTGTGAACTCCACCCATAATTAAGGAAATTTATTTTTTTTAAGTGTTTTAACACATATACATGGGTTGGGTATTGACTAACCTGCATGTACACACTTTTATCTCAGGGAAAAGTAGCGTACAGGGAATAAAACATTGTTTTTAAAATATTTGGACCAAGTCTAGAAGGACGGATTGCCTTAGGCCATAAACCAAGCATCACAAATACCAAGGGTGATAAATGGTGCTGTAACAGATGCCCCCTAAGATATGAGGTCAGAAGGGGTACATGATGGCCGAAATGTATTAAGTGTATGGAAATAATCTTGTCGAAACTGAGAAGGACTTCACCAGAATTCAGCCTGCCAAGCCATCAAAAAGAGATCGGAAGGAAAATGTTGTCTAAGGCGGGCATACCCATGCTAAAAGAAAGTAAAGCATGTCTGCATATCAAGTATAAGTGGATCCAATATGTATACAAGTACAAAGAATTGAAAGTACATAATGGATCATCTGATTGTGATTGAAAAGGTACATGTCTGAATATCACATATAAGAAGACGATCAATGAAGTTGATCACTGATTTCAAAAATTGATCCCAATAGTACCAAATGAACATGATGGATAAAATGATACTACATCGCAACTTGGATGCCAACATATAAGATGTCGCTGTGAAAAACTGTAACATATACAGTGGGTGGTGTCAACTAGCAGCAATAGGAGCAACTGACAAGTGAACCAAGACATGTTGAAGCAACCCGAGGTCTTCATCGACCACCATGGTACATTTCTAAAAAATGGGAATAAATGATCTGAGGTCGACCACGTGAGAAATCGTTTTATTATCAGTCATTGATATATACCGTTAACAAATGTGAGACTACTCACCGATAATGAAAATGAGAGTCAAGGTACCCTGTACAATCTAACAAGTGCGAATAAATGAGATGAAGTCGAACACTTGGAAGAATCTATCAATCAGGGGACAATGATGGTTTCCCACTTTCGATAGTGAAGGAATCTGCCACTGATGACTGCAAACCGAAAGGTACTACCAATGGACTCTAGATCTTTGTCCCAGAGCAAATGAGTTGTAGTCGATAGGAAAAGATCCGCTAGAAGGAAGGCATTAAGGCATCCTTCATCAATCTAGTGCGAGTGTAACCCATAGGCCAATAATGTGGAAGGAATCAGACAAAAAAGATGTAGTAACCCAACTGAAGCACATTTTCGGCGTACACAAGATGTATCTAGCGCACGATAGAAACCCTCTAAACCAACCAATAATGAAAGTTGACATAGAGGTGAGGAATCCACCAATAGGGTCAAATGGAAACCAAGGCACTGCATGAATCCCAATGTGTGATAATGAAAGCTGATGTCAAACACAAGGGAAACCACTCAGTCAAAGACCCATGATACTGATCGATGCTGAGCACAAGGTGACCTATCAATAATGAAAATAGGGCCAGGGTACAGCTCTAGGCCTGCCCTCAAAGCAATATGTCGTTATTGATAATGACAAGACCCGCCAGCAAGAAGTCAATGAAGACCTTCTCAAACCGGCACGAGCAAAGGACCAATATAACTGATGTGATGACAAACATGACACTGACAACCAGGGATGGCTGACTAAAAAGTAGGACAAGAGACACCGCAGAGAAGCCAACTTAGGCTTTCTTCCTTTTAACAAAAGCACGAATCAATGATGACTATATGACAGCATATGATAACTCTGTATAAGTTAGTCATGCAGGAGGCACGAGCAAACTCTCCATATAATTGGAAGAGGTAACCAATGTAGGAGTACTAACTCAATAACAAGGTTAAGGCATACCTAAGTCAAACTAAATCCCGCCCAAAATGGAGGACAGACTTTCTTTTGAGTGCTTTGATCAAGGGTGACACAACTGACTCTAGCTGCCAACAAAATAGGGAAATGTTGTCCTACTCCCACTCTTTTTGGAATATATAACTTTTTTGTCTTTTACTTTAAGCTGGAAAAAGAATAAAAGAATGCTATAGTATAGTGGAAAGAAAGATTGTCAGGGAAACAAATGATCTAGTTCCTGGGATGGGAACAATCCTATGCTCAATGGAGGGAGGCGAAACTGGTCAAGGACACTCAAAGGGATGTTCTTTCCATGGGTCAAAGGATGTGTCAAGCCGCAGAAGTTAAGCAATTGCATGGTTGATTTTGCAAAAGACATGGTCAAATAAGTGGCTTAAACATGAGTCCAAGTGAAGCCGGCTCATGGCCAAAAGGTGCAAATAGTCAAAATGCAATGCAGCAGTACAACTCAACGCAAAGGAGCCTCTAGGGTGTAAGGCTAGAAATCAACGTAGAAGAAAGGAGAATGTGTCTTCAACACACAAGTCATGGCAGGACTAAAGAGGACTCCCGAGCCTACTCAATATAGCAGCATGGGAAACCAATGTCAGTGAGGTTCTAACTAAGATTCCCATGTAAAGGATGGCTCTACCATCGCATCATGATTTAAAAATCGGCGAGTGAACATGGTTTGCTAACCAAGATACGATGGGGTCGACCCTATGGCTAATGTATCGCTGAATGGAGGCTAGTATGCAAGATGCAATGGAAAAAATGGTTTTCCCTAACCTATATGCTAGTGAGTGAATGATACCTACCATGACGGGTCAACAGTCATGGGAATAAAATAACATCTTGAAGAAGTCTCCAAAATATTATGAAAAATAAGCCATTCTCGACAATCCAAGCCCACAAGTCAAAAAATCCATGAGACAAAAATCAATTTTTGAAAAAATATTTTGCAATTTCAAAGTTATATAATGACTTTTGGACTCACAGTTTTTTTATTTCTGTTTGGAGCAAAGAGCTGTGGATCAAAAGGAACAAACTTGCCTCTGAATGATTGGATCGTTAAAATCGCACCAAAGTTATTAGGTAACCCTCAAATCATGCTTGCAATGTTTTGTGATAGTTTTTATAAGTTTTCATTAAGTTTTGACTATGGGAATTTATGCCCAAAAATCAAACTCTGCATACATGCGGGTTGGATGTGATCAACCTGCGTATATGACGACCCTACAGACGACTGTGTGTAAAGGGAACCTACGTGTACGTGAGTTAAAGTTTAAACACAAAAACTAACGGTTGAAACTCAAATTTTTCAGGATGACCATCACATGGAGAGAAAGAGAGCATACCACAATTGACAATGAGGTAATGAATGACCAAAATGCACTAGATGCATTGAGAGGGTGTGGCTTATTGAAATTCTTCAAAATGCCAAACATGAAAGCCAACACACGCCTACTTGAATTGTTGATCCACTACTGGAGTGTAGAGGATGATGCCTTCATGATAGATCAGATGCCTCTATGGATTGAGGTTGAAGACATCTACTTTATTACAGGTCTCTCCCGAAGAGGGGAGGTCATGCATTCGACTGGCAGGACAAGAAGTAGTCTTTCAGTAGAAGACTATGTACATATATACTGCCCCAGACACCCAGAAAATATTGGAAGTTAGATTCGAATCAAACACATAGAAAGTTTATCTTTGTGGATTCTGCTATTTAGCATTGCGAGGGTAAATGGATCAGCTTCACTGCATCACGCTTCACGAGTGTCCATGAGCCTGGCAGTGGAATGCCTTACCACAGTTTTCGACTGGTGCACGCCTCTTCTGACCAACATGAAGAGCCAATTGACCTCTATTCAGAAGGGTTAGAGAAAGAACTTTGGATATGGGACTATCTTATGCTCATTCTTCTTCGAGAAGGTACTTGGGCTATGTCCCAAAGTATCTGTCTCCATTAGTAGCCCTCAAGATCCTTGGATGGGTAGATGGGTTGACTTGATGAAACGCCTTGGAGGTGGGGATGTGCCTAGGATGACTTTCGATGATGAGTTTTTTTCTTGGTGGGACCAACAGATCATCGTAGTTGACGACTACCCGTATGCTGGTATGGATTTCCGAGGAGATCCAAACTTGGTGTTGCCACCAAACACAACATGGGGAGACATAGGTAACAATTTTTTAAGTTTTTGTAAAATTTTAAGATTTTTTTTAAATATTAAATGAACTTAGAAATATTTTTGATGGGACAAAATACTGACAAAATGACCATGTTCCAGATGCGGGTCCAGTGAGACCAGATGGATTTCCAAGGCATAGGCATCGCGGAAGAGGTGCCGAAGAGGTAGCAGCTGAAACATAGAGAGTCCTATATGCAGTTTAGAGAAACTTGGTGAGACTGACTCACCAGGTACCTATGATATCCGTAGAGGATCTACCTGAGGAGATGCAACGCAGCGTGGTAGGGGTACCACGGGACTGGGTCCACATACTTCGATGTGTAGCCAATGCAGAAGTTAACTTTTTAGCCACTCATCCTGAGCTGGTTGATAGATAGACTGGACATTATTATGGGCATTTCGTCCCAATTTTATATATTGTTTTTTGAACACTTTATCTATACACAGGCGATTTTATGATATATATATATATATATATATATATATATATATATATAGATTCAAATTTTTTGATGTTTGTTTAATTTGATGAATGATTAATATGCCAATCTAATGCTTGATTAGCAATAGAATCTACTAATGAATTTTCAAATCGTGTAATGTGACATATGTAATATAAATAAATGATTGTTGCAACATTCTCACTCTCAAAAATTGGTGATATAAATAAGGATCGTGAACGCGATAAATGTTATTTAATTGTGACACTACCAGCTGTGAGTCTAGATAAACTACCAACGAATCAATCCCATAAGAAATTGCTTTGGATAGTAAATTAATAATGACAGTATATTCGGCAATGTTATTCGAAGCAGGACCAATACATACTCCCCTCGACACCATCAACTGGCCAGATGGATAATAAATCACCCAAGTTGCAGAAGCAAGATTCTGAGTGTGCCGATTAGCACCATCGATGAATCCGAACTATATCAAATCATCCATCAACACCTGCCAAAGAAGATAAAAAAATGTCGATATCACAAAATTCCAGACAAATTGTTTGGTCAATTTAGTGTATTCTAAATTTCTATTTAAAATGTCAATCCGGGATTCGTAAACTGACGAAGTGAAGTGTACTATATGTACTAGATAACCATTTCCTTAGTCTTTTGTCAATTTTGAGTTTTTTTAGTTTGTTTTTGGATTTATCTTTTCCTAATGTGTGATAGCGAAAATGAAAGTTAAGTGTGGATGGTGATGGTAATTTCTACGGTGATTTCCCCAAATTTAAAAGTGATCAAAAAGAAAGCTTTAAAACAACTGTAATGAAATCAATTCTTAAGAGGAAGTAAATGTATCAAACAGTGAACTAATGACAATGGCCCAGTATCCTTGCTGCTGAATGAAAAGAAAATAAAAACTGAACTTAAAGCAACTCAAACTAAAAACAAAGCAACTAATTCACACTACTTCAACATTTTAGATCCTTTACCCTTCAGCTCAATCTACCTTGTGGGAAGCAATCATGAACAAGTCAAGTAATATGATATCTAAATGGCAAGAAATTAAATTGCATAAAGGAAACTAATCACACTACTTCAACTCTCCAGATGCTTTACCCTTCAGCTCAATCTACCTTATGGGAAGCAATCATGAATAAGTCTAAGCAATATGATAACTAAGTGGCAAGAAATTAAACTGCATAAAGGAAACTAATCACACTACTTCAACTCTTCAGATCCTTTACCCTTCAGCTCAATCTACCTTGTGGGAAGCAATCATGAACAAGTTTAAGCAATATGATAACTAAATCACACTACGATAAGTAATATTCTGATTCCTTACTAATAGAGTCACTTGACTATAGAAAGAAACCATAAACAAATGAGTAGTATGATGTCTAAGTAGCAGAAAAAGAAATAAGCAAATCACAACTTGAAAAAGGACAGTGCTGGAATTAAACTTCAGAAAATGGAAATTAGCAGGAAGGACAAGATGATCTCATATGTCAATAGTTATCAAAAAGATGAAAATTTGCCCGAGCTGCTTAAGAATACCTGTAGAAAAACTTTGATCAGCTGACCGCTATAAGAAAATAGAAGTGAAAATGTAAACAGTAGCGAATTAAAAACATCAAAACAACATGTTATATACAAGCTAGTAATTATAAAAACAGAAACATAATAAAATCAAATGACAACTATACAGGGCTTTAGTGCGCAGGGGCCCTTTGCTAGCTCAGCTACTCAATGAACAGTCACAAGAACGAGCTCAAGAAAGTAGTCTTCTCATGTATTAAAGCAGCAGCAATATATATAAAACAGAGTACAATGGGGTGACAATAGAAACAGTTCAAAAATTACATTTCAAAAAGCTCCTTTACAACGTTCATCAACGCGTTATTTATAATGAAAAAGTGCTGAAACTGACTAACTGAATCCTATGCTATCAACTGCGTTGCCAAAGACACGTAGATCTCCTCAGCCAAGATCTAGCGTAACTGTCATCATGCCTATTAAATCTTCGGAGTGGTAGCTGTTGGATTCGGGTTACGAGGATGATCTCCAGGTGTGTCGATGTCTCCGTGGGCTGAGAACTGAGCCACGTAAACTTTCACGTGCTCCAAACATAGACGTGCCACCGCTAAATTCCTTGTTTGGCTTTGCCTTTGACCCTTGTTGACTGTGACCTTCTATGGATGATTTGGCAGATTTGAAGGGACACGTTCCATGTACCCGTCACCTGTAGCTTGCCCATGTGGCTCGTTTCTTCATAGGACACCTGTAGCATAGCTTTTAACAAAATAGCTGCGGAATCCTGTGCTAGCTGCGGAAACCTGTGCTGGCTGCGGAAACTGACAAGTTTCCGCAACTGCCTGAACAAAAATCTAAACCAAACAACAGTCATAAGCATAGTTAGAAAACCATGTCAGAAGCTCTTTTTAGACTATAATGCAATGATTTAACAGCTTGATGGATGAAGTAAGTGGGAAAAAGAAGGCTGAGAGGGTGTATAGGAAGATGCAGGTTTGAGGCTCAACATACCCCCACTGTGAAGGTGTTGCATGTCCTCATGCAACCAAAATTTAGTTATTTCCCTCTAATCCACATGTTCTGAGGCTTCTGCTAGGACATCTAGCCCTCTTTTCTTCTTCTTTGATGCTAACATCATCCTTGGTTTCCTGACTAGACATTTGAACTTGAAATTAATCAATGCTCTGCTTAACTTTTTGCACTTCTTCTTCAGTTTCCTATTTTTCTTTTGCCACAATCCTAAATGGAGCATAGTGTTATCATTGACAATCTTGTCTACTTTACTTTGCTCTTTGAGTGCTTCATTTTCCTGTTTGATATGCCTATTTAGGACTTCTTGCTCGAATACTTCCTGTTTCAAAGACTGAACTTGTGCATCTAGTGGCAGAGTGGTACTTGGTCCTACAGCTGATTGTTCTAAGGACTCCAGGTCGTTATATGACTCTTGCTGATTAGGATCTACCTTAGGTGTCTTTCTCGGACTAGGCTCAAAATCTGGTGGAGGAGGAGGACTGTTCTCTCTTTCTGGCCGAAAAGGGATTTCATCATGTGGAGGACTTGATTCAATGCTTGGCTGGGCTGGAGATTTCTCAATTGTCTCTTCACCTAAATCAATAAAGTGAGATTGTTTTTCTTGGTTTTTATTCACTTTTTCTTTTAGCCTAGTGCTCCTCCTTAAGTATAGACTAGTACTTTTCTCTTGCGCACTCTGTTTTCCTTTTTGCTTTTTCTTTGCTATAGCAGCAGCCTGAAGATGTACTAATCTTTCTGACAGAGGTTGATAATCCTCCTCTATGGATTGCTCAGGGGATGGATAGACTTCTTGAATGGTTCTTTTGCCTTTTTCTTTCTTCTGTTTCCTACTTTTAGCTCTATTTTCTTCTTCTTTTTGGATAGTTTCTTGAATTTCTATTGTAGGGGAGTCTTAGAATATAATGCTATTTTCTTTCCTCCTACTTTTCCTTGGAATCTTTGGTGGACTGCTTCCAGAGGCCTCAGACGGCTCTTGGAAGTAGTTTCTTGTCAAAAATTGCTCCCAAGTATCCTTAGTTTTCTTTAACTGGTCCTCAATAAGAATTTTTATGAATCCATGATGGTAGAGATGAGATTCAATGTTGCCTATGTGTTTTTGAACTGTAAAACTCATCTTTTTCAAACTCAATAACAGAAAATGAGGCAAATTAAGAGTGTGACCCTCTAGGAAATTCATCATAAGTCTAGCATGATACATATACATAGAACCAAAACGACCTTCACACGTGATAAATTTCTGGATGACTAACAGTAGACTAGACCATTCCTCTTTTAGTGCATGAACAGGGATGCCTCTTGTAAATACGGTGGTATCCATACCTTGGTTTTGTAGCATGATTCTCCATATTTGATCGTCCACACTTCTATTTTTAAACCACCTTTCACCTTCTTGAGGTAGGCCTGTGGCAGCTGCTATTGTGGCCTCAGTCACTGTAAACTTTAAGTCTCCAATCTCCACTGTTTGTCCATCAAAAGACCGCGCAAAAGCTTTGGTCACCTCCTTGTTATGGCCTTTAAACTTTTGAATAAATCGTAGCCATCTGGCTTTCTTCAGCAATTCCTTAGTTTGAGGATAACCCTCCAAGTATTTCGGTCCTTCTGGCTCGGCTCTCAGTAATTTTCCCATCTGCTGTTTTAAATTCCAACTGAGAGTTCTTCTGTGTGTGAGGGTTCAGAAAAAAAACGGCTCTGTTACAGGGTTTAGGATAGACTGTAGTGACTGTAGTCGGGGTTTTAGGATGACTGTAGTGACTGCAGTCGGAAATGGAGAACAAACTATAGTGGCTGCAGTCGGAAATGGAGAACAAACTGTAGTGGCAGTACCCGAATTACCGGAGGAACAGAGGGTGAGCAGCAGTGAACAAGTTCAAAATAAAATGCGGATGCATGCGAGAGGTATGGTATTAGTGGAGTGGTAAACGAATGGAATCGGATTGATGACTGTGTATGAAATTTTTACACGTCTCAATAGACGGCTGCGGAAATTACAGCTAAGAAGAACCGTAACACAATAGGTCACGTCTCAAGAGTACGGGTAATAAATGGAAGTGCAGTCAGTCTTGAGTTTAAACTCGGAATAATCATGAGACCGTTGGAGAAATGAATGCAAGGTGTGGGGAGTGATATCGTGGAATAGGAGTGGTAGTGGAGCTATTGTATCAAATCATTTCACATAGTAGAACTTGTTATGGTTTGATAACTATGCGTAATTATGACTTTCATTGTTATTTGATAAAGATTTTTGATCATACCTTTGGAAAATTTGTCAATTTTTCCTCAAGGCTTCTAACCAATTGCTCTTCCTTGATGCCTTGGAGATGCCCCATGTATTTAGCTCAATTACACCTGCATTTCATGATTATGGCACTAATAGTTGACTGTAAATTTGAAAACAGAGTGATGCTGGCTGCGGAAATTGTTTCTGGCTACGGAAACTGCTTCTGGCTGAGGAAATGGTGTCCAGCTGCGGAAACTGAGACAACACCCCCTTAACTGCACAAAGATAGTTAGAGAACAACTAACTGAATGAAAATAGTCCTGAAAGGGACTTTTATTGATGAAGTGAAATGGAATGAGTGGAATGAAATGAAAATGAAGTGGAGTGAAGTGAAATGGTAATGAGAGTGAGATGGAGGTGAAGTGAGATAGAAAATGAAATGGAGTGAAGATGGGAAGAGAAGGAGAGGAGATTTTTTTTTTTGGAAAATATAGAGTGTCAGGTGTCCCTGATTTTCACTCTACATTTTCTGTATAAGACTGCCAATCTATGATTGGTTTTCAGGCTTATACGATTTATTTATTTATTTATTTTTACTGAAAGAAACAAAGACTAGGCTGATGGGGGAGAAGGATTCTTCTCCACCAGCCTTATTGCAGAATTCTCCTGGAACATCTTGACAAATTCCTCTTTTGAGAGTGGCTTATGATAGATTTTCAATTGGTGGCCATTCACAATGAGAGGAGTTTGAAATTCATCAATAGTCTTGATTCTTACCGCTCCATTGTTAAAGACTTTGTCAATCTCATATGGCCCAAGCAAATGAGTCTAAAATTTTCCTTTGAAGTCTTTAAACTTGGAATCAAACAGTAACGTCCAATCTCCCTCTTGAAACTTTCTCTCTTTGATGTATCTATCATGCCACTTTGCTCTTTGATGTTGAACTAGATCAGTCCTTAAAATTGCATCTTGTCTGATCTCATCTAGCTCATTCAGCTGCTCCATTCTATGCTTTTGGGCTTCTAATAGATTCATCCCCAACTGGACTGCCATCTTGAAAGTCTTGATTTGAAACTCAGTGGGGAGTAGGACCTCTTTCCCATAAACAAGTTTGTAGGGAGAATGTCCTGTTGTATTCCTCCATGTAGTTCTGTAGGCCCATAAGGCTCAGGAAGCCTTTTTGCCTAATCTTTTCTGTGTAGATGAACAGTTTTGGTGATGATGCTTTCAAGAACTTTGTTTGTAGATTCCACTTGGTCATTTGCTTGTGGATGGTAAGGAGTAGATTTTCTATGCTTGATTTTATATTCTTCCATCAGCTTCTCCATCAAGTTAGATGTAAATTTACTTCACTGATCTGTCACAATTTCTCCTGGGACACCAAAACGAGTAAAAATATCCTCAAAAAGAAATTGAACAACTGAATTTTCAATGGCAGAAGGCAATGCTTTGGCTTCTACCCATTTAATGACATAATCAGTGCATACCAATATATACTTCTTTTGTTTAGATGGTGGATTAATGGGTCCAATGAAATCTAAAGCCCATTTTTCAAAGGGTTCGATGAGTACCTATGGTTGTAATGGCATTTCATTTGAAAGAGTCGGTCTCCCAACTCTTTGGCAGCTGTCACACCTTCTGACATATAGTTTTGCATCTTTGAAAAGGGAAGGCCAATAATATCCTAAAGAAAGGATTTTATAGTCCGTCCTCTTGTCAGCAAAGTGTCCCCCGCATGGTTCATCATGACATGCCTTAAGGATGTCAGGCATTTCATCTTCCCGAACACATCTTCTGATCACACAATCTAGCCCTGTTTTAAACAATTCATTAGAAATCCATGAATAACTTGAGCTCTCCTGAATAATTTTTCTTTTTCACCAGGAAATAGATGTGGAGGTAGCTTCCCTGTAACCAAGTAGTTAGCAATATCTGCATACCAAGGAGTCTTAGTAGTTACTGCAAACAAATATTCATCTGGAAACTTATCCTCTACAGGAGAATCTTCGTTAGTATTTTGGATTCTAGACAATAAATCAACTACTGTATTTTGTTTCCCTGGTCTATCCAACACAGTAATATTGAATTCTTGTAAAAGTAAGAGCCATCTTGTAACTCTGCCATTAGTAACAGGTTTATTCATAAGATATCTAATTGCAGAATGATCAGTATGGACAAAAGTTTCATAGCCGGTTATATAGTGTCTAAACTTATTGATTGCATGAACAACAGCTAAGAACTCTTTCTCAGTCATAGTATAGTTTAACTCAGTAGGAGTCAAGTTTTTACTGGTGTAGTAAATGGCATAAGGAACTAAATCCTTTTGTCCTAACATAGCTCCTAGAGTTGTATCTGAAGCATCTGTAGAAATATGGAAAGGAAGTTTCCAATTTGGACCTCTTAAAATGGGTGCTTCAAATATTCTTGTTTTCAAAGTTTCAAATGCAGATTGACAATCAGGATCCCATTTGAATTCAAAATCTTTTGTAAGTAATTTGAAGAGTGGAGATGCTATTTTGGTGAAGTTTTCAATAAATCTTCTATAGTATCCAGTAAATCCGAGAAAACTTCTAACATCTTTTTGACAATTTGGAATAGGAAACTTGGAGATGACTTCAAATTTTGATCTATCGACTTTAATCCCATCTCCTGAAATATGATGTCCTAAAACAATCCCTTCAGTAAACATCATAAAGCATTTTTCATGACTTAATGATAGGTTTGTTTCTTTACATCTTATAAGGACTTTTTCCAAATTCTCTAATGCCTCTTCAAACGAATTACCATAAACTGTAAATCATCCATATAAACCTCTACACAATCATGGATTAGATCAGAAAAGATTCCTAGTACTGCCCTTTGAAATGTTGCGGGTGCATTACATAATCCAAAAGGATGTACTCGATAAGAAAAAGTTCCCCATGGACAGGTAAATGTGGTCTTGTCCTGATCTTCAGGTGCTACCTGAATCTGATTGTAACCACTAAAACCATCCAAAAATGAAAAATACTTTTTGCTTGCTAAAGTATCTAATACCTGATCGATAAAGGGTAAAGGAAAGTGATCCTTCAAAGTTGCTTTGTTCAATTCCCTGTAATCAATGCATACTCTCCATTTACCATTCTTTTTAGGTACTATAACCAAAGGAGAAACCCATCAGGTATCTGAAATTGGATAAATGAAGTTCACATTAAGTAACTTTTGGAGCTCTTCTTTCACTATCTCCCTAAGGTTTGGATTCATCCTTCTCTGAGGTTGTCTGATTGGTCTACTGTTTTCCTCAATATAGTTGTGATGAATGCAAGTCTTAGGGTCAATACCTTTCATATCGGTATACTCCCATGCAAATGCAATAGAATGTTTTTGCAAGATTTTGGTTAGTTCTTCCTGTTGTGATCTTTCCAAATTTTTGTTGATATTCAATGTTTTTCCTGGAAAGATCTCAATGGCGGAACTACCAAATTCTTCCATAGAGAAAAGAGACATTTGTCTAGATGATAGATACTCAATGTTAGAATCTAATTGAAATTGTGTGTGGTCATATTCTAAAGATGTTTCAAAATTTTCTAATGTGTTCAGAATTTGACTATCTTCACTAACTTCAGAAATGGTAAAGACAGGTTGTATAGTATCTTCATCATCAATCCATTCATTATCTCCTATTTCTGTGATTGCTTTTGCTGGAGGATACATATTGAATTTATTTGTCGAATTACCATCAGAAATATACATATCCCCAGACCTACAATTGATGAAAGCATCGACTGTGGCTAGCCAAGGTCTTCATAAAATGAGAGGATGTCCTCCTAAATTACTCTTGGGAGTTAAAATCATGAAATCCATTGGATATTCCCAAGAGTCTAAGGAGACTAAAATGTCTTCTAATACACCATCTGGTTTAATAATTGATCGATCTGCAAGTTGCAGTAAAGTAGGTGTAAAGAGAATATTAGGAAGTTTCAGCTGTTCCATAGTCTGTCTACTCATAATGTTGATACCAGCCCCTAAATCAATCAAAGTGTTTGGAATTTCAACCCCATTGATATGTGTTTTGACAATTGGACTACCGGGATCTACATACTTCTGCATAGTAATTTTTCCCATCATGATGTCTACAATTTTCCATACCAGGTGGATTCTTCTTGTGTCTCTAGGTTTCCTTCCTGGTCTTTTAAGACTCAACTCCTTTATTGTTTTTGCTAGAACAGGAATCTCTTTAATGGCTTGTAACAAGGGAATCTTGATACAGACATTCTTCAATTCATCTAGAAAATCATAGTCAGGAAACAAGATTTGTTTTTCCACCCCTTTGTCAATTTGTAATCTTTCAGGAAAAGGAGGTGTGGATGAAGATACAGGTTGCTCAACTATAGGAGTTGTAGGGGTTAGTTCTTCTTTTTCTTTCTGAGTGTTTGGGTTTTGAAGAGATGCTTCAGAACTCTTATTGGCTTCAAGAGATTCTTCTTCAGAAATGCTTTGATTTTGGGCATCTATAGAAGGTTTATCTAAAACTCTACCAGATCTGAGTTGTACATCATTGAGAGGAACAATCATATAGGTAGGAAATTGTTGACCTCCTATCATGTAAGCATTTTGAGGGTTTTATTATTAGGGTTTGGCAATGGCTGAGAAGGAAGTTGATTTTACTTCTGTTGGAATGGAAGCAAGAGTTGAGAATTTGGGTTTTATTGAGAAGGTTGTTGTTGTTGAAATGGCAATGATAGTTGTGGGTTTTGATTTGGAAGTTGTGGAGCCTGTTGATTTTGAAAAGATGGAGGATATTGATAAAATTGAGCAAATCTCCCATAAGGATTTTGCATACCTTGTACCCATGATTGAAAAGGATTTTGAGGTTGGGACCAAGGTTGTTGCCAAGGATTCCAATTTGGTGGGGGTTGAAAATTCATAGAGTTGTTAAACCCTTGATTTTGTTGCCCCTGCCATGGTCTCCTTGCAACAAAACAGAGAGACTCAATTGTATTTGGATCTTCTTGAAAGACAGCTTTGAGCCCAGGAATTGAAGGACAATCCTTGGTCTCATGATTCTCTGAATAGATCACACATGTTTCTACAACTTTTGCATCCAAGGGACATTTCCTGAGAGCATGTTTTTTTCTACATTTTGGGCAAAATATGGCTAAAGCTTCAACTTCTTCTTTCTACTTATTGTGGATCTTAAGAGTGTCTAGTTGCTCACTAAGACTCCCTAAGATATCAGTTTTGAATTCATCAAGCATATTTCCAATCTCAGCCCTACTTACTGATCCAGTTGCAGATTTGTTTGCTCTGATGAGAGAAGGATCTCTAGGCCCTTTTCCAGTTTTAGATTTTCCTCTTGAGAGATGGACACATATTTCTGCTATGTCATGAAGTGGAAGTTGAGATATGTCTCCTTTTCCCATCATGTTCAAAATATCTATCCATTCATCTCTAATGGCTTTTAATAGAAGGGATTTCAAGGTTTCTTCATCTAAATTACTCATCTTTGCTCTTTTCAGATTGTATTGGAATCTTTCAAGTAAATCCTCCAAGTTTTCATCTTCTTTTTGTACCATTTTGAATACTTCATCCTTGTGGTTGATAGGCATACAATAATCCATGTATCTATCCAAGAATGTTTGTTTCATATCATTCCAAGTCCTAATGGATTGAGTGAGTAATCCCATGAACCATTCCAAAGCAGCTCCTTTCAATGTTGAAGGAAACAATTTGAGTTTTTGAGAGTCTTCCAGATAATCATAGGTTCGACACGTGACCTCAAACTCAAATAGAAATGTTTCAGGATCTTCATTTCTTAACCCATGAAAGTTTGGGATGACAGATGGTGAAATATTTTTCATTGTTGCTCGAGAATCCTCATCAACTATAGGAAATCCAAATGAGTTATCTCCATCCCTATTTCCCCCATTGTTACCTCTACCTCCTCCATTATTTCCTCCTCCTCCTCCTCTACCTCTACCTCTACCAAATCCGTTAACTCCCTCTTCTATCATGGTAGTTTTCTCAGAGATTTCAGAGTCCTCTGGTTCTTCTACTAATGGCGAATGAGGAGGAATTTCCCCCTCTTCTTCCTCAGGTGATTCTACTTCTTCAATTACAATGTGTCTCCCTGTAGAAGAAAAGAAAGAATATTTTCCTAATTCAAATTCAATGGATGGTGAGGAAGAGTCTCCTAACTCAACTACTGTCTATTGAATTCTAGGAATCCTAGGGCTAGGAGTGTAGGTTGGAGATGATGGAGGTGTCTCTTGTCTATTCCTTGAGGTAGAAGGAGTTGTAAAAATCGAACTCTTAGCTCTAGCTAAAAACCTTCCCCTAGAATCTCTTGCTCTATGCATGCCATTTTTTATTTTTCTTCAAGTCGGGCTAATAATTCTCTTTCTGATCTTCCAGGTCACTCTAGGTGCAAGAAGAGAGCATACTAAAGAAACTATTAAACCAATAACTTTCTCTTTTCTGATCCTCCATATCACACTAAGTGCAAGAGGAGAGCATACTTTGAGAGGTTATCAATTTTCCTTCCTTGAAATTTTCTTGTTTTTTTTTTTAAGAAATTGGCTACCTAATTTCACTTCCCCGGCAACGGCGCCAAAATGTTTGGTCAATTTAGTGTATTCTAAATTGCTATTTAAAATGTCAATCCGGGATTCGTAAACTGACGAAATGAAGTGTACTATATGTACTAGATAACCATTTCCTTAGTATTTTGTCGTTTTTGAGTTTTTTTAGTTTGTTTTTGGATTTATCTTTTCCTAATGTGTGATAGCGAAAATGAAAGTTAAGTGTGGATGGTGATGGTGATTCTACGGTGATTTCCCCAAATTTAAAAGTGATAAAAAAGAAAGCTTTAAAAAAACTGTAATGAAATCAATTCTTAAGAGGAAGTAAATGTATCAAACAGTGAACTAATGACAATGGCCCAGTATCCTTGCTGCTGAATGAAAAGAAAATAAAAACTGAACTTAAAGCAACTCAAACTAAAAACAAAGCAACTAATTCACACTACTTCAACTCTTCAGATCCTTTACCCTTCAGCTCAATCTACCTTGTGGGAAGCAATCATGAACAAGTCAAGTAATATGATATCTAAATGGCAAGAAATTAAATTGCATAAAGGAAACTAATCACACTACTTCAACTCTTCAGATCCTTTACCCTTCAGCTCAATCTACCTTATGGGAAGCAATCATGAATAAGTCTAAGCAATATGATAACTAAGTGGCAAGAAATTAAACTGCATAAAGGAAACTAATCACACTACTTCAACTCTTCAGATTCTTTACCCTTCAGCTCAATCTACCTTGTGGGAAGCAATCATGAACAAGTTTAAGAAATATGATAACTAAATCACACTACGATAAGTAATATTCTGATTCCTTACTAATAGAGTCACTTGACTATAGAAAGAAACCATAAACAAATGAGTATTATGATGTCTAAGTAGCAGAAAAAGAAATAAGCAAATCACAGCTTGAAAAAGGACAGTGCTGGAATTAAACTTCAGAAAATGGAAATTAGCAGGAAGGACAAGATGATCTCATATGTCAATAGTTATCAAAAAGATGAAAATTTGCCCGAGCTGCTTAAGAAAACCTGCAGAAAAATTTTGATCAGCTGACCGCTATAAGAAAATAGAAGTGAAAATGTAAACAGCAGTGAATTAAAAACATCAAAACAGCATGTTATATACAAGCTAGTAATTATAAAAACAGAAACATAATAAAATCAAATGACAACTATACAGGGCTTTAGTGCGCAGGAGCCCTCTGCCACCTCAGCTACTCAATGAACAGTCACAAGAACGAGCTCAAGAAAGTAGTCTTCTCATGTATTAAAGCAGCAGCAATATATATAAAATAGAGTACAGTGGGGTGACAATAGAAACAGTTCAAAAATTACATTCCAAAAAGCTCCTTTACAACGTTCATCAACGCGTTATTTATAATGAAAAAGTGCTGAAACTGACTAATTGAATCCTATGCTATCAATTACGTTGCCAAAGACACGTAGATCTCCTCAGCCGAGATCTAGCGTAACTGTCATCATGCCTATTAAATCTTCAGAGTGGTAGCTGTTGGATTCGGGTTACGAGGATGATCTCCAGGTGTGCCGATGTCTCCGTGGGCTGAGAACTGAGCCACGTAAACTTTCACGTGCTCCAAACATAGACGTGCCACCGCTAAATTCCTTGTTAGGCTTTGCCTTTGACCCTTGTTGACCGTGACCTTCTATGGATGATTTGGCAGATTTGAAGGGACACGTTCCATGTACCCGTCACCTGTAGCTTGCCGATGTGGCTCGTTTCTTCATAGGACACCTGTAGCATAGCTTTTAACAAAATAGCTACGGAATCCTATGCTGACTGCGGAAACCTGTGCTAGCTGCGGAAACCGACAAGTTTCCGCAGCTGCCTAAACAAAAATCTAAACCAAACAATAGTCATAAGCATAGTTAGAAAACCATGTCAGAAGCTCTTTTTAGACTATAATGCAATGATTTAACAGCTTGATGGATGAAGTAAGTGGGAAAAAGAAGGCTGAGAGAGTGTATAGGAAGATGCAGGTTTGAGGCTCAACACAAATATGTACAAAAATACAATATATATAAACAAGCAATTGCTTGATCGGAACATAAGAAAAGTACTTTTTATGGTACAACCCATTTCGGGGCTCCGCCAGCTTGTTCCCTTCAAAATCAATCAACTGATAGGCCCCTTTCCCCAAAGCTCACTTGACTACAAAGGGACCGTACCACATAGACTTGAATTTGCCTGCCCCCACGGTGTCTTTGTGTTGGTCAAAGACTAAGACAAGGTCGCCTTTAGAAGAAACCCGAGGACAGACAACTTTATCATACTAAGTTTTAACCCTCTTCTTATGGGCCTCGTTTATTATGGCGACATCTCGATGCTGCTCATCGAGACATTCCAAATGAACGAGGCATTATTTGAGACTAGACATCTCTGGAAGAAGTTCTACAGCCAGCTTAAGGGACGGAATTTCACATTCCATAGGAAAAATAGATTCTAGACCGTAAACTAATTGAAAAGGAGTAAAACTGGTGGCAGTCTTCATCGAGGTTTGGTATGCCTAGAGTGTCGGGTACAACATGATTTGCCAATTGGAGCGATTTTTATCAATTGTCCTTTGCAAGATAGCCTCGAAGGACTTATTCATGGATTCGACTTTTCCATTGGCCTGAGGATAATATGGAGATGAATGCTCTGCCAAAAGCCCAACTTGAGAGCCAATTCGGACATCAGTTGATTCTGGAAGTGACTGCCATGGTTAGTGACAATCTCTATTGGGATACCAAATTGGGAAATAACCTGATTGAAGAAAAACAAGGTTGTTGTTTCATTATCGTTTCTGTAAGTAGGCATGGCCTCAGCCCACTTCATAAAGTAGTCTACGACCACAATGATGTAATTGTGATTCACTGCTAACAATGGATTACAAGTAGTGAAGTCAATTCCCCACTTTGTAAATGGACCAACAGTGATAATAGGAAAAAGTGGAGTTGGTTGCGCACGCATTTTTCGAGTATAAATTTGACAAGGGTGGCAGTGTTGGACCGCTTTAATACAATCTTTGAAAATTGAAGGCTAAAAGTAGCCAGTACGCAAAATTTTCTAGGCTGTTGCAAGCCCTGATAGATGACTGCCACAAGCTCCATTATGGCAATCATTAAGTACAAACTCTGCTTCTTCCAAAGTTAAGCAATGCCTAAGGATTGAGTCAACCCCTCTACGATATAATGTATCACCAATGATAACATAATTTTTGGCAAGATGACGTAACTTTCGACACTCATCCTTGGAGGAAGAAGGTGGGAACTTCGAAGTCTGGAGATATATAATGATATCTTCATACCAAGGATCTTGTGAAGAAATGAGGAATAAATGTTTGTCGAAGAAATTTTCCTCATAAACAATGGCTTCCTCACAAGGTAGCTCGGAAATTAATTCCGCAAAAACCAATGACTTCTTAGATTTGGCTGACAAGAACTCGAGATCAAATTCTTGCAAAATAACAATCCATTGATTCTATTTTCCCCCAATCACTCCCCTACTGAGGACAAACTGAAAAGGATTGATAGCCTCTAAGACGAACGTTTTGCGTAGCAGAATATAAAGACGAAGCCACTGGACAACATGGATAGCTGACCAGGCCAATTTCTTGATAAGATAATAGCATAGCTCAGGACCTACTAAGCCTTGACTCAAGTAGTAGATTACATGCTCACTGAGAGCATTATCCTCCTGAACAAGAACCATACCTATGGTTGATTCTGCCGCAACGAGATACAAAAGGAAATCTCTGCCATAATCTAGTGGACTCAACAATGGAGGAGAGATTAATGCCTACTTCAAGGCATCAAAATATCATTGCGCAAAGTGGACCCATAAAAATGGAACTCCTTTCTTAAGCAAATGCTTAAATCCTTTGGTAATCTTGGCATAATTGGATATAAATCTTCTCAAGAAATTTGCCTTTCCTTGGAGACTTTGAAGTTGATGAATTGAAGACGAGGGAGGCAACTCTATTATTGCCTCAACCTTGAAAGGATGAACTCGAATCCCTTCAGTCGATACGATGAATCCTATAACTGACTAGATGTGACCGCAAAAACACACTTATTTGGATTCAACCGGATTTTATAAAAACGACATCTCTCAAAAACTAACCGAAGGTGGTTGGGATGATCAATTCTTTTTCGAGAATGAGCAACTAATTCATCCAAGTATGCTTCGATAACATGTTTGATGTCATGGAAAGCATAAAACATAGCCCACTGAAAAGTAGCTCCAGCATTTTTAAGACCAAAAGGCATCTTATTGTATGCAAACGTGCCCCAGGGACAAATAAAGGTTGTCTTGTGCTGGTCCTCTGGACGGATAGTAATTTAATTGTAACCAATGAATCCGTCCATGAACAAAAATATTTCATTACCCACACATTCATCAACAATTTGATCAATAAAATGTTTGTGGTAATTATCTTTTGGACAAGCTTTATTAAAATCCCAAAGTCGATACATACTTGGATCGTTCCTCACTTTTTATCTACTGGGACTAGATTGGAAACCCACTCCATTAGAGGAATGGGGTATATGAAACCCGCCTTAAGCAGCTTTTCAACTTTAGCTTTAATAACTGCTACTTTCCAAGGATTGATCGGTCGAAGCTTTTGACGAATAGGTTTGGTATTTTCATACATCTTAATCTCATGCTGGACTATAGATGGATTGATTCTAGGCATTTCCTGATAAGACAAAGCGAACACATCTCGAAACTCTTTAAAGAGGTTGGTGTAAATTTGAACTTATTCAGGGGAACAATCAGGTCCAATGAAGACATTTTCTATAACGTTAGGATTCCTAGAGATATTTATAGGTACAGTTCTTTAGATAACCGACATATTACCTTCGACAGATAATTTTGCTGGAGCCAAAGGGTTTGAAGCTGTACAAACATCACTAGTAAGCAGATTGGAGAACCTGGATTCAACTTCATGCAATGGAGGAAGAAAATATGAACGATGATATAAATCTTCCTGTGGTTGATCTACACCCATCATTGCCTCCAAAATTGCTTCTTTAAATGGTAAAACTATATCTAAGCAATCCAGAGCAAAAGTAGAGGCAAGGGTCCAAGCTGGAGCCACATCACCATCTAAATCCTCCTGTGAAAAAGGAGTGGGATATTTTTCTGTAGAGTTCACGATAGATTGATAGCTAAGTTTTACCGCAGACAAGGGAAATTCCATTCCACCAACTTGTCCTCCATCTAATGTGGTTGTAGATGAAGGTAAGGTCCAAGGGTCTAAAGAATAATGAGTTCGAAAGAAATCTTTCCATGAAGGGACCCTAGAGGATGAAATTGTATTGATTCTAGCTATTGGAGGAGGAAGATAAAATATACCCATTAACGAAGAGTACATCCCAACTCCTAAATTCTCAATAGGTTGACGGGGATTATCCACCAATGGAATGGTAGAATCTGAAGTTGCATGGGAGTCACCTGGAGAATAATCTAACTGATCAATTTTAACAATTCTCCCCTCATGAGGAAAACAGAGGATGTGGAATAAAGATGAAACTATGGCATCCATCTCGTAAATCCAATTCCTTCCTAAGAGGAGGTTATAATCAAGGTTGCCATCAACGATTTCGACCTCAATATTTACAACCTTTCCCCCAACACATATAGGAAAGGCCGGGATAATTCCGTGTGGCCTATGAGAATGTCCATCAAATGCTGTCAAGAAAGTCGGTGAAGGAACAACTGAAGGTGATCCAATGGCCTTCCAACATGACATAGACATTACACATGTGGAAGCTCCCTCATCTATAACTATATGAAAAATATTGGTTTTCTGGTAAGTGGACTTTATCTGGAAAGCCATATGGTGAGGAAGTATCTTTTTGACATTCAACATATCAAAAGTGAGCACTAAAGAATTATTTGGATCTACTACCCCAATTGTCGAAAGAAAAGCACTTCTCTGAGCAGGACATGACTGTAGTACCTCCAAAGTAGACATAGCACAAGGACTTTGAGTCAGATATTCTACAATCGAGTAGTTCTGGGCTGCCCTAGCATTATGGTTAATATTCAAGCACTTTGTGGAACCTTTCAGTAGCCGAGGTATAGACTCAGCAGAGGGTCACTCAATATGAAGTGGGTTTGTGGTTCAGGAATAGATTTAGCCTTAGATGTTTCCATTTCACCATAATCTTGTGCTCATGTAGCAACGTTGACATGAGAGTTCATCATATAAATATTTGAGGAATTTTCCCCTTCCTGGTTGCCCCCTACAGAGGTACTAGCGTTCGAGTTCGCGCTAGTAAGTAATCGCTGCCCTTGGGGAAAAGGGTTAGTCAGAACAGCTTCGGAGCTAGAGGACCCTTGCTGCACTAATAAGCGCTGAGCATATTGTATCTTAGGGTAGAGATGAGTCAAATGATCTCCATTGCATAACTTTCATGGAAACTTAACCTTTTTCTTGGACTCTTTTCTACCCTCACCAGCACCGTTGCCCGGTTTGTTCACATTGCCCTTCCCCTCTTGTTTCTTCTTCTTACCTCATCCCTTTCTCTTCCCATCGGATTTTTGATTTCCTTTGCGACTAGAGGCCTAGACAATGTTTATAGAGGTAGGTTGGGAAGGTGAAGGTGTAGACGGTGCTACCTGGTTAGAAGAAGCAGTTTATAGAGACAACTGTTGCAATTGGTTCAAAAGGTTCACTGTATTTGCGTCAATTGATCCAACTATACCATCGGTGTGAGGGCTTGGCTTCGGTTTAGCTAAATCAACCTTAGATCTAGCAGCATCAGGTAGGATTTTCCGAAGAGTCACAGATAGAGAATATATCAGTTCTAATTGTTGGGCTTGAAAAATAGCCTGCTCTTTTGAATAAACACCGGAAAGAGAAACATCCTTTGAGATTTCAGGTTGTAATGATTTGAGAAACCATTTGAGAAGGAACTCTGGAGGAATTTTGGCTTTGATAAGCCTTTTTCTCCTTCTCCATTCCTGGATGTGATTCGAAATGTGAGTTGCTGTGTCTTGCTGAAAGTTGGCCAGAAGTTCAATTTTGGCTTCATAGCGGACAAGAAACTAAAAATGGTTCAAGAAAATATTAGCCAAATCAGCGAAAGAAGTATAGGTTCCCCTTGGCAACTCTATATACCATTTGGCCACATTTTCGGTTAGGGTGCACTGAAATAACCTCAACCTGATCGGATCATATATTAAGGAGTTGGATGAGCACCATAAGTGAAATGTGGTTACATGGTCTCCCGGGTCTTCACCATTCTTTCCTTTGAACTTTGGAATATCAGAGGGAAGCTTAGTTGGGACCAGAGGCCAAGCTGAATTGTACCTAATTGGATCATTCGTCAATTTAGTTAGTTCTGGAAAATTAAGCGTGGCCAGAAAAGGAAGCCGTGGGGGACCTTTGGACCTCCATTCAGAGCGGGTAGGGTTCCAAAGGTATGAAAAGAATGACCTGGATTTTGAAAGGCACCAGGTTTCCCGAAGTAACTCGTAGAGCCTACTGAACCAAAAGGTGATCCTTGTGGTCCAGCAAAATTCAGAGTTTGACCAACTCCTGCCGAAAATCCTCCGTAACCAGTGAAGTTACCCCCTAACGAAGTATTGAAAGGAGCTGACAGCCCCTGATAAGGATTCCATGCATTAGCAAAGGGTGGAAAACTTTGAAATGAATTAACCGAAGAATACAACACATTCCCTTGTTGGCTGAAAAATTGATTCCTAGCTCCTATCCCACTAACCACAGGGTTTGTCCAACTCTAGAAGGGGTTATTACCTTGACTTGTAAAGGGAAAAGGCATTGACCCTACTGTCAGATTGGAATGTGGTATATGACCACTTCCAAATGGGAAACCCTGAAAAGAAGTTGATCCACTCATCATGGATGTAGAGGCGGTCGATGGTATGTTCAAAGGAATTGAGGGAATACCTTGAGACGACATTCCAAAAGGGAAGAATCCAAAAGTGGATGCAATAGCTTGAGAACTTCCATTCGTTGACGAAATGAAAGTAGACCCACCTATAGTCATGCTGGGAGTATTATAAGCGATGGAAATAGTTCCTTCCCCTTGTACAGATATGGGAGTCTTCATGCTCGCAACACTCATCATAGATGCCATGCTTCCAGCAGTGGTCATCGAGGGGATAGATGTATGTAAACCTGGGCTTGAAGGCCTGTCAGTCAGAGTTCCAATGTATAACAAAATGTCTAGATGGTTGTATAGGAGAGGAGAATTCGAAGCCACAACCGACTCTGAAAACTCTTCTACTTCAATACTATCTTCTGACTTGAAGAGCACTCGAGAAAGAACTGGTGTGTTCCTCTCTAACTCTGTATTGGTACCAGGTCTATCTTTTGAACTAATGCCCCAAAGCAGAGGATCAATCTCTGATGCACCTACTGCCACTAGTTGGAAACCACCGGCAGAATCACTCCTACGCCTTCTAGGAGAAGGCTCGAGAATCGTAGGTGAAAGCCCACAAAGTCTCCTAGACTGTTGAGATGGTCGGTCAACCACTTTGAATTACTTAAAAGATCTACATAAAAGACTCAAAAATTATAAAGCTAGGCTGACTAGGAGCACATAACACTCACTAAAATGTCCCTAAAGATATTAATAATCAAACAACTCTCAAGTATTTCCGCTTCGAGTGATTAGGAACAAACACCAAAATACAAGAAAGTTAATAATAAGGGCCTTCCAAAAATAGACTAGGGTAATTATGCCCCAGGCCTACTAGCGAAGATATAAGAGGCAGTTACGCTAACCTCCAGACAACAGCCTTTGCTGCTGAAAGCCCCCAAGCTTTGCAAGGGTGCCCTCTAGAAGCACCGTTGAACGTGATACAATGTCAACCTCAGGTGCCATGAGATTCCCCTCCGCAACCACTTGTGTGGTTCCTAGGATAGGCAACTATGGTCACCAACTTGTATCAGAAGCTAGGTGGAACAGTCGTGAGGTAGGATCTGACAAGTAAGAGAGGGGGTATCTCTCATCCTTATCTTCACTAACCCTCGTGCTTTACTCCCAGTCACGGAGCTTTCCCGGTCTCCCTAACGCTATTGGATTTTGCTCATTAATCAAACTTCTATGTTTTGCAATTTAGAGCGGACTTGGAGAGTTAACTCTCCTCTCGCCTAATCCAAGGCCCTGATAAGCCTAAACTTGTTGTTGTATTCTGATGACAATAGAAAAGTTATAGTTTATTTTAATTAAGTGCTTGATTTTAATGGCTGTTCTTTTAAGTGAAGGGCATAGATGGAAGTGAAACCAATGGTGTTTGTATGACACAAAAGAAATCAATGAAAAGTTAACTACATGAATGCAATCATTTGTTCTTTGATGAAAAGAGATCTCTACATGTGTTCTATGAAACTTCTATAAAGAAAAGTAATTTTTCTTTTCTTTTCTTGGAACACCCTTCACACATGCAAAAACTAAAAAGACTATTGATGCTTTAACAATGCAAACTACCCTAATGCAAGGCGTAATGAAGATGCAAGATCCTAAATCACTCTAAAAACAAAATGAAAGCAATTGTTTATAACTATTAATAAGCCAACTTAAGTATTGAAGATAATACAAATTTTTGTATAAAAAATTATTTCCAAACAAGAAGGACTAATCTCAAAAGATCATAATTCACTTTCAAAAATCAAAAGAAACCAAAATCAACTTGGCAAAAGAAAACAAAAACAATGTTTTTTGAGATCTTTTTTCTTTTTCAAGAAACAACCAAAACAAATTTTTGAAATCACTCTAAATTCCACTAAAACTCATAGATTGAAAGAAGAGCACAAGGAGTCCCTGCAAGTTACAAACTCGAAAATGAAAGAAAAAATGAGCAAAAAGGCTTCAACTTGTACTAAATGACCCAAATAGCAGCAAATAGCTTGACAAACTGACCAAGAAGCCAGGAAAGAAATACTTTCAAATTCATCAAAAAAGACTTTTAAAAAGCAAGAAAAGCTATAAGTCCACAAAATGACGAAAAGCAAAGCAGGTAGATCAAAAACCGAGCTTGACACTGAGATTGAAAACAATATCCTATTCTGGAGGACCAGAACAATCAAGAACTTCTGAACGAAATCTTGTGTGCCAAAAACACCAATTACAAACTTGTTCAAAAAGCAAACCTAGGCCAAATATTTTCAATGAGGAAGAGACGTCAAAACAATCTTGCAGAATAATAAAATTCTTGAGATAGAAATTGACCATTCAGAGACTAAGCAGACTAGGAAACAAATCTTTCTGGGCAGAGAGATTTGAAAAAACAATACAAAAAATGGTATACACGACTGTGTTTAAGCATAGAGGTGTGTACACACGCTTCTGATAAAGGAAACTCGCATATACGCGGGTTCACTTCACAGTAACAAGCATGTGTACGCTACTGTAAATAGAGTAAACTATGTATACAAAGCTTTGCAAGAAAAATAAGAAATATCAGACTTAAGGTCTGAGACTCTACTAGACCAATTAAGACTACAATAGCAAGCAAACCAAACACTGAGCCCTCATTGACACAGAACAACCCAAACTAGGAATAACAAGATTGCTATCCACAACAGAGTCACCAATTCTGTTACGGGAATAAGTACCCTAGGACTTTGGGTTAGAACCCCAACAGAGCAGAAGAAGACTACAACAAGAAATACTCATACAACTCAGGTAAAATGCTTATATAAACAAACTATGCAAGAGCGACCGTACCCAGATTTCCTTCGTCTAAGTAGGTCCCACAGGGTTCAAACCCTCTGCAACTCTCGATGTTATTTAGACCTGGAAATCATTCAATTCGAACATACATAGCAATATAGAGGTAAAGCATATTCACGAAATTTAACTTTATATCATATAAACTAGTGATCAGTGATACATCAAAATAACATTCATACATGAATTACAACACGATTTGATGGATAAACAAACTTATTTTCGGAAACAAGACAACATTTCTTTTATTGTAGTAAGATATAAATAACATGGAGAGAGTTCACCTGAGTCTTCTTCTTCTGGCTCCAAGTGGAACCGTCCTCCGGATTCGTCCTATCCCAGCCTTAAACAATGTTCTTCCATAACCAACACCATGATCTCTCAAGCAAGAAAGAGAATATTTGTAATCAAGTAAACAAGGGTTTCCTGAAGCTTGGGGAAGTGCATGAGGCACAAGGATACATCAGACTCAGTCAGGGATAATCTCAGTATAATAACTCTATCTCTTCTCCTCCTTAAGGCCTTCCCATAGAAGTCTATTTATACTTCTCCCAATTAGTTTTTTAGTTGGGAAACAGTTGGGCCATGGACAATAGGAGGTAATCAATAGGTAAAAACCGTGAACTCCACTCATAATTAAGGAAATGTAAATTTTTTAAGTGTTTGACACATATACGCAGGTTGGGTATTGACTAACCCGTGTGTACACGCTTTTTTCTCTGGGAAAAGTAGCATACAGTGAATAAAACACTATTTTTAAAATATTTGGACCAAGTCTGGAAGGAGGGGTTTCCCTAGGCCATAAACCAAGCATCACAAATACCAAGGGTGATAAATGGTGCTATAACAAGGGGCTTCCCCTACAATTGGGGAGATGCGAGAAAGGCTTAAATTGTTGAGGAAGGTTGATCCACCAGCTATCCGAAAGCAGAAAACATAAATCAAGCTCAGGAAGACAGTTGCAAATAAGAGTGTGTCCATGAGTAGCAAACTGTACAACACTCCACCAGATAGTACAAACACTAGTCTAACCCTGGACATATCAGCGAGTTTACCCTCTCTTGATTACAATATTGTGGAATGCATGAAGAAAACTCGTGCAAACATCTCTTTATTCAAGTTAGCTAAGATCCAAGGTCATAGGAATATTCTGCTATGTGCATTGGGGCAAAAATCCACAGACATCAGAACCTCTACTAGCAAGGGTGCAAGTGGATCTCTCGGTTCACTCACAACTATGCTCAACACACTTTGGATGGAAGAAGCAAACTCTATTTGCCCTCCATTCTTACTTTCATTTGAAATCTTTAACTGCAATGTTCACAACTGTTTGGTTGATTCTGGCACATCAACCAACACCATGCCACTCTCCATTTCCAAGAAAATCAATGCACAATGGAGTAAGACATCTGCACAAATCATCCAACTAGATGAGATGTGCATACTAGCCATTGGTGAACTTTGGGATGTGATCATTTGACTATCTCATGACGACCAAGTTCACCAGTGCATCAACATTGTCATTATTGACATACCAGAAGTGTATGGCTTACTGCTTAGCAGACACTGGTCTAGCAAGTTGAATGGGTACTTTGCTACAGACTGGTCACACTTGTGGCTTTCATACCAAGGCAAAAGAAATCAGATCTAGGTGTTATCCAAGAGATACATGAGACACAATGTCACTCCCATCAATGGTGAGAACAAACTGTTGGCTTTCGCAAAACTCATGTTCGGAAACTACCTCTTGGAAACATAGATGGGGTGTTATCTCACATAGCCATCTCCAACCCCACCAGACATGAAGTTAGGTCTCCTTCCTTTCCCAGCTGATGGAAATGAAATCTGTACAATACATTGTAACACTAGTAGCAGTAGCAGTAGCAACAGTGGTATAAGCACATGAAGAAGTTTGTGTATAGATGAGTTGCGGACCATGTATTTTGATTAATCAAAGACACATGATGGCTCTAGACCTAGGTGTGTCTTGATAGACCCGAAGCACATGAAACATTTGATCTTAAGCTGCTTGGAGTTTGAGTGCACGAACAACACTATTGAATATGAAGCACTCTTATTAGGCTTGCACAAGGCCATTAACCTCAACGTTATCAAGCTCAAAGTGGTAGGTGATTAAGAAATTGTGGTATAACAGGTACGTAACACCATACACTATTTATCACCTCATCTCAAAAGTTACCATCAAGAGGTATGGCGACTAATCTCTAACTTCCAAGCTTTCAATATCATTGTTGTGCCTATAATGCGTAATGCAACTACAGATGCATTGGTGAATGTAGATGCTAGGATGTCACTGCTTAGGGATAGATTTACTGTTGAAATTTTGTATAAGCCTTCTATCCCTGATAACATAACTAATCTACACATTTTTGACAATGATCAACAGATACTGCACTTCATGGCTAATGATGATGTCTTAAAGGACGTAGGGATTGAAAAAGATGAGCACGAGCAGTCTCTACAAGCCACAACTGATGACAAGAAAGGAAACCTCATCCCAAGAGTGTGGTATCTCTCGAAAATCTCTATGACTTGCAGATCCTCTTTCAATGGCCAAGGAACAACAAAACCCACAGTTCCACCATGATGCATGAATAGATAAACCTGAGAACAAAACAAAATTGAAATTTTGTTAATCTCGTTACATGTTACACACAACAGGAGTGGCAAGCCTTTTTCTGCTTGTTCAAACAGTACTGAGATGTGTTTGCGTGGACATATGATTATCTGAAAACATAAGACATGCAAATAATCCATCGTATGATTCCAATCAAAGAGGGGGTCAAGCCATTTCAACAGAAGTTGAGAAAAGTACATGTGTCACTTGAACCCCTGATACAAAAAGAGTTGACTATGTTGTTGGATGCATGGATCATTTACAAAGTTCGTAATTCCACATGGGTTTCTAACTTAGTTCCTGTACGAAAGAAGTTTGGGAAAATCCACTCATGCGTTGATTTCTGAAACTTGAACCGCACCTCAGACAATGGCAACTACCCTGTGCCGTCAATGGAGCATATTTTAATGACAATATCTAGGGTGGAAATGTTTTCCTTAGTCGACAGTTTTTCAAGATATAACTAGGTTCTAGTAGCTAAACCTGATAGACTAAAGACTACCTTCTGTACCAAGTGGGTTACGTTCACATACAAGAGAATTGCATTTGGGCTCATGAATGCAGGTGCAACCTTTCAGCACGCCATGGACATCGCCTTCCATGGATTCATCTGACAAAGGGTAATGGTGTACCTTGATGATGTGACTATCTTTTCCAGAAAATGGTCAGACCGTATATGGCATCTGAAGAAGATATTTTAGCGATGGAGGAAATACGAGATTTCCTTGAATCCCAAAAAGAGCGTATTTGTAGTGTCCGAGGAGAACTGCCTTGGGAACAACATTACCAAAAGTGGGATGAAGCTTGATCTGGACCGAGTTTGGATGATTACATAGATTCCTCACACAACCAACAAGAAATCAATGCAGTCCTTCTTAGGAAAGATAAACTTCCTCTTGAAGTTCATCTTGGATTATGCACAGATAGTGAAACCTATGCAAGACATGATTAAGAAGGATGCAATCTACAACTTGGGTAAGAGGGAAAATAATGCATTCACCCATATTAAGCAGACTATAGCAGATGCGCTTGCACTTTATAGCCCATATTTTAACCAAGATTTCTTGCTATACACCTTCACCTCCGACAATTCACTTACTACATAACTCACTCAAAAGGATGAGTTGAATGACGAACCTCCCATATCCTTCATGAGAGAAAGCGTGTAGGGACCTAAAACCAACTAACCCGTCATTGAAAAACAAGCATATGTAGTATGCATGGCGGTGAAACACTTTAGACCCTATTTGCTGAAGAACCATTGAACAGTCTTTGTGCCACACCCAGTAGTCCGATCACTGCTTGTACAACAAGAGCTGGGTGAAAGACGTGTGAACTGGATGACAAGCTCACAAGAGTATTATCTTGACATCAAGCCAGTTTACATTGTCAAGGGTCATGGTCTTTGCAAACTCACATCTGAAGCAGTCCATGCATAGGAAGAAGAAGAAGAAGAGATCTCAGGCTGGGAGTAAGAAATCGATATGTATGATGTAGAGTGAGCACCAACCACTTCACATGGAAACTCTTGGTACGAAAATGTGCACTAATACCTTGAGCATGGAACCATACCCTCTCACTTCTCCATGAGACAAAAGAGGGAACTTCGCCTCAAAGCTTTATCTTATCAATTGGTGCACGAAGTGCTTTATAGAAAGAATAGTAACAAAAGTTTTCTCAGGTGCCTGGGGGCACATGATTCATAGAAGGTCTTGCATGATATGCATGATAGACCAGTTAGGGGCCACTTCGCGAGAAATATCACTGCACACAAAGTTATACAAGCTAGTTTCTACTGGCCCACATTATTCAAGGATGAACACGCTTATGCCCGTAAGTGCTTAGTTTGTCAGCGATGCACTGGTATAACATGAAGGTAAACAACCCCATTGCACCTTGTTGCAGTAACTAAACCGTTCCAACAATGGGGCCTGAACATCATTGGCAAAATCTTCCCACATTCGTCAAAACATCATCGCTACATCTTAACATCTATCGATCAATTCACAGGGTGGACAAAAGCAGTTCTGCGTAAGCAAGTGAATGACTAGTAAGTCATCAACTTCCTCCAACAGAACATCATCTCATGATTTGGCGTTCCAATATCACTTGTGTTTGACAATGCAACTTACTTTTCATCTTTAAAACTTTATGATTTTTCATTGTAGTATGGTATTGTGCTTAAACACTCATGTAAGTACTACCCATAGGGAAATGGTCTCATAGAATCCAATTCTTTATGGGTTGATCGTGTCACACCCAAATCCTCTCTAAACACTTCACCATACTTCCTGGTTTATGGGAAATAATCCATCCTTCTGCCAAACATTTACTTTCCTGTCCTCTAATTGTCCTAATAATCCCAAGGAAAGCCTTGTCTGCTAATTCAGTTTAGGATGGACACACTTCACAAGTTTCAACAAGAAAGGATGAAAGCAAAAGAAAAATCCACAGTCCACCATAATCGTATCAAGAGATGGTTCAATAAGAAGTCTGCAGGGAACTCTAAATTTGATGTGGGTGACTTATTCTTGAAGTGGGATAAACCCCATGAAGACAAAGGCAAACATATGAAGTTCCAAGCCTAATGAATTGGTCTTTACATTGTTTGGGAGAAGCTTGGCCCACACATGTACCGTCTACAATCACATGATGAGAGGATTGACAAACTTTCTGTCAATGACCAAGATCTCAAACACTACTTTCAATAAGTCAAGGTCGCGCCTCATGCCCTGTACATAGTCTGTTTACTGCCTGTTGTCTTTTCGCTTTGCTTTACTATTTTTGTTTTGTTTTTTTTTGTTTTCTTAATATCATGCTATTTTTGGTTTTGTCAATAAGTGTTGACCTCTACTGAGTTCCGTCTTTTAAATGAGTATCTGGATGAAATCCAAAGAGTCTTGTGACACTGCAGCACTTAGCCAGTCCTATGTTTGTCTTCTTTGTGCTTGGTTATAACCTTTTGCCAATGAAGTCTTGACAGAAAATATGAGCCATCTGTAAGGGAAGCTCTTGTCCAACCATGAACCTATGTCCATAGTGGGAAACACCATGCCTATACTTAGCTTTCTACTCTGTTTGTTCAAGCTCATCCAACTAGTAGAAATGGAGAAGGGGAAATCTAAATGAGAGAACCTATATCAGAGGTCTTACATGCTTTTTTGAAGGAACAGCCTCTTCCGCTCTCAATAAGTCAGGATCCCTCTTCCACCCCAAAAATACATAAGTGCCTATGCACAATCCTCTTTTAAAAATACAAGCTGAAATAAGAGAAAGACTTCCTGCGTAGAGAGATGAAGCATGAAACTCCACCGAGGTATTGACCAGGCTCACTGGTAGTGGAGCAATGCGTGTGTTCATGTGTGACTTCACTGGGTACTTCCCAAGCCTACTGGTAGTGGAGTAAGACCAGAGATGAAAACATATGCTCTGAAAATTTTAAACTCGTGAGCCAATCTACCCTTCCTGATTTTGAAACACTGAGATAAAGCTGAAAATTGTTGTTGTGTTTGACTGAGTTGCAAAAACGTGAACCATGTATGTCCATGGGGTAAGTTGGAAATTTGAAGTAGCCTGCACAACGATTCAATACTCCCTGATGGACCAAGGCCTTGTGTTTTCAATGGACCAAAATAGACAAGCTCGTATTCAACCAGTGCGTCACCAAGTGTTATAGCGGCTACAACACCCTCCAAAATCTAGTTTGCATCCAATTTTAGGGCCTTCCTTGGTTTTTTTTCCTTGATGTTTTCAAACACTTAGACTCATCTCATGAGCTTGTGTCAAGTCTTTACACCCTCCTCGCTTGACTGTTCACAGGACATATTTTAGCATGTTGGTCACAATGTCATGCTTGCAGTCATGTTATGGCTATGTTCAAGGTTTTTCTTTGTGTGTACAAGTTGTATTCTCTATGTAAGCATATGTTACACTCACACATGAAGTTGTATGAAATGTCGCACAAGTGTCACCGCAGTCGTTCAATGATCTATCTCAAGTGTCACGCTTCTTGCTCGCACCCGTCGATCAATCACATTGAGCATATCTTGTCTTGTTGGTTCGATGTGTCTTGTCATCGAGTCATGTTGAGTGTGTGTTCACAAGGTCATGCATGTGTGAGTTCACTCATTCACACACTTAGTCATTTTGTTGATGATCTATCAACGAGACCACCCTCCACCTGTCGGACCTCCACTGAGTTGCATTGCATAGTCTCAGACCTCAGTGATCATGCACTACTACCTAGAATTGCGTAGAGCTTGAGGCTGCCTCACAGGCAGTCTGCACTGTGCAATCCTAGAATTGAATTGGCTGATTGTCACCTAGAATATCACAGAAGTGGCCCAAGAATCCATCTCAATCTGCACTACCCGCAAGCTAATATATCAAGCCTTGTGCTAGTCAACCAAAGAGTTTGACTGAGCAGTGACCCCGGGATTCACTCCTCCAAAAATTTGCGCAGAAGCTGTCAGCATGCCCACCTTCGCTCGCTGAAGAAACTACACATACATGAGGGATAGGAATCAGGCACCTGTCACTGCACTGTTGCCGAAATTTGTGTAGTTTTGTCAGCCAGTCCCTTTGTCAGCCAACCTGCTACTCCTCTTGAAAACTACATAGTTTTCTTGGGCTGTCATCCAGCTACTCGACACCTCGCTCAGCCCAAAAACTGTGCAAAAATGTCCTATAGGCATCCCTCCCAGTTCTGTTCACTTTTTGCCAGCAAGCTCCCGCAGCCCGCTCCCAGCCTTCCTAGAGAATCTGCGCAGTTTTCACTGCCAGTGTCCTCCCTGCTGCCCGCACTGCCTCCCTAAAAAAATTATGCAGTTCTTCCCTACAACTGAGCCAGATCCAGTAGATGGTTGCTGTTGTTCCGGACTTCCCATCTCAGCCTCCTAGTGACCTCTACGCAATTTTCCTTGATAGTGCCCCGAAGCCCACATCTTGGCCTGAAATGTGCTCTGCGCAGTTTGAGAGCCTTTTCCTCTCTCTTGGTCACCTGCACCCAAAAACCAAAGATGATGCATCATCGTAGACTAGGATATTTCTCGATTTGATGTCGTCTCATCATGAATGATTACAAATACATGTACATGGATGAGACATGGCACGACGACGAACATGATGAACAAGGAGCTCATGCTAGGAGACTTGTTCATGAATGGATGAACACATGAAGCATGCCAAGTACCAACGAAGGGGACACATGCATGTGCAACATCAAGAAAACAACAATACCATCAAAGACTCCACACACCTTGTCATGCGGAGGTGAAGCTATGATACACCAAGAGCACACTCATCACTCAGCAACACTGCAGCTTGACATGGACACCACCATCAACATGAACATACAAGCACTGTTGCATCAATTCATGTCATGAGTCATCTCAGCCACATCACTATTGTGGGACATACTATTGTAATCAATGTAATGTAATGTGGAAGTCCAGGAGACCCACATGTAAATTTGAAGAGTCATGTTAGTTGAAGAGTCATGTAAGTCAAACAATCATGAGGGAGTTGAAGAGTCACAAGCATCAAGCTCACCCTTGGCTATATTTACCCCTCATTTGTACATGCAAAGGAATTTTCACCTTGGATCCTCCCACATAATGTTGAGAGTTTATAGTCTTTTCTTTGAGGAGTGAGCAGTGGCTCTAATGCCTCGCTATTGGGGTTAGTGATGTATGGTGTTTTATTGTGTCTTGGAACTTTTGATTAATTCATAAGCTTGTTAATAGGCCACCACATTTTTACAGATGTATTGTATTCATTTGTAAGACTATTCTTTGGATGCTTGTAATGCATGTTGCTTTAACTTGTATTAAGATAGTTGAACTATTTCAGTTGTTCTAGTACATATGATATTGGAAATGTGTTGTAACAGTTGTTAATGTTGTCTCTCCCATATGGACTATTTTTCCAGACACTCGAAAGATTCATTTTCATAAACTTGTTATAACGACCATCGCACTGGTGTGGACTATTCCACTGGGTGTTGTACGTGCTATCTGTTCACCTTGTGTTTTGTGATTTCCACATCCGTGTGGACTACTCCGTTGGAAGCTGCACATGTCTTACTGTTTTGTGTGCCTCTAACATAGTTGGGACTATTCCCTTTCGACTTGAGACTCACTCTCACCCTCTCCCTCTGTAGTGAAAGAATCTTGACACAAGTGACACTAAGCACTCACCAAGCACTTGAACCTTGTTGTTTAAAGACAAAGTAAACCACTATCATGTGCCCATGAGCAAGAGCTAAGGAAAATATTTAAGATAATGGTAACCAGGCCATCATACCAGATGGGATTCCCACACTAAATGGTGTGAGGTCTAGTTGGTACTTCATACTGGGGAGATCCCCTAAATGTTGGTGGGTCCAACACCATCAACAGGTGTTTAGGGGACTAAAGGTTGACGGAACATTATGTTTTTTCATGGTCCTCACAATCCTGTCTTTCGTCCCTTGGATAAAAGGAAGATGCACCCCTAAAATATGATCTTTGGGGTCTTGTTTAATCATAGGACCTTTCCTAGCTTTAAGGAAATCGTTAAAACCTTGGTGCCTACTATATCCATTATTATTGAAAACATTAAGGAGATGTGTTTTCTCATTTCTAAGTTGGTTTTCGTAAAAAAGTCTCATTGCATGAGTAGCTAAAGTGTTGACAACACCCAAATTTTGAGGAGAGAAATTATGGGACTTGGCATGAAGATATTGCTCAGTATGAGTTTTCTTTTGAAAAAGTTCTCAGAAAATAATTTAATATTTAATATTTAAAAATTAATCTCATAATTGAGAGAATTTACCAAAATTTGAAAAAGTAATTTAATATTTAAAAATTAAAAATTAAAAAATACCTTTTTTAATATTTGAAAATTAATTTTATAATTAAAAGTGTACTTTAATTTATAGATATTTTTTATTATTAGAATGGAAAATATGGGTTGTATAATTTGTAAAATTTAAATATTAAAATTTTTGAAAGTTAAATTTATTTATGTTTTCTAAATTAAAAAAAAAAAAAACAATCTTTCAAAATTAAAAATTATGTCATAAAATTCTTGAAAAAAAGAAGAAAAAAAGCTGAAATATCTGTTAATTATACTGCGTCATATTAAATTGAGTGTTTTGAATCACCTAGCTGAACAACTCACTACATGTTTCGAACAATTTTAAATTCACCAAACTTCATGAGATATTGTTGAAGCTAAATAAGCATATAGAACGTTTTCTATTTAGCATCAAATTTTACCGGACATCAAAAAAAGTTGGAATTCAGAATTTTTTTTCCAAAAAATATTGTATTATGAGTGTTTGAATCATGTTTTTGATGGTGGAAATGGATTTAGCACCTTAAAAAAGAAACAGGCCACCTAAAATCTTGAAGTTTGATAGCAGTAGCCTGGATTTACAAAAAATCCTACCAAATTTTATCAAAATTTTATTGAAATTTCCTCCTACCAAATTTGAATGCTAGTTAGACTAGGACAACATAAACCACACCTACGAGGATTTCTATCATTTATTTCGTTATATAAATTCAAGGTCCTTTTACCTTACATGGGTCATGCCCGCTAGATATGATTCTATTGAGCTAATTTAATGTTTTTACATGGGCATTGTAGGTTGATTTGCATTCTCTACAACAAAATAAAAGATCTTGTTAATACAATTTGAGCACCAAGGTATAGAGGAAAGGCCATTAATGAAGGCTTCAACAACGAAACATAGTGAATATGAGTGGTCCATAGGTGTTTTCTTTGGGGTGTATTTATAGAATATGGTAAAATTGTTTGTCCATAGCCTCACATGATTATGTCATGATGCGTATTAGAGTACACAACAATATAATGATACCAGTTGATGGGTATTAGAGTACATCACAGTAAAACAGAAACATCACAAAAACAACATGAGACAACACAAATAGGAAGAACAAACTAAAGAGATAAAGAACAACAATGGAGAGAAAAAATCACTGACTTCTATTACATTGCAGGTCTTCCCTTTCTTGCATGCTTAGGCTGAGGCAAATTACAAATTTATAGAAGGTGGACAGAGCTCTAGAATTCTCTACATGTGTTTTTCATGAGTTACATAGTGATTTCTAGAAGTCAAGGGTGGTGGAGTTGGTTGGCGTCAGCATGGGTGGTGTCGTCAAGAGGTCGTTGAGAGTTGGGGTCTACGTGGATTTGTTTGGCTTCACACTTAACATTCTCCCACTTGAAGCTAAATGGAGTGTCCTAAATGAAGTCACACCAAGTCCTACCATGCTTCTACATAACTCATGTTTATTTCTTGGTAGAATATTAGTGAGCATATCAATAGGGTTTTTATCTGTATGGATATTTTCCAAGGATAATTGTCCTTCCTCCAAAACATGCCAGATCCAATGGTACCTTAAGTCAATGTGCTTGGTTTTTTAGTGACATGCTTGACTTTTTGCCAAGTGAATGACACTCTGACTATCACAATATAACACATACTTGCCCTACTTTATTCCTATCCCTCCTAGGAATATTTGCATCCATAACATCTCTTTACAAAATTTTGTTGCAGTTATGTACTTTGCCTTTGTTGTAGAGGGAGCTACTATTCTTTGTAGCCTTGACACCCAAGATACCATTTCACCTGCAAATGTATACAAATAACCTATAGTGGACTTTCTGGTGTCCATATATGCAGCCGTATCTACATTTTTAAATCCTTCAAGCACAATTTTATTATGACCAAAACATAAAAAATAATGATTAGTGCCCTTGAGATACCTCAAAATCCATTTTACTTCTTGCCAATGTTGTTTTCCATGATTAGAAAGGAAACTTATCACATCTCCCATTAAATATGCAATTTCTAGTTTTGTACATACCATGGCATACATCAAGCTACCATTTGCCGAAGCATAAGGAATATTTCTCATTTCTTCCTTCTCCTTGTCATCACTAGGACATAAATTAGTACTCAACATAATGTGGGCTGCAAGTGGTGTACCAATTGGCTTGGCATCCTTCATATTAAACTTGGCAAGCCCCTTCTTGATATATTTTTCTTATGAAAACTACAACCTTTTGTTTTTTTTGTCACACATAATCCTCATTCCCAATATATGTTGTGTTGGACCCAAATCCTTCATTGAAAATTTGTTTCCCAAATCTTTCTTCAACCTATTGATCATATTCTTATCATGCCCAACAATCAACATGCCATCCACATACAATATGATATACTTCCCTTGATCATACCTCTTGATATAGACACAATGGTCAACTTCCAACATGTTAAAACCATGTTCCAACATGAATGAATCAAATTTATTATACCATTGTCGAGGTGCCTATTTCAACCCATATAGGCTCTTCTTCAACCTGTGACCTAGGTATTCTTTTTCTTTTTCTATGAATCCTTCTAGCTACTCCATATAAATTTCTTCATCCAATGCACCATAAATGAAATAAATTTTTACATCTAACTATTCATATTCTAAGTTCAAAGAAACAAAAATACCAAGAATGACTCTAATGGACGACATTTTGACAATAAGTAAAAAAATCTCAATGAAGTCAATACCTTCTTTTTGGGAAAATCCTTTCACCACCAGCCTTGTTTTATATCTCTCCTTCTTTCCATCACCTTCATGCTTAATCCTATATAGCCATTTGTTTTGTAGGGATTTTCTAACTTTTGGGAGCTTTACCAACTCCCAAGTTTTATTTTTTAGCAACGAGTTCATTTCTTCCTTCATTTCTTTCTTCCATTCTTTACCTTTCTCAACTTTACAAGCCTCTTGAAAAAAATTAGGCTAACCTTCATCAGTTAATAAAATATAGTTCAAAGGAGGATACATCTATGAAGTCTTATAATGAGGCCTAGAAGATCTGTGAACCAATTGTTGTGGTGCATTATCAAGTTCAATCTGCTGTAAAGCTTCTTGTAAGGTTCCTTCTTCTTGATGTTCATCATTTTCCACTTATTGTCCTTGCTGCTCTTAAATTTGCTGTCCATTTTCTTTTATTGGTGGGATGTTTTCCTGTTGTTCTTCAAACATGTCAATAAATTTCTTGACCTCCAACTCACCTACAATTCTCTTAAACATTTCCGACTCATTAAATATAACATCCCTGCTTGTAAGAAATTTATGTTTGACTAGATCCTATAGACGATAACCAAATTCTTCATCCACATATCCCAAAAAAATGCATTTCATAGATTTATCATCTAGCTTAGTTCTATTTTCTTTCGGAATATGTACAAATTATTCACATCTAAATATTTTCAAATGAGAATAATTCGACTTCTTACTAGTCCAAACTTCTTCAAGAATGTCACCATCCAAGGTTGTAGTAGGAGATCAACTTATAAGATAACAAGTTTTCCTTATTGCTTCTACCCAAAAATGATTATCCAATAAAGAATTTGACAACATACTCCTCACTTTCTTCGTAATGGTGTAATTCATCCTTTCTACAACACCATTTTGTTGAGAAGTACCAAGCACAATCTTCTCATGCTTTATGCCAAACTTATTACAGTATTCCTTGAATGATTTTGAGCAATATTGTCCACCATAATTTGTTCTTAGGAACTTGAGAAATTTGTTAGTATCTCTTTTAACAACAACATGAATTTTTTGAAATATTTCAAACACTTCACTTTTACTGTTCATAGGGTAGGCCCAAACCTTCCTAGATGCATCATCTATAAATGTTACAAACTATGATGCTCTTCCCAATGACTTAATGTTGAAAGGCCCAAACACATATGAGTGTATCAATTCTAACAATTTTTCCTTTCTATAATGGCCACCTCTAAGGAATGAAGCCCTTTTTTGTCTACCATATATACAATGATTACAAAGATCAAGATTATAGGATTTCAAACCTGACAGTAAATTTTTACCAGGAAGGATTTTTAAGACCTTCTCGCTCATGTGACCCAAACACTTATGCCACATATTTGCTAATTTTCCTTCTTTTCTGATGGCAACCAAAGATGATTTTCCTAGCATTGCCTCCAATGTATATAATGTTCATATCTTGGGTCATCTAGCCACGACCAATGCTCCTTTGCCAATTTTCCAACCTCCTTTTCCAAATCTTGTGTAATAGCCTTCATCATCTAATCATCCCACAAAGATAAAACTCATGCACATTTCTAGTACATGCCTGACCTATTTCAACAATATATATTGTCCATCCTTCATCTTGATCTAGACATCTCCCAATCCAACAGTACTGCAAAATTGATTATTCCCCAAATGCAGTCTACCATAATCACCAAGAATATATGCAAAAAAGCTCTGTTTTCACGGGGTTACATCGTGAGATTCCTCGGAGTCAAGGATCCAATCAAAGTTACTACTAGATGTATATAAACATGCATCCTCTACTGAAATAGTAAATAATACATCACCATCTGTCACTATAGTAGTTGTCTCACCTTCATTTGTGTTCGATGACTTGTGATTTGTACTAGATGATTTTTTATAATGTGTCCTTTCTTCTAGACTCAACACTCTTTCTTCATGCGCTTGGTTTTTCCACAATGAAGGCAGATGAGCTTGCCCCTCCTTGATTTTGATCGACCTCTCGATCTTTATCGTCCCTTGTTGGTCTCGTGTTGGTCTCGATCAATTCTACTACGATGATCAGCTAGAGCTAGAGCTTCTCCTCCCTCTTTTTTCACAATTGACTTGCATCACAACTCCTCATTCATTAAACCACTGCTGACATCATCAAATTTCAAGGTCCCTATAGGTGCTGAAGTGCTCATAACTACAATTAAATTTTCCCACTTGTTTCACATTGAACACATTAACAAGATAACTCTAATTTCATCATCTAGAATTATTTTAATAGAGGCAAGTTGGCCAGGGAAAATTTCAGGGATGAAAATTTGTCTTAAAGTTTAGAAACCATGGTGAATCTTACTAGTCCCCAAATTGCAAATTATAAAATGTTTGTTGATATATTTCTGAAAACATGCAAATTTCTAATAGTTTTATATATAGTCTTTATACAATTTTGGCAAATTTTAAGGTAAAAAAAATTATGCTATAAAACTTGGGCGAACCATTTTTAGAAAAAAATGGAAATGGACAAATCTTTTGATTGGGAAAACCATGGAAAATTAACCCACTTGCGAATATTAGCCCCTAAAACTTTCCATGAATCTGACTAGTAATAATATTGAATTCATTCAAGTGCTCAGCAACTGAAGCAACCTCCTTCATCTTGATATTATAAATATTCTTCATCAAAAACACTTTTTTGGATGTCGTGTTCTTCTCATATAGGTCATGGAGCTTCTTCCATAATCCTTCTATCGTCTTTTCTCTAGACACACTGAAATATACATTCTTCGCTAGATATTGGCAGATTTTAGTAATCGCCTTTCTATCTAGCTTCTTCCATTCTTCATCCATCATCGATGAGGGTTTCTTTTCCATACCTTCAATCGACAAATATTGATATTTTAAAATCAATGTATCCTCCATCTGTGATTTCCATAGGGAAAAATTAGCCCCACTCTAATTTTCCATGTCCGTTAATATTGTTGTCTCCATTATTAATAAAATTCAAACCTCAAAAATCAAGTTTCCACTTACAAAATAAGACTTTAATTAATTTTCCTTGCCAACTTTTAAATAAAGGGCCAAAAATTGATTTATATAACAAACTATGAGGAAATAAAAAACTATATAAAAACTCCAATTTTTATGGATGGAAAGCAAAAAACATTTCCTCATGGTTCTTCATACTTTCATAAGCACTTGGGGTACGGTACCTCATACCTTTGACAACCCAATCATAATAATTATTATACTAAAAAAGCACAACTTTTTTTGAATAAGAATTCTAACATCCACCGACAATGATTTGATCATGTATAAAACTTTCTATTTCCACAGGTTCTTACGGGTTCTATTTGAATTTCAGTGGCTCCTTAGAAAATAATATCATCGTCCTTCTCATTTGCTAAAGATAGAAGATCACAAAATTCTCTAGAGCCTGCTCTTTTTTTAACAATTTAGCTGTGTTGATTGTTGGGGATTCAACCTCGGGGCAACCAGAAGACAAAGGTTCGAGCTTATTTATGTTGTTAATGGCTAGACATTTCTTGGAAAACTCACATGTGACCTCGTTGGATACCATGTCCCAGAGGTTATCACTTTCCAGAATCAAACACTCGTCTTCCTCTATTCTCTCCATGAAGCTCACCTTGGGCTCAGGCTCGGGATCTGATACCAGTTGATGGGTATTAAAGTACACAATAGTAGAATGATACTACTTGATGTGTAACAACCCTGGTTAAAATTCCATGTAAAAATATATAAGACCACGGTCATGGGACATGTATTCCAAGTTGAATGGTGGGAAAGACATCCTAGTGGGTGTTCATTTCAGTTAGTATGGATAAAGGAGATTGGAAAAGGCAATGGAAAAGGCTTTGGAGGGGCAAAGAGGCATTAATTGGCATTTTATTTATGAAATAATGGAAATTAGAAGAAAAAGAAGGAGAAAGGTCATAGGTTACATGTCAGGACAAAATTGAAGGAAAATAATGGAAATTGAATAAAATAGATGCCTCATTGATAAAAAGGTTTCGGAGGATTAGTGGGAAGGGTTTAGTCAGTGTAAGCTTGGTCAGTTCATTTTTGGAGCTCTCTCATTATTCTCTCTCTCATACTCTTTGAAATTTAGAGTTTTCTTGGAGTACTCTTGGAGAGTGTGGCATACTTGGAGTTTTGGAGCAAGAAGGAAAAGGAAGAGGAGGAAAGCGCAAGACGACATCGATATTAGTAGCTACAGTGAATTTGGCTTGCAGGAAATGAGTTGCATGTATGTTTTCCTCACTAATTTCAGCATGCATGGCACATGCATGTGGTTTCTTGGTTATGATCTGTCACCGATATGGATGATTTCCTGGATTAACAGTGGATTTTCCTAGCCTTTCCATTTCTTGGATAGCCATGGTGTTGTGGGTTTATTTTTCAATTTTTTTGTTGGTTCTCATGTTTCCTTTAGCTTGGTTTGAGTTACCAGTTCCTGGAAGCCCTGTTTGGACAAACGCTCTAGAAGCCCTATAACAGCTTGGGTTGAGTTACTAGTCATGGAAGCTTTGGTTGGACAAACACTCTGGAAGCCCGTGGTGGGTTGAATTACTAGTCCCAGAAGCCCGAAATAGGATGTGGGTTGAGTTGCTAGTCCTGGAAGCCTTAGTTGGAAAAAATGCTCTGGAGCCCTAGAAGGCTTCGGTAGAGATCAATCAAATGATTATTTTGTGATGTCTGACCATGAGGTGGAATAACTATTTGATGGTTTGAGGTGGTTGGCCCCTGGAATCACCGGATGGTTTTGGAATGACGTGTTATATGAGATCCCATATTCATGCTTGGAATATGGAAAAAGGTTGAATGACGGAAGAGAGAATTGGCGCAGCCATTCTATAGTTGGGTGGAACATGGTAGTCCTAAATCGGGTTGGGTTTTGCATCATTAATATGAGGTTATTTCTCCTTGTTATCCCATGAGTATTATACTGGTTTATATGTGGATTATATGGTTGTTGTTTCCTTGTCATTTCTGTTGTCATTATGCTAGATATGAATATGTATTATGACAGTGGCTATGTATGGCTCCCATCATGTTTTTACTTATATATGAATGAACAATGTATCTATGACCTAATGGATGAAACTGCAACTAAATTGATAAGGAACAAATTCCTCATAGCGAATCTCAGATAAGTATGAGACCCCTATGCTTAGATCTACCATTTAGACCTATAGATTGAATTGATGCCAAGTGTTTAACAGAATGTTAGTCTAGGTTGCGGATGGTCAGGCCTAGTCCTAGATTTTGTTTTTAGTTTATTAGTCTTTTCATCATGTGTTTAATGGATTCTAGGAGTTACAACAAGTTTTGGGCAGTGGCCAGAATTATAGGCTTGAAAAGTGCCTTAAATCCCTTAGACTTTGGCATGCCCATAGCATGGGAGCATCCAGAGGTTTAATAGCTTAAAAACTCAGTGGGACTCAGGGGTTGGTTAGCAGAAAGGTTGTGATGGTTCCTATGAGTCCTATTGTTGATGTTGAAGGTTTGTATGGTGTGTTTACATCGGTTCCACTTCCTTAACGTGACTTAGGAGGTCAAATCATATCATAGTAACTTCTCGTCACATTTTTATCCTGAGTTGGACAATTACTTGGGTAGATGTGGGAGGAGGATGTTACATAATGGTACTAGATCATGGTTTATCCCTTGGAATGGTTGGGCAGTGTGTTTGTCATGCATTCATGTCAATTTCACATGTGTTCCTTATGCTTGTAGTCCATGTTCTTATTGCATTTTCATGGCATTGATCATGGTTGTATTTAAGTCGCCATGTGAAGGTTGATGATGTTGTTGTGGGATGTGTTGTCATGAGTGTATGGGTGTATATGCATTGTTATGCTTGTGTGTGTCTATATGCATGCATTGTCATGGTTATGGTTATGCATGTATGATAGGTCAGACATGCATTGTGAAGTCATTGTATACAATTAGGTCATCATGATGATATTGGTTTGTTATGATGCTGATATGTTGGCTGACATAGAGCAGGAGATGCAGATCATTAAAGTTAAGTTGCAGCATTGGACCTCGAGGCAAGAGCATGTCGTCATACAAGTTTGTATGTTGCGCATGAAGGTATGTAGGTTAATTGGATTGTTATGTGCATTATGTTTATATGTATGTCTTTCATTCTATTCATGTTATGGTTACATACATGATAGATACTAGTTGATTAGTGTAGTCATATGCAAATGTGTCAGATAGTTATGAATGATAGTAACTTGTGGTTGTATGCATTGCTATTTTTTTTTTTTATGTTAGATAACTTCATGATTACGTTATATGATGTTCATGAGTATCTTATAGGTTAGCTTGTGGTTGTTATATGATAGTTAACTTGATGATTAGGGTTATTACTTTAAGATCTTGATGTTATATGTATCATACTAAGTTGGATTGGTCTATGAAAATGGTTACGGTTATGAAATTCAGGTATGAGTTAATATGTTGTGATATTACATCATACTAATCTTGATTGATTGTGCAGATATGATTATTATGTGTGAATGAAAATTGTTTGTGAGATTATGATGTGAACATGTCAGCGAGTTAATGTTATGGATATAGTGACCTTCTTTATGGTTGAGTTGATATGTCTTGAAGTTATGTTGTGCTAATCTGGATTGGTTGTGCAGACAAGATAGCCTCCCCTGAGATACATTAAGGTATGAGCTTGCTTATGTCGTCTCCTTTGTGTTTGAATGTTTGATTATGTCAATAATTTGGTGTTTGAGTGTTTGTGTCTATTATGTCACCTATATGTTTTTTGAATGTTTGATTACTTGAATGATATGAGTATGCGTCTATAATATTTCTTGTTGAAATGATCTTATTTTAAGATGATTATAATAATACATATGTGTTGAGACAACTGATATTTACTTGAGTGTAGTAGGTGATAGTTGTAGCATTATGTCTAATGACTATGAGTTGACTATGGATTATGACATGATTGTTAGTCTTGGTAAAAGTTGATTTTAAATTGATAGATATGATTGTCTTGATATTTGGAACATGTGGTTGACATGTGTGAAGAATTGCAGGAAACATGCTTGGTATTAGCATGACAAGGTAATAGTTGATGTGTTTATATAAATAATAGTTGGGTGATGTGGCAGTACATAGTAAGCCTCGATTGCAACAAGGTAAAAAGGTAAAACAAAAGGAATTTGGAAAGAATTCCTTTGACTATGCTTGGAAACCCTAATTCCAAAGGAGTGAGTGCTTTGCATATCAAAAGTCTTCTTAACCTTGATTTCATCTAATATGATGTGTGTATGTTCTATATTCTTGGACATGTATTTGACACATGTAACAGCTCGTGTCTAGTTATAACTAGATTTGTCAAAGGAATTGGAGTCCCTTGAGAGATGGCGTGGATGTGTTCGTTGAAAGGCAACATGCTTGGCACAACAAGGTAAGGTAACCAGTATATTTTTATTTTTATTTTTATTTTTATTTATACACTGACAATTATGTGTTTATGGTAGTGTGATTCCAGGAGTTGCATGGCAAGAGGAAGGCTTAGGTTGAGATTTCCTTTGGAAGCACTGGAACCATGGGGATTGTGTCATGGTGTTTGTTGTTAGTCTTGTGCTTTTGGTATTTTGTGATTTTCTTGCCCTTGATTTGTAGTTTTTTTATGTCTAATGCATGATTGGTTTTCATGGTTTTCTTCTTGTTTGTTTCTTGTGATTCCATTTTATGTTTTAAGAGTCTTTGTAATTGGTTAGGAAAGAGGAAATTTAATGGAGCTTGAGAAGAGCTGAATGAAACCCAACAGGTGATGTAAGGTCTGGTTGAAGCTTAGTGCATGTATAAGGATAGTTGAAGGAAAGGATATGATACCGTGTTGGATTGGTTGAGTCCATTGGAGTAAACAGAAGATGGCAGGACATTCATGAGAAAATAAATCAAGAAAGGTAAGGTGAATGGATTTGAGGCATCATATGCACTGGCTATGTTAGGAACTGTTGTTCTCGATGTTGCGCATGTGTTGCATGCATAAAGGGAGTTCTCTTAACCTTGAGCTTATGATATCTTGATTATGATGATGTCTATATATATACACATTTATGTATGTATGTATGTCATGTCTGAGAGGGTTATCATGGATCATGATTGTTTTATGATAATTTTTATATGTACACATGTATGTATGTATGTCATTGTCTAACTAGATCATTATTGTTTGATATTGATGTTTATATGTATATATGTGTATGTATGCATATCGTTGTCTGACAGGATCATGATTTTTTATGCTAATGTTTATATATATGTATGTATCTATGTATCTATGTCACTATCTGACAGGGTTATCAAGGATCATTCTTGTGGAGAAATAACTACTTATGAAGGTGAATGACATGAAGAGGTTCCTAGTTTATGAGGAATCAAGTGGAAGAGTAGTCATGACAAATATATGAGGTCAGTATCATGTGGTTATGAGTTGATATTATGTGATTATATTATGTCTATGTTATGGACAGGTTAAATCGAGGGATACATCAAAAAAATGAAAAGTAGTGTGGTATGCATGATGCTAGGACAAGCATGGATGGCAGAGAGACACTGAAAGCAACGTTTCTTGGTAGAGACAGTGTGGTTTTGGATGTGTGGTACTACTATTGTGCATATGTTGTAAATATTGCATCTATGATGTTGTGCACATGTGGTGCGGTGTATATATAGTGTGTGTACATGTTGTTTATTCAACGTTATGTACAGGGTGGTACATATAGTGTTGTGTGAATATTCCATATGCAGTGTTAGGTATAGATTGTGCTATCTACATGTTTGATATGTGGTGTTGTGTACATATGTATTGTGCTCATGATTGATATGCATATGGTGATGTGCGCATGTTGGATATGCAGTGCTATGTACATAGGGTACTATTTACATATGGTGTTGTGTGCATGTTGTACATTTGTTACTATGTACATATGGTGTTGTGTGCATGATTGTACACATGGTGTTGTGTGCATGTGGTGTTGTGTACATGTTGTACATATGGTGTTGTGTGAAGGTGGTGTTGTGTACATGTCATGCATATGGTGTTGGGTACATGTCGTGCATGTGGTGTTGTGTACATATGGCATTGTGTACAAGTTGTATAGGTGGTACGATGTAGATGTGGCATTGTGTACATGTTGTGTAGGTAGTGTTGTGTACATGTGATGTTGTGCACACGTTGTGAAGGTGGTGCTTTGTATAGGTGGTACTATGTGCGTGTTGTACATATGGTATTGGTGTACATGTGGTATTGTGTGCATGTCATACATGCTGTGTTGTGGGCATGAGGTACTATGTGTGCGCATTGTATAGTCATGGTATCATGACATGTGTATTCATTATGTTGTGCTCTGTGTGCATATATGTATTGTGTGGTGAAGTACACAAGTTGTAGGCGTATGTATTGTGTTTTGTTGTACACTGTGTGTAGGTGTATGCATTGTGCGGTGGTGTACAGCGGGTGTAGGCACATGTATTGTGTATTGTTGTGCAGTAGGTGTAGGTGTATGTGTTGTGTGTCTGGTGTAGATGCATGTATTGCATGGTGTTGTATGTCATGTGTGGTTGTATGTGTGTGATGCACATGGTTGAGGAGAAGGCACTGGGTGTTTATCAGGTGTTGTAACCGATCCAGAGGGCATACAGAATAAAGATGAAGGTAGAAGATAAGGATTGATTAAAGGATAAGTTTCAACATTTTATTTCAGTTTTATTATGCATGTGATTTATGATTATGGTATATTCTAATTACATGTGATCTATGATTCCGTTTTATGATGATTTCATGTGATTTATGATTATGATCTATGATGGTTGTGTTTAGAGCTAACCTGGTGTGATATGTTTATACATGATGATTTGGTCAAAGATGCTAGTTTGACTTATTGTGATAGGAAGTGAACAAAATTGCAAGTGTGCCTTATTGATGAGATACCAATGAGGTATGATGTGAATTTATTTCGATTTATTTTTAAATCTAATGGAAATTATGTGCTTGGTATAGGAATGCATGAACATGCTCGGTTGTGTGGTTGAAAACGACTGCAAGAATTAGCAGCAACGATAAAAGGAATTGGAAAATGTAGCAGTATGTTGGTAAAGTATTTAGGAGTAGGGCCATTATGGGACACTAGTACCCAATAGTGTCCATTGATGGCCACGATCATGTTACGACTGATATCATGGTTTGAGGAAGGTATATGCCTTGGTTGTTTGACTTTCCAATGCAAGGAAGCCTTGCCAAGGGATGGACTGCTTAGGATGGGAGTGCTAGTGGAACTTGAAAGGTGTACAACTGCACAGAAGCGGGTGACATAATTTCCCAAGGGACTGTGTAGAAGAGAAGGGAAGGCCATGGATATATATTTTTTGGTCATTAGCATTTCCAATTGGAATCAAATGCACAATGGGAGTGTGCCCTGGAACAATGAGTTGGTAACTATTTGTTGAGAGGATGGGTAGCGCTGGATTGCAACGCTGGACATTGATGCAGTTTTGAATTTGGCATTGGATTCTGGACTTCTTGAAAAGCAGGTGAATCGTGGTATTACTTTGAGGATGGAGGTGTGAGCCTTTGGATTCTCTTGTTGCGGATGCACGCATTGTATCCTTTTATTTTCTGGTTGATAAAATGTGCATATGTGTATATGTGTGTATTATTGTAAATAATGTATTGAGTTGGATTATAAAGCTCCATAGACAGCATGATTATTTTTTGGGTGAAGAAAATATATATGTATGTATATGTGGTTATGATTGTAAATACAGTAATGAGATGTGTTATAAAGCTCTAGTGAATGGTATGTTTGTCATGTTTTAGCGAATGGTCATTGTAAATACTGCAATGAGCTATGTTAAAAAGCCTCATGGGAAGTATGTTTTATTTTTAAAAGCCTTGTTGGTTATAGGTGTCATCAATCACCGAGGACATTGTTCCCCCAAGGGGGAGGGCTCTGTAACAACCTTGGTTAAAAACCCATGTAAAAATATATAAGACCACAATCATGGGACATGCATTCCAAGTTGAATGGTGGGTAAGACATCATAGTCAGTGTTCATTTCGGTTATTATGGCTATAGGAAATTGGCAAAGGCAATGGAAAAGGCTTTGGAAAGGAAAAGAGACATTAAATGGAATTTTATTTATCAGATAATGGAAATTAGGAGAAAAGGAAGGAGAAAGGTCATAGGTTGCATGTGAGGACGAAATTGAAGGAAAATAATGGAAATTGAAGAAAATAGAGGCCTCATTAATAAAAAGGATTTTGAGGATCAGTGGGCAAGGTTTCGTCAATGTAAGCTTGGCCAATTTAGTTTTGGAGATCTCTCGTTATTCTCTCCCTCTCATACTCTTAGACACTTAGATTTTTCTTGGAGCACTCTAGGAGAGCATGGCATACTTGAATTTTTGGAGCAAGAATGCAAAGGAAGAGCAGGAAAGTGCAAGAGGACATTGGGATCAACAACTAAAATGGATTTGTCTTGTAGGTACCGAGTTGCATTTATGTTTTCTTCACTAGTTTCACCATGCATGGCACATGCATGTGGTTTCTTAGCTATGATCTATCATCGGTATGGAGGATTGTCTGGATTCATAGTGGATTTTCTTAGCCTTTCCATTTCCTAGATAACCATATCGTTGTGGGTTTATTTCTTTGTTTTTCTGGTCGGTTCTCATGTTTCCTTTAGCTTGGGTTGAGTTACTAATCCTGGAAGACTTGGTTGGGAAAACACTCTGGAAGCCCTAGGAAGATTGAGTTACTAGTCCTGGAATCCCTCGTTGGACAAATGCTCTGGAAGCCCAGAATAAGATGTGGGTTGAGTTACTAGTCCTGGAAGCCTTGGTTGGAACAAATTCTCTAGAGCCCTAGAAGGCTTGGGCAAAGGCCTATCTGATGATGCCATGATTATTTTTTTATGTCTGACCGCAAGGTGGAATCACTGTTATATGGGTTGAGGTTGTTGGCCTTTGGAAGCCCTGGATGGTTTTGGATTGATGTGTTTTATGATATCCCACATTCATGCTTGGAATATGGCACAAGGTTGAATGGATGAAGAGGGATTTGGCTTAGCCATTCTACAGACAGCTTGAAAGTGGTAGTCCCATATCGGGTTGTCTTTTGCATCATTAATATGAGGTTATTTCTCCTTGTTATACCATGAGTAATATACTGGTTTATTTGTCGATTATATGGCTATTGTTTCCTTAGTATTTTTGTTGTTAGTGTGTTGGTTATAAATATGTATTATGAAGTGGCTATGTATCGCTCCCATCATGTTTTTACCTGTATATGAATGAATAATGTATCTATGGCCTAATGGATGAAACTGTAGCTAAAGTGATAAGGAAACAATGCCTCATAGCGAATCTCAGATAAGTATGTGACCCCTATGCTTAGATTTTTCATTTACACCTGTAGATTGCATTGATGACAAGTGTTTGACAGAACGCCAGTCCTAGTTGGGGATGGTCAGGCCTAGTCCTGGAGTTTTTTTTTGGTTTATTAGTCTTGTCATCATGTGTTTAATGGATTCCGGGAGTTACAAAAATTTCTGGGCAGTGAGCGGAACTCCGGGCTTGAAAAGTTCCTTAAATCCCACGGACTTTATCATAGGTCTACTGGAAATAGTCCCTGGACATAGTCATGCAAGCTTGTGCTGCATGTGGGAGCATCAATAGCTCTCTAGATGCAGGAATTCACATAGCATGGGAGCATCCAGAGGTTTAATAACTTAAAAACTTAGTGGGACTCAGGGGCTAGTTAACAAAAAGGTTAGGATGGTTCCTTAGAGTCATATTGCTGATGTTGAAGGTCTGTATGGTGTTTTTCCATCAGTTCCACTTCGTTAACGTGACTTAGGAGGTTGAATCATATCATAGTAACTTATCATCACATGTTTATCCCCTGTTGGTCAGTTACTTGGGTAGATGTGGGAGGAGGATGTTACATGATGGGTATTAGAGTACACAAGAGTAGGAAAAAACCATCATGGAAAAAAAAGGAGACAACACAAACAAGAAGAACACATTAAAGAGAGAAAAACAATGAAGAAAAAAAATCACAGACTTCTATTACATTGCAGGTGTTTCCTTGCTTGCATGCTCAGGCTGAGGAAAATTACAAATATATAAAAGGTGGACAAGGCTCTAGAATTATCTACATGTGTTTTTCATGAGTTACACATTGATTTCGAGAATTCAAGGGTAGTGGAGTTGGTTAGCGAGCAGTGGAGTTGGTGGGCATCGTCATCGACGGTGTTGTCAGGAGATCGGTTAATATTGGCATCAATGTGGCTTTGTTTGGCTTCACACTTAACACGCCAATGACATTCTTTTAAAGGGGAATTTTTCTTCAGACCTTTGTCGTCTATTTAGACGCTATTAAATATCTCCATATTTCATATTTAAAATTATCAAAAATCATTATATTTCATCAACCACCTATTGCAAATTGACTTGTGTAGTGGAAAATGCTCAACAACAGAGTCTATTTCAAATTTAATTAACACGTCTACAGAAAATCCTTTGCAGTATGTTTCCAATTGTAGAGTTAACGGACCATACATTTAGTCAAAGGTTTTTATGAAAATGGAGGAAATATAACTCTCAAATGCAACCAAGAGATATGGGGAACAATAGACAAGTCCTTTTCAATAACACAATCGGTTAAAATATAAAGAATGGTACAAGTGTGAAATTGTTAGCATGTGTTTAAACATAAGGTTTAAGCTTATACTAATGTTCTACAGATGCTCACACAGATGTATGTTGCCTTGCTGAGGATGAAACAATGCTTTGAAATATTTGCAGGTAGTCATAAGACATTCTTAAAATTATGCTTCCCCTAAACATGCTCTTACTTGATAAGAAGCTATAATGATTAAATGTAACGGATATTGGTGGGTCCTATAATAGCACAATTTAAATGAATGTATGTTTTGGATCTGCTAACCTTGAACAATATAATGTATACAATAAGAAAGGAGTAAAATAAAGTGAAGCTAAATGCTTGCCATTATAAGGAAAAATCATGCTACTTTATCTCAATGCACAAAAGAAGTTAGACGCAAAGAAAGCACCACACATAACTAGATGTTATGAGATAATTCAGTTGAGCAGAGAACAAATAGGAGCTAGGAACGAATACCATGCCATTTGTTGTTGTTCGATTTCCATTTCCACTGCTAGACCTCCAAGCCACTACAATCACTACCTTTGTTGTCTCTTTTTACACCTTTATAAATAAATGCACACCAATTGTTCCTAAAACACCGCTATTAAACAACCGTGTTCTTCTCTGACTTTGATTACTAACTAAATATTGATCCAAATACCGCCACAGAGATCCAACATGATAGCCTCCAAGTTTTGTCTAATCTCTTGTGCACAATATTATTCCTTCCTACAAGATAAAATCTAGAAGAAATCAATCTAAAAAGAGTAATAAAAAAGGAAATCCAATTTTTTTTAATATGTGGATCTAAATCTTAATATTTGACAGTTAAAAATCAAGCTAAAAAGAGTAATAAAATAGGTAAATAAAAAAACTTATAATATGTGGATCTGAATTATAGTATTTCACAATTAACTGATTGCTAATGCACATTGATCTGTGATAGTTCCTTCGAACTATTCCTCTAAATGTTAAAAAAAATAAGAAGAATAAAAAATCAAATTTTTTAGCTTTATCAAGAAATATGGATACACTAGCTTTTTAACTAAAGACAATTTTCTTTGCAAAATTTATCAACAAACAGGTGGAATATGAAAAAATACACCAAAATGCAACCCAAAAGCCAAAATAATCAAGGTCACACACTTTCCATGCAAGTTTTCCTAATTCAAGTAAGTAAAAGACATCTGCAAAATGCAGATCTTAACAAATAAAAAGTGACAAGAAGGTCTCTATTATTTTCCTATTGAAAACCCAATAAAAGCACGTCTAAATTCTATTCCTTCTTCCGACTAACTGATTGCCTTAAATTTTTTATATAATTAAAGAAATTTTAAGTAGAATGACCAAAATTGTTAACTGGGAAATGTAAAGTGCTAAATCAATCATTTTAGAAGATTTCAAATCTTCAAAATTTGGAAATTGACACTCTGGAACAAATGAAAGTTTCAGCAAGAAATAGCTAAGATTTTATGAAAGCTTCAGCAAGCAATAGAAAAAAGTGTGATATTTCGAGTTACTGACACTAAAAAATCGTAATTTGAACAGTAATTTAAATGTTCCTCTTCTTTTCATGGAACTTCATAAAAAATAGAGTCCTTCACATTTCACGCTCCAAAATTCATCAAATCTCAAGGAAAGAAAATCAGATCGAAGCCATCATAGTTTTCAATGTCTAAATTTATGGAATGCAACTCCATGAGGTAAAATAAATCTGCAAAGAAAACAACGGAGAAATTCTTCACCTCTGCGGCTACAAAATGTATGAAAATATAGCTCCAAATTCTACAAAACATGCCCTGTTATTTTCTATGGATGTCCTCGTATTCAATTTCAAGGAATTATGGCTGATTTACGCAAACTTTGTGGATTTAAACTGAAATCATGGTTCGAAACCAAGAGAAAATTAATGAGGTTAGTACTCCTGAAGAAAATTCTTTTGCCTATTGTAATCAATGTATCATCGAGGACGACCAACTCCTACTGTTTGGAAAGGTAGCCCCTAATTATAGCCTCTCTAATTAACTGGAATTGAAACCATTATAATTGTATTAACATGCCACCATTTGGGGATTGTGTGGAGCCACTCAAGGGGTGATTTAATTTCGGAAATCCCCCATTTCTCAGAATCTTCCCTCAGTTGATATTTCCCCTTCCATCTGATTCAGGTCATTCTTGGGCACGCCACCCCTCGCCTCTCCCTTCCCCCCACCAATTTGGTGGGAAGTGACCTTGAATTCTTTCATCAATCTCATCCCCTGGAGATGGTGCCACTCCCCATTCACACTTCCTTTTATTTCTTGTCTTCGGATCAGCCCAAAATCTACTATGAAACACTATTCACAGGAAAAGGAAGGGCCACATCAAAACTTATTCTTCGAAGACATAGGATGATATTTCTAGGAATTTATTGGATAAACTTGACCTACATGAGGTTTCAATCCTCCATGAAACTGATTCACAGGCCCTTAGAGAATCTATGCTCGTTATATATCCTCTTCCATGAATATTTTGTCCCTCAATTTAAGGGGATTGGGGGATGTCCCTAAGAGAAACTCCCTCAAACATGTCATTTATTTTTTTATCTCCAGGGATCATCTTGATTGAGGAGACCATGCTATCGGGTGACTGGGCACAATCTTACTTTCTCAACATATGCCATTGATGTCATTTTGTCACTACTCATGCAATCAGACTCTTTGTGGGTCTGTATGCCTTATGGAATCCTTTAGTGGTTTACCTCTTCGATTTTAGAATTTTTGTACGAATCTTACTGATTGGTTTCATAAGGGTATCATAAGACAAAATTCCCATCCTAAACATCTGATACCCCATATGATTCCAAATCAAAATTCTGGCATAGGATGGATGATTGTGGTTGTTCAAAAATGCAACAAGAAATTCTCAATTTGATTTTGCCTTGATTAAATTGAGAAAATTTGAATTTCCACATCAACAGAGTAATTGGATGATGTTAACTTATATGACATGGCTTGTGTCACCCAGTTTACTCAGCAAATTCAATTTGGATAAGATAGAGTTTAGTTCTTCATGTGTGATTGCTAATTTGTAGCAATCAAGATTAGTTATCTTAGGTTGTTTTCAATCTATCCAAAATAGCTAGTGCATGAGAAAATTTGAGTTACCCAGTTGAGGCGGAGATTCTAAGGCAGTGTAACATCAGTTGTAAAATAGTCTTGAGTGTACAGGTGTTGCATACAGTCAAATGATCAACTTAAAGGAATTGCGAAATTCAGTTGAGGGAATTTCGTAAATAATAGGTGCTAATTCCTCAAGGAATAACATGAGGAAATAGGAGCTCAAGCTGAGGAAAGTTTTGACTAAGTCTAGGTCAGAGGCCTTCAGTGAGAAGAGAGATAGGTTGTACACTTGCAGGGTGAGCTTACTTGAGAAAATAAATTGCAATACATCTCTATTTCATTTTATTAATGCAAGAGGCATTGGGGTTTTTAGCATATTACTTTCCCCAAATAAAAATACTTGTTGCATGTGTGTTATTCCTTCTTGCATGTCTGATTTTTTTCCAAAATTGTGAAATAATGTCTACAGAGAAGTAGTGTAGATCTGTGTCTTGTGATTTTTATTAATACTTCATGGGTAGTTGCAAATATAAAATCTAATTTCTATATGATATTAGAGTTGGATTCACATTAGAGCAAGAAATTCAAAGTTATTTCCCAGAGGTTCGGATTTGAAGATCAGTGTAGCAAGATTTCTTTAGAGCTGAGAAGATGGCCTTCAATGGACTAAGGCTAGAATATGCCTTGGAAGTCACCTCTATTTTTTTTGCATGGAAGGACCACATGGAGGAAGTATTGAATGAAAATGGGTTGATAGAATACATCAAGACAAATGTTGCAAAACCCTAAGTATCTGATCCCCAAAATCTTTCTCAGTGGAAGAAATATGTAGCCGAGGCAGAGAGAATAATCTTAGAGGGAGTATGGGATTATATTATCTCGAATATCCATGAAAAATAAACCTTGTTCATGATGTGGAAACCACTAACATAATTTTCGAGAATATTAGTGACCTTATGAATTCAACACTCAAGAATAAACTTCGAAGTAACAAGATGCAAAAGAATGACCAATTCTCCAATATCTGAGCAAGTTTACACAGTGTCATGATGAACTTGGTGGGGTCGGTATTAATGTCCCTAAAGGATACTTGGTAACCTTAGCCCTTCTAGGGCTTCTCAACAGCTGGCACAACTATCAAGATTCAATGAATTAGAGGGAGAAACTTCCGAGTTGGGAGCACTTATATCTGACTTGGTACAAGAGGAAATAAGGAAGAATACCAGATATGGGACTTCATCCAAGGACAAGGGTGAAGAAAAATTTACATTGGCTAGAAAGGCAAAGAAGGTAAAAGGGAAGAAATCCCAATACAAACCAAACTCCAATCAAGGGGGCAAGAAGAAAGATCTATCAAAAATTAAATGCTTCCATTGTCATGAATTTGGGTAGTATGCCACGAATGATCACGGTGGATGTTGGTGGCCACACACTTATTCCACTCGGATCCCCATCACTGTCTTTTCTAGTTTTTCAATTTCCTTAATTGTAGCACAATTTACTATTTTTGACAGTTTTTGGGTCCTAAACTTCCAGAGCCGTTTTGAGGCCCTAAACAATGTTTTTTGGGAAAATTGGGGCCAAAAACAATGTAAGTGTAGTGTTGGCCAATGAGAAGTTTTAGTCCTCAGATAGATATTTCTAACGAGGTATTGTGAGTGTCAAACGAAGATCTTATGCCAAAGTTACGACCCCCGGAAGTTGATGTACCAATTTACCCAAACAGGGTCCATAGTTTTGGCGCTTCATCTCCTAGGGTTAGGTTTTTGGATGTTTAGGGTTTTCCATTGTTTCTTAATAATAAATAGGCCTCTGACCCTCATTGTAACGCATTTCAGAGGCATGTAGCTGCCACACCTCTTCTTAGAGATAAGCTACCATCACTTGATCTAGTCTTATTCCCATTCTGTTTGTAAGCATACTTCAATATTTGATATTAATGAAATGAAGTGTTATTTATGTTGCATTTATATATTTAGTGTTATATCTATAATTTGTTACATTCTTGTTTAAATTCAGATTAGTGGTATCAGAGCGGTCTGCTTTTTCTCTGTTTTTTTGTTTGCATGTCCCCGACAAGGTCAAGATATAAGGAGTTAGGGCTTGAACTGGTCAAACCTTTGCAAGACCAACCTCGCAAATCCCGAAGGTCTCCCATGGGGGAAAAAAAGAAAGAAGAGGGAGCAGGAGATCCTATCAAAATATTGCTTGAGAAGGCCCTCAAGAAACAAAGGAATGTGATGATGGATAACTTTACCGAGATCCTTCAATGGTTTCCCACCAGCGGTGCATCCACATCCAGCAGCCACTCTAGAGGCACCACTCTTTTTAAGGTACAAGTAAACTTTGACATCCCCATATTTGAGGGCTAAATAGATGTAGACGCCATAGATAAATGGTTAAATCTTATAGAAGGGTATTTTTTTGTTCATGATTTTTCTAGCTGAGAAAAGATTATTTTTGCTCTTCTCAAAGCCGCCCCCCATGTTAAGGACTAGCGGGAAACCTACAGTGAGCAAAATGATGAAAGTACGCCCTCACTGTTTTCAGCCGCACCCACTTGGAATTCATTTCAGGACACCATCAAGGAGTTGTACTACCCTGTAGGGAGATATGAGGATAAATACATAAAGTGGACCACACTACAGCAGGGAAGGGACCAAGATGTGTCAGTGTTTACCAATGTTTTTCATACCATTTGCATGAAGTTGGCTATCAAGGATTCTGAGAAACATTTGGTACTCAAGTATCGTGGTTGCCTACAAAGGTACATTTAGGATGAGATGGATTTCCTGGACATCTCCTCACTTGGCACGACATATCGATACACTGTCAAGCTCGAGTAGAAGCTTAAATAGAAGTAGTGAGACTTTGGATCTACGAATCCGAAGCAAGGAAAAGGTGCCCCCAAAATAGAGAACAAAGGACAATGCCAAGGCAGGGTGACCCAAGACAACCCATTGAAGTCACAAGAAAATAACAACACAATGGAGTCAATGAAGGACACAAGAATGTGGTGTGAGTTCCGTAAGAGCCCCACTCATAACACAAGTGAGTGTTGAGCCAAGCAGTCACTGGTGGCCAAGTTGAAGGATTCAGAATTATATGCATGTTCTGACCTTGAGTCAGAACTCGACAAGAGGAATGATAAAGGGAAGAAGATTATTGATGTAGAGCCTAGTGCCACTGTTGCCACCACCAAGATCCAGAAGAATGATGCCGAAGATCCATAGGAGGGGGAGCGTCTCTTCCACTCACAGATTTGGGTGAAGGGTTTACCGCTGCAATTTATTGTCGACAGTGGGAGCCAAAAGAACCTCATTTTAGTAGAGGTCGTGAAGTGGTTAGGTCTACTAACTACACCACACCCGCAACCATACAATATTAGGTGGCTTCACCAAGGACGAGATCTCTGAGTCAACCAGCAGTGTCACCTTCCCTACAAAATCAAGCCCTTCACAGATGAGGTATTGTGTGATGTTTCTCCTCTTGACATTTGTGATGTATTATTAGGACAACCATACTTATTGAAGTGACATTATTTATATGAGTATAGACCTCACTCTGTTAATATTTCTTTGGGTAATAGGTTATACAAGATATCAAAGGTAGCCCCATCTACCACCACCTCTTTGATCTATGTGAAGCAATGTAGTAAGATCATCTCCGAGACCAGGAAATTTATTTTCTTTCTTGTTTGCTCTCAAAGTAAGGGGAAGATCATAGCCACATCTATTTCCCCCAGGAAGGGTTCCTCGACGCAGTAGAAGGAGGTGGATAAGGTCATGAAAAAAAATAGGGACATCTTCTCCTCACCCAGAGGGGTACAATTGCACTGTCAGATCAAGAAGTTCATTCGATCTTACTCCCGAAGCACCTCTACCCAATGGGTAGATATATCATCACTCCATTGTGTAAAATCCCCAGTACAAGCATCGAAATGATCAGCATCGGGTGCCACACAAGTTTGAGGTGGACGACAAAGTTTGGTTACATTTGCAGAAATAACATCTTACCAAAGCCCATCGGAAACTCAGACCACTTCAATATGGTACTTACACCATTACCAAGGTTGTGGGAGGCAATGAATTTAAGCTCAAGATTCCCCCATTCCTTGGCCTACATCCAATATTCAATGTGGACAACCTTCGATCATACTTCTCACCATTGTTGGACACATTATAAATTGTAGAACAACTCACACCTACATAGTTAAATCCAGACTGCATGGAACAAGCCACAACTGATCAGATCATGGACACACATATCAAGAACACTTGACAACAAAGGATCCAAGTATGTTGAGCTATAAAAGCAGGCCAACTCTTTCACCAGGGCAAGTGGCTCAATAGGGACCAAGCTAAGCAGAAGTTTCCTCATCTAATGGAGGAACTCAATGCAATGGGGACCATTGCTTCCTAAGGGGCAAGGAATAATCCAAGTGGATGTCAGTGGCCACCCACCTATTCCACTAGGACCCCCACCACTATCCTTTTCATTTTTTCAGTTTCCTTAATTATAGCACAATTTACTATTTTTGGCAGTTTCTTGGGTCATGAATGTTTGGAGATGTTTTGAGGCCCTAAATGATGTTTTTTGGGAAAAACAGGGCCAAAAAGAGTCATAAGCTAGTGTTGGTAAGTTGGAAGTTGTAGTCCTCGGATAAATATTTCTAATGAGGTATTGTGCACATCAAAAGGAGATCGTATTCCAAATTTACGACCTCGAGAAGTTGATGTACTAATTTACCCAAACGGGGCCCATAGTTTTGGCGCTTCATCTCCTAAGGTTAGGTTTTTGGATGTTTAAGGTTTCCTATTATTTCTCAATAATAAAGAGGCCTTCAAGAAGTTTCCACAGAAGAAGTCATGAAAGAATACCTCAGGAGGAGCAGCAGGTGAAGCTTTGGCTTCACATTTTGAGCTTGACTTTACCCTCATTACATGCATGTCCAGCACAGTGATGGGCAACTTGTGGTACTTGGACTCAGGTGCATCATTCCATATGACAAGCAATAGAGAATTTTTCAATGACCTGGAGGAGAAATATTTGTAGATGCACATTGAGATGGGGAACGATTGAAGGTATATCATTATCGGGATTGGTACAGTCACTTTTCAGAGGGAGTCAAGCTCCTCCCTCTAGGTCAAGGATGTCATTTTTGTTTCGGACCTAAAGAAAAATATTGTCTCTGTTGCATTTTTGGAAGACCATGGTTATGATGCGATCTTCATCAAAGTAAAGGCATTCTTGAGACACATAGCCATGGGAAAACTAAAGAATATCAGGGTTCTTGTGAAGAAAATATACAAGCTAGATGTGGAAGATTGTGTTGCATTGAGCACACAGGAGAAGAAGGTGCAGAGCCACGATGTCGTTGAAATTTAGCATAGAAGACTTGGCCATTTTCATCATGGCACTTTGAAGATCATGCAACATATAACCACATGCCTCTGCAAAGGAGCACTTGAGAAACAATATGTGTGCAAAGGATGTACTTTGGGGAAGTACGCAAAAGCAACCTTCCATGACCAGGACAAAAAAGCACATGCAGTCATGGAAAGGATCCACTCTGATGTCTGTGGACCTTCCTCGACAGCCTCCACTTCCAGGCACAAATATTTTTTCATTTTTACTAATGACTTTTCATGGAAGTATTGGATCTTATTCATGTAGAAGAAGGATGAGACATCCTCCAAGTTCATAGAATTCAAGGCACTGGTTGAGAAAGAAACCAACAAGAAGGTAAAGGTTCTCAAGATTGATAATGGAGGTGAGTATATGTCAAATGAATTTAAAAATTCCTGTGCAAAAGAAGGAATTGGACGAGAGTTGACAACACCCCATAACCCACAACATAATGGGGTTGATGAGAGAAAGGACCATAGCACTATGGGAGAAGCAAGGGAAATGTTACATGATAGTATCCCACCTCTGCATTTGTGGGTCGAATCATGCAACACAATAGTCTATTTGCAGAATTGGAGTCCTCATCAGATTCTAGGCCTGATTGTATTGGAGGAGGCTTTCTTAGGTAGGAAGCCAAATGTGTCACACTTCATGATTTTTGAAGCCTTTGTTTACTTCCATCTCTGCAAAGAATCAAGGAAGAAGCTAGAGTTAATAACATAATTGGGGGTATTTGTGGGTTACACCTAAACTCCCCACAAGTATCATGTGTACTTGTCATCCCTAAAAATGAGAGTTGTATGAAGGGATGTAAATTTTGATGAAGAAAAAGTGACGCGGTGCTCTCTTGAGAGGGAGCTTCAAATCCCACCAAAAGAGGAGCTTCTAGCTCCAAAGGAGGAGCCTTAGGAAGTTTTGGAGCAGCCACAAGTTGAGGAGTGGAGAGTGGAGATAGCCACTCAAGCTGAACCATCCAGAGAAGGTATGAAAAGGACTAGAGAAGCTGAGAGACTTGTAAAGGATGCAAGGGAGAATGTGGGTGCTCCTTTAAATCAGTGCAGAAAGAGAAGGTCTCCAGATTGGTACATTGGCTACATGGCTCTAATGACTGGGCTTGTAGAGATTGAGACATCCTATTTCGAGGAAGTAGTAGAACAACCTGTATGGGCTGATGAAATGGTGGAGGAATACGAATCCATTGTAAAGAAAAGTGTTTGGGAAGTGGCCCCAAGACTAGCAGACAAATCAGTTGTGGGTTTGAGATGGGTATTGAAAGTAAACCATCTAGCAGACAAAAGCATAGAAAAGTACAAGGCCAGATTTGTGGCCAATGGGAACTCTTAAGTTGAGGGGATTGACTATGAGGATACCTTTTCTCCTGTATCAAGGTACTCATCCATCAGATCGTTTCTTGCTTTGGTTGCACAGATGGGGTGGAAGATTGACTAGATGGATATGAAAACAACATTCCTCAATGGAGTTATTGAGAAGGAGGTGTATATTGAGTAACCAGAAAGCTTTGAAACCTTCTATCAGGAGTCTCATGTGTGTAGACTCAAGCAAGCATTGTATAGTCTCAAGCAAGCACCCCGTTCTTGGTACACCAAGATCAATAGCTATCTCGTTGGTTTTGGCTTCACCGAAAGTAAAATGGATGCAAACCTCTATCATACATTGGTAGAAGGTAAATTTATGATTATTATCTTATATGTTGATGACTTGATTTTAACTAGTGATGTGTAGCTAATAATATCTTGAAAGGATGACCTTGCAAGAGAGTTTGAAATGAAGAACATGGATCTCATGCACTACTTCCTCGAATTGGAATTATGTCAAGGTGATGAGGAACTGTTTATCTCTCAGGGAAAGTATGCCAATGAGATACTTTAGAGGTTCTGCATGGACAGTTTCAAACCCATGGTGACACATCTAGAGACCAACTAGAGGAAAGAGGAGACCACTTCAGGTGAGGAAGTGGATACTACTGTTTACCGATAGTTGGTGGGTTCACTAATGTATCTTGTGAACAAACGACTAGATATTTTCTATGCAGTCAAGTTGAGCCAAGCTATTGTTAGGCCAACCTGATTATTTTGGAGGGTAGTTAAGAATGCTCTATAGTACCTCGGAGGCACTACCCAGTTTGGACTATGGTACAGAAGGAAAAAGGGAGTCAAGATATGTGGCTTCACAGATGTAGATTTGGTGGGGAGTCCATCAAACTGAAAGAATACATCAGGTGGAATTTTTAGGGTTCGGTCTACAATTGTTTCCTGGTACAATAGGAAGCAAATATATGTGGCACTTATCTCAACAAAAGCAGAATACATGGCTGGCAGTCTATAAGCATGTGAGATGATCTGGATGAGAAAGATATTTGTTAAATTTTTTGGTCAAATGATGGATCCAACTATGGTCTACTATGATAATTATAGATACATCAAGCTCTTTGAAAATCCCATTTTTCATGATCAATCCAAGCATATGGATGTTCGGTATCACCATTTACAAGACTGTGTGCAAAGGCAAATAATGTTGTCGCAATACATTTCGTCAGAGGAACAAGATGCTGATATTTTGACAAATATTTGTCAGGAGTGAATTTCGAGTTCCATAGGTGCAAGATAGGGGTGGTTGATAATCCCTTTCTCTTTGAGAGGAAGTGTTGAAAAATGTAGCAAGAAATTCTCAATTTTATTTTTCCTTGATTAAATTGAGAAAATTCGAATTTCCACATCAACAGACAACTTGTATGATGTTAACTTGTGTGACATGGTTGTATCACCCAGTTTACTCAATAAATTCGAGTTGGAGGAGCTAGAGTCCAATTCTGCATGTGTGATTTCTAATTTGTAGCAATTAAGGTCATTTATCTCAGGTTGTTTTCAGTTAGACTAGTTCCAACTCTTGGAGGAACTAGTGGAAGGTAAGTTAAGAATTGGGACATCAGTCAAACTCAATGATAATTTCTATAGTGGCTTACTAAACATTGATTATGTGACCCATTGATCCCTCATCAATAGTAATTTTTCCACAAAAAAAATCCTTTTGGACATCTCTTCGTTCCCTATTTCCCTGACATGGAAGAATGGTTAATTTGATCAGGAATTCATTGCAAAGAGGCTTGATCGATTCTTAGTTCAAGAAAATCTAGTGGAAATGTTGGGGAATTTGAAATCTTGGGTTTCCCTTACTCTACTGTCTTACGACTCACCAATGATATTACAGTGGAAAAAATATTGTATTTGGAGGGGGATTCCCTTCAAATTTAATTACTCATGGCTTGCGACTAGGATTTCATTCATATGGTTCGTCAGAATTAGATTTCCATGACATATTTTGATGGAAGCTCTTGGATGTGATATGTGGGTGATAAATTGCAAGTTTTAAAAAAGGTGCTCCGATGTTGGGAAAAAAAATAAAAAGAGGAAAATGAGAGATGAATGTGGATGATTGAGAGGGAAATGACTCACTTATATGTCCTTTCTTCCCTGATATTTTTATCTAAGGAATATTAAGCTTTGATCATAAATCTCGAAGTGCGTAAACACCGCATTTTGCGGCCTCAAGAGGAATCATGGAGATTAAAGAGTTGAGGGACTTGGTTCAAGGCTAGTGATAAAAACACAAAATTCTTTCACAAATTTTCCACTTGGAGGATGTAAATCAAAACCATTTGGGAGTTGATGGAGGATGATGGGAACAAAATCTCCAAATTACAAGATCTACACATGGAAGCTATTAGGTTTTTGGGGGGACATTTTTGTGTGAGGACGTGGGTTGATATTGACAATTAAATTGATTTTATCCAAACATATCCCATTATGTTCCTTGAGGAGGATGAAAGAGAGGTTGGAGGCCTGATCACAATGGTTGAAATTGAATGTGTCCTAAAATCATTTGCCAAGGATAAATGCCTTGGGATGGATAGATGGACATTGGAATTTTTTATTGACTTCTTGGATATTATGGTACCTGATTTGCTGATGATGGTTGAGAAATTTATGCTCCTGTAACCTCTTTCTTCTCCCTGATACAACACTTTCAGACCTAGAAGAGACAAAAAACTTGTCAATTGAATGGTTTTCCTCACATACTGAGCATATTTCTATAACATTCAATAGTCACTCATTTCTAGGGTGTGTTTTGGTGCATTTAGGGAAAAATGCAATTAATGACCTTTTTGCCTCATCTTTTTTTTCTTAACTTGCATTGTTTCCATTTGCAGGGAAAAAGTATGTATAATTTCACTTTTCAAATCCTCTAACATACCTATTATTTTGTTCTCGATGGATGAAGTAGAAGGTGAAGAACTTAACAAACCATGGCTGGATCTACCTCTTTTCCTTGCAGGTCTAGAGTGGTTTTTGAACATTATTTTGATGTCCTCGTAATTGAGCTAGTAAATATATCCATTAGACAACATGTTGAGGGTGTCCATCAACTCTTCTCTAACCCCTCAAAGTGATACTAACTTCATTGATCCTGGATCAAGGGTGCAGTTAGCTCTCCTATAGCTCAGCTGAAATATTTCTTCAAAGTCCTTTATGGACTCATTTGGCCCTTGAATCATTCTGGAGATTTCTTCTTTTGTGCCTCTTTCCCTGCAATAGTCTTTGTACTTTTTGTTGAATGCTTGTTGCATCTGAGCCCATGTAGTGATGATGGCTCCTTCCAAACTTATGAAACAACGCAAGGTTGTATCCTTTATTGTGGAGGGAATCAATTTAAGTTTTTTCCCGTCAGAGGTGTAATCATATGTCCTGTAGACTACAACAAATTTAAACATGAAGGTGTCAAGGTCCTAAGAAAACATTCCATGAAAGTGTGGGAGGGAATATTTATATAAAAATATGAAAATTCCATTTTGTCTTATAGGGTTTTGTCAGGGTCCCTTCTTATGGAAGAGAGATTGTTTAAAATTATCTAATGTAGATGTGAATGGCATAAAAAGGTTCCTGGTTAATGAGGAATCAAGTGGGAAAAGTAAGCCCCAACTAATCTATGATTTTAACGTCATGTGAATATAATTCATAAATCATTCCCATGATATGTTATGAATAGGGAATGCTAAAAGATATATCAACATAACGAAAGTAGGTTGATATGCAACATGCAGGGAAAGACACTAGAGGCAATGTTACCTAGTATCTATGGATAGAGACGGTGTGTTCTTTGGATTTTCAACACTTTTTTATATATATCATAATGTGTTATGTGTTTTGTGTATGTTATATGTTTTACATGTGCATTTGTTTTATTGTATCATGTGTGTATGTGTATATGTTTTGTTGAACACTATGGATACGTGCATGTGTGGGACATATAGGTATGGGACTATTTGGGCCCTTATGTTTTGTAATGTGTTTGGGATAGGAAGATATGGGACTATCTAGGTCTGTGTTGATTTATGACAGATATACTTTCTAGAATAGGGGTTGACTAGGCCTACAAAGGTGTGGAATATACTTATTTCCTATCGAAAAAAGACTACCAATATTGGTAGTTCCCATATTCACTGGGTGACGATTGAGCTTAGTCATATACCCCTCTCTCTCTCTCTCTCTCTCTCTCTCTCTCTCTCTCTCTATATATATATATATATATAGATATATATATATATATATATATCTATATGTATGTACATATATATGTATGTATATATATATGTATGTATATATATGTATATCTATATATATATGTATATATATATATATATATATATATATATCTATATACATACATACATACATACATACATACATACATATATATATATATATATATATATATATATATATATATACATACATACATATATATACATATATATGTATATATATATATATATATATATATATATATATATATATAGCCACCACTGGGTGGTTGCTAGGTTTTTCAACCAATCCAGTGTGTGTACAAGGTCAAAGAGAAGAGAAGGCACTCATTTCTTGCCGGATTTGGAAATTGATCCATTTTTTGTACGAGGTCAAAGAGAAGTGAAGGCACTAAGTGCTTACCGAGTTTGGCAACTGATCTAGTGTGTGTACGAGGTCAAAGAGAAGTGAATGCACTAGGTGCTTGTTGGGTTTGGTAATCGATCGAATGTATGTACGAGGTCAAAAAGAAGTGAATGCACTACGTGCTTGGTGGGTTTGGCAACTGATCCTATGTGTGTACGAGAAGATATAAGGCCACTAGATTCTTGTTGGGGTTGGAAACCAATCCATTGTGTGTTAAGAAAACAACAAAGAGAACAATCCAAGATGGATTGAACACCTCTAAAGCATCAAAAGACTTCAAAAGGGCCATTGTAAGATGGCTAAATTTATAAATTAATGATTATCGAGTGGTTGGTAAATCACTATGCATATAAATGTGTTGTAAAATATGAAACAAGTTGTGTATATAAAGCTCCATAATTAGAAAGTCTTGGTTTAATAACATGTTTTTTTGTATATGCTCACTGAACACTGAGGATGGTGTTCCCCTCAAGAGGGAGTGGATTATGACATCCCCTGGTTAACATTTCACTCTTGTAAATAATTGAAATTATTTTAAATGGCTGAGAGAGGGACACAAATTCCATTGCTTGAGGTAGGATATTGCTTGAGGGAATTGTTGTTTTAAATATTAGTCCTAGTTGGTTGAGTAGGTTGACTATCCATAAATGAACTGAAGAAATAAGGACAGGGGAAGGTGTCCTTTAAATCTAACCACAAGCAAGAATAGGACAAAAACATTAAGGCAACATGGGATGCGTGGTCCATAAGGTGGACTATTATGAAAGCGTGGCAGAGAATGGGTAGTTAGTCTATTGGAAAAGGAGGATTCTTCATGGAAGGATTGACATTCATACATGGGTCTCATTCACGGATGCAGATAGGTTATGTAGAGAGAAGGTGCTCTCTACGAGTGCACAAAAACAAGGGAAAGGTCCTTTGTGTGTACATTGGTTATGAGAAAAGGAAAATATTTTAGGATCAAAGATGAGAATAAAGAATATACAACAGGACCTTAAAGAACCCTTGGAGATGTTATAAACTATCATAAGAACCATCTTAAAGGTTGTTCGGGCACAAGCATCATAGAGAGAGCAGAGGCTTGCCTCTTGTGGATGAAGGCAGTGTGACTGGTGGCATCTTGTTTCAGTTGTTTGTTGGTTAAAATCCCTTAGAAGTATCCCACCTCAAGCCTTGGAATATGGCTCGTGGGTGACAGTTGCAAGTAATATTTGGATGAAGTTGTCTATGGTTGCGTGGAGAGTTAGAGTCCTACTTTCAGTTTCCAGAACTTGCAAAACATAAGTATAACCTTATATTTATGCTTGTGATTTATATATTATATTTGTTGCTTGTATCAGGAGAATGTCATGCTAATGTTAAGGAGTGTTGGTTCTTGCACACATCAATTATATAGATGTTGTATGAGGCATGATATGCAATTGTATTGTTTACATGACTGACCAATATGTTGATTGGGAATGTTTTAAGGGTATTGGAACCATGTGTGGTTGTAGTGGTTATGTTCTGGTAGTGACCAACATGGAAACTCCTCATTATTTACAGTGGTATAATCTTGATTTTACTGCAAGATCTTATTAGCACTATTCATAATTCTGAGTAGGAATAATGGATATTCCTCACTACCTAGCCATACTGGTCTGTGTACCTTGTCTGGTTTCCCTTTTAGTCTTCTAGTGAAGTATTCCCTAGTATTAGGTCTACATTTCCATCCTTCTTAAAGCTTAGGCATAAATAAGCCTTGTATTTTGTGTTATTGATGAGACTATCTCATAAGCCTTGTCAATTTGGTTTTATGATTCTTGGATTAGACATGATAATTAAAATTGTGTTATATACCTAATGGGATTTGTGTTCTAATTGCCACACACTTCACTATAGGGTTCTTCATGTTGTAGTTTTACATTGATTTCCTCATGTATGAGTTCTATATATATATATATCTATATATATATATATATATATATATATATATATATATATATATATATATATATATATATATATATATATATATATATATATATATATATATATATATATATATATATATATATATATATATATGCATGGGTTGTATGTATAAATTTAACACAATAGTACAGTAGTATGGTTATTTACTGAGCACAAGACTAATAACCTTGCCAATTTAATTAAGTTTTGAGCCCTACAAACGAGTTAGACTATCAATGGTTTGAAGGTATAATATATTTGTATCAAATAATGACCAAAATCACAAAGGGTCTGTGTAGGAATTCTTTAGCATTCTCATAGTGCTGGTAAATTATTGGCACAAGTAATAACAAGAGGTCTATGGACCTCATTGAAGAATTTAAGGGAAAATTTTTGTAGATATCGTAAGGGATATGAGTCATTAATTTCTTAAGAATCTCATTGAAACTAAATGGATGTCCTTGTCCAGTATATTATGTGACCAAAACAATTTCCCTTAGGCCCTGGTTTAGTGTTCCTAAACTCAATAAGGATAACTTCTCCTATATCTATATATATTTATTGAAAGGTCAAATGGGTCGAGTAGAGCCCTATTGAAATCTCAAGAGGGATAGCTCTAAGGTGGGCCATATAACAACCTTAAGGGTAATGAGCTGAGACCTAGAGCAGGCTCAAGCATTTGAAGGGCCATCACAACCGAGGCGTAGGCCAAGTTGTTGTAAATGCTATAAACATGACATATAACTGACTAGAATTACAACCCTATTCTTAGTAACCCTTGTCACTTTTAAAAACTATGGCTCATACGGCCCTATGTTTGTGACCGAGATCTCGGAATCTCGTACCTCATAAATTATTGTAGCATCACTCCTCTGTAATATTATGAGATGGAGTATCTTCCAAGGGAGTTTATTGCTAAGGTGGGGTTCCTCCGAGGCAAATTTTCACTAATAAAGGTTATCCATGAGAAGGGCTTAACTTTGAGGAGGGTTTCCATCGAGGGATTTTATTCCAATATGATGTGGCCAGAGTGGGCATAAGCACATATTTATTTCAAGGAGGAGTTCTCATAGGGAAAGAGTTTCTACTAGAAGGATATTTCTCTGAGAAGGCATTTCCTCTAAGACAGTTTTCCACTGAGGTGAGTTTCCTTTGGGGTGATGTGGGAAGGCCTCGAGACCTCAGACCTTGATAGTTGAGGATTTGGTGTAGCAGAGTTTCTACCGAGGTGTTTCCTATGAGGTATTACCTATGATATGACTATCTCTAGGCTGATGTGGCTTCAATGGGCCCACACATGCTTACGACTATTGCATGACTAACGTGGAAAGATGAGTGGGTTGACAACTTATACATAGATTTATTTATGTGATATGAACTTAGACATGAATGGGTATATAACTAATGCATTAATAACAAGTGGATTCGATGAGGCTGACTAAAACAACCACGTGTGTGCCATGTGGATCCCATGCGGCAAACACATGGGCTTCACTAGGGGAGAAATACCATATCACATGCATTCATATTGGGGGATATATATTAAGGAAAAGATGAAATAATTTATTGATCATATAATTGGGGGTAAAGGGATTTTATATTTTGTGTATGAAAAATGGAGCTCAAAGTTAATGAAAAAATATAAGGGGTATAAAAAATGTTAATTAAAAAATGGATACCTACAATATCTACTAAAAGTCATGGTTTTTTAAATTGGGAAGGTGTATTGGGTTCGTATTGGTAGGGGGCTAAATAAAGTGATTTTTAGAGGTATTTTCCAATAGTAGTCAAATTAAGGGTATTTTTTAGTATGCCACAAACACACATCCTATGTGAGAGGTTCATTCAGCGAAACCCCCATGGTGGAAGATGGATGATGTGGCATTAGACTTTAAATGGATGTAACTTTAGATCCAGAGGTCAGATCAGGGCAAAATTTATATCGCTAGAATCATATTGATGAGAAAAATGCTATGAAGTCATCTATAAGAAGTTTTTAGAATTTGAAAAAGATCAAAATTTTTAGATCCCATTTCCATCATGTTACCTTGGATCTCAAGTGAGCATAATGACTGCGTCCTTCTAACTTATGTTTTCGTGGGAATGGGGGTGTGTTACCTTAATGAATTACATAAACTCTTGGATGTCGGCTTCATTTATCTCATCTATGACAGTTGGTGGGTATCACCATTAGTAATAATTCCTAAAAAATAGTAAATGGAAGGTTTGCATTGACTATAGGGAATTAAACAAGGCTACTCTAAAACACCATTTCCCCTACCTTTTATCGACTGGGTTGTAGACACATTAGCCTAGAAGATATACTTCCCTTTCCTGGATGGCTTCAACGAATACAATAGAATCTAGATCACCCTGGAAGACCAGCAAAAGACAATTTTGACATGTCCATGGGAAAAATATGCTTACAAGGTACTTCCTTTTGGTTTATGTAATGTGTCAGATACATTTCAACAAGTGATAATTGGTATTTTTCTGACTTGTTACATGATTACATGGAAATATCTATGGATGAATTTACTGTGATATATGATTCTTTTCATGAATATGAAATTAACCTTCAAGTTGTAATTAATCATAAAACATTTCAAATTACATGTCTATTGCAGGAATAAATATAGATCTAGCTAAAATAAAAGTCTGAATTTTTTTTGGCCATGGATAAGCCCCTATTTAAATTACATGCAAAACAGATGAAATTATGTTAGAATAATGATTGTTGAAATTCCTTTAATGTACTTAATGAAAAAATATCAACCCTAGTATTGAGAGGTCCAAATTGAACCCCCATTTTCCACATTTCGGTTAATGCATCAAATTTAACTATAGAGGCTATGCTAGGGTAGAAAAAAATTCTCTTAACTTATGTTATCTTTTTTATGAAAAAACTTAGCTCATGGAGGATTCACTCAATGAGCCTCTGGCATATCACATGCGTTCGTGGCGTACTAAACAATACCCTTAATTTGACTACATTTTGGAAAATAACTCTAAAAATCACATTATTTAACCCCTTACCAATACGAACCCAATACACCTTCCCAATTTAAAAAACCCCTACTTTCACTAGATATTGTAGGTATCCATTTTCTCATTAGCATATTTTATACCCCTTTATATTTTTTATTAAATTTGAGCTCTATTTTTTTATATCTGCCAGTATAAAAACCCTTTACCCCCTATTATATGCCCAATATATTATGTCATTTTTTCCTCAATATATATCCCCTAATATGAACATACATCGTATGGTATTTCTCCCCAAGTGAATCCCCCATGACTTAGCTCCTGCTGAACTGAATTATACTATGATTGAATAGGAATTCCTTGTAGTAGTTCAAGCAACCAATAAGTTTAGGCATTATATTACCAGATATGAAGTTTTTATTTGTACCGCTCACTCCACCATTAAGTATCTAATGAAAAATCCTATTACAATGACAAGATTGGTAGATGGTTGTTGTTGTTGTAGGAATTTGATATCACCATTATGGACAACTAAGGCAAGGAAAATAAGGTAGTAGACTTCCTCTATAGACTTTAAAATGCAGGTAAGAATATTCTAGTTGATGACAATTTTCTAGAAGATAATTTATTTCGTACATCTACTCACTTTCTTTGGTTCATATACAGCTAATTATCTTGCTATAAGAAAGCTATCATCTCATTTTTTAGCCAAGGAGAAGAAAAGGGTTGTTAAAATGAGCACTCCCTACTCCTGAATTAAAGGATATCTCTTTTACACTAGTCCTTACATGATTATTCGTAGGTTTGTAAGGAAGGATGAGATGTTTGACATCCTATATGAATGCCACAATGAGCCTTGCAAGCGACAGTTTGCAAATCACCACTTTAAGAAATCGCTTTATGATCTTAAGCAAGATCCTCAAGCTTGGTATGCTAAAATGGATAGCTTTCTTCTTAACGCCATATTTTCTAGATGTGATTCTAATTCCTATGACTATACGAAGAAAGCCGGTAACCATCTAATAATATGTTTTATTTATGTTTGTGACTTTATTCCAACTAGTAGTGATCACAATATTTTAAACCATGTGAAATCCAAAATTTAGAAGAAATTTGTAATGAAAAACTTAGGTTATTTGCATTATTTCCTTAACCTCTATCTAATGAAAATAAAGGAAGTAATTCGCTTTCCTATTCTAAGTATGCATGTGACCTTCTTTGATACTTTAACATGGGAGACTATAAACCAACCACATATCCCTTCCATTTAGAGTCAAAATTGATACCACTTGTACTACCCCCAAAGTATATGCCACTTTGTACCATTATTTAGTTGGTATCCTTTTGTATTTAACTTGTACATATCCTGATATTTCATTTGTCATTGGTTCTGTCTCCTAGCATATGAAAACACCCCATTGAGAACTATTGGAAAACAACAAAAAATATACTTCAACATATATTTAGTTTGTGTTAATTTTAGATAAAAATGGTATGTTCTATGCTTGCAACAATTACTTCAATGCCTTTTAGTTAGCCCAATGATAATTTCCAATGGAAATCACATTAACCATCACATTAATAGTAAATGTAGATAGAACATGAATAATAAAAGTAGAAGACAAGGCAAGGCAAGGGAACACCAAAATTTGGCTAATGCCAGAGAAAAACCCTAAGATGGGGAAAATCCTTTGATTAATTCTTCTTATTATTGTATCAAATGTTCAGAAGAGAGAGAGATAGTACAATAAATTCAAAATTGACCTGCTAATAGATGATCAAAAACACTGTCCAAAACAACCCTGTTAATCTACAATTTTGCCCTCAGTCAGCAGTAGCCAAATCAACCCTAACCAGTCAAAAGTCAATGATAAAAGCACCTATTTTTGAGCTCGGTTAAAGGAAATCAAACTAGACCTTCTTTGCTAGTTAAATTAAGCCCAAAATAGTCCAAAAATAGTCAGTCAAAATCAGTGAAACCCTCTACTTCTTGTAGCGATCAAACCTTTGGGCGACCCTATAGTTAACACTGGTCAACTAGCCTAGAAATCCTCGATTCACATGCCAATAAATTCGGCCTGCTGAGACAAAAACTATCCTTGAAAATAGAATTCAAAAGGTTACTAGAATTCAAAGTCAACACTAGTCAAAACCTGGTTAAACTGCAGAAAATTTCAGAATTTTGTCCCCATAACTTTTGTCCTCATTCTTGCCACACATGTGAGAAAATTTGTTTCCTAATGAGGTGTATGGACCAATCAGATGAGGAGAGAGAAGAATATATGAGTTGATGAAGTTAAAAATGAGGATGGAGGTCACTCTTATTTCTATGAATCCATGTGGGTAAAAAGACATGTCGCTTGGGCTTCATGACCCTACATGATGGTGTATTTTCCCTTGACAATTTGTACATATGTGGGCTTCACTTCAAAAACACATTTCTTCTTATCCAAATTTAGTGATATTTAGGTCAATTTTGGTACTCTTGAAAATAGGAATTCAATGCAATAATAAAATCCATTAATTGAGTTCTACAAAGTGGAATTTGGCCCTAGTTCCAATTTTAACACTCCATCTCAACTAGGGAGAATTCCACTTGCCAACCTATCCATCATCATGCCATCTTGTCATCATTTATCCTCCCTGCATCTCATCTCAACTCTTCTGAAAATTGATGTAATAATGCATAAGAATTGATTGAGAGTGAGTCACAAGAACTTGCCACTCTCCATTGACGAAAGTTAGTCAAGGGGTAGAACCAAAATCAAATTTGATCCCAGATCAAGTTATTTAACTCCATGCATCCTAGATATAGAGAGTACAATAATACACGATGCATTCATTTGTAGTGTTATGGTCCATATCCTCTTTTATCACACATTGCCCAAATTAGAGGTACTTCCCATGAGTCTCGATGGGTAGAATGTATGCTTGGGCATCCGTAGGGGAAGGTGAACCACTCATCCTACTCATATGACATAGGAGAAGGTGAACCACTCATCCTATGAATATATCATCATATACAAGGGAAGGTGTACCATTCACCCTACGCTCTCATATATCACCATGGGGTATCATAGGGGAAGGTGAACCACTCACCTTGTACACAATGTACCTATAGGGGAAGGTGAACTACTCACCCTATAGTCGCACGTAGCTTTGAAATGTACCTCAGGCCCCTAGGAGCTCCTAGATCTCAGTGTCCAACTCAAGTGGGACCCTCATGAATCCAAGTCTCTCTAGGAAGGCTAAGAATTTGACCTTTGCTAAGGGCTCCATGAGAATGTTAGTAATCTGCTCATCAGTCGTGATTTGTTGGAGCCTTATGACTCCTCATTATACCATATCCCAGATAAAGTGGTACCTAATGTCATTATGCTTGGAGCGATAATGGAACATGGGATTCTCTAAAAGGAGAATATCACTCTTGTCATAGTAGATCACAGTGGTATCGAACATGTGCTCAAATAGCTCACTAAAGAGCTTTCTCAACCAAACAGTTTCACAGCAAGCCATACTAGCAGCAATGTATTCACTCTCAGCAGTGCTTAAAGCAACCGATTTATGCTTCCTGCTCATCTATGAAATTAAATTAGACCCCAATGAGAAGTAGTATATTGACGTGCTCTTTCTATCCACCACACTTCCAGCCCTATCAACATTTGAATATTGATGCAACCTCAAATTCTCGATAGTGTATCTAAGCCCATTGTTGATTGTGCTATGAAGATATCTCAGGAGATTCTTAGTAGCAATCCAATGTATGTGATGAATCTCAACCATAAATTGAATCAAAGTATTTACAACAAAGCATATGTTCGAATGGGAGTTTACCAAGAACATAAGGGCCGCCAAAAGTTGTCTATACTCAGAAGGGTTTAACAATTTGGGCCTAGCAGCACTTCCACATAGCTTCTTGAATTTAAGTTCCATCGAAGTAGACACATACTTGCATTCCACCATCCCACATATCTATAGCAGCTTCACGAGGTATTTTCCTTAAGAAAGGAAAATCTCACCTAGCTTTTACCATACCTCTAATCCTAGGAAGTAATGCATCAGACTTAGGTCCTTCATCTTGAAATCAGAAGTCAACTCCCTCTTGCATTGATAAATGAGAGGGTTTGCACATGTGAAAAAGAGATATTCAACATAAAGGACCAAAATAAGAGGCATGTCCTTTTCAACCTTAAAATATAGGTTTGGATCAACATAGCTTCTAGGAAACCCCAACTTCATAAGATAACTATCAATCATTTTGTACCAAGCCCTTGGGGCTTGCTTCAATCCACAGAGGCCTTTCATCAACTAGAAGACATGTCTTCTTCTATCTTGAACTTTAAACCCTTGAGGTTGTTCCAAGTAGACATCCTCCTTAAGGGAGCCATGTAAGAAATAAATTTTGACATCCATTTGATGTAGGCTACATTCTTGATTGGTAGAGAGAGCAATAATAGATCAGATAATGGTATATTGAGAAACCAACGCAAATATTTCATCATAGTCCACTCCTTCCTTTTGAGAGAAGCCACAAGTGATCTGAAAATGGGGCACTTAGGCTTCTTGTCCAACTTACAAGAATCTCTCCCAGTTTCAAAGCTTAAATATTCCCAAGTCTTATTGATTAACCAATGTAGAATTGAGAATGTGCTTGACAGTATAATGTATGCTTATGCTTGTTTTAAACTAATTATATGCTTTAAAAATCTGTTGTTTTAGCTGATATGTAAATGTGCTTAAACATATATATAAATGCATATAACAGTGAATAATGTAGCAGTAAAAGAAAACACATAAGACAACAGTTTAATTAGGAGTTCACCCACAACTCTTGGGCTACATCTTTGTGAGCTCTAGTCAACTCAACTAGGCTCTTTGGGATTATGGTATAAGTCCTTTTTACAAGCTCTTGGCTCAACTCCTACTATTTTACATAGAAATAGTGGGTTCAGACACCATTTTATCCCCTGGATTTTGAAGCTCTCAGCTTTCTGGCTCTCGACTTTGGCTCTGGCTCGGGCTCTTGGCTCTGGCTCTTAACTCTGGCTCTGGCTCTCTGGCTCTAGCTTTGGTTCTGGCTCTTTGGCTGTGGCTTCTTCGCCCTCTGCAACCTTCAGATCTCTAGCTTTTCACTTGAACTTCAAGTGACCCCAAAGGGTCCCTCAGTTGCTCTGCGTAGTAACTCTTCAGCTCTCTCTGCTCTCTCAGCTCTGCTACTATTTTCAGCATTCCCCTTTTTTTCCATCGAGCTCTCTACCTCCTTTGAGGTGAGCTTCCAGCTTTTTGGCTACCCCAGCCATTTCTCTGTGTGCAATCATCCTTCTATGGCTCTTTGGCTTCCCTGCGCATTGTCTATTTGACTGCCATCTGGCTCTTAGCCTTTGCCTGCTCAGATCCTTCTTCTAGCATTAAATAATCATTGCATAATGCATTCAGGGGAGGCAGCCACCTAATCTGTGATAGATGAGGGCATCGGGCCTTTGGAATCCCTGAAACGGCCATTCTCTAGTTACACAGAGAAATGCCTTCAAACTCAGGAAATTCCGCCTCAACACAGTCTTTCAGACTTCCAACATCCTGAATTACACCTTATATTTCTATCGGGTCCGCCTGTGAGTCACTATTGCAAGTCACCATGCCCCTCTCTGTGGCTTCCCTTTTTATTTTAAAATTACATTAAAACAGTGCAAATATCGTAGAAATGGCTTATGGTGGATTTGAAATATTATTCGTTTTCATTCCAAAACCCTTTTGGGTCCGGATTTCATCACATCGTGCATATACATGTGGCCCACTCTGTTGCATGACCCCGACGCGATATTGCGATATCAAAATCGTGAATCACATTGTCCCGGGGTTCCCATATGGCATGATTGATGCCGACGCTGATTGCAATTTGCCAATATCAGTGATCGGCACATCGCGCGTTGTGGGGTCTCACTTTTGTCCTGTGGCATTTTTGATTGCAATCCGCCAATTTCGGCGATCGCACCATCGCATCGACCCGGTCCTATCGAATTTCTGCCTCCGATACCCTCTAACTTCCTTTGTTGATTACAATATACCGATCGGATCTAGACCATTGATCGGCCAAATCCAATGACTCCTGTGCAGATTTGGTTTAAGCCTCCGATAGGCCTTATTTTCGTTGTTTTCTCATGTTTTTAAGACCTGATAGTGTTATCTACCTTATCCAAAACTTCTTCTTTTGCGATGGATTTTTGGATTTATAGAAGACTCGAAGATTTTAGAGGGTTTTTAGGATCCCTTTTTAGGGGATTTTGCTCCTTTTTCCAAAGGATAGAGGCAGTTCCATTTTATGATAACTTCTCCATCCTAAGTCATTTTTTGCCCATTCAAGATGCAGTAGATTTAGAATGAGACGATCTTTGCAATAGGGCTAGTTCCAGGAACTTCCTTGGCCTTTTGTTTTTCCCTAGTGAGGAACACTTAGACTCAGGAGTCTATCCAAAATCCATTTTGGATCACGCCTTCCCACTAAAAGAACTTTTGGTCTCCAAAAGATTGATATACTAATCTGAATAGAAAATGAGAGTGACTCACCCTCTTCTTTCAGCCTCCCTACACTTGCCTTTACATAGTGCCTCTGAACCAAAGTTTCTAACCACTTCCCTCCTTGGATGGGCTAGTCTTCTTGGGAAGAACTGTCTTCCTCCTTGCCTTCTTGCAGAACTCCCACTGAAACATTATAGAAGGTAGTTTTGAGCTTCTCTTCCTTGATTATTGATCCAAGGTGGCTCAAACAGATGTGAAGTACACCTGCTCCACAAAACTTTCATTTGTACCTGTTTAAAAGGCTGCCAACAACAATTGTTAACACAACAGGTATACAGACAACAACTGGATGGACTAAACTCCTCCTTCAACAAAAGAAACTGATTTCACATCTTGTGAACACCTCCATGTCTTGTATTTGCATACAAATGATGGACTGGATAACAAGCCCACAAAACATGCCTTTAAACAAATGACCCTTCTAGTCAAGCATGTAGAAAAAGACCATTAGGACTCTTTTTCAAAAGATGAAACACTTCATCATTATATCCCTTTGGAGACCAAGTTAACTTCTCCCAAGTCAACATGGCATCACATGCATGTCAAAGCAATCAACCCTATAATTTAATTACACATACATGTTCAAAAACAAGGAAATCGCCAACATCCCTGTGTTCATGCATCTCATGCTCATGCATGTATTTCATCCTTCAACTTTCACTTAAGCACACTGTACTTTCGAAGCTGAAATGAAATATAATGTAGATGCATCGATAGACATGCAATCTCAATTAGATAAGAACTCTAAACATTCCTTACCAATCCATTTCAAAGGTACAACCTTTGTCTGCACATCGGCATCATCATGTGATTCATTCTGAGATACATCATTCATTGAATCTTCACTTCCATTTCTGACATCTTCTCTTTCACTTTCTTTAGCTTTTGTGGAAGCATTTTTGAATTCAGAGTCCAACATTTTGCAGCAAGATGTCCTTGCTTATGGTAGTAAGTGCACTGCATGTGCATCCTCTTGACAACATGATTTGCCTTGTCCAATGGACCTTTGGCTTCTTTCTTCTTTTCCTTCTTCTACTTCCTGTATGTGGTCATTCTCTTCCAACATCTAGCAACATTATGGCTATCCAAACCACAAAAGGAACATGCAACTCTTTCCACATACTTATGTGGAAATTTATCATGCTTTGCACAATCAAAAGGAAATTGTTTGGAACTAGATTTATACCTTTCTCTTTCACCTTTATTGCCTTCATGCGGAGGTGAAGAAAATGAAGAAGTGACTCCCTTTGAAACACCATCAATCTCTTCAAGGCTGTTGGAGTCTCCCCAACTCTCTAGTTCAATTGTGTGCTTCTGAACACCTGCATCCTACAAATTATGTTTCAAGCTATTGCATTCTTCTGGAATAAAATCTTCACACTCTGTAATGCAACCCCTTCTTGGAGCTGTTTCAATGGCCTTCATGGCAGTTTTGGAACTTTATCCATGAGCTTGTCCATAGCCAAGACCCAAATACTTACGCCTTTCCTCAATCGTTATTGGCTCAACAATACCTTGTGCATGTCTACCCAAGCCTTTTCCTTCATAGCTCATCTTGGACATTAGCTTGGAACCTATGCCTCTAGTATGTTTTTCAAAAGAACCAACATAAGCATCCTTAGAGGAATTTGAAGACAAACCGGAATGGTTTACCTCTTCTTCAAGCTGATACTTGACCAAGGTCTCTTGGGCAACAAAGAGTTGTGTATCCAACTCATGCATCCTTTTCAGGTTCATATTTGCAATATGAAATTGCCTCTCCATTTCCTGCAATTTGTTATAAAGCAACTGCTTCTCTTCCTTCATGGAATTCAAATGCTCTTTAAGTTTGCTGCTATTCCTTCCATCCTCATACATTTCTCTCACCATATCCATCATGATGGACATATCTTGCTTCATGGACTCATCAAAGAATCTTGTGAAGGAAGCAAAATTTGAAGACCCACTTGTAGAATTTGTCATTATGCCAATGAAAAAAAAACTTCAACAAGATAATAAAGAGCTTATTTAAGCAACCTTTTGCAACAAACCTCTTGTGCTTTGAGGATTGCCTTGAGGTCCTTTGGGTTAGAAGAATTCCTTCAGCACTTCTTCCTATTTGTCCTTTATGGACTAAACTATCAGTAGCTCTCCCTTTACCTCTACAAACTCAGAAAATAGTCAGTTTACAAACAAGCATACATTGGCCTCTTGTTGTTCAAACGCATTTCAGACAAGCAGTATTTTCTTTGTCAATCAAACATTCTAGTATAACCTTCTTTGAAGGTGGGATTAACCAAACTTAAGCTCTGATACTACCTGATCTGAAAATGGGGCACTTAGGCTTCTTTTCCAACTTACAAGAATCTCTCCCACTTTCAAATCTTAAATATTCCCAAGTCTTATTGATTAACCAATGCGGAATTGAGAATGTTCTTGACAGTATAGTGTATGCTTATGCTTGTTTTAAACTAATTATATGCTTTAAAAATCTATTGTTTTAGTTGTTATGTAAATGTGCTTAAACACATATATAAATGCATATAACAGTGAATAATGCAGCAGTAAAAGAAAACACATAAGACAACAATTTAATTATGAGTTCACCCACAACTCTTGGGCTACATCTCCATTAGCTCTAGTGAACTCAACTAGTCTCTCTGGGATTATGGTATAAATCCTTTTTACAAGCTCTTGGCTCAACTCCTACTGTTTTACACAGAAATAGTGGGTTCAGACACCATTTTATCCCCTAGCTCTTGAAGCTCTCAGCTTTCTGGCTCTCGGCTCTGGCTCTGGCTCTTTGGCTCTGGCTCTAGCTCTTGGCTTTGGCTCTTGGCTCTGGCTCTGGCTCTCTGGCTCTGGCTTTGGCTCTGGCTCTTCAACTTTGGCTTCTTGGTCCTCTACAACCTTCAGCTCTCTAGCTTTTCACTTGAATTTCAAGTGACCCCAAAGGCTGCCTCAGTTTCTCTGCGCAGTAACTCTTCGGCTCTCTCTACTCTCTCGGCTCTGCTACTATTTTCATCATTCCCCTCTTTTTTCCATCGAGCTCTCTGCATCCTTTGAGGTGAGCTTCCGGCTTTTTGGCTACCCCATCCATTTCTCTGTGTGCAATCATTATTTTGTGGCTCTTTGGCTTCCCTGCTCATTCTCTGTTCGACTGTCATTTGGCTCTTGGCCTTTGCCCACTCAGATCCTTCTTCTAGCATTAAATAATCATTGCATAACGCATTCAAGGGAGGCATCCACCTAATATGCGATAGATGAGGGCATCGGGCCTTTGGAATCCCTGAAATGACCATTCTCTGGTTACACAGAGAAATGCCTTCAAACTCAGGAAAAATCTACCTCAACACAGTCTTCCGGACTTCAAACATCATGAATTCCATCGTATATTTCTATCAGGTCTGCCTGTGAGTCGTTATCGCAAGTCACCATGCCCCTCTTTGTGGCTTCCCTTTGTATTTAAAATTACACTAAAATAGTGCAAATATCGCAGAAATAGCTTATGGCGAATTTGAAATATTATTCGTTTTCGTTCGAAAACCCTTTCAGGTCTAGATTTCATCACATCGCGCACATACATGTGGCCCTCTCTGTCGCATGACCCCGATGTGATATTGTGATATTTCAATCGCACATCGCATCGGCCCGGGGTTCCCATATGGCATGACTAATGCCGACACTGATTGTGATCTGCCGATATTGGTGATCGGCACATTGCGTGTCGTGGGGTCTCACTTTTGTCCTGTGGCATCACCGATTGCGATCCGTCGATTTCGATGATCACATCATTGCATCGGCCTGGTCCTATTGCACATCTACCTCCGATACCCTCTGACTACCTTCGTCGATTATGATATGTCGATCGGATTTGGACTTTTGATCAGCCATATCTGATTGCTCCTATGCAGATTTGGTTTAAGCCTCCGATAGGCCTTATTTTCGTTGTTTTCTCATGTTTTCAAGGCCCGATAGTGTTATTCGCCTTGCGATGGATTTTTGGATTTTTAGAAGACTTGAAGATTTTAGAGGGTTTTTAGGATCCCTTTTTAGGGGATTTTGCTACTTTTTCCAACGGATATAGGCAATTTCATTTTATGATAACTTCTGCATCCTAAGTTAGTCTTTTCCCATTCAAGTTGCAGTAGATTCAGAATGAGATGATCTCTACAATGGGGCTAGTTCCAAGAACTTCATTGGCCTTTCATTTTTCCCTAGTGAGGAACACTTAGACTTAGGAGTCTATCCAAAATCCATTTTGGATCAACGAGCTATGAACTTGGCCTTATATTTTTTAACACTTTCATCAGCTCCATCCTAGACATCATTGTTCATGATCAACTCATATTCCTAAATAATCACATCTTTCCATACTTGGTGCTTTAAAACTTCTTTGAATGTGTATGGTTCAACTTGAACAATAGTACTCATGGAAACTAAGTACCCTTGATGCGTGTTCGGCTTATTATTTCATGAAATGTCCCTCTTGGAGGAGTATGCCTCTCAACATCTTCGAGAGTATCTTTGAGCCATAGTAGTCATTTCCTTGAGGTGTAGGAATCACCAAGAGGTGGATCAATAGGATCCATTAATCCATCAATATCGGCCATAGGGTCATCTAATGGAGGTTCGTTTTATTTTTCAATAGTAACATCATTGTCCTTCCTTTGAGATGGGGAGATCCCTTTGAGATGGGGAGATCTATGGCTTTCCCCAGGGCGATGTATTCATCAAAGGCAACATCTCGGCTTACTTCCACATTTATTCGACTAGGTACATAGATTCTATATGCCTTTTAATTTTGATTGTAACTATCGAATATACCTTTCTTCCTAGAAACTTCCAACTTATTTCTTTTCTCTTTAGGCACATGAAAGTATACTGAACAAACAAATATTCTAAAATGAGAAACATTAGGCTTCTTACCAGTGAAGACTTCCTTGGGAAATCCAAAGCTTGATGTGGGCTGCTATCTTGAACATATAAAACAGTGTTGGAAGCTTCTCCCCATAAAAAATTTAGTAGACCTTAATCATAGAGCATGGCACAAGTGGCTTCCATAATTGTTTGAATCTTCCTTTCAGTAACACCATTTTTCTTAGGAGTGTATGGAAAAATTGTCTCCCTCTTAATGCCATCCTCTCTGCAAAAATCATTGAATTCGTTTGATTCATATTCAGTTCCATTGTCGATCCTCAATGTCTTGATCTTCTTCCCTGTTTGATTTTCCACCAATGCCTTGAAAGAAAGGAAACATTTGAACACTTCATCCTTCATCTTCAACAAATAGATCCATGTTTTGTGTGAGAAGTCATCCAAAATGATTGCATAGTATATGTATCCTCCCAATGAGGTTATGGGTAGGACACCAGATAAGTGAGAATGTATCAATTGAAGAATATCGATTTTATATTTCTTTCACTAGAAGGGAATAGTCCCTTTGTATGTTTTCGAGTTTCACAACCATGAATAAATCCTTCATGGTTCATATTAAAGTCGGGCATCCTTGTGACCATCTTCCTTACCCCAAGTAAGGCCTTGTAATGTAAGTGGGAAAATCTTTGGTGCCATAATTCACATTGAAGAGAAGTATCACTCGTCAAATCTCCTAAAGGATTTCCACCAATTTGACAAAGACCATCAAACCTAAATCCAAATGTAAATACATCTTCAGGGTTTCTTTCCCAAATACGTACCTTTCCATTATCTTCCATCACAGAAATATATACCAGGTTCTTCTTCAAAACAGACACATACAACCCATCTTCTAGATGAATGGTTTGACCTTGATTCAAGTGAAGAGTGACAATACCTATCCCTTTCACAAGGTACGTGGTATTATCTCCAAGTACATTTGCTAAATTAGTCTTTTTCTCAACCAAATTTGAGAGGGCCTCTTTGTATCCAGTGAGATGCCTTGATGCTCCACTGTCAATCAACCAATGATGTAAAGTATTCATAGGAGAGGCAATAGATAGAGAAGAAATAAGATATAATTCATCTTACTTTGTACAACATTACTTTCATCATACAAGTTATTTTTTTTCCTTTTGGGAGGTCGACCATTTCCATTTCGAGCACTCGGATAATTCCACTTTTCTTTGTTGTTGAACCTGTTGTTCCTTTGCTTGCCATTTCTTTTGAAATTTCTGTTTTTGTTGTTGTCATTATCCCTTTGTGGATTGTTCTTGTGAGGGAACTCTTTAGCATAGTGTTCTAACCTATTGCAATTGTAGCATCTTCCTCTTCTTCCTTCTTTGAATTCCTCATTGGGTTCTTGACCCTGTCTTCTTGGACCAACATTATTCTTCCTTTTTTCCTGAGTAGAGAAGGCGGTAGGTTCATTCCCATTGGAGGACTTATCTCTCTCCATCATCCTTGTCCTCTCTTGAGTGCATCTAGTCAATAATTCATCAAATCCATGTATCTTGTCATTGTTTAGAATGGTGGCGGTAAATACATCGCATGGTCTTGAAAGACCTCCAAGTGAAATGAGAGTGAGCTCCCTATCAGCAATAACTTCTCCAATAGATAAAAGGTCATTTTTTATTTGAGTTATCATCATGAAGTAGGATTGGATAGACTCCCCTTTATCCGTCTTGATATCCTTTAACTTCTTCTTGAGAAAGAGGATTTGCCTTGCATTGTTCACTTTCAACATCCCAACTAGCATATCATATATTTCCTTAGAAGTTCCCAAATCAGAAATATAGGTAACCAAATGCTTTCGAATAGAGTCAATAAAATTTTTCTTTTCTTTGACCTCACCTTTTCTATACTTCATTTTCGTAGTAGTAGGTGAATTTGAAGGAGGCTCCAACACATTTCCCTACACATAGTCAAATACTTCATGCTCTTTCAATGTTAGGTCTAAAGTCATCTTCCATGCATGATAGTTAGATTTTTCATTAAGATTGTCCTCGGTCTTAAAGTAGGATGTAGAATCCATTGGGACTTTTCCAATAAAATTTGACCAACAAATCTCTTAGTGACTGTTTTTTTCTTTCTTGGGCTTTGTCTTCACATAGGCTCTGATACCATGTTAATTTTCGATAACAATGGTATGTTGTATGCTTACAACAATTACTTCAATGTCCTTTAGTTAGCCCAATCAAAATTTCTAATAGAAATCACATTAACCACTACATGGACAGTAACTATAGATAGAACATGATTAATAAAAGAAAAAGACAATCCAAGACAAGAGTACACCAGAATTTGGCTAATTCTAGGGAAAAACCCTAAGATGGGGAAACCCCTTTGATCAATTCTTCTTATTATTATATAAAATGTTCAAGAAAGAAAGAGAGAGTATAATAAAGTCAAAATTGATTTGCCAATAGATGATCAAAACCACTCTTCAAAACAACCCTATCAAATTTTCAATTCTGCCCTTAGTTAGTAGCAGTAAAATCAGCTCTAACCAGTCAATAGTCAATGTCCAAAGAACCTATTCTTGAGCTCGATCAAGGCAATCAAAATCTGCCTTCTTTGCTGGTCAAAGTTAGCCCAAAATAGTCAGTTAAAATTGGTCAAAGCCTACACTTCTTACTGTGGACAATGCTGGTCAACTAACCCAAAAATAGTCAGTTCTTGTGCCAATAAATGCAGCCCGCTAAGACATAAATTATCCCTAAAAATCAAAGTCAAAAGGTGCCCAAGAAGTCAAAGTCAACGTTTGTCAAACCCTGATCAAACTGTAGAAAATTTCAGAATTTCGGCCTTGTAATTTTTTTCCTCCTTCTTGCGACACGTGTGAGAAAATCAGCTGCTCAATGTAGTGTAAAAACCAATCAGATGAGGAGAGAGAAGAATATGTAATTTGATGAAGTGCCAAATGAGGATGGAGGTCACTCTTATGTATATGAATCTATGTGGGTGAAAATACATGTCGCTTGGGCTTCATGAGCTTACATGATGGTGTAGTCGACCTTGACAATTTACACATGTGTGGGCTTCAATTAAAAAAAAAATTTCTCCTTTTCCAAATTTAGTGATATTTAGGTCGATTTTGGTGCTCTCGAAAAGAGGAATTCAATGCAATAATCATCTCCATCAATTGAGACATCCAAAGTGGAATTTGGCCATAGTTTCCAATTTTAACATTTTAGGATACATTTCAATTTAAAGGGAACTCCTTTGTTGATTGGTTTCATTATCTTTTATTGGGATGGTGATCAAAATTCTATTCTAGGTTTTTTTCAATATTAATTTCAACCTATCACTGGGACTTGTAAGAAGCAACAATCTCTTTCTCTTTGTTTAGTAGAGGAAAAGTATCAGGTAGTTGTTAGTGCAAATCAAGAAGCCTTATGGTTTTGTTAGAAATTTGAGATCTGAAATAGACCTCCTTAGAAAAAGAATCAAATAAAAGTTATGACTTTTCAGAAGGAAAGAAGGAAAACTAATTTATTAATTGTATATTTGATTTATCTCCTTATAGGTTTACTCCAATTTTAAGTGTGGGCACTCATTAGATACGGCATTAAATTTTGTATCCAATGAGTATTCACCCTACATTTTTTTTGAAATACCAATAGTGAGATAAACTGAAAATACATGAAAAAAATGTGTTTCTTTTGAACAAATTGTTTCATATATTTCTTATTTATCTCATGTTTCAAGAAACATGTTTTGTCATGTATTTCTAGTTTATCTCATTGTGGGTCTATCAAAACTATGCAAAATGGGTACTTGTTTGATGTAAAATTTAGTTTCGCATCCAATGAGTACTTACACTTGAAAATTAAGTACACCTATAAGTAGATAAGTTGAAGATGCAATTAAAAAATATAATTCTTGTCTTTTCCCTCCAAAAATATTTACCCTTATGGTTGACATCATGATTTTGAATCCTATTGGATACTACCTATTCTGTTTTGAGACTCATTTTTACCTTAAAACTCTTTGAACTGAGAGATGAGATTCCAGTAGTGACATATGAGCACACTTTGGTGTGGAAATCAGAGTTGCATCAAACTCACTAAAGATCTAGTTGAACATTAACATAATTAACACATTGAAATGCACATTAATTTCATTAGAAATATTATTTACCAACATAGATCCATTGTAAGTTCAGATCTAATATGATCTGAGAGGGGTCAAATTTCTTCACTTGCAAAACTCTTTAGAGTGTAAAATACAATGTGTTATTTTTCAGTGTTTAAATTGTATTTTTGAATGCTAAATAAAGTATAGAAAGAAAGAAAGAAATTATTTTAACCTCCATAACGTATATATAGAACGAAATAAACTTTTTAACCATAAAAACTTAATTTTTTCACGATATATACATATTTTTTAAAATGATATATAATATATACTTAATTTACATTAAAATATTTTACATGTTTATCACACAAATTAAAATAATTTTTTATTATTAATATATTTCTAAATATATGTCAATATCAATTCTTATTAAAATATTTTATGGGTAACTCATATTGAATATTTCTATACAACATCAAAATGTTTTATTTTAACAAATTTTTTTCTATATATAGATATATAAGAAGTTGATATGGACATAGATTAATTAACATAGATATTCAAATAGTTTATTTAAATATCTTGTTGAAATATTTTTGAAAAGTATAATATTTAAACATCTTACTCAGACATTTTTTTTACTTATTCATTTTTTTTATTATAGCCGACAATATTTTTGTATTTTGAACATAATTTTTTCTTTTTATTTTAAAGGGTTATTGACAGACCCACAAATGGATGGAAAAATTTACACAACCCCTCATACTGGGTTGTAAAATGAGCCACTCCACTCAAAGATCACATTCTTAAAATGTCTCTTACTTCTTTAGTCGAATTTGAATCCTTTGTGCTTTAGCATCTTCCTTCCCATGAAAAGCCTCCCTTTATTTAGATGCATCACTCTTTTTTGCCAGATCCCAAATGGCATTAATAAGGCCTCATATACTTGGAGTCCAACTCATTGAGCCTTCGTAAAATTGTATCATGTCAATACCATATTATGAATCTATTCTCTATACCACAAGAAACAAATTCCTTTATATGCCAATAAAGTTCCATGATCTTCCCTTCTCTTTGCGCCGAAAACCAATTTATTATAGTAAAGTTCCTAAAAAATTTTAATCAACCTTCACATTTTAAGTTTTGTTTTTTTTTCTCTTTTTGGAAAACAATAGAGTTCTCATATGTATACATAGTGGATATGGAAATTTTACATCCTTCGTCTTTCTCTCAAGTAAGGAAGCTTGTTTATTTGCATACAGTCCCTCTATCTAGGTGTCAACCCCTTTTTTAGCTACCCTAAACTATCTCAAAAGTGTCTTTCTCCCAACACTTCGAAAAGAGGTCTTTAATAAACCTAAGATCTCCAAACTAAATCCAAACTCTAAAATTATCTAACATTTTAAAATCTACTCAAAGCCAATACTTCATACTCCAAAACCCATCCCCTTCTCTTATCTTTCATCACCATTAATAATAAAATGTGCGGGAGATCTCCTACCATGAAAGTTGCAATATTATCCCAATGCTTCATGTAGAACCACTATAGTACTCCAAGAAGGGGATATTACAGCCTTCTGACTTTTCAGGTGGATATTGGCCCGTATCCTCGGGCTCTGTATGTTGTTTGGGCCTTCTGAATTGTGTTTTCAGAGCCATCGTTTGGATATTTGAGAAAAGATATAAACCAATGTAAACGCCTCTTTATATTATTAATTTATTGATGAAAGTTGTTTTAGGTTTTTTTTTCCAAAAAAATATATATATATATTTATACATTGCCTCTTTATATTATTAATTTATTGATGAAAGTTGTTTAGTTTTTTTTTTTCCAAAAATATATATATATTGTTTTATAAATGCTAAATCAAATTCTTTTTGGATAATTTTATATGGAGTAATTTATGGAGACGGAAGAATGGCCGAGACGAACTAAAAATGCCTGTAATCCGGGCAAAAAAAATCTTAATCTTAAACAATTGTTTTATAAATGCTAAATCAATTTTTTTGGATAATTTTATATGGAGTAATTTATGGAGACGGAAGAATGGCCCAGACGAACTAAAAATATGACTGTAATCCGGGCAAAAAAAAATCTTAATCTTAAACAATTTGCTAAGGGCGCTGCCAGTCAAATTTATACCAAATTCCAACTTTACAATTTCAATAAAATTACAGAACCCATATTTGGATACAAAATAAAATGAAGTATTCCAACCAAATTCTGTTTCAAAATTCTGTACAGAGATTTTCCTTGGCAGAGCATATGAAAGCTGAAAAAATACTTCCATTTTCCTGGGTACTTCACAGGATATTACATAAATCTGTGTCCAAATCACAGTTCGGTCCCTGCAAATGACTCTGATACCTGTAAAGCAATACCGTGATTCCAAATACTGTGAAAAGCTCAGATCTCCGAAACGCAAAATTCATATCGGCAGTCATATCGTAAGAAAGTTAGGACTCCCCCGACGCAAATATTCCATCATCGCCCTCCACTTTGAAGCCACAGACCGCAGGAAAGTCAGAGAGCAAAAGGCCATCGGTGAGCTCGCCATTGCTGAGAATCCTCTCTTCTGCAATTGGGAGCAACGTTTTTTCAAAGGGCCGCCGTATTCCAAGGCTTACCCTGCGCGGAGGGGCGATTTCCATCCATTTTAGATCAGCTGCTGCGGTCTTCGGAATTGCCATTAGCAGGGGCAAGGCCTGGCTGGAACGGACAATCTTCAAATGAAACCCTTACTTTCTTCCACAAAACCTAAGGGAAACTGTTTTGCAAATTGCGATACAAAGCTTGTTCAAATGTCTTTAATAACAAAAGATTTTCTTGAAGAGCACGCAAATCTAAGATCTGTGAGAATAAATAATGTTGGAAATGTGAGTTCCATGATGCCTTGCGTTTGCTGTGACGCACTGCCATTTGGATTTAAGGCCGATCGGACAGGTGGGTCACGTGGGGGATAAGATAACTTGTAAATTCGCCATCTCTCTGGAAGCTTCTAATGAATATTCGAAATCAATGACGGAAGCAACATCTCTGTCGAAGATTCAGATTCACTAATACTAGTAAATCGTAATCAATGACGCACGGAAACAATTCACTGAGGGTGGACCGTTCGGTTTTGTGTAAGTATTTGGACTTGATAATCCATAAAACCATGAAAGAGAAAAAAATAATTACTTCGGAAGTCTACATTTCTTCTTAAAACCACCCATAAAATAATGTTGATATCAATGTAAGAAAGAAAACAGAGACATCAAATTCAAAAGAAATATTTTTATTACATTTTACAAATCACACAAATACATTGCATATTTATGGTGTTTGCCAGATCCAACTAATTTTAAAATAGGGAGATTGGTTGTTGAGAAAGTATCTCAACAACTTGACCAATTAACACCAAATATACTTACATTCTAAATCCCTCTTTAATGCTTGCACTATTATATAAATCTGAGAAAGTATCTCAACAACTCGACCAATTAACACCAAATATACTTACTTTCCAAATCGCCCTTTAACGCTTACATTATTATATAAATCATATAGTACAAAAACATAATTGGTCTCTCTCTCGCTCATCTTTGTGAGCACTCACGTCCCCTCGGAATCTCGCAAACAATGTTCTTTCTTCATCACCACTTCTTCAAGCTGTTACTTAAACTCCATTTAAAACATGCTTGCCTCTGACCATCATTGATGAACTTGGCAAGATCAACAATATTGACAACTCGGCTCATTGGGGCTTCCAAGATAAGTGTTATCAAATAATGAACAACACTATGGACCTTCCACCATATGTCAAATATTTCGCTTTCAACTATCCATTAGTTTCTAGGATGAGGGTATGGATACTAAATGTGTTAAAAATTTGATCAAACAACTTGACCTTTCTATCACACATGGATCTCATAATATAACCTGTTGTTGTTGTTCAGGGGTTTCCGAGCACCAAGAACAACAAACCATAACCGTATAAACACAATCAAACTAATGATGTCTTCAAGGGTTTCTGAGTGCCAAGAACCACTAATTTGAATTGTGCAACACTGTTTAGTAATTGGTTTTGCACCAAAAATATACATAACTTAGAACGTACATCATTGATAGCTAAAAGAGTCTGAGAGGCTTTGCACATAATTCATCATCACTGTCACAATTTGAAAAGTCCTCAAGGTTGTCTTCTAACAAGTTTTCAAAAGCAGCTATGTTAGCTTATTCTTTCAATTTCCCATTTAAGAGATCTTTGGCACGAGTTTTACCAGTAAATGCTTTGTGTCCATGTTTTTGGCAATAAAAACATTTCACTGAGCTCTTGTTTTTATTGACCTTGCCCCTCGAGAATAGTGTCATCTCAGATTGTGAGTAGTCCTCTTTATCACTTGTTTTCATTCTCTTTTCTTCCGCTAGGAGAGCTGCTATCATTTCATCTAGTGATTTAGAAGAAAATTGACTTAAGTTGAAAATAACATTATCAGAATTGGAAGATAAATTGTTTAGTAGAATAGCCTTAACGTCTTCATCTTCTATTTTCACCCCAGTTTACCCCAACTGTATTATCACTGATTTTAAATCATTTATATGTGTAGAAAATAATACCCCCTCATGCTTCTTAAGTTTAAATAACTCTGCTTTTAAAGAGAATTTTGCATTCACAACCTTTTCACCAAATATATTGCTTAACTCTTCCCATATTTGTGCAAAAGATTTTTCCAAGTCTATGAGATGAAGTTACGAATCTTACAATAAAAGAATTAACTTTCTCTTCCCTCTTCAGCCAATCAACCAATACTTTAGGGTCTTGAAGTGCTGGTTCGATTCCTTTTACTAAACCCCGTTATTTTTTATGCATTATGCATTAGATGCATTTGGACTTTAACCTTCCAATTGTGAAAATTTAATCCATTAAATTTTTCAATATGTATTTGTTCCATATTACAAAATAGTAATCAATTGGGTTACCTCGTATGGTCGCAATCTTCTAAATAAATAGAGCACCCAACGCTGACCCAAGGCTGACCAAGTACGTTGCTGCTACAAGTTGGGGTGAGAAAGAATGAGCCTCACCCTCGCCGCTCTGTCTAGAACTTCGCTAAAAAGAAGAAGGCAGATCATAATAATTTGAAAAAGAAAGACCCATAACCAAAGTTGCTCATGAACGTGCTAAACCACTATTACTCTTGGGAGTTCACCCACAACTCTTGGGCTACATCTTTGTGAGCTCTAGTCAACTCAACTAGGCTCTCGGGGATTATGGTATAAGTCCTTTTTACAAGCTTTTGGCTCAACTCCTACTATTTTACATAGAAATAGTGGGTTCAGATACCATTTTATCCCTTGGCTCTTGAAGCTCTCAGCTTTCTGGCTCTTGGCTCTGGCTCTAGCTCTGGCTCTTGGCTCTGGCTCTGGCTCTCTGGCTCTAGCTTTGGTTCTAGCTCTTTGGCTCTGGCTTATTTGCCCTCTACAACCTTCATCTCTCTAGCTTTTCACTTGAACTTCAAGTGACCCCAAAGGCTCCCTCAGTTCCTCCGCGTAGTAATTCTTCGGCTCTCTCTGCTCTCTCGGCTCTGCTACTATTTTTAGCATTCCCCTTTTTTCCATTGAGCTCTCTGCCTCCTTTGAGGTGAGCTTCCAGCTTTTTGGCTACCCCAGCCATTTCTATGTGTGAAATCATCCTTCTGTGGCTCTTTGGCTTCCATGCGCGTTGTCTGTTTGACTGCCATCTGCCTCTTGGCCTTTTCCCGCTCAGATCCTTCTTCTAGCATTAAATAATCATTACATAATTCATTCAGGGGAGGCGAACACCTAATCTGCGATGGATGAGGACATCGGGCCTTTGGAATCCTTGAAACGACCATTCTCTAGTTACACAGAGAAATGCCTTCAAACTCGGGAAATTTCGCCTCAACACAGTCTTTCAGACTTCAAACATCCTGAATTCCGCCTTATATTTCTATCGGGTCCACCTTTGAGTTGATATCGCAAATCACCATGCCCCTCTCAGTGGCTTCCCTTTTTATTTTAAAATTACATAAAAATATTGCAAATATCACAGAAATGGCTTATGGTGGATTTGAAATATTATTCATTTTCATTCCAAAACCCTTTCGGGTCTGGATTTCATCGCATCGTGCATATACATGTGGCTCGCTCCGTTGCATGACCCCAACGCGATATTGCGATATCACCATCACGAATCACATTGTCTCGGGGTTCCCATATGGCATGGTTGATGTCGACGCTGATTGCGATCTGCCAATATCGGTGATCGACACATCGCGCGTCGTGGGGTCCCGCTTTTGCCCTGTGGCATTGCCGATTGTGATCCGCCGATTTCGGCGATCACACCATCACATTGACCCGGTCCTATCATGTTTCTACCTCCGATATCCTCTAACTTCCTTCACTGATTACAATATGCCGACCGGATCTAAATCGTTGATCGGCCAAATCCGAGGACTCCTGTGCAGATTTGGTTTAAGCCTCCGATAGGCCTTATTTTCGTTGTTTTCTCATGTTTTTAAGGCCCGACAGTGTTATCCGCCTTATCCAAAACTTCTTCTTTTACGATGGATTTTTGGATTTTTAGAAGACTTTAAGATTTTAGAGGGTTTTTAGGATCCCTTTTTAGGGGATTTTGCTCCTCTTTCCAAAGGATAGAGGCAGTTTCATTTTATGATAACTTCTCCATTCTAAGTCAGTTTTTGCCCATTCAAGATGCAGTAGATTCAGAATGAGACGATTTTTGCAATGGGGCTAGTTCCAAGAACTTCCTTGGCCTTTAATTTTTCCCCAGTGAGGAACACTTAGACTTAGGAGTCTATCCAAAATCCATTTTGGATCACGCCTTCCCATTAAAAGAACTTTTGGTCTCCAAAAGATTGATATACTAATCTGAACAGCAAATGAGAGTGACTCACCCTCTTCTTTCAGCCTCCCTACACTTGCCTTTGCATAGTGCCTCTGAACCAAAGTTTCTGACGACTTCCCTCCTTGGATGGGCTGGTCTTCCTGGGAAGAATTGTCTTCGTCCTTTCCTTCTTGCAGAACTCCTGCTGAAATGTTATAGAACGTAGTTTTGAGCTTCTCTTCCTTGATTATTGATCCAAGGTGGCTCAAACAAATGTGAAGTACACCTGCTCTAAAAAACTTTCATTTGTACCTGTTTGAAAGGCTGCCAACAACAACTGTTAACACAACAGGTATACAGACAACAATTGGATGGACTAAACTCCTGCTTCAACAAAAGAAACATATTTCACATCTTGTGAACACCTCCATGTCTTGTATCTGCATACAAATGATGGACTGGATAACAAGCCCACAAAACATGCCTTTAAACAAATGACCCTTCCAGTCAAGCATGTAGAAAAAGACCATTAGGACTTTTTTTCAAAAGATGAAACACTTCATCATTATATCCATTTGGAGACCAAGTTAACTTCTCCCAAGTCAACATGGCATCACATGCATGTCAAAGTAATCAACCTTGTAATTTAATTACACATACATGTTCAAAAACAAGGAAATCACCAACGTCCCTGTGTTCATGCATCTCATGCTCATGCATGCATTTCATCCTTCAACTTTCACTTAAGCACATTGTACTTTCAAAGCTGAAATGAAATATAATGTAGATGCATCAATATACATGCAATCTGAATCAGATAAGAAATATAACCGTTCCTTACCAATCCCTTTCAAAGGTACTACCTTTGTCTGCATATCGGCATCATCATGTGATTCATTCTGAGATACATCATTCATGGAATCTTCACTTCCATTTCTGCCATATTCTCTTTCCACTTTCTTCAGCTTTTGTGGAAGCATTGTTGGATTCAGAGTCCAACATTTTGCAGCAAGATGTCCTTGCTTATGGTAGTAAGTGCATTGCATGTGCATCCTCTTGACAACATGATGTGCCTTATCCAATGGACCTTTGGCTTCTTGCTTCTTTTCCTTCTTTTGATTCCTGTATGTGGCCATTCTCTTCCAACATCTAGAAACATTATGGCTATCCAAACCACAAAAGGAACATGCAGCTCTTTCCCCATACTTATGTGGAAATTTATCATGCTTTGCACAATCGAAAAGAAATTGTTTGGAACCATATTTATGCCTTTCTCTTTCACATTTATTGCCTTCATACAGAGGTGAAGCAAATGAAGAAGTGACTCCCTTTGGAACACCATCAATCTCGTCAAGGTTGTTGGAGTCTCCCTAACTCTCTGGTTCAGTTGTGTGCTTCTGAACACCTGCATCCTGCAAATGATGTTTCAAGCTATTGCATTCTTCCTGAATACAATCTTCACACTCTGTAATGCAACCCCTTCTTGGAGCTGTTTCAATGGCCTTCATGGTAGCTTTGGAACTTTCTCCATGAGCTTGTCCATAGCCAAGACCCAAATACTTAGGCCTTTCCTCAATCATTATTGGCTCAACAATACCTTGTGCATGTCTACCCAAGCCTTTTCCTTCATAGCCCATCTTGGACATTAGCTTGGAACCTATGCCTCTAGTATGTTTTTCAAAAGAACCAATATAAGCATCCTTAGAGGAATTTGAAGACAAACTGGAATGGTTTACCTCTTCTTCAAGTTGATACTTGACCAAGGTCTCTTGGGCAATAAAGAGCTGTGTATCCAACTCATGTATCCTTTTCAGGTTCATATTTGCAATATGAAATCGCCTCTCCATTTCCTGCAATTTGTTATAAAGAAACTGCTTCTCTTCCTTCATGGAATTCAACTGCTCTCTAAGTCTCCTGCTCTTCCTTCCATCCTCATACATTTCTCTCACCATATCCATCATGATGGACATATCTTGCTTCATGGACTCATCAAAGAATCTTGTGAAGGAAGCAAAATTTGAGGACCCACTTGTAGAAGTTGTCATTATGCCAATGAAAAAAAAAACTTCAACAAGATAATAAAGAGCTTATTTAAGCAACCTTTTGCAACAAACCTCTTGTGCTTTAAGGATTTCCTTGAGGTCCTTTGGGATAGAAGAATGCCTTCAGCCCTTCTTCCTATTTGTCCTTTATGGACTGAGCTATCAGTAGCTCTCCCTTTACCTCTACAAACTCAGAAAATAGTCAGTTTACAAACAAGCATACATCAGCCTCTTACTATTCAAACACCTTTCAGACAAGCAATCTTTGCTTTGTCAATCAAGCATTCTGGTATAACCTTCTTTGAAGGTGGGGTTAACCAAACTTAAGCTTTGATACCACCTGATCTAAAAATGGGGCACTTAGGCTTCTTGTCCAACTTACAAGAATCTCTCCCACTTTCAAAGCTTAAATATTCCCAAGTCTTATTGATTAATCAACGCGGAATTGAGAATGTTCTTGACAGTATAGTGTATGCTTATGCTTGTTTTAAACTAATTATATGCTTTAAAAATCTGTTGTTTTAGTTGATATGTAAATGTGCTTAAACACATATATATATGCATATAATAGTGAATAATGCAGCAGTAAAAGAAAACACATAAGACAACAGTTTAATTAGGAGTTCACCCACAACTCTTGGGCTACATCTCCATGAGCTCTAGTCAACTCAACTAGGCTCTCTGGAATTATGGTATAATTCCTTTTTACAAGCTCTTGGCTCAACTCCTACTGTTTTACACAGAAATAGTGGGTTCAGACACCATTTTATCCCCTAGCTCTTGAAGCTCTCAGCTTTCTGGCTCTCGGCTCTGGCTCTGGCTCTAGCTCTTGGCTCTGGCTCTTGGCTCTAGCTCTGGCTCTTTGGCTCTAGCTTTGGCTCTAGCTTTAGCTCTGGCTTTTTGGCCCTCTGCAACCTTCAGCTCTCTAGCTTTTCACTTGAACTTCAAGTGACCCCAAAGGCTCCCTTAGTTGCTCTGCGCAATAACTCTTCGGCTCTCTCTGTTCTCTTGGCTCTGCTACTATTTTCATCATTCCCCTTATTTTTTCCATCGAGCTCTCTGCCTCATTTGAGGTGAGCTTCTGGCTTTTTGGCTGCCCTAGCCGTTTCTCTATGTGCAATTGTCCTTTTGTGGCTCTTTGGCTTCCCTGCTCGTTCTCTGTTCGACTGCCATTTGGATCTTGGCCTTTTCCCACTCAGATCCTTCTTCTAGCATTAAATAATCATTGCTTAACGCATTCAAGGGAGCTGGCCACCTAATCTGTGACAGATGAGGGAATCGAGCTTTTGGAATCCCTGGAACGGCCATTCTCTGGTTACACAGAGAAATGCCTTCAAACTTAGGAAAAATCTGCCTCAACACAGTCTTCCAAACTTCAAACATCCTGAATTCCACCTTATATTTATATCGGGTTTGCCTGTGAGTCGTTATTGCAACTCGCCATGCCCCTCTCTGTGGCTTCCCTTTGTATTTTAAAATTACATTAAAACAGTGCAAATATCGCAGAAATGGCTTATGGCGGATTTGAAATATTATTTGTTTTCATTCCAAAACCCTTTCAGGTCTGGATTTCATCACATCGCGCATATACATGTGGCCCACTCCATCGCATGACCCCGACGTGATATTGCGATATCGCAATTGTGCATCGCATTGGCCTGGGGTTCCCATATGGCATGACTAATGCCGACACTGATTGTGATCCGCCAATATCAGTGATTGGCACATTGCGCGTCGTGGGGTCTTGCTTTTGCCCTGTGTCATCACCAATTGCGATTCGCCGATTTCGACGATCGCACCATTGCATCGCCCCGGTCCTATCGCGCATCTACCTCTGATACCCTCTGACTGCCTTCGCCGATTGTGATATGTCAATTGGATCTGGATCGTTGATCGGCCATATTTGATTGCCCCTATGCAGATTTGGTTTAAGCCTCCGATAGGACTTATTTTCATTGTTTTCTCATGTTTTTAAGGCCCGATAGTGTTATTCGCCTTGCGATGGATTTTTGGATTTTTAGAAGACTTGAAGATTTTAGAGGGTTTTTAGGATCCCTTTTTAGGGGATTTTGCTCCTTTTTCCAAAGGATAGAGGAAATTTCATTTTATGATAACTTTTGCATCCTAAGTCAGTTTTTTCCCATTCAAGTTGCAGTAGATTCAGAATGAGATGATCTCTACAACGGGGCTAGTTCCAGGAACTTCCTTGGCCTTTCATTTTTCGCTAGTGAGAAACAATTAGACTTAGGAGTCTATCCAAAATCCATTTTCGATCAACGAGCTATGAACTTGGCCTGATATTTTTTTAGCACTTTCATCAGCTCCATCCTAGACATCATTGTTCATGATCAATTCATATTCCTAAATAATCACATCTTTCCATACTTGGTGCTTTAAAACTTCTTCGAATGTGTATGGTTCAACTTGAACAATAGTACTCATGGAAGCCAAGTACCCTTGATGCGTGTTCAGCTTATTATTTCATGAAATGTCCCTCTTGGAGGAGTATGTCTCTCAGCATCTTTGAGAGTATCTTTGAGCCATAGTGGTCATTTACTTGAGGTGTAGGGATCACCAGGAGGTGGATCTATAAGATCCATTAATCCATCAATATCGGCCATAAGGTCATCTAATGGAGGTTCATTTTATTTTTAAATAGCAACATCATTGTCCTTCCTTTGAGATGGGGAGATCTATGGCATAGCAACATCATCATCCTTCCTTTGAGATGGGGAGATCTATGGCTTTCCCCAAGGCGATGTGTTCATCAAAGGCAACATCTCGGCCTACTTCCACATTTATTCGACTAGGTACATAGATTCTATATGCCTTTTAATTTTCATTGTAACTATTGAATATAACTTTCTTCCCAGAAACTTCCAACTTATTTCTTTTCTATTTAGGCACATGAAAGTATACTAAACAACCAAATATTCTAAAATGAGAAACATTAGGCTTCTTACCAGTGAAGACTTCCTTGGGTATGTTTAAATCCAAAGCTTGATGTGGGTTGCTATCTTGAACATATAAAACAATGTTGGAAGCTTCTCCCCATAAAAATTTTAGTAGACCTTGATCATAGATCATGGCACAAGTGGCTTCCATAATTGTTTGAATCTTCATTTCAGTAACACCATTTTTCTCAGGAGTGTATGGAACAATTGTCTCCCTCTTAATGCCATCCTCTTTGCAAAAATCATTGAATTCGTTTGATTCATATTCAGTTCCATTGTCAATGCTCAATGTCTTGATCTTCTTCTCTATTTGATTTTCCACCAATGCCTTGAAAGAAAGGAAACATTTGAACACTTCATCCTTCATCTTCAACAAATAGATCCATGTTTTTTGTGAGAAGTCATCCAAAATTATTGTATAGTATATGTATCCTCCCAATGAGGTTACGGGTAGGACACCAGATAAGTGAGAATGTATCAATTGAAGAATATCAGTTTTATATTTCTTTCACTAGAAGGGAATAGTCCCTTTGTATGTTTTCCAGTTGCACAACCATGAATAAATCCTTCATGGTTCATATTAAAGTTGGGCATCCTTGTGACCATCTTCCTTACCCCAAGTAAGGCCTTGTAATGTAAGTGGGAAAATCTTTGGTGCCATAATTCACATTGAAGAGAAGTATCACTCGCCAAATCTCCTAAAGGATTTCCACCAACTTGACAAAGACCATCAACCATAAATCCAAGTGTAAATCCATCTTTAGGGTTTCTTTCCCAAATACGTACCTTTCCATTATCTTCCATCACAGAAATATATACCAGGTTCTTCTTCAAAATAGACATATACAACCCATCTTCTAGATGAATGGTTTGACCTTGATTCAGGTGAAGAGTGACAATACCTATCCCTTTCACAAGGTAGGTGGTATTATCTCCAAGTACATTTTTTAAATTAGTCTTTTTCTCAACCAAATTTGAGAGGGCCTCTTTGTATCCAGTCAGGTGCCTTGATGCTCCACTGTTAATCAACCAATGATGTAAAGTATTCACAGGAGAGGCAATAGATAGAGCAGAAATAAGATATAATTCATCTTATTTTGTACAACATTACTTTCATCATACATGTTATTTCTTTTCCTTTTGGGAGGTCGATCATTTCCATTTTGAGCACTGGGAGAATTCCACTTTCCTTTGTTGTTGAACTTGTTGTTCCTTTGATTGCCATTTCTTTTGAAATTGTTGTTTTTGTTGTTGTCATCATCCCTTCGTGGATTGTTCTTGTGAGGGAACTCATTAGCATAGTGTTTGAACCTGTTGCAATTGTAGCATCTTCCTCTTCTTCCTTCTTTGAATTCCTTATTGGTTTCTTGACCCTGTCTCCTTGGACCAACATTATTCTTCCTTTTTGCCTGAGCAGAGAAGGTGGTAGGTTCATTCCCATTGGAGGACTTATCTCTCTCCATCATCCTTGTCCTCTCTTGAGTGCATCTAGTCAATAATTCATCAAATCCATGTATCTTGTCATTGTTTAGAATGGTGGTGGTAAATACATCACATGGTCTTGAAAGACCTCCAAGTGAAATGAGAGTGAGCTCCCTATCAGCAATAACTTCTCCAATAGATAAAAGGTCATTTTTTATTTGAGTTATCATCATGAAGTAGGATTGGATAGACTCCCCTTTATCCGTCTTGATATCCTTTAACTTCTTCTTGAGAAAGAGGATTTGCCTTACATTGTTCACTTTCAACGTCCCAACTAGCATATCATATATTTCCTTAGAAGTTCCCAAATCAGAAATATAGGTAGCCAAATGCTTTTGAATAGAGTCAATAAAATTTTTCTTTTCTTTGACCTCACCTTTTCTATACTTCATTTTCGTAGTAGTAGGTGAATTTGAAGGAGGCTCCACCACATTTCCCTACCCATAGTTCAATACTTCATGCTCTTTCAATGTTAGGTCTAAAGTTATCTTCCATGCATGATAGTCAGGATTTTCATTAAGTTTGTCCTCGATCTTAAAGTAGGATGTAGAATCCATTGGGACTTGTCCAATAAATTTTGACCAACAAATCTCTTAGTGACTGTTTTTTTTTCTTACTTGGGCTTTGTCTTCACACAGGCTCTAATACCATGTTAATTTTAGATAACAATGTACTTCAATGTCCTTTAGTTAGCCCAATCAAAATTTCTAATAGAAATCACATTAACCACTACATTGACAGTAACTGTAGATAAAACATGAATAATAAAAGAAAAAGACAATCCAAGACAAGAGTACACTAGAATTTGGCTAATTCTAGGGAAAAACCCCAAGATGGGGAAACCCCTTTGATCAATTCTTCTTATTGTTATATAAAATGTTCAACAAAGAAAGAGAGAGTATAATAAAGTCAAAATTGATTTGCCAATAGATGATCAAAGCCACTCTTCAAAACAACCCTATCAAATTTTCAATTCCGCCCTCAATTAGCAATAGTAAAATCAGCCCTAACCAGTCAACAGTCAATGTCCAAAGAACCTATTCTTGAGCTCGATCAAAGGCAATCAAAATCTGCCTTCTTTGCTAGTCAAAGTTAGCCCAAAATAGTTAGTTAAAATTGGTCAAAGTCTACACTTCTTACTGTGGACAATGCTGGTCAACTAGCCCAAAACTAGTCGGTTCCTATGTTAATAAATGCGGCGCGCTAAGACATAAATTATCCCTAAAAATCAAAGTCAAAATGTGCCCAAGAAGTCAAAGTCAACGTTGGTCAAACCTTATTCAAACTGTAGAAAATTTTAGATTTTTGGCCTTGTAATTTTTGTCCTCCTTCTTGCAACACGTGCGAGAAAATCAGCTGCTCAATGTAGTGTAAAAACCAATCAGATGAGGAAAGAGAAGAATATGTAATTTGATGAAGTGCCAAATGAGGATGGAGGTCACTCTTATGTATATGAATCTATGTGGGTGAAAAGACATGTTGCTTGGGCTTCATGAGCCTACATGATGGTGTAGTCGACCTTGACAATTTACACATGTGTGGGCTTCAATTCGAAAAAACATTTCTCCTTTTCCAAATTTAGTGATATTTAGGTCAATTTTGGTGCTCTCGAAAAGAGGAATTCAATGCAATAATCATCTCCATCAATTGAGCCATCCAAAGTGGAATTTGGACATAGTTTCCAATTTTAACATTTTAGGATACATTTCAATTTAAAGGGAACTCCTTTGTTGACTGGTTTCATTATCTTTTATTGGGATGGTGACCAAAATTCTATTCTAGGTTTTTTCAATATTAATTTCAACCTATCATTGGGACTTGTAAGAACCAACAATCTCTTTCTCTTTGTTTAGTAGAGGAAAAGTATCAGGTAGTTGTTAGTGCAAATCAAGAAGCCTTATGGTTTTGTTAGAAATTTGAGATCTGAAATAGAGCTCCTAAGAAAAATAATCAAATAAAAGTTATGACTTTTCACAGGGAAAGAAGGAATTTACTAATTTATTAATTGTATATTTGATTTATCTCCTTATAGGCTTACTCCAATTTTAAGTGTGGGCACTCATTAGATACGACATTAAATTTTGCATCCAATGAGTATTCACCCTACATTTTTTTGAAATACCAATAGTGAGATAAACTGAAAATACATGAAAAAAATGTGTTTCTTTTCAACAAATTGTTTCATATATTTCTTATTTATCTCATATTTCAAGAAACATGTTTTGTCATGTATTTCTAGTTTATCACATTGTGGGTCTATCAAAACTATGCAAAATGGGTACTTGTTGGATGTAAAATTTAGTTTCGCATCCAATGAGTACTTACACTTGAAAAGTAAGTACACCTATAAGTAGATAAGTTGAAGATGCAATTAAAAAATATAATTCCTGTCTTTTCCCTCCAAAAATATTTACCCTTATGGTTGACATCATGATTTTGAATCCTATTTGATAGTACCTATTGTGTTTTGAGACTCATTTTTTAACTTAAAACTCTTTGAACTGAGAGATGAGATTCCAGTAGTGACATATGACCACACTTTGGTGTGGAAATCAGAGTTGCATCATACTCACTAAAGATCTAGTTGAACATTAACATAATTAACACATTGAAATGCACATTAATTTCATTAGAAATATTATTTACCAGCATAGATCCATCGTAAGTTCAGATCTAATATGATCTGAGAGGGATCAAATTTCTTCACTTGCAAAACTCTTTAGAGTGTAAAATACAATGTGTTATTTTTCAGTGTTTAAATTGTATTTTTGAATGCTAAATAAAGTATAGAAAGAAAGAAAGAAAGAAAGAAATTATTTTAACCTCTGTATATATAGAATGAAATAAACTTTTTAACCATAAAACTTAATTTTTTCACGATATATACATAATTTTTTAAAATGATATATAATATATACTTAATTTACATTAAAATATTTTACATGTTTATCACACAAATTAAAATAATTTTTATTATTAAAATATTTCTAAATATATGTCAATATCAATTCTTATTAAAATATTTTATGGATAACTCACATTGAATATTTCTATACAACATCAAAATGTTTTATTTTAACATTTTTTTTTTCTATATATAGATATATAAGAAGTTGATATGGACATAGATTAATTAACATAGATATTCAAATAATTTATTTAAATATCTTGTTGAAATATTTTTGAAAAGTATAATATTCAAACATCTTACTAAGACATTTTTTTTACTTATTCATTTTTTTTATTATAGCCGACATTATTTTTCTATTTAGAACATAATTTTTATTTTTTATTTTAAAGGGTTATAGACAGACCCACAGATGGATGGAAAAATTTACACAACTCCTCATACTGGGTTGTAAAATGAGCCACTCCACTCAAAGATCACATTCTTGAAGTGTCTCTTACTTCCTTAGTCGAATTTGAATCCTTTGTGCTTTAGCATCTTCCTTCCCATGAAGAGCCTCCCTTTATTTAGATGCATCACTCTTTTTTGCCAGATCAATACCCCAAATGGCATTAATAAGGCCTCATATACTTGGAGTCCAACTCAATGAGCTTTCGTAAAATTGTATCATGTCAATACCATATTATGGATCTATTCTCTATGCCACAAGAAACAAATTCCTTTATATGCAAATAAAGTTCCATGATCTTGGATACTTATACTCCCTTCTCTTTGCGAAAACCAATTTATTACAGTAAAGTTCGTAAAAATTTTAATCAACCTTTACATTTTAAATTTGGTTTTTTTGTTTTCTCTCTTTTTGGAAAACAATAGAGTTCTCATATGTATACATAGTGGATATGGAAATTTTACATCCTTCATCTTTCTCTCAAGTAAGGAAGCTTGTTTATTTGCATACCGTCCCTCTATCTAGGTGTCAACCCCTTTTTTAGCTACCCTAAACTATCTCAAAAGTGTCTTTCTCCATGCTAATAGAGGGTTTCCGAACACTTCGAAAAGAGGTCTTTAATAAACCTAAGATCTCCCAACTAAATCCAAACTCTAAAATTATCTAACATTTAAAATCTACTCAAACCCAATACTTCATACTCCAAAACCCATCCCCTTCCCTTATCTTTCATCACCATTAATAATAAAATGTGTGAGATCTCCTACCATGAAAGTTGCAATATTATCCCAATGCTTCATGTAGAACCACTATAGTACCCCAAGAAGGGGATATTACCGCCTTCTGACTTTTCAGGTGGATATTGGCCCGTATCCTCGGACTCTGTATGTTGTTTGGGCCTTCTGAATTGTGTTTTCAGAGCCATCGTTTGGATATTTGAGAAAAGATATAAACCAATGTAAACGCCTCTTTATATTATTAATTTATTGATGAAAGTTGTTTTAGGTGTTTTTTCAAGAAAACATATTATAATTTATTGATGAAAGTTGTTTTAGGTTTTTTTTTTTTTTTTTTTTTTTTTAATATATATATTGCTTTATAAATGCTAAATCATTTTTTTGGGGATAATTTTATATGAAGTAATTTATGGAGACGGAAGAATGGCCCAGGCGAACTAAAAATGACTGTAATCCGGAGAAAAAAGTCTTAATCTTAAACAATTTGCTAAGGGCGCTGCCAGTCAAATTTATACCAAATTCCAACTTTACAATTTCAATAAAATTATAGAATACAAAATAAAATGAAGTATTCCAACCAAATTCTGTTTCAAAATTCTGTACAGAGATTTTCCTTGGCAGAGCATATGAAAGCTGAAAAAATACTTCCATTTTCCTGGGTACTTCACATGATATTACATAAATCCGTGTCCAAATCACAGTTCGGTCCCTGCAAATCACTCTGATACCTGTAAAGCAATACCGTGATTCCAAATACTGTGAAAAGCTCAGATGTCCGAAACGCAAAATTCATATCGGCAGTCATATCGTAAGAAAGTTAGGACTCCCCCGACGCAAATATTCCATCATCGCCCTCCACTTTGAAGCCATAGACCGCAGGAAAGGCAGAGAGCAAAAGGCCATCGGTGAGCTCGCCATTGCTGAGAATCTGCTCTTCTGCAATTGGGAGCAACGTTTTTTCAAAGGGCCGCCGTCTTCCAAAGCTTACCCTGCGCGGAGGGGCGATTTCCATCCATTTTAGATCAGCTGCTGCGGTCTTCGGAATTGCCATTAGCAGGGGCAAGGTCTGGCTGGAACGGACAATCTTCAAAAGAAACCCTTACTTTCTTCCACAAAACCTAAGGGAAACTGTTTTGCAAATTGCGATACAAAGCTTGTTCAAATGTCTTTAATAACAAAAGATTTTCTTGAAGGGCACGCAAATCAAAGATCTGTGAGAATAAATAATATTGGAAATGTGAGTTCCCTGATGCCTTACGTTGGCAACTCCTATTTCCAACCCCATAGCCTCATTAATGCGGGGCTACATGCACAGGAGATAGGAGTTTATAACACGCGAGGTGGGTACTACGCCGTTTTTTTATTATTATCTAAACGCGAGGTGGCTATCTCCTGCACATGTAGCCCCGCATTAATGAGGCTATGGGGTTGGAAATAGCATTTTCCCCTTACGTTTGCTGTGACGCACTGCCATTAGGATTTAAAGGCCGATCGGACATGTGGGTCACGTGGGGGATAAGATAACTTGTAAATTCGCCTTCTCTCTGGAAGCTTCGAACGAATATTCGAAATCAATGACGGAAACAACATGTCAACATCTCTGTGGAAGATTCAGATTCATTAATACTAGTAAATCGTAATCAATGACGCACAGAAACAATTCACTCAGGGTTGACCGTTCTGTTTTGTGCAAGTATTTGGACTTGATAATCCATAAAACTATGAAAGAGAAAAAAAATAATTATAGTTAGAAATAATTATTTCTTACTTGTTTATAGTTGTAATTTTCCATTTGAAGAGTGTGTTCCTACATAATAGGAATTTAGTTTCTCCTAGTTTAATGTGTGGTTGAGAAAATCTCTCAACCACACCACTGTATGTCTAAGATAGAATTCCTATCTTGAGACTATTGCTTGTATAAATATGTGTGTAAATTTCCTCATTAAAAATAATAGAATATATTTTTGAGTGTCTGCAATTTTATCTTGGTATCAGAGTGTCAGAGCCCGTGAGGGCCTGGGACCTTGGCCCCTCCTGGGCCAGGGAAATAAAAGAGGATATTTTGTTTAATTTTTTTTTGTTTGTCCATCAAATATCTGCCTGTGAGAACCGATCACTTTGCCATAAAAGACCTGCGTTCAAAATAAGAAGGTTCGCTGATATATCTTCAGGCGTTGCGATTGCAACAACAAATAGAATTGTAAAGAGGCATTGATAAATGACAGATCGGAGATCGCTGCCTGTCACAGTGATGAGGGCTCATTGAACAACCCAGATCTGAAGGTGTCGCGTGGAGTGGAGAGAGGGCTCGTTGAACAACCCAGATCTGAAGGTGTCGAGTGGAGTGGAGAGAGCCGTATTTTTTTCGCAGATCCGATACATGAAATCCCACTACTGCAATTAAAGACGGTAGAGGCAAACATGCCTTCATTGGCCTTAGATTTACGGAGAGGAACGAGGCCCAATCTGAGTCTCAATTGATTAAAGTCTCGGAGATTTTCTGTTCGAAAGTTTAGGTAACAGCAATGGCAGCCTCTATTCTCAAGGCCGGTGTGAAATTTTTCACTTCTCAATTGACTGGGTAGTCGCTCACACAAAATATCGATTCCCACAAGAAACCCAAAGGGTCTCCTTTCCGATCAGGGCCAGATCGTATGTTGAGGGAAAATAAAGAGTTTGATCCGAGTCGATTGGTGGATCAATCGGTGCCTTCACGCAGGAGGCCAAGTAAGCGTGGTTGTGAGGCCACAGTGGCAGCATGGCTGTAATCACGTTCTCACGCAACAGATAACAGTAGATATCAGATTGCTCGAGGACGCAAAGATCCTTCATCGAGGATGCATCAGATATCGAGGATGCAACATATAGCAAATTGCTTGATCAATCTGTTCCATAGATCGTTGGCCTGTATTGGGCACGGCTTTTCATCTCGGTGCGTGTTACGAGGGTTTCAAGGTGCAGATCCGGCCCTGTTCTTTCCAGCCTGATGCAGAAGTTTTCTCGGGAGCTCGTCGCTGGGGTTAGGGTACAACCTGGTGTTCAGCGAGGCGCTCCTCGCTCCAGCGATCCCCTCTGTCTCCGCCCGAGCTGGAGGCATCTTTTTTGCCGCTTGTGAAGTCTCTCTGCGTGGCCTGCGGAAGCAACGTTGGCGACGGGACGGAGCGACGTCTAGGATCGTGGATCATGCCCACCTGCTTCCAGACGTCCGTGATTTCCTCTGCCATATTCTTGACGGCCATGGCGGCTAATCCCCTAAGCGTGAATCTTGCCGCGGGGACCATCGAGCAGACCATCGGGTGGACGAATTGGGCGGTTGCAGCGCTGGTGCCTGGTTTGGTGTCCCTGATCGTTGTCCCGCTTCTTCTTTATGTGATCTACCCTCCCTCTGTCAAGAGCAGCCCCGATGCACCGAAGCTCGCCAAGGAGAAGCTAGAGAAAATGGGGCCAATGACCAAGAACGAGACCATCATAAGCGCTACGCTGCTGGTCACGGTGGGCCTTTGGATATTTGGGGGAATGTTGAAGGTGGATGCCGTCACTGCAGCAATCCTTGGTTTGTCTGTCCTTCTCTGCACAGGTGTTGTGACATGGAAGGAGTGCCTGGCTGAATCGGTAGCTTGGGACACCCTTACGTGGTTTGCTGCACTAATTGCAATGGCAGGTTATCTCAACAAGTATGGTCTTATTTCATGGTTTAGCCAGACTGTTGTGAAGGTTGTAGGTGGACTCGGTCTGTCATGGCAGCTTTCTTTTGGAATATTGGTATTGTTGTACTTTTATTCTCACTATTTATTTGCAAGTGGTGCAGCTCATATTGGGGCAATGTTCACTGCCTTTTTATCTGTTGCAAGTGCTTTAGGAACCCCACCTCTCTTTAGGACAATGGTTTTGTGCCCATTGTGGAGCCAGAGGTTCTTCTGGATGGAGACCATTCCATTGACAGAACCCTTGAAGTGGCGGAGAAAGTCTGGGCGGAGGATTTCTTTTACTTGGAAAAGTGCTATGGAGGCCATCAGTTTGAAATGAGGGCTGGTTAGCATGGTGATGGACGAGCCATAACAGTTGGGTTCGAGTTTCTTTGGTAATATTCTGCCACTGCAACAGTAAAATGTGGTATTTATAAATGTTTTGGAATTATAAGCATTGAGCTTAGCTAACTCAATGGAGTGGTTTTGTTAGAATTAGCTACTCTAACAAATCATGCAGGTAAATCCAAGACAATTAAATTAGAAAGATGATGCAAATGTACTATGTGGTGGGTAACAAGGTTGAATTGTACCAAATATTAATTTTGTGCAACAGTGACACTAAAGGAGCAAGGACAACATTTATGGTGGACAACAAAGTAGATGTTTGTTTGAATTAGTGTGGTTTGTGGAATAGACTCCCTAGCATGTTATAAGCAAGTCGAGTTGTTGTAATGGTCATTGTATGTACCCAGAAACTCCAAAATGTGGAATGAAATGTAAGTTTTAAAGGCATCTGAAAGTTCGTGGTGATCTTAAAACCACTTTGTAATGGTTTATGGTCAGCCTGAAACCATCTTTTGTCATTGTAAAGTGAGGGTTGGTGGTGAGCCAGAAACCATCTATAGAGTCTTTGTGGCTGAAGTGCTTGCCTTTGTGGTAGAATCGCCTCTGTGGCTTGAGGTGCCTTTGTGGCTGGAATCGTGGATGTCAATGCGTTGTTTGACAAGTTTAGCGAATCTTTCTCTACGTGCCTGAGTGGCTAACGTGTACACGGGAACTTTGTGCTCGTAGGAGTAGGTGGACTGTAGTAACACCTGGCTCACGGTCTCAGATATTGGTATGTCTGAGCATAAGAGGGTTGGTGCACTTTTCTATCTGACAGTTGCGTCGAAAGGCGCAATCAGCGCAACTATTTGCGATTGTTATTTGGACATGAATATTTGGCTTAGAAAGGCATTGATCTCTCTTTGTTTTTGGAAGTTCTGCACATGCAATTCGCCCGATGGTGGTGGATTTGTAGGTACATATATGCAGTGATAATGGTCGACAGAATCATGTATGCAAAAGGACTAGCGGTTGCAGCGGTTGGTACCCATACATTCCGGTGGATGGTTGCTCTTTATATGGACGTCGACATATTCTTTGTTATGTTTGACCACAACGAGACTTTGTGAATCACTAGCATGACAAGTAGTCATTAAGGGGGGGAGTTAGAAATAATTAATTCCTACTTGTCTATAGGTGTAATTCTCCATTTGAGGAGTTTGTTCCTACATAATAGGAATTTAGTTTCTCCTAGTTTAGTGTGTGGTTGAGAAAATTTCTCAACCACACTACTGTACGTCTAAGATAGAATTCCTATCTTGAGACTATTGCTTGTATAAATATGTGTGTAAATTTCCTCATTAAAAATAATAGAATATATTTTTGAGTGTCTGCAATTTTATCTATTACTTCGGAAGTCTACCGTTCTTCTTACAACCACCCATAAAATAATGTTGATATCAATGTAAGAAAGAAAAAGGAGACATCAAACTCAAAAGAAATAGTTTTATTACATTTTACAAATCACAGAAATACATCGCATATTTAGGGTGTTTGCGAGATCCAACCAATTTTAAAATAGGGAGATTGGTTGTTGAGAAAGTGGCTCAACAACTCGACCAATTAACACCAAATATACTTACTTTCTAAATCCCTCTTTAACGCTTACATTATTATATAAATCTGAGAAAGTATCTCAACAACTTGACCAATTAACACCAAAAATACTTACTTTCCAAATCCCCCTTTAACGCTTACATTATTATATAAATCACATAGTACAAAAACATAATTGGTCTCTCTCTCACTGATCTTCGTGAGCACTCACGTCCCCTCGAATCTGGCAAACAATGTTCGTTCTTCATCACCACTTGATCTTCGTGAGCACTCACGTCCCCTCGGAATCTGGCAAGCAATGTTCTTTCTTCATCACCACTTCTTCAAGCTGTTACTTAAACTCCATTTAAAACATGCTTGCCTCTGACCATTATTGATGAACTTTGCAAGATCAACAATATTGACAACTCAGCTCGTTGGGGCTTCCACGATAAGTGTTATCAAATAATGAACCACACTATGGACCTTCCACCATATGTCAAATATTTCGCTTTCAACTATCCATTAGTTTCTAGAATGAGGGTATGGATACTGAATTTGTTAAAAAATTGATCAAACAACTTGACCTGTATATCACACGTGGATCTCATAATATAACCCATAGTTGTTGTTCAGGGTTTCCGAGTGCCAAGAACAACAAACCGTAATCGTATAAACACAATCAAACTATTGATGTCTTTAAGGGTTTCACAGCGCCAAGAACCACTAATTTGAATTGTGCAACACTGTTCAATAATTGGTTTTGCACCAAAAATATACATAACTTAGAACATACATCACTGATAGCTAAAAGACTCTGAGAGGCTCTGCATAGAATTCATCATCATAGTCACAATTTGAAAAGTCCTCAAGGTTGTCTTCTAACAAGTTTTCAGAAGTAGCTATGTTAGCTTATTCTTTCAATTTCCCATTTAAGAGATCTTCGGCACGAGTTTTACAAGTAAATGCTTTGTGTCCATGTTTTTGGCAATAAAAACCTTTGACCGAGTTCTTGTTTTTATTGACCTTGCCCCTCGAGAATAGTGTCATCTCAGATTGTGAGTAGTCCTCTTTATCACCTGTTTTCATTCTCTTTTCTTCAGCTAGGAGAGCTGCTATCATTTCATCTAGTGATTTAGAAGAAAATTGACTTAAGGTGAAAATAACATTATCAGAATTGGAAGATAAATTGTTTAGCATAATAGCCTTAACTTCGCCATCTTCTATTTTCACCCCAATTTTCCCCAACTATATTATTACTGATTTTAAATCATTTATATGTGTAGAAAATGATACCCCTCATGCTTCTTAATTTTAAATAACTCTACTTTTAAAGAGAATTTTGTATTCACAACCTTTTCCCCAAATACATTGCTTAACTCTTCCCATATTTGTGCAAAAGATTTTTCCAAGTCTATGAGATGAAGTTGCGAATCTCACAATAAAAGACTTATAAAAAAACTTAGCTTTCTCTTCCCTCTTCAGCCAATCAACTAATACTTTAGGGTCTTGAGGTGCTGGTTCGATTCCTTTTACTAAACCCCATTATTTTTTATGCATTAGATGCATTTGGACTTTAACCTTCCAGTTGTGAAAATTTAATCCATTAAATTTTTCTACAAGTATTTGTTCCATATTAAAAAATAGTAATCAATTAGGTTACCTCGTATGGTCGCAATCTTCTAAAAAAAATAGAGCACCCAACGCTGACCAAGTACGTTGCTGCTACAAGTTAGGGTGAAAAAGAATAAGCCTCGCCCTCGCCCCTCTGTCTAGAACTTCGCTAAAAAGAAGAAGGCAGATCGTAATAATTTGAAAAAGAAAGACCCATAACCAAAGTTGCTCATGAACTTGCTAAACCACTATTACTCTTTGAACTTCGCATGAAGTCAGAGAAGATTGGCATATATGGCTTTTAGATATTTCATATGGGAGAAACAAGGGAATTAAGGAGGCCAAAAATTAGAATATTACTGGTGGTCGAAACGAATTACCAAGCACATCCAGTAAAGTCTCGATTCACTCAACTGCCGTCGACTTCAGGCTACAGATCATATACACCAGATTTAAACAGTGAATACTTCCTATATACATATGCACAAATCGATGTGGAAAATCAGTAGGTCCATCCGACTTAACCATCTATTGTAGCTTCCCGAACATTTCTCTTCCCGGTAAAACTTTAAAATTCGACAGCATCAATGATTCGACAAATGAGTTGATCACTATAGTAATTGTTTGGATATACTCGCCAGTAATACCTTGGGAATGTACTATACATCGCACATATTTGTTGCGGGTGGACTAACTGCTTCACCGATCACCTTGTGCTTGGGACGATTCTCTTACTCTTCTCATATTTTCCTGGGCACTCCGAGAAGGAGTTAGCTCATAACTACCAATTTTGATAACAAAAAAGAAAATATCGATATGCACGCACAAAAGAAATATTTTTATTACACTCTACACATCACACAAATATATCAAATATTTATGGTACTTGTGAGACGCAACAGATTCTAAAATAAGGAGATTGGTTGTTCAACAATTATCTCAAAAACTCAACCAATTAGCACCAAAATCTACCTACTATAGTAAGCGTTGTTTCCAAATAGCTATATATAAAACATCATGAAATCATGGAATGGTAGAACCTTCTAGATTGCCATTGTTTTCTTCGCAATATTTTTATTACACTCTACACATCACACAAATATATCACATTAAATATATCACATATTTATGGTACTTGTGAGACGCAACAGATTCTAAAATAAGGAGATTGGTTGTTGAACAATTATCTCAAAAACTCAACCAAATAGCACCAAAATCTACCTACTATAGTAAGCGTTGTTTCCAAATAGCTATATATAAAACATCATGAAATCATGGAATGGTAGAACCTTCTAGATTGCCATTGCTTTCTTCGCAATGTTTTTATTACACTCTACACATCACACAAATATATTACATTAAATATATCACATATTTATGGTACTTGTGAGACTCAACAGATTCTAAAATAAGGAGATTGGTTGTTGAACAATTATCTCAAAAACTCAACCAATTAGCACCAAAATCTACCTACTATAGTAAGTGTTGTTTCCAAATAGCTATATATAAAACATCATGAAATCATGGAATGGTAGAACCTTCTAGATTGCCATTGCTTTCTTCGCTAATTGTGTGAAAGTCGCAGTTAATAGGAAATGTTTTTTAAGTTAGATAGATGTTTTTAACTAAGAGATGAAAAGGTTTTTTCGAGATATATGTTTTAGTCAATTTAATCTAAAATATGGTAGAGATTTTTAAGAATCATAAGTTTAAGTTGTTTAATCTGAAAATTGCAAGTGATTCAAGGCTTTTTAGGGTAGTGAATATATTCAAGTATTCAAAAGTGCATTTTAAACAATAAGAAATCACAATTTTACTTTTAAATCTTAAATATTTTTTATTAAAATCCAATTATACATAATTTGTTTTGAAATTATAATTTTACATTATTTAAAACGTAATTTTCAATCCACAAATATATATTTATTTGTCTCAAAAATATTTTAAACACTCTAATTATATAGATTATATAACTTAAACTTACCACTCAAATAAATATTCAAGAGATTTTGACGAAATTTGAAAAGGAAAAAAGAAAAAACAACAAAATAAAAATATCGTAAACATCAGAAAGGTTAAAATACATGTTAAAATATACGTCATTCAATACACGTCTAAATATACAACATTGAAATCTAAAAAGGTATATCCTTCTACAAATTCAATACAATGTTACCTAATATTGTTGGCTAAATATAATCCAACTATACCCTTATCCTTCGTATAAATTATGATTTTATTATTTTATTGGCATATCCAAAATTAAGGGAATATGGAAGTGATAATATATGATTGATTAAACTAGGTTTATGAATGAACTTGATTTTAATTCTCAATGAATTTGATTTTAATTCTTAACATTGATTGAGATAATGATTTACTTATAATAATGATAAGAGAAAAGAAGAAAAAACTTGCGATGTCGTGGTGGAGTATTTTGAGATTATATTAATTTGCAATTACATAATACAAAGTTTAAACTTTTCTTAATTTTAAATAAAAATGTAAATTATTAATATATGGGTGATATTGTGAAGTTGGGTTACATTTTTTTTGAAATAAAAATGTGTTTTGGTAAAAAAAATATGCTCGATCAAGAAATTTTTAAATAATTAATCAAGCAATTTTTAAGTGCTCGATCAACAGCAATTTTTAAGTGCTCGATCAAGCTGTTGAGACGCTTAAAAATAGTTTGATCGAGCATTTAAAAAAAACCTAGAGTTGTTTTCTAACTTGAGTTGAAGGTTTGATGGAGAGTTATGGCTTGATCGAGCTACATTTTCCGATCTAGCCTATAGCTAGATCAAACACTTTGGTTCAATCGAGTGTTATTTCTTATTATAAAACCCTAGCCGCGACCTACGCAAGTCATTTTTCTCATATCACAGGGGGAAAACGAGTTCTACATAAGATTTCTAAGATTTATCGAGATGGAGGAACTCAATCCATCTACCCATCCACCCCGCCAACGACCCAGAGGCTCAAGTCGAGGTAGGCTTCCTGTCATTTTTGTATCTTTTATTTAATTTTTTTCTGCACAATAAAATAAATTTATTTGAAAAAAAACTAGTATACAAAAACTACACAAAACAATCACCAAAACTACCATGACAACTACAAAAAATCCCCAAGAAAACCCTTGAAAACCACAAAAAAACAACCTAGAAAACCACCAAGAAAACCCTTGAAGACCAAAAACAACTTAGAAAACCAACACAAAAAACTTTGAAAAGAATGAAAAAAAAAAATTAAGTTTAAAATTATAATAATTTATTTTAGATAGTGAATCAACTAATTAATTGATTATCATTTCAGTTTAAGCCGTATTTTTCCCTTAATATATTTTTCTTTCAATTAATATAAATAAATAATTTGAATAAAAGAGTTAACGGATTTAATACCTCATAGGTTGGGAATTATTACGAGTTTATATATTTTTAATAAAAAATATTCATATTTGGTTATATAAAAATAGGCCAAGTAATAAAATGAATTGATCGATTATCTAATTAGAATAAACATAATATCTTATTCCTTGAGTTATTTAATTTTTATTACTAGTAAAGATAATGAGGGTAATCAAAATATTAGGATTATAGTTCTTAGGTTAAAAAAAAGTATTAGATTTATTTAGGTACATATGAATTAAAAATAAATATATTTAACAAATTAATTAATGAATTAACTAACTTTTGACCCAATCAAATATAGTTGTTTCCCTATGAATTTTACCCATTCCCTGTAGTCAATTATAGTGGTTTCTTTCTAATCGTTTGAATGATCTGTCTCTCTATTTAACCTATGCCTCGATTTGGTTCTTCATCTTGTCCTCACGATGAACCACACTTGTTGGTTTGAAACACGTGGACAAATGAATTTTGATGTGATTATTGCCAAAAACATGTCTAAAAAAACTAGAATTTAAATTTATTTGTTTATTTTAATTTCATTTTATAAGTTATCTACAATGGTAGCATGTTTATTATAAATATTTTCTATGGTAAAAACTTTATTTTTTAATTATTTTACATTTTAATTTTTTTTAAGGAATTTAGTGAAATAATTTTTCAAAAAAAATTGAATTTTTGTTATTAAAAATGCATTTAAAATTTCGAACAAATTTCATGAGAAATATGCTTAAAAAATAAAAATAAAAAGCAATTAAACTATAACCAATAAATAAATAAATTAAGAGCTTTAAATTGACATAGTGAATATGGTTGCTCATGGTGAACCTCTATTAAATCAAATAAGAAAATTTATTTGATTTTTTTATTTTAAATTTAAATATTTTTTAATAATAAATATAGTAATTTGTTTTATAAAATTAATTGTGCTTAAATAAAATATTAACTAAACTAGAAGTCCAAACATATATTTTTTTATTTAATTAAATTTTATTAACCCTATATATATATATATATATATATATAACACACTTAACATAATTAATTTATAACATATAGTATATAAAATAACTATATAACTATATATAACATAGTTATATTTATAACATCTCTCACACACACATATATAAAACATTTAACATAGTTTTATAACTATTTAACATAATGTGTTTTCATAATAACATAAGATGAGTGATGCTCAAGAACCTTTTAAGGCTTGAGTTGATCTATAAACTATAATTTTTGTTAATATTTCCACTGCTCATATTTGTAGAATTATTTAATATAATGATATAACAACTATATATCTCTTAGTTCCCACCCTTATTAAATTTATTAGTTGAGTAACGCTTTTGTAACTTACACTTCATATATTTTTATTTAACTATATAAAGCAACATATATATGTAAGTTTCAACAATGCATCATTGATACATATATAGTTATCCATGATGAAAAGTTCATTTAAAGTGAATATATAAGCATTTTGACTCTTTTCTAATTTGTATTATATTGTTTCATTATGTAGTGTGTCATACTAGAAAAATTGTCTTCATGTGCTTCCACCTAGTACATGTCATGTGTCAAAATCAAACATTATATGAAGTTGTCTTATGGAACATTTTGTTGGAATGAAATTTTATTAGTTTTGCAAATAGGTTTATTTCAATTTTTTACATATATTTACATATTTTTTCTCTATGAATAAAATGCATTATTATAAATGGGAAAAAGTGCAAGTTAGATTTTCAATCAAATTTGACAGTTTTCAGATCTCCCCAAACAAGCTTCACAACTTCAACAAAGGATCTTGACAATTTTCCAAAATTTTTAGCTGTATTTGATGGGAAAATCACCCGGTGATTGCCAACCTAAATTCCTTGCCTATTCCCAACCAAAATTTCATGCCTTCTCCCAACCACTAACCCTTATAAATGTGGTTAAAACAATTGGGAACAAAAATTAAGCCTTGGACAAGTGTATGAATCTTGCGACTTCCACTAGGAGCATGTATTTAATGGTAATTTATTATTTTTAAAAAGGTTTGGAAGGTGCTTGCAAATTTCCTTAAGGAAAGTCCCTAGTGTGTTTATTAAAGACAAGGAATTGGGCATGTCATAAATGGAGGAGTAAATGGAGGAACAAGATAAAAGGTTAATTAATTGGATAGAAAATAAGGTAAATTCACTTAAAAGTGACCAAAAAATAGAATTTTAACAATTGGGAATAAACCCTAAAGGTTAATTAATGATAAGTGGATAGCAAATAAAGTACATTCACTTAAAGATGACCAAATGAAATTATAAAAGTTGGGAATAAATCCTAACTCAATCATGCGTGGTATTTTCTTTATATGTGAAGATTTATTGGATTTTGGCACAAGGTAAGAAAACTCATCGTTATGTAATAAGAATTGGATTTGAATCTAATAAATTTAGCTCACAGAGCCCACATGAAGCAGCTTAATCAGTGATCGCCTTAATAGCGAGGACTTTGGTCCCGAGAGGTTCCAGGTTTAAGCTTAGTGGGTCTAAAAAAATTCAAATATGTATCGGTCTACAAAAAAAATGAAGTCACAAATGATTACTAGTTATTTACAAATGGGTCTCCCCTATTAGAAGTTGTGACTTTAACCTAATCCAATCACTGTAGTTTTATTTTGTAGGCAATGTTATAATCAAATGCCTTTGAAATTCATAACTATCAAGATTTTTTTGTCAATATTCTTCCATAAAACAAATTGTGGTCATTCCATTCAAGGGAAATAACATTGATTATATAGGTCATTAAAATCACATTTTCACATGAATAAGTGCAACATATTGAAGATTATAGGGGATTTAAATGATTGGAAGAGATTAAGTCATGTGGTTCTCCTAAATACCAATCCTTTATATGAATTATTAGTAGACATTTAAGAAGTATTCTTAAGAGTGCATTTTATACCAGACACTAAATGAAAACCTACAAAATAGGGCAACCAAATTGAGGGAAAACAATTTTGAAAAGTAGCTTTCACCAAGTAGCATTGAAATACATTTGTAAGTGTAGAGAAATTTTGAAGGAGGAAATACTCAATTTTCAAAAAAATATCGATATGGAAGAAATAATTATTTCAAGAATTGGTTGGCAAAAAAGATGAAGCTAGCTTAAAAATAAATTTACTAAAGGACCTAAATCCCTAGATATGGTAGTAGTTCTTTATTGAATTCATTAAACGTTGTCCTCCACTACAACTCTTAACAATGGGAGAACCAATGAAGAAATTCTTCATTGTCATGATGATAGGCGAAAGGAAGGAAGCACATTCCACCTTCCAGAAAATCACACCTCGAATCTTAAGCAAGAAAGATCGAAGTTGTTTGGTTAAACAAAGAAATACCCAAAGTTATGAAGCAACATCTAGGTGTAATGGAAACTACATCCAATACAATAATGGCCATGTAGTTATTGACAAATTCTTGGGCATCTAACCATCAGAATGAGCACTAACATGGTGGATAAAAACCCACAAGAATCCTAAGGGAGTAGTAGAGATGAAACTTAGTTCCAAATGGTTTTTCATGGTTATATTTACAAGCATCGAAGATAAGGACCAATTTTTTGAAAATAGATTCTACTTCTTCAATACAAATAGTCTAGGCCTACACTACCAGGTTGAATGCTCCAACCTAGAACATAATGACCTCACATAAGCCCAATATAAATCTACATGTACTCACTACCATAGGAATATTGGTATTTCACTTTAAGGGTTAGCTCAAGTGGTCATGAACCAAACATGAAACCTTTTACTGCCCCCCTGTATTTTTAGAGGTCACAAGTTCAACTCTCTTGATCCCCTTAATGTTTGGCTCCATACTCAAAGATGATGGTTTACTCATTTACCATCCATAAATTGAGGGGAAATACTTGAAGGGTATTCTACAAGGGTTTCCTTGGGGGAAAAATAGAAAGGGATAGTAGGATGAGGAAAACCATGAGAAAAATAGGAAATACACTTGAAACGTTTATCAAAACATCAAAGGTCATTAAAATAGGAAGATACACTTCATATGCGAATATTTTCATTGACATGAAAATTGTGTTTGTTCTTTTGCAATTAATCTACATCATCTATTATAACAAATAGTGGATCCAAACATTTAAATACAAACACATTCTTTTCCATTGCAAGAAATGCCATGAGGATAGGCATTGTTCTATGTCTATCTAAAAAATGAATCCAATCTCAAAGAACAAGAGTTAGAGAAGACAAATATAAAAGGTTTTCAAAAGGTTTAGGGTAAAATAAAAACAAACAAATAACCAAAATCCAATTCCAATATTGTTGATCAATATAGTAAGAATGCCTTCAAAGATCTAGCAATAGATATAAGCATAGGAAAAGAAACCTACAACATATTAGCAAATGAATAAAATAGAGGATAAAGTAAAGAACATTGTACATATAGATCCAAACCTCTTAATGCCTAATGTAGAGGATCTTAATTTAAAAAAGACAAAAATATGAGGAGTTGATCTCATAAGTCCATCTAGTTTTGAGCAAGGTAGAAGAGACCTTATAATATCAATTTTAGGATATAGAAATGAATGAAATGACATCTCTCTTACTATAAGAGCAGTTTGAACAAGAGTTCTCAAATGGCCTTTAACCAAATGCAATAAACCAATTGTACATAGAATCCTGTAAGAAAAGTTAGGGTGGGGGATGGGGGGCCCTCAAGCTCTAATTAATGTTGAAAAGTGTAACTAGGTTCAGTCTTCATAATGACATGTAAATATGATTTTATGTAATGAGATGTAAATAATAAAAATAAAATTATTTTATTGACTTGCTTCATGGGTTTCATGAGAAAGGGATTTTGTTTTTGAGTCAAGACTCCCATTCAGAGTCTTTAGGATTTATTTGTCATCTAGTCATAAAATGTTAGAGTCAGTGTCATGTAATGAAGTCATGTTATTCTTTGTAAAAGAGTCAATCTTGTCTATGTAAAGTATCCTCCAATAACTTGTCATATATCCTCTTTAAGTCAACCTACAAATGATGAAGGAACTCTCTAGAACAAGTCAGCCTACCTCCCGCAGTCATGTCAACCTAAAGGACATGTGGTGAGGTGTATATATACACACACTCATCCTCCATTTGAAGCAAGAAACTCGATCTAAATTCAGTCATAGAAGAAGTGCGAGATAGAGGTGAAAGAGAAGTGTGAAAAGGAGTTCAAGAAGAAAAGTGTGAAGAAGGGAAAAAGAAGATTCTTATGGGCAGTGCGAAGATAGGGTTCTTCTAGGCAGCAAAGGTTCTTTTGGGAAATGAAGTTTCTTTTGGGCAACAAATTTTCTTCTGTGGTAGCGAAGTTTCTTCTGGGCAAACAAAGGAGGGATTCTTCTAGGAGGCCGAGATAGAAATCTAGAGACCGAGTTTCTCTAGAGGAGACAAGTGAGGACCTAGAGACTGAGATTCTCTAGGGGAAGTCGAGAACAAGCAGTGTGAAATATAGATATCAACTTTCTGTGGAAGGAAGCAGTGGAGAGAATTTTGAGATCAAGAAGAAAGGTGAGGAAGGAAGAGACAGGGCTTAAAGGTTAGTGCCAAGGTTCTTGGGAGGATACTAGAGTCAAGGGTCTGTGTCATGGTACTTATCAATTGAAGATCTAGAAGAAGAATTTTTATTGGGTTTTCCTCTTGATAAGTGAGAGGTTTTGGCCCTGGCTGAGAAGCCTACATACTGTGTCACTTGTCTTTTATTGTGCATAGTGGTAATTGTCTTGATGAGAAGAACACATTAATAAGCTAACAAAAAGAAGACTATAAGTTAAAAGGTAAAAGTATATCACAAGAAATTATCAAGTAGAGAAATCTTGTAACTCTTAATGCCATATATTTCTCAACAATCAATCCATCACATGGGTTAGGTTTCAAACTTGTCACCCTTATAATCAAGTAAAAAGGGGACCAAAAATGGGAAACTAAGAACATAATTCAATTATAAAAAGTTTCAAGAAATGGGATCCCTATGGAGAAATTCAAGCCAAACTAAGGAACCCTTAAATAAGTATATAATCCAAACACACATCCCACCCCCTAACTTAAATATCAAATTTATATCATGGGATTTAAGATGGATTAACACCAAAGGAAATCATTACCTCTTAAAAGTGAAAATAATGAAAGAGAAATAAGATAATATGAATTTGGTAGAAACAAAGTGCAATGCTTAGTGCATGCAAACGATAACCAATGTGTGATATCCAAGCTATGGCTCAATAGTAAAAAAATGCTAATGAAATGGCAGGGGGAATAGCATGGTAGGAAATTTTGCTAGGGGGAATAACATGCTAATGACATGATAGGGGGAATAAAATGTGGATGACATGGTATAAATTTTTTCTCTAGATTTTTCTTTTAGGGGTGCTACCCTCAAACCCCCACTAGGGGGGCTAAAAGGGTGCTTCTTTCACCCCTTGGACCCCCCTGGAAGCAATAATGGGGGGGCAAGGTCCCCCCACACTAATCCATCAGGGACTGGGATCCAAACGTAGCTGAAAGGAGGCCTCTGAATCATGAAGATACTCAGTATCCATAACCAACAACTTTGAGAGTAAATCATGAAGAAGACACATTTCCAAATCTAGGAGATGACCTTTGTGCATTACTTAGAAAAGATCAAAGAAATGGTTGTAGGTGGAGATACCTTTAGTATCATGTATAGTTGTTTTCCCAAAGTAATAATAACATTACAAGGTCTAGATTCATATACAACATGACGCTTCCACAAGTATGGTTGGCCTAAAAGAGCATCAAAAAATTCAATGGGGGAAATATTACACAATACCTCATCCTTGAAGGGCTTGATGCCATAGCGTAAGAAACACTATTAACTGGAATGAAGATCTCGCTCGTGATAGAGCCAATTGATCGTGTATGGTTGTGGGTGTGATGTTGTTGGAAAGTCTAACTACTTGATGGCCTCTACTAAGATGATGTTCTTTTGAATTTTACTACTGAAAATGATGTGTAGTGGAGAACCTTTCACTCACATATGTAAGTGAAAAAGGAACTCACCTTCCTTTGGTTCTTCGAGTTCACTCAGATTAAGACCTTGGTGGTAGCATAAATAGAAATGGGTTCAAAAGATACATCTAACTTTGAGGTATTCAACTCAAGAACCAATGATTTATTTGAGTGACATTAACCAATGTTATACCAAGGGATCTTATGGATCTCACACCACTTCCCCATGTCTTTCGTTGTGCTCCTATTACACTTCATTCTTTGCACCTTAGATGAGTTGTCATAACTGGTCCATTGTGGCTCTATCCTTTATTTGTTGTGTGGGTTTGGGTTTCCTTTTCCCTAATATTGTGAGAAATTCAGAGATACAAACTCTCACTTCTTTCATAAATTTCTGCTTGATTTTGGCGACATATCGGTACATCACACATAGTGAGGAGATGTCCAGAAACTCCATTTTTATCCAGATGTATATGTGCAGACCACCACTGAACTTGAGGACTAGATGTCACTGAGAGTCTTTAATGCTTAGCTTTGTGTGAAATTTATGGAATATATTTGTGAACTCTAGCACTATTGTGTCCCTCTCCTACAACAATGTGTTCCATATCCTTTTCTGGTCATTGTATATTCCAACAAGGTGATATTGTTCCTTAATAGAATCCCTCACAGATCCCTAAGTGGATATCACAAAAAACAATGTGGATTCTTCAATGGCCTTTTTCTCACAGTAGGTATCCCATCAATCCTTGACATGGGGGACACCATTAAATAGTGGAAAGGTAATATTTTCTCTATCAAAAAATGTGTGGACAGAAAAATACCCTTCTATTAGATTTAACCATTTATTTAGAGTATCTACATCTATATGGACTTCAAATATAGGAATATAAAAAATAACTTGTAGCTTGAATGGTGTAGTGCCTCCAAAGTGGCAAGTTGATGAATATGTATTAGATGTTGGCATCTGTTAAAGGATTCAGGAAAATTTATCCATCATCTTGCTCCTTTGTCATGTGAGGGCTTCCTCGAGAAATAATCTAATAGGGTCTCTTGCTCCATCGTCTTTCTTTTCCTCCACTATGGGAGGTTGTCATGGTTGGGAGGGTAGTCTTGTAAAGGCTTAAGTAGTTTGAGTACAAATTCCTTATACTTTGACCTTATTTGGGACATGCATAGAAAAATAAATAAAGATCATACCACTCTAATACCACTAATCTGGATTTATGAAGGGAATGAAATGAAACACATATTTATAACAAAAAAATTATACAATAAAAATATACTTTTATTAATAAATGGGATGTGTTGAGATTGTAAATAATGCAGAAGAGAAGATATGTGACAATGGTATCTTATCTCTGAGAAGAGATGTGATGACTACACGCATTCACCAGAGAACATTATAATGAGGTTGAAAGGCCCCTTTTAACATAAAGCAATAATGATGAAACCTTAAACATCTGAAAAAAATAACCCTAGGAGATGAAACACCAAAATGTTTATGTCTTGTTGGGGTAAACTGGTGTGCCAATTTACCAAGGTCATAACTTTTTCATATGATCTTTGTTTGGAATTCTCGGTATCTCATTAGAAAGATCTATTTGAGAATTATTCATTTCAACTAGGCCCTAGCTAGAGCCTAGGGCTATCACATGGGCTAATATCACATCAAATAAATGACATTTTGGGACGCAAAACTACTTTGGAAGTTCAAGACCTGAAAATTTGTAAAAAAATACCAATATGGAGAACTGTGATTTGAGACATAGCAATAGGTGGATGGCCACCAATATCCACATTGGTCATGCTCCATCATAAAAAATCTATGCATACACCTTATCAGTGATGGTCTAATGCAATGTAATAGTGGTGAATCATGCAACCACCTTAAATGTACTAGGTCATCGAGGTCAATTTTAATCCCATGCAAGTCAAAAATGTTGAAAATAGCAACAAGAAATGCTAAAAATAGAATTGCTAAAAATAGCACTACTATAAATAGCAGTTCAACTGGTGTTGAACATGGCTGTAAGGAATGAAAAATGGAAGTGCCAAAAATAACATTCTATAAATAGCATTTTGGGATACCTTCCTATTTTAGTCAGTCCCTAAACTAAAATAGTGAAGTAAAATTCGAATTTGATCTTAACAGCTGTTTGTAAATTAATTAATTAATTCATCTTGAGTTAATTAGTTAAGGAAAATCAAACATGAAGTCTATCTGGGGACAAGCAATAGTTTCTCCATTAATTGAGAAATTTATCCATCGGTTAAAGAGATAACGATGAGTTGTAATTAGTTGACTTAGTTAACTGAATCAAGTCCAGTTAGATTAATTCAAATAGTTTGTTGAATTAATGTAGGTTCAGTTAGTTAATGCTTGCATGCATGTAACTACTGCACTTCAGATAACTGAGTATTCTCTCATAAATAACTCATGCATGTTAGTTCAGACAGAGACCTAATTGAGATGAGATGGAGAGGCAGTGTACTATCATTTGCTAGAATATTCCATTGTGAATATTCCTTGCATGCAGAAGGAATTCTTTCCTTAAGGATTGCGTAATTACTTCTTCAGGTTTAGTGAGTGTGATGAGGCCAATTCACACATGTGGCTTCACTGGACCCCAAGAAAAACTGCACAAGGAAATGGGAGGCTTGGAGGGCTTGAGGAGGACATATACTATGTCTATTCAGTCTGTGAGCTATATTGTTTGATTGCAGAGAGAGAAGGATAGCTTGTGAGCTGATTCTTTTTTGTAATTTGAACAAGATTTCCACTTGTATGATAATACAGAGATTGGGGTTTTAGGCTGAGGCTTTCCCTGAGTTATTTCTTCTGTGCTATGTGTGATTGATTTCTCATTCTCAATTATATGTGTTCTCTTGATCTTTCTCAATTCGATTAAGCTTCCGCAAAGTGTTGTAGAAGTAGATCTTGTATTGTGTTTTAGCATATTGAATAATCTGTTTATCTATAGTGGGAATTTCTACATGGTATAAGAGCAAAGGTGATCAAGGCGAAGAACAACATACAAGAAGGAGGAGTTCGAAGTTTATGGTTTCTGAATATAGAAATCGAGTTCTTATCACATCTCAATTTCACCTATGGCGTTCAATGGTTTAAGACTCGAGTATGCCCTTGATGGTAGCTCGAATTATATAGCCTGGAAGGATCGTATGGAAGCAGTATTAGAGGATAATGGTCTAAAGGACTTCATTGATCAAGAAGCCCCGAAGCTGACTGATGCTACTCAACTGATGGAATGGAAGAAATGTGTGGCTAGAGCAAGGAGAATCCTCCTGGAGGGAGTTTGAGACCACATTGTCTTGAGCCTCCATGGGAAGGAGACACCGTTTTTGATGTGGAAAACATTGAAAGATTTATATCAGAAAAACAATGATCAGAGGAAGCTGGCACTGAAAGACAAGCTTCGTAAGATCAAGTGTGAAAAGGGCGACACGATCTCTACATATCTGAACAAGCTCACCACCTACAGGGATGAGCTTGGAAGTGTAGGGATCATGACTACTGATGATGACATGGTGAGTCTTGCACTCCTCGATCTTCCTAAGAGCTGGCATAACTACTAAGACTCGGTTAATGGAAGAGAAAAACTGCCAGATTGGGAACAACTTCGGTCTGATCTGATGCAGGAGGAAATAAGAAGAAGCACCAGAGATGGATCCTCATCGAAGTAAGATAATGAGGAAAATCTAGCCTTATCGAGTAAGGCGAGGAAATGGAAAGGGAAAGAATCCCATCCCAAATCCGGTTCTTCCCATGGTGGGAATAAGATTAACAAATCGAAAGTGCGATGCTTTCATTGTCATGAAGTGGGCCATTATGCTACGAATTGTCCACAGAATAAATATAAGAAGGGTTCCTCAAAGGGATCTGATGGTGAGGCACTGGCCTCACAGTTTGAGCTGGATTTCTCGCTTATCGCATGCATGGTTTCATCCATGGTGGGATGTGTGTGGTACCTGGACAGTGGGCTTCATTCCACATGTCAAGTGATAAGAATATTTTTAGTACCTTGGAAGAGAAGTATCTCCAGATGTAGATCGAGATGGGCGATGATGGAAAGTACCATGTTTTAGGTGAATGTACGACTGTCTTTCAGAGGGAGCATGGAGCTACTCTCACCCTGACTGATGTAAAGTATGTACCAGGTCTGAAGAAGAATCTTGTGTCTGTCACTATGCTAGAAGATAAAGGCTATGATGTAGTCTTTAGTAAAGGAAAATTTCCCCTGAGGCATATCGGTACTGGACAAACAAAGCGAATAGGGATTTGAGTTAAGAATCTCTACAAGTTGGAGGTAGATGATCGTGTTTCTTTGAGTTCCAAAGCTGAGATGGTGTAGAGCCAAGATGTTGACAAGCTATGGCTTAGAAGACTAGGCCACTTGCACCATGGAGCCCTAAAGATCATGCAACAGATTTCTACTGGACTACCTAAGGGAAAACTTGAGCAGACAACTACATGCGAAGGTTGTACTTTGGGTAAGTATGTGAAATCTTCCTTTCCGGATCGAGACAGTAGAGCTTGAGCAATCCTGGAGCGAGTTCACTTAGATGTTTGTGGGCCCTTCTCTACAGCCTCCACCGCTAAACAAAGGTACTATGTTATTTTTATTGATGATTTTTCTTGTAGATGCTGGATCTACTTTATGCAAAAGAAGGATCAGACCTTATTGAGGTTTTCTGAGTTTAAAGCCTTGGCAGGGAAAGAATCTGGAAAGAAAATAAAAGCCTTGCATAGCGAAAATGGTGGAGAGTATGTCTCCCAACAGTTTAAAGACTTCTGTGCTGTAGAAGGTATTAAACGGGAATTGACGACACCCCATAACCCACAGCAAAATGGGGTGGCTGAAAGGAAGAACAGATCGATTATGGGAGCAGCTCAAGCAATGTTGCATGACCAAAGCCTACCACTGCATTTGTGGGCTGAGGCATGCAATACAGCAGTATACTTGTAGAGCAGAAGCCCGCACCGTATACTGGGAATGAAGACACCTATGGAGGCCTATTTCGGGAAGCAACTTGATGTAAGTCATTTCCAAATCTTTGGATCATTAGTTTACTGTCATGTGACCAAAGATGCCAGGAAGATGATAGACCCAACAGCTAAGTTGGGAATACTTGTGGGGTACACAGATTCACCCCGCAACTATCGGGTGTACCTGCCTTCCACTCAGAGGACTGTGGTACGCAGGGATCTGAAGTTCGACGAGAAGAAAGCCATGTGCTTATCACTTGAGAGGGAGCTCGAGTTGCATGCAGATGAGGAACTTTCAGTTCCTAAGGATGAGGAGCCTCAGATTGATGCAGAGCAGCCACATGCAGAGGATCTAGGAGTGGAGACGTCCACTCATGTTGATACTTCCAAAGATGGGTGGAAATGCTCAAGGGAAGTTGACAGGTTGCTGCTGGATGCATGGGAGAATGTGGGACAGCCATCTTCTCAGCACAGACAAAGGAGGTCACCCGAGCGGTACACTGGGTACATGTCCTTGGTTGGGAAGTGTGTAGATATCGGACCTTCTTCATTCGAGGAGGCAGTGCAACAACCAGTCTGGGTTGATGCAACGATAGAGCAGTATGATTCTATCATTTAGAACAGTGTGTGGGATGTTGTCCCAAGGCATCAGGGCAAGTCAGTGTTGAGTTCTAGATGGCTTTACAAAGTAAAGCAGGTAGCTAATGGCAGTGTTGAGGAACATAAGGCAAGGTTTGTTGCCTGGGGTTTCTCACAGGTTGAGGGGATCGACTACGATGAGACATTTGCTCCTGTAGCAAGGTACTCATCGATTAGATCGATGTTGGCACTATCAGCTCAGATGGGGTGGAAGATCCACCAGATGGATGTGAAGACAACATTCCTCAATGGGAAGATTGAGGAGGAGGTGTACATTAAGTAGCCAGAGGGTTTCAAGACCTTCGATCGTGAGTTGCATGTGTGCAGACTCAAGAGGGCTTTCTATGCGCTGAAGTAAGCACCCCGTGCTTGGTACACCAGGATCGACAGCTATTTCACCGGTTTGGGCTTCACCAAGAGTGAAGCAGATGCGAACCTTTACCACATCATGGTAGAAGGTAAACCATTGATTATTGTTCTTTATGTCGATTATCTGATTTTGACAGGTGATGATCAGCCGATATAGTATTGTAAGGAGGACCTTGAAAGAGAGTTCGATATTTCTAGGCATAAAGGTGTGGCAGAAAGATGGGAAAGTATTTGTGTCTCAAGGAAAGTATGCCAATGAGATACTCAGGCGCTTTCACATGGAGAAGTGCAAGCCCATGTAGACTCCTCTAGCTGGGAACTAGAGGAAGGAGGATGCTACTTCAGGTGAGGTAATAGCTGCTACTGTTTATCGGCAGTTGGTGGGTTCACTTATGTATCTGGTGAACACACGACCCGACTTATGCTTTGCGGTGAACCAGCTGAGTCAAGCTATGGTTCATCTTACCAAGTTGTTTTGGAAGGTAGCGAGGCATGTGCTGAGACACCTCAGCGGCACATCTTAGTTTGGATTGTGGTACAAACGGATAGAGGGAGTGAAGCTTCAAGGCTTCACAGATGCAGATTGGGCAGGGAGTCCAACAGACCGAAAGAACACTTCTGGAGGAATCTTCAACCTTGGTTCAGTTGAAGTTTCCTGGTACAACAGGAAACAGAGATCAGTTTCACTTAGCTCAGCAGAGGCTAAATACATGGCTACTAGTTACGCTGCATGTGAGGCCATTTAGATGTGGAAGATTCTAGTGGGATTATTTGGTCAGAGGATGGATCCTACAGTGATCTACTGTGATAACCAAAGTTGTATCAAATTCTTTGAGAATCTAGTTTTTCATGACAGGTCCAAGCACATTGATATCTGGTACCACCATCTTCGAGACTGTGTGGTCAAGAGGATCATGTTGTTGCTGTATATTTCGATCGAGGAACAGGATGTAGATATTTTGACTAAGGCATTGTCAAAATGCAAGTTCGAGTTCCACAGAGACAGGATTGAGGTTACTAATAATCCCTTTCTTGTTGAGAGGGAGTGTTGAAAATAGCAATAAGAAATGCTAAAAATAGAATTGCTAAAAATAGCACTACTATAAATAGCAGTTCAATCGGTGTTGAACATGGCTATAAGGAATGAAAAATGGAAGTGATAAAAATAACATTCTATAAATAGCATTTCAGGATACCTTCCTATTTTAGTGAGTCCCTAAACTAAAATATTGAATTAAAATTCGAATTTGATCTTAGCAGCTATTTGTAAATTAATTAATAAATTCATCTTGAGTTAATTAGTTAAGGAAAATCAAACATGAAGTCTATGTGGGGACATGCAACAGTTTCTCCATTAATTGAGGAATTTATCCACCAGTTAAAGAGATAAGGATGAGTTGTAATATTGAGTTGTAATTAGTTGACTTAGTTAACTGAGTCAAGTCCAGTTAGATTAATTCAAATAGTTTGTCGAATTAATGTAAGTTCAATTAGTTAATGCTTGCATGCATGTAACTACTGCACTTCAGATAATTGAGTATTCTCTCATAAATAACTCATGCATGTTAGTTCAGACAGAGACCCAGTTGAGATGAGATGGAGGAACAGTGTACTATCATTTACTAGAATATTCCATTGTGAATATTCCTTGCATGCAGAATGAATTATTTCCTTGAGGATTGCGCAATTACTTCTTCAAGTTTAGTGAGTGTGAAGAGGCCAATTCACACATGTGGCTTCACTGGTGCTCAAGAAAAACTGCGCAAGGAAATAGGAGGCTTGGAGGGCTTGAGGAGGACATATACTATGTCTATTCAGTCTGTGATCTGTATTGTTTGATTGCAGAGAGAGAAGGATAGCTTGTGAGCTTATTCTTTTTGTAAATTGAACAAGATTTCCACTTGTATGATAATACATAGATTGGGGTTTTAGGCTAAGGCCTTCCCTGGGTTATTTCTTCTGTGTTATGTGTGATTGATTTCTCATTCTTAGTTATATGTGTTCTCTTGATCTTGTTAAATTCTATTAAGCTTCCACAAAGTGTTGTAGAAGTAGATCTTGTATTGTTTTTTAGTATATTGCATAATCTGTTAATCTATAGTGGGAATTTCTACAAAAAATCCTTGTGGATTTAATAGAAATTTGAGATGTTAAATGGGCCTCCTAAGGAAAATAATAAAAGAAGATTTATTGTTATAGCATCATTCAACACTCTTGTAGTTCTGATGCTCTGGTATGGCCTTGGGCAGCCCTTTCTCATAAAGATTTGATCATGTATTAAAAAAAAATTACTTTGAATTCCATACACGACTATTCCCTTTAAAAAGTGAGTACACACGTGGGTACCATAACACATAACCTATGTATACTATTTAAAATATGAAACATTAAAATAATATCCTATTTTTTGGGCAGGGTTTACGAGTTTCACTAAAATCCCACCTACAAGAGCCCATGGCCTAACTGAATCAACTGATTTCTGGTGGTATTTATACACCTCATGGGAAGGCCTAATAACATCAAGGAGATAGGATATCGACATTATAGTCTTTTCGGTCCCCAGATCAAGTCTGATTTTCCTTGTGCCTCCTACACTCCCACTCATAGGAAACCCTTGTTTCCTTGCATAGATTCTCATCCTTGATTATATGGCATCCTTTCGTATATTCTTGAGAGGTGATGTTTGAGGCTTGGGCTGGACGGATCTGGAGGAAGGTTTCGTTGGTGTTGTGGATGGATTAGGTTGTATCTTTCTACTACTCTTTGTTGATATCAATAAACAAGTTCTGTCTCATTTCTAATATGTTATGGTCTCATGTTTTTATGACTCATGTGTAATATGTCATGATTTATATGTTTATGATTGATGATCTAACATGTTTATTATGCACACACTTTGAACTACTTGCTATGTATATGTTTTTCTGAACTGTGTTGCAAGTATGCTCACTTGGGAAGAAGCAAAGGGTTTGGACCCTATGAGATTGACATCAAACAAAGGACCTATGGGTACTCATCTCAAAACCCAACTTTGGTAATTTATATAGTTTTCCTTCTTGAATGTATGCTTCTTGTTGATTTTTTGCCTTCCATCTTTGAGGTTGTCAACCCTTACGTTAGGGAATTTTTTCTCACCAACAATTATGAATTTTCAAAGGTAAAGGAAGGAAACTAGTTTTTTTAATTGTATATTTGACATATCTCATTATAGGCTTACCTCAATTTTGAGTGTAGGAACTTATTGGATATGGAATTAAATTTCGCATTGATTTTGAGTATTCACTCTACAAAATTTTGATTGACCCATAATGAGATAACTTGGAAATACAAGAAAACATGCATTTCTTTTCATATATTTTCAGTTGACCTCATGTTTCAAGGAACACATTTTTTCATGTATTACTAGTTTATATCATTGTAGTTTTAACAAAAGTATACAAAGTGGGTATTCATTGGATGTAGAATTTAGTATTGAATTCAATGGGTGCCTACACTTGAAAAAAATAAGTAAACATGTAAGGAGATAAGCTGAAAAGATAATTAAAAAGGATAATTTTCTTCTTTTCCCTCCAAAAATATTTACCCTTATGGTTGTGTTGTGGTAAAAACACAACCCCCCATTATTGATGTGTTCACTTCAAATAATGGGGACCCTTTCTATAAAAAATTTGGCTAAGCACCTTTTAAGATTTTTATTTTATTTCATTATCCTATGCGATTGTTAATTTTTCATTTTATTTGGACTCTTATTCTGATTGCTTTGTTAAAATTGATTTTTTATAAGCTTCCCATTGACGCTTGTTTTGCTTCATTTGGTCAACTGGTTTGAAAATGGTACTCCTTTGAAGTCCCATCATTTATCTAGTTTGGGTTAAAAATGTTATTTTTATTATTTTTATTTATTTTCAGAGTGGCTGTAGTTTAGAAAATTTCATAACTAAACTAAACATTCATAAAAACAGAACCAAAATAAAAAATTGATATTTAGTGTTAAATTTTAAATTAATTAAATTAATTAAAATATGTAAAATATAATTAATTTAATTAAAATAAAATTTAATACATAAAATATATATAAAATAAAAAACATATAAAAACAGAAAAAACAAAACTTAATCGCATCGGGAATCCTTATCGCAATTTCATTTAAACCCCGATAGCCCTCATATCCCCGATCGCCGATATGCGATGAGGACTCAGGGCATTAACCTTAGTTTTCATAAAACTTGCATTCATACGAATAGGTGAAAAGGTAATGGAATGTTAAAATAAAATGATTTAATATTAAAATAAAAACTAACAATACAACGGATGCATCGCATCGCAAATTTCTTATCGGAACATTCTTGAAAGAACTACGATAACCCTCATTCACCGATATGCGATGGCGATAAAGTGAAAAGGCATGACATTAACTTAGGTTAGTTTTTTTTAAGTTTTGTTTTAAGTTTCAACACTCATACGTATGAGTGAAATAGGATAGTGGTAGGTTAGTTTATTTTTAATAGTTTAAATATTAATATTTAAATTAATTAATATATGTAATATAATTAATTTAAATAAATTGAAATCTAATTATTATTTAGATTAATATTATATAATTCGTAAATAATTAATTATATATTAGTTAGTTAGATTAATAAGTAATTTATTAAATAGTTAATTAAGTTTATTATTAAACATTAAATTAATATTAAATATTAAGAATTAGAATACTAATTCAGGATTAGATTTTTAATTAAAATTCTGATTTTTAGCCCAGCAACAGAATTTCCAGATTTATGCCAGATTTGACTCATCTACTTTGGAGGCCCATAGATTGAGTTTTACTTGGCCAAATGAGGCCCAGGACAGCTCATTGGAAAGATGAAATCAAGGAGAACATTTCTGAGGAGGTTTCACTAACAAATTTGGTCATTTATTGGGTCAAAAATCATGCAGAATATCAAGCTCCGAATTTCTAAGAACAAAATTATTTTTCTGAGTTATTTTCTGCATTTTCATTTGTCCAAGCCTCTTCTAATTGCAGATTCGCTCATCAATGATATCTTTCGCCAATTAAACCATCCCAGGCATCAATAGAGAGCTTATATTTTATTTTCAATGATTTATTTAAATTAAATTTTATTGGATTTGTTTTAATGCCAGAAATGGTATTTTGATTTTATTGTTACATTTTAATTCATTTTGATTTCTTTTTGCAGGAAAACAATAGAAGATATATGGAGAAAAAAACTCAATCAATGAGAAAGCTCCAGCAATTAAAGATGGAAATTGGAGCAAATAAAATTGGATTGGGTAGATTTCTCTTCAAAAACTTTCATTTTCGGAATTCCTTTGCAAAGATTATAAATAACAAATTGCAGAATGTAATAAGGGCTGCTCTCCTCTGCAATTCTGGAATTCTAAAAGCACTTTTGTAATAGGGATTTAGAGTTGTAGGTGGGAGGAGTGGAATCTCAGATCTGGAGATTATTGAGGTTTTTCTTTTACATCCTGAGTTATGTATAATGAACAGAGTTTGCACTATTGTAGCTTTGCTTTTGAAAGCAGAAGCCCAGGCATTGTAAAGGACTATTAGAGACCGGAGCTGGAGAAATGGATTTAATAAACTGGTATTTCGAATACTATTGTTTTAAATGCTGGTTTCATTTTATGATAACAGGAATGGTGTCAATTTACTTACATATTTGTGCACTTTTGTCGGTATGGGTAATTTTCTTTTATTTTATGTTGTTATTTATCTCTGCTCTTATGGGCCGAACTCTGATTTCTGAGTAACTATTTACTCACAAATATGTCTTTTAATATTGAATGAATAGATAGTGATATGTTGTGAACTTCTTCCGTATATTATTGTTTAATTATTCAAGTTAGTGATTAAATGATCAATACCATTTTGTGAACTACTTCTTGAGTGTTGTTGATTGATTATTTCAGTTAAAGGGTCTCAATAGGATGTGTTTGGTATCCACAATGTCAGTTAATTGAACTACTTCATTAACTTGATATTCATTATAAACGATACATTTCAATCTCAATATTTTAAATACCTGCTCTTGGTTAGGTTAGATCTATATCTGCCTAGTTAAGATAGGATTAAGGTAGTTTCTTTTGCTTGCATCTTAGCATAAGTTTGCATTTAGAGTAAATTTTACATTCGTTTAAGTCCTCTTCCCAAAGAGGCAAACTTTATTAGTGGATTGGCTGAGCCCTAAATCAGCGTAAGGATCACTTTCTTGCCTGATCAACAAGAAGGACGATCTGATGTCTCTTTTCCATTGGTGAATGAAAGTCATATTTTAAAGCCATTGGATATTGAGAGAAGGTAACTGGACCTAGTTGAACCAGTCGGAACCACCATTCCAAACGGAAAAGGAGCTGCTAACCAAGGTCTGGACCGGGTGGTCTCCCCCATGTTGTTGCAGCGATTTTCGAGGCTTCAACATAATGGTGCTAGAAGGAAGGCCTGAAACGCGTTGTCTGTTGGAGTCTTTTCAATATTAACGTTTTATTTAGTTAAAATAGCTCCTCTTAAACTTCCAATTTGGAGTTGTATCCATGGACGTGCATCTTCCAATACTCCACCCGAAGTGGTAAGACTCTTGTCTCAGGTAAAATTCAATGGTAAGAGAAATTCATCTGCGTTTAATCATGTCCTTCAATTTGTTCAAAATGTTTCAAATTATGATTTTCAAGGAATTGATGAAGGCATCTTATGCAGAATTTTTACTCTCACATTTGCGGCAGAAGCCAAGAACTGGTGTAGAACTCTTCCGGTTGCCTCAATTCACAGCTAGGATCAATTTGTTACAATTTTCGTTTGTAAATTTGACCGCTATGATTATGATCAGGTATGTGAGGAAATTGAATATCTACGAAATGGAAATGAGTCTGTTAGAGATTTTAATATTTGATTTCATTTGAATTGTTTAAAATTTAATGTCAAAGATGAACCTATGAAAGAAGAATCATTAGGTTGGTTTGAAAATAATTATTGTATTCCTCCTATTCCCGATCCATATGAAATTAGTTCAAGCTTTGTTCTATCCCCTTCCAATATAAATGAGAAATCCGATTCGGATGTGGAAATAAATTGTGACGAATAAGTTTCACAAAGCTTGGAAAATATTTCTGATAAAATACAAGAAGACAATAACAACAATTTTGGAGAAAGAGCCACCTTGAAATCTGAAAGCTACTTTGAGGTAAATTCAGAAAATCAAATTGGAAATCAGCAAATGCAAACAGCTGTACAAATTTCTGAATCTTTCCATGATGAACAAATACTGAAATCAGAGCAGCAAAGCAATCTTCTTCAAAAGAGCATGAGCACACAAAGGAATGATCTGGAATCTGAAATTTGCAATGATCAAGCCTTCATTCCTGTTCATAATCATAATTCTCTTTCTAGTTCACAAGTTGGAATTCGAAATTACTCAAATTCCATAATTCTGGCCAATCCTTGTGAAAGAGAAATTATTTCAAAACGATCCCAATTGTGCTGTAACATTAGTTGTACAAATAATGATTTCATTTTATTTTTGTTTCCTCACTTATTTTGTATAAAATCAGATTTATTTTCAGATTTTATTTTTCAGATTTTTGATACATTACGCTGGCATATTGAGCACTTTACTATCAAACATTCAATTGATGCATTGCCCTGTTGGAAAATTGAAATTTTATATTGTAATCAAGAGCATCAAAAGCTATTTCAATTTCAATCAATGCTAATGTTTTATCAAAAGCTTCTATTTTCTCAAAGGCAATATCAACAAGAGAATGTATTTTTAGGAATCTGCCAGCAATTCAATTTAACTAATAATTTTCCATTTCATTTGAAATATTTCCATCCATTTTTCATTGATTCATTTGAAAAATATTTGGAAACTTTTCCTTCATGGAAGATTGTTAATAACTTAACATTTACACATAACACTAACAATTTCTTCCAGGCCTTTGAATTTAAAGGCTCATACCCACAATCTGGTCTATTATATCTTCCTTCGAACATTTCCCAATCCTTAATAGAAATCCATCCAGATTTCTATGATCCAATTGGTACTCAATTGGAAAGAAAATTTCATGAGAAGGAGATTTTAAACAAACTTCTAACAATAGTTGTACATTCTACTTACAGATTTAATTTTCTTAGTTCAATAAGATTTCTATTTTTATTACTAACATTTGAATTGTACATACATGCAGGGATTAAAATGAGAAAATGGTTACATTGGAAATATGACTATACCTAGTCATTTTTCATGTATATGGTTAGAATAGGAGTAGAGTTAATGTAGTTAATTTATTTTTAATAGTTCTGCAGATTAAAAATAAAGGAAGCAATTAGCCCTTCTCATATCATATACATGTTCAAGGAAATATTTGCCTCTCATTAGAAAATTTCTAATTCTTCCTTCCCATTTTTTAAATCAAAATCTCTTGCAGCAATACCTCTACCCATGAATACATCTCTGCCTATTTCGAATAATGTATTGATAGAATATGCACCTGGCACACATCTAAATCTGTGTTGATATTCTTCCACAATTAGTGGCTTTATCCCATTCGGTCCTTTAGTTTATTATCTGATGTTGTAAAACACATCATATTTATTTACTAAAGGCATTATTGAACAGTCACTATAACAATACAGATTTTTCTCAAGATTAATTCGGAATGAGCAGAGGTAATAAATTGCTGTTTCAATTCAAAAGGGAAGACTATTTTCATATTTAATTGTGGTAAATTTCAGATTTCCTGAACATGAATAAACAGATTTTATTTAGGCTGATTGCACACTCCGATTTAGAATAAATGATGAGATGATTTTGAAAAAAGTTAAAATTTTGATAAATCAAAGGAACAATTTGAAGATTCATGAGGTAAGAAACTGCAGACAATTTCCTTCAAGGTATGCATTTACAAGCTCGTTCTCATCTCTTATTAAGTTTCTCTTTTTCTTAGTTTATTTTTTATTCTTGTTCTGTTTTATTTACAGATTTTCATTTTGTTTTCTCAAAACTTGAAGTAATCAGCAAACCCATTTTAAATTTGCAACAGGTTCAGGGAAATTTTATTTTTGATTCATTAGAATTTGAACATTTTAAACTTTGTTTTCAACCATCAGAAAACCCAATTGAAATGTCAAGCAATATCATAGCATTCAACTTGATTTTTGTATTGTTGATACTTCAGGGAAAATGTTTGCGATATTCTTAGCCCACTCATCTTCGCCAATCACATCATCCATATCGCATTTCGCATATCGGAGGTTTGAAAGTGAAGTATACTTCCATTATCATGAATCGTCGATCTCCGATAAATGACTTTATCGATATTGCGATGACCACATAATTTTGGATCCGATATGAAATTCAAATCAAATTCATAAAAATAGCGCATCCGCTCTTCATCGCATATCGACGTATTGAGAATTGTTACATTGTGCGCTTAAGATTGCCGATCTCGATCACTGATTAGCCACGTTATTCATCGCATATCGGCATCGCAGGAATCATATTATGTTATATCGGGTGCTTAAAATTGCCGATTGCCGATTAGTTATGTCACCCATCGCATTGCCGATATCGCAATCGCTTCATCGCATTTATATTTATGCTCACATCACATTTCCAACTCTGCGATGTGCGATGTGCGATGTGGGAAGCACAATTTAAATATTCCACGATCCCCAATACAATATATCTTTAATGATGCGATCGCTTCATTTCATTGCACATGTTCTCATCGCCTATTCTTATCAGCAAATTGCCATCGCAACCTCCGATGCAATACTTTCCAATGCATTCCTCTAAGCCATTAACGTTTAAATCAATATATGGCATAGCAACAAAGGTGAAGTCTTGCAAATTAAACTTAAAGCATGGTGAAGAATCATGTGATGTGAATCATCCGATACGGTGATGTGTTATTTTAAAAGCAAGCTTGGGTAACCACTATGGTAAGAAAGTTGTTAATGACAAATTTGCAGTATATTTAAATCATTTTGATTTCTCATATATTTCAGTTTTAAATATATAATTCCATAATTAAATAAAAAATTCAAGACCTTTCTATCTTCATATTTAAATTTTATCATCTTGGATTTGGTCTTGATTCTGGACAATTTACAAAATCATGGAGTTTATATGAAACTTACAATATTTTGAGAAAAGGTCATTACTGCAAATTCTCATTCTCATTTCTGATGCATTGGTTTTAATTTCAATTCCCTTGAGCACTAAGCATTCCATTTTTGCATTTTACTGCTTACTTTAGTTTAGATAAAATAAATAATGATTTTGGGTTATAGGATTTTGGTTAGTTTGACTTCTTCAAGTTTTTAATGTTAATTAAAATAAGAAGTCAGCTAGTTTGGAGAAACTGATACCTTTCAGGTAAGATCAAAAGCAATTATCCAATGGTAAGATTCATGTACCCACTTTCATTAATTTCCATTTCGTTACTTTAGTTTCAGTTTTGTTTTTCTGATATATAAATCTGTTTTGCAGCTCTTCATAAAAGCTTCCAATCCTCCGCCAGATCATATTTTCGAAGTCCATACTCTTCTCCTGGCTTAATTTCAAGAAGCAGCAATAATCCTCATTGAAACAGCTACACCAGGAAGTTTCTGAACCTTTAGTTTGTTTCTTTAAGCATTCCTTTCATTAGAAAATCATTAAGTTGATGCTTTGAAACAAGAAGATTGATATCAGACAAAAAAATTTCATTGTGGCTGAATTTTATCATCACTGCTATCCAAAAAGCCTAAAGCACTTACAACCCTGCAAGGTATGATTTTTCTAAAAATCTCGACACAAGAAGGAATAATTACACGATTATTTTCTTTTTCTTCATATTGTTGAGACATTGGTATAAACATTCTTGTTTGAGTTTATCTTTTGAAACTTGGATTTTCCTTTTAAAATTTCTTCATCTTCATTTTGGTTTGCTGATTTCTTTTCTCACTTTAACATAAAATTTCTTTGCTTTGATTTTCAGTATTGATTTTGGTGACTTTGCTGTGGTTTATATGGAAGGCCTTCTGTTACCTAACTATGGTTGGCATAAACGAAGAAAAAATTGTTAATAGTCATCTATTAGCTTTTTCTTAAATCTCCCAGTAAAGTTTGATTTTCTTATTATAAAAGTAGACATTAATTAAGGAAGAGATTACCAATTTAGAAAAGTTGGCGAAGTATCATGAAATCTGGAGAAATTTCTTTTTCGTCAAAATTGTGATCATTTTGAGATTTCAAAATTTTATTAAGATCTTTCAAAAGTTCTATTATCAGTCAAGAAAAGTTATTTATAACCAAGTAAAAACACTTTACAGCAAAGCACCTTTAACTCTGAAATTGTCATTCTTAACTCTTAAGGAGTCAATGGTTCTCCCCGTCCCAAAAAGTCTTATTTTTCTAGAATATAATCGAGAAATATATTTAAACTTAAAAGATAAGAGGTCTCATTATGAGCCTGTTTACCATGATCATAGGGGAAAAATAGGCTGACATTACCAACACTTTTAAACAAACCAGGGTAATGGCTTATGATTGCAAACAATTATAAGACAAGGGGTCTCATCACGAGCCAGCTTGTTCAGTCCAATTATAACCAATGAATGGCATTGTCAACTATATGGCTATCAAACCAAGACAATGGCTTTGAAGATTTATAATAAAAATAAAAAATAAAAAAAATAAAAATAAACATATATAAATGGATTTATTTCTATTTCAGTAAGTCCTAAAGGGATGGGATTCTGAATCATTGATGATTAAAAGGTAACCCTGTCGAGACTACAGACGTTTGCTGGCAGCAGTGGCTCTACCTGTGACAAATGAGTATATTTTAGGAACTAAGCTGTAAAGTGACCCCTTCTTTATCTCTACAACTAATTAAAGACTGATATAGAGTTTTGAAATATTTTAATTTATAAGGAATTTTAAGAAAAGTTACAGTTAGATGATTCTTGCTTTTATTCAGACTAATGAACCTAGTCAAGCATTTTAAGCATATATATCTTTTCTTTAATTATTTTTACTTGAATTTTATGAAAATCTCATTCATATCAAACAGAGATAACTGGTTCTTCTCTCATGTGTCGCCATTATTGTAGTAAAAACACAACCCCCATTATTGATGTGTTCACTTCAAATAATGGGGACCCTTTCTATAAAAAATTTGGCTAAGCACCTTTTAAGATTTTTATTTTATTTGATTATCCTACGCGATTGTTAATTTTTCATTTTCTTTGGATTCTTTTTTTGATTGCTTTGTTAAAATCGATTTTTTATAAGCTTCCCATTGACGCTTGTTTCGCCTCATTTGGTCAACTGGTTTGAAAATGGTACTCCTTTGAAGTCCCATCATTTATCTAGTCTGGGTTAAAAATGTTATTTTTATTATTTTTATTTATTTTCGGAGTGGCTGTAGTTTAGAAAATTTCATAACTAAACTAAACATTTATAAAAACAGAACCAAAATAAAAAATTGATATTTAGTGTTAAATTTTAAATTAATTAAAATATGTAAAATATAATTAATTATATTAAAAAAAAATTTAATACATAAAATATATATAAAATAAAAAACATATAAAAAAACAGAAAAAACAAAACTTAATCGCATCGGGAGTTTACATCGCATCGGGAATCCTTATCGCAATTTCATTTAAACCTCGATAGCCCTCATATCCTCGATCGACGATATGCGATGAGGACTCGGGGGATTAACCTTAGTTTTCATAAAACTTGCATTCATACACATAGGTAAAAAGGTAATGGAATGTTAAAATAAAATGATTTAATATTAAAATAAAAACTAACAATACAACGGATGCATCGCATCGCAAATTTCTCATCGCAAATTTCTTATCGGAACATTCTTGAAAGAACTACGATAACCCTCATTCACCAATATGCGATGGCGATAAAGTGAAAAGGCATGACATTAACTTAGGTTAGTTTTTTTTTAAGTTTTGTTTTAAGTTTCAACACTCATAGGTATGAGTGAAATAGGATAGTGGTAGGTTAGTTTATTTTTAATAGTTTAAATATTAATATTTAAATTAATTAATATATGTAATATAATTAATTCAAATAAATTGAAATCTAATTATTATTTAGATTAATATTATATAATTCGTAAATAATTAATTATATATTAGTTAGTTAGATTAATAAGTAATTTATTAAATAGTTAATTAAGTTTATTATTAAACATTAAATTAGTATTAAATATTAAGAATTAGAATACTAATTCAGGATTAGTTTTTTAATTTAAATTCTGATTTTTAGCCCAGCAACAGAATTTCCAGATTTATGCCAGATTTGACTCATCTACTTTGGAGGCCCATAGATTGAGTTTTACTTGGCCAAATGAGGCCTAGGACAGCTCATTGGAAAGATGAAATCAAGGAGAACATTTCTGAGGAGGTTTCACTAACAAATTTGGTCATTTATTGGGTCAAAAATCATGCAGAAGATCAAGCTCCGAATTTCTAAGAACAAAATTAATTTTCTGAGTTATTTTCTGCATTTTCATTTGTCCAAGCCTCTTCTAATTGCAGATTCGCTCATCAATGATATCTTTGGCCAATTAAACCATCCCAAGCATCAATAGAGAGCTTATATTTTATTTTCAATGATTTATTTAAATTAAATTTGATTGGATTTGTTTTAATGCCAGAAATGGTATTTTGATTTTATTGTTACATTTTAATTCATTTTGATTTCTTTTTGCAGGAAAACAGTAGAAGATATATGGAGAAAAAAATCTCAATCAATGAGAAAGCTCCAGCAATTAAAGACGGAAATTGGAGCAAATAAAATTGGATTGGGCAGATTTCTCTTCAACAAACTTTCATCTTAGGAATTCCTTTGCAAAGATTATAAATAACAGATTGCAGAATGTAATAGGGGCCGCTCTCCTCTGCAATTCTGGAATTCTAAAAGCACTTTCGTAATATGGATTTAGAGTTGTAGGTGGGAGGAGTGGAATCTCAGATCTGGAGATTATTGAGGTTTTTCTTTTACATCCTGAGTTATGTATAATGAATAGATTTTGCACTATTGTAGCTCTGCTTTTGAAAGCAGAAGCCCAGGAATTGTAAAGGACTATTAGAGACCGGCGCTGGGGAAATGGATTTAATAAACTGGTATTTCGAATACTATTGTTTTAAATGCTGGTTTCATTTTATGATAACAGGAATGGTGTCAATTTGCTTACATATTTGTGCAATTTTGTCGGTATGGGTAATTTGCTTCTACTTTATGTTGTTATTTATCTCTTCTCTTATGGGCCGAACTCTGATTTCTGAGTAACTATTTACTCACAAATCTGTCTTTTAATATTGAATGAATAGATAGTGATATGTTATGAATTTCTTCCGCATATTATTGTTTAATTATTCAAGTTACCGATTAAATGATCAATACCATTTTGTGAACTACTTCTTGAGTGTTGTTGATTGATTATTTCAGTTAAAGGGTCTCAATAGGATGTGTTTGGTATCCACAATGTCAGTTAATTGAACTACTTCATTAACTTGATATTCATTATAAACGACACATTTCAATCCCAATATTTTAAATACCTGCTCTTGGTTAGGTTAGATCTATATCTGCCTAATTAAGATAGGATTAAGGTAGTTTCTTTTGCTTGCATCTTAGCATAAGTGTGCATTTAGAGTAAATTTTACATTCTTTTAATTCCTCTTCCCAAAGAGACAAACTTTAGTAGTGGATTGGCTGAGCCCTAAATCAGCTTAAGGATCACTTTCTTGCCTGATCAGCAAGAAGGACGATCTGATGTCTCTTTTCCATTGGTGAATGAAAGTCATATTTTAAAGCCATTGGAGATTGAGAGAAGGTAACTGGACCTAGTTGAACCAGTCGGAACCACCATTCCAAACGGAAAAGGAGCTGCTAACCAAGGTCCGGACCGGGTGGTCTCCCCCATGTTGTTGCAGCGATTTTCGAGGCTTCAACATAATGGCGCTAGAAGGAGGGCCTGAAACTCGTTGTCTGTTGGAGTCTTTTCAATTTTAACGTTTTATTTAATTAAAATGGCTCCTCTTAAACTTCCAATTTGGAGTTGTATCCATGGATGTGCATCTTCCAATACTCCACCCGAAGTGGTAATACTTTTGTCTCAGGTAAAATTCAATGGTAAGAGAAATTCTTCTATGTTTAATCATGTCCTTCAATTTATTCAAAATGTTTCAAATTATGATTTTCAAGGAATTGATGAAGGCATATTATGCAGAATTTTTACTCACATTTGTGGCAGAAGCCAGGAACTGGTGTAGAACTCTTCTGGTTGCCTCAATTCACAGCTCGGATCAATTTGTTACAATTTTCGTTTGTAAATTTGACCGCTATGATTATGATCAGGTATGTGAGGAAATTGAATATCTACGAAATGGAAATGAGTCTATTAGAGATTTTAATATTCGATTTCATTTGAATTGTTTAAAATTTAATGTCAAAGATGTACCTATGAAAGAAGAATCATTAGGTTGGTTTGAACATAATTATTCTATTTCTCCTATTCCCGATCCATATGAAATTAGTTCAAGCTTTGTTCCATCCCCTTCCAATGTAAATGAGAAATCCAATTGGTTGGGCTAATGGACTATTTGATTCTTTGAGGGTTTGAAGCACATGATACACTAGTGTATTGATTTTTTATATTTTTGTCTAAGTAGTTGCTTAAAGTGTTCCACATCTGTGGAAATACCTTATTTTTCAAACATCTAGTTGGATAGATTCATTATTCCTTGAACCTCTGAATCTCCAAGATCAGTTTAGATGATATAAAAAGTACCACTTTTCCTAGGTTTCTATAAGGAGCTATTTTCACCATTTTGAATATGTAAAGAAATTCATAAAGGTAATTATCCATTTTGCAATATTTGTTACCTTGATATACTGTAGATGTAAGCCATCAAATATTATGTAAACGCCATCCTAATCTTAAGGCATACCTAAGGAATCCTTTAATGTCCCAAAGACAATAATTAAATATAAAAAAAACAACACCAAAAAATAAAAATAAAAAAACCTTGAATTTTAAAATTCCTAATTGTATACAAATGTTGATATCCTCCCATCTATTCTATAAAATATTTTTTCTATTCCCCTTCCAACTGGAACATCGATCATCTCCAGAATGTTTTATTTTTCCATCTATTCACTATTATGTTAAAAAAAAACTATGAGGTATGTGTAATGGAATATTTTTATTTTCATAAGAATTTTTAATCAATAAATATGTTTTCATCCATTTTTGCAATACAAATTTCGTAGTTAATCGTGATATATACAATGACCTTCTTGTCAACCTTTATTATGACCCTTTTATTAACTTATATAATGAACTAATTATCAAACACATTTTCAAGTTTAATAATACTATATGAAATTTACTATGCAAATATGATCACAAATATTTAATATAGAAAAAGGTGGAAATTATGATAAAATTAAAAACTAAATAAGTGAATAAAGGATATTATTGAAACAAGGGAGAGAAAATGAGTTCATCTCATAGTGAAATATTGAGACTGCTACTACTTATTGTAGACATATGCCAACAATGGCCATCACCCAAGCAACTCACAAAAACTAGGTGTGGCATGTGCACCATGTACAATAAGAATAGGGAGTTAGTGCTCAAAGTCTACTTTCAACTCAATAGGAGTACATACGGTGTCTCTTGCTTCCCTATTCTAGTGTTTATCCTTCATACCTTTTATTATCTTCTCTATCATAATTATCCTCCCTTAGTTCATATGCATCAATATTGTTTTGCTAGATCAATGCTCTAAATGGAATTGATCAAGGTTCATACTTGGATTCCAATTCAATAAGTCTTTGTAAAAATTTATCATGTTGATACCATCTTGTGGGTTTATGCCACAAGAAACAAGTTCCTTTATATGAAAATTAAGGTCCATGATCTTGGAATACTTAAACTCCCTACTTGTGGAGAAATCAATTTGCTAGAGATGAATTGGTAAATTTCCAAGCTCCATCCTCTTGTCTTTTCTTCCATCATCATCACTAGTGAAATGTTTGAGATTTCTCTTACAATCAAATTTTGCAATATTATCCCCATGCTTCATGTAGAATCACTAATATCACTTGATCTCAAAGAATCACTAATCTCGCTTCAACTAAGAGTGATAAGACCTTCCTTACCTTTACTTTAATAACTTATACTTGGTGTGAGATTATCTTGATTAATAATTGCCACCACTATCTCCAAATGTTTCCTATTTGAATCATATAAAATTACAAAAATTACAATAGTGGACAATAAAAATTAAAAAACTCTAATAAAAATGATAAATCAGTTAAAAAATCATTGACTTAAACTTAAAAAATCCAAAATCTAATACTTACAAAATAACTTATACCTAATAAAAGTAAAAATAACTTATACCTAATAAAAATAATATAATTAAATATGTTATAAGTAAATTATTTTGATCAATTTTGTTTGAAATGTTGTGGAGACTTTAAAATCCTAGGTTTAGGTTGTGTAATTAGTATAATTGGAATGTTTGTTTTTTTTTCAAATTCATTTATATATTTAAAAACAAATTTCAGTTTCAAGAGTTAGCTCAAGTGATTTAAAGTCAAATGTGAAGTTATTTGATATATTTTTGATAGTTGTTGTTTATCATATGTTAGACTCTCTCTGATTTCCTTGAAGAAAGGTCCTATAATTAAGGCCTACCGTTTACACTATTTACCATCCACTAAATGTTGAAAAGCACTCCAAATCTCCCATGCTTTCGTTCCAGTAAAAAATAAAAATAAAAACACATTTTAAATAACAAGAAATCACAATATGTCACTACTAAAATATACCATATTTAACAATTTTAATATATAGTTAATTTACAATCTATAACTTATTTTTGAAATATTTATACATAATTACCCCCAAAATTTCTCTATTTTACTTTTGTCCAATCTATCCTTATGAAAATGGTGTGCATAATTATTTTATGCCCATACCCCATACATGTTTTCGGTATAATTCTTACATTAAGTTGTATATTTATAGAATGAGGTATGCAATATTTTTTTTACTTGTGCAATTTATTAACATATATTTAATTTTTAAAACCATCATATTAACCAATAAAATTATAATTTATTAATACCAGAATATATTATTTATGATTTATGACTTGAGATTTAGAGCACTCACATGCTTCAACGGTGCACTCGTAGTCATATAATAAAGTCATTGCTTAGTGTAAACAGTAGATGATTTCACTTAATAAAGGTTGGTTTTTTTGGGGAGAGGTTTGGCCAATTTTTTTTTTGGAATTTTTAAAAATTAAGTTACAATGGTTAAGTTATAAAATTTGGAGTGTTTCAAAGAGTTTTTTGATCATGCCAGTATTAAAATCATAAATAAAATATTAAAAATTAAAAATTTTATAATTCAAAACTTGCCGAATTCTAACTAAAAATATATATTCTAAATAAATTTTCTGCTTCATAAACAAAAATATATTTATGACTTGAAATATATGGTTCAAAATCTAGACAACTAGCATGCCATAGTAACCCGCGCTTAGATGGTTGATTTATTGTGTAAGCATGTGAAGCAAAGTGGCCATAACTAGTAACAACATAAACTAGCAATTACATTGAGAGGTGCAAAGGAACGTCGAAGGATGAAGAAGCCAATAATAAAAACATAGGGGAAAAAATTGAAGTGTCGACTATGTTAAAGGGATGTCTAGTATCGAACCCTGGACCCTCCTGTCCTTGATGTGCAAGATGCAGATGAAAATTCTGAGTGGTGTTTTGCAATCGGAAGGCTTTGTTGTAAGATCACAGTGTTCTGCAATCGGAAGCCAATGTTGTGTTTCATTCCCAGTTTCTCATAACCCCTGAAACAAATAGAGATGATCTGGTCACTCTCCCACTCCTTCCAATCACTCCCCACTGCAAAGAATCATCACCTTCCACTTCTTGCATATCCAATTTATCCAGTAGAGAGAGCAAAGACAACGACAATGAAAATGACATGTAGACATAATACAAACATGAGCCTGGCTATTTGATGTTCTGGCTCAACCTTGTCGATTCTAAGATGAGTTTTTCCCCTTCCCCTGTCTGAGTGTCTGCGCCACTTTTGGACATATCCTTCTTGGAACACATATACTCCGCCTCTTGTGATCCTTTAATAATGACCAACAATTCTCATTCCCACCAGGTCATATGGTACAACTCATACAAGAGGGTCGTTGAATCTCCCTTGAACCTTGGCATCTCGAAACCCCTCAAAACTTTTAGTCTTCACAAGCACCAACCTGGTTTGAAGTTCGACAACTCCTATTCCCAGGAAACTCTGTGGGGTTTCGCTTAGAAATTCTCCCCAGCTGCTTAGAACAAGGACATAATGGATTCTTCGCTCATAAAGAAAGTCATCGTGATAATTCCGCAGGGAAAGAGACATGTTTGGTCGATTGTGTCAGTTGAGTACAAAGATTTGTGGGGTCGACTATGTTGGTCAAGTGCATCATGGATACCAACTTGCAAACATCTCCCCTATGTGGCTCAATGGATGAAATAGAAGAACAATTTGAAGTAGATAATTGTCCTGCTCTCATCTCGGATTCAAACAAGAGAGGCTACTGGGCTAACTCCACCTACAAGCAAATGGTCATACATTCAGAGTAGAATCCATTGAAAATGATGCAACAACTTAGCCACCCAAAGATTCATAGTGGCGAGACCCAGAGACTTCCCAGGGCAGACTCGATGACCTACACTGAAAGGCGCAAGCCTCAAATCGTTCCCCCTTATTAGGGTTGGAATTTAGATTCTATTTTACGTGTCAAATAATATTTTTTTACGTTTTGGGTCTTTATGCTTCGCATCAAGAAATGTTATATTTAATTTTTTTTATCTTTAAGAGTGATGTTATGATAATAAACTAACTCTTCGCCAATAAAGCTTTGATTAAAAAATTACCCTTCAATAACACGCTTATGTTAACATATTTATCATAAGAAAAAAATATGACCATAACATAATAATGGCTCATTGAATCCCGAATCTTGGTTTGAAATTGCATTGAACACTCATAATAAAATCTCCATAACCTTGAAAGCAAATGTCATTGAACCAAGCATACCATAGCATTTGTATATATGAAATATGGCTAAGGAGATCATATGGGACATATAAGATGACAAACAAAGTAAAGTTATTGAATGCTATCAATAACAACTCAAAGGTAGATTATTTAATATGGTTTAAAATTGGTTAAAATAATTGCACTAACAATTATTAACTAATACAAATGATTTATATTGTTGTCCCTACAAGATAGGAGTTATCATAGTATAAATGTCAATATTAAAGAACCAAATAACCAACTCTGAAAATGTACTAAAAGATGGTCATAAAGAACATGCATAAATCACAATACTTTATCAATGTCCATTACAAAAATAAAATTACAATTGAAATATAAATAGATCAAAGAAAATTTAGCTTTATAGAGGCATTTTAGGTTTTCAAATACTTGTAAATGTTTTCACCCTCTTTATAAATTTTAAGAAACAATGGTTATAATAGATCATGGAATTTATGGAGATCACATCTCTCTCTTTTGTAAGGTCTGATCTAAAATTAGATTCAAGATATTCTATGGATCATCTTAGAAGGATCCAATCCAAATATTAACTGAAATAAGATCCCCTATATGCAAATTAAAAGTGTTATGTAGCCTCTTTTCTTTCAGTTCCTCAATAGTAGTCACAAGGGATCATATACCCCAAAAATCACAATAGATGTTCTCCTGAATTCCAAGTATCCCACTATGAATTTTCCCTTTCTCACAGGTGGTCTACAGGGAGGAGTTATTATACAAGTATAATCATTTAAAGTTAATTGAAAAGAGGACAAACTCAACTTTTTAGTTGAGTCTATTTATTCTCAACAAGGCAAAGTCCCATTCTCATCCACTCATTTTTTGAAAATTCCAGTGATCTAGTCATCTTAAAATAGGGCCAAAAGCCTTAAGGCAAAATTTCCATGATTAACGTGTCTATTAATCATGTTGAATTATACTTCCAAGAAAATTCCTACAAAATCTAGGGAAGCATTTCCAATAAAAAAAAGTTAAATTTTTCCATTTATTAATGATTAAAAAATTTAGCTCAATCTCCTAGAGAGAGGGAGACTTTGAAAATCAATTGGAATTAGAAAATTTATATAATTTTGTTGAAAGACTCACAAACTGCGAAATATGAAACCAAATTCAACTCAAGTTACCAAATTCAATTCAAAGAATAACCCAACGATGATGACGAGAGTAAGAGTTGACTTAGAATCGAAAAAAACATGAAAACATTAAGAAAATAGTGTTTTCATTGATAGGAATGTTTGCAATGTCCAAATACAAATCTTGAATAACAAGAATAACTCATTTCACACTAACATACTACAAAACACCACGGATTCTAAATACCTAACAGATATGGTCACTGTTTGTTTTTAATCTTTTCGAAGAAGACAAACATAGTGTGACTCAGAATTGGACTTTGGCTAACATTTTTTGAGCACATGCTAACAAGTTTGCTAGTAACTCAAACAAATGGACGTGACTTGCATGTTAGAAACAAACCCGCAACAATCATTTACTGAAAGAAGAAAAGAAAATGGAATGAAAATGGTTAGCCTGAAAAGGATAGTAAACCTTTATTTTGCAAATTGTAACAATTTCGTACTCGTTTGAATGTTTTTTTGGTGCGTTATAGAAATCAGGACATCCTTGAAATTTTGTTTAAAATATCTTACGGGTGAGCAAGGAATTGCCCATTGGCATTGTCATAGCGAAGGGGACACACCAAACTGCACAAGGAAAACATCGGAGTTTCATACACTCCAACATCGGAATTTCAAAGAAATGAAGGAAAAATTGACTGGTAAAGTAAGCGTGTCATTCAAATTTATACCGTTCACCTTTATCCCTATCAAAATTTTAATGAAATTAAGTAAATTTCAGTGAAATTAGTACATAAACCAAATTTGGATACAAAATAAAATGAAGTATTCAAACCAAATTTTGTTACAAAATTCTGTACAGAGATTTTCCTTGGGGAGCATATGAAAGCTGAAAAAATACTGCCATTTTCCTGGGTACTTCACATGATATTATATAAATCCATGTCCAAATCACAGTTCGGTCCCTGCAAATGACTCTGATATCTGTAAATTCAAATACTGTAAACAACTCAGATCTCCGAAACGCAAATACTGTAAACAACTTGTTGAGATTTTCTGTTTGGAGTAAAATAGGCAAAAATCTCTTTAGGTGACAACAATAGAAATTTAGTTCCTAGATTAGCTCCAGGTTGTTGGGAGATGATTAATGCCTCCTATATTTGATGTGAGTGAGTTAATGAGGTTGTTAGATTCTCTTTGCTATATAACAGGCAACCATTCGGATTGTTTGCTATGAGGGTGAGAGTTTTGTGAGGATTTCATTATGTAATCTCCTGTTTGATTAATAAGATTGCCGATGCCTATGTTGTGTGGACGTAGCCCAGATTGGTTGGGTGAACCACGTTAAATTCTTGTGTCTTTATGTGCATGATTGATCTGCTGTGTATTTTGTTTAATTTAGCTGAGCATCTGATCTCCAACAATTGGTATCAGAGCGAGTTGGAGGAGCGGCACAGTTGGAGGTGGAGCGTGTGCTCAAGCTGGAGCGCTGGCTGCGTTGTTTGAGCTGGAGCGCATAATTGCTGGTTCAGAGACACACAGTGCTGCGGAGTGTGTTGGTTGTCTGCTGATGGCGCAGAACCGATTATATTAAACTCTAATCGCCCAACCAACCAGCGCGCTGACCAGAGACGCTGCGTGGAGCTGGTTGAGCCTGCGTGGAGGCTTGAAATTGCTGCATTGCTGGAGGAGGTCGCGGGTTCTGCAGTGGATTAGCGTGTTACCTGATTGCTGGTGTATTGGCGTATTACCGTATTGCTGTTACCATCCATTGGTGGTGCGTATTGCTGTTACCGTCCATTGGTTAGTATTGCTGTTACCGTCCATTGGTGCTTGATCACTATGCGCCCAGAAACACCATAGTGATTGCTGGTGCTGCGTGAAATGGATATGCTTTAAAAATGGCGTAGTTATATTTTAAAAACTGCGTGGATAGATCAAATATATGCGCTGTGTTTTACATATATATGTTAACATAAAAGGTTGAAACGCATATGATATACACCATGTTACAAACTATATGTTAACATAAAAGGTTGAAACGCATATGATATACACCGTGTTACAAACCATATGTTACACATATTGTATAAACCATGTTAACGTAATGGAAAGTGTAAACATATGTTAAATGGTGGATTAATATTAAAGTGGGTGAACGCATATGGTGGAGTAGTTTTTTGGTGGAGCGGATCAATCCTTCCATTGGTGATTCGAACTTTTTTTTTATGGTGTGCGGTGAGATATATATTTGTTATAAATTGCAGAATTGGTACATTGTGATTCACACAGCAGAATATTGTTTTTTGTTTTATTTAAAGGCAAAGACAGAAAGGCATAGGCAGTTGGTTTTTTCTATTGCTGGTATTTAAAGTTGGATATTGGAGATTATTGTGTTTTTTTGTTGATACAAATGGCGAAAACTCAAAGTGCCCGGTTCGAAATCGAGAAATTTAATGGCAAAAATAATTTCGAGATTTGGAAGGTAAAGATGCATGATCTGCTGGTACAACAGGGCGTGGCAAAGGCATTGTTGGGCAGGTCCAAATTGCCTTCCCCCGTGACAGATGATGAGTGGAATGAATTGGATGGAAGAGCCTTGAGCGGAATTCTGTTGTGTTTGGCTGATGATGTTTTATTTAACATCGTGTCAGAGAAGACTGCAGCTGGTTTGTGGATGAAGTTGGAGAAGCTGTATATGACGAAATCCTTGACAAATTGGATTCTCCTGAAACGACAGCTTTACGGTTTGCGGATGAAAGAAGGTACCTCGATTACTGATCACTTGAATGTTTTTAATACCTTACTGGTGCAATTATACAGTCTAGATGTGAAATTTGATTCAGAGGATAAGGCAATAACTCTATTGTGTTCATTGCCCGAATCCTGGGATCACTTTGTTACTTCCATAAGCTTTAGTACAGCAGAAATTCTTGAGTTTGACGATGTTGTTGGAGCCTTGTTGTCTGAGGAGACGAGGAAGAGGTCGAATGCAGACACTTCTACGTCAGAGGTAATGATGGCCAGAGGTCGCTCAAGAGAGAGACACTTCGGGGGAAAGCATAGCGACTCTCATTCAAAGTCCAAAGGAAAGAAGACAAAGGTGAAGTGCTGGCATTGTGGCAAGGCTAGACATCTGAAAAAGGATTGCTGGAAGCGAAAGCAGGCTGCTAAAGAAGGCTCTTCGACAGAAAAGAAGGAAGCCAACACCACAGATACAGGTTCAGTATCTGGTTCAGGTATGAGTGATGAGGTATTGTCTGTTAATGTATCAAAACATGATCAACATTGGTTGTTAGATTCCGGGGCATCTAACCACATGTGTATTCATAAAGATTGGTTTAAGACATATAGATCAGTTGATGATGGAGTCATGTACATGGGTAATGATGTCACTTGCAGTATTGTTGGGATAGGAAGTATACAACTACAAATGTTTGATGGCACAACCAAATTGTTAACTGATGTGAGACATGTACCAGATCTAAGAAAAAATCTAATTTCATTAGGAGCACTGGATACGAATGGATATAAAACTGTAATTCAAGGTGGAGTTATGAAAATCTATAAAGGTATTTTACTAGTGATGAAGGCTAAGAAGGTAGGAAATCTTTTTCAATTAGAAGGTAGAACTGGGTCAGATCATGTGTCGGTGTCTGAACAGGAGAGTAGTTCCACTCGCCTATGACATCAAAGGTTGGGCCATATGAGCGAACGAGGGTTGAAAATTTTGGCTGACCGCAAGTTACTTCCTAATCTAAGATCTGGAAAGTTAGATTTCTTTAAACATTGCTTGTTTGGAAAACAAAGTAAACAAAAATTTAAAACAGGCAAACATACTAGCAAAGGAATACTTGATTATATCCATTCAGATGTTTGGGTTCTAGCCCCTACAACGTCATATGGTGGCTCGTCATATTTTCTATCGTTTATTGATGACTTTTCTAGAAAAGTGTGGGTCTACATGTTGAAAAGGAAGTCTGATGTTTTTACAGTTTTCAAGCATTTTAGAGCATTGGTAGAAAACAGCACTGGTAGAACTATAAAATGTTTAAGAACTGACAATGGTGGTGACTTTACTTCCAAGGAGTTTGACAGCTATTGCAAGGATGCAGGGATCGAGAGACATAAGACCACGGTTTATGCTCCTCAGCAGAATGGAGTTGCTGAACGCATGAACAAGACTCTTCTAGAGAGAGCAAGGTGTATGCTGAGTAACGCCGGGTTGCAAAAGGAGTTGTGGACGGAAGCAGTGGCAACAGCTTGTTATGTGATAAACCGATCTCCATCAACGGCGATAGGCTGCAAGGTTCCGCAAGAGGTATGGAAAGGACACCCTTGTGACTATTCTAAACTCAGAGTGTTTGGTTGTGAAGCATATGCTCTAGTGCCTAAACATCAGCGAACTAAATTAGATCCAAAGTCTAAAAGGTATATCTTTGTTGGGTATGGTGATGGAACAAAGGGATATAGATTGTGGGATCCTACTACCCGCAAAATAATCATCAACAGAGATGTAAAGTTTAATGAATCCTCTCTTGTACAATTAGATGTAGATAGTAGATTGAAACAGGATGATGTATTTGATTTCCAACACATTCAATTTGACAGCATTTCTAATGATAGTCATAACGACCATAGTTCAGATTCTAGTCATGAACAGGTTTCAGAATCAGATTATGAACAGGGTTCAGATGGAGGTCATGAACAGGTCTCAGATGGCGATCATGAAGAAGTTCCTACAGATGATAGACAGCCAATTGTGGAAGCACCAGAAACATTCTTAAGGAGGTCTACAAGGATCAAACGCCCTCCGAGAAGGTATGATGATCATGTTACTTCAGGTGCTTTGACCGCTAATGATGATGAACCTTTGTGTTATCAGGAAGCTGTAGAAGGTTCAAATAGTGATAAGTGGAAAGCAGCCATGAAGGACGAAATGATGGCCTTAAGTAAGAATGGTACATGGGATCTGGTTGAGCTTCCGAAAGGCAGGAAAACTGTGGGGTGTAAATGGGTTTTCAAGCTGAAACGGGGTGTGAATGATACAGAAGACAGGTACAAAGCACGGCTGGTTGCAAAAGAGTTTTCTCAGAAAGCCGGTATTGACTTTCATGAGATTTTTTCACCAGTGGTTAAAATTGTTTCAATTAGAATTGTGTTAGCATTAGTGGCTTTGCTTGATTTAGAGTTGCAGCAGTTAGATGTTAAGACTGCATTTCTACATGGTGACTTAGATGAGGAAATATATATGGAACAACCGTAAGGGTTTGTTCACCATCGCAATGAGAAATTTGTCTGCAGGCTCAAGAAGTCATTATATGGCCTGAAGCAGTCGCCTCGGCAGTGGTATAAGAAGTTTGATTCTTTCATGTTGAGTCAGAAATATGTTAGAAGTGAATATGATCATTGTGTTTATTTTAAACAGTTGAATAATGGCATATTCATTATCTTGGTATTGTATGTTGACGATATGCTTTTAGCAAGCCAAAGCATAGAAGAAATCAACAGGTTGAAGGCTCAGATGGCAAGGACATTTGATATGAAAGATCTAGGAGCAGCAAGACAGATTTTGGGCATGGAGATTTTCAGAGACAGGAGCAATGGTAAGCTATGGCTATCACAACAAAAGTATATTGAGAAAATACTTTTGAGGTTTGGTATGAATAATGTGAAGCCTGTTTCAGTCCCTTTAGCTTCCCATTTTAAGCTTTCTTCGAGTTTATGTCCTAATACAGATGAAGAAAAGGATTATATGTCTCGAATTCCGTATGCCAATGTAGTAGGGTGTTTAATGTATGCAATGGTTTGTACTCGACCAGATATTTCACATGCAGTTGGGGTTGTCAGCAGGTACATGGCAAATCCGGGTAAAGAAAACTGGTCAGCAGTGAAATGGGTGCTTCGGTATTTGAGAGGCACAAGTAATTATTGTATTACTTACAATAAGAGTAGTGAATCTGTTTGTGGGTATGTTGATTCTGATTTTGCAGGTGATTTGGATAAGAGAAGGTCAACTTCAGGGTATGTCTTTACTCTTGTAGGTGGAGCTATTAGCTGGATGTCAAAGCTACAAAACATTGTTGCTTTATCCACTACTGAAGCAGAATACATTGCTGCTTTGCATGCTTGCAAAGAGGCGGTATGGTTGAAAGGTTTGCTTGGTGAGTTTGGTAGGTTACAGGACAACATCAGGTTACTTTGTGATAGTCAAAGTGCAATACATTTGGCTAAGAATCCGGCCTATCATAGTAAATCAAAGCATATACCGATCAAGTACCATTTTGTAAGACAGGTTATCACTGAAAGGGGAGTCTCTCTTGAAAAGGTGCATACAAAGGAGAATTGTGCAGACATGTTCACGAAACCAGTTTTGTTAGAGAAGCTACGCTGGTGTTTGGCTTCTCTTGGCTTGCAGAAAAGATAAAATAATAATAACAAGGCATCAGGCTAATTGTTGTCAAGGTGGAGATTGTTGAGATTTTCTGTTTGGAGTAAAATAGGCAAAAATCTCTGTAGGTGACAACAATAGAAATTCAGTTCCTAGATTAGCTCCAGGTTGTTGGGAGATGATTAATGCCTCCTATATTTGATGTGAGTGAGTTAATGAGGTTGTTAGATTCTCTTTGCTATATAACAGGCAACCATTCGGATTGTTTGCTATGAGGGTGAGAGTTTTGTGAGGATTTCATTATGTAATCTCCTGTTTGATTAATAAGATTGCCGATGCTTATGTTGTGTGGACGTAGCCCAGATTGGTTGGGTGAACCACGTTAAATTCTTGTGTCTTTATGTGCATGATTGATCTGCTGTGTATTTTGTTTAATTTAGCTGAGCATCTGATCTCCAACACAACTTAGATCTCATGAAAGCAAAATTCTAAGAAGAGTTTGGCCGCAGTCATATCCTAAAAACTAATTAAGACTCCCACGACGCAAATATCGCATCATCGCCGTCCACTTTGAAGCTACAGACCGCAGGAAGGGCAGAGAGTAAAAGACCATCGACGAGCTCTCCATTACTGAGAATCCACTCTTCTGCAATCGGGAGCAATGTTTTCTCAAAAGGCCACTGTGCCTGTGCGGAGTGGCGATTTCCATCCATTTTAGATCAGCTGCTGCGATCTTCGGAATGGCCATTAGAAGGGTCAAGGTCCGGATGGAACAGACAATCTTGAAATGAAACCCTTACTTTCTTCCACAAAACGTAAGGGCGACTGTTTTGCAAACTGCGATATAAAGCTTGTTCACAGGTCTTTAATAACAATTTTTTTTCTTGAAGAGCACGTAAATCAAAGATCTGTTAGAAGAAATAAATTTGGAGATGTGGTTTCCACGATGCCTTGCTTTTTCTGTGACGCGCTGCCATTTGGATTTAAAGGACGACCGACGGGTGGGTCACGTGGGTGATATGATAAGTTGTAAGTTCGCCATCTGTTTGGTGGCTTGTAATGAATATTTGAAATCAATGGCGGAAACAACATCTTTGTGCAAGCTTCTCCTAAAGATTCGGATTCATTAATACTCGTAAATCGTAACCAATGACGCACGGAAACAATTCGCTCAGCGTGGACCGTCGGGTTTTGTGTAATCATTTGGACTTAGTAATCCATAAAACTATGGACGAGAAAATAATAATTTCTTTGGAAGTCTACATTTCTTCTTAAAAACCACTCGTAAAATAATGTTGATATCAATCTAAGAAAGAAAATAGAGATAGGCACACACAAAAGAAATATTTCTATTACATTTTATAAATCACAGAAATACATTATATATTTATGGTTTTTATGAGATTTAACCAATTCTAAAATAATGAGATTGGTTGTTGAGAAATTATTTCAACAACTCAACGAATTAACACTAAATTTATCTATTTTCCAAATCTCCCCTTTAACGTTTACATTATTACATAAATTACATAGTACAAAAACATAATTGGTCTCTCTCTCTGATCTTCATTAGCACTCAGGTTCATTTTGCAATCTCACAAACATTGTTCTTTCTTCATCACCACTTCTTTGAGTTGTTACTTAAACTCCATTTAAAACATGATTGCCTCTGACCATCATTGATGAACTTTGCAAGATCAACAATATTGACAACTCGGCTCGTTAGGGCTTCTGTGATAAAAGTTATCAAGTAATGAACTGCACTATGGACCTTCCACCATATCTCAGATATTTTGCTTTCGACTATCCGTTAGTTGCTAGGATGGAGGTCTAGATACTGAATGTGTTCAAAAGTTGATCAAACAACTTGACCTATCTATCACACACGGATCTAATAATATAACATGTAGTTGTTGTTTAGGGGTTTCCTAATCGCCAAGAACAACAAACAATAACAATATAAACATAATCAAACTAGTGATGTGTTCAAGGGTTTCTGAGTGCTAAGAACCACTAATTTGAATTGTGCAACACTATTCAATAATTGGTTCTGCACCAAAAATATACATAACTTAGAACATACATCACTGATAGCTAAAAGAGTTTGAGAGGCTCTGCATAGAATTCATCATCACTGTCACAATCTAAAAAGTCCTCAAGGTTGTCTTCTGGCAAGTTTTCAAAAGTGGCTATGTTAGCAGATTCTTTCAATTTCCCATTTAAGAGATCTTTGACACGAGTTTTACAATTATATGGTCGTGTCCATGTGCAATAAAAACATTTGACTGAATTCCTATTTTTATTGACCTTGCCCCTAGAGAATAATGCCATCTCATATTGTGAATTGTCCTCTCCATCCCCTATTTTCATTCTCTTTCTTTTACTAAGAGAGCTCCTATCATATTATCTAGTGATTTAGAATAGAATTGACTTAAGGTGAAAATAACATTGTCATAATTGGAAGATAAATTGTTTAGCATAATAGCCTTAGCGTCTTCATCTTCTATTTTCATCCTAGTTTCCCCCAAGTATCTTATGAGTGATTTTAAATCATTTATATGTGCAGAAAATGATACCCCTCATGCATCTTAAGTTTAAATAATTGTAGTTTTAAAGAGAATTTTTCATTCACAACCATTTCCCCAAATATATTGCTTAACTCTTTCCAGATTTGTGCAAAATATTTTTCCAAGTTTTTGAGATGAAGTTGTGAATATGACAATGAGAGACCTATAAAAGACTTAGCTTTATCTTCCCTTTTCAGCCAATCAACCAATACATTAGGGTCTTGAGGTGCTGGTTTGGTTCCTTTTACTAAACCCCGTAATCTTTTATGCATTAGATGCATTTGGACTTTAGCCTTCCAATTGTGAAAATTTAATCCATTAAATTTTCTTATATGTATTTATTCCATATTAAAAAACAATACTGGGTTACCTCGTATGCTCGCAACCTTCTAAAAAATAGAGCACCTACTACTGACTGAGTACGTTGCTGCTACTGGTTGGGGTGAAAAAGAATAAGCCTCAACCTCACCCCTGTCCAGAACTTCGCTAAAAGGAAGAAGGCAGATTGTAATAATTTGAAAAAAAAACAAACCATGATCTAAGCTGCTCACGAACTTGCTAAACCACTTTTAGTCTTTGAAAGTCACATGAACTAAAAGAAGATTGACATAGATGGATTTTAGACATTTGACATGGGAGCAACCGACGAATTAAGGAGGCAAAAAAATAGAATCTTGCGGTGGTCAAAACGAATTCCCAATTATGACAGTGTCACATCCAGTAAAGTCTCGATTCACTCAACCGTCGTCGACTTCAGTCTAGACACCAGATTTAAATACAGAATCGTTCCTATATACGTATGCACAAATTGATGTGGAAAATCAACAAGTCCATCTGGCTTAACCATCTGCTGCAACTTCCCACATATTTATCTTCCTGGTACAACTTTAAAATTCAACAACATGAGTGATTCAACAAATGAATTAATCGTTATAGGAATTACAAACGGGGTGGACAAACTCACAAGTAATACCTTGGGAATGTAATAAACATAACACAGATCTGTTGTGGGTGGACGAACTGCTCGACAGATCACCTTGTTCTCGGGACGATTTTTTTACTCGTTTTACATTTTCCCAGTCTCTCCTGGAAGGAGTTAACCTAGAGCTACCAGCTTTAATATCAAGAAAGAAAAAAGAGGTATGCATGCACAAAAGAAATATTTCTATTACCCTATGCAAATAACACAAATACATCATATATTTATAGTGTTTGTGAGATCCAACCTGTCATGCCCCTACACCTGCGGTAGTCTTTCAACCGCTTATAGGCAGGTGCGGCACCACTGAACACTTTCTTTTCACCAATACTAATGTTCATGGACTACGCCTAATTCATTTTTCCTTACTTAGTTTGTGTTTCGCAACCAAGCAATATTATGTTTAGCCTTTATACTAATGAACACCAATACTCATTCATTATCCACAGCAATTATAAAAGAGAACAACAATTGCAGAGTATAAAGGGAGGGGCAACTCCGTGAACAATGAGTCTGCCCGATAATATATTAAGAATATCAGTTTTACAATATACAAGTATGTCTTGGCAAGACCAAGTCTCATACTTAGCCAACTTTACATCAATACAATCTCTGTGCACACCTTGCACGATGGGCAGGTGCTCACCCGAGTCACCAAGACACCCTCACCAAGTCCTGGCACAATATCACAACCGCACATCCAAACCGGGCACGTCTTGCCCAACACCTTCACCTCTCACCGTGAGCGATTTCCACAAGTGCGTATCTCCAAGGAGTGTGCATGAGCTATGCACCCAACCTCCTTCTGAAACTGTGCACTTATCCTTCTCCTTCAAGAGCGAAGTTAGAATGTGTTGATCGAATTGTGTGATGAGTTATGAGCTCCATCGCATCCAATATATATGCTTCCTTTGTGCGTGGGTGGGCTGCCCAGCTGACTGCCCACACACCCTACATACACACCCGTTCGGCGTTCTTCAAGTCGGCCTTGCACACCTGTCGCAGGTTGGCCACCCCTCATCGCAAACGCCCTTCGCGTGGGTATAAGTCCTCGCACTTCATTTCATTATCGTCGCACTTCGTCGCATATGTGTCGAGCCCGTGTGCGCTCACCTGCATGTCGCACCGTGCGCTCGCGCCCGCGTGCGTTCGCCCGCTCGTCGCACCACACGCCCACGCCCGTTCACCGCGCCCGTGCCCGTGTGCGTTCGCCCGCTCATCGCATTGCGCCCACGCCCGTTCACCGCGCCTGCGCCCATGCCCGTGCTTGGCTAAACTCAAGGACCTTACATCCTCCTCCACCTGAAATTGTTGTCGTCCTCGACAACACACCATCTCGGTAGCCATCCACCAAGATCATCATTATCCATGATGTCAACTCCTCCACATAAGGCAAACATCCCTGCAACATATGTAGAACTCCATCTCCATCATGTCTCACCTTAGCAACCAACTGTCACCAAGATAACCATACCAAGGTATACTCCTCAACGGTATGTCCTCCATCAGATATCATCTCGATCCATGATCATCGACCCCTCTGTCACAATCTCCACTGCAACATCTCATGTCGACCTCATCATGTGTCCCCATGTGAACCTCTGTCATGATACTCCAACACAATGCTAACATATCTCTGCACACTTCACGACCCCATGTCTGAACTAGTTGGGTAGCTAATCCAACTGTCATGCTCAAACCATGAGAGTGAACATCCTCATGCCATCATCAGTTGTTCCTCAAAACATCCTGCCACATTCTTGACTCATCAAGAATCTATCTCCATAAGTGCAATCCATGCTCAGGTCCATGGAAACTCCATCCATCTCATCTGCAACATGTCATGATGCTTGATGCCAAGCCATCCCTGCACCATCAGTCATACCTACTCAACATGTTTAGGGACTCACTGCCATGAGCAGCTAACAATGAGCCCCATCTTCTCGTCCATCTAAGAAGATGTAGAGGGAGTAGAGCCTGAAGGCTCTCCCTCACTAATCAATTCGATCCATCTATCAGGATCCTCAATCTCCATCCTTTGTAGATAAGCAACCCGGTCTTCCTTTTGGACATCTGGCCTCACATACACCTCCTCCTCATCATCATCATCCTCAACCAACTCTAGCCTTCTTGACAAATCCAAGATGCTATCTGAAAGTGACCTGATGACCAATGACTGCTCGGTAAGCTTTGCCTCAACAGTAGACAACCGCTTACTCATGTCTCCCATTCTCTTCTCATCCTCCATTTGCATCACTCCCAATTTACAATCAAGCCTTATCACTCCAATGGTTGGCACACCAATGGGTACATCTTCCCTTCCATCATAAATGTAGAGCTTCTTCAAATGTGGAACAATCATAACATCAAATTGTTTCATGAATTCCATCCCAATACAACCTCATAGTCATCAATCGCACTATAGTGAAATCAACCTTCCCTGTTCATTCACCAAGTGTAGTGTCCACCCTCTCAACTATACCAAGAATTTCAATAGGAGGAGAATTCACTGTCTTCATTTGTGCCTTTGCCGGTACAAATTTCAGCCCAATCCTTCTCAGAGTATCTTCGCCCATGAAGTTGTGAGAAGCCCCACTATCCACCATAAAGAGTACATCAGCACCTCCAACCTTCATTCGAACATACTCCAATCTGTTCCTCTCAGGATCCCTCCTAGAGACCACCTCCGTAGTAGCAGAAGCACCAATTATTTGCATCATCCCCACAGAAGCACCTTCATTCTTCGCATCAGATTGTGCAATAGAGGCCACCTTTGGTCTAGAAGGACAATTCTTCACCGTATGTGGTCCAGCACATATCCAACACTTCAAGGCTTTCTTCGTCTTCGAACTATCATCCGATTTCGAAGCTTCATCCTTCTTCTCATATTCTACAGCTTTCCCCTTATGAGTCAAAGCTATGGAATGCTTCACCTCAAGAGTTAGCCATTCCCACTTCTTTCGAATCAATTTCCGCCTTATCTCCAATTCCTTGAGTTCTGCTTCAAACAAGTCCACTTCCTTTGCAAGTCGATAGGCTTCGTCCCTATTCTCGTTAGAAATCCCTTCCTTGACCAAGGCACGAAGAACATCCTTTGCTTTGAACAAGCCTTTGCCCCATTCTGCAAACCTTTGTTCAACCTCCCTTGATTCTTCAAGTAGACTCCCTTCAAATTCCTTGAAGGTTGCAAAACCCATTTCCTGCAAGATAGACATCCTTCACGATTCTTTACCATTCACCAGCTTCACCAAGTTACCTGCAACCTGAACCAACCCTTGTTCCACTTGTGTGAAACGACTTCCTTCACCTGCAAGTACCCTTTCGAGTGTCACTTCGTTACGAGCAACCTTGCTCTGATGCCACCTTCACTTCGGTGAAGGTGTGTAGCAGCTTCCACCTTCAATACCCTGAATCAGCTGCTCTGATACCACCTGTCACACCCCTACACCTGCGGTAGTCTTTCAACCGCTTATAGCGAGGTGCGGCACCACCAAACACTTTCTTTTCACCAATACTAATGTTCATGGACTACGCCTAATTCACTTTTCCTTAGTTTGTGTTTCGCAACCAAGCAATATTATGTTTAGCCTTTATACTAATGAACACCCATACTCATTCATTATCCACACCAATTATAAAAGAGAACAACGATTGCATAGTATAAAGGGAGGGGAAATTCCCTGAACAATGAGTCTGCCCGATAATATATTAAGAATATCAGTTTTACAATATACAAGTATGTCTTGGCAAGACCAAATCTCATACTTAGCCAATTTTACATCAATACAATCTCCGTGCACACCTTGCACGATGGGCGGGTGCTCACCCGAGTCACCAAGACACCCTCGTCAAGTCCTGGCACAATATCACAACCGCACATCCAACCCGGGCACGTCTTGCCCAACACCTTCACCTCTCACCGTGAGCGATTTCCACAAGTGCGTATCTCCAAGGAGTGCGCATGAGCTATGCGCTCAACCTCCTTCTAAAACTGCGCACTTATCCTTCTCCTTCAAGAGCAAAGTTAGAATGTGTTGATCAAATTGTGTGATGAGTTATGAGCTCCATCGCATCCAATATATATGCTTCCTTCGTGCATGGGTGGGCTGCCCAGCCGACTGCCCACACACCCCACATACACACCCGTTCGGCGTTCTTCAAGTCGGCCTTGCCCGCCTGTCGCAGGTCGGCCACCCCTCATCGCAAACGCCCTTCGCATGGGTATAAGTCCTCGCACTTCATTTCATTATCATCGCACTTCGTCGCATATGTGTCGCGCCCGTGTGCGCTCACCCGCATGTCGCACCGTGCACCCGCGCCCGTGTGCATTCGCCCGCTCGTCGCACTGCACGCCCGCGCCCGTTCATCGCCCCCACTCCCGTGTGTGTTCGCCCGCTCGTCGCACCGCGCCCGCGCCCGCGCTCGACTAAACTCAAGGACATTACACAACCAATTCCAAAACAAGGAGATTAGTTGTTGAGAAATTCTCTCAACCAATTAACACCAAATCTACATACCATAGTAAGCGTTATTTCTAAATATCTATATATAAAACGTCATGAAATCACAGAATGGTAGGACCTTCTAGATTGCCATTGTTTTCTTGGCTAACTATGTGAAACTAACAGTTAGCACGAAATGTTTTATAAGTTCGATAGATTTTGTTTACAAAGAGATGAAATGGTTTTTGATATATGTTAATCCAAAATATTGTAGGTTTTTTAGGGTAGTGAATTTATTCAAGCATTCAAAAGTGCATTTAAAAAAATAAGAAATCACAATTTTACACAAAATTGTATTACCGATTTACCTCCAAAAAACCATTTTAAGTCTTGATTGTTTTTTATTGGAATCCAACTATACAATTTTTTTTTTTTGAGATTGTGATTTTGACTTATTTAAAATATATTTTTTAATGCACAAATAAATTTATTTTTCTAAAAACATCACTAAAATTGTATATATTATATAATTTAAACTTACAACTCAAATGAATATTCAAGAGATTTAAAAAAATTTGACGAAACAATCCGACAAAAAATCTTAAACATTAAAATATTAGAATATTAGTTAGAATATACATCATTCAATACACATCTAAATATACAACATTTAAATCTAAAAATGTATATCCAAACTTCTACAACATTTCATACAATGTTACCCAATATTGTTTGCTAAATATAATCCAACTATACCCTTATCCTTACTATAAATTATGATTTTATTATTTCACTGGCATATCCAAAAGTAAGGAAAGGGAATATGGAAGTGATAATATATGATTGATTAAACCAGGTTTATGAATAAGTGAATGAAAGGAATTTGATATTAATTCTTTGATTGAGATATTAATTTCCTTCCATTAACGATTAGAAAAAAAAAAACTTGTGATCTGAGTTTTTTGTGATTGTATTAATTTGTAATTATATAAGATAAAGTTTAAATTTTTCTTGACGTCATATGAAAGTGTAAATTATTAATATATGGGTGATGGAATGAAGTTGGGTTATATTTTTTGGAAAAATAAGAATGTGTTTTGGTGAAAAAAGGATGTTCGATTGAGTTTTTGAGGCGCTTAAAAATAGTTCGATTGAGTTTTTGAGGCGCTTAAAAATAGTTCGATTGAGCATTTAAATAAACCTTCGATCGAGTCATTTTTTGACTCGAGTTAAAGGCTTGATCAAGCTATATTTTTCGATCGAGCTTATAACTCGATCAAGCACTTTGGTTCGATCGAGCGCTATTTCTTATTATAAAACCCTAGCTGCCACCTGCAAAAGTCATTTTACTCAAATTACGAGAGGAAAAGGAGTTCAACGGAAGATTTCTAAGCTCAATCAAGATGGAGGAACTCAATCCAGCTACCCATCGACCCTGCCAATGACCTAGAGGTTCAAGGCTAGATAGGTTTCATATCATTTTTGTATCTTTTATTTCAATTTTTTCTACAAAATCAAATAAATTAATTTGAAAAAAAAAAAACCTAGTATACAAAAACTACAAAATACAATCACGAAAACTACCATGAAAACCACAAAAAAACCACCAAGAAAACCTTTGAAAGCCACAAAAAACAATCTAGAAAACCACCAAGATAATCTTTGAAGACCAAAGCCAACTTAGAAACCCACCAAAAAAACCCTTGAAAAGAACAAAGAAAACTATAATTTAGATTTTAATTATTTTATTTTAATTTCTTTTTATAAGTTATCTGCAATGGTAGCATGTTTATTATAAATATTTTCTATGGTAAAATCATTATTTTTTAATTATTTTAATTTTTAATTTATTTTTTAGAATTTAGTGAAATAAATTTCCAAAAAAATTGATATTTTGTTATTAAAAATGTATTTTAACTTTCAAACAAATTTCATGAGAAATATGCCCAAAAAAAATTCAAAACAAAGAGCAATAAAACTATAACCAATAAATAAATAAATTAAAAGCTTTAAATTGACATAATGAATATGGTGGTTCATGGTGAACCTCCATTAAATCAAATAAAAAATTTATTTCATTTTTTTATTTTAAATTTAAATAATTTTATATTTTAAATACTTTTTTAATAATAAATGTAGTAATTTTTTATATAAAATTAATTGTGATTAAATAAAATATTAACTAAATTAGAAGTCGAAAAGAAAAGAAAAATTAATTAAATTTTATCAACCTCATTCATATATATATATATATATATATATATATATATATATATAGATATAGATATATCAAATAAAAAACTTAACATAATTATATATAAAATATAGTATATAAAATAACTATATAAATATATATAACATAGTTATAGTCATAGCCTAATGAGGGGTAATTCGATGCCATTTTCATGTTTAAAGAGTTTGCAAAGAAACAAGAAGAAAATTTGTTCAGTTCTTTCAATGTAAATTTTAATGAGCTCGGAGAAAGTAAAGGTCAGTGTTTTTCATTTTTAGGAAGTCACGAAAAAAACATAAGTAAACTCTGTAGTGTCATTTTTCAAAATAAATTTAGTCTCTCAAGTCCGGAAAAGGGTAAAATAATGTAGGAGATAACTCTATTGACCATAATTATTCAACGTATACCTTTTTCATAAATAGCCTAGTTCAGTTCGTAAAAGGGGTAAACTTATACAAAATATATGATTGTTCATTTATTTTTACAAGTTCGAATAGTCAATTACTCAAGAATCTTCTCATGTTTAAGGAGTCCGAAAAGGGATTAAAGAGAACTCTAGTGTTTCGCTTTGTCGTAAGTTTTAATGAGTCTGAAAAAGTCATAAAAATTAACTCATGGCCGACTTTCAATTTAATGAACGAGCATGAAAATATGGAAAGAACTTGGCATTTTCATGTGTTTTAAGAGCATGAAAAGATACTAAAAGAAGCTTGATATTTTCATGATTTTAACGAGTCTTGAAAATAATAACCGAAATGGACTCGAGATAGGTTTCATTTTTATACAAGCTTGAAATAGAGAAAAATTATGCTTGAGAGTGGTTTGATTTTTACACAAGCTTGACATAGAGAGGAAACTGTGCTTGAGAGTGGTTTCATTTTTACACATGCTTAAAATAGAGAGGAAATTGTGCTTGAGAGTGGTTTCATTTTTACACAAGCTTGAAATAGAGAAAAACTATGCTTGAGATAAGTTTTAATGCCCCACAAGCATAACCTGCAGAGAAACATTCCCCGCAAGCTTCGTTTGATCTGCTTAAGTAGATTACTAGTTACTTATAGGCAGTTGAAATGAAGGTTTATTCACAAGATCTTATGAAAGACTCAAATCAATTAGGGGAGGATTTTTTTCATTTTTTAACGATCTCGACACAGGAAAATAATTATGCTCATGGAACCTTGTTTCTTTTTTAACAAGATTGACACAAGAAAAGGAACTATGCTCATGGAACCTTATTTCATTTTTTAACAAGATTTACACAAGAAAAGGAACTATGCTCATGCATTTTATAAATGGTTTTCATTTTTATGCGAGCTTGAAATGAAAATAACTATGCTCAGAATTTGTTCCATTCTTTGACGAACTTGACATAGTAAAGAACCATCCTCACAAGAACTTGTTTCATATTTTAATGAGGTTGACACAATAAAAGAACCATCCTCATAGGCACTTATTTCATTTTTTAACGAGGTTGACACATTAAAAGACGCACCCACATAAGTATTTGTTTCAATTTTTTTTAACGAGGTTGACACAGTAAAAGAACCATCCTCATAACATATTGCTTCATTTTTTTTAATATGAGCTTAACATAAGACAAGGAACTCTGCTAAGGGTTGTTTCATGTTTATGTGAGATTGAAATGATAATAATTATGCTCGTAAGAACCTGTTTCATTTTTTAATGAGGCTGAAACAGTAAAAGAACCACACTCCTACTTGTCTTGGATCATGGATTCCATTTGGAAGAAACACATGCCAAGGGATACTTCCTAACCATGACTTCCAAGAGATCTTTATCAGAAGGAAGAATAAATCTCTGGAAAGAGCACATGTGAAGAGAATCAAAAGGGGTAAGAAAATCTATTTCAAATTCCCCCATAGGGTTCCCTATGTCAATTACTAGATTTAAGTCATAAGAAGTCGAGAAAACAATGAGAGGCTATCTTACATCTGTAACTAAAAACATGGGAGGGTTGCCACATAATTAACCCATGGTGGGATAGATACCACTTGCATATAAGGAACATCAAGGGATGTCAGATGGATGGTATTCTAATCAAGACCAACAAAAGAAAGCATGCCAATCATCACAATTTTTCCATTGTGAGGAAAAGACATCACTCGAAAGAGTGTGGACACAATAGCTTTCATGGCATAGACATAGTCTCACCCAAGTAGAAAATTGAAATTCAAGGGGCCTGTTGACAGTGCTGGACCCGCCAACATGTCAGGGGATCTCCTTGGTAAGAAGTTTGAATTAGACCTTAGAACATTTGGTGTAGGAGTCCCAGTAGTGGGTCGTATGGTAATGCATTGACCACAATTTCACATAAAGGCAATTAAGATAACTCTGTTGGTAGCAAGGGTGTGATAGCTACAACAAGCCAAAGAAGGTGCATGAGAGGTTCTAACACACGAGGGTTGAGATTAGTGCACCCCTTGGAAACCTGTGATAGCACGCAGTTAAGAAGGGAACACATGAGAAAAGATACATCACAACATGGAAGACAAGTTAGCAAACAATCCAAAGTGATGGTTAAACCAACAACACATTTTAGAAAGGTTCATATATATATATACATAGATAGCTATACATGCATGTGTAAGCAAATCAATGCATATATCATTTATAGTAAACCAGATAGCATAGAATACAATACAACATATGCATGAAACATGTTGGCCCTTGTTATATTAATAAGTGTAAGTTCTAGTCATACAATACATCCATGTCCAACCACTGTTTCCGATAGCAGAACTTTACAGCCACAACCACCTGCTCCTCCGAAGAGATGTACTAGCTTTGCGCAATGCAGAAGCAAAGGCTCGTTACAATACTATCCAAGCTCTCTCCAAGATAGTCTTATCAGAAGCTTGGTTAACCAAAAGCCTATACAATGAATTATGAGGGACTATTTATAGCAAAGGGTGGGGTGGCCCTTGACATTCCCTTTTGTGACAGTTCAACTACCCTCATGACTCTTCATCTACTGTATGACTGTTACATGCAACTATCACAACTTGACTTACACTTGACAGGACATTACATTAAAATGCACATGTACCCATGTGAAACAAAATGGCTCAAGCAAGCCATGCTAGACATCACTCTGACTTAGACAATCATGGAAGTCCAACTCCTTAACATCCTCACAGTGATCAACAATAACATACTGATGCCAAGATCGGTAGTCCTTAATGGTGTCTGTGTGCTCCAAGGTGACATCTTTTTGGACCTTGACTCTTGCCTCCATAGCATCTGGGTACACTGCATGAGCTCCTTTATCCAACTCATTTATAAGCATGCACATCATTCTCTTCAATGTGGCTAGACTAGCAACATACTTGTGCATGATGTCTACACTGATGGGTAAGTTTGGGCTGGTAGTAATGTGCATCCATTCGTCGAAGTATGAGTCAAGCTCTAGTCGGACATGTGCCTTTGTCTTTGCCTAGCAAAGATTCCCAATAGATGGGATCACATGTGCGTGCACCACAACATCCATACTCTTGAACACACGTGCATGGGAAGCCTGTATACTAGTGATGAGCTGTGGGAGCTCTTCATAGTTCAAAATTTGACTCTGAATACATGCCTTTAGCTCAACCACAATGGCCTTCATCATCTTAGGCAAGTGAAGCGGGGCTCCCTTGTATCTCATCGTCCATGCTTTCATGTAATAAACAACACCATGCAAGTTCGTTAAGATACGTGCTCTTCTAGCACATCGTTGCTGCCATCTATTGAGATGGAAAACTGCCTTATGCACGGTGCTAATCCTGGAGTACAATGCTCGCATAACTGTGTCAAGGGACAATACTTCATCTAGTGATGAGATGCACCACAACATCCATACTCTTGAACACACATGCATGGGAAGCTTGTATACTAGTGATGAGCTACGAGAGCTCTTCATAGTTCCAAATCTGACTCTGGATACATGCCTTCAGCTCAACCGAAATGGCCTTCATCATCTTAGGCAAGTGAAGCGGGGCTCCCTTTTATCTCATCGTCCATGATTTCATGTAATCAACAATAGCATGCAAGTTCATTAAGATACGTGCTCTTCTAGTACATTGTTACTGCCATCGGTTGAGATGGATGACTACCTTATACACGGTGCTAAACTTGGAGTACAACACTTGCATAACCATGTCAAGGGGCAATACTTCATCTAGTATTTCCTTCCTCAGTTAAGCTCAAGTGGACGTTGTCACCAACTCTCCTCCTTGCTTGGCCGTTTGAAGTTCCTTAGCCATTCGCTCATTTTCAACTATCAGAAAGTGAACACTTAAGCTACTAGCTTCGACATACACTCTAGTTGCATCAGCCAAGGTTGTTGGATGTTTGCGCACGTTAGACACGATCACTCGTTCCTCAACTTTTGTAGGAGATGTATGATCATCCAGAGTCAACACTCTATGAGACTGCACAACTCTATGTTGAGACTCGTTGAATGAGATGTTGTGCATATCTCCTTCTGACTAATCTCTGAGGATCTCAGTGCCTCCTCAGTCGCTTGAGACTTGCTCGTCATATGGATGTGGTGAAGTAGGTAAGTCGACCTCTTAGTGATAAGGCATAAGTTTGATGTCTTGTTTCAATTCCCGTTGCTCCATATCTATATCCAACTGTTGAAGTGCTTGCTCTATCTCACGAGAGAAGTCCTGCTCCTATGATGGTTCACCCTGTCTACCTGATGCTAGTTGTTCTGATGAATCCACTACATGTACGGGTGTTGTTTCATTTGTTTTCACACGTTGCGCACCTTGCTGTACATGTTTCTATTGTGCTTCCCTCTCCTGTTTGCGCAACTCTTGTTCCTTCTGGAGTTTCTCCTTCAACTCATGCAACTCCTTCTCTGTTTGTTCCATCCTTCTCTACTCCCTTTGCCTTCACGTGATTCTTTTATCGTATTGTTGCATATTCGCCTCTATAGCCAAAGTTGCTTTCTCCACAAGTGGATTTGCTCAGAGCTTGTAGCTTTTCTCTTCCTCCATGTGATCGATAATCTTCCTCTTGCCCTTGTCGCACACTGGTATGCTTGCCTCTACTGCTACTGTTGTTGCTCTTTGGGATGTTGCTTCATGTTACTTCACTAACCAGTCCACAACAAAGCCAACCTATTGATTAGGTCTAGAGAAACTGTAGAAATATCTCCATGGGTCCTCCTCTGCCCAATGAAATGCCCCGTGGATCCAGTTGAACTGTACTCTCATGCAGTGATCTTTCACAATACAATATGGGTCATATGGATTGTAGCTATGCAAGTCAAATGGATACTTATTCATCTGTTATGCTTCGAAATCCACTTGCTTGATACTCCAGATCTTATATAACCCAATCCACAATGGAAGAGTGGTCCAAGGTGCCTTCTTCTTCCATTGCAATCTAGCTGTCAATCTTGCTGAGATGTGATATGCTACTTCCTGCATGACGAGTATGTCCAAGGAAAACTTCGGTAGAATATGCGGAGGCTTCTCCGCGCTGAACATTTGTATGAAGGTTCCAGACGGTGAGGCATACCAATCAGTAATGTCTATCAGTGCCTCCATTGCTTCCTTCGACATGTAGGGTGGATCATGTTCGAATATCATCTTGTAGACTGGGGTGAAAAAATGGTCAGATACTTGTGTGATAACTCCTCTGATGCTGCATTCAGAGAACAACTTATAATATGTGTTCACAGCAGTCTCTGTCAGTGACCATCATGACTGTCCAACCTTCATTACCTTTTCCTTCAACTGATGAGCCAACATGCCAAACCAGTTACATGGTTTACCCTCTATGGCTAGTTGGTCTAGCGCGATCACCCAACTCTGTGGGAAGGTTTTCGTGCTTTCTTGACCACATAGTTGAAGTGAAAATATGAACAAGTATTGATACGCCTTTCACAGTATCTTCATCTTATAGATATGTTTGGGTGTCATATTGAATCTAGCTAGCTCTTTTACCTAGTTCTTTAGAATGTCTCTGGAGTTGGCACTGCCGCTGGGTAAGCTGAAAGGAGTCTTCGTGATAGTCACAGGATTTGACTTCTGATACATCTCATCATAATCCTATGTCTAGAAGGTGGCAAGCTTCGTCCCATTGAAACTGCTCAAAGTCATCGTCTCAGGATCAGTGTGCAAGATGATCCAGTGTATCATGTCCGTGCATGGGAACGCGGGGTATCTGCAAGAAATCTGACACAAGCTGGAATTTTGAATGTTCACATACACTTGATGGTCTTCGAGGTCTTCCCCAAAACTGTATGCAAATGCTTCATTGACCTCTTACCATTTCAGCTTGATGTCCTTGTCTAAAAAAAGTCTAGTATCTTCATAGATCGGTAGACATGCAGACACCTGCTCAACTGCTGCTCCAGTTGCACTTCTGTTAGTGTCCTTTGATCCTGCTTTCTTGGAGGCCAATGATCCTATACTGCTAAGAGGCAGATGAACACATGAAAGATATGTAGACAAATCAACATACATGGCAAGAAATCTGTTAGCGAAAACCAAAGCAAATTTTAGGAATGACTTAACACATACATGGGGAATGATAGGAAAAGATTGTGCAATTTCCTTTGGGAGGCTGGGTGACTGGCTGCTAGAACTGTGCAAAAGGAAGTCTGGCTATTTGGGAGGCAAGACTGGATGTTGGATTTGCACAATGCACAATCCAGGTTGACTGTTGACTACTGACTGTTGGGATGCGAAATTCTAGCTGGAAATTACTGCAGGCTCAAGGGCTGCATTGAGAAATTTTCTGGGCCAACAGTCACTGTCCCTCAAAAACGCACAAAACAGTCTTGGAGGACAGTGCTTGGGAATAAATGTGCATTTCTAGAGAGGAAGACAGAGCCTTCCCTCTTCAGATTTTGCAATGCTGTCTAGGTGAGGCAGAGTCTGGGCTAAGGTTGCCCAGACCCGCTGACGGGCAATTGAAAGCAAATATGAAAGTGAATGCATGGCAACCCTAAGTGAAATCAGAAGTGATTAATCATGCATGCAAACATTGAATGAAAGATTCTGTAAATAGATCACCATGCATGCGAGTGAAGCGAGTCACCGAATCGACGACCGATGAGATAGCAACGAAAGTTGAAACAATGCTAGTACAAGTTATTATGCATGTAAATGATAGCAAGTGTTCAAATAAATCAACTAAACAATACTCACACAAGAGAAAACACAAAAAGCAACAAAAATGCTGAAAAAGACAAGTTGAGACCACTTACCCGTGAATAGTAGAGCCAGATGTGTCGAAGAGTCCTGGATGTGCTGTGGGATGTCAGAGCTCCAAGACGGATGTGATAGAATGAGCTCTGATGCATCGAATAAATAAGTTTGAGCTCATGAAAAACATGCCACAAATCTAGGAAAAAGCGACACTTAGAGGAAAGTTTCTAAAACAAAATTTGCATGTAACCTCTGGCTACTAAAAATAGCTTCTTGAATCATGGGATTCCTTTTGCATGTTGCCTTTCTCTATTCTGGGAAAAAGTAAGCCATGCATGCAAGTCAAGTTTCCTTGGTCCCGAGTGGAACTTGTTAACCCAACTTCTCATGTACGAGGCTGCTCAACTACTAGAAGGAAATGTGCACTTTTGGATGGGAGCTGGTGTTATAGACATTTTTGGGCACTACAACCCCAATCATAAATGTCCATAAACCAAGGGCTCTTAAGTCCCTAAAAGTGTTGTTCCAACCCCTAAAAGAACAAGGTCAGCTGATTACATCATGTCCCAAAAGTTCTCCATGAAAAACTACTCAGAACTGGTCAAAATTGGACCATCTCACCTGCTTCATGGTCAAAGTGCACTGCATCCCACCTAAATGCACACAGGAGGTGAGATGCATACTAAAAATCCCTTCTATGGGGTGCGATGGGCGAGAGTGGACAAATGGCAGGGTCAATCTGCAAGGTGGAGGATCATGGAATCTTCCAGAAATTTCTCCCGTGACACTTGCCTCTCTGCATTCGCCCAGGGATGAGTAAGAGATCATCAATCTCCAAGTGGGATCAAGAACTATCAGAGAGAGGACACTAATCAAATCTCAAAAGCTGACTCACCCCCCTTGCAAACATCTATATATGGATCCCTCATCCCAGAGATCCAGAGGCTGGAATTTTGTGTCTTGTAAGGAAGTGCTACTGGTTTCTTGGTGTAACATCATAGTGTTAGGTGATCTAAGCTTTTCATGAGGTGAAGAAGGGATTTCTTGCTGAGAGGATAATGCTGGGTCAGAACAATTGGTTGTAATCCTCTTTGCTATTCTTGATTATTAATAAAGCTATTCGAGTTTTCCTCCACATTCTTGTATGATTGATGATATATGCATTTGTGTGGTCAATATATATCTGGTCCTATATTGTTTATGATAGTAGATCTATGTTCTTGGATAGTGTTATGTTGCTTTGATTCTACAGGTGCTCTTCGAAGCTGGGTAGATGAGGAAGCGAGTGGCAAAGATCTATCATAAGGGAGAGGAATCAAGCAAGGAACCAAGCGTAAGCTAGAGGTTGGTCTCCTTCTTTCCCGTCTTATCTACCTCTCATAAAGGAAAACGAAAGTGGTTTTGGTTCGTTTGTTTCTAAGGTAGCTACCAGCCTTGGTGGGACTAGCAGTTCTGCATAGACACTAGATTTCTCGATAACAAAATGGCGACTCCGCTAGGGAGCGAATAGATTGTTTGTTTGTCTATATTTTTTTGCTTTATAAACTTATAGACGGAGCCTGAAGTCAAGCCAGCTAGCCTTCGAACTGCATTTGCTATGCAAGTGCAAAGTAGATCAATGCTGCTTCAGTCTATCTCCGGGTTTTGTTTATAAACTGAAAAATCGATTTACAAGATCTCTAATTGCCCTTGTGGTGCCTCTAGTAACCTATTTAGATCTACCCCTATGATTGATTTACTGATTACCACTTGCTCGGCCTAAATCCCTGAACTGAGCTGCAAACTATGACCCGGAACCCAGTTGAAGTCTCGTCCCTGGACCATCGCACTGTCTCTTCTTTGGAATCTGGATGCATCGCACTTCCCGTGTGTAGTAGGTGCGCTGCATCTCACTTTCCCTGTGTTACAGGTGCGCTGATCAGACAAGACCTCTTCTGCTCTTAGATTTTGGTTTCTGTGTTCACTCTTTTCAGCTCTATTCAGGAGTTTTGCTGTCTGTAGTCAGTATACCTCTGTTGGAACCCCCTTCCTTACCATTATTCCGCCTCCATTGTGCAAAGAACTGTAAATGTTTTTATGTATTTTGAGCCATTTTCAGTTCTCTTTTACAAAGAAGTAGCGTAATTGAACTGTCGTTTCTTGATTTGGAAGTGTCGCAAGTGTCATTTTCAGTCATAGAAGAGAATCCGATTGTTCTTGATAGTCGATTACACTGTTACTCTTGTATTTGATTTGAATTAATAGTTTTTCAAGTGTCAAAAGAAAGTTTTCAATTCCAAATCGCAAAGTGTCGTCATTGTCTTCATTTCGTTTTGAAAAGAAACTTGTTAGTAATGTCGCTTTGAAAAATAATTCAGATTTGCACTTAGTTTTCTTTTTATCATTCACACATTAAGAAGGCTGAAAATAAATACATGCATGTGCATTTGCATTTATACTGTTTGTTGGTTTGATTTAGGACAGTGCATATAGTGTGTGCTCTCTGCTATATGTTGAAAGAATATCATCTCTCTTTCCTTAGTAGCTAGGACTTTCATTGCAAAAAGAAGATTAAACGATTGTTTATCATCTTAGATTGCATTTTAGGAAATTGTATATCTACATCACGCGATGAACCTGAAAGGCAAATTTCTTAAGCAAGATCAACTGTAAAATAAATTTAATGAATCTAAAAATTCTTTGGAACCTAACGCACAACATTTAGAAGTCTAGGCTAGAGACGTATTCTGGCGTCGTAAAGCCTGGTAACTGTTGTTTTCATTACTGGTTGGGTGATTCCTCCACTTTGAGACGACAAGTGCCAGTACGGACTTGTGCTCCCACGTACCGTCGAGTATATATTGGGAGACCACAATAGGCTTTATCCTTTATCCATAGGAAGCCGTGTCTGCTGCCCTATCGATTGCAATGCACTGAACACAGCATTCGGGAAGATTGATTGCCGTACCGTAAAAAGTATTCTGCAGTTTTGTGATTGGTTTGGTAATCCCTCTATCTAGATTTCCAGAGTAGTCTCCTTCATTCCTTTTCAGACTCCTTAAAGGAAAAGGTCCATCTGAGCACTTGTCACTTCAAGCTCATTAAAAATTGAAGGTGACTAGAGTCATCTTTTGTTTTTTATCGACTCTTAAAAATTGAAAAGACAAGTTGTGTCAAAGCGTCTAAAATTTATTTTAACCGGAATAATCATCACCTTTCTCGCGTTGGTCTTAGGTTGAGAAAAATGGAGTCCACCAACCAAGGATTTCCCCTTGGAGGAAATCCTAGTCCTTTCTCCTCTTGGGGAGATGTTGGTGCACCCCATATGGCCACATTGTCGCTTCCAAGATTGACAATCGGCTTACCCGTATTGCTCTTCTCGACCTCTGTCGTTCAGAACACCATGATTCCTGAACAATCAAATCAGCAACTAAATGATACTAGAGTTGCCCCCCAACCTTCTACTTCATCCAATTCTCCCTCTCCTCCTTCCTCTTCGCTTGATGAAGCTGGTAAAGCCAAAAATCAAGTAACCTAGAAGAAGAAGGAGAAGAAGAAGAAAGAGAAGAAGAAGAAGGAGCCAAAGGTGAAAAGGGGCAACCAGGCATCGTCTAGCGAAAATCCACACACTGCACCGTCTAGGCCTAAATCACCATGTGTCATTTGCAAATGAGACCACTATTATCGAGATTTTCCTTGCATCCCTCGGATCTTAAGGGACTGGTCTCCTCGTTTGCACAATCCGGTGTCATCAACCTCTGATGATCATGTTGAAAATACACCATCAACTAGTGAAAGTGAAGCCCCTAGACAAAAAGGAAAATGTAAATTTCCTTGTAAACTGTGTGAAGGCGATCACGTCGTCCACCGTTGTCCCTTCTTAGATGAGGCTAAAAGAGTTTTGGACGACCGTTCGGTCTCACCGTTACGACTTCCTCCTGGATATAAGAAACTCTTACCGATTCCGTCACTAGTTGAAAATCCGACTGACACACCATTGTGGTCGGCCGAAGCATCTATCATTGAAGATAAAGCATCTAAATCCACACCAGAAGAATGTCAAAAGGTCGAGGCGGCAGTTGACCCGGTCTTACCTTCAAAGGATACATCTTTAGATGATACAGTCATCGGAGAGAACAAGAACGACACCATCCAAATTCTCTTCGTAAGCACAAACTCCGATGAACATGGGAGCAATCTACCCGTTCCTTTACCGCAGGAAGGAAGTTCTTCAGAATCGTATCCGACCGTCGATTCGGTCCCACCTCCAAGCAACCTAGTTGTTTCCTTCGATTGGAATCTACTAGGCAGACCCCACTTACCGGCTAGTGTACCATTTCGAATCATTGCTCAAATATATAGAATGGTCATGGCCGGTACCATCATAGATGAAGGGGCTTCTGTGAGTATCCATTCCTCAACTTCTTGGAAAGTGCTTGGTTCGCCATTGCTTTTGCCTGAAATGAGAAATCTAACAGGCTTTGACAAAGGAATCAGTCGATCGTTAGGGATCCTTCCCAATGTGCCGATAACATTGAGAAGGAAAAGTGTTCACATGAACGTAATGGTAGTCCAAGGACCCCTGGATTATAATCTACTCCTTGGACGCGACTATATTTATTGCATGGGAGCCATTGTCTCCTCCCTCTTTAGAGTAATGTGTTTTCCGCATGAAGGAAGAGTGGTCAAGATCATAGACCAGCTTTCATTCCCCGATTCACACATAGAAAATAGTCAAATACCATCCCTAAATGGTCTTTTCACGCAAGGAATGTCTCATCAATCCCCAGTCTATCCTCCAGATGAGCGCGAGTGATTCAGAGGACATGACTAAAACCCAGGGGGCATGCACCCTGGCCTGTTTCGACAGGAAAACCTTGGGTATAGAGTAGGTTTCCACGAAGGATATATGACTAGTTTATGAAATTAGACTGGAATAAGATTCCTTTGTCAAAGTTATGTGAGTGGAGCCAGTTGCGCCACTCACCTTTGTTTATTTCGGTAGACATCGCCGAGGAAGTGTTTTGCCTGAAGTATGGATAGAACAATCTTTGGTAACCTGGAAATTTTTTGCTATACCTGGGGGCATGCAAACCTTTTGGCGTGCAAGCAAAGAGCGACCATTTATTTTTTAAATTTTTAGGTCCTCTAACCCTTTAAACTCGTAGGATTGGTCGTTTCCTAACTTGCACAAAGAAAGGATGCGGGGCAAAGCTTTGAAAAAATGCCATTTTTAAAATGAGACATCCTTATTATACGACTGGATCGAGCAGTTTTAACGCGGAATTCAAGCTCGTTAAAAAATAAACATAAGCAATGAGAAAATGTTCCCCCAGAGTTTAAGCTCATTAAAAAATGAACCAATTTCCAGTAAATAACCATCGTGAATGTATTATCATCAGCCTTTGAAGCCTTGGTCGTGTTCTCATCATCACCTCCACTTTATTTTGGCCGATCATTCACCTCCATTTGATTGTTTACCCTTTTTGAGGAACAGCTGCAAAGAGTGATCCTGTTAGCCATCCTTGTGACACTGCTGTGATTGGAAAATTCCAAACCTTACCTGGAATTAGCTGCTACCCAAATTTATCACTCGTTCCTCAAAAAACGAGTCTCCTTTAAGCTCTTTTCAACTGACTCGTAAAATATGAAAAGATTTCCAAGCGATTGGCCTCTCCAGCTCCTTAAAGTGACCAGAAGTGCTATCCCTCCTTTATATTTTAATCTTTTTGGACCTGAGGGATTATTACACAAAAAGATCGAGCGCTTGTTTTGTTCGGCTCGTTAAAAGTACCGAAAATTCATCCCTTTTGTATGGTTTTATACTTTTTCGGACTTAACGGATTATATGACAAAAAAGGATTATTGGAGTTTTCTTTACGTCCCTTTTCAGACTCTCTAAAATTGAAAGGGACTGAGTTATCTTTGTCGTTAAACTCGTTAAAACCGAATAGCGACAAACTTTTCCACACAGACAAGAACGAGTTTCACTATCGCTAGGCTCGTTAAAACATAGCGATGGGTTTACCTGAAGGGCAGATTATAGAACAACCATATGTTATCCTCCTCAAGCTTGAAAAAAATAAAGAGGTACTGGTCAGCAATGACTGGGGAAAAATTGGGAAGAAAACTTGAAGAAACTTTATTGGTAGCAAGTCACTCTTGAACATGACACTTTCACTGCACATCCGAGTCGGGTTGGGTTGTTCCATTCACTGGTCATATCACCATTGGTCCTTCACACCATCCATATTTGGGGTTAATGCTACCAATCCATCATGTCAGTGTCACCAATATGTTCAAGAGAAGTCGCTCAGAGAATTCACCTGTGTCTCATCCACTGCAATACATTTATGCTCCATTCTTTCATGACCGCCACCCTGAATCTTATGTCATCAGATCGTTTTCACCTCCATTAAAATCATTTGCACTGTTCTGTGTCATTGATGTGGGATTCACTAAGGCCCTCCTATGACGGATCGCTTCTTGTCAACATCATCTCATTATCCAAGAAGTCGATCCAGGAACAACCCTTTCAGTACTTTGAAGCTTGCATGCCTCAATGGCAAGTTTCTCACTTCCGGCGACAGGTTTACATCAATGGCCTTCGACCAAAAGATTTTGCATGGTGTTCGACGCCAAGTCCCTTTATTCACACCACGTGAATTGTACTGTAGTACCTTGAGGGTCATCATCATTATCAGTGATTCCTCTCACGCCTGCTAACAGCTTACATCGTTGGCTAGTAATCATGCGATGTCTTTCCATGTTCGACTCCAGAACATCTCTCACATGGATCGACTTGTACTTTGAGTGAAGATCGAACGAGATCGAAGACCCCAGATCTAATTTCATCCATCTGGGCTGCGATATATATTCAGGAAAATAAAGACATCAAATGTACATCATTGCTGCACAGATAATCATCCAATCCAAGGGATGATGGCTCTACCAGAATCATCAGTCTGCACACAAACAATTGTCTGTCTTATGTACATGAAAATGAATTTATAAAGCTGAGCATGGGAATGCCCGCCTCAGCTAGATCATGAAAATTTTATGAAGATAATGTGTTGTATTGTATCTTATTACAGGTCGCCTTCCAGCTTGAAAAAACTTTGGATCCTCATGATAAAGCATTTCACCCGACATCAAAAAATATTAACGACCTCATGCTTTAGGGGGCAACTATTATAGACATTTTTGGGCACTACAACCCCAATCATAAATGTCCATAAACCAAAGGCTCTCAAGTCCCTAAAAGTGTTGTTCTGACCCCTAAAAGAATAAGGTCAGCTGATTACATCATGTCCCAGAAGTTCTCCATGAAAAACTACTCAGAACTGGTCAAAATTGGACCATCTCACCTGCTCCATGGTCAAAGTGCGTTGCATCCCACCTAAATGCACACGGGAGGTGCGATGCATACTGAAAAGACCTTCTATGGGGTGCGATGGGCGAGAGTGGACAAATGGCAGGGTCAATTTGGAAGGTGGAGGATCATGGAATCTTCCAGAAACTTCTCCTGTGACACTTGCCTCTCTGCATTCGCCCAGGGATGAGTAAGAGATCATCAATCTCCAAGTGGAATCAAGAACTATCAGAGAGAGGACACTAATCAAATCTCAAAAGCTGACTCACCCCCCTTGCAAATATCTATATATGGATCCCTCATCCCAAAGATCCAGAGGCTGGAATTTTGTATCTTGTAAGGAAGTGCTGCTGGTTTCTTGGTGTAACATCATAGTGTTGGGTGATCTAAGCTTTTCATGAGTTGAAGAAGGGCTTTCCTGTTGAGAGGATGATGCTGGGTCAGAACAATTAATTGTAATCCTCTTTGCTATTCTTGATTATCAAAAAAGCTATTCGAGTTTTCCTCCACATTCTTGTATGATTGATGATATATGCATTTGTGTGGTCAATATATATCTGGTCCTATATTGTTTATGATAGTAGATCTATGTTCTTGGATAGTGTTATGCTACTTTGATTCTACAGGTGCTCTTTGAATCTAGGTAGATGAGGAAGCGAGTGGCAAAGATCTATCAGAAGGGAGAGGAATCAAGCAAGGAACCAAGCGCAAGATAGAGGTTGGTCTCCTTCTTTCCCCTCTTATCTACCTCTCATAAAGGAAAATGAAAGTGGTTTTGGTTTATTTGTTTCTAAGGTAGCTACCAGCCTTAGTGGGACTAGCAGCTCTGCATAGACACTGGATTTCCTGATAACAGCTGGGTTGGCTGCACAGGAAATTGGTGCAATTCCTGGGCAAAGGAACTGGCTGCTGCCTAAGATTGTGCAATTCATGGGCTGAGCAGGCCTATTGTGAAGGATTGTTTAGTTTTCTAGGTGAAGCCTGATTGGGAGGATTGCGCAATTCTATAGCCTAGTAGGATGCTAAACAGGATTGTGCAATTTCTGGAGGGAAGGCTGGTTGCCCTCCGGAATTACGCAATTTCTTTGGAGTGCTGCTCAGCCTACAGCTAGACCAAGTCCGAGTGATCAACTTGTGAGGGGAATGAGTCAAGCTTTGATCAACAGGTTGTATTTGTGCAAGAAAAACATTGAAGCTTGTGTACTTGATGAAGCAAGACAAGGTGTTGCAAAAGGTTAGTATGGAGGCTCCAAGACGAAGCTAGGGAAAAATTTTGGAGGGTGGTTGTAGCTGCTACAACACTTGCAACACACTGGTAGAACTCCATCTCTCTGAATGGACCTTGCACGTGAAAAACAAGTCTAACACCTCTGAAAGTATTGTTCAGTTCTCAGTTCATCTTGGTTTCACACTAGCTTGATTGTAAGATGCAACATTTGCCAATATCTTAGTCGATTGACACATGTTCCAAGCCAAGGCAACAAATTTGTTTCGATTAGGGTTGAGGGATATATTGGTGCGCAAGCAGTATAGTCATCAGAGTCTTAGTTTCATCTCTGGTGTTGCTCCGCTACCAGCAGGCCTGGATAGTACCCCGATGGAGTCACATAGGAACACAAGCATAGCTCTGCTACCGGTGAGCCAAATTAGTACCCTGGCAGAGTTACTTGCATCACCTCTCTGTATAGGAAGCCTTTCTCTTCTTTTGCCTTATTAATTTTTCATTTTGAATTTTTTCACTTTTTGTTTTTTCTTTTTTCATATTTTCAACTATGCATAGCACTTACTCATTGCGAGGGCGGAAGAGGGATCCTGACTTATTGAGAGCAGAATAGGTTACTCCAGTAGAGAAGTAGTTTAGTATATCTCTAATGTGCCTATTAAGGTTTTCCCCCTCACCTTACTCTACTTGACTGAGCTGACAAGGGTTAACCAAAAAAACCGACCAGAATAGGTGACACTAGTTAGCACGCAAGTGTTGTGTTTTCACCAAGGTTCACTTCGAACAATACTTATTTTAATTTGACATATTATGGACTAAAAGTAACAATTTCTTCATACAGAGGCAGGATGATAGATAACCAAGTACTGATAGCTATACAAGGCATTTTGTATTTTACCCAGCTTGTTTCAAGAGTCATACATGGTTTCATGTAGAACTAACCTACGAACAAAACAAGAAAACAAGCAAAGAAAAGAAAAGAAAAGCAAGAGCAGAAGCAAAAGCGAAAAAAAAGTTAGTAAGAAAACAAGAAAACAAACAAACAAACAAATAAAGCAAGTAAGCAAACAAGCATGCAAGGAAACCAACCAAAAGAAAACACTACTTATACTCCTAAACTAACGGTGCATGTGCCTGATCACTTGAAGTGATATTTCCAATGCAGCCACTGGCGTATTGGTTGACCCATGTTGGTGAAGGCTTGGTCCGTGAGCAACCCAGTTGTGCAAACCAGCAAGAAAGAAATATATAACAATGAAGAAAAGCACACTTTGTGTTTCAAAGTGCCCATGGAACATAAGTGAGTGCAAGCGCATGAAAAGCAGTCCATGGAATTATCATTGTGTCGTGTGACACTACGTGCAATTTTGAATCATAAGCACACTCTCGACTATGACATGCAAGAAAATGAAAGAAACAAAGACAACTTGCATTGTCCACATGTGTTTGCAATGTAATATTCCTCTAATGCATGAGCGATAGGATCGTGTAGTTCGAGTGAAGGAAGCATGATCTGTGTGTGGTATTGATCTTCAATGCATACAGATGAGTGATAAGGAGCCTTGGGTGATTGAACAGTTCCCTGATCTTAAGTGAGACTAACCCCAAGAGAGCGAGGGCCTGACATAACCATCAGCTAGGGCTGAAGTGCCTCGATATTCTTGGGTGTTTCAACTTCATCATCAGATAGATCATCATAGACCAGTGGCTTCGAAAAATCAACTATGATAGGGACATGATCATGATTGAATATGGGAATAAATGGATCATGATAGCCACGATCAGAAAAACAAATGATTTCATTGGCATCCTCATGATCTGATGAATCAAACAGAGGGGTAGATGAGAAGTAAACAAATTCATCCTCTGTCTTTCTAGAAAATACAGATGAAAGATCAGTTGGATTTTCAATGAAAGACTTATTCTCTCCATTGTTGGATGATGGACTAACATCCAGTGTGTCCTGCGAGTCGTCAACAATGGGTGCATCCGTGGATGAAGATACACATGCGAAATATTGGATGGAAGGCTCACCAAAGATGTTAGGAAAGAATGGAGGAGGCTCGAACAGAACGGAGTCATCCTTTGCTGAGTGTTGATGCTCAAGCTCCTACTCATACTCTTCATGAATGACAATGCATGTTGGTTGTGCAACACCAACTCCGTCAGTGGCTTGTTCCTCGTTCACAACAAGTGTAGAGTCCAAAATGAAAGAACACAAGACAATATCATCTGGAGGAACAGCCGAGTGCGAAGACCGAGGTTGTGGAACAAAAGGCATATGACAAATCGATGGACTCAGAACCAAATCTATGCGAAAATTAGGCAAAGTGATGTTGGGAGGATGTGATAGTGGAACCAATGTGTGAGCATGATCCTCAACATCACTCTGCAGTGGTGGAGCTGTTTGATGAGGGGATGCAGACAGTCACTTGCACAGTGACCATCTTTGTTTGAGATTGCGCAGCTCCATCACTGAAGAATGTTAAGCAAGGCTTGATTTCAAACTTCTTCTTAGGACGAGCAGATTTCTTAACATAGTACTCGAAGTGGTCCCAAAGATAGAAAAATTTCATTTGGCTCTTCGGAAATTGAAACCACAATTCACGGAAGTGCTGCCAAAAATCCATGATTGATTCGTGTGGAGCCTTCCGTTGTTGTAAAAGTTTTTGGTCAAGATGGTATGGATCAAAATGATAGAAAGTGTCTTCAATGAGATCACATAAATGCTCAAGCGAGTGCATGCTGGGATTCAATTATTGAATATGGGCTTCTGTGATCCATGTCAAGTTTGAGAAGATTCTTCAGAGAAAATCACATTGAGATGCTTTTGTCGACGCGTTTCGAACCAACCAGTGTGGTTCATCGTCAGGACAAGTTGAATGAACAAATCTCGCTTTGCATATTAAATATATAGGGCAGAACATCCAACGGCTATATTTCTAGACCAGGCAACGACTATATTGACAACGGCTAGATTTGACCAGGAAATGGCTAGTTTGAACTTGATAAGGGGTATAAACTTTATTTAATTAAATAAGTTAATTCAGTTGTTTATATTCTTATTAAAATAAACTTAAATGGACCATTTTATAATTATAAATACATATTAAAATAAGTAAATTATAAAATAAATTAATTTCAAATTGTTAGTTATCAAAATTATTATATATAAATATTAGTTAGTTATAATAGAGTAATATATAAATAGTTAGTTATATTTTAATTAACATATATGTTAAAGGGACCTTTTCATACACATATATTTATAAATATATATTAAAATAAATTAACTATAAAATAAATTAATTTTAAATTAATAGTTAAAAAGTATTTAAACATATAAATATTAGAGTAATTTAAGGGTTAGAAAAAATATTATAATATTTAAAAATTAATTAATAGTTTATTTAAGGGTAAAAATTAGCATATTATCCTAGATTAGTTTCAAGAATATTTTCCTTCTGTTATTAGAATAAAACAATAGCATAAATAAAGTGCTATTAGAATAACTCTACCTATATCAACCACAACAAGGGAAAAATTACTAAAAAACAACCAGATCAAGCTAAACCAAGGGAGGGGAAGAAAGGAAGAAAACGACTAGGAGGAGTGGGCTAGGACCCAGTAACTACTGATCTTCCAGCCATTCTCTCTATTGAGATTGTTTGGCCTTTTTTCAATCTCAAGGGCTTCCCTAAATTCCCGGTGATGGAATTGCAACACCCTAGCAATAACACTAGCTTCCTCGATACAGACATGATGATTGGTTTCCTCCACATGTTCTGCTAAAGCAAAATACTTGGTTCTCCTATGCTTAAGGTCAGTTATGTGCTCACTAATCCTTTGATTAATGGAGCAACTAGTCTCACCAATATAGGGGGTCCCAGAAGAATAAGGAATAATATATACCCCTTTCATGTCCTTGGGGTCAATAGGATCCTTCACAGATCTGAGGGACTTATGAATGGTGTTAAGAGGTCTAAAGGTTGAGGGGACATTATGCTTCTTAAGAATCCTCGCAATCCTATCCATGGTCCCCTGAACAAATGGAATATGGACACCAGGAATTCGTTCTTTAGGTCCTCTTCGAGTTAACGAATTCTTAGCTACTTTGAGGAAAGCCTTTTGTCCCATGTGTCTTCTATAATCGTTCTCAATAAAGACATTAAGGAGATGGGTTTTCTCCTCCTTAAAGCTCTTTTCATCAGAGATCCTTAAGGCACGAGTAGCAAAGGTGTTGAGAGCCCCCAACTTCTAGGCAGGGAAATGGTGGGAACTAGCATGAAGATACTTCTTTGTATGAGTTTTCTTACGAAACACTCGGTGGGAGAGGGAACCATCATTATTCTTAGAGATAAGAATATCAAGGAAAGGGAGGCAACCATCGACTTCTTGTTCCTTAGTGAACTTAATGGCCGAGGATTGACTATTGAGATGATCAAAGAAGAGATCTAACTCCTCTTGGTTGTTGCCTGGTCTAGAAATATAGCCATTAGATGTTTTGCCCTATCTATTTAATATGAAAAGAGAGATATGTTCATTCAAATTGTTCTGACGATGAACCACACTGGTTGGTTCAAAACACGTCGACAAAAGCATCTCAATGTGATTTTCGCCGAAGAATCTTCTCAAACGAGTGCATGCTGTTAGCTGATAGGCTGCACAACCATCGAAGTGGAGATTCGTGAAGAGTGTATGCAAGCAACAAGCTAGCATGTTCATTAGAACACCCATCTTCCTCATGAAGCATGGAAAGGAAGTCATGTAAGAGCTCAGGCCTGGCGACTTTGCCTTCACTATCACACGTGTAAGTGGACAAGTGATCGAAAAACTCCCTCATGATGGTGACATCTTCGTGATTCAAAAAAAACATGGAGGCAGAAGAGTGCAAGAATCCATGACATATATGTAAAGGTTCAAAATAGGATGAGAGGACACAGCTTTTCATCTGGCCCTCCTTCTAGTGCTAGAAATGTTGATGATGTTGGACCCACCAACATGTCAGGGGATCTCCCCTGTAAGAAGTCCCAAGTAGACCTCAGACCGTTTGGTATAGGATTCCTAGTAGTGGGCTGTATGGTAATTCCTTGACCGCGATTTCACATAGAGGCAAGTAAGATAAATTTGCTGGTAGCAAGGGTGTGACAGTTGCAGCAAGCCAAAGAAGGTGCATGAGAGGTTCTAACACACAGGGGTTGAGATGAGTGCACCCCTTGGAAACTTGTGATAGCATGCAGTTAAGAAGGGAACACATGAGCAAAGATACATCACAACATGGAAGACAAGTTAGCAAGCAATCCAAAGTGATGGTTAAACCAACAACACATTTCAGAAAGATTCATACATACATACACAAATAGCATTACATGCATGCATACACAAAGCAATACATATATCATTTAGAGTAAACTAGATAGCATATAATACAATACAACATATGCATGAAACGTGTTGGCTCTTGTTATATTAATAAGTGTAAGTTCCAGTCATACAATACATCCATGTCCAACCACTAGTTTTGATAGTGAAACATTACAACAACAACCGCTTGCTCCTCCAAAGAGATGTACTAGCTCTATGTAGTGGAGAAGCCAAGGCTTGTTACAATATTGTCCAAGCTCCCTAAAAGATAGTCTTATCGGAAGCTTGGCTGACCAAAAGCTTATACAATGAGTTATGAGGGACTATTTATAGCAAAGGGTGGGGTGGCCCTTGACATTCCCCTTTGTGACAGTTCAACTACCCTCATGACTCTTCATCTACTCTATGAACGTTACATCCAACTATCACAACTTGAGTTACACTTGACAAAATATTACATTATAATGCACATGTACCCATCTGAGATAAAATGGCTCAAGCAAGCCATGCTAGACATCACTCTGACTTAGATAACCATGGAAGTCCAACTCCTCAACATCCTCATGATGATCAACAGTAACATACTCATGCCAAGATCGGTATCCCTTGATGGTGTCCGTGGGCTCCAAGGTGACATCTTTCTAGAACCTGAATTGTGCCTCCATAGCATCCGGGTACACTGCTCGGGCTCCTCTATCCAATTTGTTTGTAAGCATGCACATCATTGTCTTCAATGCGCCTGGACCAGCAACATACTTGTGCATGATGTCTGCACTGATGGGAAATTTTGGGCTGGTAGCAATGCGCATCCACTCGTCAAAGTACGAGTAAAGCTCTAGTCAAACCCGTGCCTTTGTATTCGCCTAGGTGAGAGTCCCAATAGATGGGATCGCATGTGCGCACACCACAACATCCATACTCTTGAACATATGTGCATGGGAAGCCTATATACTAGTGATGAGCTATGGGAGCTCTTCATAGTTCTAGATATGACTCCAAATATATGCCTTCAGCTCAACCGTACTAGCCTTCATCATATTAGTCAAGTCAAGCGGGGCTCCCTTGTATCTCATCGTCTATGCTTGCATGTAATCAACAACATCATGCAATTTCGTCAAGATACATGCTCTTCTAGCACATTGTTGTTGCCATCTATTGAGATGGATGACTGCCTTATGCACGGTGCCAAACTTGGAGTACAACACTCGCATAACTGTGTCAAGGCACAATACTTAATATAGTATTGCCTTCATCAATTCCACTTGGGCAGACACTGTCACCAACTCTCCTCCTTGCTTTTCCATCTGAAGTTCCTTAGGGGTTCACTCATTTTCAGCTATCAAAAAGTGAACACTTGAGCTAGTGGCTTCGGCATACACTCTAGTTACATCGGCCAAGGTTGTTGGATGTTTGCACACATCAGACATGATCACTTGTCCCTCAACTTGTGCAGGATATTTATGATCATCCAGAGTCGACACTCTACGAGACTTCACAACTCTATGTTGAGACTCATTGAATGAGATGTTGTGCATCTCTCCTTCTGGCTAATCTCTGAGGATCTCAGTGCCTCCTCGGTCACTTGAGACTTTCAGATCATCTTGATGCAGTGAAGTAGGTATGTCAACCTCTTGTTGATGAGGCATAAGGTCAATGTCTAGTTCCAATTCCTGTTGCTCCATATTCGTATCCAACTGTTGAAGTGCTTGCTCTATCTCATGAGTGAAGTCTTACACCTATGATGGTTCACCATGTCTTCCTGATGCCAGCTGTTCTAATGAATCCACTACATGTACGAGCATTGTTTCATCTATTTTCACATGTTTCACCCCTTGTTGTACTTGTTGGTTCCTCGCTTCCCTCTTCTGTTTGCACAACTCTTGTTCCTTCTAGAGTTTCTCCTTCAACTCATGCAACTCCTTCTTTGTTTCTTCCATCCTTCTCTGCTCTCTCTGCATTAGTGCGATTAGCTTGTTACGTTGTTGCCTCTTCGCCTCTATAGCCAAAGATGTTTTCTCCACAAGTTGATCTACTCAGAACTTGCAGCTTTTCTCTTCCTCCATATGATCGACAATCTTCCTCTTGCCCTTGTCATGCACTAGTATGATTTCCTAGTGCACTAGTATGCACTAGTGCTCTCCAGGATTCTGCTTCATGTTGCTTCACTAACCACTCCACTGCGAATCTGACCTGTTCATTGGGTGTCAAGAAATTGTAGCAATATCTCCATGGGTCCTCTTCCCTCGAATGAAATGCCACGTGGATCCAATTGAACTGTACTCTCATGAAGTGATATTTCACAATACAATGTGGGTCATACGGGTTGTAGCTTTGGAGGTCAAATGGATACTTCTACATTTGTTTTGCGTCGACATCTGCTTGCTTGATACTGCGGATCTCTTATAACCCAATCCGCAATGGAAGCACGAGCCAAGGTGCCTTCTTCTTCTAGTGCAATCTAGTTGTCAATCCTACCGAAATGTGATATGATACTTCTTGCATGACTAGTATGTCCAAGGAAAAATTTGGTATAACATGCGGAGGCTTCTTCACGTTGAACATTTGTATGAAGGTGTCGTACGGTGAGGCATACCAATTAGCAATGTTTATCAGTGCCTCCATTGCTTCATTCAATATGTAGGGTGGATCCTATTCGAATATCATCTTATAGACTGGGGTGAAAAAATGGTCGAATAGCTGTGTGATAACTCCTCTAAAGTTGCATTCGGACAACAACTTACAATATGTGTTCACAACAGTCTTTGCCGGTGACCATGCCCACTCCAAGCCCGGGAACTCCTGTCGGGCACATATTGCATCTAAGATGTAGGTGGACATGTAGATCTCTGCTTGCATACCTCCGGGTGACTGTCAAGCCTTTGTTACCTATTCCTTCAGCTGATGAGCCAACATGTTGGACCAGTTACATGGTTTACCCTCTCTGGCCAGTTGGTCCAGTGCAATCACCCAACTTTGTGGGAAGGTTTCCATGCTTTCTTGGCCACATAGTTGACATGCAAATATGACCAAGTATTGATATTCCTTCCACAGTATCTTCGTCTTATAGATCTGGTTGGGTGTCATCCTGAATCTAGCTTATTCGTTTACGTAGTTCTTCATAATGTCTCTGGAGTTGGCACTGCTGCTAGATAACTTGAAAGGAGTCTCCATGATAGTCATAGGCTTCGACATCTGATATATATCATCATAATCCTATGCCCAGAAGGTGGCAAGATTCGTCGCACTGATACTGCTCAGATTCATCATCTCACGATTAGTGTGCAAGATGATCCAGTGTATCATGTTCGTGCATGGGAACGCAGGATATTTGCATGAAATCCGTTACAAGCCAGATTTGTGAATGTTCACATACACATAATATTCTTCAATGTCTTCCCCAAAATTTCCTGCAAATGCTTCATTGAACTCTTGCCATTTCATCTTGATGTTCTTGTCTAGAAACAATTTGGTATCTTCATAGATCAGTAGACATGTAGACACCTGCTCCACTGCTGCTCCATTTTCACTTCCGTCAGTGTCCTTTGATCCTTCTCTCTTGGAGTCCATTGATCTTGTACTGCTAAGAGGCAGATGAACACCTGAAATATATGGAGACAAAGCAACATGCATGGCAAGAAATCTGTCAGCGAAAACCAAAGCAAATTCGGGGAATGACTTAACACATACCTAGGGAATGATAGGCAAAGATTGCACAATTTCTTTTGGGAGGTTGGGTGACTGGCTACCAAAACTGTGTAAGAGGCAGTATGGGCTATTTGGGAGGCAATATTGGCTGTTGGATTTGCACAATGTGCAATTCATGCCAACTGTTGACTACTGGGATTGCGCAATGTGTAATTTTAGCTGGCAATGATTGCAGGCTCAAGGGCTACATTGTACAATTTTCTGGGGCAGCAGTCATTTTCCCTCAAAAATGCAAAAAATAGTATTGGAGAAAAGTTCCTAGGTAGAAATGCGCATTTCTGGAGAGGAAGAAAGAGCCTTCCCTCTCTAGATTGCGCAATGTTGTCTGGGTGAGGCAAAGTTCGAGCCAAGGCTGCCCATACCTGCCGACGGGCAACTGAAAGAAAATATAAAAGTGAATGCAAGGTGACATTAAGTGAAAGAATAAGTGATTGATTGTGCATGCAAGCATTGAATCAAAGATTCAGTAAAAAGATCACCATGCATGTGAGTGAAGCGAGTCGCTGAATTGGCGACCATTCATGTAAAATAGATTCATGCATGCGACAATAGTGAGATAACAATGAAAATTGAAATGGTGCTAGTACAAGCTAATATTCATGTAAAAGACACCAAACATTGAAATAAATCAAGCAAACAACACTCACATAAGTGAAAACACAAAATGCGATAGAAATGCTAAAAAAGACAAGTTGAGACCACTTACCCATGAATAACTGAGCTAGATATGTCAAATAGTCTTGGATGTGCTGTGGGATGTCAGAGCTCCAAGATCGATGTGAAAGAATGAGCTCTGACACGTCGAATAAATAATCTTGAGCTCATGACACGCGTGGCACAAATTTAGGAAAAAGCGACACTTGGAGGAATTTTTCTAAAACAAACTTTGTATGTAACCTTTGGCTACTAAAAATAGCTCCCTGAATCATGTGATGCGTTTTGCTTGTTGTCGTTTGATATTCTGGAAAAAAGAAAGTCATGCATGCAAGTCAAGTTTCCTTGGTCCCATGTGGAAGTGGTCAACCAAATTGCTCATGCATGAGCCTTCTCGACTGCTGGAAGGAAATGTGCATTTCTGGTTGGGAGTTGGGTTGGCTGCCTAGGAGATTTAGGCAATTCCTAGGTAGAGCAACTAACTACTGCACAAGATTACACAATTCCTGGGCTGAGTAGGCCTGCTGGGAAGGATTGCGCTATTTTCTAGGTGAAGCCTGACTGACAGGATTGCCAATTCTGGAGCCCAGCAGGTTGCGAGACAAGATTGCGCAATTTATGGAGGGAAGGATGGTTTCCCTTTAGAATTGTGCAATTTCTTTGGGGAGCTGCTTAGCCTACAGCAGGACCAAGTCCAGGTGATTAGCCTGTGAGGGGAATACATCAAGATCTGATCAACAAGTTGTCTTTGTGCAAGAAAAACATTGAAGCTTGTGTACTTGATGAAGGAAGACTAGGTGTTGCAAAAGGTTGGTATGGAGGCTCCAAAACGAAGCTAGGGAAAATTTTTTGAGGGTGGTTGTAGCCGCTACAATAGGGCCTTAGAATACCATAAGATGATTACAGACAGTTCTTCCTTCCAGAGTAATAAGAAACTTAGGAAGGATCTCTAAATGTTTGATGATAGTTCTGTTAAAAGTGAAAAGATTCTGTGTGACAGGCACAAGTTGAGGGGAACCCAAAACTTGCGAAGAAAATGAGGATAAAATACTCACAGAAGCACCTTCTTACCATATGCTTTCCTAATGATTTGAAAAGGGGTGGAAGAAGTATGACGAGGTCCTATCAGTCCACTCCAATCAAAGGAAATATCCTCATAACTTGGAGGGGGGTCAATGGAGATAGGTGAATACCCCATGTGTATAATAATCTGAAGTAACAAGAAGAAGTTGAGCAATATTAATTTCACTTTCTAAAGCGAGAGTGGGATCAATCGAAGATGGAATCAATTCAACCGCTTGATTAACCAATGGCTGATCAACCTAAGTGATATGTGTTTCACTCTCCAATGGAAGAGTGAGATGGACTGTACATGGAATTAGATCAATCACTTTATTAACTGACGGTAAATTGGGAGAAAATTTACGATAACTGGTTCGAAGTTGGAAGTTGTGAAACATTAAGTTGTTCCAACAATTTTGAGGCTTCATCCATATGAGGGCAAATGTTTTTATGAGGAATCCCTTTGAATAACCTACAAGGAAACCTAACTTTACCCCTTTTCTCAGGAACCTCATAATCGCTAGTCGATGGACCAACAGTAAGTTGATAATAATTTTCTAACCATACTTCTAAGACCTTACGAATACCTCGACAATTGATAAGGAAGTGGTCACCCTTACAAAGCTTGCAATGGTATTTGGGATTGCGATGCACATTGGAAGTTTCCTTAACATTACCAATACTTACAACCATGGTTGGTTGGTTGACTTCTTTCTTATCTTGCTTCTTCTTCTTCTTCCCTTTATTCTTCTTCTTAGTCACTTGGTTACTAGCATGAAGGATTTAACCAAGCGAAGAAGAAGAAAGAGAAGAGGACATATTGGGTGAAGAAGGTAAAGGGCCAACATGAGGTTGGTGATGTTGAGATGTTGAACTTGGTTGAGGTGAAATACTTGGTTGAGGTGGAATAATTTGGGCATTTTGGATTGAAGAAGTTGAAAACAATCACACCGGTAAACCTATCTTGAATCTGGGAAGTGAAAATGTAGCCATATAAGGAGGACCAACATTTGTAAAGTTAGGAAAAGGACTAGGATTCCCGTTGAAATGGATTTCATTATCGGTAACTTCTACCATTGTTTCCATTAGATTCAAATTAGATAAATTATTACCAATATTAAAAATTAAAAATCACAGTCCAGACTCAAGGTCTGTAAAATGTAAAAACAAGAAAATAACATGCGCTAGAAAATATAAGGAATCAAACCATGAAAACAAAATTTTCATAGTGAAATCACTAATTTGTGATGAAACCCAATGTCATAGATGTCAATGTGAAAAGGAGGCTAAAGATAGAGCGAGTGGAACTAGTTATGCTGACAACCTACTAAATGTACACAATCTAGTGCAAGTAATCTTCACTTATTCCATCTCGAGTGAAGAATACCCTCCAAAAAGGTTTAAGTGAGTCTAGCCAATGTTTGTTATAGGTACAGTAGAGAATTCCCCTCTACCATCACCTTGGGTAATAGCCCTAAGATTGTGGTCTCTAAGGTTACCACTTAAAACAATTTAACCTAGGGGGATAGTCATAGATCAAACGTACACGCAAGTGTAGAGTAATAAAACTCAATCCCCTTGAAAGTTCCTCAACATGGTTAATTTGAGGTTTACTTCTGAGTGAATCCTAAGTACTTTTTGATGGTGTTGGACCCGCCAACATATCAAGGAGATCTCCCCGGTAAGAAGTCCCAATTAGACCTCAGATCGTTTAGTGTAGGAGTCTAAGCAGTGGGTCATAAGGTAATGCGTTGACCGTGATGTCGCACGGAGGCAAGTAGAATAAATCTATCAGTAGCAAGGGTGTGATTGATGTAGTGAGTCAAGGAAGGTGTATGAGAGGTTCCAACACTTCAAAGGGGGAAGGAGGTGAAGGTGAGTTCTAGGTTGAAAGGGATCAGTCCCAACTTGGCTAGGAACACACAACACAAAGGACATGCATATATTTGGGCGGAGCAGTCCACTTAGATGTGGCAGTCACATCATACAAGGTAAGATAACATGTACAACACTCACAGATCAGTCCGAGACGAGTGCGATGGTTGTTATGGAAAGGTTCAAGTGAAAGGTCTGTCTGATGTCTGTCAGAGTTGTCGACACAGATGGTGAAAACATTAACAACATATGAAACCCATTCACAACAAGATTCATATAATTGCATGTGAATCAGTTCATACACATGTATGTAAGTTAAAAAACATATATCATTAAAGCAACAAGAGAAATCCAACTACAATAACAACATATGCATGAAAATGTGCTCGCTCTTATTATATAAAGAAGTGTAAGTCACAATCATACAATAGATCCATGTAAACCTACTAGACCCAATAGTGGAATGTTACAACCACATCCGCCTACTCCTCCAAAGGGATGTATTAGCTCCATGCAGTGAGAAGGCAAGGCGTGTTACAATACTGTCCAAGCCTTCTTCAATATAGTCTTAATAGAAACTTGGCTGACCAAAAGCCTCTATAATGAGTTATGAGGGACTATTTATAGCAAAGGGTGGGGGGACCCTTAACATTCCCCTTTATGATAGTTCAACTACCCTCATGACTTTTCACCTACTCTATGACTGTTACATCCAACCATTGACACTTGACTTACACTTGACGTGACTCAACATTACAATGCAGATGTACTCATGTGAAACAACATGGCTTGAGCAAGCCTTGCAAGACATCACTGACACTCGGTCTGTTGTGATGAGACCAACTCTTTGACATGCTTATGATGGTGAAGGTGGTGAGTTGATTCCAAGCTTGGTCACCCATGATGGTGTGAATGCACCTCATGGTGACATCTTGTTGAAGCGAACTCTTGCCTCTGTTGCAACCGCTGCATTGGTTTGGCCCCTTCATCCAACTTGTTTGCTAACATGCGCATGGTCTTCTTGAGTAAGGTTGAACCAGAAACACATTGATGAATAGTGTTAGTGTTGATCTTCATGTGTGTGCTAGTGGTCATGCACATCAACTTGCCAAAGTACATGTTCAGCCCCAGCTGGAATTGCTTCTTGTCTTCGCCTTGGTGAGTGTCTTGAATGGGTTGGATTGAATGCATGTGCTTAGCGACATGCATGGTGCTGAATCCCTTGCCTGTGATCAACAACACTACTCACCATGTTTGCTCTGTGTCAGCTACTGGGATGGATCCTTAACTTGTACGGGCACAACTTCGTTCGTGAGTGCATGTTGTGCCCACTGTTGTTCCTATTCCTATTGCAACTTATTCGTTTTCCTATGTAGCTTCATGTTCTTCCTGAGTTGTTGCTTTAGCACATGCAACTCCTTCTTTGTTCCATCTTTTGCCTTCGTGCCATCTTCATGTCACACCGTCGCTTCATAGCTTGAGTCTCCAAAGTTGCTTCATCATCAATGGACTTACTTGAGCTTGCAATATTTTTCCGCCTCCATCTTATCAACAACCCTCCTCTTGCATTCGTTGCATTTGGTATGCTGTCTTCAGTTGTTGTTCATGATGTTGCTCGTTGAGATGTGGCTACTGTCATATCTTGATGTCTTTGTCTACGGAAAACTTGATGTCTTCATGGGTAGGCAAGTCCATGGAAACTTGATCGACTGCATCCCCAAGTGTGCTCTGAATCGTGTCTTCATCTCTTCTCTCCTTGAAACCATCGTACTTGTACTTATGAGAGGTAGATGAACAACTGGGACACCTGGAGACATGGTAACACTCACGATAAGCAATTTGTCAGTTGAAAACCAAAATGAACATGAGAACTGACTCGCAACATACCTAGGTGCATGATCACGAGGGTTGTGCAATTTCGGCTGGGAGATCAACAGAATGACCACCAAGACTATACAAGGCATAGTCTGGGATTTTGGGAGAATGGATGACTGTTGGAACTATGCAATGCATAGTCGAGTCTGGATGCTGACTACTAGGATTGCACAATGCACAATTCTAGTTGAGAAGGACTGTTGGCCTAGGGACAGATTTGAGCAATTTCTTGGGCCGAGCAGCCACTTTCCTCCAGAAATGTAAAAAACAGTCTTGGAGGCCAGTGCTGGGTAGGAATGCAAAAATCTGGAGAGGAATGTGAGCCTTCCTTCCATAGATTGCACAATGTAGCCTTAGTGAAGGCACAGTCCGGGCCAAGGTTGGCTCGACTCACTGATGGGCAACTGAAAGCAACTAAGACAGTAAATGCATGGAGACAGTAAGTGATAGTAGAAGTGATTGACAATGCATGCAAAACATGAATGGAAGATTCATCAAATAGATCAACATGCATGTGGGTGGGGCAGTTCGCCGGTTGGATGAGCATCCGTGTAAAATAGTTTCGTGCATGCGACAACAATGAGATGGCAACAAAAACTGAAAAAGAGCTAGGATCAGCTAGTATATATATAAACGACAACAAGCATTCAAAGAAATCAAGAAAACAATACTCCCACAAGAAAAAACAAAAAAAGCGATAGAAATGCAACGCAAGGCATGGGAAGCAGGTTTACACCAAAACAACTAAGCTGAATGTGTCGACTACTCCTAGATGTGATGTGGGATGTCAGAGCTGCAAGGTTGATGTGAGGAATGAGCTCTGCAGCGTCTGGTTGATGAATTTTGATAACATCGAGGTTGTGATGTGCATGCCACGAATATAGGGGAAGCAACACTTGGTGGGAGGTTTCGGAATTGCTCCTTGCATGTAATCTCCAGCAGCTAAACATAGATCCCTGAAAAATGGGTTCCTTTGCATGCAGCCTTGGGAGAAGCAACCCATGCATGCAAGGTTTTTTTGCTCAATCCTAGAGGGAATCGGTCAACTCAGCTACACATGCAAGAGACTGATCGATTTCTAGAGAAAAGATGCACATTTTTTGCTGGGAGTTGGGTTGGTTGCCTAAGATATTTGCACAATTTCTGGGTAGAGAAGTTGACCATTGCCCATATTTGCACAAATTCTAGGTTGAGTAGCCTTGCTGGGGAAATTTGCACAAATCCTACTAGGAGTGTTGGCAGGCAAGATTGTGCAATCCTGGAGCCCAACAGGCTGCCAAAGAGGATTGCGCAATTTCTGGAGGGAAGGCTGGTTATCCTCCAAAAATGCACAATTTTCAAGGGGAAGCTGCTCAACCTGCAACTGGACTAAGTCCAGGTGAACAGCCTATGAGGGGAATGGATCAAGTTGTGACCGACAAGCTGCCTTTGTGCAAGAAAGATACTGACGCTTGTGAACTTTATGAAGCAAGGCAAGCTGGTGTGAAGGTTGGAAGGGAGGCTCGAAAACGAGGCTAAGGAAAAATTTTGGGCGATGGTTGTAGCTGCTACAACACTTGGCGACACACTGGCAGAACTCCAACTCTCTGAATGGACCTTGTTTGTGAAAAGAAAGTCTAACACCTCCGGAAGTATTATTCAGTTTTTAGCTCATCTTGGTTTCACACTAACTTGATTGTAAGATGTAGCATCTGCCAAACCCTTGGTTGATTGACACAGATTCCAAGCCAAGGCAGCATAGTTGTTTCGATTGGTGTTGAGGGGTATATAGGTGCACAATAAGTATAGTCGTCAGAGTCTTAGTTTCATCTCTAGTGTTGCTCCACTTCCAGTAGGCCTAGATAGTACCCTGGTGGAGTCACATAGGAACACAAGCATGGCTCTGCTGCCAGCGAGCCTGGTCAGTACCCCGACGGAGTTACTTGCATCACCTCCCTGCGCAGGAAGCCTTTCTCTTCTTTCACCTTATCCATTTTCCATTTCGAATTTTTGACTTTTCATTTTTTCATTTTCATTGTGCATAACACTTATTCATTTCAAAGGTAGGATAGGGATCCCGACTTATTGAGAGCAGAAGAGGTTGCTCTAGAAAAGAAGTATTTATTGTATCTCTGATGTGCCTGTTAAGGTTTGCCCCCTTACCTTACTCTACTTGACTGAGCTTACAAGTGTTAACCCAAAAGCAATCGACTGGAGAAGGTGAAACTAGTTAGTGCACAAGCGTTGTGTTTACACCAAGGTTCACTTCGAACAACACGTATTTTCCTTCAACGTATCATGGAATAAGAGTAACATGCTCATCATACATAGGCAAGATGACAGATAACCAAGTAGTGATAGTTGTACAAGCCCTCTTGTACTTTACCCAGCTCACTTCAAGAGTCATACATGGTTTCATGCAAAGCTAACCTACAAACAAAACAAACGAACCAACAAACATCAAAGCAAAGAAAAAGCAGAAGCAAAAGTGAAAGAAAAGCAGGTAAGTAAACAAGAAATCAAACAAACAAGAAAACAAAGCATATAAGAAAACAAGCATGCAAGCAAACAACTGAAACAAAACACTAATCCTACTCCTACACTAACGGTGCATGGGCCCGATCACGTGAAGTGATATTTCCAATGCATCCACCGACACATTGGTAGACACGTGTTAGTGAAGGCTTGGTCTGCAAGCAACCTAGTGGTGTGAACCAACAAGCGAGAAAGATATAACAATGAAGACAACCACACTTCGTGTTTCAAAGTGTCCACGTTACATAAGTGAGTGCAAGTGCATGACGAAAATCCATGGACTTCTCATGGTGCTGGGTGACACTAGGCGCAACTTTGAAGCATAAGCACACTCTTGACTGTGACATGCAAGAAAATGAAAGAAACAAAGATAACTTGCGTCGTGAATGAGTGCTTGCAATGTAATATTCCTCCAATGCATGAGTAATGGGATCGTGAAGTTCAAGTGGAGGAAGTGTGATCTATGAGTGAGATGGATCTTCAATGCATATAGATGAGTGATGAGGAGCCTTGGGTGATTGAACAGTTTCATGATTGGAAGTGAGACCAACCCCAAGAGGGCGAGGGCCTGACATAACCATCAGCTCGGGATGAAGTGCCTCGACAGTCTTGGGTGTCTCAACTTCATCATTAGGTAAATCATCATACACAGGTGGTTTTGAAAGATCAACTAAATAGATTCTTGATCGTGATAAAAAAATTGAAGCAAATGGAACACGACCGGCATGATCAGAAAAATCAATGAATTCTTCGGCATCCTCATGATTAGATGAAGCAAATAGAGGGGTAGATGAAAATTGAACAAACTCATACTCTATGTTTCCGTAAAAGACAAATGAAGGATCAAGTGGGATTTCAATGAGTAACTTATCCTCTCCATTGTTGAATGATGGACTAACATTCGTTGAGTCCTGCTAGTGATGAACAATAGGTGCATCCTTGGATGAAGACACACATGAAAAATTATGGATGATAAGTTCACCAAAGAGGTTAGGAAAGAATGGAGGGGGCTCAGATGGAAGGGAGTCATCCTTTGCCTAGTGTTTATGTTCAATCTCCCACCCATACTCTTCATGAATGACAATGCATGTTGGTTATGCAACACCAACTCCATCAATGGGTTGTTCCTCATTCACAACATGTGAAGAGTTTAGAATGGACGAACACAAGACAACATTATTCGGAGGAACACCAGTGTGAAGACGAAGGTCAAAGAAAAGAATGTATATGAGAGCTTGAAGGACTCACAACCAAATCTGCATGAAAATTGAGTGAAGTGATGTTGGGAGAGTGTGAAGGATGAACAGGTGTGTGAGCATGATCCTCAACATCACTTGGCATTGGTGGAGTTGCTGAATGAGAGGGAGGTGGACAATCAGTTGAGACAGTGCCCGCTCCCACATGAAATTGTGCAGTTCCATCAATGAAGAATGTTGTACAAGGCTTGATATCAAGATTCATCTTGGGATGGGTAGATTTCTTATGAAATGCTTGAACCAGTCCCAAATATAAGAAAATTTCATCTGGCTCCTCGGAGCTTGAAACTGCAAGTCACGGAAGCGCTACCAAAAATAAATAACGGATTCATGCTGAGTCTTCTGTTGCTGAAACAGTTTCTGGTCAAGATGGTATGGATCAAAATGATAAAACGTGTCTTCAGTAAGATCACATAAGTGCTAAAATGAGTGCACAATGTCAGCTGGTAGGCTGAGCACCCAACAAAATGGAGATTCGCGAAGTGTGTATGCAAGTAGAAAACCGGTCTGTTTGTCAGAAAACTCATCTTCCTCATGAATCATGGAAAGAAAGTTATGTAAGTGCTTAGGCTAGGCCACTTCGCCTTCACCATCATATGTGTGAGTGGGCAAGAGATAAAAAAGCTTCCCTGAAATGGATACATCTTCATGATTTGAAAAACACCTCGAGGGAAGAAGAGTGCAAGACTCCATGAAGGATATTGAAAGGTTCAAAACAAGATGAGAGGACACAACTTGTCATCAAGCCCTCCTTCTAACACTAGAAATGTGGACGGTGCTGGACCCGTCAACATGTCAATGGGATCTTCCCGGTAAGAAGTCCCAGAGTGGGTCGTAAGGTAATTCCTTGACTGCGATGTTGCACAGAGGCAACTAGAATAACACTGTCAATAGCAAGGGTGTGACTGATGCAGTGATTCGTGGAAGGTGTATGAGAGGTTCCAACACTTCAAAGGGGGAAGGAGGTGAAGGTGAGTTCCATTTTGAAAGGGATTAGTCCCAACTTGGCTAGGAACACACAACATAAAGGATATGCATAGCCTCCAGTGGAGCATTCCACTTGGATGCAACAGTCACATCATACAAGGTAAGATAACACGTACAACACTCATGGATTAGTCTGAGACAAGTGCATGAGTTGTTATGGCAAGGTTCAAGTGAAAGGTTTGTCTAATGTTCAGCAGACCAGTCGACATAGATGGTGACAAAATTAACAACATATGCAACATATTTACAACAAGATTCATATAATTGCATGTGAATCGGTTCATACACATGTACATAAGTTAAACAACATATATCATTAAAGCAACTGGAGCAATCCAACTACAATAACAACATATGCATGAAAATGTGTTGGCTCTTATTATATAAAGAAGTGTAAGTCACAATCATACAATAGATCCATGTAAAACTGTTAGCCCCAACAGTGGAATGTTATAGCCACATCCGCCTTCTCCTCCAAAAAGATGTATTGGCTCTGTGCACTGGAGAAGCCAAGGCTTGTTACAATATTGTCCAATCCTTCTTCAAGATAGTCTTAGTAGAAGCTTGGCTAATCAAAAGCCTCTACAATGAGTTATGAGGGACTATTTATAGAAAAGGGTAGGGTGACCCTTGACATTCCCATTTGTGACAGTTCAACTACCCTCATGACTCTTCACCTACTTTATGACTGTTACATCCAACCATTGACACTTGACTTACAATTGACATGACTCAACATTACAATGCACATGTACTCATGTGAGACAACATGGATTGAGCAATCCTTGCTAGACATCACTCACACTTGGTCTGTTGTGATGAGACCAAATCTTTGAAATTCTTGTGATGGTGAAGGTGGTGAGTTGATGCCAAGATTGTTCATCCGTGATGGTGTGCATGCACCTCATGGTGACATCATTCTGAAGCGAACTCTTGCCTCCATTGCAACTAGTGCATTGGTTCAACCCCTTCTTGGGTACAGTTGAACCAGAAACAAACTGATGCATAGTGTTCCTGTTGATCTTCAAGTGTGTATTGGTGGTCCTGTGCATCAACTTGCCGAAGTACATGTTCAGCCCCAGTTGGGCTTGCTTCTTGTCTTTGCCTTCATGAGTGTGTTGAATGGGTTGGATTGCATGTGTTCGCTTAGCAACATGCATGCTAATCTATATCTGTTTCTTAAACTTGTCCTGACGATGAACCACACAGGTTGGTTTGAAATGCGTCAACAAATGAAATATCATGTGATTTACGCTGAAAAATTTCTCATGGACATGCATGGTTCTGAACCCCTTCCATGCGATCAACACACTACTCACCATGTATGCTCCGTGTTAGTTGCTGGGATGGATCCTTAAATTGTACGAGTGCAGTTTCATCCGTAAGTGCATGTTGCACCCACTACTGTTCCTGTTCCTGTTGTAACTCATTCGTCTGGCTATGCAGCTTCATGTTCTTCCTAAGTTGTTGCTTCAACACATGCAACTCTTTCTTTGTTACATCTTTTGCCTTCACATGATATTCAAGTCACATTGTCACTTCATAGCTAGAGTCTCCAAAGTTGCTTTCATCATCAATGGATTTGCTTGAGCTTGCAACCTTGTTCCACCTCCGTGTTGTCAACAACCATCCTCTTGCATTCGGTGCATTTGGTATGTTGCCTTCAGCTGATTTTCATGATGCTTCTTGTTTTGATGTTGCTACTGTCATATCTTGATGTCCTTGTTTATGAAAAACTTGATGTCTTCATGGGTAGGCAATTCCATGGACACTTGATCAGTTGCATCCCCAAGTGTGCTATGAACGGTGTATTCATCTCTGCTCTCTTGGAAACCGTTGTACCTGTACTTCTGAGAGGAAGATGAACACCTAGGATACTTGGAGACATGGAAACACTCATGGAAAACAAACTGTCATTTGAAAACCAAAATGAACATGAGAACTAACTTGCAACATACCTGGGTGCATGATGATGAGGGTTGTGCAATTTCGGCTGGTTGGTCTGGAGACTGACCGCCAAGACTTCATAAGGCACATTTTGGGTTGTTAGGGGACTGGCTGACTGCTGGAATTGCACAATGCACAGTCCAGTCTAGCTACTGACTTCTGGGATTGCGCAATGTGAAGTTACAGCTGGCAAGGACTACTGGTTTAGGGAAAAATTTGTACAATTTCTTGGGCCAAGAAGCCATTGTCCTCCAAAAATGCAAAAACAGTCCTAGAGGCCAGTGTTGGGAAGGAATGCGCAAATTTGGAGAGGAAGGTGAGCCTTCCTTCCTCAGATTGCGCAATGAAGCCTTGGTGAAGGCAGAGTCCAGGCCAAGGTTGGCCCGACTCGCCGACGGGCAACTGAAAGCAACTAAGATAGTAAATTCATGGTGAAACTAAGTGATAGTAGAAGTGATTGATAGTGCATGAAAAACATGAATGGAAGATTAAACAAATAGATCAACATGCATGTGGGTGAGGTAGTTCATTGGTTGGGTGAACGTCCGTGCAAAACAGTTTCATGCATGCGACAGTAGTGAGATAGCAAAAAAAACTGAAACAAAGCTAGGAAAAGCTAGTATATATTTAAACAACAACAAGCATTCAAATAAATCAAGAAAATAGTACTCCCATGAGCAAAAACACAAAAAGAGACAAAAATGAAGCACAAGGCATGGGAAGTGGGCTTACCCCAAAACAACTGAGTTGAATGTGTCGACTGATCATAGATGGGTTGTGGGATGTTAGAGCTACAAGGTTGATGTGAGGAATGAGCTTTGCAGCGTCCGGTTGACGAGTTTTGATAACATCGAGGTTGTGATGTGCATGCCACAAACATAAGGGAAGTGACACTTAGTGGGAGGTTTCAGAATTGCTCCTTGCATGAAAAATCCAATTGCTAAACATAGATCCCTGAAACAAGGGGTGCCTTTGCATGCTACCTTGGGAGAAGCAACCCATGCATGCAAGTCTGTTTTTCTCAGTCCCAGAGGGAATCAGTCAACGCAGCTGCACATGCAAGGGATTTCTCAACTGCTGGAGAAAAAATGCGCATTTTTGGCTGGGAGCTGGGCTGGCTGCCCAAGATATTTGCACAATTTCTAGGTAGAGAAGATGACTGCTACCCAGATTTTTGAAAATTCTAGGTTGAGAAACCTTACTGGGGAAACTTGCATAAATCCTGCTGAGAGTGTTGGCAGCTAGGATTACGCAATCTTGGAGCCTACTAGGCTTCTAAAGAGGATTGTGAAATTTCTGGAGGGAAGGTTGGTTACCCTCTAGAAATGCACAATTTTCAAGGGGAAGCTACTCAACCTGCAGCTGGACCAAGTCTGGGTGAATAGCCTGTGAGGGGAATGGATCAAGTTGTGACCGACAGAGCAACCAAAATTCCTCAAAAATCTAAGTTACAAGAAGCAAATTTTTATCCTAACAACTTCTTACATACCCAAAAACAAACAATGAATTCTTCCTTCAACAAACACAAGCCATAATAATTTCAATGTGATGTAATGACTTAAGAATCATTGTAAGCAGAAGATTGTGTTGTATTATAGAGAGAAATAATGAACATTCACTTTGACAAAACAACAAACTCCTAATCACAAGTGTTGCCTTGAAAAACCCTAAATTTTCATAATACTAATGATTCTTTGTAATTATGAAAACAAAGTACTTAATCTCATATTTTAACATAAAAAAGGACAAACTCAAACTATCTCAGAAATGACTGATCCTTCTTTTGATTAATCAACAATTTACCAGATCAAACCTTGAACCCTAATTTGAAAAAGTAAAGAATTATTCAAGAAAGAAACCCAAAATATCAAATCAAAATAAAGAGGATATTTCCATAAGGTAAACAGGTCTAACTAAACACAATAATCAAAAGTTCATGGACTTGGCAATGGGAAAACTTAAATTTTCAAAAACCTTCGCATGTGCACAGGAAATTAGTATGATTTAGTGCGTATACACATTGTTTTTAAAAGGTAAGTGCGCAAAAATACGTTCTGTGAATAAATATAAAATGCACACCTTAGGAAAATTTTAGAAAAAAATAAAAATAAGCCAAACAAATCACCAAATTCAAACTTTTGATATATTTTAGACACTTAGACAGGGCTATGACAAAAAGATCAAAAGTCAAAAGAAGGAGATGATGGAGAATGAGACGTTTCCAGTATGGTCACCAATTTGTTAGGCAGACTAATCCTTCTTGCAGACAAGATGGGTCTCCCTAGATCTCAAACAAAATCTAGTAACAAACAAGAAATAATTGCTACATTTCCTTATCTTATGACTGATTGAAACAAGTAATATGTGAGGAATCACTTACAGGTTTAATGAAGTGCCTGTTGAAGTCCTTTCAGTGCCTTCTATAGTTGGTTTATCCTCGATGCTTTAGAGGCCTTTCCAGTGCTTTCCACAACTTCTCCATGATGTTCCAAAGGAGATCTGCATAGAAATAAATACACAAAGGATCAAAGCATCTAACATATAGAAACAAAGATAAATGAAACTTTTAACTCAACATACATCATAAATTGAATCAATAAGCAATCTTAAACTATGTGAGTGATCAAGGAATCTCACAAAAAATATCAAAACAAACATGATTAGGAAAGAACTGTAACAACCTTGGTAAAATTTACATGGAAAAATATATAAATACAATGGATGATGGGACATGTATTCCAAGATGAATGGTGGGAAAGACATCCTAGAGGGTGTTCATTTGGTTTCTTATGGCTAAGGAAATTGGCAAAGGCAATGGCTAAGGCTTTGGAAAGGCAAAATGTATGTTGGAACATTTATTTATGAAAATAATGGAAATTGGGAGAAAAGGAAGGTGAAAGGTCATAGGTTCCATGTGAGGAGGAAATTGAAGAAAAATAATGAAAAATGAATAAAATAGAGGCCTCATTAATAAAAAAGATTCTGGGGCTCAGTTGGCAAGCTTCCTCCTTTTCAGTGTGAACCTTTTTTTAGTTTAGCTTTGGAGCTCTCTCATTATTCTCTCTCTCTCATACTCTTGGACACTTAGAGTTTTCTTGGATCACTTTGGCATTGGATCAAGAAAGGAAAAGAAGGTAAGAGGAAGTAAAGATCAAGTAGGGAAAGGCATGATCAAGCAACTACAATAGGCTTCATTGCATGTATCAACTTGCATGTGTATTTTCCTTGATAGATTTGGCATGCATGGGATTGCATGTGTTTCTTTTCTACCATGGCATGGGTTTTTCCAGGTGTGACAATATTTTCAGCCTAGTCTTGCCATTTCTTGATAGCTTTGATGAGATGGGTTCTTTCATGCGATTTGTGTGGGATGGACAAATTGGATTTGAAGTTGTGTGGGGTGGATCTCCGAATTGACAAACACATGGTGGTAGTGGTCCCTAAACCAGACTGAGGATGCATGAAGCCACTCACCTAGTAACCCCTAAACCAGACTGTGGGTTTTGGTAAAGCTAGCTTGTGTGCCTCGGTGGGGCTAGGAATCCTTTCCTATGAATGGCGGGATATACGGTAAAGCGAAGAGGTGGATTTTCTCTCCATTGGGCCTACTGATTTCAGGATGGAATGCATGGTAAAGCCTGTAGAGTATGTCTTGATGTAGGGCCTAGTGATCCCTGGATCAGACTATGGATTCACGGTAAAGCGCAAGAGACTAGGAGGCACTCAAATTCCTCATGATGTAGGTGGATAACTCTGGTGGCATCCACATTAATTGGAGTTTTTTGATGTGTTCTATGAGTCCCAAATTCATGCTTGGAATATGGCATGGGGGTGATTGGCTGAAGAGAGACTTAGCTTAACCAATATATGTTTGGGTGGAATGTGGTAGTACCATCACCAGTTGGTTCATTGCATTTATTAATAAGAAATTCATTCCCTTGATTTTAATGTGCAAATGTACTCATATATATATGGATTTTGATGGCTGATGTGTCCATTTTATTTTTGTTCCTAATATGTTGGTTATATGTATATTTTGTGACAACAGCTATGTGTGGATCTCACCATGTTTTTACTTGTATCTAAATAGATAATGTATCTATGATATAATAAATGATAAGGCAGCAAATGACATGAGGAAACAATGGTTCATGGCGATTCTCAGATAAGTATGAGATCCCTACACTTAATTCTGTTGTTTATGCCTGTAGGTTACAATTTGATGATATATTTAGTGAAATGTATGTCATGGCTAGCAGGGGTCTGGTTATGGTCTTGTTCAACTTATTGCTTTTGTATCCTTGTTTCCTTCTATTATCACCAATTTTAAGTGATCATTCCATTATGGGTAGTGTCCCGAGCTCTGGGCCGAAAAAGGTGGCTCAAATCAGTTTGCAATGCTAGAAAAAGAGAGCATTATTTTAGAGACTAGCTCGCATGGATAGTGTGTGGGGAGTGCTATAACGCGCCTTTCCAGTGTCTGGGAAGTGTTAGTCTAGACACTAACTCGCCTAGGTAGTGTCTGGGGAGTGTTACCCTGCCCTAAGTTTCTCAAATAGCAGTATGACCCATGGAACTGTTGCCTGAGTGTCTGAGTTGTCTCCTAAATGTTTTGTGGATGATGTTGGATGACTGTGTGTGATGTTTCATCGATTTCACTTCCTTGAGGTCACCTAGGAGGTCGAATCTAATCATAGTAGCCTCTTGTCTCATGTTTGCCCTGGTTGGCATGGTTGCTTGGGTAGATGTGGGAGGAGGGTGTTACAGAGTGGTATCAGAGCATGGTTCAACTCTTGGACTAGATGGGTTGAATGTGTTAGTCATGCATGGATGTCAGTTGCATGTGTATCTCTTACACTTGCATACCATGTGCTTGTTGCATTTGCTTGATGCTTGGCTATGGTTGTAGTATGGTTATCATGGAGAATTTGATATTGATTTCGTGGCGTATTTGTCATGAGTATGTGACTGGTTGCATATGGATTATCTATCGCTTACATGTTGATTTTAGGTCGCCTACTTACATCCTTGCATATTAGGTTACATTTTTGAATATTTTTATTACATGTATCAGTCTTGTAGGTTGATTACTAGAATTGATCGCTTATGCTCAACTACATGAATTTATGTGTATGTGTAGTTGACTTGGAATTTCTTATGCACATTGTTGGTTGCATGTGCTAATATGCACAATGGAGATTGTTGTTGCCATGCATGAGGTCATGGTTTGTGTATTTGATATGGTCATGCATTGAGGACTAGACTCTAGCTAGAATGGTGTATACATGGTTTTGTAGTCATGTGTTATATGTATATATGCAGTTGTTATGCATGTATGGTCTTGATTATATTATGCATGAATAGTATGCGAAATATGAATTGTGAAGTCATTGTATGAAATTTAGGTCATCATGATGCTATTAGTTGTTATGATGGTAATATGTTGGATGAAATAGAGCAGGAGATGCAGATCATCCTAATGAAGTTGCAACATTGGACCTCAAGGCAAGAGCAGATCGTCATACATGTATTGTATGTGTGGCATGCAGGTATGTTAGTTTATGGATTGTTATATGCATTAGGATTATATACATTAGATTTATGTACATGTCTCTTGATGCTATGGTTACATACATGATATATTATAGTTTTGTTAGTATAGTTATATGCACATGTGTCGGATAGTCATGAATGATAGTAACATGTGGTTGTAAGCATTGCTATTGTTGGTTATGTTAGATAGCTCGATGATTAGGGTTCTTTCATTGAGATATTGATATTGTAATTTGGATTGGTCATATGCATGATGGTTATATTCATTGCATTGAAGATCTTAATGTTATATGTATCACACTAAGTTGGATTGGCCTATGCGGATGGTTATGGTTACAATATTTAGGTATGAGTCAACTTATTGTGCTAATATAGACTTATCATACATATGTGATTGCTATGCATAAATGATAAATGATTATGAGTTTATGATGTGAACATGTTAATTATTTAGTGTTATGGATATCATGATTTTATTTATGTTTGAGTTGATCATGAGTCGATTGCAGCAAGGAAAGGTTAAAGAAAGGAATTGGGCAAGAATTCCTTTGGCTATGTTTGGAAACCCTAATTTTGAATGAATGAGTGCTTTGCGCACATGAAGTCTTCTTAACATTGACTTTGTCTGACATTATGTGGATATGTGCTAGATTCATGAAACTGTACTTGATAGGTGTATTAGCTAGTCTTTAGTTACATGTGGATTTGTCAGGGGATTGTAGTTCCTTGAGAGATGGCGTGGATGTGTTTAGTTGCAAGCAACGTGCTTGGCACAATAATATGAGGTAATTGGTGTATTTTTATGTTTATTTATGCACTAACAGTTATGTGTTAATGACAACATCATGCAGGGAGTTGCATGGCAAGAGAGGTTGCCATGAAATATTGAAGAAGGCTAAGGTTGAGCTTTCCTTAGGAACCATGGGGATTGAGTCATGGTGTTTGGTTTTAGTATTGTGATTTTTGTCTTTTGTTATTTTCTTGTGCTTGATTTGTATTTTCTTATGCCTAGTGCATGATCATGCCACTTTGTTTCTGGTGTCGTATTATTATTGGTTTTCTTCTTGATTGTTTCTTGTCTTGCCTTTTATGTTTTGAGTTTGGGGAATTGGTTGGGAAAGAGGAAAGTTAATATAGCTTGAGGAGAGATATGTGGTACTCGATAGGTGATGTAATACTTGGATGAAACTATGTGCATGATTAAGAGCAATGGAAGGTAGGACTATGACTGTTGGTTGGACTAGTTGGGTCCATTGTTGTAAATGGACGGTGGCGGTACAAACATGAGAAAGGTAACCGAAATGGTAGAGTAAATGGATCTGAGGCATCAGATGCCTTGGCTATGCTGGGAAATATTGTTCTCAATATCATGCATGTTGTACATGAATAAAGTTCTCTTAACCTTGACCTTGATATCTGGTAAATAATTTTATGATCATGATTATGTTGATGTTTATATATGTATACATGTATGTATGTATGGTGTTGTATGACATGATCATGGTTGTTTTATGCTAATGTTTATATATGTATGTATGTATACATGTATTTATGTTACTGCCTAACAGGGTTGTCATGGATCATTCTTGCGGAGGAATGATTGCTTATGCAGGAAAGTGACATGAAGAGGTTTAATTGGGAGGAGTAGTCACGACAAAAATATGAGGTCAGTATCATGTGGATATGAATTGATATTTTATGCTTGTATTAAGCCTATGTTTATGTTATGGCAGGTAATGTTGAAGGATACATAAACAAAGTGAAATCAGTGTGGTTTGCGACATGTTGGGACAAGAATGGCTAAGACACTGGAAGCAAGGTTGCTTGGTAGAGACAGTGTAGTTTTGGATGTGTGGTACTGTTGTTGTGCATATACTGTATATGTTGTACATGTTGCATCTGTGATGTGTGCATATGCAGTGTTGTATATATATAGTGTGTACATGTTTTTTATGCAATGTTATGTACAGGATGGTGTAGATAGTGTTGTATGAATGTTTCATATTCAATACTAGGTATAGATGATGCTATGTACATGTTGGATATGCAGTATTGTGTACATATTGTATTGTGTGCATGATGGATATGAGGTGTTGTATGTGTATGGTGCTCTACGCATGTTGGATATGCGGTGCTATGTACATGTTGGATATGCAGTGCTATGTACATGTGGTGTTGCGTGCATGTTGTACATGTGGTGCTAGGTACATATGGTGTGGTGTGCATGATTATACAAGTGGTGTTGTGTGCATGTGATGTTGTGTACATGTTGTACAAGTAGCACTGTGTAGGTGGTTCTATGTGCATGTCGTGCATGTGGCGATGTGTACATGTGGTGTCATGTACATGTCATGCATGTGGTACTATGTACATGTGGTATTGTGTACACGTTGTACAAGTGGTGTAGTGTACATGTGGCATTGTGTACACATTGTGTAGGTGGCGTCATGTACATGTGATGTTGTGCACACATTGTGCAGGTGGTGCAGTGTATAGGTGGTAATGTGTACATGTTGTACATACGGTACTGGTGCATGTGTGGTATTGTGTGCATGCCATAAATGTTGTGTTGTGGGCATGCGGTACTATATGTGTATTGTGTAGTTGTGGTCTCGTGACATGCGTACTTGTTGTGTTGCACTCTGTGTGGGTACATGTATTGTGTGGTGTTGTACATCGGGACCGTATATATGTATGAGTCGTGTTGTATATTGGTGTATGTGTATGAATTTTGTGGCGTCACACATTGTGTGCAGATGCATGTCTTGTGGTGTATGTTGTGAATGTATATGTACGTACACTAGGTGTAGGTGTATGTGTTGTATGTCAGGTATAGGTGCATGTGTTGCATGGTGTTGTATGATAGGTGTGGTTGTATTTGTGTGATGCACACTATGCGTATGTTCACCTAGTGGAGGAGAAGGCATCAGGTGTGGGAACCGACGCGGTGTGTGTACAGAAAGAACAGAGGCAAAAGTAAGGATTGATTAAAGGATAAGTATCGGTATATTATTTCAGTTTTATTACCCATGTGATTTATAATTCTGGTCTATGATGATTACATGTGAGTTATGATTTTGGTCTATGATGGTTACATGTGATTTATGATTTTTATCTATGATGGTTATGTTTTGAGCTAATGTGATGAGATATTTTTATACATGTTGATTTGGTCAAAGATGCTAGTTTGACTTGTTGTGACAGGAAGTAAAAAAAATAATTGCAAGTGTACCTTATTGACGAGCTACCAATGATGTATGATGTGAACTTATTTCAATTTATTTTAAATCTAATGGAAGTTATATGCTTGGTATAGGAATGCATGAACATGCCCAGTTGGGTGGTTGAAATCAACTAAAAGAATTGGCAGCAACAACAAAATAAATTGGAACATGTAGTAGTATGTTTGTAAAGCACTTCAAGGGCAAGGCCATTGTGGGGCACTGGTACCCAATACTGTTAATTGATTTTCATGAGCATGCTATGATCGGTATGATGTGTTGAGGTAGGTATATACTTTGGTTTTTGTATTTTCTTATGCGAGGAAGCCTTGCCAAGTGATGGACTGCACGAGATGGGGGTGCCATCAGAACTTGGAAGGTGAGTGACTGCATGAAAGGGATTGACTAGATTGCCTGACAGACTGTGTAGCAGAGAAGGGAAGGTCGAGAATGGATTTTTTTTGGTCATTAGCATTGCCAGATGAAATCAGATGCACATTGGGAGTGCGCCTTGAAACAATGAGCTGGTAACTATTCATTGAGAGGACTACTGGCACAGGATTATAATGTTGAATATTGGATGCAGATTTTGGGTTTGTAGTGGATTCTGGACTTCGTGGGAAGGAGGAAAATCTTGGGACTACTTTGACAGTGGAGGTGTGATCCTTTGGAATTCCTTGTTGATTGATACGAGTGTCGTATTATCTTATTTGTTGGTTTTGTAGATGTGCATATGTGTATATGTGGTTATTGTAAATAATGTAATGAGCTTGTTATAGGGAAAAGTGTCTACTCAGAATTGCTTATCCCACTAAGGTGTGATAGCTGCCTTAGAAACAAACAAGGTAAAGCTACTTTTGTTTTTCCTTTATGAAGTATAGATAGAGAAGAACAAAGAAGACCAACCTCTGTCTTGCGCTAATCTCTTGGTTCGATTCCTCTCTTTCTCGATAGTCTTTCGCTACTTGTTCCCTTGCACGCCCAACTTCACAGAGTACCTGTAAGATCACAGTAGCATAGCACTATACAAGAACATGGATCTATAATCATAAACAATCTAGGATCAGATGTAAATTGACCATACAAATGCAACAAACATAAATTACACAAGAGTATGGAGGAAAACTTGAATAGCTTTTATTGATAAACAAGAAAGAGCCAAGGGGAGTTACAACTAGTTGTTCTGACCCAGCATCATCCTCTCAGCAAGGAAGCCCCTCTTCACCTCATACAAAGCTTAGATCACCCAACAATCTAATGTTTGTCTCAAGAAACCAACAGCAATTCCTTACAATATGCAAAATTCCAGCCCCCGGATCTCTGGGATGAGGGATCCATGTATAGATATCTGTAAGGGAGATGAGTCAGCTTGTGATTTTATTAGTGTCTTCCCTTTGATAGTTCTTACTTCCACTTGGAGATTGATGATCTCTTACTCATCCTTGGTCGAATTCAGAGAGGCAAGTGTCACAGGAGAAGTTTCTGGAAGCTTCCATTGCCTCTCCACCTCGCGGAATGACACTGCCATTTGTAATTTCTCGCCCATCACACCCCATAGAAGGGATTTTTGAAATGCAACGCACCCACACAGTGTGTTTAAGTGAGATGCAATGCACTTTGCGTATGGAGCAGCTGAAATGATCCTGTTTTGACCAATTTTGAGCAGTTTTTCATGGAGAACTTCTGGGAGAAGCTGTAATCAGTTGACCTTGTTCCTTTAGGGGTTAGAACAAAACTTTTAGGGACTTAGGAGCCCTTGGTTTATGGACATTTCATGCTTGGGGTTGCAGTGCCCAAAAATGTCTATAACAGTTGCCCCCTAAAGCATGAGGTCGTTAATCTTTTGATGTCGGGTGAAATGCTTTATTATGAGGATCCGAAGTTCTTTCAAGCTCGGAGGAGACCTGTAATAAGATACAATACAATACATTATCTTCGTAATATTTTCATGATCTAGCTGAGGCGGTCATTCCCATGCTGAGCTTTATAAGTTCATTTTTATGTACATAGGACAGACAACCGTCTGAGTGTAGACTGATGATTCTAGTAGAGCCATCATCCCTTTGATTGGATGATTATCTATGCAGCAATGATGTACATTTGATGTCTTTATTTCCCTGAATATATATCACAGCCCGGATGGATGAAACTAGATCTGGGGTCTTCAATCTCGTTTGATCTTCACTCGAAGTACAAGTCTATCCATGTGAGAGATGTTCTGGAGTCGAACATGGAAAGACATCGCTTGATTACCAGCCAATGATGTAAGCTGTTAACAAGCGCGAGAGGAATCACCGATAATGATAATGACCCTCAAGGTACTGCAGTACAATTTACGTGGTGTGAATAAAGGACTTGGCGTCGAACACCACGCAAAATCTTTCGGTCAAAGGTCATTGATGTAAACCTGTCACCGGAAGTGAGAAACTCGCCATTGAGGCATGCAAGCTTCAAAGTACTGAATGGGGTGTTCCTAGATCAACTTCTTGGATAATGAGCTGATGTCGACAAGAAGTGATCCGTCATAGGAGGGCCTTAATAAATCCCACATCAATGACACGGAACGAAGCAAATGATTCTAATGGAGGTGAAAACGATCTGGTGATATAAGGTTCAGGGTGGCGGTCATGAAAGAATGGAGTGTAAATGTATTATAGCGGGTGAGACACAGGTGAATTCTCTGAATGACTTCTCTTGAACATATCGGCGACACTGACATGATGGATTGGTAGCATTAACCCCAAATGTGGATGGTGTGATGGGACCATGGTGATGTGACCGGTGAATGAAACAACCCAACCCGAATTGGATGCGGAGTGAAAGTGTCATGTTCAAGAGCGACTTGCTACCAACAAAGTTTCTTCAAGTTTTCTTCCCAATTTTTCCCCAGTCATTATTGACCAGTACCTCTTTATTTTTTTCAAGCTTGAGGAGGATAACATATGCTTGTTCTATAATTTTCCCTTCGGGAAAACCCATCGCTATGTTTTAATGAGCCTAGCGATAGTGAAACTCGTTCTCGTCTATAGACAAGTTTGTCGCTATTAAAATTTTAACAAGTTTAACGACAAAGATAACTCGGTCCTTTTCAATTTTAGAGAGTCTGAAAAGGAACGTAAAGGAAACTCCAAAATTCCTTTTTCGTCATCTAATCCCTTAAGTCCGAAAAAGTATAAAACAATACAGAAGGGATGAATATTCGATACTTTTAATGAGCCAAACAAAAACAAGCGCTCGATCTTTTTGTGTAATAATCCCTCAGGTCCAAAAAGATTAAAATTTAGAGGAGGGATAGCACTTCCGGTCCCTTTAACAAGCTAGAGAGGCCAATGGCTCGGCAATCTTTTCATATTTTACGAGTCAATTGAAAAGAGCTTAAAGGAGACTCGTCTTTTGAGGAATGAGTGATAAAATGGGTAGCAGCTGATTCCAGGTAAGGTTTGGAATTTTCCAATCACGACAGTGTTACAAGGATAGCTAGTGAGATCACTCTTCGCAGCTGTTCCTCAAAAAGGGGTAAACAATCAAATGGAGGTGAATGATCGGCCAATACAGAGTGGAGGTGATGATGAGAACATGACCAAGGCTTTTAAAAGGCTGAAATACTACATTCACAATGGTTGTTTACCAGGAAATCGGTTCATTTTTTTTATTGAGCTTAAACACTGGGGGGAAACATTTGCTCATGACTTATGTTTATTTTTTAACGAGCTTGAACTATGTCCTAAAACTGCTCGATTAAACAAGTCATATAATAAGAATGTCTCACATATAAAAACGGAAACTTTTAGAGTTTTGCCCCACATCCTTTTTTTATGCAAGTTAGGAAACGACCAATCCTACGAGTTTAAAGGGTTAGAGGACCTACAAATTTAAAAAATAAATAGTCGCTCTTCGCTTGCACGCCAAAAGGTTTGCATGCCCCCAGGTATAAAACAAAATTTCAAGGTTACCCCTTCTTCTTTCCGTTAAAACATTTGTTTTACTGAGAGAGGTCTACCTCTTACAGGTTACCAAAGATTGTTCTATTCACGGTGTAAACAAAACACTTCTTCGGCGATGTTTATCGAAATAAACAAAGGTGAGTGGCAATGCCTACCAACCCACATAACTTTGACAAGAGAATCTTATTCCAGAATAACCCCCTCTTCCAATCACGGACGGGAGTACAGACTAGTCATATTCTCTCGCGGAAACCTACCCTATACCCGAAGTTTTCCTGCCGAAGCAGACCAGGGTGCATGCCCCCTGGGTTTCAGTCATGTCCCCCAAATCACTCGCGCTCATCAGGCAGACGGACTGGAGATTGATGAGACATTCCTTGTGTGAAAAGACCATTCAGGGATGGTATATGACTATTTTCTCTGTGTGATCCGGGAAATGAAAGCTGGTCCACGAGCTTGACCACTCTTCCTTCGTGCGGAAAACACATTACTCTAAAGAGTGAGGAGACAATCGCTCCTATGCAATAAATATAGTCTCATCCAAGGAGTAGATTATAATCTAGGGGTCCTTGAACTACCATTACGTTCATTTGAACGGTTTTCCCTCTCAATGTTATGGGCACATTGGGAAGGATCCCTAACGGTTGACTGGTTCCTTTGTCAAAGCCTGTTAGATTTCTCATTTCAGGCAAAAGTGATGGTGAACCAAGCGCTTTCCAAGCAATCGAGGAAAGGATACTCACAGAAGCCCCTTCATCTATGATGGTACCAGCCATAACCATCCTATATATTTGAACAATGATGCGGAATGGTACACTAGCCGATAAATGGGGTCTGCCTAGTTGATTCCAATCGAAGGATACAACTAGGTTGCTTGGAGGTGGGACCGAATAGACGGCCGGGTATGACTCTGACAAAATTCCTTCCTACAGTAAAGGAATGGGTAAATTGCCCCCCTGCTCATCGGAGTCTGTGCTTACGAAAAGAATTTGGACGGTGTCATCCTTGTTCTCTTCGGTGACTGTATCATCTGAAGATGGAACCTCTGAAGGCAAGACTGGGTCAACTGCTGCCTCGACCTTTTGACTTTCGTCTGGTATGGGTTCAGATGGTTTGTCTTCAATGATAGATGCTTCAACCAACCATCTGGGCGGGTCAGCTGGTTTTTCAACTAGTGACGGACTCGGCAAGAGTTTTTTATATCCAGGAGGAATTCGTAACGGTGAAATCGGACAATCATCCAAAACTCTTTTCGCCTCGTCTAAGAAGGGACAATGGTGGACGGCATGGTCGCCTTCGCACAATTTACAAGGAAATCTATATTTTCCTTTTTTTCCTGGGGCTTCACTTTCACTAGTTGATGGTGTGTTTTCAACATGATCATCAGAGGTTGACGACACCGGGTTGTGCAAACGAGGAGACTAGTCCCTTAAGATCCGAGGGATGCAAGGACAATCTCTATGATAGTGGTCTCCTTTGCAAATGAAACATGGCGATTTAGGCCTGGTCGGTGCAGTGTGTGGATTTTCGCTGGACGACGCTTGGTTGCCCCCTTTTGCTTTTGGCTCCTTCTTCTTCTTCTCTTTCTTCTTCTTTTCCTTCTTCTTCTCAAGTACTTGATTTTTGGCTTTACCAGCCCCATCAAGCGAAGAGGAAGGAGGAGAGGAAGAATTTGAGGAAGTAGAAGGTTGGTGGGTAACTCTGGATTCGTCTAGTTGCTGACTCGACTGTTCAGGAATTGCGGTGTTCTGAACGATAGAGGTTGAGAAGAGCCATACGGGCAAGCTGATTGTCAGTCCTAGAAGCGACAATGTGGCCATATGGGGTGCACCAACATCTCCCCAGGAGGAGAAGGGACTAGGATTTCCTCCAAGGGGAATTCCTTGGTTGGTGGACTCCATTTTCTTCAACCTAAGATCAACGTAGGAAAGGGTGATGATTATTCCATTTAAAATAAATTTTAGACGCTTTGACACAACTTGTTTTTTCAATTTCTAAGAGTCGAGAAAAAACAAAAGATGACTCTAGTCGCCTTCGATTTTTAATGAGCCTGAAGTGACAAGTGCTCAGATGGACCTTTTCTGTTAAAGAGTCTGAAAAGGAATGAAAGGGACTGCTCTGGAAATCTAGGTAGAGGGATTACCAAACCAATCGCAAAACTGCAGAATACTTTTTACGGTACGGCAGTCAATCTTTCTGAATGCTGTGTTCAGTGCATTGCGATCGATAGGGCGGCAGACACGGCTTCCTATGGATAAAGGATTAAGCCTTTTGTGGTCTCCCAAAATATACTCGACGGTACGTGGGAGCACAAGTCCGTACTGGCACTTATCGTCTTAAAGTGGAGGAATCACCCAACCATCAATGAGAACAACAGTTACCAGGCTTTACGACACCAGAATATGTCTCTAGCCTAGACTTCTAGATGTTGTGCGTTAGGTTCCAGAGCGTTGTTAGATTCATTGAATTTATTTTATAGTTGATCTTGTTTATGAAGTTTTCCTTTCAGGTTCACTGCGAGATGTAGTATAATTCCTAAAATGCAATCTAAGATGATAAACAATATTTTTATCTTCTTTGTGCAATGAAAATCCTAGCTACTAAGGAAAGAAAGACAAAATTCTTTCACAAAGAGCAAAGAGCACACTCTAAATGCACTTTCCTAAATCAAACCAATCAGACTGTCTAAATGCAAATGCACATGCATGTATTTGTTTTCGACTTTCTTAGTATGCAAATGATAAAAAGAAAGTTGATGCACAAATCTGAATTACTTTTCAAGCGACAGTTATCAACAAGTTTCTTTTCGAAATCAAAAATAGAGGCAATCACAACACCTTACGATTTGGAAATGAATACTTGTTTTCGACACTAGAAAAATTACAAATTCAGACCAAAAACAATAGTAACAGGATAATCGACTATCTACAACAATCAAACTCTTTCCTATGATTGAAAACGACACTTGCGACACTTTCAAATCAAAGGATGACAGTGCGATTATGTTACTTTTTGCAAAGGAGAACTGAAAATGACTCAACAAACACACAAAAACATTTACAGTTCTTTTGTACAAAGGAGGCGGAATAACAGCAAGGAAAAGGGGTTTCAAACAGAGATATACTGATCACAGGCAGCAAAATTCATGAATAGAACTGGAAAGAATGAATCACAGAAACCAAAACTGCATAATGCCTAGTCTGATCAGTGCACCTGTAACACAGGGAATTTGAAATGCAGCGCACCTACTACACTCGGGAAGTGCGCTGAATTTCAGATTCTCAGAACAGTACCTATGCTGGGCCAGAGACGAGACTTTGCTTGGGTTCCAGGTCACAGTTTGCAGTTCAGTTCATGGGTTTTGGCTGAGCAAATGATAATCAGTAATGCAACAATCAGGGGTAGATCTGAGGAGGATCTAAGAGCTACCACAAGGGGCAATCAGAGAGTTTGTGAATCAATTGTTTAAATCATAAACAGATCCCGGAGATTGACTGAAGTGAAATTTATCTACTTTGCATTTGCATAGCAAATGCAGTTCGAAAGCTACATGGCATGACTTCAGCCTCCGTCTGTAAGTTTATGAAATAGACAACAAGGAAGATAAACAAACAAACTAATTCGTCCCCAGCAGAGTCGCCATTTTGTTACAGGGAAAAGTGTCTACTCAGAACTGCTTATCCCACTAAGGTGTGATAGCTGCCTTAGAAACAAACAAGGTAAAGCTACTTTTGTTTTTCCTTTATGAAGTATAGATAGAGAAGAACAAAGAAGACCAACCTCTGTCTTGCACTAATCTCCTGGTTCGATTCCTCTCTTTCTTGATAGTCTTTCGCTACTTGTTCCCTTGCACGCCCAGCTTCACAGAGCACCTGTAAGATCACAGTAGCATAGCACTATACAAGAACATGGATCTATAATCATAAACAATCTAGGATCAGATGTAAATTGACCACACAAATGTAGCAAACATAAATTACACAAGAGTATGGAGGAAAACTTGAATAGCTTTTATTGATAAACAAGAAAGAGCCAAGTGGAGTTACAACCAGTTGTTCTGACCCAGCATCATCCTCTCAGCAAGGAAGCCCCTCTTCACCTCATACAAAGCTTAGATCACCCAACAATCTGATGTTTGTCTCAAGAAACCAACAACAATTCCTTACAATATGCAAAATTCCAGCCCCCGGATCTCTGGGATGAGGGGTCCATATATAGACATCTGTAAGGGAGATGAGTCAGCTTGTGATTTGATTAGTGTCTTCCCTTTGATAGTTCTTGCTTCCACTTGGAGATTGATGATCTCTTACTCATCCTTGGTCGAATTCAGAGAGGCAAGTGTCACAAGAGAAGTTTCTGGAAGCTTCCATTGCCTCTCCACCTCGCGGAATGACACTGCCATTTGTCATTTCTCGCCCATCGCACCCCATAGAAGGGCTTTTTGAAATGCAACGCACCCACAGTGTGTTTAGGTGAGATGCAACACACTTTGCCTATGGAGCAGCTGAAATGATCCTGTTTTGACCAATTCTGAGCAGTTTTTCATGGAGAACTTCTGGGAGAAGCTGTAATCAGTTGACCTTGTTCCTTTAGGGGTTAGAACAACACTTTTAGGGACTTAGGAGCCCTTGCTTTATGGAAATTTCATGCTTGGGGTTGCAGTGCCCAAAAATGTCTATAACAGAGTTGTGTTATAAAGCTCCATCGTGCGGTATGATTGTGATTTGGTCATGTTGTCATGATGTTTTGCTTTTGAGCAAGTCATTCATTGTAAATACTGCAACGAGTTATGCTATAAACCTGCATGGGAAATATGTTATCTTTTTCAGTAGTCATGTTGGTTATAGGTGTCATTGAACACCGAGAACAGTGTTCCCCCAAGGAGGAGTGTTCTGTAACAACCCTGGTAAAAATTCCATGGAAAAATATATAAATACCACAGATGATGAGACATGTATTCCAAGCTAAATTGTGGGAAAGACATCCTAGGGGGTGTTCATTTGGTTGTTTATGGCTAAGGAAATTGGCAAAGGACATGGCTAACACTTCGGAAAGGCAAAAAGTTATTTTGGCACATCTATTTGTGAAAATAATGGAAATATGGAGAAAAAGAAGGTGAACGATCACAGGTTGCATGTGAGGAGGAAATTGAAGAAAAATAATGGAAAATGAAGAAAACAGAGACCTCATTAATAAAAAGGCTTCTGAGGATCAGTTGGCAAGCTTCTTCCTTTTCAATGTGAACCTTTTGTCAGTTTAGCTTTGGAGCTCTCTCATTATTCTATCTCTCTCTCATACTCTTGGACACTTAGAGTTTTCTTGTTGCACTTTGGCATTGGAGAATGAAATGAAAAGAAGGCAAGAGGAAGCAAAGATCAAGTAGGGAAAGGAAGGATAAAGCAACTACAGTAGGCTTCATTGCAGGTATCAACTTGCATGTGTGTTTTCCTTGATATATTTGGCATGCATGGGATTGCATGTGTTTATTTTCTACCATGGCATGGGTTTTGCAAGGTGTGGCAATATTTTAAATCTAGCCTTGCCATTTATTGATATCTTTGATGAGATAGGTTCTCTCATGTGATTTGTGTGGGATGACTAGATTGGATTCGAAGCTAAGTGGGGTGGATCTCCGAATTGAAAAACACATGGTGGTAGTGGTCCCTCAACTAGAATGAGGATGCATGAAGCCACTGGCCTAGTAACCCCTGAACCAAACTGTGGGTTGCGATAAAGCTAGATTGTGTGCCTCGGTGGGCCTAGGAATCCTTGTCGGTGAATGGTGGGATATACGGTAAAGCTAAGAGGTGGATTTTCTCTCCATTGGGCCTAGTGATTCTGGGATGGAATGCATGATAAATCCTAGAGAGTATGTCTTGGTGTAGGGCCTAGTGATCCTTGGATCAGATTGTGGATGCATAGTAATGCCTGAGAGACTAGGAGGCACTCAAATTCCTCACGATGTAGGTGGATAACTCCGGTGGTATCCACATTGATTGGTGTTTTTTGATGTGTTCTATGAATCCCACATTCATGCTTGGAATATGGCATGGGGGTGATTGGCTAAAGAGAGAATTGGTTCAACCAGTCTATGGTCGAGTGGAACATGGTAGTACCATCACCAGTTGGTTCATTTCATTTATTAATAAGAAATTCATTCCCTTGATTTTCATGTGCAAATGTACTGATATATATATGGATTTTGATGGCTGATGTGTCCATTGTATTCTTGTTCTTATTATGTTGGTTATATGTATATTTTGTGACAACAACTATGTGTGGATCTCACCATGTTTTTAATTGTATCTGAATGGATAATGTATCTATGATCTAATAAATGATAAGGCAACAAATGACATGAGGAAACAATGGTTCATGGTGATTCTCAGATAAGTATGAGAGCCCTACGCTTAATTCTATTTTTTATACATGTAGGTTACAATTTGATGATATGTTTAATGAAATGTATGTAATGGCTAGTAGGGGTTTGGTTATGGTCTTGTTCAACTTATTTCCTTTTCATCCTTGTTTCCTTGTATTCTTACTAATTTTAAGTGATCATTTCATTATGGGCAGTGTCTCAGGCTTTGGGTAGAAAAAGGTTTCTCAAATCCAGGAATGCTAGTAAAACAAAGCATTAGTTTAGAGACTAACTCACCAGGGCAGTGTCTGGGGAGTGTTATAATGTGCCTTTCCAGTGTCTAGGGAGAGTTAGTCTAGAGAATAACTCGTCTGGGTAGTTTTTGGGTAGCATTACCCTGCCCTAAGTTTCTCAAATAGCAGTAGCACCCAGGGATAGGCTACCTAAGTGGTTGAATTGTCTCCTGAACGTTTTGTGGATGACATTGTATTGCTACGTGTGATGTTTCGTCGATTCCACTTCCTTAAGGTCACCTAGGAGGTCGAATTTAATCATAGTAGCCTCTCGTCTCATGGTCACCCCTGTTGGCATGGTTGCTTGGGTAGATGTGGGAGGAGGGCGTTACAAGAAAAAATTCTTTTTATTGAATAAAAAGGAGAAAAAACTTACAACCTCATTTCTGTGATGCTACAAGTCTCTTCTCATGTTATCCAACCTTCTCCTTGGATGAAGTGCCTTCTAGCCCTATTTCTGTAGCATAAGCCTACCTTCAGTGGTCCTCTCTAACCCTCTAGCTTATGATTGATTTATAGGCCAAGTGGAGAGGTTCAGGATTATCTTCCTAAGGAATAAGATCCACAAATGGTGGGATAGGGGATCCACAAAGAGATGGAAGTAGTTCCATGATGAGAGGGATCATGCTTGAGTAAGCATCAACTCGAAGTTGTTAGTTGGGAAATATTCGACTAACAAAGCTTCTAGACTTTACTTTTTATTCTTTACTTGCACTGAGTCATCTGTGCTAACCATAGTGTAAGACAGAGCACACTTTTTCACTGACTCTAATGGCCACTTCTGTGTATGCATAAAAACTAGCTAGGGAACTGCATAGACAATCAAAAATAGGTTTTTGGGCCTTGTAATCCAGAAATTTCATTCTCTTTGGGATTGTTTGGCTGCTAGCCCTACAGGGGGATGCTTTGGAACACTTTGATGGATAATGAAAGATCCAAACTTATGGTCATTTGCCTAATGTGACAAAATGACATGTAACATGAAGTAGAATTGAAATACATTTGTAAGTGTAAATAAATTTGGAAGGAGGCAATACTCAAATTGAAAAAGAATCTCAATATGGAAGAAATAATTATTTGAAGAATTGGTTGGCAAAAAATAATCAAATAGCTAAAAAATAAACTTAATAAATTAACTAAATCGCTAACTATGGAAATAGTGCTTTATTGAAGTCATTCAACACTGTCCTCCACTACAATTCCTGACAATGGGAGAACCAAGGAAGAAATTCTTCATTGTGATGATGATAGGGTAAAGGAAGGAAGCACCTTCCACCTTCCAGACAACCACACCTAAAATATTAAGCAAGAAAGGTAGAATTTGTTTGGTTAAACAAATAAATACCCAAAGTTATGAAGCAACATCTAAGTGTAATGGAAACTACATCCAATAAAATCATGACCATGTAGTTATTGAAAAATTCCTGGGAATCTAACCATGAGAATGAACATTAACTTGGTGGATAAGAACCCAAAAGAAGCCTAAGAGAGTAGTAGAGATGAAACTCAGTTCCAAATGTTTTCTCATGGTCATATTTACAAGGATCGAAGATAAGGACCAAGTTTTTGAAAATGGATTCTACTTCTTCAATTCAATTAGTCTAGCCCTACACTACTAGGTGGAATGCTTCAACCTAGAACATGAATACTTCACATAAGCCTAATCTAAATCTACATGTACTCACTACCATAGGAATATTGGGATTTCACTTTAAGGGTTAGCTCAAGTGGTCATGAACCAGACATGAAACCTTTTATCCCCCCCCCCCCCTCCCAATTTGTAGAGGTCATAAGTTCAACTCTCTTGATCCCCTTAATGTTAGGATCCATACTCAAAGATGTTGGTTTACCTCATTTACCATCCATAAATCGAGGGGAAGTACTTGAAGGGTATTCTACAAGGGTTTCCTTGGGGGGAAAAAAGAAAGGGATACTGGGATGAGGAAAACCATGAGAAAAATAGGAAATACACTTGAAACCTTTATCAAAACATCAAAGGTCATTAAAATACGAAGATTCACTTCATATACCAAGATTTTTATTTACATGAAAAATTTGTGTGTTCTTTTGCAATCAATCTACGTCATCTATGATGACTAAGAATGGATCCAAACATTTGAATACAAACACATCCTTGTCGATTGCAAGAAATTCCATGAGGATAGGAAAGTGTTCTATGTCTATTTGAAAAATGAATCGAATCTCAAAGAACAAGAGTCAGAGAAGACACATATAAAAGGTTTTCAAAAGCTTTAGGTTAAAATAAAAACATATAAACAACCAAAATCCAACTCCAACATTGTTGATCAATATAGTAAGAATGCCTTAAAAGCACCATCAATTGCTTTCAGCCTAAGAAAAGAAAACTACAATATATAAGGAAAGGAATAAAATAGAGGTTAAAGTAAAGAAAAATGTACATATAGATCCAAACCTCTTATTGCCTGATGTAGAGGATCTTAATTTAAAAAAAAAGAGGCAAAAACATGAGGAAAATTAGGCCACACCCATGAAAACCTAGTAATGTAAGGAATTGATCCCGTAAGTCCATCTAGTCTTGAGTTATGTAGAAGAGACCTTATAATATCAATTAGAGGATATATAAATGAATGAAATGTCATCTCTCTTACTACAAGATAATTATGAACAAGAATTCTCAAATGACCTTTAACCAAATGCAATAACCCAATTGTACATAGAATCCTGTATGAAAAGTTGGGGTGGGGGAGGGAGGTGCCTCAAGCTCTAATCAATCCATCACATGGGATAGATTTAAAACTTGTCACCGTCATAATCAAGTAAAAATGGGACTAAAAATGGAAAACTAAGAACATAATTCAATTATAAAAAGTTGATAGAAATGGGATCCCTATGGATCAATTCAAGCAAAACCATGGAACCCTTAAATAAGTATATAATCCACACACACACCCCACCCCCAAGTTAAATATGCAAATTTATATCATGTGATTTAATATGGATTATCACCAAACGAAATAATCACCTCTTAAAAGTGAAAATAATGAAAGAGAAATAAGATATTATGAATATATTAGAAATAAAGTGCAATGCTTAGTGCATGCAAAAGATAACCAATATGTGATATCCAAGCTATGGAACAATAGCAAAAATTCTAATAACATGGTAGGAAATTTTTCTAGGGGGAATAACATGCTAAGGACATGGTAGGGGGAATAAGATGCTAATGACATGGTAGGAATTTTTTCTCTAAATTTTTCTTTTAGGGGTGTGTTGAAGCCCCGAAAATCGGGTCTACAACAAGGGGGATACCCACCCAGTCGGGACCTTGGTAAGCAGCTCCTTTTCTGTTTGGGATGGTGGGTCTGATTGGGGATATGGGATCAGCTTCCCAATTTATGTGTATGTGTGTTGAGAATTGATATTTCTTTCCTAATAATTCCTAAGTAAAATGCTTTTATTCTAAATCTAATCTAATAACATGCAATTTGTATTCTAATAAACAGAAATATCTAATTCTAAAACTAACCTGGGATTTAATCTTTCGATTATGTGATCTAAAATAGTTTCTAACAGCAATTGGTAATAAAGATCATTCAATTGCTATAAGAAAAGAATTCAATAAAGATGAACTGTTTCGTATAAAAAGTTAGCCGAACAGTTGTGAAAAACATATCACATAACAAGTCATTCATATATTAAGCACAAATAGAATATCCATCACCGTACAAAAGTGCCAAATGATAACTCAAGCATTCAGGCATTCATATATAAATAACTGAACATAAATATCACTTAAACACATAGGCAGAAATCGTTAAGAGATAAATGTACCATTGATAACAAGTTCTACTCATGAGCTTCAAAAATAATGATCTATCTCTTCTTACTTCAACATCTACTAAGAGTACAAAAGTGCAATTTCAGTAGCAGATATTAAACATAGATATCAATAAACCTTGTTCCATTCATTCATCGAAACCTCCTCTGAAGGTGCAAAAGTGCATGTTCTGAGGAAATGTTTTTCACAAATTTCAGGACCCTTCTCTAAATGCATGAGAAGGGTTGAAATACTACTAGCTAAATCCTAAAAATAGTTTATTACAAAAATATAGGAGGCGGTTTAAATGACCGTCCTCATCTAAGGCAAAAATAAAACTAAAACTAAACTAAAACTGAATCTAGAAATTACTATCTATGTATTTGTTCTCTGTGATCGCAAGCATTCAGCATTGGCTTGAGGAGAGTTGGTTGGCTGACCTTCGACTTTAGTTGTCCTACAAAAACAGAATCGGCAAGTGTTGGTGCTATCTTCTCGATAGAGTTAGTGAGGCATTTGGGAGTCATGCATTGACTGTGTGGTTTAACCAAATACTACCAGTAAGAATCCCAATTCAACTTGGTTAACCTCTTGATGGACTCTACTCTTTCCTCAGCCTTTTACCTCTAGCTGGTCTGTAGATGCTGTGCATTCAGCAGAATTTTACATACCATTTTAAATATATTCCTGATAAATATCACTTTCTTTTAGAGCTCGAGTTTTGCTTTTAGCCTTTAGCACTTTTTCCTGCAATTTTCCGGACTTTCAGGCGACTGAGCATTCAGGGGCCTTCCTTCTCAAGGGGTTTTCTCAACTGCCTCCCTTTCTTGATCCGAGCTTCCCTGGTGCCAGTTTTCGCCTCTTGCGCATTTTGTTAGATAAATTCGTAAATTTGAATTTCTCCTTCTTTTCTCATTACACTTTGAACATTGCTATGTATATCTTTCTGTTTTCCGCTCTTGCAATTTAGAAAATCAGGAAAGAGTAATGATATGAATAAGGTGACGGGAAAGCTTTAAATGTTGAAATCACATAAAAATATACCACCCTACGTGAACCGCATCTTGATAAGATTGAAACCTTATCTCATAAATGCTCATAAACTATCTTATTAAATTAATATTAATGCGCATGGCTTGACATCGGATTACGAAAATATTTTTGGAACAATGTGCCCTGCAGATCTGCGATAAAGCGATTTTGCAATTTGCTTCGCAATATCGCGGATCGCAATGTCGCTAATCCATTATGTTTTGATAATCATTCATTACCATGTGTTTCTGTGAAATGCAATTAGCAAGACGTATTATCGCATATCATCAGTTTTGAAGTATTTTACCTTAAGCATATGAAAACTGTGATGTGATGAATTCTTTCAGTGTGCAATCTCGCATCATGATTTTTCAATCTTAGGAGTTTGCTTATATGATGTCGTTATTTCCTTTTTTGCAATGTGATGCTTTTTGTGAGAAAGATTTTATTCGAACTCATCATAAAACTTAAGTCTTTTTGGATTTTGCGGGTATTCTCCTAAGTTTATGATAGTAATATTTTGTTATGAAACCAGCTCAAGAAAAGATAGAAAAGATAGATCAACGCCTTAGAATTCAGCCTCTTTGAGGGGGAAACCTCCTTTACATTACATAAATGAACAATTCTTGGATGATTCAAATGACAAAACCTCCTTTCTATATATAGGAGTCTAAGGAGTCACAATATAATCCAACCGACCTAACAATAATAATATAAAGCCACAAAAATAACAATAGAGGGATTCTATGGGGCACAGAAATAACAATATGGGGGTAATAGGGGCACAAAAATATAAATAGGGCGTATAACTACAATAGTAATGGGGTAATCACTAGTATTATAGGGACCCAACATGCCCCTCTCCTTCAAAAAAGTGTTGTCCTCAATGCTTGAGTAGTTCTGGATACTTCTGCATAAAATTCTCATCCCCCCATGTGGAATCTTCAGCGGATAAGTTCTTCCACTTGATAAGATACTCTGAAATTGATCGATTTCGTAGCTGTCGAGTTCTTGTTTCTGTGACTGCTTCCGGTTCCAATATAATTTTTCCTTCCTCGTCAAGTTCTGGCAATATTGTTTGAATTGGGAGCTTGTCGCCTATAACCTTCTTTAAACATGAAACATGGAAAACTGGGTGCAATCGAGAAGCTGCAGGAAGCTCCAATTTGTATGCCATAGTACCAATCTTTTGCAACACCTTGTACGGACCATAATACTTTGGTGATAATTTATTATCCTTCTTAGCTTGCTTAAGGGACATTTGCTTATATGGTTGTAGCCGTAGGAATACCCAATCACCTACATCAAAACTTCTTTCACTGCGATGTTGATCTGCCTGTTGTTTCATTCTATTTTGTGCCAACACGAGGTTATCCTTTAAGAGTTGGAGGACTTGTTGTTGATGTTCGATGTGATGTTCCACTGCCTGAACCTTAGAATTTTCTCTTAAATATGATGTGATGGATGGTGGTTGATACCCATAAAGTGCCATAAATGGGGTCATTTTTGTTGCTGTATGGAAGGAAGTGTTATACCACCATTCAGCCAGAGGCAACCATTTGACCCATTGTGTCTGTTTATCAGATACAAAGCAACGAAGATATCCTTCCAAACATTTGTTTACTATCTCAGTTTTCCCATCAGATTGAGGATGATAAGATGAGCTATGAGCTAACTGAGTACCAAGACAAGAAAATAATTCTGTCCAAAAATTTCCAGTGAAAATGGGATCTCTGTCACTTACAATAATCTTTGGGTTTCCATGTAGCTTTTGAACTGTTTCCATAAATGCAGTAGAAACTGTACTGGCTTTAAATGGATGTGATAATGCACAAAAGTGTGCATACTTGGTAAGTCTGTCAACTACCACCATGATGACACTCTTTCCCTCAGACTTGGGTAAACCTGTGATAAAATCCATTGAAACCTCCTCCCAACGTTGGCTTGGAATGGATAAAGGTTGTAATAGACCCGGTGTCTTAATTGTTTCAACTTTATTTTGTTGGCAAACCAAACATTCCGCCACAAACTTTTGAATATCTGATTTAAGGCCATCCCAAAAAAATTCCTTCTTAACCCTGTGGTAAGTTTTTAAAAATCCTGAGTGCCCTCCTAAGGGAGAAGTGTGCAATTCCATAAGAATCTTTTGTTTTAGCTGGGAATTCTTACAGAGGTATAAGCGATCTTTGTACCATAATGAATCATTTTTCCAGCTAAATGTATCAGAAGTACTGGAATCTTGTTGTAGCTTTCGAATAAGTGCCCACACTTCTTCGTCATTCTTCCATTCCTCCCTTGCTTCGTTTATCCAATCTGGTTGGATAATAGAAATGGCACACAACAATGCTTCCACATCCTCATCCTTTCTTGAGAGTGCATCTGCCACCACATTTTGCTTCCCTTTTTTGTAGATGATTTCAAAGTCATAACCCAACATCTTTGTGACCCACTTTTGTTGCTCTTCAGAGGATAATCTTTGTTCTAAAAAGTATTTAAGGCTATCATGATCCGTTTTTACCTTGAAGTGTCTTCCCATTAGGTAGGGTCGCCATTTCTTAAGTGCATGGAGTATTGCCAACATTTCCTTCTCATAAATAGCTTTGCTTAAAAACTTTCCCTTGATTGGACGACTTTCAAAAGCAATGGGTCTTTCATCTTGCATTAGAACAACACCAATTCCATTTCCTGAAGCATCACATTCCACAATAAAGGTTTTTGTGAAGTCCGGTGTAGCTAAGACCGGTGCTTGGCACATTGCCTCTTTAAGATGTTCAAAGGCCTTTGTTGCTTCCAGAGTCCATGAAAATGAATCTTTCTTCAATAATGTTGTTAGAGGTGCTGCTATTCTCCCATAATTCTTAACAAACTTGCGATAATACCCTGTCAACCCAAGAAATCCTCGCAGATGCTTTATGGATGTGGGGATTTTCCATTCCTTAATGGCTTTAATTTTGCTAGGGTCTACCTTAACTCCTTCATGAGATACAATATGACCCAAATATTCCACCTCCTGGACTCCAAAGAAACATTTGGATCTTTTTGCATATAATTGTTTCTCCTCCAATAGTTGTAGCACCCTGTCAACATGTTCAACATGATCCTTCCAAGACTTGTTGTAGATTAGTATATCATCAAAAAATACTAACACAAATTTTCTAAGGAATGGTTTGAAAATTGAATTCATCAAACCTTGAAATGTTGAAGGTGCATTGGTAAGGCCAAAAGGCATGACCAAAAATTCATAATGACCCTCATGAGTTCTAAATGTCGTTTTCGGAATGTCTTCAATCTTCATTCTGATTTGATGATATCCCGAACGAAGATCCAACTTGGTGAAGTAAATTGATCCATGCAATTCATCCAGTAATTCATCAATAACAGGAATGGGGAACTTATCTTTAATAGTGAGCTTGTTGAGCTCCCTATAATCCGGACACATGCGCCATGATCCATCCTTCTTGTGCACCAATACTACTGGAGCTGAGAAAGAACTTTGACTCGGTTGAATTATACCAGCCTCTAGCATTTCTGCAACCATACGTTCAATTTCACTTTTTTGGACATAGGGATATCTGTACGGCCTGATGTTTGGAGGAACACTTCCTGGAATCAGATGAATAGCATGATCATGATCACGCATAGGTGGGAGACCTTTGGGAGTCTCAAATACCTTGGAATGATTGTCCAGGACTTTTTGGAGATCTGGAGAAATAGATGATTCCAATGTGGAAACATCTAGCGAACATAATTGTGCAATTACACCTCTTTGCTCCTTTTTTAGAAGCTTTGTCATGCCATTAGAGCTGATTATCTTTCCTGGTTTCCCTGCAATACCCCTTAATTCAACTTCCTTTCCTTCCGTAGAAAATTTATGAAAAGTTCTTGAAAATTAAAAGCTATTGTACCCAAGGATTGTAGCCATTGGACTCCTAGTACAACATCAGCACCTCCCATTGGAATGGAAAGCATTGGGCTAGTCAATACATATTCTCCCATGGATAGCTTGATATTATGGCACTTTCCAGAGCAATTTATTGTTCCTCCATTTGCAATCATCACTTGACACTCTGGTGCTGGATATAGGAAGCAATTCAATTCTTTTGCTACCCTACAATGAATAAAATTGTGGGTGCTTCCTGAATCAATCAACACTATTACCTTTTTCTTCTTGATTTGTCCTTCTATCTTGATGGTTTGAGGAGTGGTAATTCCCGCCAATGCATTACAAGATATGGTCGGATTTATTTGTTCTTCATCTAGGCTTTGTTCCTGGAGTATATCCTCTTCTTTTGACCTTTCTTGCTCCTTTTCTTCTTCCTCTTCACAATCTATGTAGAATAATTTCTTCTCAGCACACTTATGACCTTTTGTGTATTTGCTATCACAACTGTAACAAAGCCCTTTTGCTCTTTTTTCTTCCAATTGTTGTGGTGTCAACCTTGTAGGTTGTGGAAGACTAGGGGCAACAACACTTCCGTCTTTATAGTTGTGAGTGGTATGCTTCCTAGTTGCCATAATTTTGCTTTCCATTTTTCTTGCTAACCTGAATGCCTTCTCTAATGAATCAGGTTCCCAAAGGCGAACATCATGTTGGATATTATCCTTTAAAGACCCTATGAACACATCAATCCTATGCTCCTCTGGAATATATTTTACCCTTATGTTCAATTTTTGGAACTCCTCAATGTGCTCCATTATTGAACCCTTTTGTTTGAGACTTATCAATTGGCTAAAAAAAGTGTTGCTTTTTGTATCCTCATAATGTGCTATCAATTCTTCCGTAAAAATTGCCCAAGTGATAAATTGTTTACGAGAACAAAGCCATTGATACCATACAAACTGATTTGGTTCCAAATATACAGTTGCCATACGTACCTTTTGTGTGTTTTGCACATTATTGAGATCGAAGAATTGCTCCATCTGTAATATCCATGTGGCGGGATCCTTGCCATCAAACTTCCTCATATCGATTTTTGGAATATGGTGAGTCTTTGATCCAACATTAGAGTCTATGGAATCATGATTAACATTTCTTTTGTTCTCATCATGAGTTTCCTTTAGTACCCTTTCACCCTTAGTGACCATTTCTTGTAGCAACTTATTCATATTTATCTTCAATTCTTCCATCTTATCATCCATGCCATCACTTTTAGCGTCCATGCCATTCACCTTAGCTTCCATGCCATCCATCTTAGCTTCTACACCTTTCTTTAAACCATCCATCTTATCTTCTACATCTTTCCTTAAACCATCCATTTTAGATTCTGTTGCTCTTTGTGCAAGTGACACTCGTTGCACTTGTTCTTGTAATTTTGATATATCATATAGCATTTCTTCTTCTTCTTCATGAGTCATGCTAGAGCTTTTAGGTTCCTTACTAGGTGTTTGCATTTTCTTTCCTCGGGGCATCAGTTACCGATAATAATGCTCAATTATGCCCTTTGAATTCCTTCAAAAAAAATTTCAAACCAAGCTTAAGCAAAAATTTAAGAAAATCTACACACCTTTTTTCACTTTGTAGGAGCTCAATATTGCCTCTGATGTATCTCTGTACTTTTCGATCATCTAGTTCTGAATTTGTGACTTGCAGTAGCCCTCTGTGTCCTCTTTCCAATGCCACAAGTCTGACCCAAATTGGATTCTCCAAGGAAGAGTTATGTGAAATCTCCCACAGTGACTTGATTATAGACTAGTTCAGTAGAGCGAACTTGTACGACGTGCCACGAGTCACTATTTCGATCTTTGGATCTGAAAAATGCATACAAGAAACTAAAGTCCGTCCTCTTTCTGTACCTTCTTACAAAATTTCAATCCGATCCCCAGAGAGAAAGTTATGACGATTTTCCCCAGGTCACCTGTTTTGAATGTAATTCAGGAGTCTGCAAAAAGACCAACTTCCTCAGATCATATCTCCGCAAATATCATGCGAAAAGATCTAAAATTTGGACCCAAGGTTCAACACGATTTTTTCTCAAATGGGTTTTTTTTGCGACTTCTGAAACATCACAGAAAAAAAGTTATAGCGAAAATGCCACAATGACCTGTTTGGAGCAGCGAAACCCTAGAATCCAAAGCTTTGATACCAAATGTTATGAAACCAGCTCAAGAAAAGATAGAAAAGATAGATCAACGCCTTAGAATTCAGCCTCTTCGAGGGGGCAACCTCCTTTACATTACATAAATGAACAATTCTTGGATGATTCAAATGGCAAAACCTCCTTTCTATATATAGGAGTCTAAGGAGTCACAATATAATCCAGCCGACCTAACAATAATAATATAAAGCCACAAAAATAACAATAGAGGGATTCTATGGGGCACAAAAATAACAATATGGGGGTAATAGGGGCACAACAATATAAATAAGGGGTATAACTACAATAGTAATGGGGTAATCAATAGTATTATAGGGACCCAACATATTTATTCAAAAAAAGAAAAACAAGTTTTAATTTATTGTTATTTTCTAGATGAAGGGTCCCCACTTATTTAATATTGATATCAAAACTAAAATAAGAAGGGGGGTTGTTGCTGGCCACAACAATTGGCGATTCACTTGGGAGAACTAGTTATGTCTGATTTTATTTTGAATTTTCTAACTTCCAAAACAGAAGGGTTTTTTGGAAAATCAAACTTTACTATAGAAAGATAAAGTGTATCATGCTTTCAGCTGTTAATGCTAGTTTGTTTCTTCTATGTTAACTTTGATTATTTACTTCCTAAAGCTAGTCATTGTATTTACATCAGTCATTACTTAGTTTGTAAAGATAAAAACAAAGTCTCCTCTGTAAATCAGTTTTAAATATGCTCATTTGTCGTAGGTAGAGCCTCTACTGCCAGCAAGCATTCATAGCCTCGATAGGGTTACCTGTTACCCAGCAATGATCCTGTATCCTACTTGGAGAAATATATGATTTTCAAGGAGAAATCCATATCCACACTTATTACTTTCATTTTCTTTTAATTCTTAAAGAACAATGCCTTGGTTTGGTAACCAAATTATGACAGTGCCACTCACTTGATTTATAACTTTGCTGAACAAGTTGGCTCGTGATGAGACCCCTTGTCTTTTGATTGCAACAATCTTGAGTCATTTCCCTGTTTTGGTATGCAGTTTTGGCAAAGTCAGCAAGCTATAATATCTATGATCATGATAAGTCAGCTCGTGATGAGACCTCTTATTCTTTAAGTTTAAAGTGTATCACTGGATTATTCCTTGAAGGTTGTAATTCTCTAGGTGGGGAGGAAGTCATTGGTTCCTTAAGAATAGCTCTGGACAACAATTATAGAGTTTTTGGAAAGAGCTTTTCTACAGAGAATCCTTGTTTTTGTTATTGATGCTTTTCATTGACTGATATAAAACAAATTCCCACTAAAGGTTGCTTTTTATCAAAATTCACAAAGTTGAAACTAGTATCATTTCCAAGCTTATAACCTTTGACTGTAGCTTTCAATAGTAATGACCAATTTTCCAAATCAATTCTATTTATACAAGCGAAAAAACAAAATCTAAGAGAAATGCTAGTCTTTTTCATGAATTCCAAACGTAACCATTTACAACTAGTTTTATTATCAAAATAAAAGGAAAAATTGATCTACAAAAATAGGAAAATAGTCTTCTATGGAAAGTATTTTTTAAGGATCTATGCATTAACAGGTAAAGATTCTCTTTTCCTTGCTAAATCTTGCAACATAAAAGTGGATGGACCTATGATTTCCACAATTTGGAATGGGCCAAGCCAAATTCATTGGAACTTCATATGTTTTCCTTTTTCTTCGTGAGCCTTATCCCATTTTAAAACTAAATCTCCAATTTGAAAGTCCTTTCTAGATACCATGTTTGAATCAAAAGAAGCTTTTACTAATGCTTGATGGTGAACATGAGTTATTTTAGCCCTTTCTCGTTGCTCTTCTAGCTTAAGAATTTGCAGTTGTCTTAGCTGTAAGGATGAAGTTGGTGTTTCGTCAATAAATTGAACTAAGGCCAAAGAGGGAATTGCTAGATGAGTTGGGAGAACCACTTCTTTCCCAAACACTGAATTAAAGGGAGAAGTGCCAATGGAAGCTTTCTGCGTTATTCGATCTGCCCATAAAGCATATATCAAAGCTTTGTGCCAATTCTTATGATTTTGGTCGATGGTTCACTTAATGATTCTGATCGAATTTTTATTTGTTGATTCAGCTAACCCATTCCCCTGTGGGTAATAATTTGTAGTTTATTTTAGTTTAAAACCTCTTTTGAGTGCAAATTCAGTCATATCATTGCCAGAAAAGTACGATGCATTGTCAAACATTAAAGCAGAAGGTAAACCAAACCTAGTTATTATGAACTGATCTATGAAATCGATGATGTGTTCAACATTAGCTGTCTTGAGGGGAACGACTTCTAGCCATTTAGTAAAATAGTCTGTAGTTGTAAGGATATACCTATGTTGTTTAGAAGAGTGAGGAACGATCTCACCTATTATATCTAGTCCCTATTGATCAAAGGTTTGATCGATATTGACTGGTTGTAAAGGCAATGACGGTTTCTTTTGTTTTCCAGTAACAGTTTGACACACTTGACATTTCCTTACATAGCTATGTGCATCTTTAAATAGTGCAGGCCAATAGTACACTGTGTGCAATATCTTATGTGCTATAGCATCTCCAGCATAATGTCCACCTACCGATCCATCATGGAGTTCCTGCAACACTTTTTCAGCTTCAGATTTCTCAAGACATCGAAGTAGAACATACTCATAATTCATCCTAAAAAGTACATCGTTTACAGGTTGATATTGCTTAGCCTTCAATCTTAGAGCTCTTTTCTTTGTATAATCCAGGATTGAAGGAGCATATCCGTTCTTAAGATAAAATATGATATCAACATATAATGACTCAATATCATTTAGGCTTACCTGATACATTTGTACTTCTGAAGATGGTATTTTGGAAATAGGCGATGCTTCGGCAAGAATTTTGCAAAAGCCTCGACCTTTTACAATATTTGTAGGTTTAATTTCAGCATTGTACTCTTGTAAGGCAGTAACCCAATTTTCTCTTTTCTCACCCACATCTTTCTGCACTAAGAGATTTCTTACTGCTAGAAACGATACTATGATCTTTGTATGGGTTTTAAGCAGAAAGGGTCTAAACTACTTGATCGCTTTGAAAATAGCATACGCTTGTTTCTCGACGTCAGAATAATTTAACTCATCCCCTTATAGATTTGAACTAAAAAAGGAAATTGGGGCTTTTGCCTGATCTTGATTTGCTTGAGTGAGTATCATAGCATATGATCTATCAGAGGCAAATGTATACAAAATGAAAGGATCGGAAAAATTTGGAGTTTCTAAAGATGGGGCGTTTACAATCGCTTGCTTAATCAGATTGGATGCTTCATATTATTCTTAGCCCCATTTGAAGATTGAATTCTTTTTAATCATTGCTTGTAAGGGAGATACAATCCTTGAGAAGTCTGGAAAAAACCTCTTAACAAAATTAAATTGGCCAAGGAAGGATTGCATGGCTTTCTTGTTGTGAGGCAAGGGTATTTCGGAAATCTCCTTAATTCTATTGGGGTGAATATGGATTCCAGATTTTGACGCTATAAATCTAAGAAGTTTTCCTTCACTTAATGCAAAAAAGGACTTTTTGGATTAAGTGAAATCCCATACCTTTGGCAACGTTGGAAGATTTGCTTTAATTCTTTAAGATGATTACCATGTTTCTTAGAGTATACAGTTATATCATCCAAGTAGATTACTATTGATTTATTTACTAGTCCCTTAAATGCGATGTCCATGGCCCCTTGAAATGTGGCACCAACATTGATCAGGCCAAAAGGCATCTTTTGATATGCGTAAGTACCCCATTTTGTTATGAATGTAGTTTTTAATTGATCATTGGGATGGACCAAAACTTGGTTGTAGCTAGAGAAACCATCCAAAAAGGACATTAATTCTAATCCTGCAACTGCTTGCAATATTTGCTCCATGGGAGGCAGGGGAAAATTATCCTTTTGGTAGGCTTTGTTCAGGTTTCGAAAGTCAATACAAATTCTAATGTCTCCATTTTTCTTTCTGATGGGAACTAAGTTAGAAACCCATCTAGAATGTTGAACAAAAAAAATAATTTTGGCTTTTAATAATTTGTTGAGCTCAGACCTAATCTGGCTTTCCAGATTAGGATGGATCTTCCTCAGCTTTTGCTGGACGGGTTTTTCATCGGTTATCATTGGGATAGTATGCTGGATGATAGAAGTGTCGTAAGTCTTTAGATCATCGTAGTTCCAGGCAAAGACACTTTTGTATTGTTTCAAGAGACGAATATAAGCTAATCTTTCTTCTTGGGTTAGGCCAAGACCTAGGTTGATATTCTGCGGCTTGGTATCAGTTCCTAGATTTACTAATTCATAGTTCAGAGTTGAACTCTGAAGTTTTGAATTGGCAGATTTCTTGAATCGGTCTTTTAAATCACATAGGTATTCCAACTTGACTACTGATTTTGGCATAGCATTATTAGTGCTTTCTTGTTGCAACTGTTTGTCATGTTGGTCCTTGTCAATTATCTGATTAGTGTAAGATCCCTCTGATGTGAGGAAGCTTACAATATCAGGATCATCGTTGAAAATTCTCCAGTTTGTAACATTGTCAGGAATTGAGGGTCTAAAGATTAATTTGATTGAAAATCTGTCTGGGCTATAGTCTTCTAAGGGAATGAGCTTGGAAGCTACATTCGCCAAGAGGTCAGCACTAGCATTTTGGAGTCTGGGAATTGGTGAAATATTGAATGCTATAAAATGTTCAGTCAGATCTTGCACTAAATATTGATAATGCTTTAAATGACCTGATAGGCAAAGTATAGTATTTCGTACCTGTCTAATTACAATTTCAGAATCTTCGAAGACTTATAGATACTTGATGTTTAATCCAATTGCCTTGTATAATTCTTGGAGTAAGGCCTCGTACTCTGCAGTGTTATTGGTGCAATCAAATTCGAGTCTACAAGTTAGCATAGTTTTGTTTCCCTCTGGACTAACTAACACGCATCTTGCTCCTGCTCCATCATTAGACTTTGAACTGTCAAAAAATAACTTCCAAAATAAAGATTTATTTACAGGACTATCTATAAAATTAATACATTTAGAACTACCTGTTTGGGAAAAGTTTTCTACTTGAGATAAAACATAATGTTCTAAGTAAGGTGAAGTATGAGCTTTAAAATTTCCTAAGAAAGAATCAATAGAATAGTTGCAAATTTTATTGTCACTGTATGCTACAGGTTCATTCTCTCCTTCCAATTCCGTTACTATGTATTTTTGATGTCTTTCTTGCTCAACCTTTATTTGATTTAGTTTACCATTGTAAGGGAGCCACATATGTGACCAATCGGTAGCAAAGTATCCACGAATCTTTTCAAACCAATCCCTACTAAGAATTAAACCATAAAATTCTGGAATGTCTGCAACTAGAATATCAATGACTTGACATACCTTTGGATTCGATGATAGCCTTATGGTAACCTGATTTAGTTCACCGATCACTTCAACCTGCAACCGGTCCAACTGAACTATACGTATTGTAGACTTTTGTGGTTGAACGTTTAACTTTGCACATATTGATTTAGGAAAGATATTAGATGAAGCTCCTGAATCTACTAAACAATTATGCAAGTTTTTGTTGAAAACTTCATAAGTAAGAAGAAATGGGGGAGTATGAGATCTGGACCTACCTCCAATTAAATCGAGATCGTTTGGATCAAATTTATTAATCATATTAGTTGGAGGTCTTCCCATCTCATGGGAAGCTTGTGAGATTACAGCGGCGGGCAGAGGTGCAACAGGTATCGCGTGTAATTCTTTCAAAAGGAGCTTTTGTTGATGTTTTAATTTGCTCAATTCATGAAAGGTAATGTTAGCCCTAGTCTTCTTCATGTCTTCTACGATATTATACTCCATTTCATCAGAAACTATCAATGTTTTGGATGGAGTTGGTGAATCAGATTGGACTGGGCTTGTTTGAGTCGCCTTGGGTGACATTTTCTTACCTGCGACTTTATCTTTAGATATCGAGCTTGCGCTCTTCTGTTTAGGATTTGGTTGTGGAGGATCGAGTTGATTTCTACTTCTAGTACTAACCGGTGATGCCTCTTGATCCTCTTCATCAGGGAGAATGAAGTCCCACATTCCCTGCACTTCTACAACTTCTTCTTCATCAGTGGGCTCTTCATTGGAAACTTCCTCTTCTTCTTCTTCTGATTCTGCATTTGTAATAGCATTAGGAGGCTTTGAATCAGTTGAAGGATTTCTTCTATAAGGCTTGTAAGGCTTTTTAGAAGAAGTCTCTGCTACTTGTTTCTTAATATCGACCATCTCGTTAGACATGGTTTTCAAAACTTTCTGCAATCCTTCTAAATCAAATGGGTCCTTTGGTTGTTTTTTCTTGGGATCTTCTTTAAAAGTGACCTTCTTTGATTTTCGTTTGTCAACAACATTTTTCTTCTCTAGGGCTATGATATGTTTTTCTACCGCTATTGCTTCTTTCATATTATCAGCCAAAGTTGTTTTGGCAGCCCTATCGACAAAGATCGCTATGTTTGATGGTAGCACAGATATGTACCATTCACTTCAAACTTCTTCGCTAGGCTTGGAAGCGGCAGGAATTTTATTCAAAAGTTTGTTGAAACGTGAGTTAAAATCTTTGATAGGTTCTCTTGTTTCAGTCTTAAGATTCGACAGGTCATTGATCAATGTCACAATAGACCTATCATCACCAAACTTAGTCAAGAATTTTTCTTGGAAAATATCCCAACTAGTGATAGATCTGGATGGTAATGAAAAATACCAGGATTCGGCTGATCCTTAAAAAGTGTAAGGGAAGAGCGAGACAACAACATCTTCATTAGTAACTCCATTAAGATTTATGGATAACATAAAGTTAATGATGTGTTCTCTACTAGCATGCCTGATTCAGGATTAAACTTAGGCGGCCATTTTTCAAGATGGGCCAGTAATTAACTCAAGGGCGCAGGCATTAAGACTACCACTGGGTTATTCCATGGATTTTGGGCCATCGTTGAACTACTAATAGAAGAAAGCACAGAAGATGTTCCTTGCGGTTGGGAAGATGAGGATATTACAGTTCCAGATGATTGTGAGGGAGATGTTGAAGTTTCAGTAGTATGTTGGACAATAATTTGAAGTGGAGGAGTGGATGGTTGACTTCGCAGTGGAGAGGTTGAGATGGATGATGATGATGAAAGAGTCTTGCTATCAGACCCTTTAGGTGATTTCCTTGCTCTTTTCCTTTTAGGTAGAGGTAATTCAGTTGGTTCGATACCAAACTTTTCACTTTGCAATCTGGTAAGAGGATGAGAAGGGTTATATTGCGAAGTCACACTACCTTGAGATATTTCAGATTTCTAGGGTGATATAGAAAATCACTGAAGTTTATGGATCAAAGATTCAACTTCAGGAGGTTCAATAGTTGATTTCTCTGAAATGTTCGGGTTTGTGGCAGTGGTTGTTGTTTTATCGACTTCTCGCTCAAGATTTAAATATTCTAAGTGTGATGGAGAAGTCGGGGGAGATGTTGAGGGCGATTTACTCTCAGAATGGTATTTAGATTTAGATTTACTAGCCATTCATAGTTCGGGTCCTCCTTCTAGTGCCAAATATGTTGAAGCCCCAAAAATCGGATCTACAACAAGGGGGATACCCACTCGGTCCAGACCTTGGTAAGCAACTCTTTTTCAGTTTGGGATGGTGGGTCCAACTGAGGATATGGGATCAGTTTCCCAATTTATGTGTGTGTGTGTTGAGAATTGATATTTCTTTCCTAATAACTTCTAAGTAAAATGATTTTATTCTAAATCTAATCTAATAGCATGCAATTTGTATTCTAATAAACAGAAATATCTAATTCTAAAACTAACCCGAGATTTAATCCTTCAATTATGTGATCTAAAATAGTTTCTAACAGCAATTGGTAATAAAGATCATTCAATTGCTATAAGAAAAGAATTCAATAAAGATGAACTGTTTCATATAAAAAGTTAGCTGAATAGTTGTGAAAAGCATATCGCATAACAATTCATTCATATATTAAGCACAAGTAGAGTAGTCATCACCATACAAAAGTGAAAATGATAACTAAAGCATTCAGGCATTCATATATAAATAACTGAACATAAATATAACTTAAACGCATAGGCAGAAGTCGTTAAGAGATAAAAGTACCATTGATAACAAGTTATACTCATGAGCTTGAGCAATAATGATCTATCTCTTCTTAGTTCAACATCTACTAAGAGTACAAAAGTGCAATTCGAGTAGTAGATATCAAACAAAGATATCAATAAACCTTGTTTCATTCATTCATCAAAACCTCCTTTGAGGGTGCAGAAGTGCATGTTTTGAGGAAACGTTTTTGACAAATTTAAAGACCCTTCTATAAATGCATGAGAAGGGTTGAAATACTACTAGCTAAATCCTAAAAATAGTTTATTACAAAAACATAGGAGGCGGTTTAAATGACCGTCCTCATCTAAGGCAAAAATAAAACTAAAACTAGAAACTAAAACTGAATCTTGAAATTACTATCTATGTATCTATTCTTTGTGGTCGTAAGCATTCAACATCGGCTTGAGCAGAGTTGGTTGGCCTACCTCCGAATTTAGTTTTCCTGCAAAAACATAATCGGCAAGCACTGGCTCTATCTTCTCAACAGAGATAGTGAGACATTTTTGAGTCATGCATTGACTGTGTGGTTTAACCAAGTACTACCAGTAAGAATCCCAATTCAACTTGGTTAACCTCTTGATGGACTCTACTCTTTCTTCAGCCTTTTGCCTCTGGCTGGTCCACAGACGTTGTGCATTCAATAGAATTTTACATATCATTTTAAATATATTCCTAATAAATATCACTACTTTTTAGAGCTCGAGTTTTACTTTTAGCCTTTAGCACTTTTTCCTGCAATTTTCCAGACTTTCAGGCAACTGAGCATTCAGGGGCTTTGCTTCTCAACGGCTTTTGCCCAACTACCTCTGTTTTTTTATCCGGGTTTCCCTGGTGCCAGTTTTCGCCTCTTATCTGTTCTGTTAGATGACTTCGGAAATCTGAATTTCTCCTTCTTTTCTCGTTACACTTTGAACATTGCTATGTATATCTTTTTGTTTTCCGCTCCTGCACTTTACAAAATTAGGAAAGAGTAATTATATGAATAAGGTGATGGGAAAGCTTTAAATGTTGAAATCACATGAAAATATACCACCCTACGTGAACCGACCTCTTGATCATATCAAGACCTTATCTCATAAATCATCATCAACTATCTTATTAAATTAACATTAATGCGCATGACTTGACATCGGATTACGAAAAACTTTTGGGAACGTTGTGCCCTGCAAATCTGTAATAAAGCAATTTTACGATTTGCTTTGCAATATCGCAGATCGCAATATCGCTAATCCGTTATGTTTTGACAATCATTCATTACCATGTGTTTCTGCGAAATACGATTTGTGAGACGTATTATCGCATATCGCCGGTTTTGAAGTATTTTACCTTAAGGCATATGAAAACTACGATGCGATGAATTCTTTCGGTGTGTGATCTCGCATCGCGATTTCGCAATCTTAGGAGTTTGCTTATATGATGTCGTTATTTCCTTTTTTGCGATGTGATGCTTTTTGTGAGAAAGATTTTATTCGAACTCATCATAAAACTTAAGTCCTTTTGGATTTTGTGGGTATTCTCCCAAGTTTATGATAGTAAGATTTATTCAAAAAAGGAAATACAAATTCTAATTTATTGTTATTTTCTAGATGAAAGGTGCCCACTTATTTAGTATTGATATCAAAACTAAAATAAGAAGGGGGGTTGTTGCTGGCCACAACAATTGGCAATTCACTTGGGAGAACTAGTTATCTCTGATTTTCTTTGAATTTTCTAAACTTCCAAAACGGAAGGGTTTTCTAGAAAATCAAACTTTATTATAGAAAGATAAAGTGTATCATGCTTTCAACTGTTAATGCTAGTTTGTTTCTTCTATGTTAACTTTGATTATTTACATCCCAAAGCTAGTCATTGTATTTACATCAGTCATTACATAGTTTGTAAAGATGAAAACAAAGTCTCCTCTGTAAATTAGTTTTAAATATGCTCATTTGTCGTAGGTAAAGCCTCTGCTGCCAGTAGGCGTTCATAGCCTCGATAGGGTTACCTATTACCCAAAAATGATCCTGTATCCTACTTGGAGAAATATACGATTTTCAAGGAGAAATCCATATCCACACTTATTGCTTTCATTTTCTTTTAATTCTTAAAGAACAATGCCTTGGTTTGGTAGCCAAATTATGACAGTGCCACTCACTTGATTTATAACTTTTTTGAACAAGCTGGCTCATGATGAGACCCCTTGTCTTTTGATTGCAATAATCTTGAGTCATTGCCCTATTTTGGCATGCAGTTTTGGCAAAGTCAGCAAGCTATAATATCTATGATCATGGTAAGTCGACTCATGATGAGACCTCTTATTCTTTAAGTTTAAAGTGTATCATTGGATTATTCCTTGAAGGTCGTAATTCTCTAGGTGGGGAGGAAGTCATTGGTTCCTTAAGAATAGCTCTCGACGACAATTATAGAGTTTTTGGAAAGAAATTTTCTACAGAGAATCCTTGTTTTTGTTATTGATGCTTTTCATTGACTGATATAAAACAAATTCCCACTAAAGGTTGCTTTTTATCAAAATTTCACAAAGTTGAAACTAGTATCATTTCCATGCTTATAACCTTTGAATGTAGCTTTCAATAGTAATGACCAATTTTCCAAATCAATTCTATTTATACAAGCGAAAAAACAAAATCTAAGAGAAATGCTAGTCCTTTTCATGAATTCCAAACGTAACCATTTACAACTAGTTTTAATATCAAAATAAAAGGAAAAACTGATCTACAAAAATAGGAAAATAGTCTTCTATGGAAAGTATTTTTTTAGGATCTGCCCATTAACAGGTAAAGATTCTCTTTTCCCTGCTAAATCTTGCAACATAAAACTGGATGGACCTATGATTTGCACAATTTGGAATGGGCCAAGCCACATCGTTGGAACTTCGTATGTTTGCCTTTTTCTTCGTGAGCATTATCCCATTTTAAAACTAAATCTCCAATTTTAAAGTCCTTTCTGGATACCATGTTTGAATCAAAATAAGCTTTTACTAATTCTTGATGGTAGTCACGAGTTATTTTAGCCTTTTCTCGTTGCTCTTCTAGCTTAAGAATTTGCAGTTGTCTTAGCTGTAAGGATGAAGTTGGTGTTTCGTCAATAAATTGAACTAAGGCCAAAGAGGGAATTGCTAGATGAGTTGGGAGAACCACTTCTTTCCCATAAACTAAATTAAAGGGAGAAGTGCCAATGGAAGCTTTCTGCGTTATTTGATCTGCCCATAAAGCATACATCAAAGCTTTGTGCCAATTCTTATGATTTTGGTCGATGGTTCGCTTAATGATTCTGATCAAATTTTTATTTGTTGATTCAGCTAACCCATTCCCCTGTGGGTAATAATTGGCAGAGTATTTAAGTTTAAAACCTCTTTTGAGTGCAAATTCAGTCATAGCATTGCCAGAAAAGTATGATGCATTGTCAAACATTAAAGCAGAGGGTAAACCAAACTTGGTGATTATGAACTGATCTATGAAATCGATGATGTGTTCAGCATTAGCTGTCTTGAGAAGAACGAATTCTACCCATTTAGTAAAATAATATGTAGCTGTAAGGATATAACTATGTTGTTTAGAACAGTGAGGAACAATCTCACCTATTATATCTAGTCCCTATTGATCAAAGGTTTAATCAATATTGATTGGTTGCAAATGCAATGATGGTTTATTTTTTCTTCCAACAGTAGTTTGACACGCTTGACATTTCCTTACATAGCTATGCACATCTTTAAATAGTGTAGGCCAATAGTACCCTGCGCCCAAGATCTTATGTGCTGTAGCATCTCCAACATAATGTCCACCTGCCAATGCATCATGGAGTCCTGCAACACTTTTTTAGCTTCAAATTTCTGAAGACATCGAAGTAGAATAGACTCATAATTCATCCTAAAAATTACATCGTTTAGAAGTTGATATTGATTAGCCTTCAATCTTAGAGCTCTTTTCTTTGTATAATCTAGGTTTGAAGGAGCATATCCGTTCTTAAGATAAAATATGATATCAGCATATAATGACTCAATATTGTTTAGACTTACCTCATACATTTGCACTTCTGAAGATGGTATTTCATAAATAAGTGATGCTCCGGCAAGAATTTTGCAAAAGCCTTAACCTTTTACAATATTTGCTGGTTTAATTTCAGCATCGTACTCTTGTAAGGCAGTAACATAATTTGCTCTTTTCTCAGCCACGTCTTTCTGTACTAAGAGATTTCTTACTGCTGGAAATGATACTATGATCTTTGTATAGGTTTTAAGTAGAAAGGGTCTAAACTGCTTGATCGCTTTGAAAACAGCATATGCTTGTTTCTTGACGTCAGAATAATTTAATTCGGCCCCTTGTAGATTTGAACTGAAAAAGAAAATTGGGGCTTCTACCTTATCTTGATTTGCTTGAGTGAGTATCGTAGCATATGATCTATCAGAGGCAAATGTATACAAAATGAAAGGATCGGAAAAAATTACAGTTGCTAAAGATGGGGCGTTTACAATCGCTTGCTTAATCAGATTGAATGCTTCATATTCTTCTTGGCCCCATTCGAAGGTTGAATTATTTTTAATCATTGCTTGTAAGGAAGATACAATCCTTGAGAAGTCTGGAACAAACCTCTTAAAAAAATTAATTTGGCCAAGGAAGGATTGCATGGCTTTCTTGTTGTGAGGCAAGGGTATTTCGGAAATCTCCTTAATTTTATAGGGGTCAATATGGATTCCATATTTTGAAACTATAAATCCAAGAAGTTTAAATTCCTTCACTTAATGCAAAAAAGGACTTTTTTGGATTAAGTGAAATCCCATACATTTGGCAACGTTGGAAGATTTGCTTTAAGTCTTTAAGATGATTACCACGTTTATTAGAGTATACAGTTATATTATCCAAGTAGATTACTACTGATTTATTTACTAGTCCCTTAAATGCGATGTCCATGGCCCTTTGAAATGTGGCGCCAGAATTGATCAGACCAAAAGTCATCTTTTGATATGCGTAAGTACCCCATTTTGTTCTGAACGTAGTTTTTAATTGATTGTCGGGATGGACCAAAACTTGGTTGTAGCTGGAGAAACAATCCAAAAAGGACATTAATTCTGATCCTGCAACTGCTTGCAATATTTGCTCCATGGGAGGCAGGGGAAAATTATCCTTTTGGCAGGCTTTGTTCAGGTTTCGAAAGTCAATACAAATTCTAATGTCTCCATTTTTCTTTCTGACGGGAACTAAGTTAGAAACCCATCTAGAATGTTGAACAGGAAAAATAATTTTGGCTTTCAATAATTTGTTGAGCTCAGACTTAATCTGGCTTTCCAGATTAGGATGGATCTTCCTCAGCTTTTGCTGGATGGGTTTTTCATCGGTTATCATTGGGATAGTATGCTGGATGATAGAAGTGTCGTAAGTCTTTAGATCATCGTAGTTCCAGGCAAAGACACTTTTGTATTGTTTCAAGAGATGAATATAAGCTAATATTTCTTCTTGGGTTAGGCCAAGACCTAGGTTGATATTCTGCGACTTGGTATCAGTTCCTAGATTTACTAATTCATAGTTCAGAGTTGAACTCTGAAGTTTTGAATTGGTAGATTTCTTGAATCGGTCTTTTAAATCACATAGGTATTCCAACTTGACTCTAATTTTGGCATAGCATTGTTAGTGCTTTCTTGTTGCAACTGTTTGTCATGTTGCTCCTCGTCAATTATCTGATTAATGTAAGATCCCTCTGATGTGAGGAATCTTACAATATCAGGATCATCGTTGAAAATTCTCCAGTTTGTAACATTGTCAGGAATTGAGGGTCTAAAGATTAATTCGATTGAAAATCTGTTTGGGCTATAGTCTTCTAAGTGAATGAGCTTGGAAGCTACATTCGCCAAGAGGTCAGCACTAGCATTTTGGAGTCTAGGAATTGGTGAAATATTGAATGCTATAAAATGTTCAGTCAGATCTTGCACTAAAGATTGATAATGCTTTAAATGACCTGATAGGCAAGGTATAGTATTTCGTACCTGTCTAATTACAATTTCAGAATCTTCAAAGACTTATAGATACTTGATGTTTAATCCAACTGCCTTGTATAATCCTTGGACTAAGGCCTCGTACTCTGCAGTGTTATTGGTGCAATCGAATTCAAGTCTACAAGTTAGCATAGTTTTGTTTCCCTTTGGACTAACTAACACGCATCCTGCTCCTGCTCCATCGTTAGACTTTGAATCATCAAAAAATAACTTCCAAAATAAAGATTTATTTACAAGTCTATCTATAAAATTAATACATTTAGAACTATTTGTTTGGGAAAATTTTTCTACTTGAGATAAAATAGAATGCTCTAAGTAAGGTGAAGTATGAGCATTAAAATTTCCTAAGAAAGAATCAATAGAATAGTTGCCAATTATGTTGTTACTATATGCTATAGGTTCATTCTCTCCTTCCAATTCTGTTACTATGTACTTTTGATGTCTTTCTCGCTCAACCTTCATCTGATTCGGTTTACCATTGTAAGGGAGCCACATATGTGACCAATCGGTAGCAAAATATCCATGAAGCTTTTCAGAACAATCCCTACTAAGGATTAAACCATAAAATTCTGGAATGTCTGCAACTAGAATATCAATGACTTGACATACCTTTGGATTCGATGACAGCCTTATGGTAACCTGATTTAGTTCACTGATCACTTCAACCTGCGACCAGTCCAGCTGAACTATACATACTGCAGACTTTTGTGGCTGAACGTTTAACTTTGCACATATTGATTTAGGCAAGATATTAGATGAAGCTCCTGAATCTACTAAACAATTATGCAAGTTTTTGTTGAAAACTTCATAAGTAAGAAGAAATGGGGGAGTATGAGATCTGGACCTACCTCCAATTAAAGCGATATCGTTTGGATCAACTTTATTAATCATATTAGTTGGAGGTCTTCCCATCTCATGGGAAGCTTGTGAGATTACAGCGGCGGGTAGAGGTGCAACAGGTATTGCGTGTAATTCTTTCAAAAGGAGTTTTTATTGATGTTTTAATTTTCTCAAATCATGAAAGTTAATGTTAGCCCTAGTCTTCTTCATGTCTTCTATGATATTATACTCCATTTCATCAGAAACTATCAATCTTTTGGATGGAGTTGGTGAATCGGATTGGACTAGACTTATTTGAGTCGCTTTGGGTGAGATTTTCTTACCTACGAATTTATCTTTAGATATCGAGCTTGCACTCTTTTGTTTAGGATCTGGTTGTGGAGGATCGAGTTGATTTCTGCTTCTGGTACTAACTGGTGATGCCTCTTGATCCTCTTTGTCAGGGAGAATGAAGTCCCACATTCCTTGCACTTCTACAACTTCTTCTTCATCTATGGGCTCTTCATTAGAAACTTCCTCTTCTTCTTCTTCTGATTCTATATTTGTAATAGCATTAGGAGGCTTTGAATGAGTTGAAGGATTTCTTCTATAAGGCTTGTAAGGCTTTTTAGAAGTCTCTGCTACTTGTTTCTTAATATCGACCATCTCGTTAGACATGGTTTTCAAAGCTTTCTACAATCCTTCTAAATCGAATGGCTCCTTTTGTTGTTTTTTCTTGGGATCTTCTTTAAAAGTGACCTTCTTTGATTTTCATTCGTCAACAACATTTTTCTTCTCTAGGGCTATTATACGTTTTTCTACTGCTATTGCTTCTTTCATATTATTAGCCAAAGTTGTTTTGGTAGCCTTATTAACAAATATCACTATGTTTGATGGTAGCGTAGATATGTACCATTCACTTCGAACTTCTTCGCTAGGCTTGGAAGCGGTAGGAATTTTATTCAAAAGTTTGTTGAAATGTGAGTTAAAATATTTGATAGGTTCTCTTGTTTCAGTCTTAAGATTCGACAGGTCATTGATCAATGTCGCAATAGACCTATCATCACTGAACTTAGTCAACAATTGTTCTTGGAAAATATCCCAACTAGTGATAGATCCGGATGGTAATGAAAAATACCAGGATGCGGCTGCTCCTTGCAAAGTGTAAGGGAAGAGCCAGACAACAACATTTTCATTAGTAACTCCATTAAGATTTATGGATAACATAAAGTTATTGATGTGTTCTTCTGCTAGCATGCCTGATTCAGGATCAAACTTAGGCATCCATTTTTCACGATGGGTCGGTAATTGACTCAAGGGCATAGGCATTAAGACTGCCCCTGGGTTATTCCATGGATTTTGGGCCATCGTTGAACTACTAATAGAAGAAAGCACAGAAGATGTTCCTTGCCATTGAGAAGATGAGGATATTACATTTCTAGATGATTATGAAGGAGCTGTTGAATTTCCAGTAGTATGTTGGACAATAATTTGAAGTGGAGGAGTGGATGGTTGACTTCACAGTGGAGAGGTCGAGATGGATGATGATGATGAAAGAGTCTTGCTATCAGACCCTTTAGGTGATTTCCTTTCTCTTTTCCTTTTAGGTAGAGGTAATACAGTTGGTTCGATACCAAACTTTTCACTCTGCAATATGGTAAGAAGATGAGAAGGGTTATATTGCGAAGTCACACTACCTTGAGATATTTCAGATTTCTGGGGTGATATAGAAAATCACTGAAGTTTATGGATCAAAGATTCAACTTCAGGAGGTTCAATAGTTGATTTCTCTGAAATTTTCGGGTCTGTGGTAGTGGTTGTTGTTTTATTGACTTCTCACTCAAGATTTAAAGATTCTAAGTGTGATGGAGAAGTTGGGGGAGATGTTGAGGGTGATTTACTCTCAGAATGGTATTTAGATTTAGATTTACTAGCCATTCATAGTTCGGGCCCTCCTTCTAGCGCCAAATATGTTGAAGCCCCAAAAATCGGGTCTATAACAAGGGGGATACCCACCCGGTCTGGACCTTGGTAAGCAGCTCTTTTTCTGTTTGGGATGGTGGGTCCAACTGGGGATATGGGACCAGTTTCCCAATTTATGTATGTGTGTGTTGAGAATTGATATTTCTTGCCTAATAATTTCTAAGTAAAATACTTTTATTCTAAATCTAATCTAATAATATGCAATTTGTATTCTAATAAACAGAAATATCTAATTCTAAAACTAACCCGGGATTTAATCTTTCGATTATGCGATCTAAAATAGTTTCTAACAACAATTGGTAATAAATATCATTCAATCTCTATAAGAAAAGAATTCAATAACGATGAACTGTTTCATATAAAAAGTTAGTTGAAGAGTTGTGAAAAACATAAAGCATAACAAGTCATTCATATATTAAGCACAAATAGAATAGCCATCGCCATACAAAAGTGCCAAATGATAACTCAAGCATTCAAGCATTCATATATAAATAACTGACCATAAATATCACTTAAACACATAGGTAGAAGTCGTTAAGAGATAAAAGTACCATTGATAACAAGTTCTACTCATGAGCTTGAGCAATAATGACCTATCTCTTCTTAGTTCAACATCTACTAAGAGTACAAAAGTGCAATTTGAGTAGCAGATATTAAACACAGATATCAATAAACCTTGTTTCATTCATTCATCAAAACCTCCTCTAAGGGTGCGGAAGTGCATGTTTTGAGGAAACTTTTTTGACAAATTTCAAGACCCTTCTCTAAATGCATGAGAAGGGTTGAAATACTACTAGCTAAATCCTAAAAATAGTTTATTACAAAAATATAGGAGGCGGTTTAAATGACCGTCCTCATCTAAGGAAAAAATAAAACTAAAACTAAACTAAAACTGAATCTGGAAATTACTATCTATGTATCTATTCTCTGTGGTCGCAAGCATTCAACATCGGCTTGAGGAGAGTTGGTTTGCCTACCTTTGACTTTAGTTGTCCTACAAAAAAAGAATTGGCAAGCGCTGGCTCTATCTTCTCAGCAGAGTTAGTGAGGGATTTGGGAGTCATGCATTGACTGTGTGGTTTAACCAAGTACTGCTAGTAAGAATCCCAATTCAACTTGGTTAACCTCTTGATAGACTTTACTCTTTCTTCAGCCTTTGACCTCCAGCTGGTATGTAGATGTTGTGCATTCGATAGGATTTTACATACCATTTTAAATATATTCCTGATAAATATCATTGTTTTTTAGAGCTCGAGTTTTTCTTTTAGCCTTTAGCACTTTTTCCTGCAATTTTCCAGACTTTCAGGTGACTAAGCATTCAGGGGCTTTCTTTCTCAAGGGGTTTTGCCCAACTGCCTCCATTTCTTGATTCGGGCTTCCCTGGTGCCAGTTTTTTCCGCTTGCGCATTTTGTTAGATGACTTCGGAAATCTGAATTTATCCTTCTTTTCTCATTACACTCTGAACATTGCTATGTATATCTTTTTGTTTTCTGCTCCTGCAATTCACAAAATGAGGAAAGAGTAATGATATGAATAAGGTGACGGGAAAGCTTTAAATGTTGAAATCACATAAAAATATACCACCCTACGTGAACCGACCTCTTGATTAGATCAAAACCTTATCTCATAAATGATCATCAACTATCTTATTAAATTAGGATTAATGTGCATGACTCGACATCGGATTACGAAAAACTTTTTGGAACAATGTGCCTTGCAGATCTGCGATAAAGTGATTTTGCAATTTTCTTCGAAATATCGCAGATCAGAATATCTCTAATCCGTTATGTTTTGACAATCATTCATTACCATGTGTTTCTGCGAAATGCGATTTGCGAGACTTATTATCGCATATCGCCGATTTTGAAGTATTTTACCTTAAGGCATATGAAAACTGTGATGCGATGAATTCTTTGGGTGTGTGATCTCGCATCGTGATTTCACAATCTTAGGAGTTTTCTTATATGATGTCATTATTTCCTTTTTTGTGATGTGATGCTTTTTGTGAGAAAGATTTTATTCGAACTCATCATAAAACTTAAGTCATTTTGGATTTTGCGGGTATTCTCCCAAGTTTATGATAGTAAGATTTCTTCAAAAAACGAAATTATACAAGTTCTAAATTATTGTTATTTTCTAGATTAAGGGTCCCCACTTATTTACTATTGATATCAAAAGTAAAATAAGAAGGTGGGGTTGTTGCTGGCCACAACAGGGTGCTACCCCAAACCCCCACTACGTGGGATTTTCTTTCTGCCCCTGGATCCCCCTGGAAGTAGTAGTGGGGGGGAAAGGTTCCCCCACACTGCCCCGTTAGGGGCTAGGATCCAAACGTAGATAAAAGGAGACCTTTGAATCATGAAGATAGTCAGGATGCACACCCAACAAATTTGAGATTAAATCAAGAAGAAGAAAAATTTACCAGTCTAGGAGATGACCTTTGTGCATTTCTTAGCAGAGATCAAAGAAATCGTTGTAGGTGGAGGTACCTCTAGTATCCTATATATTTTCTTTCCCAAAGTAATGATAACAAATTACAAGGTCTAGACTCCCATACAACATGATGCTTCCACAAGTGTGCTTTGCCTAAAAGAGCATAGAAAACTTCAAGGGGGGGAATATTACAAAATACCTCATCCTTGAAGGGCTCGATGCCATAGGGTAAGCAATATTATTAACTGACATGAAGATCTTTCTCTTGATAGAGCCACTTGATCATTTATGGTTGTGGGTGTGGTGTTGTTGGAAGTTCTAACTACTTGATGGTAAGAGAATGTTATTTATAATTTCGCTATTGATAATGAGGTGTAGTGGAGCACGTTTCACTCACTTTTGTGAGTGAAAAAGGAACTCACCTTCCTTTGGTTTTTCGAGTTCACTTAGATAGAACTTAGTGGTATCATCAATGGAAATGGGTTTTGTTAGGGTCCTATAATTTATAGGATCTCATGGTAATTGAGTATTGTATCTCAAGAATCTCATATTGTAAATAATTGTGAATCTGCCAATGATTTCCAAATAAAAGAAAAAAATAGAATAAAAATTGAAAAGAGGGTATAAATAAAAAAGAGGAAAAAAAATTGAAAAAAGAATGAAAAATAGAACCCCATCAAAGAAAAACAAAAAAAGTAATAATACTGAAAGTGTTGCAAGTCTAAATTCCACTACTAATAGATAGTTTTCTTCGTCATTATTAAATAAAGATTGTACGCAACTTGTTCAAAATGCCACAATCACTAGCTATTTGTTTAATCATATAGTGTAATCATGGTTAACCTTGTTTAAATTTCTGTAAATTAGGTTAGAGAATAAAGATTTTCCCAACAATCTAATTTGGGTAAATCAGTAGTTAGGGAGAAAATGACATTAATTCAACTGTTTAATTTGAATAAATAGGAGAAATAAATTATATAATTTAGATAGCTTTTCATTCTATATGAAAGAAAATAATTTGGGTTTTCTAGTCTAAGTGCATCCTTTAGGAAAAAATAAAATGTTAGTTTAGTTATGGGTAGGTAAATTAGATGGTTTTGCAAATATAGGCCTATGTCATTTTTATCCTAAGTCTAAGGACATGGTAAAAAGGAAAAACATGCGCCATGGGATAAAGTGCTTTTACATGTTTTAATTATAATATTTATCCTAAGTTCAAAAGGCAAAATGCAAAAGCACATATGCACAAATCTCTTTTGTCATATATGGTTAAAGAACATTGCAATCAGAAGCATCGAGATCTTCTCCCTCACATGATCCATGACCCATATCCTTCTTCGTCCCCCCCTCTCCATCCCGTCTTTACCACCAGGGGGAGTGGGGCGGGCATGCCCGAAAAGGTTGTTTCCCCACCGGGCCCCATCCCCTACATGGCACCCTCTCCGCACTTCACACCCCCCCACCAAAACTTCTTACCATCCACTACCCCCTCCGAAACCAATTTTGCTTCGCCCTATTTACCATGTCCCCACCACGACACCTCTGTCATTCACCTCCTACCACATCGCCTAGTCGTTAACCACTTAAATGCACTCCCGACAAAACAACCGTTTGGCATTAAATTCATAATTCCCGGGCAACTATTCAAACTTAATGGTCCCACGCCACATCCAACAGATTTCACCAAGCTCTGCCTTTTACAATATTTTAGGAACCATCACTTTCCTCCTTTTACTGCTCATCCTCTCGCTTTCCTCATTTTTACTGGCTTATTCTCTGTAATTGAAAGCCTTTGCACAATGACTGTTCTTAGAGTATTCCCTTGACCAGAATCAGATCAAAACTGACAGTCCTCTATCTCCTTCCCCTAAAAATTTGTTACCATAATTGTTTCACGGTAAGGTCTTATGTCATATCTCTTATCTTTCATTAATATAGTCATGCCTCCTAAGAGAAAAACCCAGGAGAAGGTTTTTAATCCCTTGATCCCTCCCTCCATAGATTTAGATCACATCCCTTTGGCTGATAGGGATTATCGGATTAATGAAACCCACTGTGATTGTGACTTTTTATAGTTATATTGTTGGCTGGAAGATAAGCATGCAAATAAAACTAATGAAATTGGGCTCTGGGAGTCCAAAATTCCCCATTATAATTTCCCCTTCACCTTCCAAGCCCCTGAAGAAAATGTCAGGCTTGTTATGTCCCTACCCAAAGAGCTATCATGGCCCCATCCAGTGACATTCTCTTTACCATTATTGCACATTCCATAGACCAAATAATTCTAGCTCCCTCTGTGCAAAATAATACTCCTTTCTCCTTAGAGGCCCTCATCGAGCCTTATTAGAAGCTGGATTTCACTACCAAAGCCAACATTTTCAAGATCTTCTTGCCTGAGAATGCCCAATTGCCTGAAAATAATCCTCCATATCTTTCCTCCATCTTCCTTGATCAAGCCAAACAAATAATATCCATAATTTCCTATATTCTGGGTTATTATTCTAATCAGTGGGTAGATGAGCCCATTTTTGGTTTCCTCTCCATATTTTCTACAGGCAATAAGCCATCCATTGTATTAAATTTCAGTCAATTCTTGGCTGACAACATTCATGAAAAGTTTCTAAAATTTCCCAGAGAGTGGGTGTTTAATTACACCTCTATTCTAATCTACATTTTGCGTTATTATCAAGAAAATAAGTTCAATTTTGGCAATGTGGAAGCTTGATGATGCAGGAAACCAACAACCAGTGATTTTTGGACCTAATTGGTCATGAAAGAGCAACAAGAGTTCTCTTATAAGCAATTTATTGAAGAATTTGTTCACCCAGCAATGAACATACTTAACAGTTCCATACAGCCCATAATCAATGAAGATATTAAGAGAATTGTGCATCTAACAGATCAAGCTAAAACTGGAGATTGGTATTTATACCAAAATTACACCAAAATCAGGGCTTATGGTTGTGAGTTGGCACCATACAAAATCCCCAAATACCTCCCCATGAGGATTTTTTCACTGGAGTATATTAGATAGATGTTAAATTATGATGACATTCATTTTGTTGTGGCTAAGAATAACTCATAGTTTCGAATAAAGACACGGGTGAGCCCATTTGTATGTAATACTAGGACAACAACTGAAGAAGCATAGAAGATGCTTAAAGAAATGAAGTTCAACTTGAGTTTTACATGGTCTTATGACCCTTGTGGAATTATTTCAAAGATCAGAGTAGAAAATAAAATGTTGAGATTGCAACAAGATGATGGAGCTTAGTGAAAAGAGTCGCCTTCACTAAGTGGGCCCGCAGGCTATTTTTGGCGCAAGTCTATTTTTAGACTATGTCTATTTTTAGACATATGGATCATGTCTATGGATTGCAGGTTGTTGTTTATGGATGATTGGTCAAGTTGGGAAAAATAGATGGACTTCTATTTTTTATCAAAGTGTGAGTGATCACAGTGTGAGTGATCAAAGTCTATTTTTAGACTGGCTGTCAAAAATAGAAAAGTCAAATATTATTATCTCATAATAATATTTGGACTATAAACTTGATCTTATTCTCTTGGAGCACTTCAGTTTGAGCTACAGAGGTGGCACATGCAGTTGTCAGAAGGAAATACACTTTTCTTATGAGTCAGTTGAGTTGTTGCATGCATGACTTCAGTTAGAACTCAATCAGTTGAGTTTGGTGGAGTTGATTGTGGAGTTGATGGAGTTGTGTTCAATTTGACTTAGTTAAACTAGTTGTAATTAGTCTAACTGCAAATAGACTAATGATGAGTTGTTAAACTAATTATTAACTCATGATGCAACTAATGAATACATCAGTTAACTCAGTTGCATGTCAGTGCATGTTCAGTTCAACAGGGACAGGTGGTAGAGAATCAGATTGCTATCAGTTGTGACTATAGTTGTGCACCAGATCTTGCACAATCAAGGGATTGAGTATGCCAATGAGTTTGCTCACGTATTTTCCCAGTATTGTAGCCTTTGCTCATGTCCAACAAAGTGTGAGTGATTATTTTGAGGTGAAATACGAGTTTGGTAAGCCATTCTCATCAGTTCTTGAGCAGGTATTGAGCAATGGATGCAGGCAAGCAGTGGAATAGATTTGGAGATCAGATCTTAGCTGTATTGTGTGTACCAGGTGGAGCTGGTACTGGATTGCTTGTGATAAGCATTGTACTTTGTAATGTTACATGTTCTCAATCATTAATATACAGATAGTTGGGGTTTTTAGCGAGATGCTTTCCCTGGGTTACATACTGTGTTAATGTGTGAATGCTCTTGATGTTTTATTGTTATTGATGCTGCTATATTGATGATCAACATAGAGGAGCTTATGTATTGTGTATGTATTCTGCAATAGTACATGATCAGGATAATCTCCATTGAATATGTGTTAAATTATTCAAAATTTCTACATGGTATCAAAGTGAGCTGATTTGTAGAAGAAGTTCTACATGATATCAGTGCTGTGTTGATCATCAGATCTACTATTCAGGAAGTGTTTACATTCTATTTCTTTAGGCAGGGTCTGTAATCGGGCCAGGTAGCCTCTGGATTCATCCTTCCTTTGGAAGGTGAGATATCCGGTGAATGCCCATACAGTCAATCTTTGTACGAGAAATATTGTGTTCTCACGAATCTTAGATCGGAAGCAGTTGAGTTTGAGCTGGTGGAAATCGAATTTGCAGCAGTGTTGTTGAAATGTCTTTCAACGGATTGCAAATGTTATTCCAAAGCAAGAGCGACCTGGCACTCAAGGGTAAACTCAGAAACAATAAAGGTGAGAATGGATCTTCATCAAAGGTATCTGATGAAGAGAATTGCGGTTTGGCTGCCAAAACAAAGAAAGGGAAGAGCAAGAAAGCTTCTCAGTCTGGTGAGAAAGGTAAGAAGCAGGATATGTTCAAGGTGAAGTGTTTTCACTGTCACCAGCATGGACACTATGCCACTAATTGTCCGCAGAAGAAGAAGAACAAGCAAGGTGCTGGATCTTCAACAGGAGAGGCTCTAGCCTCACAGTTTAAGCTTGATTTTTCATTGATCGCATGCTTGGTTTCAAGTGTGATGGGATCGATGTGGTTCTTGGATAGTGGTGCGTCTTTTCACATGACGAGAGATAGAGATTTGTTCTCTGATCTGGAGGACAAAGATCTTGGAGTGCACATCGAGATGGGCGATGATGGTAGATACAGTGCGACTGGTATCGGTACCATTTCCTTTGAGAGGGAGTCTGGTAAACCCTTTGTATTGAAGGAAGTCATGCATGTTCCAGGATTGAAGAAGAATCTTATCTCAGTGGCGATGTTAGAAAACAAGGGGTATGATGTTGTTTTCAGCGAGGGAAAGGCTTTCCTGCGCAGCAAGACAACTGGTGAGACCCGGAAGATAGGGGTTCGAGTGAGGAACCTTTATCAGTTGCATGTAGATGGATGTGCAGCAATGGCGGGCAAGGCAGAAGGATTGGTGAGCCAGGATGATGGCGAGTTGTGGCACAGGAGATTGGGTCACCTTCACCATGGAGCCTTGAAGATACTGCAGCAGATCACTACAGGGCTTCCTAAAGGCACACTTGCGCAGTTAGATCAGTGCAAGGGGTGTACTTTGGGGAAGTTTGTGAAAGCCACCTTTCACGAGAAGGATAGTCACGCCATGAAGATCCTTGAAAGAATTCACACAGACGTGTGTGGACCTTTCTCAGTTGCTTCGACAGCAAAACACAAGTATTATGTGATTTTTGTTGATGATTTCTCTTGTAAGTGCTGGATCTTCTTCATGCAGAAGAAGAGCGAGACATATTCAAAGTTCTGTGAATTCAAAGCACTGGTCGAGAAGGAGTCGGGGAAGAAGGTGAAGGCTCTTAGGAGTGATAATGGTGGTGAATACATCTCGGACGAGTTCAATGATTTCTGCAAGGCAGAAGGGATTCGTAGAGAGCTCATAGCTCCCCATAACCCACATCAGAACGGGGTAGCTGAGTGGAAGAACAGAACGATCGTGGGTGCTGCACGGGCAATGTTGCATGATCAGGGCCTACCCATTCACTTGTGGGCGGAAGCATGCAATACAGCAGTTTATGTGCAGAACCGTTGTCCTCATAGGATACTGGGCATGAGTACACCCGAGGAGGCTTATTCTGGTAAGAAGCCTGATCTTTCTCATTTGAGGATTTTTGGTGCTAACGTTTACATGCATGTGATGAAGGATGCCAGGAAGAAGTTGGAGCCAACCGCAGAGGTTGGGATATTTGTGGGGTACACTGATATGCCCCACAACTATCGTGTGTATTTGCCAGACAGTGGTAAAACTGGTGTGCGACGGGATATAAAATTTCAGGAGGAGAAAGCCATGAAGTGTTCGCTTGAGAGGGAGCTACACTTGCATGCAGATGAGGAGCTATTAGTTCCTAAGGATGAGCTTCAGGATGTGGATCAGCCACAGGATGAGGTTCATGGAGTGGACGAGTCCACTCATGCAGCGCCAACCATCAGAGGGCAAAAGCGCTTGACAGAAGCTGAGCGACTGGCTCAAGATGCAGAGAAAGTTGTAGGACCACCTACAGCCCAACGCAGGCAGAGACAGTCACCTGATCGGTACACTGGATACATGGCTCTTATGAGCAAGTGTGTTGTGACTGAGCCATCCTCTTTTGAGGAAGCTGTGGAGGATCCCGCATGGGTAGATGCCATGGTGGAAGAGTATGATTCTATTGTCAGAAACAGTGCATGGGAGATTGTTCCTAGATCGGAAGGGAAATCAGTGGTGGGTTCGAGATGGATCTACAAAGTTAAGCAGGCAGCTGATGGGAGTGTGGAGAAGTACAAGGCAAGATTTGTTGCCCGAGGATTTTCACAGATTGAGGGGATCGATTATGAGGAGACCTTTGCACCTGTCGCAAGGTATTCTTCCATACGGACGATTCTTGCTCTCTCAGTGCAGATGGGATGGCACATTCATCAGATGGATGAGAAGACTGCGTTCCTCAACGGAGTCATTGAGGAGGAGGTGTACATTGAGCAGCCCGAAGGCTTTGAGGTCTTCAGCAGCGAGTCGCATGTGTGCAGGCTCAAGAGAGCGCTATATGGGTTGAAGCAAGCACCACGTGCTTGGTACACACTGATAGACAGCTATTTCACAGGACTTGGATTCTCCAAGAGTGAGGCGGATCCTAACCTATACCAGATTGTGGTGGAGGGTAAGTTGCTTATCATTGTACTATATGTTGATGATTTGATTCTAACAGGTGATGAGCTGTTGATACTGTCATGCAAGAAGGATCTTGCTACAGAGTTTGAGATGAAGGACTTGGGCCTCTTTCACTATTTCCTAGGATTGGAAATATGGCAGCGCAGTGGTGGACTGTTTGTTTCTCAGGGCAAGTATGCTCGGGAGATACTGGAGAAGTTCAACATGCATGGCTGCAAGCCTGTTGATACTCCTCATCCTGGAGGTTGGAGGAAGGAGGATGCCACTTCGGGAGAAGAAGTGGATGCCACTGTTTATCGACAGTTGGTGGGGTCGCTGATGTATTTGGTCAATACACGACCTGATATATGCTATGCAGTTAACCAACTTTCACAAGCTATGGTTAAGCCTACCAAGCTCTTCTGGAAGGCGGGCAAGCATGTATTGCACTACTTGAGAGGCACATCGGGATATGGTTTGTGGTACAGACAGGAGGATGAGGTGAAGCTATGTGGCTTCACTGATGCAGATTGGGCAGGGAGCCCAACGGACAGAAAGAGCACATCAGGAGGGGTCTTCAGTATTGGATCGACAGCAGTTTCTTGGTACAGCAGGAAGCAGAGATCTGTGGCACTCAGTTCAGCGGAGGCCGAGTATATGGCAGCAAGTTTGGTTGCATGCGAGGCTATATGGATGAGGAAGATCCTGGTTGGTTTGTTCGGTTCTCATTTGGATCTTACTGCAATTTACTGTGATAACCAGAGTTGCATTAAACTCTCGGCTAATCCTGTATTTCATGACAGATCTAAACATATTGACATCAGGTACCATCATATCAGAGATTGTGTACAGCGGAGGATCATGTTGCTTTCATACATTCCAACGGAGGATCAGGATGCTGATATTCTGACGAAGGCTCTCACCAGGAGAAAATTCGAGTACCACCGAGGCAGGATAGGGGTTGCTGATAATCCATATCTTGTTGAGAGGGAGTGTTGAGATTGCAACAAGATGATGGAGCTTAGTGAAAAGAGTCGGCTTCACTAAGTGGGCCCGCAAGCTATTTTTGGTGCAAGTCTATTTTTAGACTATGTCTATTTTTAGACATATGGATCATGTCTATGGATTGCAGGTTGTTGTTTATGGATGATTGGTCAAGTTGGGAAAAATAGATGAACTTCTATTTTTTATCAAAGTGTGAGTGATCACAGTGTGAGTGATCAAAGTCTATTTTTAGACTGACTGTCAAAAATAGAAAAGTCAAATATTATTATCTCATAATAATATTTGGACTATAAACTTGATCTTATTCTCTTGGAGCACTTCAGTTTGAGCTACAGAGGTGGCACATGCAGCTGTCAGAAGGAAATACGCTTTTCTTATGAGTCAGTTGAGTTGTTGCATGCATGACTTCAGTTAGAACTCAATCAGTTGAGTTTGGTGGAGTTGATGGAGTTGTGTTCAGTTTGACTTAGTTAAACTAGTTGTAATTAGTCTAACTGCAAATAGACTAATGATGAGTTGTTAAACTAATTATTAACTCATGATGCAACTAATGAATACATCAGTTAACTCAGTTGCATGTCAGTGCATGTTCAGTTCAACAGGGACAAGTGGTAGAGAATCAGATTGCTACCAGTTGTGACTATAGTTGTGCACCAGATCTTGCACAATCAAGGGATTGAGTATGCCAATGAGTTTGCTCACGTATTTGCCCAGTATTGTAGCCTTTTCTCACGTCCAACAAAGTGTGAGTGATTATTTTGAGGTGAAATACGAGTTTGGTAAGCCATTCTCATCAGTTCTTGAGCAAGTATTGAGCAGTGGAGGCAGGCAAGCAGTGGAATAGATTTGGAGATCAGATCTTAGCTGTATTGTGTGTAACAGGTGGAGCTGGTATTGGATTGCTTGTGATAAGCATTGTACTTTGTAATGTTACATGTTCTCAATCATTAATATACAGATAGTTGGGGGTTTTAGAGAGATGCTTTCCTCGGGTTAAATACTGTGTTAATGTGTGAATGCTCTTGATGTTTTATTGTTATTGATGCTGCTATATTGATGATCAGCGTAGAGGAGCTTATGTATTGTGTATGTATTCCGCAATAGTACATGATCAGGATAATCTCCATTGAATATGTGTTAAATTATTCAAAATTTCTACATAAAAGTACTCCCTACATCCATACTTCAAGGCCTGAAATAGAAAAATATGCAAACCAGTTAGAATGGAAAGAAAACACCTCGTAGGAAGCCGAATAACAACTCTTTTCTACTTCCAGTTTGCATACTCCCACTCCTTAGGAGAAATCAAGAAAGAGAAAAAGGGAGGAGGGGTCATCATCAACCACTAGAAGGGAGGCTAAAGAGTTCAGGATCAGTTACAGGAAGAGAACAAAATTGACTCCTAGGATAAATGTGGACAAAGAGACAGAAGAGTAGGCTATTATCATAATAACATACTCATAACCTGTAAGTAGCAAATTTGGACCATCTTCTATTGGGCCTTCATAAAAAGTTCAAAAGGAAACAGAGTTGGATTCACAGAATATTCAAGAAGAGAAGGAAGAGACATTTTTTTATAGATTCAAAGAGATTAAGATTAAGAATGAGATTCTTAAAATTAGTACCTATAATCATTTTTGGAAGCATACCTCCAGCTCACAAAGAAAATTGTTATCATTTTTTGACACAAAGCATGGGAAGATGGAAATGGCTTTTCTTGAGGCCCAGAATCCACATCCAAAAACATCAATAGAGTACAAGAGCACTACATTTGAGTTCAACACCAAAGATATACATCCCATTGATCAAATGGAGATGCATAAGCAGACTAGTGAGATGATATCTTCCACATTAAATAACACTGTTATGTCATTGTTGAAGTTGCAGGTTTCGTTTGTCAATGTTTAATCTCAGTTGAAAATGGAGAAGGTATCCTCCTTAGTAAAGGATAACAGGATCAAGTCTTTGGAGACTTGGTGGTAAAGATAGGATATGATCCTAAGGATGTCAATATTGTAGAGGAGATTATCAAGAAGAAGAATTTGGACATTGCAGCATTGAGAAAACAATTTAATCTACTAGCCACAAAGGACCACTTAACCAAGGACATTGATGAAAATGAGGCATAGAAGGGTGACATGACGAAGCTGGTTATAAAGTAGAACATACATATTAGAAAGATGGAGGAAGAAATGGAGAAGATGATAAAGGATAAAGAATAGAGTCAGAAGATAGCCATTGTCTCCCTAGATGCCATACCCATTTCTCAACTTTGAGCAACAAGAACAAGCACTGCATCTACTTCTTCCACTCATACTACAAGTGTTGAACAGGTGACCAAGACACTGGAGAACATGTCAATCTAGTCAAAAGAGATCAAGACTTTGCAGGATCAACTAAAAGATTTAGAATTATAGAAAGCCAAAGATGAAGCTTCTCGTATTACTGAAATGTAGAAATCACAGAGATTGTTGGAGAAGTTGCAGAAGATAGAGAGGGGTACCTCAATCAGCCAGACATTGGCCCAAGCCAAGGAAACCATTTCGATGAGTATTCTAGACTCTATGAATGAGATTCAACCATCTATCCAAATCATCTTTGAGTAGAAGGAATTGATAGAAAAATATACAAAAACCATTGTTCAGGAAAGGGAGAAGCTTGGAGAAATGCCCACAGAAGCCTCCAACATTATCAAATTTCTGAACTCTAAGTCGAAATATGAACTTGAAGAATTAGGAATCAATGATAGGACTGCCACTATTTTAGAATTCAAGAAAGTCTTGATCAAAAGGAACCTTATTGATCAATTGGAAGAAAGGTGTGAAACATTAGAGCTGGAAGTAAAGAGGTTCTGCAATAGAATTGAAGCATTGATCCATAAAGGGCCGCCCAACATTTATGTAATAAATGATAAATTGATCACTCAAGAAGACTATGTCTTGAAGATGAAAGAAATGGCTAGAAGCAGTATCAATTTCAGTGGGATAAAGGATAGTATGACAACACAGGCATTTTTAGAAACCATGTCAAAAGACTTCTACATACAGAATGAGGTAAAACATGTTTTTACTGTGAAGCCAACTTTTTCCAAATACACAGAGGTCGATGAAATTTACCGAAGGGTGATTAAATTGACCATACCAGATGAAAATACATGGGAGGAACTTTGCGATTTACTAGATTAAAAAATTAATTCGGGTGTAGTAAGATAACGACTAGCACATTAGCCATCAAAACGACCAACACATCAACGCAACACATTTTCATGTTGACCCAACAACCAAATCCACCAAAACAGAGCCACCTTTCATCCATCTCACTACGTGGCTTATTTTTCTGCTAGAGATAAATCATATTGTTTGTAATTAGGCTAATAATACACTATCAATTTTGACATTGTTGCTGTAATTATTTTGTATAAATAATTAATTGTTTGAAGTATTAAGGGTTGATTTGTGAATGTAATTTCCTCTGCATGTTGTAGTTTTTCAAAGCATAGGAGCATCAATAATACAGGTACCTTTTCACAGGATTCATGTGGTATATCAAATGGTGATGTTTTTCTTCAGTTTATTTGTTTAAACATTGTTTTTCTTTCTCTGTTATTATGAAATCGTAGTTATTTAACATAAATTGTGATGAATAGGATTTGTTATTTAGAGCACTCTATTCTCGTTTTTAATAATTTTCATTTTTTCTGCTAAAGTCAAATTAAGGAATTCTTAATTTCTCCTTAATTTCTACTGAACCTTACACTTTTGTTCTTCCAAAATCCATTTAATTTTTGAAGGATCCAAATAGTACAACCTAGCTTGCCCTGTGAAACTTCTCTAAAAGTTGATGCAAATCTAGTTAAACCTTCAGACTCCATAGCCCAATGGAATTATAACACTTAAATCAACCAAATCATTCAAACAAAACAATCAGTACATTCATAAATAGCCTAAAATTCACATAAAACATAACTAAACTTTACAGAGATATCCCTCTTTGAAGCTAACAGGGCTAGATCCTAGCTTCCAAAGTGGTTTTGATGTTGTCCTATGTGTTTATTCCCTCAACCTCAAAAATAAAAACAACAACAGGTTCAAAAGCTATATCTAACTTTGAGGTATTCAACTCAGGCACCAACAACTGGTTTGAGTGACATTCATCAGTGTTATACCAAGGGATCTTATGGATCTCACACCAGTTTCCCATGTCTTTCGTTTTATTCCCATTACACTTCATTGTTTGCAACTCAGATGAGTTGTCCTAACTGGTCCATTATGGCTCTATCCTTTGTTTGTTCTGTGGCTTTGGGTTTCCTTTTACCTATTATTGTGAGACATTCACACTCTCACTTCTTTTACTTAAAATTCTTCTCAATTTCGGGAACATATCGGTACTTCACTCCTAGTGAGGAGATGTCCAGAAAATCCATTTTTGTCTAGATGTATATATGTAGACCACCACAGTACTTGAGCACTAGATGTAACTGAGAGTATTTGATACTTAGCTTTTTGTGAAAGCTATGGAATATATTTGTGAACTCTATCACTATTTTGTCCCTCTCCTACAATAGTGTGGTTCATCTCATGTACTGGTCATTGTAAATTGCAACAAGGTAATATTATTCCTTAATAGCATCCCTGATACAGCCCCAAGTGCATATCGCCAAAAAAAATGTGGATTCTTCTATGGCCTTCTTCTCACAGTAAGTATCCCATCAATCCTTGACATGGGGGACATCATTAAGTAGTGGAAAGGTAATCTTTTCTCTATCAAAAAATGCGTGGACAGAAAAATGCCCTTCTATTATATTTAATCATTTGTTTAGAGTATAAACATCTAACTGGCCTTCAAATATAGGAATATAAAAAATAACTTGTAGTTTGAATGGGGCAGTGCCTCCAAAGTGGCCACTTGATGGAGATGTATTAGGTGTTCGCATCCGTAGAAGGATTTGGGAAAATTTATCCATCATCTTGTTCCTTTGTCGTGTGAGGGCTTCCTCGAGCAAGAAGTTAATAGGATCTCTTGCTCCATCATCTTTATTTTTTTCTACTATGGGAGGTCATCAGGGTTGGGATGGTAGTTTTGTAAATGTTCAAGTAGTTTAAGTCCCAACTCCTTATACTTTGACCTTATTGGGGACATGCATAGACGAATAGATAATGAGCATACCACTCTAATACCACTAATCTGGATTTATGAAGGGAATGAAATGAAACGCATATTTATAACCAGAAAAAAAAAATATTCAATAAAATTATACTTCTATTAATATATGGGATGTGTTGAAACCTTAAATAATGCAGAAGAGAAGAGAAGTGACAATAGTAGCTTATCTATGAGAAGAGATGTGACGACTACACGCATTCACCATAAAACATTATAATGAGGTTGAAAGGCCCTTTTTAACCTAAAGCAGTAACGAGGAAACCCTAAACAACCAAAAAACATAACCCTAGGAGATGAAAGACCAAAATGTTTGTGCCATGTTGGGGTTAACAGGTATGCCAATTTACTAGGGTCATAATGTTTGCATATGATCTATGTTTGGAATTCTAGGTATCTAATTGGAAAGGTCTATTTGGTAACTAAGCATTTCAACTAAGCCCGAGATAGAGCCTAGGTCTATCACATGGGTTGATACCACATCAAATAAATATCGTTTAGGGACACAAAACTACTTCATAAGTTCCGAACCTGAAAAATGTAAAAAAAAACTACCAAGATGGAGAATTGTGATTTAATTCATTGAAATAGGTGGATGGCCACTGATATCCACTTTGATCATGCTCCATCATAAAGAAATCTATGCATAACCCTTGCTAGTGATGGTCTAATACAACGTAATAGTGGTGAAATATGCAACCACCTTAAATGTACTAGGTCATTGAAGTCAATTATATTACCATGAACGTAATAAGTCCTTTTGGATTTAATACAAATTTGAGATGTAAAATGGGCCTCCTAAGGAAAATAACAAAACAAGAGATATGAATTTTCAAAGGGAAAGGAAGGAAACTAGTTTTTTAATTGTATATTTGACTTATCTCATTATATGCTTACCTCAATTTTGAGTGTAGGAACTTATTGGATATGGAATTAAATACCGCATTGAGTTTGAGTATGCACTCTACATAATTTTGATTGACCCACAATGAGATAAATTGGAAATGCATGAAAAATGTGTTTCTTTTCAAGAAACAATTTTTTTTCATATATTTTCAGTTGATCTCATGTTTCAAGAAACACATTTTTTCATGTATTTCCAGTTTATATCACTACAGTTTTAACAAAAGTATACAAAGTGGGTATTCACTGGATGTAGAATTTAGTATCAAATTCAATGGGTGCCTACACTAGAAAAAATTAAATAAACATGTAAGGAGATAAGTTGAAAACATAATTGAAAAGGATAATTTTCTTCTTTTCCCTCCAAAAATATTTACCCTTATGGTTGACATCATGATCTTGAATCCTATTTGATAGTACCTTTTTTATTTTGAGACCCATTTTTTAACTCAAAACTCCCCTAATGAGAGATGGGATTCTAGCAACAACATCTAGCTACACTTTGGTGTGGGAATAAAAGTTGCATCAAACTCACCAAATATCCATTTCAACATTATCAGAACAAGCACATTGAAATACACATTTACTTCATCAGAAAGCGTATTCAAGATCACATTCTTGAAGTTCTCTTTTTCCTTATAGATGATCAGGTTGCAGATACTTTCTCAAATCTCTTACAAAAGTGCAAATTTTCAATCTTTTTCTATGTCAGGAATTCAATATATTATCATTAAGGGGGGATAGGCTCTCGTTCATCATTCCTTCTCCTATTATGTCACCTTTGTAAATCATTAAATCCTATCCCAAGTTGTTCTTAAGGGAGGATGCTACGATATATATAGACACTTAGGAATTAACTAATATCAACTTGTCCTAATGTGTTTTTAAGTAAAGTATGTTTCCTTAGTATGCATTTGTTGTTGCACAATCTCATGGTCATGATATGTTCTAGGCATAAAGTGATCCAACAATTCGTAATCTCCTTGACACTAATGGCTATATTGATCCATAGGTTAACAATTATTTTTTTCATGATCTATATTGAAAGAACATGGACGATCATTTGATAATGATTGATTGCGATAAACTTATACACAATTTTTTTTTTGCACTAACAAATGTCCTCAACTGGTCTCATTGGTTGGGCCAATGGACTATTTGATTCTTTGAGGGTTTGAAGCACATGATACACTAGTGTATTGATTTTTTATCTTTTTTTCTAAATAGTTGCTTTTGGTGTTCTACCTCTGCGAAAATACCCTATTTTCAAACATCTAGTTGGATAGCTTCATTATTCCTTGAACCTCTGAATCTCCATGATCATTTTAGATGATGTAAAAAGTACCACTTTTCCTTGGTTTCTACAAAGAGCTATTTTCGCTATTTTAAATATGTAAAGAAATTTAAAAAGGTAGTTATCCCTTTTGCAATATTGGTTGCCTTAAGTAGATTATATATATAAGCCATCAAATATTATGTACACCTCATCCTAATTTTGAGACATACCTAAGGCATCCTTTAATGTCCGAAAGAGAATAATTAAGTAGAAAGAAAATTATAAAAAAACAAACAACACAAAAAAAAATTGAAAAACAAAAAAACTCGAATTTTAAATATCCCAATTATATATAAATGTTGATATCCTCCCATATATTCTATAAAATCTCATTTTCTATTCCCCATGTGATCATCTTTAAAATGCTTTATTTTTCTATCTATTCACTATTATATTAAAAAAACATTATAAGGTATTTCTAATGGAATATTTTGATTTTCCTAAAACAAATTGATTAATAAATATGTTTTCATCTATTTTCGCAATAGAGATTTCATAGTTAATTGTGATATTTACTATGAACTTATGGTCAACCTTTATTATGACCATTTTATTAACTTCTAGAATGAACTAATTATCAACCACATTTTCAAGTTTAATACTATATGAAATTTACCATGTAAATATGGTCACAAATATTTAATATAGAAAAGGGTCAAAATTATGATAAAATTAAAAACTAAATAAGTGAATAAAGGATATTAATGAAACAAGGGAAAGAAAATGAGCTCATTTCATATTGAAATATTGAGATTGCTACTACTTATTGTAGACATATGCCAGTAAAGGTTATCACCCAAGCAACCCTAGTCAGTGTTGATCCTTCATACTTTTTATTATCTTCCCAACCATAGTTATCCTCCCATATGCATAAATATTTTGTTTGCTACATCAATGCTTCAAATGGCATTGATCAAGGCTCATAGTTGGATTCCAACTCATTAATCTTTTGTAAAAATGTATCCTGTCTGTACTATCTTGTGCGTGTATGCCACAAGAAATAGGTTCTTTTATATGAAAATTAATGTCCATGATTTTGGAATACTTAAACTCCTTACCCTACTTGTGGAGAAATCAATTTGTTAGAGATGAATTGGTAAATTTCCAAGCTCCATCCCTAGGTCTTTTCTTTCATAATCATTAATAGTGAAATGTTTGAGAGTTCTCTTGCAGTCAACTGTTGCAAATCCCCATGCTTCATGTGGAATCACTAATATCACTTAACTAAGAGAATCACTAATATCACTTCAACTACAAGTGATAAGACCTTCTTTATCATTACTTTAATAACTTATAATTGGTGTGAGATTATCTTGATTAATAATAGCCAGTATCATCTCCAAATGTTTCCTATTTGAATCATATAAAATTATAATAGTGGAAAATAAAAATAAAAAAACTCTAATAAAAATGATAAATTTGTTAAAAAATCATTTACTTCAATTTAAAAAATGCAAAAACTAATACTTACAAAATATTATATACCCAATAAAAATAAAAATAACTTATACCTAATAAAATAATATAATTAAATATGTTATAATTAAATTAATTTTGATCAATTTTGTTTGAAATGTAGTGGAGACTTTTTAAAATCCTAGGTTTAGGTTGTGTAAATAGTAGAAATAGAATATTTGATTTTTTTTTTTTCAAATATATTTATATATTTAAAAAGAAATTTTTTTGATATATTGTTGCTGGTTGTTGTTCATCATGGGTTACTCTCTTTTATTTCCTTGAAGCAAGGTCTTATAATTAAGCTTTATGGTTTACACTATTTACCATCCACTAAATTTTGAAAAGTACTCCAAATCTCCTATGCTTTTATTATAGTAAAAAAATAAACATAAAAATAAAAACACATTTTAAATAACAGGAAATCACACTATGTCACTATTAAAATATAAAATATTTAACAATTTTAATATATAATATTTAACAATTTTAAAAATTTACATATAATTACCTAGTTATTTGATTTATCTAAAAATTTATAATAATTACGTAATTATTTGATTTATCCTAAAAATTTATACATAATTACCCAGAAGTTTCTCTATGTTATTTTTATCCAATATCCCCTCATCAAACTGTTGTGTATAATTATTTTATGCCCATACCCCATAAAAGGTTTAGGTAAAATTCTTACACGGAGTTGTATATGTAGAGAATCAGGTAATCAGTAATTTTTTTTGACTTAGTGTAATATTGTTTAGATAATCTTCGGCGAAATCACATAATTAATCTTTTGTCGATGCGTTTCGAACCAACAAGTGTGGTTCATCGTCAGGACAAGTTGAAGAACTGATCTGGCTTAGCTTGATTAAATAGAGTGTGCAGAGACTCCAACGGCTCTATTGCAACGGCTAATTTAACCAGAGGATCAAAGTCAAACCCCTGATTTTATTATTAATATAAGTTAATTGAATAAATCTATTGTTTTTAAATATAATGGTCAATACATCTTCATATTTATTAAATAACCTATATTTAAAATTATTTAAAACCAAGTAAATGGTATTAAATTACTATTATCCTTAGAATTTAGTTACAATAGGTAACTGCGTATTTATTTAATAATAATTGTTTAAATCAAAAGGTCCAATGTTTCATTAGATATTAATAAATTAGGGTAAACTAAATAATGGTAAACTACATAAATCATAACAATATTTATTATTATTCCTAAATATAATAAATAGTATTAAGTCACTATTATTCTTATAGTTACAATAGGTAACTATGTAATTATTTAATAATAATTATTAAAATTAATGGACCAAAGGTAAAATAAATCATTTTTATTAATTATTTAAATGTGAAGGCCCATTCGAAATTAAATTAATAAGTTCATATAATAATTTAAGTTTATTAGATAATCTATATTCACTTATTAATTTATAATTATAATATTGTAAATATCATAATTCAAGTGCATGTTAATAAAAGTCTATCCATTAACTCAATATCATCTATTTCCAATCATAACCTCTTAGTGTAATATATTAACATATATCTAATTTTTGAAACCTATAATATTAACCAATAAAATTATAATTTATTAATACCACATACATATATTATAAAATATTTTTATGATTTATGACTTGAGATTTAGAGAACTCACATGCTTCAGCGGCCCACTCGCAGTCATCGCTTGGTGTAAACAGTAGTCAATTTCACTTAATAAAGGTTGGTTTTTTGGCAGACTTTTGCTCAAAATTTTTTGGAATTTTTAAAAATCAATATTTTATTGGAATTTTTAAAAATCAAGTCACAGTTGTTAAGTTAATTTTTGATACACTCCAACATCGGAATTTCAAAGAAATCAAAGAAAAATTGACTGGTAAAGTAAGCGTGCCATTCAAATTTATACCGTTTACCTTTATCCATATCAAAATTTTTCATGAAATTAAGTACATAAACCAAATTTGGATACAAAATAAAATGAAGTATTCAAACCAGATTTTGTTACAAAATTCTGTACAGAGATTTTCCTTGGCAGAGCATATGAAAGCTCAAAAAATACTTCCATTTTCCTGGGTACTTCACATGATATTACATAAATCCGTGTCCAAATCACAGTTCCGTCCCTGCAAACGACTCTGATATCTGTAGAGCAATACCGTGATTCCAAATACTGTAAAGAACTCAGATCTCCGAAACGCAAAATTCATATGGGCAGTCATATTGTAAGAAAGTTAAGACTCCGCCGATGCAAATATTCCATCATCGCCCTCCACTTTGAAGCCACAGACCGCAGGAAAGGCAGAGAGTAAAAGGCCATCGGTGAGCTCGCCATCGCTGAGAATCCGCCCTTCTGCAATTGGGAGCAACGTTTTCTCAAAGGGCCGCCGTCTTCCGAGGCTTACCTTGCGCGGCGGGGCGATTTCCATCCATTTCAGATCAGCTGCCGCCGTCTTCGGAATGGCCATTAGCAGGGGCAAGGTCCGTCTGGAACAATCTTCAAATGAAACCCTTACTTTCTTCCACAAAACCTAAGGGCAACTGTTTTGCAAACTGCGATACAAAGCTTGTTCAAATTTCTTTAATAACAAAAGATTTTCTTGAAGAGCACGCAAATCAAAGATCTGTGAGAAGAAATAAAGCTGGAGATGTGAGTACCACGATGCCTTGCGTTTTCTGTGACGCGCTGCCATTTGGATTTAAAGGGCGACCGGACGGGTGGGTCATGTGGGTGACTTAATGGTGAAGATAATATAACTTGGCCGTTCGAGAGAACGCGCTGCCATTTGGATTTAAAGGGCGACCGGACGGGTGGGTCACGTGGGTGACTTAACGGTGAAGATAAGATAACTTGCCCGTTCGAAATCTCACTCCAACCTCTGATGCTTTTTCGTTATCAATCAAATCGCCGAAACATCGTCTCTGTCGAAGTTTCTCATCAAGATTCGTAATCGATGACGTTCATGGTGGGAAAGAGCTAACCAGCCATCCCCAGGGTATTTAATGCCAGGGGATATGCACGTCGGTTAACGCGATAACACGCGAAAACCAAGTTTCGGCGTTAACTAATATTTTGGCTTTCGCGTGTTATCGGGCTAAGCTGCGTGCATATCCCTGGGCATTAAATACCCTGGGGATGGCTGGTTAGCTCTTTCCTTCATGGTGGCCCGTCGAGGTTTTAAATTATCTGTATATGTGATATCCATAAAATTACGAGAGTTTTTTTATTTTTTATTTTTATTTTTCCCTTTCTGCATATCTCAACATTTTTTCTCACATTGAGACATTATCCTGCGTGGATGGAACGTCCGGTTAATAGCCTCCCACGCTTCCTCATCTGGGTTCAATTCTCGATGCATGTCAGCGCTGCTCCACAGTTGTTGTAAATATCTAATTTCTGTATATATGTAAATATTACAAATCTAAATTAACATATAGCTTCTAAAAAAGACTCACCCCTCATTTTAAGACATCAAATCTATATACAAATTGCCGCCATGAAATCACGGCACGTTACAACCTTCTAGATTGACATTGCTTTACTTCCTAGTTGTACCAAACTAACAACTGTTGCATTAGAATGGAATGTTTTGTAATTTATTTAATTATTTAATTTATTACAGCTCTTCATGGGTGTTGATAGGTATGGATGGGAGGAGTTATCAGACCATGACTTAGAGTTGATCATTGATAAAAATAGGGGAATATAACAAATTTCATTTAGAACCAATTGGTTACACAATATAACTACCAACTATGAAAGGAAGAAGAAGAACCTGTGATCTGGTTGACTCTTTTGTAATTTATGTAGGCAAACACATATCTATTTTGAAATCTACACATAATAAAAATAATGATTTTTTTTAATGGATATATAATTATAAATTATGATAAATATAAAACCAAAATGGTATATAATAAATATTTATGATGAAAATAGAAAATAAAATTTAAATATTTATTTTGTAGTTTTGAAATACTAAATTGAACAGAAAGATTAATATACTATATTTTACATATAAAATTATATTGTTGAGAAATTATTTTAAAAATGATTTTATGAAATATCTTAATTATATATAATTTCATAAAATCAAAAACATTTTCATTAAGATGTTAATAGGTGCTTAATTCAAGTGGTAGACATGGTGGTTTGCCATTCTATCCATCTAGGTTGAAGTCCCTAGAGACATGGCCCGCTATAGTAAGAAAATCTCAAATTTATTAAAATGTAAACATTGTTAAAAGGAAAATATTGAAAGTTACGCATTAACAATATCATATTTATTAAAATTTAGCATATCTTATCTTAAAATAAACTTATATAATGTTTTTATAAAATGAAAAACATATTTCCCTATACATAAATATAACTAAAACAAATATAATTTTTAGAAATTTTGTGTTCCATTTAAAACAAAATTCTACTTATATAATAGATAAATATAAAATAAGTTTAATTTTAGTTCATATTTTTGAAGGTAAATTGTAAGAAATTGAAATGTCCAATATTTTCAATAAACACTCTATTCATCATTAAAAAAAAAAAACTAAATTTGCACTAAATTGTTCTCTAACTGTTTCAGGTTCATCTAACAAGGTATGCTTATTGTGATGAAGTGTACTTGACCAAATAGCCTAGTGCCAACAAAGGGATAAATGAATCCAAGATTAATCAAGTGGAAATTAATGAAAAACATTCACATCCGTTATCATTATTGTAGCTCAAAATGACTCATTAAATGTTTTTGAGACGTGCCAACTTATTTCTTATTTACATCTTACTTGTCTCAATAGTTTACATGAATGTCAATGTAACTACAGGTCCAAGATTTCTATGTAGCCGTGCATCTCTATGGAACTGCCTCTCTCAATAGCTCTTTTTATGCAACAACAACTAGAAATTTTTTCTTCAAGTATCGAAATATCATTGGCTTATCATTTGGAAAATCCCAACTCTGTCCAACATTTTCCACTAGTAATCTATGGGATAGGGTGCGTGTATTTGTATTTGGTGTAAATCAAATACTACAACTCATTACCTCCTTTGATCGGATCATTGACATAGGGAATAAGCTTGAATGTTGTGTGGATCATTAACTACAACCATCCACAAGTGCAGTCTTTGTTCAGGAATATTATTTTGGGGATTTGCAACATTGTCAACAATATGGCCTTGGCAAGATGGGTCATGTTGTAACATTTTCTTGGAAAAATGACTCACTATTTTTTTTTTTAACTTTCCACTAGCTTGCCTGAAACCTATCAATTCCCTTATTTCTTAATCCATTAGCATTTTCTTATGAAATTTATATTGTGACCACAATTCTCTCTAAACAGTGAACATCACACATGCTTCTCAGCGCATTATATGATTTCGAGGCACCATTGCAAGTGTAATGAGTTTCAGAGGTACGGTTGAAGGAGCATATATATCATGCATTTGGAAGTGAGGGTCAATTCTATCTAGTGAACTTGTTGATGCATAGACACTTCTTCTAGTTATTGACAAAATATTGGAAGGAATGTTATCTAGATAAGTATGGAAAGAGTTTCAAGCGTTATTCAACACCAACATAAGCATATTTTGGTGATGAGGGAAGACACAATGGGATGTTTGGACTATGTACAAAGTTTACAATCCACCAAAATTCCAAGTATATCTAAGTAAGTTTTGAGTGCATGTTCCCAATCCACAAATCAAAATGGTGTGCAGCGTGCACAAAGTAAGTGACCTTTGACTATTTTTATGCCAAATCACATGGCATCTTCAATTTGAAGACTTGTATTAGAGAAGTGGCTTGGTGAGGAACTTGTTACAATTGTTGAGTCGCTTTGTCGACACAGGTGAGGTTGTGAAGCAACATAAATATTGCAATGAATCCAAGGATAAGATAGGACGAATCCAAATATAAGCATGATACTTGAGTGTGGTCGAGGCAGCGTAAAGGTGTATAAATCAAGTTCTCTTGTGCATTGTCGAGATCTAGTCACCTTGAATTTGAAAAGAATGGTCTGGATTCAAATTTGGACCCCCCTGGTGCTCTGAAGTTTAACGAAAAGTGGGGGGGCATTCTGATTCGTTGTTTTATCAAAACCATCTTTGCAACATGGCAAACACAACTTAATATAACCCCTCATGCCCCCCCCCCCCCACCCTCATTTTGGCATTTCCAAAACCATTACAGACCCACCACAATTACTTTGGATTATTTGATGTCATATAGTGCCTTTTAAATACTTGAGCACTCGCTTTGTTGCATTCCAGTGACCTTCACATCGCGTATGCATGAACGTGGAAAGTATCCCTACAACAAAATCTATGTCAGGTCGAGTAGTAGTTAGAAAATTCAAACTTCCAACAAGTTGTCTGTATTTTGTTGGATCTTCAAACATACTTCCTTCAATGGAAGTAAGCTTCAAATTATGCTCTATAGGAGTAGGGACAGGATTACAATCTTGCATCCCAAATCTGTCGAATAGTTATCCAATATACTTTTTTTTAGAAATGAAAATATATTTGGGTTTCTGATCAACTTCAATCCCTAAATAATAAGGTAATAAACCCAAATCTATCATGTTAGAAAAATTCAATAATTCTCTTGTAACGGATGTTATATAGTCATCGTTGTTTCCTGTGATCATCAAATCATATACATACACAACAAAATATACAATTAACTTCCCAATTTTCTTAACAAAAAGAGTTGCATCATCCAGATGAAATAACTTATAATTCAACTTGAGAAGGTCTTCAGTTAATTTTTCATACCATGCACGAGATTCTTGTTTCAGTCCTTACAAAACCTTCACTAACTTACATACCTTTTTCTCTTTGACTTTGACAACAAAACCTTCTAGCTGAAACATATAAACATCCTCCTTCAAATCTCCATTCAAAAAAGTTGTTTTAACATCCATATGGTGTATCTTCCAGCTATTCTGAGCTACAAGAGAAAATAGAGTTCTAATTGTGCCTCATTTTTCTATAGGAGCACATGTCTTTGTGTAGTCAACACCTTCCTTCTGAGTGTAGCCTTTTGCTACAAGTCTTGCCTTGTATTTGTCATGAAAACCATATGCTTTGTATTTGATCTTATACACCCATTTGCAACCAATGGGTTTGACACTTGCAAGAGGATCCACTAACTTCCAAGTTCCATTCTTAATAAGTACATCATATTCCTTTTGCATTGCATCCTTCCATTCATCACAATTAGCAGCTTCTTCAAAATAATTAGGTTCTCTAATTGTTCAATAATTGAATTCACAGTCAAGAGAAACATTACCTGAATCACCTTTAGAAGGCATTCCTGTTTCAAAATCATCATACTTTCTTGGAATTTTTTGAGCACGTGTAAATCTTTGTAAAGGTTGCTGAAGTGGTTGTGATGGTTGTTCATCATGAAGTATAGGTTCTTTAGGAACACTTTCTAACCCTGCAGAAACAACACTATACTCCATGTTTTCTTTAGCAGAAACATCCTCATGAGTGAAAGATGGAAAAACCACAAATAGATCCAGAATCAGAACCCCCCCTTAATTGTGTGGAACATCATTATCAGATTCAAAATAGAGATTCTTAGATGCCAATTTCTCCAAATGAGCCAATTGCCTATCAGTAGTGGAATTATCCTTATCCTAATAACTCCTAGCACCCAACTTGTTGTGTTGATGTTTAGGAATTAATGCATAGCATAGAGAACAAAAGACTATAAAATGTTGAACAACAAGAAGATTATAATACCACATTTCATAAGCAGATTTATTATTGATGACAGAAGAAGGAAAACGATCGCAAATATAAGCTGCACAAAGAACTGCTTCTCCCCAAAACATCAACTTAACATTCTTAAAGAACATTATAGATCTAACCATATTAAGAAATTTTCTATTCATATGTTTTGCAACACCATTCTTTTGTGGATTATAAGGTATGGTAGTCTGATATTTGATCCATTGTCCTTCAAATATTGTTCAAAAACATGAGAAGTATACTCGCCATCATTATCGGTTCTGAGAATTCCTACATTCTGTTGAATTTCGTTTTTAATCATCAAATGAGAAGTTTTAAAACTTGAAACACTTGTGACTTATTCTTCAACAAATACACCCAACACATTCTCAAGTAATCATGAATAAATGTCAACACATATTTATTTCCATTGGTAGTTGCAACAGGCATAGGTCCACATAAATTTGAATGTATAAGACCTAATTTTCGTGAAGCTCTAAAAGAAGAACTATAAAAAGGTTGTTTACAATGTTTTCTCAAAATACAAGCATCACAAAGTGTAATCTCTCTTGGAACTATCGAAAGACCTTTAATACCTTGTTTTTTTTGTCAGACCAGGCAGTAACTCTTCAAAAACAATTCATTGATATTCATTCAGGTTGGTCTTTATTATATACATGAAGGAGAGACTGTTCATTTCATCTCCCAGTGACTATTCATATTCTCTATTATTTATTTACATCAATTTTAGTTATTCACCCAATCCTGATGATTAGGTGTCAGCATTGCCCCCCCTTAATCTAAAGGGATGTTGGTGAGTCCAAGCATCGTTCTGAATCGTTCAAGCTTTTCTCTTCCAAGCGCTTTGGTGAAGATGTTTGTAATTTGCTCATTAGTGGAACAATGGTGGAGATGGATTGTTTTTGCCTCAACATGATGTCGAATTAGATGATATTTAGTATTGATGTGCTTCTTCAATCATGGAACTTTGGGGTCTTGGCCAACTTTATTGCCGAGGTATTTTCAATCATGAGTGGAGTCAATTGTACTTGTTTTACCTACAAATATTCAAGAATTTTCCTAAGCCACACAATTTCTTTTGTTGCCTCAGTTGCTGCCACATATTCTGCTTCTGTTGTGGAATCTGCTAGAACTGATTGTTTGCGTGATCTCCAGGAGACAGCTCTTGATCCAAGACTCATAGCATAACCTGAAGTAGATACCCTAGTTTCTTTGTCTCCATCGAAGTCTGAATTAGAGTATCCAATCAAGCTAAAGCCGTCCAACTGTGTATACTTGATTCCAAAGTCTTGAGTTCCCTTCAAGCACCTTAGAACTCTTTTTGCAGCAAACCAATGTCCCTCACAAGGCTTTTGGATAAACCTGGAGAGAATTCCAATAGCAAACGAAATGTCTGGTTTGGTAGTAGTTAGGTAGTTGAGACTTCCTACAAGTTGTCTATACTTTGTTGCATCCTCAAATTATTTTCCTTCAATGGAAGTGAGCTTTAAGTTTTGTTCCATTGAAGTAGTAAGAGGATTGCATTCTTTCATGCCAAACCTATTCAACATATCTCCATTGTACTTCTTTTGAGAAAGAAATATGGACTTCGGATGTTGAGTTACTTCAGTACCAAGATAGTAATGGACATAGCCTAAATTAGTCATTTCAAAACCTTTCCTCAATTCCTTCTTTATGGATGAAATGTAGCTTTCATTGTTCCCTGTCATCAAAAGATCATCTACATATACCACAAGATATACAACTGTTTTGCCAACTTTCTTGACAAATAAAGTTGCATCATCAAGATCATAATGTTTGAAATCGAGTTTCAAAAGATGCTCAGTTAGTTTTTCATACCAGGCTCGCGGTGCTTGTTTGAGGCCATACAAGGATTTCACAACTTTGCATACTTTATGTTCATTTCCTTTCACAGCAAATCCTTTAGGCTGGGACATAAAAACATTCTCTTTTAGATCTCCATTCAAGAAAGCAGTTTTTACATCCATTTGATGGACTTTCCAACTATTCTGAGATGTAGGGAAAAGAGTGTCCGGATGGTAGCCCATTTTGCTGTGGGGGCAAAAGTATCCTCATAATCGACCCCTTCCTTCTGTGAAAAACCTTTTACCACAAGCCTGGCTTTGTGCTTGTCAAGTGAGCCATCTGCTTTATACTTGTTCTTGTAGACCCACTTGCCGCCAATTGGTTTGGTTCCTAATGGATGATCAACCAGCTTCCAAGTGCCATTCTTTATTAGGGCATCATACTCCTTTTGCTTCGCTTCTTTCCATTCATCATAAGAAGCAACTTCTTTGAAGGAAGTTGGTTTGAAATCTGTAGACAAATTCAATTCACAATCATAAGAAACATCCATATCAACAGGTGAATCAGAGTCATCTACATCACCTCCATTTTGCCAGTTTGAATTTCTAGTTCCTGTCTTTCCAATCTCATCAGGATGAACACTTTCAATTGTCTTTATCAGCCACTTTGGGGGACCTTTCTCAAATGGTCTAGGTTGCTCCAATGATTGAGTTGGGACTGAATCAAGATTGAGTCTCCCAATTCTATCAATCACATCACTTAAAGCATCATCCATTGTTGGAGTTTTATGCGGAGGAGAGAGTTCTTCAGAAGAAGATTCCACATGTTGATCTAGTATAGGAATCCCCCCTTCAAGATGTGGAATCTGATTATCAAATTCTTGAAATGATTTTTCATTTGCAAATCTATCCAAGAGATCAAGTTGCCACTCAAAAACATTGTCAGTTTTGGAAGATTCAAGAAAGATTACATCTCTAGATACAACAAACTTTTTATTGACTTCATCCTAGGGACGGTATGCTTTGGAGGTGTTTGAATACCCCAGGAAGATACACTTACGACTTCTTGCACCAAGTTTGTTTCTATATACCTTTGGTATCAAGGCATAACAAGTGGAACCGAAGACCCTGAGATGCTTTACCGAAGGAATGTACCCATACCACATTTCATATGGAGTTTTGTTTCTAACAGCATTAGATGGACATCTATTCTTTATATATACAGCACATAGAACTGCATCAGCCCAAAACATCAATTTTACGTCTTTGAAAAACATTGTGGAGCACACCATATTTAAGATTGTCCTATTCATTCTTTCAGCTACATCATTCTGTTGGGGATTATAAGGCATGGTTGTTTGATGTTTGATCCCATGTTGGCGAAGATAGTTTTCAAATTCATTCGAATTGTATTCATTTCCATTATCAGTGCGAGTAGAGCCAATATGAGATTGTGCATCATTTTCAATCCATGTATAAAGTTCTTGAATGTTTGAAAAGCATCAGATTTGTACTTCAATAAATAAATCCAACACATTCTGGTGTAGTCATCAATAAATGTCATCATATATTTATTTCTATTTGCAGAAGGAATAGGCGTTGGACCACATAAATATGAATGAATGAGTTTAAGTTTTCTATGTGCTCTTGAATGTGAATCATGAAAATACTGTTTGCTATGCTTTCCTAGAATGCAAGCATCACATTGCTTAAGTTTCCTAAGAATTGTAGGCAAACCAGCAACACCATTTTTCTTCAACAAGCGGAGGTTGTCATAGTTCAAATGTCCAAATCTAGCATGCCATAATAAACTTGATGGAAGTGTACCTTCTTCATAATGAGAATTGTATGAGAAATGTTGTGCACGAGCAGAGGTACCTTGCAGCTTGAGAAGCCTTTCTTCTTCTATTCCCCTCATGACAAGTGAGTGGTCAGATGCTTTTCTCACCTCAAGCTTGCCATCAAACATATGAATGGAGTGACCTTGCTGGTGGATGTGGACCAAGGACAATAGGTTTCTCTTTAGTTGTGGGAGATATAGAACATGATGCAGAAGAAAGTCTGGAAGACCAGGCAATTTGAGCCTGATTGTGCCAAGCCCTGATGGCTTGATTTTTGATTGGTCTACAAAGTATACTGCTCCATCAACATTGTCAATAAATTCTTCAAAAAAATCTTTTCTATGAGTCATGTGGCAAGTTGCTCCTGAATCAAGCAACCAATCATTTTTCCAAGAAGCAAGTGAAGCATTAAATAAATCTTCATTTACTCCGATATTACATTGTGCCACAACATAATGAGCGGATCCAAGTGCTTTACCTTTGTCTGTGTTATTAGCTTTACCTTTGGGTTGGTTTCTTTGCTGCTCAATTTTGTCCCAAGGTAACTTGCATGTAGAGGCATCATGTGATCCATTTCTTTTGTAGCGTATGCAGTGCAAATCTGCCTTTTCTCCTTAAGAGTGTCTGCCCCCCTGCCTCTGAAATATCTTCCTCTTCCTCTTCGACCACCTCTTCCTCTGGAAGAATCTTGAGTAAGATTCTTTTCTTTATGAGAAAGGCACACAACCTCTTCAGAAGATTCAAGGGCTGTATTCTTTCCAAAAGATTTCTCTCTTTCGGCAAATTTTTTCACAAGAGAGTTAAAGGTAATATCTTTGAGATTTCCATTTGCTTGCAATGACTCAAGATAATTGGAGTAAGTAGGATAAAGTGCCTTGAGAAAATCGATAAGAGGAATATCCAATTCAACCTTAGTGGCTTTGATATCATGCATTATAGATTTTACTTCGAATGCAAGAGAAAGAGGATCATTATTTTGCAATTCAAGAGTGAAGAGTTTAATCATGGGTTGAACAACTTCAAGTGCAGAATATGAGTCATAGAGTTCTTTCAGCTTTTGTAAGGCTTCGAAAGCAGTAGAAAATGGTGAAATATGGTGACTCACCTCTTCACTTACAGATGCTGCAATTAATGCATAGGCTTTGCTATTCTTATTTTCCCAAATGGTGAGCTCTTTATCTGAGGTAGGTTGTTCTAATTCTTTGTCTCCGTCTCCAACACACACTCCTTTCCACAACTCATTGAAAATGATGGTGTGTTTTATCATCCTGGACCACTCAGGATAGTTCTCTTTGCTAGTGAGAACTATTCCCACAATGGATATGATTGAGTGCATTGTAAATCTGAGTGCTGTAAAAATACTTCTGCTGGCAAAAATGTGCTTTTGTGGAGAAAAAAAAATCTGCTGCTAAAAAAATACTTCTGCTGATAGAAAAAATACTTCTGTTGTGCACTTCATATATTATATGCCCATTATATATCGATCACATATGGCTCAACATATAAAATATTTCAACCGATTTTATTTTTTTTTAATGATGTCTTTTCTCAATACATGCACCATGGATACCATACATATTTCTGAGCCAATGCAAAAAAAATCCAATGCACCAAATAAAAAGCATTCAGAACATGCATACACAGTCTTCAAAAATTGTTTAATGCACAATTTCTCGTTGTCCCAACATCTCCACAGGTGAGGCTCTGCCGCGCAAAGGCTCCGTACCTGCTGCTATGTCTCGCAACTGCTGCAACTCTTGCAAATCCTCCTCAAAGATTCTGTTTAGCAACTCCTCCACAAGTGCCATGAAGTCTAGCATAAAAACTACTGGGAGATAACCATTCAGAGGTTTTGCACAGAAAATTTGATGAAGAGATGGCATTGTGGCTTGACCACGTAGTCGGATATGGGGTTGAAACCAACGGTGCTGTACAAATTAGAGGCTGGAAATTTCGAAAAATGGTGCTAACAATTGAAGAAACCCTTCTCTTGCAAACCAAAGGCACATATGCTAATCCAATGCATTTGAAGCTATGGCTAAGTAAATTTGAATCAGGACTAGCATGGCTTCCCACACCTATAACCAGACGCAGGGATATACAAACTCAAGTGTGGATATCCGCGCTGGGAAATAGTTCGCGTTCCCAATGGGGTCGATTCGTTCTGAATGAGAGGTAATGGATGTATTACCAATGGGTATTGTTTGGAAGCAGCCAGATATTCAAGAACAATGTGGAGAGAGCAGCTAGATATTCAAGAATAGTGCACAAGTAATGGGGCGGAGTAATGGAGCGGTATTAACCGTGGATACCAGAGAGTATTACCTACAGTATTAACTATTAACCGTGATTTTTCGAGGGTGTAATGAACAATAGAGGCAGTGTAATATGGGGTGGAGTTCTCACAGTAAAAATTGAGAGTAAGAGCAAGAGCGAATAGGTATGGACAACGCTTAGTACAGTTACAATATACAACAACTGTCACCAGAACATAAAAACGCATATGACAGTGGTTCAAGAATGTGGGTGCATGCCTCAGGAGCATGGCAGAGTTGTGACTTCTGCAAAATAGGCAGGAAACTGACACCAGGAGTTACACAAAACTTAATTTTTGGAGTTGGCTCTAATACCCTGTTAGGTCAGGTAGTAACTCCTCAAAAACAATTCGTTGATATTCATTCAGGTTGGTCTTTATTACATACATGAGGGAGAGACTGTTCATTTCATCTCCCGGTGACTATTCATATTCTCTATTATTTATTTACATCAATTTCAGTTATTCACCCAATCCTGATGATTAGGTGTCAACATTTTTCATAATTTTGATGCTTCCATAATTGATGTGACCAAATCGAGCATGCCACACAAGCTAGGAGACAAGATATCACTTTGGTGTGCCAAAAAAGTAGTAATTTCACAAGAATTAGTAGATGAAGTACCATTTAACTATAAAAGTGTAACTTTTTCCACACCGTTCATAATAACTGCATGATCAAATCCTCTTCTTATCTCGATGATGCCATCAAATATATGAATAGCATGCCGTTGTTGCCGAATATGGATAAGATACATCGAATTTCGTTGAAAGTGTGGAATATAAAGTACATCCTGTAGAACATAATCTGCAATATTTAGTATCTTCAAATGAATAGACCTAATTCAAGATGGTTTAATTTGAGACTTGTTAGAAAAGTAAATAACACCATCGATATCATCATTGAATGTTTCAAAAAAATCTCACTTAAATGTCATATGACAAGTGGCTCCTGAATCCAAAATCCAGCTATCTCGCCATGCAGAAAATGTAGTGTTGAAAACATCATTAATATTAAAATTACAGTGAGAAACAATGTAATGCACAGACTCTGATGATTTTCCCTTATCTGGTGGTGGCCAATCTTTCTTTTCATTCAATTTTTCTCTCCTTTCACTGACTTTCTCCCAAGGGATTTTACAGTTAGTAGCAGTATGACCAATTTTACCACATCTAAAACATTTGATAGCTGGTATATCATTAAAATTTCTTTGTTGTCCGTCTCCCTGGTTATTCCCCCCTGCCCCCGCCCCTATAATTTCTCCTACCACGACCTCTACTACTTTTATCACTTCTAGAAGTTTCAACATAACAATTTTGATCCTTTTGTGCAAGGCACAAAGTTTCTACATTAGAGTTAGGTGGAGCCTCTTTCTTCCCAAAGGCTTTTTATCTCTCAACTATTTTGCTTACTATTTTATCAAATGTAATGTCTTTTAATTGCCCACTAGCTTGGAGAGATTCCAAATAGTGTGAATAGATAGGATGAAGGACTTTTATAAAAGTTGTAAGTTGTAAATCTACTTTAATTCGAGTAGATTCTCTTTCATGAAAATGGCTTTTATTTCAGAGGCACTCTTGAATCAAAGAATCATTATCCTTCATCTCTAAATTAAACAATTTTAACAATAACTAAATAATTTCAAGTTCTGAGTGTGAATCATATAATTCTTTCAACTTATTTAATTCTTCAAATGCAGTACCACAAGAAATGATATATCGTCTTACCTCTTCTGTCATCGATGCAATTATTAATGCATATGCCTTGTTTTATTTTGTCTCCAAAATTGCACACTGCTTCTCATTATCGGGCAAGTCTGGTGCAATTTCTTTTCCATCATTATCCTTCTTGCCTTGACAAACTTCGCACAAATAGTTAAAAAAAAGGGAACTTTTAAGCTTTATAAACCACTCTTGATAATTTTCCTTTTCATTAAGAACAATTACAACTATGGAAACTATTGAAGTCATAATTGTTATGCACCCAAATATTCTTCAAATCCTTTCAAATTCAAAATATATGCGATACTTCTGAAAATTTATAAATTAGTTTCTCCTCTTATTTCAAACAAAGTTGGCTTTGTGGTTTAATGGTAAGTCTCAATAATAGCCTAGGAAAGAGCTAAGTTCAAATCTTATTAGCCTCCAAATATTTTATTTTACCAATGGCCTCTTAAAAAAATATGTATTTCAAATCACTAGAAAATTGACCACTCTTCAATTAAAAATTTAATTCAAACCACCAATTTTTTTTTACTGTGATTAAACTCTGGCCCTTCAGAAATTTTACTATGATTAAACTCCTGTTTACTGTTGTAAATGAAAATACTATCCTTCAGAAATTTTACTGTGATTAAAATCTTGTTTACTATAGTAAATGCAAATACTATCTTTCATAAATTTCACTATAAGTAAACTCCCCTTTGATGTAGTAAATGAAAATAAACCCTCCCAAAATTAAAACAACAAGCGATCCTTGGATGCATTGAACTTATACTTTTAAGAAATAATCCAGCAATTATTGGTATTCGACTTGGTATTGGCAATTTTTATTGAGAACAACAAGCACTCAAAAATCCGACATGTATTCTAACTTCCAAGGATATGTTAAAAAAAATACTTTATACCACTGAATTTCTCCAATCGTCTTTTATGTCAAAAAGTTATAAAAATTATAAATTCAATAGTTTGGGTGTCCCATTGGGCTAACCTTCTGCTACATTAAACTATTCTCACAATCTTCATGCTCCGCATCTCCTTTACACCATCAACTTCAAATACATTGAGTTTAGAAAAAACTCAACTGGGCCTTTGATACCACTGTACAAGCCTAAATAAACTCCACAATGAAAGACCACAATGAAAAAACATCGTATTAATCATAAAATTACTTATTGATACATGTGCAATCTAGGTACGAGACAATTGTGTCTCGGTAACTTATTAACCGTAAAAATGGAATGTAAAACTAATTACATATTATACAATAACACTCCCAAAGGACTAGTTAACAGTTGCATCTGCCAAATTTAGCATTGAGAAGGATCAAGAAGTTATGGTGCAGCTAAGTGAAAGATTTTGGATCCATTCCTTTTACAATTCATGAAGTCACACTGACTTGCATTGAAGGAGGTTAAACATTTTAGAAAGCTATTTGAAAATGCTGATAAAATTAAATCTAGCAGCTACAAGGATAGCTAAGCTAACAGGAGGCCTTTGCATGATGGATTATATTATTTTTCACATCTGGATAGTGTTATTATTTTTGGGGCATGCACTTGGTATTGGTGGAGTTTTCATTTTTAATCAGATACAACTTCTTCAAGTTTGTTTCTCCACAGAGTCTCTATTCTTTATATATATCCAGTCAATTTACTCTTTTGCAGTAGATGACTTTATCAAGTAATTTAATTTATGATATGAAAGTGCATTGTATTGGGTTAATTATTGTGCTTTGCAACCTCTTATGTACAAATGGCTACTTTCTACCTCTAATGCTCCTGCACCCAACAAGGAAGGAGTTGGTATCGATATTTCTAAAATAAAAACTAATAATACACAACACACTCAAATTAATAGTGAATTTCCTTTGGTGGTTTTCAAAACCACTAAGGTATCCCTCCTACTAACCAGGTTTGTATGGTTTTGAAAAATTTTGTTTTGACTTTGATCATCGAGCTCCATTTCAACCATTTCAAGTGGAATATACTCATTAGGCACCAATGGTTCTGCAAATGTCAAGCAAGTAGCCAAGTCTCATGGAATAATACCCACACAAAGCACCGAGTGCATGCCAAGGGGCAAGCCAATAGGAATATAAAATGCACAATGGGTTGACTAAGGCCACGAACAACTAATCATATGTGTCTTTTAAAATACTTCAATGTGGCGCATGTGGGATAAATATCCCAGAGTTTCCAAAATAAATAAAAAAATGATTGACTCCATAACAATGTAAACTTTGAAATGTGAATTGTACCGAGTACCTCTTTTTTTGAGGTAGCAAAAAATAATCCGATTTTGAAAAGTGTTGATTCAGAATACACTTTTTTTTTAAGCATATTTTTGACACTTTAAATTTTCTTATGTATCAAGTATGAACTTTTTAAAAGAATGTTAATGACTTTATGTTGATTTTGAAAAGTGTTGATGAGACATCAACCACTTTTTTAGAGGGCTTATTTTTGACACTTTAAATTTTCTAATGTATTAAATGTGGATATTTTTTTTTTTACATTTTGGTAATTTTCAGGGGGATTTTGAAGCATCAACATTTTCTTAATGCATTATTTTTGACACTCTAAATTTTCTTATGTCCCAAGTATGCACAATTTTTTTAAAATGTTGATTATTTAACCATTTTTCAAGTTGTCTAATTCTCGAACAAGAAAATTAAAAAAATTAAACCATTGAGAAAAAAAAAAAAAACACAATTTAAAAAAAAAAAAGTAATAAAAAAAAGTAAATAAAAATATATATTAAAACATAACAAAATTAAAAAAACAAGGCAAAAAAACAAATATATAAAATAACATATGAAAAAAAAGACGAGAGAAAAAAAGAACATAGAAATGTAAAGAAAAAAACAAAATTAATTTATAAAGGATAAAAGTTTAAAAAATTATATTAAAAAAAAACAAAAAGGAAAAATACAAGAAAATATTAAAAAAATACATAATTTAAGACAAAAAAAAATCAAAAAACAGAGGTTAGAAATAAAAGAAAATTTATTAGATAGTTTAAATAAGAAAAATAAGATTAAAAAAACAATAAAAATAAATAATAAAATAATAAAGGCATTAAAAAAATAATATAAAATATTCAAATAAAAATTTAACAAAAATACATTAAAAAAATAAACATTTAAAAAATATAAAATTAAAAATTAAAATAAAATTAAAATCATGTGGTCCAATGGGCCCATGGGGTTGTAGGGTTGAGAATCGGCCCTGCCACACCCTAGGCTCGTTGGACAGTGGGGGTGGGGCGAGGGGAGGTGGGTGTATGCAACCCCCTACCCCCAACCCCTGCAGCTCAACCGACCCGGGGGTGAGGGTCAATTCCCGAAATCGGCCCTCACCCCCTGGGTTGGTTGGGTTGCGGGGATAGGGGATGGAGAGGGCTCAATTCCTTATCAGTTTTGATTACGCTCAATTGCAGGCTTGTATTTTAATGCATTTGACTTTAAAACTCCGTTTGTGCCCTTGCGTGGAGTATGAGTATGTAATTGATCTTTATTGTATTGGCTTGGTCTCCTTTCATATCATAATTACAAACTCGTTTTCTTTTCAATAAACCTTTCTACTCTTGAATGGGGGCTTTCATCCTATGGAAGGGATGATTCCTCTTTTAATGGGGAGCCATATAAAACCACAATATGGATCCTTCTCAGCTCTCGTGGGAGTAACTATTTCCATATATGGTTTGGTTAATCTGGAACGAGGGAACTTATGATCATAAGCACTGGATATGGTTGAAAAATATTAATTTGCTTGGAATCTTAAATGCACTCTTCTTCATTAGAGAAATTTTTCAGCTCTAAAATGAGCCTCAAAACAAAAATGTACAACCAAAATAAAATTTACAAGAACCAATAGGATTCAAGATGATGATGTCAACCATGGGGGATGATTCACCATTTTTGAAGTAAAAAAGTAAAAGGATAAAAAAATAAAAATAAAAATACTACTTTTTCAACTTATATTTTCAACTTATCTCCCTATGGGTTTACTCAAATTTCAAACAGGAGCACTCATTGGATGCATAATTCAATTCCTCATCTAGGGAGTACCCATGTTATGTAACAACCCTCGTTAACAATCCATGTAATAAATTTAATAAAGGGAAAATAAGACCAAGGTCATGGGACATGTATTCCAAGATGAATGTTGGGAAAAAACATAGCAATGGAGATCACTTGTGATTAATTTATGGCTATGGAAATGGAAAAGGAAAAGTGATATTAATTGGCATTTATTTATGAAGATAATGGAAAATAGGAGAAAATGAAGGTGAAAGGTCACAAAATTGCATGAGAGGAAAATTGAAGGAAAAATAGAGGGAAATGAGGAAAATAGAGGGCTCAATGATAAAAAGGCTTCTGAGGATCAGTTCATGGCTTTTGATTGGTTAGGATTTTTGTCAGTTTTAGCTTGTAGCTCTCTTATATTCTCTCTCTCTCATACTCTTGCACACTTAGAGTTTTCTTGGAGCATTCTTGTAGCACAATGGATTTGGAGAAATAAAGCAAAGGAAGAGTAGGAAAACACAAAGGGACAACGAGATCAACAACTACAATGGGCTTGCTTTGTAGGTATTGATTTGCATGTTGGATTTCCTTGCTAGTTTCAGCATGCATGGCACATGCATGTGGGTTTTTCGTTATGATCTATCATTGGAATGGAGGATTGCCTAGATTAATAGTAGTTTTTCCTAACCTTGCCATTTCTTGGATAGCCATGGTGTTGTGGGTTTACCACTTGATTGTTTTCTTATTGGTGCTCATGTTCCTTATGGTTGTGGGTTGAGTTATTAATTCATGGAGCCTTGGTTGGACGAATGCTCTAGAAGTCCTAGAATAGCTTGGGTTGAGTTACTAGTCCTTGAAGCCTTGGTTCAACAAACATTGGGGAGCCCTTGGTGGGTTGAGTTACGAGTCTTGGAGCCCTACGGTAGTTGTGGGTTGAGTTACTAGTCCTGCAACCAGGTTGGAATAAATGCTCTGGAGCCCTGGACAACTTGGGTAGAGACCGAGATGGTGATGGTTAATGATATCTGACCAGAGGTAGAGACCGAGATGGTGATGGTTAATGATATCTCACCATGAGGTGGAATCATTGGTTGAGGGTTGAGGTGGTTTGGCCTTTGGAAGCCTATTTTGGTTTTGTTTAGTTTGTTCCATGAGATCCCACATTCATGCTTGGAATATAGTGTGGGGTTCATTGGCTAAAAGAAAGATTTCATTCAACCCAATCTATGGTCCAGTCATACATGGAAGTCCCTAACTTGGCTGGTTTGCATATGTTAATAAGAGATATTTTCCTATGGTATTTCTATGAATACTTTTACTTGATATTATGTGTCTTCGATGGCTATTCTATCATGGTTTAAAATTTTTTCATTTGTGTTGGCATTATGAGACAAGTGTTGTCCTTGATGGCAAACCACACTGATGACAAATCATAGTGCAGAAGGTCAGCAGCAACGAATTGATGATCAGACTATAAGAAGAAGAGAAAGTTTATACATGCAGGTTCATTAAGCCCAAGTGGCGTATACAAGCAGGTTCACTATATACCAAGTCGCGTATACGCAGGTTATCTATATTCCAAGTAGCGTGTACAAGCAGGTTGGCTTCATCAAAAGAGCGTGTATGTGGAAATCTTATCTTTGGTCCACGGCGGTTATTCCTTGGAAGTTGTGCCTATGGTTTTGGACCTTGGTGTCTCGACAGACGTGCTGATCCCTAGTTTTGAAGTTGATGGTATTGGATCTCTATGGTTTTGGCCCTTGGTATTGAACAAGGCCTAAGGCTATATAAGGAGAAGGAAATCATTAGGCAAGTGTATCTGAAATGTCTTGAATATCTGATGAAGCATTAGATCCAGTATGCAGGGTTATGGGTTGATGATGCATTGCTTGATCTGAGCTAAGGAGAGATCTCACCGGTTGATGGAGAACTAGATCTAAGGAGAGATCGGGGTCAAATGGTTTGAAATGAACTATCTTTATGATGCTTATTCTAGATCTACATACTGACGCATGTATTGTTCTATAAGTGTTATGAGTATGACTGATGTCTAGTACAGCTGCAAGTTATGAGAAATTATTTTTAGATCTGTACGCGGGTTGTCTTTGGCAAAAGCGCGTATACATGCAGGTTTGATTCATCGAAGTAGCGTATACATTGTAAAGCTTGATATTTGAAGTTGTAGATGGATCTGATGGTTATTACAGAGTTCTGTGTCTGCTCTGTGTTCTGGTGACTGTTGTTAACAGGGTTTCAGTGATTCAGAGTTTGATGATTGTTTTAAGCTTCAATGATAGTTATGGGTCCAGTATGAAAATTGGATGAAAAGTGGCCTTACAGATTATGTGTTGTGCTTCAGTGTATCCAGTCTGAAAATTGATGAAACGTGGTACCTGGAGGAGAGAAGATTGTAGGCAAGCACCTACGTACTAGTATCTAAGCTAGTACAAAAGCTAAAGGAGATCTTTGGAGCATTGTAGCAGGTAGCAGCCTGCGTACTAGTAAATGGATCGGCTAGTACAAGAGCAAAGGGGGTTGTAGCTCCCGTACTGGTATAAGACTGCACCAGTACAAACATTGTAAAAGGATTTTCTTATTAAGAAGAAGATTGAGATGACTTGCAGCAGGTGGTTTTCACCCACATTGGGTTTCCACCTTATATCTTTGTGTTCATGTGTGTGGCTCTTGTGTGATGTTCTGTTCTGTTATTCTGCACCTGGTTACTGTTAATATGCTTAATAATGATCTGATGTATTTACAGAATATTAAAGCTAACTGAATTATAAGATCTCTGGGTATACGCTTGTTTCATTAGATACAGTCGCGTGTACACGCGGGTTCACTTAACTAAAGTAGCGTGTATGTTTCTGAGCATTGAAAAAGTTTCATTGATCTGATAATACTGATTCACCCCCCCTCTCAGTATTATTTCCAACAATTGGTATCAGAGCAGGTCCTTTGGTAGAAGCTTGATCGCTTGAAGGAGATCCGTGGAACAATGGGAAAGAAGCTTAAGAGGAAAGCTCATAAGAAGAAGAAGACATCTCAGAAGATCTATGACAGTGGGAGAGTCGATTGGGGATTAGGTATAAGAAGCTCTTCAGATTCAGAATCAGATTCAGAATCATTATCAGGTATGAATGTGTTATCCTCTGATGTTCCAGCTATATTTCCTTGTGAAAGAGACGGAAGTGATAGTGAAACTACTGAACTTGCTCTTATGGGTGAACAAGAAAGAAATGAGATAGAAGCAGAATTTAGAAGACTAAGAAGCAAAATTAGAACTCAAGAAGATATTCTGAACATAAAGGATGGAACTGCTAAGACTCAACGAGAGTTATTCAAGGAGAAATATCAAAAGTTGCAGGTTGAAGCAACATCTCTAAGAAATGAAGTCAATGACAAGAACACAACCATCAAGAAACTCAAAGATAGATCTAGCTACTATGAAAATCTTGAAGCTACAATCCTCTCACTAAAAGGAGATCTTGAAGAATCAAAGAAGCAGAATACAGATCTACTCCAAGCTATTGCAAAACAAGAAAACGAAGTCACCAGCTTAAAATCTCAACTAGAATGTGCCTTCCGAGTTCATCAAATGCAGCAGGATCTGAATGAAGAACAAGAAAAGGAGATTCTCAAACTAAGGCATCAGTTGGAAGAAGGAAGGAAAGATGGAGAAGACATGAAGAAGCAATGTCTAGAAAAGGAGGAACAACTTCAAGTTGAGGTAAATATCTTGAAAGGTAAAATAGAAGAAAAGGATAAGCTTTTACGATTTCAAGATAGTTCTAAAGTCTTGGATGATATTCTTAGTAGTCAAAGGTCTCCTGCTATCAAGACTAGACTTGGTTTTCATGAATCTGTTGAAGGTGAATCTAGTTCACAAGGTGAGGCAAGGAACTCTAAAGAGAAATCTAAAATGATCAACAAGGAGATGAAAGGTCAACCCCATCAACATTCAAGGAAAAAGACTCCTCAAAGAAAATCTTTTACTCCTCCTATGAATAATGTTGAATGTTATGTATGTCATAATCTTGGACATGTTGCAGCTAGATGTGGAAGAAGAAGGGTTCAAGACCATCATGTAGAAAGATCATCTCAATCAAGGTACTTTAATGGATATTGCTTTGCTTGCAATATGTATGGTCACAAAGCTGCTGATTGTTACAGGAGGAATATGAAACATGTAAGATGTTATACATGTAATAAACTTGGACATATAGCAAAGGAATGCAGGAACAAAGGATGGACATCACACCAAAAGGAGAAAACCTCATCACGCTTGAAGATATGGAGGAAGAAGGAAGTACAGTCAGAAAGATGTGGCACAGCACAATGTACTGAGACACAGCACAACACAGACATATCAGACTCAGGGGGAGCTGAAAGTGTAAAACTTCAGTATTTTGAATCTCATACGCAAGTTCCTTAAAGGGAAGTCGCGTATATACGCGAGTTAGACACTGCAAAGTCGCGTATATGTCAGTCTGAGGAAAAGCAGTGGGGACAGGATCAGAAAAAGGATCTGATATGATTCAGTCTGTTATTTGCTCTATTGGTTACAGTCTGCTGAGGATGTGTGGAAATGTTTTGTTACTTGTATGATGTCTAGAAGTGTTTTTGATCCTAACTTGAGGATGATGATGTTTTGATGCTTATTGCTGATATATGCATGATCAGATCTAACAGATGGCACTGGTTGAGGGGGAGCATATGCCTTTAGTAATTCATTGTTGGCATTATGGTTAATAATCCTTGGTGATGATTCTTATATGGCTAAATGATATATCTTGCTATGATGATAAACTCTCATATGACTCTTGGGGTTACATAGTTAATGATCAGATCAGATTTATGGTTGATTTCTTGATGATGCATATATGGTGCTTACATGGTGATCTTCATAAGGACAAGGAGAAGTACAAAGCTTGAATACACATCTTCCTCACTTGATGATGAGTCACTTATATACTGCTGTTGTCATATGCATAAAGATCATACAGTTATGATGCAGGCACTCTTGTGAATAAGGATTGTTGCTGTTGATGATATCAAGAAGTTTTGTCAAATGAGCTTAAGCTCAAGATACATAGTGCTGATACATGGATGACTACTCAAGGTTGCTTTGTTGGAGACATGGTGATGAGTTCTTATCTATATAATGATAGGTTGATACTTGCATGTGTTGATTGATGCAGATGTTCCCAAGTAATGATACTTGGATCATGTAGAGCTTGATGAAATGGCTATGGTGGTTTCACACATGTGAATGACTCTGAATTCTGTTCAAAGGGATGAATTGATGCAGTCATACCTTGTTAAAGGTTGATGACTTATTCTCTACAGGACATTTACAGGTTGCTGATATGGAAATTGGTATACGCGAGTTGGATAAGGACTATCTGCATATATACGCTTGTTTATGTGGATACAGACGCGTATATTGATTTTTGAAGGAAATCAGCAGGGACAGATGTTGGTTGCAGAAAGTCTGATATGGGTCTGACAGAGATCATCTGGCACAGGTTCAGGGGGAGCAGATAATCTTCCAATGATGCATTGTTGGCATTATCTTAAAGCCTTTGGTTCTGGTTCACATTTGTTGTTGATTTCAGGTGAAACAAAGTCAGAGGGAGAACAAAAGGATCTCTTGGTTGCTGATCTGAATGGTGATTGACAAGATGCTGGCGATTATTGGTGACTTTCATAAGTCTTGGTCTAGTTCTTTCGTTTCTATGTCATATATCTCTTTTGTGGTATCTCTTTCATGGTGTCAAGGTCATGTAACGGCCTATTTTGGTTTCCCCACTATGCCTGGGATGATTGATGCAATATGATTGGTTGTCATATGTAAACTTTTGATGTATCCCCACTTGGTTGGGTGGATGAGTCAATGTTTGTATATCCTCACTTAGTTGAGAGATGGATGTATGTATGAGTCTTTGGTGATAGGAAGGTCTTTTATGTTGTATAGAGTCATGTTCTTCTTGAAGAACATCCTTTGTAGATCTTACCTACAGTCAGGAAGAACATGAACAGCACACTTCAGCGGTACAAAGATTCAGCATGTACTCAGAGGGAGCATGGACAGATTGGTACACCTTGGCATATACAAAGGGGGAGATTATTCAGAGATTTCAGCAGGTACTTAGGGGGAGTATGGACAGTGGAATGATTCAGCAAAGGAAGAGAATATCTTGGTCCACCCTTTGCCCTTGATGTCAAAGGGGGAGAGTGATTTGGTGTTGTTGCCATCAAGTCCAAAGGGGGAGATTGTTGGCATTATGATGCATGTGTTGTACTTGATGGCAACCCTCTCATAGAAGAATATCTCACTTATGTATAACTGGATGAATCTTCAGAAGAGATATCAGATGTGACTGATGGAGGACAGCTCAAAGGAATCAGATGATAGTTATAAGTGTGACAAGTTAGCTTTGCCATCAAGTCCAAAGGGGGAGATTGTTGGCATTATGAGACAAGTGTTGTCCTTGATGGCAAACCACACTGATGACAAATCATAGTGCAGAAGGTCAGCAGCAACGAATTGATGATCAGACTATAAGAAGAAGAGAAAGTTTATACACGCAGGTTCATTAAGCCCAAGTGGCGTATACAAGCAGGTTCACTATATACCAAGTCGCGTATACGCAGGTTATCTATATTCCAAGTAGCGTGTACAAGCAGGTTGGCTTCATCAAAAGAGCGTGTATGTGGAAATCTTATCTTTGGTCCACGGCGGTTATTCCTTGGAAGTTGTGCCTATGGTTTTGGACCTTGGTGTCTCGACGGACGTGCTGATCCCTAGTTTTGAAGTTGATGGTATTGGATCTCTATGGTTTTGGCCCTTGGTATTGAACAAGGCCTAAGGCTATATAAGGAGAAGGAAATCATTAGGCAAGTGTATCTGAAATGTCTTGAATATCTGATGAAGCATTAGATCCAGTATGCAGGGTTATGGGTTGATGATGCATTGCTTGATCTGAGCTAAGGAGGGATCTCACCGGTTGATGGAGAACTAGATCTAAGGAGAGATCGGGGTCAAATGGTTTGAAATGAACTATCTTTATGATGCTTATTCTAGATCTACATACTGACGCATGTATTGTTCTATAAGTGTTATGAGTATGACTGATGTCTAGTACAGCTGCAAGTTATGAGAAATTATTTTTAGATCTGTACGCGGGTTGTCTTTGGCAAAAGCGCGTATACATGCGGGTTTGATTCATCGAAGTAGCGTATACATTGTAAAGCTTGATATTTGAAGTTGCAGATGGATCTGATGGTTATTACAGAGTTCTGTGTCTGCTCTGTGTTCTGGTGACTATTGTTAACAGGGTTTCAGTGATTCAGAGTTTGATGATTGTTTTAAGCTTCAATGATAGTTATGGGTCCAGTATGAAAATTGGATGAAAAGTGGCCTTACAGATTATGTGTTGTGCTTCAGTGTATCCAGTCTGAAAATTGATGAAACGTGGTACCTGGAGGAGAGAAGATTGTAGGCAAGCACCTACGTACTAGTATCTAAGCTAGTACAAAAGCTAAAGGAGATCTTTGGAGCATTGTAGCAGGTAGCAGCCTGCGTACTAGTAAATGGATCGGCTAGTACAAGAGCAAAGGGGGTTGTAGCTCCCGTACTGGTATAAGACTGCACCAGTACAAACATTGTAAAAGGATTTTCTTATTAAGAAGAAGATTGAGATGACTTGCAGCAGGTGGTTTTCACCCACATTGGGTTTCCACCTTATATCTTTGTGTTCATGTGTGTGGCTCTTGTGTGATGTTCTGTTCTGTTATTCTGCACCTGGTTACTGTTAATATGCTTAATAATGATCTGATGTATTTACAGAATATTAAAGCTAACTGAATTATAAGATCTCTGGGTATACGCTTGTTTCATTAGATACAGTCGCGTGTACACGCGGGTTCACTTAACTAAAGTAGCGTGTATATTTCTGAGCATTGAAAAAGTTTCATTGATCTGATAATACTGATTCACCCCCCCCTCTCAGTATTATTTCCAACAATTTGTTGGTTATATGTTGATCATATGATGGCTATTTTTATGGCTCTTGATATATTTTGATTAGTTGATGAATGGTTAGTGAATTCATGAGCTAACAAATGTTATTACAACTATTATGAGAGGGCATTAAACCTTCTTGATGATTCTCAAACAAGTATCAGATCCCTATGTTCATATATGAATTCATGACCTGTAGATTACATGTTCTCAATGTGTTGGCGAAATGAATTCCATGTTTAAGATTGGTTAGGTCAATTATTTGATAAATATTTGAATTAACATCTTTGTCCTTGGGTCGTTCATCATTTTGTAAAGTTCTGTCAAGTTTTGGGCAGAGGTCTAGATCCTAGCCCTTAAAAAGTGGCTCACGTCTCGGCGCCGCTTGCACAGAACTAGGTAATTTAGACTACAGTTGCTATGAGGAAGGGTCATGAGAGCGACTCGAGGCTTACAATCATTGGATTTCCTTATTATGTAAATGCTTGAGGGTCCAAGTTAGTGAAAAAACAAGTTTACTCAGGGTTTTGGATCTCGGAGTGGTTGTTTGGCTTCGAGAGGTCCTGTAGCTCTTGAGGAAGGTCAGTAAGGTTATAGTTTGTCAATTCCACTTCCTTAGTTGTACCTAGGAGGTTGATTCATATCATAGTAACTCTTTGTCACATATTTACCCCGGTGGATCAGTGAATCTCGGTAAATGTGGGAGGAGGGTGTTACATGTTGTATACTTTCTATGGACCTTGTTACATGAAAAATGAGAAATACATGAAAAATGTGATTGCATTAATGATTTTTCATGTATTTCTAAATTTTCGTGTAGCAAGGTCCATTGAAAGTATGCAACATGGTTACTCTGTGGATAATGAATTAAATTGTGCATCCAATGAGTTCTCCCTTTCAAAATTTGAGTAAAACCATAGGGAGATAAGTAGAAAATATGAGTTGAAAAAGCAATTTTTTATTTTTGTCCTCTAAAATTTGATGATGTAATCTAATCTTATTTTATTATTTCTACTATTATTTGATAATATTCCTTAAGAGGACCATTTTAGACCTCAAAATTTCTCTAATGTGTTTGTGTATTTCCAAACACCCCTAATTTTTTCTTGAAGTGATAGGTTGGCACTCTCATTGGGACATTCATACATGAAGGTATTCACTCTAAAATAAAGGACTTGATAATGTAGGGCATTGTAATTCCAAGCCTTAAGACATTGGTTTTTTTCATGATGAAGGGGATTATAACACCTCTTATCTTTATTTTTCCTTCTTCATTGGTACACATAGGTTTTATTAGATTATGATAATCTTGTATTTTCTCTTGCAAATACGACATTTGAAGGCACTCAAATAGATACAAAAATTTTAGGAATTGATTGATGGTATAAGACTACTAGTTATGTTGTAGAGCATACAATAAGATTCTATAATCAAGCAAATTGTGATGGGTATGCTCCAATAGCTCAAATGCGTAATAAATATGATGTTGCATTCAACTTTATCTATGATGATTTGTCAACTTTCATTCATGAAGAAGGATTTTCTGAGGGAATGACAGATCCATATGGTATTATTTCCCAGGTTTTTAATGCAGCTAGGAACATTGGCATTCCTTTCAATAGTGAAAATGTTTTTCTTTGTTTAAATAGTCAAGGATATGTTGTTGCTACTACAAAACCCTCCAAAATTTTGGTGTACATCCAAATTTTGGAGCCTACTTTAACTTTGCATGCTGTCATTGCAAGTATTAAGAGTCATTTCATGTCTTTTCTCTAAGTGTTCTAGTTATGTTTGGAAGAAAATTGAAGTGTTGTCTTTTGGCATGGCAAGCGTTACATATGTATTAGCCCTGGTCAAAAATCCATGTAATAAAATGAATAAAGGAAAAATAATAACCATAGTCATGGGACACGTATTCCAAGCTAAATGTTGGGCAAAAACATAGTGATGGGGATCACTTGTGATTAATTAATGGGTATGGAAATTGGCAAAGGAAATGGAAAAGGCTTTGGAAAGGCAAGGTAGCATTAATTGGAATTTTATTCCAAAGGAGATCTGCATAGACACAAACACACAAAGGATCAAAGCATCTATCATATAGAAACAAAGATAAATGAAACTGTTAACTCAGCATACATCATAAATTGAATCAATAACCAATAAAAAAATATGTGATTAATAAAGGAATCTCACAAAAAATATCATAATAGACATGATTAGGAAAGATAAATTTATTTTTATTGAATAAAAAGGAGAAAAAACTTACAACCTCGTGTCCTTGATGTTACAAACCTCTTCCCATGATCTCCAACCTTCTCCTTGGATGAAAAGCCTTCTAGTCCTATTTCCACAGCATAAGCTTACCTTCAGTGGTCCTCTCCAACCCTCTAGCCTATGTTTTATTTATAGGCCAAGAGAAGGAGGTTTGGAATCCTCTTCCTAAGGAATGAGATCCACAAATGATGAGATAGGGGATCCACAAAGAGATGGAAGTAGCTCCATGATGAGAGGAATCAACCTTGAATAAGCATCAAATTCAAGCTATTAGTTGGGAAATATTCAACTAACAAAGCTTCTATACTTTACTTTTTTTTCTCGCATTGAGTCATCTGCGCAGGCCATAATGTAATATAGAGTGCACTTTTGCATTGAATCTAATAGTCACTTCTATGTATGCACAAAATCGGGCTAGGGAACTGTGTAGGCAATCGAAAGTAGGTTTTTGGGCCTTATAATCCAGAAATTTCATTCTCTTTGGGATTGTTTAGGTTCTAGCCTTGCATGGGGGATGCTTTGGAACAATTTGATGGATACTGAAATATCCAAAATGATGGTCATTTGCCTAATGCAACAAAATGATGTGTAACAGATTTCCCCCTAAAGTGCAAAGCTAGAAAGGATGTTTGAGGATTGAAGGGCTTTATCATGCCAATGTTCAGGTTAGATACCATAGTTGGAGTACCTAAAATAATCAATCAAATGTTGCAATGCAAAATATAATCATCACTAAGGTAGGAATTCCCATACTCAGAGCATATATATCTCAAACAACCAGTACGGAAATATGCCTAAAGATCCATGTTAATAGAAGACACGGTATGGATGCAACCATCAATGTATATGTTTACAATCATGAATATTTAATAACTCCCGCAGCTTGGATTGATGAAAATATATCCAGAATCTTGATATCCATCTCTTGATCCGTAGTATGAATATAACCATGTGAGTGAATGTTTTGAAGTTGAACATGGTAGAATCCACTTGATTACTGGTCAATGGTGTGAACCGTTAACAAGTGTGAGATAAACCACCAATAATGGCAATGGTTCTCAAGGTACTTCTAGTACAATCTATGAAGTGTGAAAAGATGTCTTGAAGTCGAACACTCATAAAATCATTCAATCCAAGGCTAATGATGAGAACATGTTGTCGAAGGTGAGAAACATGCCATTAAAACATGTATGCTTCAAGGTATTGAAGAAGGGTTCTAGATCAACTTCCTAAATAGTGAACTGAAGTCGATAGGAAGTGACCTATTGCAGGAGGGCCTATGACACGAAACGAATGTCAAGTTTTGATGAACAACAACTTGGAGTAATCTAGGACTGACTCAGGGATGACCGACATCATTTAAGGTTACAATTTGCAAGGTAATTTTGACCGAGGTTGGACTTCTCTTGAACATATCAATGACATGAAATTTTGACTTGACAACATTTGGCTAAAAAATAGGACTAGAAACTAGTTTGAATACTTTCAATGAGGTATGGTCAACTGAGAGACAACTGGATTTCCCATCCTGGATACAAAAGTGACAGAGTGTCATGTTCAAGAGAGACCTACTACCTTTTACAAATAAACAAATGTTCTTTCCCAATTTCCCCTCACCATTACTAGAAAGTACCTCTTTATTTTTTTCAAGCTTGAGGACATTAACATATGCTTGTCCTTTAAGCTCATCCTTCAGATGAGTCCTTCAGAGTATTTTTAACGAACACTAAGAAGGAGTTGTTCGATTTCTTCATGCTCGACGAATCCTTCACTATTTAAGTTTTACGAGAATAGTGAAGGGGTAACTCAATGCCGTTTTCATGTATAAAGAGATTGAAAAGACACAAAAGGAAAAATCATTCAGTTCTTTCAATGTAAAATTTTAACGAGCTCTGAGAAAGTAAAGCTTGGTGTTTTCCATTTTTGGGGAGTCAGGAGAAAAACATAAGTAAATTCCACAGTGTCTTTTTCATAAATTTATTCTCTCAAGCCCAAAAAAGGGTAAAATAATGCAGGAGAGAACTGTATTGACAATAATTAGTCAACGTATACCTTTTTTGTAAATAGTCTAGTTCAGTCCATAAAAGGGGTAAACTTATATTGAATAGACAACATTTCATTTATTTTTATGAGTTTGAATAGTCAAGTACTCAGCGATATTCTCATGTTTAAGGAGGCTGAAAAGGGCTTAAAGAGAACTCTAGTGCTTCTCTTTGTAGTACGTTTTAATGAGTCTAAAAAGGTGATTAAAATGTACTCATCACCGACTTTCAATTTAATTAACGAGCAGGAAAATACGGAAAGAACTCGATATTTTCATGTGTTTTACGAGCATGAAAAGATAGTAAAAGAAGCTCAGGATTTTCATGATTTTAACGAGTCTTGAAAATAATAACCGAAATGAACTCGAGATAGGTTTCATTTTTATACAAGCTTGAAACAGAGAAAAATTATGCTTGAGAGTGGTTTGAGTTTTACACAAGTTTGAAACAGAGAGGAAATTGTGCTTTAGAGTGGTTTCATTTTTACACAATCTTGAAATAGGGAGGAAACTATGCTTGAGAGTGGTTTCATTTTTACACAAGCTTACAACAGAGAAAAAATATGCTTGAGATAAGTTTTAATGCCCCCAAAGCATAAACTGCAGATGAACATTCCCCCCAAGCTTTGTTTGATCCACCTAAGTAGACTACTAGTTACTAATAGGAGGATGAAATGAAGGTTTATTCACAAGATGAGATGAAAGACTCAACTCAATTAGGGGAGGATTTGTTTCATTTTTTAACGAGCTCAACACAGGAAACGAATTATGCTCATAGAACCTTGTTTCATTTTTTAACGAGCTTGACACAAGAAAAGGAACTATTCTCATGGAACCCTGTTTCATTTTTTAATGAGCCTTACACAAGAAAAGGAACTATGCTCATGAATTTTATAAATGGGTTTCATTTTTATGCAAGCTTGAAATGAGAATATTTATGCTCAGACTTTGTTTCATATTTTGACGAGGCTGACGTAGTAAATAACTATCCTCACAAGAGCTTGTTTTAGTTTTTAATGAGGTTGACACAATAAAAGAACCATCCTCATAAAAACTTGTTCATTTTTTAATATGAGCTTAACATAAGAAAATGAACTCTGATCAAGGGTTGTTTCATGTTTATGCAAGATTGAAACAAAAATAACTATGCTCGTAAGACCCTGTTTCATTTTTTAACAAGGTTGACACAGTAAAAGAACCACCCTCCTACTTGTCCTCGATCATGGCTTCCATTTGGAAGAAACACATGCCAAGGGATACTTCCCGAACATGGCTTCCAAGAGCTCTTTATCAGAAGGAATAATAGATCTCTAGAAAGAGAACATGTGAAGAGAGTCAAGAGGGATAATGAAATCTATTTCAAATTCCCCTATAGGCTTCCCTATGTCAATTAATAGATCTAAGTAATAAAAGTCAGAAAAATAGTGAGAGGTTTTCTTACATCTGTAACTGAAAACATGGGTCTCGTTGCCACATAATTAACTCGTGGTGGGGTAAATACCACATGGATATAAGGAAAATTAAGGGATGTCATATGGATGGTAGTAAAATCAAGACCAATGAACGAAAGTTGGTCAATTGTCACAATGTTTCCATTTTGAGAAGAATAAACACTCGAAAATGTGTGGACACAAAGGCTTTCATGACACTTGCCCAAGGTGAATATTGAAATCAGAGGGGCCTTAGAATACCATAAGATCAATATAGACAGTCCTTCCTTCCAAAGTAATAGGTATCTTAGGAAGGATCCCTAAAGGTTCGCTGATGGTTATGTTAAAAGCCAAAAGTTTCTATGTAACAGGCACAAGTTGAGGGGAACCTAAAGCTTGCCAAGTGGATGGGGATAAATAATGACATAAGTTCCTTCATCTACATTGGTGCGTCGTACATTCTTACCATATGCTTTCACAAGGTCCCGTCAGTCTACTCCAATCAAAGAAAATAGCCTCATAACTTGGAGGGGGATCAATGGAAATAGGTGAAATACCTCCACGTGTAGAAGAATCTAAAGTAACAAGAAGATCATTAGTGGTATTAAGTTCACTGTGTAAAGGGAGAGTGGGATCGACTGAATATGGAATTGATTCAACCACTTGATCAACCAATGGCTCATCAGTCTGAGTGATATGTGTTTCACTCTCCAATGGAAAAGTGGGATTGACTATACTTGGAATTAGATCAATCACTTTGATAACTAATGGTAAGTTGAGAGATAATTTATGGAAACTAGTTGCAAGTTGTTGCTGTGAAACAGTAAGTTTTTCCAAAAATTTTGAGGCTTCGTCTGTATGAGGGAAAACGTGACTATGATGAATCCCTTTGCATAACCTACAAGGAATCCTAACTTTACCCTTTTTCCTAAGAACCTCATAATCATTGGTCAATGGACCAGTAGTAAGTTGATAATAATTTTGTAACCATACTTCCAAGACCTTAGGAATACCAGGACAATTGATAAGGAAGTGGCCACCCTTACAAAGCTTGCAAGGATATATGGGCTTGTGATGCATGTTGGACTTTTCCTCAACATTACCAATAGTTACAACCATGGTTGGTTGGTTGAATTATTTCTTATCTTGCTTCTTCTTCTTCATCCCTTTTTTCTTCTTCTTAGTCACTTGGTTACTAGCATCAAGGCTTTTACCAAGCAAAGAAGAAGAAAGAGAGGAGGACATGTTGGGTGAATAAGGTAAAGGGTCAACATGAGGTTGGCGATGTTGATATGGTGAACTTGGTTGAGGTGAAAAACTTGGTTGAGGTGGAATATTTTGGGTATTTGGGATTAAATAAGTTGAAAACAATCACACCAATAAACCTATCGTGAATCTAGGAAGTGACAATGTAGTCATATAAGGAGGACCAACATTTGCAAAGTCAAGAAAAGGACTAGGATTCTCATTGAAAGTAGTTTCTTTATTAGTAACTTATGAAATTGTTTCCATTAGATCGAACTTAGATAAATTTATTACCAATATTAACAATTCAAAATCACAATCCACACCTAAGGCCTATAAAATGTAAAAACAAGCAAATAACATGAGCTGGAAAATATAAGGAATCAAACCATGCAAACAAAATTTTCACAACGAAATCACTAATTGGTGATGAAACACAATGTCATAGAGATCAATGTGAAAATTGGTTAAAGATAGAGTGGGTGGAACCAGTTACACTGACAACCTACTAAATGTACACAATTTGGTGCAAGTAATCTTCACTTATGCCATCTTGAGTGAATAATACCCTCCAAAAAGGTCTAAGTTAGTCTATTCAATGTTTGTTCCTTCTAAAACAAAGACTTACCCTCTGCCGTCACCTTGGGTAATGGCCCTAAGATTATGGTCTCTAAGTTTGCCACTTAAAACAATTTAACCTTGGGGAATAGTCACAGATCAACCATACATGTAAGTGCAGAGTAACAAATATCAATCCCCTTGAAATTTCCTCAACATGGTTAATCTAAGGTTTACTTCCAAGTGACTCCTAAGTAACTTTCGACACCATTTTTAATACATGTACATCTCTCTACCATAACCAATGAAGTGGGGTTGATCACTCCGCTTAGTCTGACATGATCTCGTTCTTAACTCTTTGTAAGGGGAGCTTCCCAGAGCCAAACTGCAGTAAATGGATTTACTCCCTATCGCAAGATTCTAATGTTTTTTCACAGATATGGAAAGTTAACTGACTTCCCTATACCAAAGCCCTACAACCTGATCTAATGTAGGTGGAAAAGAACCCTAAAATAATAAAAAATTCTAAATGTATTTTATTAGCGTTGTTTTTTAAAGTTGTTACTTACTCAAAGGGTAAATGGACGTGAAACTGATGGTGTTATGACCTAACTCAAAAATTTAATGCAATCAAACATGGCGTTGTAATTTTTTCATTTCAATGAACTGTAACTAAAATAAGGGAATAGGTTTCATTAACTTTTCAAAAATACAAGAATCAATGAATCATTTTCAAGATACAAATCAAAGAGAATGAAAAATACACGTTTATTGGCTCTTTTTCGAGAAATTCAACATAAATTCCTCAAAATATGAGTTACAAGAAGAAACATTTTGATCATAACAACTTATTACATACCCAAAAACAAACAATGAATTCTTCCTTCAACAAACACACGCCATAATTTCAATTTGATGTAATGAGTTATAAATCAATGTAAGTAGAAGATTGTATTGTCTTATAGAAAGAAATAATCAGCGTTCACTTTGTCAAAACAACAAACTCCTAATCACAAGTGCTGCCTTGAAAACCCCTAAATTTTCAAAATACTAATGATTCTTTTTAATTATGAAAACAAAGTACTTAATCACATCTTTTGACATAAAAAAGGAAAAACTCAAACTATGTGAGTGATCAAGGAATCTCACAAACAATATAAAAATAGAGATGATTAGGAAATAACATTTACTTTTTATTGAATAAAAAGGAGAACAAACTTACAACCTTATTGCCTTGATGTTACAAACCTCTTCTCATGATCTCCAACCTTCTCCTTGGATGAAAATCCTTCTAGCCCTATTTTTGTAGCATAAGCCTACCTTCAGTGGTCCTCTCCAATCCTCTAGCCTGTGTTTGATAGGGCAAGAGGAGGAGGTTTGGGATCCTCTTCCTAAGGAATGAGATACACAAATGGTGGGATAGGGGATCCACAAAGAGAGGGAAGTAGCTCCATGATGAGAGGGATCACGGTTGAGTAAGCATCAACTTGAAGTTGTTAGTTGGGAAATATTTGACTAACACAGCTTCTAGACTTTACTTTTTATTTTTTACTTGAAATGAGTCATGTGCGTAGACCATAGTGTAAGACATAGCACATTTTTGCACTAACTCTAATGGTCACTTCTGCGTATGCACAAAAACTGGCTAGGGAACTGCGCACGAAAGCAAAAATGGGTTTTTGGGCCTTGTAATCCAGAAATTTCATTCTCTCTGGGATTGTTATGGTTGTAGCCTTGCAGGGGGATGATTTGGAACACTTTGATGGACAACGAAAGATCCAGGATGATGGTCATTTCCCTAATGTCAAAAAATGATGTGTAACACCAAGTAGCATTGAAATACGTTTTCAAGTGTAGAAAATTTGGAAGGAGGCAATACTCAATTTGCAAAAAAATCTTGACATGGAAGAAATAATTATTTGAAGGATTGGTTGGCAACAAAGAATCAACTATCTTAAAAAGAAATTTGCTAAAGGACCTAAATCACCAGCTATGGAAGTAGTGCTTTCTTGAAGTCATTCAACGTTGTCCTCCACTACAACTCCTGACAGTGGGTGAACTGAGGAAGAAATTCTTCATTGTGATGATGATATGGGAAAGGAAGGAAGCACCTTTCACATTCCATTAAACGACACCTCAAATATTAAGCAAGAAATATAGAAGTTTTTTGGTCAAACAAAGAAATACCCAAAGTTATGAAGCAACATCTAAGCGTAATGGAAACTATATACAATACAATCATGACCATGTAGTTATTGACAAATTATTGGGAATCTAACCATGAGAATGAAAACTAAATTTGTGAATAAGAACCCATCATGAGCCTAAGGGAGTAGTAGAGATGAAACTTAGTTCCAAATGGTTTTTCATGGTCATATTTACAAGCACCAAAGATAAGGACAAACTTTTTGAAAATGGATTCTACTTCTTCAATTCAATTAGTCTATCCCTACATTACTAGGTGGAATGCTACAACCTAGAACATGAAGACTTCACATAAACCCAATCTAAATCTACATGTACTCACTACCATAGGAATATTGGAATTTCACTTTAAGGGTTGGCTAAAGTGGTCATGAACTAGACATGAAACCTTTTATCTCCCCCCCCCCCCACGACCAAATTTGTAGGGGTCACAAGTTCAACGCTCTCGATTCCCTTAATGTTAGGCTCCATAATCAATGATGATGGTTTACCTGACTTACATCCCTAAATCGAGGGGAAGTACTTGAAGGGTATTCTACAAGGGTTTCCTTGTGGGGGGGGGGGGGGATACTAGGATGAGGAAAACCATGCGAAAAATAGGAAATACACTTGAAACCTTTATCAAAACATCAAAGGTCATTAAAATATGAAGATACACTTCATATGCCAAGATTTGCATTTACATGAAAATTTTGTTTGTTCTTTTGCAATAATCTACATCATTTATGATGAATAAGAGTGGATCCAAACATTTAAATACAAACACATCTTTGTCCACTACAACAAATGCCATGAGGATAGGCACATGTTCTATGTATATTTGGAAAATGAATCCAATCTCAAAGAACAAGAGTCAGAGAAGACAAATATAAAAGGTTTTCAAAAGATTTAGGGTAAAAGAAAAACAAACAAACAACCAAAGTCCAACTCCAGCATTGTTGATAAATTTAGTAAGAATGCCTTCAAAGCAATATCAATAGATATAAGCCCAAGCAAAGAAGCCTACAATATATTAGAAAATGAATAAAATAGAGGATAAAATAAAGAACATTGTACATATAGATCCAAACCTCTTAATGCCTGATGTAGAGGATCTTAATTTTAAAAAAGACAAAAATATGAGGAAGATTAGGTCACATCCATGAAAAGCTAGTAAGGTGAGGAGTTGATCCCATAAGTCCATATAGTCTTGAGAAAGGTAGAAGAGACCTTATAATATCAATTGGAGGATATAGAAATGAACGAAATGACACCTCTCTTACTACAAGAGCATTACAAGCAAGAGTTCTCGAATGGCCTTTAACCAAATACAATAACTCAATTGTACATAGAATCCTGTAAGAAAAGTTGGGGTGGGGGAGGAGGCACCTCAAGCTCTAATAAATCCATCACATGTGCTAGGTTTCAAACTTGTCACCAGGGGAATCAAGTAAAATGGGGACCAAAAATGGGAAACTAAGAACATAATTTAATTATAAGAAGTTGCAAGAAATGGGATCCCTATGGAGAAATTCAAGACAAACTAAGGAAACCTTAAATAAGTATATAATCCACACACACACCCCACCCCCCAAGTTAAATATGCAATTTATATCATGGGATTTAAGATGGATTATCACCAAAGGAAATCATCACCTCTTAAAAGCGAAAATAATGAAGGAGAAATAAGAGATTATGAATTTAGTAGAAACAAAGTGCAATTCTTAGTGCATGGAAAGGATAACCAATATATGATATCCAAGCTATGGAACAATAGTAAAAAATGCTAATGACATGGTAGGGGGAATTTCCTGGTAATGACATGGTAGGAAATATTTCTAGCAGGAATAAAATGCTAATGACGCGGTAGGAAATTTTTATGTAAATTTTTCTTTTAGGGGTGATACCAACAAACCTCCACTAAGGGGGCTAAAAGGGTGTTTCTTTCCCCCCCTAGACCCCCCTGGAAGCAGTAGTGGGGGGCAAGTCCCCCCCATGCTACCCCGTCAGGGACTGAGATCCAAACGTAGCTGAAAGGAGACATCTGAATCATGAAGATAGTCAGGATCCACACCCAACAACTTTGAGAGTAAATCAAGACGAAGACAAATTTACCAGTCTAGGAGATGACCTTTGTGAATAAATTAGTAGAGATCAAAGAAATGGACGTAGGTGGAGGTACCTCTAGTATCATGTATAGTTGTTTTCAAGTGTGATTGGCCTAAAATAGTATCAAAAACTTCAATTGGGGGAATATTACACAACACCTCATCCTTGAAGGACTTGATTCCATAGGGTAAGAAACACTATTAACTGACATGAATATTTCGATCTTGATAGAGCCATTTGATCGTGTATGGTTGTAGGTGTGGTGTTGTTGGCAGGTCTAACTACTTGATGGCCTCTGCTAAGATAAGGTTCTTCTGGATTTCACTATTGATAATGAGGTGTAGTGGAGAAACTTTCACTCAAATTTGTGAGTGAAAAAGGCACTCACCTTCCTTTGGTTCTTCGAGTTCACTTAGATAGACCTTGTTGGTAGCGTCAATGGAAATGGGTTTAGAAGCTATACCTAACTTTGAGGTATTCAACTCAGGGACCAATGGCTGCTTTGAGTGACATTCATCAATGTTATGTCAAGGAATCTTATGGATCTCACACCACTTTCCCATGTCTTTTGTTTTCTTCCCATTAGACTTCATCGTTTACAACTCATATGAGTTGTCCTAACTGGTCCATTGTGGCTCTATCCTTTACTATTTCTATGCGTTTGGGTTTCCTTTTCCCTACTATTGTGAGAAATTCATAGATCCAAACTCTCACTTATTTTACTTAATTTTTTTGCTCGATTTCGGCAAGATATCGATACATCACACCTTGTGAGGAGATGTCAATAAACTCCATTTTTTTCTAGATGTATATGTGCAGAACACCCTAGTACTTGAGCACTAGATGTCACTGGGAGTATTTGATACTTATATTTGTATGCAATCTATGGAATATATTTGTGAACTCTAGCACTATTTTTTCCCTCTCCTACAATAGTGTGGTTCATCTCATGTACTGGTCATTGTAAATTCCAACAAAGTAATATTGTTCCTTAATAGCATCCTTGACAAAGCCCCAAGTGGATATCACCAAAAACAATGTGGATTATTTTGTGGCCTTTTTATCATAGTAAGTATCCCATTAATCCTTGACATGGGGGACAACATTAAGCAGTGGAAAGGTAATATTTTCTTTATAAAAAATGTGTGGACCCTTCTATTCGATTTAACCATTTTTTTAGAGAGTATACATCTATATGGCCTTTAAAAATAGGAATATAAAAAATAACTTGTAGCTTGAATGGGTTAGTGCCTCCAAAGTAGCCACTTGATGAAGATGTATTAGATGTTGGCATATGTTGAAGGATTTGGGAAAATTTATCCATCATCTTGTTCCTTTCTCGTGTGAGGGCTTCCTCGAGCAACAATTTAATAGTATCTCTTGCTCCATCGTCTTTCCTTTCCACTACTATGGGAGGTTGTGAAGGTTGGGAGGGTAGTATTATAAAGGATTAAGTTGTTTGAGTCCCAACTCCTTATACTTTGACCTTATTGGGGACATGCATAGAAAAATAGATAAAGAGCATACCACTATAATACTAGGATGAGGAAAACCATGAGAAAAATAGGAAATACACTTGAAACCTTTATCAAAACATCAAAGGTCATTAAAATATGAAGATACACTTCATATGCCAAGATTTGCATTTACATGAAAATTTTGTGTGTTCTTTTGCAATAATCTACATCATCTATGATGACTAAGAGTGGATCCAAACATTTAAATACAAACACATCCTTGTCCACTACAAGAAATTCCATGAGGATAGGCACATGGTCTATGTCTATTTGGAAAATGAATCCAATCTCAAATAACAAGAGTCAGATAAGACAAATATAAAAGGTTTTCAAAAGATTTAGGGTAAAAGAAAAATAAACAAACAACCAAAGTCCAACTCCAACATTGTTGATCAATATAGTAACAATGCCTTCAAAGCACTATCAATAGATATAAGCCTAAGAAAAGAAACCTACAATATATTAGCGAATGAATAAAATAAAGGATAAAGTAAAGAACAGTGTACATATAGATCGAAGCATCTTAATGCCTGATGTAGAGGATTTTAATTTTAAAAAAGACAAAAATATGAGGAAGATCAGGTCACATCCATGAAAACCTAGTAAGGTGAGGAGTTGATCCCATAAGTCCATCTAGTCTTGGGAAAGGTAGAAGAGACCTTATAATATCAATTTGAGGATATAGAAATGAATGAAATGACATCTCTCTTACTACAAGAGAATTATGAACAAGAGTTCTCGAATGGTCTTTAAACAAATACAATAACTCAATTGCACATAGAATCCTGTAAGAAAGGTTGGGGTGGGGGAGGGAGGCACCTCAAGCTCTAATAAATCCCTCACATGGGCTAGGTTTCAAACTTGTCACCTTGAGAATCAAGTAAAAAGGGGACCAAAAATGGGAAACTAAGAACATAATTTAATTATAAAAAGTTGCAAGAAATGGGATCCCTATGGAGCAATTCAAGAAAAACTAAGGAAACCTTAAATAAGTATATAATCCACACACACACCCCACCCCCAAAGTTAAATATGAAATTTATATCATGGAATTTAAGATGGATTATCACCAAAGGAAATAATCACCTCTTAAAAGTGAAAATAATGAAAGAGAAATAAGATATTATGAATTTAGTATAAACAAAGTGTAATGCTTAGTGCATGGAAAATATAACCAATATATGATATCCAAGCTATGACACAATAGTAAAAAATGATAATGACATGGTAGGAAATATTTCTAGGGGGAATAAAATGCTAATGACACGGTAAGAAATTTTTCTGTAAATTTTTCTTTTAGGGGTGCTACCCACAAACCCCCACTAAGGGGGCTAAAAGGGTGTTTATTCCCCCCCTGGATCTTCCTGGAAGTAGTAGTGGGTGGGAAAGGTCCCCCCACACTACCCCGTCAAAGACTGAGATCCAAACGTAGCTGAAAGGAGACCTCTGAATCATGAAGATAGTCAGGATCCACACCTAACAACTTTGAGAGTAAATCAAGAAGAAGACAAATTTACCAGTCTATAAGACAAATTTCCATTTTTTTTTTAACATCGTCGGTCGCTGTATTGTATTTCAAAAAAAAGAGGAGGAGGTAGTTCCCCTGAGGTACATAATGTTATGCCATGAGGTGCTAGGAGAGAAGGAGTTATAGTAACAAAAATCTCCTTGTTCCTACCTTTTAGGCTTTGAAAAAAAACATTGAGCAGAAGTAAATCCTAACAAACTGTAGAAAAAAAACAACATTTTCAAAACATAATTAATCTATATTGATGTGGCTGATATGCCTTGCTATAGATTCTTTGGGCTTATCATCTTCTCCAGCTTGCTTTATGCTTGAATAGCTTGTAGGTGTTGTATTTCTCTTTTCCATCATATATTTCAGTATTTCAATGGATTCTTTAGCATAAGCACACTTGTTGGATAGCTAGTTGAACTGTTCATGGAATGAAGAGATTTTGTGCAGAAAAATATTGATATCAGCTTCGTATTTTTCCTTAATGAGTCGGCTTTGGCTGTCAATCTTGGCCTCGATGATCTTTTGGTTGTTGTCGATTTTGGCATTCGAGATCTTCTAGTGGGCTCTCAACTGTTCCAACTCAGCTTGAAGATCGGCACAATGAAGGCAATCCTCGCTTCTCGCCATTGAAGTAGAAGAAGACTGAGATTGAGGGAGCTAAATGACCAAGGGAGCGGATTTGAGGCGCTGTGGCACGAGGTACTGCCTGAGAAAAAATTCACTAAAACAGGATAGACCAGAGTTTCCAAAAGCTGAAGAGGAGCTGGATTGATGGAAAAATTCGAGGGCCATGGAAATCGCAAGGAGAAGAGAGCAGACCAGGGAATCAAGGTGAAACAGGGATGAGAGTGTGAAGGCGCGGAGGGCCGCAGACACCACAAGAAGATGAAAGCGGACCAGGGATTCGAAGAGAAACTGGGATGAGAGCATGAAGAAGCGGAGGGGGTGAGATATAAAGAAGAGGAAGGGTGTGGGACGTCTGTCACAGGATAGAGGGGAAGAACAGAGGAGGGACAAGGTAGATCAAGGAGTCGATTCAGCAGAGCCAGGGAGGGATGGCCGATTGGAAGAAGGACAGCCAATCGACTGACCAAGAGCGTGAGAATGTATTTTCCAAGGGATTGCCAGATCCCAATACAGATCGTAGCCACGAAGAGGATTTTGTGGATCTTTGACCATTCCACCCTGCCAGGGATTTCAGATTTACTACAGTTCTGATTAGGGACATGAAAAATCTTGGTCATGGTAAGTAGTGTAGGGTCTCCACGTCATTGCATAGAAGACTGCCCATTGACCTAGCACATGCCCTGTTGGCTTGATTATCAACATGCTTGTTGAGGGAACATAGGATATGATGGAAGCGTAAATCAGTCATAGTTTGGTTTAAAATTTGGCACCGATTAATGGTCTGTTGAAGGAGAGCATTGGAAGATTCCCTGTTCTGTGCCATTAAACTAATAACCACTGCCAAGTCTCCAAAAATCAGGGTTGTGCCTATACCAAGTTCCCTAAGCTGGATGAGTCCCTGATAAAGGGCCAAGGCTTCTGCCCTATTGTTGGAAATGTGTCCAAGTCCCCATTCATAAGATAGAATGCGATCTCCATTAGCATTAAAAATAACTCCTCCTACTCCTGCAACTCCCGGATTTGACTTTGAAGCTCCATCAAAGAAAAGATAATGTTTGTTGCAATTTTTGATCCATATTGCAAACTCTTCTTCCTTTAATCTAATTTTCCATTTATGAGGAACATTACTATGCCTGTTACTTGCAGTGTTTCCATTCTAATTGTTGTTGTTTTTATCCAACAAGTAACCAATGAAATCTCGCTCCTCAACACAGTTATGTATATGTTTTTCTGGTTCTTGACTGATATGGTTTCAAGGGCGAGACTCCTTGCCTTATTGCATAGATTTCTGATGGTCGAGTCCTTGTCCTTGAAGACTTTACGATTTCGAGCCAGCCAAATGTTCCATAACATAGTGTAAGGAAGGGTGTCCCAGACCCTTTTTACTATGTTATTCTTTCTTTGCTGCCAAGGATAATTCTTTTTCCATTGGTGAAGAATTTCTCCTATAGAATCCTGATTGTTCCACAGAATATGATTGTTATGGGATAAGTTCCTCCAGTAGCTGATAGCAAAGGGGCAATCAATAAAAAGATGATGAATGGATTCCTCGGCAGCTTGACAGTTGGGGCAGCGAGAAGGGCCATTGATGCCTCGCTTTTGCAAATTCTCAGCAGTAAGGATTTTCCCCTTAAGAAGAGTCCAGAGGAAAAACTTGATTTTTGGAAGGGCCTCAGATTTCTAGACCGTCTTCCAGTGATTCCAGAGAGGCATGGGATAGTTACTGCTGCAGATGAAATGATGGGCAGCATGGATGGAATAAATAGATCCAGATGGATCCTAGCGAAATCCATCTAAATCATTCTTTTTAACAGGATCTATACTATGCAGATGAGATTGAAGAGCAGATAAGCTAGCATTAAGGTCATTGGGGATGGATGGGAAAGACCAACTAGACCAGAGATGGGAATGGGGATCCCACTGGGAGATCTGATCCAGATGATGGATACCTACTCTTTCAAAAAAGGAAAGAATAGGAATGACTCCAATTTGACTGTTTATTGGTTGCTGGCCCATGATTTTGTCATTTCCAATATTAATATTGGCACCTCCTTTGGGAATTTTTGAAGTGTTCTGAGCCATAAGAGGGATTTCTCTTTTACATAGGCGCCAAATTTTGGAAGAATCTCTGTTGGGAATATCTTTATCAAGAAGCTGCTGCCTTGGATAGTTTAAATATTTAATTTCCAGCACTCTTTTCCACTAGGCAGGAAGGTCGGTTATAAATCTCCATACAATTTTTCCTCCGAAGGCTAAGTTTAGGAATTTGGGGGATCTGATTCCAAGGCCTCCTCGGTCTTGGGACTAGATTACCTGCTTCCAATTAATCAAATTGAATTTCTTTTTGTCATTTTTCCCTCCTTGCCAGAGGAATTGGCCAAGGATGACTTCCATTTTGTAGTGAAAGGAGGCTGGAGCTTGATGAAGAGAGAATTGATATAGAGGCAGAGAAGAAATACTTGACTTAAGAAGAATGAGGCGACTAGCTGGGTTGAGCCACATGCAGCCCCACTGCTGCACTTTTCTTTTCATTTTATCTATTACGGTGTTCCAGACTTCTGCCTTTAAAGGACCTGCACTTACAGGCATGCCTAAATAAGAGAAATGAGTCCAGTGATAATTGCATGAGACTCCAAAGGTGTTGGCAATATTATGTAGGACCTGTGCTACTGTGTTCCAACCATAAATGCAGCTTTTTAGCTGATTAACCAAACCACCAGAGTACCTCATGTATTTATCAAGGAGAGACTTGAAGCGCCTGGCTATTGTGATGGATGCTCCTCCAATTAATAAAGTGTCATCAGCAAATTGTGAGTGATTTATATTCTTAACTCCATTCCCAAATTTTATGCCTGTGATTAGGCCAACCCTCCAATTGAAGTCCAGTGCTTTGCTAAAGGATTCAACCATCAAAATAAAGAGATAAGGTGAAAGAGGGCAACCTTGTCTTAGACCACGGGAGGATTGGAAAGCTTCTCCCAGTTTGCCATTAATAAGAGGGGAGATCCAAGGCCCGGATATGCAAGCTTTGATAAGGTTTAGGAAGATTGCATCAAATCCCATCTTCTTCAAAATGGACAGCAGGAAGGAGTGTCTTACTTTGTCAAATGCATTGGCAAAGTCAAGTTTAAGGATAAACCCTTTCTCATTTCTGGATTGACTCAAGTGTATGGTTTCTTGTACAAGGAGAATAGAGTCAATTATTTGTCTATTGGCCAAGAACCCCCGTTGATTTTCAGAGATGAGAGAAGGAAGAAATGGTTTAAGGCGAGAAGCAATGATTTTGGTCAGATTTTGTAGGAAGAGTTATAGAGAGAGATGGGCCAGAATCGAGCAAAGGAAGAAGGGAAATTTTCTTTGGGGATTAGAGCTAGAAATGTAGCATTGGTGTATCCCCCTATTTTACCCTTTCTTTGGATCCATTTGAGTATTTTTGTCAAATATTTTTTAATAATTCCCCAGAATGCTCGATAGAAACAGATGGGTAAGCCATCTAGACATGGGGCTTTATCAGGTTGGAGTGTCCAGATCGAACTTCTGATTTCCTCCTCATCAATCTCCTTATTTAAACTATTATTAATTTCCTTGCTTATCCCAACGGGAAGATGTTGTAGTAGCTTTGTGTAATCCTCTTCTTCTTTTGTTTCAGTTAGAAGATCTCTATAATGTTCTGTGGTGGCCTTTCGAATACCATCCTATGTATTTTGTCGATTTCCCTCACCATCTAGGATGGAGCTGACATTATTCCTTATTTTTCGCACTGTCGTTTGTTTGTGAAAAAAAGCTGAGTTCTTGTCTCGCCCTTGCAACTAAAGTTTCCTCGACGTTAACCTCCATTTTAATTCCTCTTCTCTGTTTTCCCAACATAGTTGTAAATAGAGGTCGTTTCCCTGTTTTTTATTCTCCTGAGAGAGGCCATGCTCCTCTATTGCCCTTTGGATACAAACAAGATTATTCTTAATCTCCTTTTTCGCTTTCTCAAGTTCTTTGTAACTGGTTTTGGCCCATTCTTTTATAGCTTGTTTTGTTTTTTTTAATTTGGTTTCCCAAATGAAGCCAGGAGACCCTTCAATGTGCTAGTTCCAAGAATTGTGAACAATCTTTGTGACTGCTGGAATGCAGTTCCAGAGGGAACTATACTTGAAAGGAATGGATCTAAGAGAGCTATGAGTTTCTAGCGTGAGTGTTATAGGGTAATGATCAGAGGCTGAACACGGCAGAATGCTGGCATACCCAACAGAAAAGGAAGCTAGCAGCGAGACATTAATTAAAATTCTATCGAGCCTTTCCATAATGTTACCAATGCCCAATCTACGATTGCTCCAAGTATACCTTCGATTTTTTGGAGCAATATCCATAAGGTCATGATCTTGCATGATATTTTCTAAATGAGTTCTATAAGGATCAAGGGTGAAACTACCTCCTCTTTTCTCATTAGCATGAAGAATAAGATTGAAGTCTCCTCCAAAATGATGTTAGAGTTTTCTTCTGCATCTATGCTGGCTTTAAGATCATGCCAACAACACTCCTTGTCTCTGAAATGGTTAGGAACATATATGTTGTAGATGACTATAATTTGCTTATCTTCTTTATTTTCCAAAACCGTTTTGATCCAATGTTGATTGACAGTTTCATATTTCTAGTTTCATATGCTTTGGTTCCAGATTGTTGCTATTCCTCCTGAGGCTCCTCTTGAATCCCTAATGTTACCTTTGTACTGCCTCTGCTGTTCAATAATTCCACACATTTCCTGTTGACCTTGCTTTGTTTCTTGTAACGGAAAAATTCCAAGTTTCTCACAGTGAATAAGATCTCTTAGGGCTGCTACCTTGGAGGGGTGCCCTAGACCCCTACTATTCCAAGACAAGACTTCCATCATTGGGTATGTGGGGTGCGGGAAGGTGCTCACCCCCCTTGTTCCTTGTTGGCTGCCTCTTTATCATATTGCCATAGAATATAAGATTCTATAGGGGTCTGAGTTCCCATTGCTATTTCTTTCTATGCATTCTCATCTCTATGCTATGTGGAAATTTTCCTACCTAGACCAGGTTTCTTATGTGGTTCACTAGTGGCTCCGTGATCTTTGGAAGCGCTCCTGGTAATTCTGTTAAGGGGAGGATCAAGAGAGGGCTGAGAGGAGATGATAAGAGGTAAAGAAGATTCAGTGGTTTCAGGTTGGGTTAGAGAAGGGGAGTGGGATCCATGGGATGGCTTTCAGGGGGGGACAAAATAGAGAGAGATGACCTTTGTGCATTAATTAGTAGAGGTCAAAGAAATGGATGTAAGTGGAGGTACCTCTAGTATCCTGTATAGTTGTTTTCCCAAAGTAATAATAACAAATTACAAGGTGTAGACTCATATACAACATGGAGCTTCCACAAGTGTGATTGGCCGAAAATAGTATCAAAAACTTTAAGGGGGGATATTACACAATACCTCATCCTTGAAGGGCTTGATGCCATAGGTTAAGAAACACTATTAACTGACATGAAGATATTTCTCTTTATAGAGCCACCTGATCGTGTATGGTTGTGGGTGTGGTGTTGTTTGTAGGTCTAACTACTTGATGGCCTCTGCTAAGATAAGGTTCTTTTGAATTTCACTATTGATAATGAGGTGTAGTGGAGAAACTTTCACTCCAATTTGTGAGTGAAAAAGGCACTCACCTTCCTTTGGTTCTTCGAGTTCACTTAGATAGGCCTTGGTGGTAGCATCAATGGAAATGGGTTGAGAAGTTATATCTAACTTGGAGGTATTCAACTGAGGAACAATGACTACTTTGAGTGACATTCATCAATGTTATGTGAAGGAATCTTATGGATCTCACACGACTTTCCCATGTCTTTCGTTTTCTTCCCATTAGACTTCATTGTTTACAATTGATATGAATTGTCCTAACTAGTCCATTGTGGCTCTATCCTTTATTCTTTCTGTGCGTTTGGGTTTTCTTTTCCCTACTATTATGAGAAATTCACAGATCCAAACTCTCACTTCTTTTACTTAATTTTTTTTCTCGATTTCGGCAACATATCGGTACATGACACCTTGTGAGTGGATGTCAAGAAACTCCTTTTTTTTCTAGATGTATATGCACAAACCACCCTAGTACTTGAGCACTAGATGTCACTGAGAGTATTTGATACTTATATTTGTATGCAATCTATGGAATATATTTGTGAACTCTAGCACTATTTTGTCCCTCTCCTACAACAGTGTGGTTCATCGTGTGTACCAGTCATTGTAGATTCCAACAAGGTAATATTGTTCCTTAATAGCATCCTTAACAGAGCCCCAAGTGGATATAAAAAAAAAAACAACGTGGATTATTCTGTGGCCTTTTTCTCAAAGTAATTACCCCATCAATCCTTGACATGGGGGACAATATTATGCAGTGGAAATGTAATATTTTCTTTATCAAAAAATGTGTGGACCCTTCTATTCAATTTAAGCATTTGTTTAGAGTATATACATCTATATGGCCTTCAAAAATAGGAATATCGAAAATAACTTGTAGCTTGAATGGGTTCGTGCCTCCAAAGTAGCCACTTGATGAAGATGTATTAGATGTTCACATTGGTTTAAGGATTTGGGAAAATTTATCCATCATCTTGTTCCTTTGTCATGCGAGGGCTTCCTCGAGCAACAATTTAATAGTATCTCTTGCTCCATCGTCTTTGTTTTCTTCTACTATGGGAGGTCGTGAGGGTTGGGAGGGTAGTCTTGTAAAGGCTTAAGTAGTTTGAGTCCCAACTCCTTATACTTTGACCTTATTGGGGACATGCATAGAAAAATAGATAAAGAGCATACCACTATAATACCACCAATCTGGATTTATGAAGGGAATTAAATGAAGGACATATTTATAACAATATATATATATATATATACAATAAAAATAGACTTCTATTAATAAATGGGATGTGTTGAAACCGTAAATAATGCAGAAGAAGAGATGTGACAATGGTAGCTTATCTATGAGAATAGATGTGATGACTACATGCATTCACCATAGAACATTATAATCAGGTTGAAAGGCCCTTTTTAACATAAAGAAGTAATGAGTAAACTCTAAACATCCAAAAAATGTGACCCTAGGAGATGAAACATAAAAATGTTTGTGGTTTGTTGGGGTTAATTGGTATGCCAATTTACCAGGGTCATAAATTTCACATATGATCTATGTTTGGAATGATCGGTATCTCATTAGAAAGGTCTATCTGAGAGTTATGCATTTCAACTAGGCCCAAGCTAGAGCCTAGGGCTATGGGCTGATACCACATCAAATAAATGTCGTTTAGGGACACAAACATACTTCAGAAGTTCAAGATCTGAAAAATGTAAAAAAAGCTACCAAGATGGAGAACTATGATTTGAGTCATTGCAATAGGTGGATGGCCACAAATATCCACCTTGATCATGCTCCATCATAAAAAATCTATGCATAACCCTTGCTAGTGATGGTCTAATACAAAGTAATAGTTGCAAAATCTGCAACCACCTTAAATGTACTAGGTCATCGAGGTCAATTATGATGCCATGCAAGTCAAAAATCCTTGTGGATTTAATAGAAATTTGAGATGTAAAATGGGCCTCCTAAGGAAAATAATAAAATAAGAGTTATGAATTTTCAAATGGAAAGGAAGAAAACTAGTTTTTTTAATTGTATATTTGACTTATCTCATTATAGGCTTACCTCAATTTTGAGTGTAGGAACTGATTGGGCATGGAATTAAATTTCACATTGAGTTTGAGTTCACTCTACATAATTTTGATTGACCCACAATGAGATAAATTGGAAATACATGAAAAATGTGTTTCTTCTGAGGAAACATTTTTTTCATATATTTTTAGTTGATCTCATGTCTCAAGAAACACATTTTTTCATGTATTTCAAATTTATACCATTGTATTTTTAACAAAAGTATACAACATGGGTATTCACTAGATGTAGAATTTTGTATCGAATTTAGTGGGTGCCTACACTTGAAAAAATTAAGTAAACATGTAAGGATATAAGTTGAAAACATAATTAAAATGGATAATTTTCTTCTTTTCCCTAAGAAAATATTTACCCTTATCGTTGAAATCATGATCTTGAATCCTATTTGATAGTACCATTTTTTTTTTTTTTTTGAGACCCATTTTTTACCTTAAAACTCCCCTAAAGAGAGATTGGACTGTAGCAACAACATCTAACTGCACTTTGGTGTGGGAATAAAAGTTGCATCAAACTCACCAAAGATCCTTTTCAATGTTAGCACAAAAAACACATTGAAATACACATATAATTCATAAGAAAGCATATTCAATATCTCATTCTTGAATTGCTCTTTTTCCCTATAGATGATCAAGTTGCAGATATTTTCTCAAATCTCTCACAAAAGTGCAATTTTTAATCTTTGTCTATGTCAAGAATTCAATACATTATCATTAAGGGGGGATAGGCTCTAGTTCCTCATTTCTCCTCCTATTATGTTAACTTTGTAAATCATTAAATCCTATCCCAAGTTGTTCTTAAGGGGGGATGTTAGGGTATATAGACACACTTAGGAATTAACTCACATCAACTTGTCCTAGTGTATTTTTAAGTATAGTATGTTTCCTTACTATGCATTTGTTGTTGTGTAATCCCATGGTCATGATATGTTTTAGACATAAAGTGATCAAACAATTCATAATCTCCCTGATACCAATGACTATATTGATCCATAGATTAACCATTTTTTCTCATGATCTATATTTAAAGAACATGGATGATCATTTGATAATGATTGATTGTGATAAACTTATACGTAGATTTTTTTTTCCACTAATATGTCCTCAAATGGTCTCATTGGTTGGGCGAATCGACTATTTTATTCTATGATGGTTTGAAGCACATGATACACTAGTGTATTGGATTTTTATCTTTTTTGTCTAAGTAGTTGCTTAAGGTGTTCCATCTCTGTGGAAATACCCTAAGTTTAAAACATCTAGTTGGATAACTTGATTATTCCTTGAACCTCAAAATCTCCATGATCATTTTAGATGATGTAAAACGTACCACTTTTCCTAGGTTTCTACAAAGAGCTATTTTCACCATTTTGAATATGTAAAGAAATTAAAAATTTTAGTTATCCCTTTTGCAATATTAGTTGTCCTAAATATATTGTATATATAAGCCATCAAATATTGTATACAAGCCATCCTAATCTTGAGACATACCTAAAGTATCCTTTAATGTTCCAAAGAAAATAATTAAATACAAAGAAAAAAAAGGAAGAAAGAAACAACACAAAAAAAATAAAAAACAAAAAAAAATTAAATTTTTAAATCCTAATTGTATATAAATGTTGATATCCTCACATCTATTCTATAAAATCTCTTTTTCTATTCCCCTTCCAATTGGCGCAATGATCATCTCTAGAATTCTTTATTTTTCCCTCCATTCACTATTATATTAAAAAAAAATTATGATGTATTTTTAATAGAATATTTTTATTTTCCTAAGAATTTTTAATCAATAAATATGTTTTCATCCATTTTTGCGACACAGATTTCATAGTTAATTGTGATATATACTATGACTTTATGGTCAACCTTTACCTTTATTATGACCATTTTATTAACTTATAAAATGAACTAATTATCAACTACATTTTCAAGTTTAATAATACTATATGAAATTTACTATGTAAATATGCTCACAATTATTTAATATAGAAAAAAATTCAAAATTATGATAAAATTAAAAACTAAATAAGTGAATAAAGGATATTATTGAAACAAGGGAAAGAAAATGAGCTCATCTCATAGTGAGATATTGAGATTGCTACTAGTTATCTCATAGTGAAATATTGAGATTGCTACTAGTTATTCTAGACATATGTCAGCAAAGGCCATCACCCAAGCAATTCACAAAAACTAGACGTGTCATGTACACCATGTACAATAAGAATAGGGAGTTAGTACTCCAAATATGGTGACACCTCAACAGGAGTAGATATGGCGTCTCTTGCTTCCATAATCTAGTGTTGATCTTTTATATTTTTTATTATCTTCCCTACCATAGTTATCCTTCCTTAGTTCATATGCATCAATATTTTTTTGCTAGATTAACACTCCAAATGGCATTGATCAAGGTTCGTAATTAGATTCCAACTCATTAAGCCTTTGTAAAAATGTATCATGTCGGTACCATCTTGTGGGTTTATGCCACAAGAAACAAGTTCCTTTATATGCAAATTAAATTCCATGAGTTTGGAATACTTAAACTCCCTACTTGAGAAATCAATTTCTTAGAGATGAATTGGTAAATTTCCAAGCTCCATCCCTTTGCCTTTTCTTTTATAATCATTAATAGTGAAATGTTTGAGATTTCGTGTAGAATCACTAATATCATTGGAACTATGAGTGATAAGAACTTATACTTGGTGTGAGATTATCTTGATTAATAATAGTCACTCTTATCTCCAAATGTTTCCCATTTAAATCATATAAAATTACAATAGCTGAAAATAAAAATTTAAAAGCTCTAATCAAAATGATAAATGAGTTAAAAAAATCATTTACTTGAAGTTAAAAATGTAAAATATAATACTTACAAAATAACTTATACCAATAAAAATAAAAATAACTTATACCTAATAAAAATAAAAAAAAATAAATATGTTATAAGTAAATCAATTTTTGATCAATTTTGTTTCAAATGTTGTGGAGACATTTTAAAAGCCTAGGTTTAGGTTGTGTAATTAGTAGAATTGGAATGTTTGATTTTTTTAAATACATTTATATATTTAAAAACAAATTTCAGTTTCAAGGGTTAGCTCAAGTGATTTAGAGTCAAACTCGAAGTTTTTGATATATTGTTCCTAGTTGTTGTTCATAGTGGGTTAGACTCTCTTTGATTTCCTTAAAATAATTTCTTATATTTAAGGCTTTACACTATTTACCATCTACTAATTATTGAAAAGTACTCCAAATCTCCCATACTTTTATTTGAGTAAAAAATAAAAATAAAACACATTTTAAATAATAAAAAATCACAGTATATCACTACTGAAATATACAAATACAATGTTTAAAAATTTTAATATATAATTAACGTCATAACACTTCTAACATGGTAAAAAATTAATTTGCAATTTATAACTTATTTGATTTATCGTGAAGATCTAGAAGTTTCTCTAGGTTACTTCTGTCGAATGTCTCCTTATCGAAATGTTTTGCATAATTAATTTATGCCCATACCCGATAAAGATTAATTTATGCCCATACCCGATAAAGATTTAAAGTAAAATTCTTACAATGACTTGTATATTTATAGAATCAAGTATGGAACATTTTTTTTTTTTTACTTCTGCAATCTATTAACATATATTGGATTTTAAAAACCATCCTATTAACCAATAAAATTATAATTTATTAATACCATGTTATAAAATATGTTTATAATTTATGACTTTGAGATTTAGAGCACTCGCATGCTTCAGCTACTTACTCACAGTCAGTCATAAATATGGAGAAGGATGTCATACATAGGGAGAAGGGTATGAAGGTGGAGGAATTGTTGTTAAAAGTTGTTAGAATTTTAGCAAAAAGATTTCAAAAAAACAGCAGTGTTTGAATTATGTTTTTGATGGTGGAAATAGATTTAGCACCATCAAAAATTTTTGGGACACCCAAAATTTTGAAATTTGATAGTTGTAACTTGGATTTACAAAAATCTCTACCAGATTTTATCAAAAGCTTGGGAGAATTTCCATGATTCTCAGAGTAAAAAACACTCTATTTAAACTAGGGCCATACAATAAAGTCATGGCTCAGTGTTAAACAGTAGACAATTTCACTTAATAAATGTTGGTTTTTGGAAAAATTTTAGTTCATTTTTTTTAGTTTTAAAAAATCAAGTTTGCCAAATTGTATTTCACAGATTTTCAAAATCTATTTATAATATTAAAATCATAAATAAAATACTAAAATTTTTTAATTTTACAATAAAAAAATTACTAAATTCTAACTTAAAAAAATAAAATATATTCTGAAAAAGATTTACCCTGTGTAAACATAAATATATATATTTACGACTTGAAAACTTCTCATAACTAAAAAAATTCCAAAAATTACCAAATTCTAACAAAAAAATAAAATATATTCTGAAAAAATTTACCGTGTGTAAACAAAAATATGTTTATGACGTGAAATCTTCTAACTAAAAAATAAAATATATTCTGAATAAATTTGCCGCTTGTAAACAAAAATATATTTATGACTTGAAATCTAGACAACTAGCATGCCTTAGTGACCTGCGCTGAGATAAGCTGATATAATGTGTAAGCTTGTGCAGCAAAGCGGCCATAACTACTAACAAGATAAATCATAGAGAACATTCATTTTCAAAATGCATGAAATAGGTAAGATTCGTAGTTTATGTAAATATTTGGTGTGAAATTGCATGTGCAATTTTTTTTTTTTTTTTTTTTTATTAAATATAGTTTAATTATTAATGTATATGTTACTATTTTATAAATCATAAATTAATTTTGAAATCTGGACTCAATCATATCATCTGATTTCATTTTTTAAAATATTTGAAAGTAATTTTATACTCCATAAACTAAATTACTTTTATTTTTTATATGAGGCATCTATCTTATTTATATGTGTGGAATATATTATTTTTTAGAAATGAATACTTATGATATTAAATGTAGTTAAATAATGGGAAAATTTTATATGTGGTTTTATGATACAACATCTTTAATAGAAAAGAGGAGAATCGAGAACTATGATATAATATTTTTAATAGAAAAGAGGAGAATAGAGAACTGGAAAAGAAATTTAAAAACATTTATTTAGAATGTTACTCAAGGTTTAAATTTTTTTAAATCTTTTCTCTGAGTACAAAAGCTAAGAAAAGTTTGCACTTTAAGAGAATTGATTGAAGTATGTTACTTAATGTCTAAATTTTTTCATGAGTGAAAAAAAAAGATTTACACATTGAAAAATTTAATTGATACATATGTTAAGATAAATAAAATATAAATCTAAACTGGTTTAATTATTAATTTTATTTTTTAATTTAACATTATATCTACACAAACATAGATAAATCTAGGCTGTTTAATTATTAATTTTATTTTTAAAATTAAAATTACATGTCATTACATCTATACATTTCGTCATTACATCTATACATTTCGTCAGCCCAACAAAAATTACAATACACTCTTATAAAAACTAATTTTTATAATAAATAGAAAATCGCAAAACATAGTATAAAATTTTAAAAAACTATTTTTTATTTATTTAAAAAATTTGAAAAATATAATATAAATATTTAAGCGATAGCAGTTTAAAAATTTATCTTGCAAATAAAAAGTTTGCATCTAGATAAAAGTAAGCTTAAATAGTCTTTCAAGGGAAAAATTTACTTGAAGAGTGCGGGCCAAATTTATACACTCCAACATCGGAATTTGAAAGAAATGAAGGAAAATTGACTGGTAGAATTTGAAAGAAATGAAGGAAAATTGACTGGTAAAGTAAGCGTGCCATTCAAATTTATACCGTTCACCTTTATCCCTATCAAAATTTTAATGAAATTAAGTATCAAAAACCAAATGTAGATACAAAATAAAATGAAGTATTCAAACCAAATTTTGATACAAAATTCTGTACAGAGATTTTCCTTGGCAGAGCATATGAAAGTTGAAAAAATACTTCCATTTTTCTGGGTAATTCACACGATATTATACAAATCCGAGTCCAAATCACAGTTCGGTCCCTGCAAACGACTCTGATATCCGTAAAGCAATACCGTGATTTAAAATACTGTAAAGAACTCAGATCTCCGAAACGTAAAATTCATATCGGCAGTCATACCGTTAAAAAGTTAAGACTCCCCCGACGCAAATATTCCATCGTCGCCCTCCACTTTGAATCCACAGACCGCAGGAAAGGCAGAGAGTAAAAGGCCATCGGTGAGCTCGCCATTGCTGAGAATCCTCTCTTCTGCAATTGGGAGCAACGTTTTCTCAAAAGGCCGCCGTCTTCCGAGGCTTACCCTGCACGGAGGGGCGATTTCCATCCATTTTAGATCAGCTGCTGCGGTCTTCGGAATGGCCATTAGCAGGGTCAAGGTCCGCTGGGACAGACAATCTTTAAATCAAACCCTTACTTTCTTCCACAAAACCTAAGGGCAAATTTTTAAAGCTTGTACAAATCTATTTAATAACAAGTTTTTTCTTGAAGCGCACGCAAATCAAAGATCTGTGAGAGAAATAATGTTGGAGACGTGAGGTCCACGATGCCTTGCGTTTTCTGTGATGCGCTGCCATCTGGATTTAACGGGCGACCGGACGGGTGGGTCACGTGGGTGACTTAACGGTGAAGATAAGATAACTTGCCCGTTCGAAATCTCTCTCGAACCTCTGATGCTTTTTCGTTATCAATCACCGAGACATCGTCTCTGTCGAAGTTTCTCATCATCAAGATTCGTAATCAATGACGTACACCGTGGCCCGTCGGGGTTTTTAAATTATTTGTATATATGGTAATCCATAAAATTATGAGGGTTTTTTAATTTTTATTTTATTTTTCCCTTTCTGCATATCTCAACATTTCTTCTCACGTTGACATCAAGTCTATATACAAATTGTCACCATGCAATCACGGCACGTTACAAGCTTCTAGAATGACATTGCCTTACTTCTTAGTTGTACCAAACTAACAACTGTTGCATTAGAATTTAATGTTTTCTAATTTATTTAATTATTAATTAGAAATCTTCCTGGGTGTTAATAGCTATGGATGGGAGAAGTTATCCCACCATGACTTAGGGTTGCTCATTGATAAAGATGGGGAATATAACAAATTTCATTTAGAACCAATTGGTTACACAATGTAACTACCATGTAGGAAACGAAGAAGAAAAACTTGTGATCTGGTTGAATCTTTTGTAATTTACTTACGCAATCACGTATCTATTTTGAAATCTACACATAATAAAAATAATGAACTTTCCTCATATCTAAATGGATATATAATTATAAATCATGATAAATATATAAATCCAGAATGGCATCTAATAAATAGAAAATAAATATTAAGTATTAATTTTATATTTTTGAAATAGTAAATTAATCCAAAAAAAAAATGCTAATATACTATATTCTATATATAAAGTTATATTATTGAGAAATTATCTTTAAAATGACTTTATGAAATACTTTAATTACATAAATCAAAAACATTTTTTTTAAGATGTCAATGGGTGCTTAGCTCAAGTGGTAGGCATGGTGGTTTATCATCCCATCCACTCGGGTTCAAGTCCCCAAAGACGTGGCTCATCATAGTAAAGATGGAAGAATAGGTGTCATGTTGGAGTAGGGGATCCCGACTGTTGAATTATGAGTATATGAGTCCTAGGTTGAACTATGAGTTCTTGATGGTCTCGGACATCTCAATCTTGGGTTGAACTAACTATGAGTTCTTGATGGTCAATCCTAGCTTGAACTATGAGTTCTTGATGGTCAATCCTAGCTTGAACTATGAGTTCTTGATGGTCAATCCTAGCTTGAACTATGAGTTCTTGATATATGCTTGCAGATTGTCGCATATATTTGGGGAATCCTAGGTTGAACTATGAGTTCTTGATGGTCAATCCTAGGTTGAACTATGAGTTCTTGATATTTATATTTGGGGAATCCTAGGTTGAACTATGAGTTCTTGATGGTCAATCCTAGGTTGAACTATGAATTCTTGATGGTCAATCCTAGGTTGAACTATAAGTTCTTGATATATGCTTGCAGATTGTTGAATATATTTAGGGAACGAGACGTCTTGGTCCTAGGCTAAACCATGACTTCCTAATATATGTTTGCAGGTTGGTCCTAGGCTATACTATGACTTCCTGATATATGCTTATGGGTTGGTCCTAGGCTAAACTATGACCTCCTGATATATGCTTGTGCGTTGTTGCATATATCTGGGAGGTTGCTAGTTCCCTATCAAAAAATTTCATTGAAAAAAACACATTTTCATTAAGATTCATTAAAACAACATTTTCATTAAGATTCATTTTAAAATTGTGCATATCATCTTGCTATTATTTATTCACATTCGTTTTAATTTTAAATTTATCAAATATCTATAAAAATCTCAAATTTATTAAATTGTAAACATTTTTAAATAAAAAAACTTGAAAGTTACACCTTAAAAATATCATATTTATTAAAATTTAGTACATATTACCTTAAAATAAACTTATATAATACTTTATAAAATCAAAAACATATTTCCCTATACATAAATATAAATATAAGTAGAAGAATTATAGGTTTTAGAATTTTTTTTATTCCATTTAAAACCAAATTCTAATTATATAATATATAAAAATGAAATAAATTCAATTTTAGTTGATATTTTTGAAGGTAAATTGTAAGAAATTGAAATGTCCAATATTTTCAATAAACACTCTATTCATCTTAAAAAAAAAAAAACTAAATTTGCACTGAAGTGTTCTCTGACTGTTTCCCGCTCATCTAATAGGCTATGCTTATTGTGATGAAATGTACGTAACCAAATAGCCTACTACCAACAAAGGGATCAATGACTCCAAGATTAATCAAGTGGAAATTAATGAAAAACATTCGCATCCATTGTCACTGTTGTAGCTCAAAATGACCCATTAAATTTTTTTGAGTTGTGCCAACTTTTTTCTTATTTTGATCCTACTCATCTCAATAGTTTCCATGAATATCAATGTTAGGAAACCAGCTCACAAAAGGATAGAAAAGATAGATCAACGCCTTAGAATTCAGCCTCTTCGAGGGGGCAACCTCCTTTACATTACACAAATGAACAATTCTTGGATGATACAAATGACTAAACCTCCCTTCTATATATAGGAGTCTAAGGGGTCACAATGTAATCAAGTCGACATAACAGTAATAACATAAGGGCACAAAAATAACAATAATGGGTTTCTATGGGGCATACTAATAACAATATGGGGACAATAGGGGCACAATAATAACAATAAGGGATACAATGACAATAGTAATGGGGGAATCACTAGTATTATAGGGGCCTAACATGCCCCTCTCCTTCCGAAAAGCATTGTCCTCAATGCTTGAGTAGTTCTGGATGCTTCTGTATAAAATTCTCATCCTCCCATGTGGAATCTTCAGCGGATAAGTTCTTCCACTTGATGAGATACTTCGAAATTGACCATTTTTGTAGTTGTTGAGTTCTTGTTTCTATGACTGCTTTCAGTTCCAATATGATTTTTCCTTCCTTGTCAAGTTCTAGTAATATTGTTTGAACTGGGAGCTTGTCACCTATAACCTTCTTTAAACATGAGACATGGAAAACTAGGTGCACTTGGGAAGCTGCAGGAAGCTCGAATTTGTATGCCATAGTACCAATCTTTTGCAACACCTTGTACGGACCATAATACTTTGGTGATAATTTATTATCCTTCTTAGCTTGCTTGAGGGATATTTGTTTATATGGTTGTAGCCGTAGGAATACCCAGTCACCTACATCAAAACTTCTCTCGCTGCGATGTTGATTTGCCTATTGTTACATTCTATTCTACGCCAACATGAGGTTATCCTTTAGGAGTTGCAAAACTTGTTGTTGATGCTCGATGTGATGTTCCATTGCTTGAACCTTAGAATTTTCTCTTAAATATGATGTGATGGATGGTGGATGATATCCATAAAGTTCCATAAATGGGGCCATTTTTGCTGCAGTATGAAAGGAAGTGTTATACCACCATTTAGCCAGAGGCAACCATTTGACCCATTGTGTGTGTTTATCAGATACAAAGCAACGAAGATATCCTTCCAAACATTCGTTTACTATCTCAGTTTACCCATCAGATTGAGGATGATAAGATGAGCTATGAGCTAATTGAGTACCGAGACAAGAAAATAATTCTGTCCAAAAATTTCTAGTGAAAATGGGATCTCTATCACTTACAATAATCTTTGGGTTTCCATGTAGCTTTTGAATTGTTTCCATAAACACAATAGAAACTGTACTGGCTTTAAATGGATGTGAAAATGCACAAAAGTGTGCATACTTGGTAAGTCTGTCAACTACCACCATGATGACACTCTTTCCTTTGGACTTGGGTAAACCTGTGATAAAATCCATTGAAACCTCCTCCCAATGTTGGCTTCAAATGGATAAAGGTTGTAATAGACCTAAGGTATTAATTGTTTCAACTTTATTTTGTTGGCAAACCAAACATTCCACCACAAACTTTTGAATATCCTATTTAAGGACATCCCAAAAAAATTCCTTCTTAACCCTGTGATAAGTTTTTAAAAATCCTGAGTGCCCTCCTAAGGGAGAAGTCTGCATTTCCATAAGAATCTTTTGTTTGAGTTGGGAATTCTTACATAGTTATAAGCGACCTTTGTACTATAACGAATCATTTTTACAGCTAAATGTATCATATGTAGTAGGATCTTGTTGTAACTTTCGAATGAGTGCCCACACTTCTTCGTCATTCTTCCATTCCTCCCTTGCTTCGTTTATCCAATCTGGTTGGATAATAGAAATGGCGCACAATAATGCTTCCACATCCTCATCCTTTCTTGAGAGTGCATCTGCCACAACATTTTGCTTCCCTTTTTTGTAGATGATTTCAAAGTCATAACCTAACATCTTTGTGACCCATTTTTGTTGCTCTTCCGAGGATAATCTTTGTTCTAAAAAGTATTTAAGACTATCATGATCCATTTTTACCTTGAAGTGTCTTCCCATTAGGTAGGGTTTCCATTTCTTAAGTGCATGTAGTATTGCCAACATTTCCTTCTCATAAATAACTTTGCGTAAATACTTTCCCTTGATTTGATGACTTTCGAAAGCAATGGGTCTTTCATCTTGCATTAAAACAACACCAATTCCATTTCCTGAAGCATCACATTCCACAATAAAGGTTTTTGTGAAGTCCGACGTAGCTAAGACTAGTGCTTGGCACATTGCCTCTTTAAGATGTTCAAAGGGCTTTGTTGCTTATGGAGTCCATGAAAATGAATCTTTCTTCAATAATGTTGTTAGAGGTGTTGCTATTCTCCCATAATTCTTAACAAACTTGCGATAATACCCTATCAACCCAAGAAATCCTTGCAGATGCTTTATGGATGTGGGGATTTTCCATTCCTTAATGGCTTTAATTTTGCTAGGTTCTACCTTAACACCTTCATGAGATACAATATGACCTAGATATTCCACCTCTTGTACTCCAAAGAAACATTTGGAGCTTTTCGCATATAATTATTTCTCCTTCAATAGTTTGAGCACCCTGTCAACATGTTCAACATGATCCTTCCAAGGCTTGCTGTAGATTAATATATTATCAAAAAATACTAACACAAATTTTCTAAGGAAGGGTTTGAAAATGGAATTCATCAAACCTTGAAATGTAGAAGGTGCATTGGTAAGGCCAAAAGGCATGACTAAAAATTCATAATGACCCTCATGAGTTCTAAATGTTGTTTTCAGAATGTCTTCAGACTTCATTCTGATTTGATGATATCTTGAACGAAGATCCAACTTGGTGAAGTAAATTGATCCATGCAATTCATCCAATAATTCATCAATGATAGGAATGGGAAATTTATCTTTAATAGTGAGCTTGTTGAGCTCCCTATAATTCAGACACATGCAGCATGATCCATCCTTCTTGTGCACCAATACTATTGGAGCAGAGAAAGAACTTTGACAAGGTTGAATTATACCAGCCTCTAGCATTTCTGCAACCATATGTTCAATTTCACTCCTTTGGGCATAGGAATATCTTTACGGCCTGATGTTTGGAGGAACACTTCCTGGAATCAAATGAATAGCATGATCATGATCACGAATAGGTGGGAGACCTTTGGAAGTCTCAAATACCTTGGAATGATTGTCCAAGACTTTTTGGATATTTGGAGAAATAGATGATTTCGATGTGGGAACCTCTAGCGAACATAATTGTGCAATTACACCTCGTTGTTCCTTCTTTAGAAGCTTTGTCATACCATTAGCGCTGATTATCCTTCCTGGTTTCCTTGTAATATCCATTAATTCAACTTCCTTTCCTTCCGCACAAAATTTCATGAAAAGTTATTGAAAATTAAAGGCTATTGTACCCAAGGATTGTAGCCATTGGACTCCTAGTACAACATCAGCACCACCCATTGGAATGGAAAGCATTGGGCTATTCAATACATATTCTACCATAGATAGCTTGATATTATGGCACTTTCTAGAGCAATTTATGGTTCCTCCACTTGCAACCATCACTTAACACTCTAGTGCTGGATATAGGAAGCAATTCAATTCCTTTGCTATCTTATAATGAATAAAATTATGGGTACTTCTCCAATCAATCAACACTATTACCTTTTTCTTCTTGATATGTCCTTCTATCTTGATAGTTTGAGGAGTGGAAATTCCAGCCAATGCATTACAAGATATTATCGGATTCATTTCTTCTTTATCTAGGGTTTGTTCCTAGAGTATATCCTCTTCTTTTGACATTTCTTGTTCCTTTTCTTCCTCCTCTTCACAATCTATGTAGAACAATTTCTTCTCAACACACTTATGACCTTTAGTGTATTTGCTATCAGAACTGTAAGAAAGCCCTTTTGCTCTTTTTTCTTCCAATTGTTGTGGTGTCAACCTTGTAGGTTGTGGAAGGCTAGGGGCAACAACACTTCCATCTTTATAGTTGTGAGTGGTAGGCTTCCTCGTTGCCATGATTTTTCTTTCCATTTTTCTTGATAACCTGAATGCCTTCTCCAATGAATCAGGTTCCCAAAGGCGAACCTCATGTTGTATATTATCCTTTAAAGTCCCTATGAGCACATAAATCCTATGCTCCTCTGGAATATCTTTTACCCTTATGTTCAATTTTTGGGCGTCCTCAATGTGCTCCATCATTGAACCCTTTTGTTTGAGATTTATCAATTGGCTAAAAAAAGTGTTGCTTTTTATAATGTGCTATCATTTCTTCCGTAAAAATTTCCCAAGTGACAATTTGTTTACGAGAGCAAAGCCATCGATACCATACAAACTGATTTGGTTCCAAATATAAAGTTGCAATATGTACCTTTTGTGTGTTTTGCACATTATGGAGATCGAAAAATTGCTCCATCTGTAGTATCCATGTTCTGGGATCCTTGCCATCAAACTTCCTCATAGCGATTTTTGGAGCATGGTGGGTCTTCAATCCAACATTAGAGTCTATGAAATCATGATTAACATTTCGTTTTTTCTCATCATGAGTTTCCTTTACTACCCTTTCACCATTAGTGACCATTTCTTGTAGCAACTTATTCAAATTTATCTTCAATTCTTCCATCTTATCGTCCATGCCATTCATCATAGCTTCTACGCCTTTCTTTAAACCATCCATTTTAGCTTCCATGCCATCCATCTTAACTTGCATGTCATTCATATTAGCTTCCACGCCATTCATCTTGGCTTCATTTACCTTTAGTGAGAGTGAAATTGTTGTACTTGGTCTTGTAATTTTGATATATCATGTTGCATTTCTTCCTCTTCTTCACGAGTTATGCTAGAGCTTTTAGGTTGCTTACTAGGTGTTTCTATTTTCTTTCTTCGGGGCATTAATTAATGCTAATAATTCTTCACTATTCCCTTTGAATTCCTTCAAACTAATTTTTCAAACCAATCATATGAAAATTTCAAAAAAACTATACACCTTATTTTTTCACTTTGTAAGAGCTCAATATTGAATCTGTTGTATCTTTGTAACCGCTGATCTTGAATATCTGAAATGTCGTCCTACGGTAGTCCTTTGAGTTCTCTTTCTAACCATGCAAGTTTGTTCAATATTGGATTCTCCAAGGAAGAGTTATGCCAAATCTCTTGCTCCATCGTCTTTGTTTTCTTCTACTATGGGAGGTCGTGAGGGTTGGGAGGGTAGTCTTGTAAAGGCTTAAGTAGTTTGAGTCCCAACTCCTTATACTTTGACCTTATTGGGGACATGCATAGAAAAATAGATAAAGAGCATACCACTATAATACCACCAATCTATATTTATGAAGGGAATTAAATGAAAGACATATTTATAACAAAATATATATATACAATAAAAATAGACTTCTATTAATAAATGGGATGTGTTGAAACCGTAAATAATGTAGAAGAAGAGATGTGACAATGGTAGCTTATCTATGAGAAGAGATGTGATGACTACATGCATTCACCATAGAACATTATAATCAGGTTGAAAGGCCCTTTTTAACATAAAGAAGTAATGAGTAAACTCTAAACATCCAAAAAACGTAACCCTAAGAGATGAAACATCAAAATGTTTGTGGTTTGTTGGGGTTAACTGGTATGCCAATTTACCAGGGTCATAACTTTCACATATGATCTATGTTTGGAATGCTCGGTATCTCATTAGAAAGGTCTGTCTGAGAGTTATGCATTCAACTAGGCCCAAGCTAGAGCCTAGGGCTATGGGCTGATACCACATCAAATAAATGTCATTTAGGGACACAAACATACTTCAGAAGTTCAAGATCTAAAAAATGTAAAAAAAGCTACCAAGATGGAGAACTATGATTTGAGTCATTGCAATAGGTGGATGGCCACAAATATCCACCTTGATCATGCTCCATCATAAAAAATCTATGCATAACCCTTGCTAGTGATGGTCTAATACAAAGTAATAGTTGTAAAATCTGCAACCACCTTAAATGTACTAGGTCATCGAGGTCAATTATGATGCCATGCAAGTCAAAATCCTTGTGGATTTAATAGAAATTTGAGATGTAAAATAAATAATAAAATAATAGTTATGAATTTTCAAATGGAAATGAAGAAAACTAGTTTTTTTAATTGTATATTTGACTTATCTCATTATAGGCTTACCTCAATTTTGAGTGTGGGAACTGATTGGGCATGGAATTAAATTTCACATTGAGTTTGAGTATTCACTCTACATAATTTTGATTAACCCACAATGAGATAAATTGGAAATACATGAAAAATGCGTTTCTTTTTAGGAAACATTTTTTTCATATATTTTTAGTTGAAATCGTGTTTCAAGAAACACATTTTTTCATGTATTTCCAATTTATACCGTTGTATTTTTAACAAAAGTATACAACGTGGGTATTCACTAGATGTAGAATTTTGTATCGAATTTAGTGGGTGCCTACACTTGAAAAAATTAAGTAAACACGTAAGGAGATAAGTTGAAAACATAATTAAAATGGATAATTTTCTTCTTTTACCTCAGAAAATATTTACCCTTATCGTTGAAATCATGATCTTGAATCCTATTTGATAGTACCTTTTTTTTTTTTAATTTTGAGACCCATTTTTGACCTCAAAACTCCCCTAATGAGAGATTGGACTGTAGCAACAACATCTAACTGCACTTTGGTGTGGGAACAAAAGTTGCATCAAACTCACCAAAGATCCATTTCAATGTTAGCACAACAAACACATTGAAATACACATATACTTCATAAGAAAGCATATTCAATATCACATTCTTGAATTGCTCTTTTTCCCTATAGATGATCAAGTTGCAGATATTTTCTGAAATCTCTCACAAAAGTGCAATTTTTCAATCTTTGTCTATGTCAAGAATTCAATACATTATCATTAAGGGGGGATAGGCTCTAGTTCCTCATTTCTTCTCCTATTATGTTAACTTTGTAAATCATTAAATCCTATCCCAAGTTGTTCTTAAGGGGGGATGACCTAGGAATTAACTCACATCAACTTGTCCTAGTGTATTTTTAAGTAAAGTATGTTTCCTTACTATGCGTTTGTTGTTGTGTAATCCCATGGTCATGATATGTTTTAGACATAAAGTGATCGAACAATTCATAATCTCCGTGATACCAATGACTATATTGATCCATAGATTAACCATTTTTTTTCATGATCTATATTTAAAGAACATGGATGATCGTTTGATAATGATTGATTGTGATAAACTTATACGTAGATTTTTTTTTTTCCACTAATATGTCCTCAAATGGTCTCATTGGTTGGGCGAATGGACTATTTGATTCTTTGATGGTTTGAAGCACACGATACACTAGTGTATTGGATTTTTATCTTTTTGTCTAAGTAGTTGCTTAAGGTGTTCCATCTCTGTGGAAATACCCTAAGTTTAAAACATCTAGTTGGATAACTTCATTATTCCTTGAACCTCAAAATCTCCATGATCATTTTAGATGATGTAAAACGTACCACTTTTCCTAGGTTTCTACAAAGAGCTATTTTCACCATTTTGAATATGTAAAGAAATTTAAAAAGTTAGTTATCCCTTTTGCAATATTGGTTGCCTAAATATATTGTATATATAAGCCATCAAATATTGTATACACGCCATCCTAATCTTGAGACATACCTAAAGCATCCTTTAATGTTCCAAAGAAAATAATTAAATACAAAGAAAAAAAAAGGAAGAAAGAAACAACACAAAAAAAAAAAAAAAAAAAAAAAAAATTAAAATCCTAATTGTATATAAATGTTGATATCCTCACATCTATTCTATAAAATCTCTTTTTCTATTCCCCTTCCAATTGGCACAACGATCATCTCTAGAATTCTTTATTTTTCCATCCATTCACTATTATATTAAAAAAAAAAATGGTTGTATTTTTAATAGAATATTTTTATTTTTATAAGAATTTTTAATCAATAAATATTTTTTCATCCATTTTTGCAACACAAATTTCATAGTTAATTTTGATATATACTATAACTTTATGGTCAACCTTTACCTTTATTATGACCATTTTATTAACTTATAAAATGAACTAATTATCAACTACATTTTCAAGTTTAATAATACTATATGAAATTTACTATGTAAATATGTTCACAATTATTTAATATAGAAAAAAATTCAAAATTATGAGAAAATTAAAAACTAAATAAGTGAATAAAGGATATTATTGAAACCAGGGAAAGAAAATGAGCTCATATCATACTGAGATATTGAGATTGCTACTAGTTATCTCATAGTGAAATATTGAGATTGCTACTAGTTATTCTAGACATAGGTCAGCAAAGGCCATCACCCAAGCAATTCACACAAACTAGACTTTTCATGTGCACCATGTACAATAAGAATAGGGAGTTAGTACTCCAAATATGGTGACACCTCAACAGGAGTAGATATGGTGTCTCTTGCTTCCATAATCTAGTGTTGATCCTTTATATTTTTTATTATCTTCCCTACCATAATTATCCTTCCTTAGTTCATATGCATCAATATTTTTTTGCTAGATTAACGCTCCAAATGGCATTGATCAAGGTTCATAATTGGATTCCAACTCATTAAGCCTTTGTAAAAATGTATCATGTCGGTACCATCTTTGTTGGTTTATGCCACAAGAAACAAGTTCCTTTATATGCAAATTAAAGTCCATGAGTTTGGAATACTTAAACTCCCTACTTGTGTGGAGAAATCAATTTGTTAGAGATGAATTGGTAAATTTCCAAGCTCCATCCCTTTGCCTTTTCTTTCATAATCATTAATAGTGAAATGTTTGAGATTTCGTGTAGAATCACTAATATCATTGGAACTACGAGTGATAAGACCTTCCTTACCTTTAATTTAATAACTTATACTTGGTGTGAGATTATCTTGATTAATAATAGTCACTCTTATCTCCAAATGTTTCCCATTTAAATCATATAAAATTACAAAAATTACAATAGTTGAAAATAAAAATTTAAAAACTCTAATCAAAATGATAAATGAGTTAAAAAAATCTTTTACTTAAACTTAAAAAAGTAAAATATAATACTTACAAAATAATTTATACCCAATAAAAATAAAAATAACTTATACCTAATAAAAATAAAAAAAATAAATATGTTATAAGTAAATCAATTTTGATCAATTTTGTTTGAAATGTTGTGGAGACTTTTTAAAAGCCTAGGTTTAGGTTGTGTAATTAGTAGAATTAGAATGTTTGATTTTTTTTAAATACATTTATATATTTAAAAACAAATTTCAGTTCAAGAGTTAGCTCAAGTGATTTAGAGTCAAACTTGAAGTTTTTTGATATATTATTGCTAGTTGTTGTTCATAGTGGGTTAGACTTTCTTTGATTTCGTTAAAATAAGTTCCCATAATTAAGGCCTACCATTTACACTATTTACCATCTACTAAATATTGAAAAGTACTCCAAATCTCCCATATTTTTATTCGACTAAAAAATAAAAATAAAACACATTTTAAATAATAAAAAATCACAGTATATCACTACTAAAATATACAATATTGAAGAATTTTAATATACAATTAACATCATAACACTTCTAACATGGTAAAAAATTAATTTGCAATTTATAACTTATTTGATTTATCGTGAAGATCTAGAAGTTTCTCTAGGTTACTTTTGTCCAATGTCTCCTTATCAAAATGTTGTGCATAATTAATTTATGCCCATACCCGATAAAGATTTAAAGTAAAATTATTACACTAAGTTGTATATTTATAGAATCAGGTATGGGACATTTTTTTTTACTTCTGCAATCTATTAACATATATTGGATTTTAAAAACCATCCTATTAACCAATAAAATTATAATTTATTTATACCACATACATATATTGGATTTTACTTCTGCAATCTATTAACATATATTGGATTTTAAAAACCATCCTATTAATCAATAAAATTATAATTTATTAATACCACATACATATATTATAAAATATATTTATAATTTATGACTTTGAGATTGAGAGCACTCGCATGCTTCAGCTGCTTACTTGCAGTCATAAATATGGACAAGGATATCATACATATGGAGAAGGATACGAAGGTGGAGGAATTATTTAGATAGTTAAAAGTAGCTAGAATTTCAGCAAAAAGATTTCAAAAAAACAGTAGTGTTTGAATTAAGTTTCTGATGGTGGAAATAGATTTAGCACCATTAAAAACTTTTGGGACACGCAAAATATTTAAATTTGATAGTTGTAACTTGGATTTACAAAAATCTCTACCAAATTTTATCAAAATCTTGTGAGAATTTCCATAATTTTCAGAGAAAAAAACAGTCTGTTTAGACTAGGGCCATACAATAAAGTCATGGCTCAGTGTTAAACAGTAGACAATTTCACTTAATAAATGTTGGTTTTTGGAAAATTTTTGGTTAAATTTTTTTAGTTTTAAAAAATCAAGTTTGTCAAATTGTATTTCACAGATTTTTGATAATATTAAATCTATTTATAATATTAAAATCATAAATAAAATACTAAATTTTTTTAATTTTACAATAAAAAAAATTACTAAATTCTAACTAAAAAATAAAATATATTCTGAAAAAGATTTACCCTGTGTAAACATAAATATATATATTTACGACTTGAAAACTTCTAATAACTAAGAAAAATTCCAAAAATTACCAAATTCTAACTAAAAAATAAAATATATTCTGAAAAAATTTACCGTTTGTAAACAAAAATATGTTTATGACTTGAAATCTTCTAACTAAAAAATAAAATATATTCTGAATAAATTTGCCGCTTGTAAACAAAAATATATTCATGACTTGAAATCTAGACAACTAGCATGCCTTAGCGACCTGCGCTGACATAACTGATATAATGTGTAAGCTTGTGCAGCAAAGCGGCCATAACTACTAACAAGATAAATCATAGCGAACATTCATTTTCAAAATGCATGAAATAGGTAAGATTCGTAGTTTATGTAAATATTTGGTGTGAAATTGCATGTGCAATTTTTTTTAATTATTATTTTTATTTTTTATTTTTTTATTTTTAAATATATTTTAATTATAATGTATATGTTACTATTTTATAAATCATAAATTAATTGTGAAATCTGGACTCAATCATATCATCTGATTTCATTTTTTAAAATATTTGAAAGTAATTTTATACTCCATAAACTAAATTACTTTTATTTTTTATATGTGGCATATTGTTTATATGTGTGGAATATATTATTTTTTAGAAATGAATAATTATGATATTAAATGTAGTTAAATAAAGGGTAAATTTTATATCTGGTTTTATGATACAACATCTTTAATAGAAAAAAGGAGAATCGAGAACTATGATATAATATTTTTAATAGAAAAGAGGAGAATAGAGAACTGGAAAAGAAATTTAGCATGCCATTCAAATTTATACCGTTCACCTTTATCCCTATCAAAATTTTAATGAAATTAAATACATAAACCAAATGTAGATACAAAATAAAATGAAGTATTCAAACCAAATTTTGATACAAAATTCTGTACAGAGATTTTCCTTGGCAGAGCATATGAAAGTTGAAAAAATACTTCCATTTTTCTGGGTAATTCACACGATATTATACAAATCCGAGTCCAAATCACAGTTCGGTCCCTGCAAACGGCTCTGATATCCGTAAAGCAATACCGTGATTTAAAATACTGTAAAGAACTCAGATCTCCGAAACGTAAAATTCTTATCGGCAGTCATACCGTTAGAAAGTTAAGACTCCCCCGACGCAAATATTCCATCGTCGCCCTCCAATTTGAGTCCACAGACCGCAGGAAAGGCAGAGAGTAAAAGGCCATCGGTGAGCTCGCCATTGCTGAGAATCCTCTCTTCTGCAATTGGGAGCAACGTTTTCTCAAAAGGCTGCCGTCTTCCGAGGCTTACCCTGCACGGAGGGGCGATTTCCATCCATTTTAGATCAGCTGCTGCGGTCTTCGGAATGGCCATTAGCAGGGTCAAGGTCCGCTGGGACAGACAATCTTTAAATCAAACCCTTACTTTCTTCCACAAAACCCAAGGGCAAATTTTTAAAGCTTGTACAAATCTATTTAATAACAATTTTTTTCTTGAAGAGCACGCAAATCAAAGATCTCTGAGAGAAATAAGGTTGGAGATGTGAGGTCCACGATGCGTTGCATTTTCTGTGATGCGCTGCCATTTGGATTTAACGGGCGACCGGACGGGTGGGTCACGTGGGTGACTTAACGGTGAAGATAAGATAACTTGCCCGTTCGAAATCTCTCTCGATCCTCTGATGCATTTTCGTTATCAATCACCGAGACATCGTCTCTGTCGAAGTTTCTCATCATCAAGATTCGTAATCAATGACGTACACCGTGGCCCGTCGGGGTTTTTAAATTATTTGTATATATGGTAATCCATAAAATTATGAGCGTTTTTTTATTTTTATTTTATTTTCCCCTTTCTGCATATCTCAACATTTCTTCTCACATTGACATAAGTCTCTATAGAAATTGTCACCATGAAATCACGGCACGTTACAAGCTTCTAGATTGACATTGCCTTACTTCTTAGTTGTACCAAACTAACAGCTGTTCCATTAGAATTTAATGTTTTCTAATTTATTTAAATATTAATTTATTAGAAATCTTCCCGGGTGTTAATAGCTATGGATGGGAGAAGTTATCCCACCATGACTTAGGGTTGATCAATGATAAAGATGGGGAATATAACAAATTTCATTTAGAACCAATTGGTTACACAATGTAACTACCATGTATGAAAGGAAGAAGAAAAACTTGTGATGTGGTTGAATCTTTAGTAATTTACTTACGCAATCACATATCTATTTTGAAATCTACACATAATAAAAATAATGAACTTTCCTCATATCTAAATGGATATATAATTATAAATCATGATAAATATATAAAACCAGAATTGCATCTAATAAACGTTTATGATAAATAAATAGAAAATAAAAATTAAGTATTAATTTTATATTTTTGAAATAGTAAATTAACCCAAAAAAAAATGCTAATATACTATATTCTATATATAAAGTTATATGATTGAGAAATTATCTTTAAAATGACTTTATGAAATACCTTAATTACATAGATATCTTTAAGATGTCAATGGGTGCTTAGCTCAAGAAGTAGGCATGGTGGTTTGTCATCCCATCCACCCGGGTTCAAGTCCCCAAAGACATGGCCCGTCATAGTAAAGATGGAAGAATAGGTGTCATGTTGGAGTATGGGATCTCGACAGTTGAATTATGAGTATATGAGTCCTAAGTTGAACTATGAGTTGTCCCCAAAGACATGGCCCGTCATAGTAAAGATGGAAGAATAGGTGTCATGTTGGAGTATGGGATCCCAACGGTTGAATTATGAGTATATGAGTCCTAGGTTGAACTATGAGTTCTTGATGGTCTCGGACGTCTCAATCCTAGGTTGAAAGGTTGAAATATGAGTTCTTGATATATGCTTGCAGATTGTTGCATATATTTGGGGCATCCTAGGTTGAACTATGATTTCTTGATATATGCTTGCAGATTGTTGCATATATTTGGGGAACTAGACGTCTTGGTCCTAGGCTAAACTGTGACTTCCTAATATATTCTTGCGGGTTGGACCTAGGCTAAACTATGACTTCCTGATATATGCTTGCGGGTTGTTGCATATATCTTGGAGGTTGCTAGTTCCCTATCAAAAAATTTCATTGAAAAAAAACATTTTCATTAAGATTCATTTTAAAATTGTGCATATCATCTTGCTATTATTTATTCACATCCATTTTAATTTTAAATTTATCAAATATCTAAAAAAAATCTCAAATTTATTAAATTGTAAACATTTTTAAATAAAAAAGTTGAAAGTTACACCTTAACAATATCATATTATTAAAATCTAATACATATTACCTTAAATAAACTTATATAATACTTTATAAAATCAAAAACATATTGAAGAATTATAAGTTTTAGAATTTTTTATTCCATTTAAAACCAAATTCTAATTATATAATATATAAATATGAAATAAATTCAATTTTAGTTGATATTTTTTAAGGTAAATTGTAATAAATTGAAATGTCCAATATTTTTAATAAACACTCTATTCATCTTAAAAAAAATTAACTAAATTTGCACTGAAGTGTTCTCTAACTGTTTCAGGCTCATCTAATAGGCTATGCTTATTGTGATGAATCGTACATAACCAAATAGCCTACCACCAACAAAGGGATCAATGACTCCAAGATTAATCAAGTGGAAATTAATGAAAAACATTCACATCCATTGTCAATGTTGTAGCTCAAAATGACCCATTAAATTTTTTTGAGCTGTGCCAACTTATTTCTTATTTAGATCCTATTCATCTCAATAGTTTCCATGAATGTCAATGTTAGGAAACCAGCTCACAAAAAGATAGAAAAGATAGATCAACACCTTAGAATTCAGCCTCTTCGAGGGGGCAACCTACTTTACATTACACAAATGGACAATTCTTGGATGATACAAATGACTAAACCTCCCTTCTATATATAGAAGTCTAAGGGGTCACAATGTAATCAAGCTGACATAACAGTAATAACATAAGGGCACAAAAATAACAATAGTGGGTTTCTATGGGGCATACTAATAACAATATGGGGACAATAGGGGCACAATAATAACAATAAGGGATACAATGGCAATAGTAATGGGGGAATCACTAGAATTATAGGGGCCTAACATCACCCTTTCCTTTCGAAAAGCATTGTCCTCAATGCTTGAGTAGTTTTAGATGCTTCTGTATAAAATTCTCATCCTCCCATGTGAAATCTTCAGCGGATAAGTTCTTCCACTTGATGAGGTACTCCAAAATTGATTGATTTCGTAGTTGTTGAGTTCTTGTTTCTGTCACTGCTTCTGGTTCCAATATGATTTTTCCTTCCTCGTCAAGTTCTGGTAATATTGTTTGAACTGGGAGCTTGTCACCTATAACCTTCTTTAAACATGAAACATGGAAAACTGGGTGCACTAGGGAAGCTGCAAGAAGCTCCAATTTGTATGCCATAGTACAAATCTTTTGCAACACCTTGTAAGGACCATAATACTTTGGTGATAATTTATTATCCTTCTTAGCTTACTTGAGGGACATCTGTTTATATGGTTGTAGGCATAGGAATACCTAGTCACCTACATCAAAACTTCTTTCGTTGCGATGTTGATCTGCCTGTTGTTTCATTCTATTTTGCGCCAACGTGAGGTTATCCTTTAAGAGTTGCAGAACTTGTTGATGCTTGATGTGATCTTCCGTTGCTTAAACCTTAGAATTTTCTCTTAAATATGATGTGATGGATGGTGGATGATATCCATAAAGTTCCATAAATGGGGTCATTTTTGCTGCAGCATGGAAGGAAGTGTTATACCACCATTTAGCCAGAGGCAACCATTTGACCCATTGTGTCTATTTATCAAATACAAAGCAAAGAAGATATCCTTCCAAACATTTGTTTACTATCACAGTTTGCCCATCAGATTGAGGATGATAAGATGAGCTATGAGCTAACTGAGTAACGAGATAAGAAAATAATTCTATCCAAAAATTTCCAGTGAAAATGGGATCTCTGTCGCTTACAATAACCTTTGGGTTTCCATGTAGCTTTTAAATTGTTTCCATAAATGTAGTAGAAACTGTACTAGCTTTGAATGGATGTGATAATGCACAAAAGTGTGCATACTTGGTAATTCTGTCAACTACCACCATGATGACACTCTTTCCTTCGGACTTGGGTAAACCTGTGATAAAATCCATTGAAACCTCCTCCCAACGTTGGCTTGGAATGGATAAAGGTTGTAATAGACCTGGGGTCTTAATTGTTTCAACTTTATTTTGTTGGCAAACCAAACATTTCGCCACAAACTTTTGAATATCCGATTTAAGGCCATCCCAAAAAATTCCTTCTTAACCCTATGGTAATTTTTTTAAAATCCTGAGTGCCCTCCTAAGGGAGAAGTGTGCAATTCCATAAGAATCTTTTGTTTGAGTTGGGAATTCTTACATAGGTATAAGTGATCTTTGTACCATAACGAATCATTTTTCCAGCTAAATGTATCAGATGTACTGGGATCTTGTTGTAACTTTCAAATGAGTGCCCACACTTCTTCATCATTCTTCTATTCCTCCCTTGCTTCGTTTATCCAATCTAGTTGGATAATAGAAATGGCACACAACAATGCTTCCACATCCTCATCCTTTCTTGAGAGTGCATCTACCACAACATTTTTCTTCCCTTTTTTGTAGATGATTTCAAAGTCATAACCCAACATCTTTGTGACCCATTTTTGTTGCTCTTCCGAGGATAGTCTTTGTTCTAAAAAGTATTTAAGACAATCATGATCCGTCTTTACCTTGAAGTGTCTTCCCATTAGGTAGGGTTGCCATTTCTTAAGTGCATGTAGTATTGCCAACATTTCCTTCTCATAAATAGCTTTGCGTAAATACTTTCCCTTGATTGGATGACTTTCGAAAGAAATGGGTCTTTCATCTTGCATTAAAACAACACCAATTCCATTTCCTGAAGCATCACATTCCACAATAAAGTTTTTGTGAAGTCCGACGTAGCTAAGACTGGTGCTTGGCACATTACCTCTTTAAGATGTTCGAAGGCCTTTGTTGCTTCTGGAGTCCATGAAAATGCATCTTTCTTCAATAATGTTGTTAGAGATGCTACTATTCTCCCATAATTCTTAACAAACTTGCGATAATACCCTTTCAAACCAAGAAATCCTCGCAGATGCTTTATGGATGTGGGGATTTTCCATTCCTTAATGGCTTTAATTTTATTAGGGTCTACCTTAACACCTTCATGAGATACAATATGACCTAGATATTCCACCTCTTGTACTCCAGAGAAACATTTGGAGTTATTTGCATATAATTGTTTCTCCTTCAATAGTTTGAGTACCCTGTCAACATGTTCAACATGATCCTTCCAAGACTTGTTGTAGATTAGTATATCATCAAAAAGTACTAACACAACTTTTCTAAGGAAGGGTTTGAAAATAGAATTCATCAAACCTTGAAATGTAGAAGGTGCATTGGTAAGGCCAAAAGGTATGACCAAAAATTCATAATGACCCTCATGAGTTCTAAATGTTGTTGTCGGAATGTCTTCAGTCTTCATTTTGATTTGATGATATCTTGAACGAAGATCCAACTTGGTGAAGTAAATTGATCCATGCAATTCATCCAATAATTCATCAATGACAGGAATGAGAAATTTATCTTTAATAGTGAGCTTGTTGAGCTCCCTATAATCTGGACACATGTGCCATGATCCATCCTTCTTGTGCACCAATACTACTGGAGCAGAGAAAGAACTTTGACTAGGTTGAATTATACCAGCCTCTAGCATTTTTGCAACCATATGTTCAATTTCACTCTTTTGGGCATAGGGATATCTATATGGCCTGATGTTTGGAGGAACACTTCCTGGAATCAAATGAATAGCATGATCATTATCATGAATAGGTGGGAGACATTTAGGTGTCCAAGACTTTTTGGATATCTGGAGAAATAGATGATTTCGATGTGGGAACCTCTAGTGAACATAATTGTGCAATTAAACCTCATTGTTCCTTCTTTAGAAGCTTTGTCATACCGTTAGAGCTGATTATCTTTCTCGGTTTCCCTGTAATACCCCTTAATTCAACTTCCTTCCTTCTGCACAAAATTTCATGAAAATTTCTTGAAAATTAAAGGCCATTGTACCCAACGATTGTAGCCATTGGACTCCTACTACAATATCAGCACCACCCATTGGAATGGAAAGCATTGGGCTATTCAATACATATTCTCCCATGGATAGCTTGATATTATGTCATTTTCTAGAGCAATTTATGGTTCCTCCCCTTGCAACCATCACTTGACACTTTGGTGATGGATATAGGAAGCAATTCAATTCCTTTGCTATCTTACAATGAATAAAATTATGGGTACTTCCCGAATCAATCAACACTATTACCTTTTTCTTCTTGATATGTCCTTCTATCTTGATAGTTTGAGGAGTGGTAATTCCAGCCAATGCATTACAAGATATGGTCGGATTCATTTCTTCTTTATCTAGGGTTTGTTCCTGGAGTATATCCTCTTCTTTTGACATTTCTTGTTCCTTTTCTTCCTCCTCTTCACAATCTATGTAGAATAATTTCTTCTCAACACACTTATGACCTTTACTGTATTTGCTATCACGACTGTAACAAAGCCCTTTTGCTCTTTTTTCTTCCAATTGTTGTGGTGTCAACCTTGTAGGTTGTGGAAGGCTAGGGGCAACAACACTTCCATCTTTATAGTTGTGAGTGGTAGGCTTCCTCGTTGCCATAATTTTACTTTCCATTTTTCTTGATAACCTGAATGCCTTCTCAGGTTCCCAAAGGCGAACCTCATGTTGGATATTATCCTTTAAAGTCCCTATGAACACATTAATCCTATGCTCCTCTGGAATATATTTCACCCTTGTGTTCAATTTTTAGAAGTCCTCAATGTGCTCCATCATTGAACCCTTTTGTTTGAGATTTATCAATTGGCTAAAAAACGTGTTGCTTTTTGTATCCTCATAATGTGCTATCATTTTTCCATAAAAATTGCCCAAGTGACAATTTGTTTACGAGAGCAAAGCCATCAATACCATACAAACTGATTTGGTTCCAAATATAAGTTGCAATACGTACCTTTTGTGTGTTTTGCACATTATGGAGATTGAAAAATTACTCCATCTGTAGTATCCATGTTCCAGGATCCTTTGCTATCAAACTTCCTCATATCAATTTTTGGAACATGGTGGGTATTCAATCCAACATTAGAGTCTATGAAATCATGATTAACATTTCGTTTGTTCTCGTCATGAGTTTCCTTTACTACCCTTTCACCATTAGTGACCATTTCTTGTAGCAACTTATTCAAATTTATCTTCAATTCTTCCATCTTATTCTTAGCTTCTACGCCTTTCTTTAAACCATCCATATTAGCTTCCATGCCATCCATATTAACTTGCATTCCATTCATATTAGCTTCCATGCCATTCATCTTGGCTTCATTTACCTTTAGTGAGAGTGAAATTTTTTGTACTTGGTCTTGTAATTTTGATATATTATGTTAAATTTCTTCCTCTTCTTCACGAGTCATGCTAGAGCTTTCAGGTTGCTTACTAGGTGTTTCCATTTTCTTTCTTTGGGGCATTAATTAATGCTATTCATTATTCACTATTCCCTTTCAATTCCTTCAAACTAATTTTTCAAACCAATCTTATGAAAAATTCAATAAAACTACAAACCTTTTTTTTCACTTTGTAATAGCTCGATATTGAATCTATTGTATCTCTATAATTGCGGATCTTGAATATCTGAAATATCATCATGCGGTAGTCCTTTGAGTCCTCTTTCTAACCATGCAAGTCTGATCAAGATTGGATTCTCCAAGGAAGAGTTATGCCAAATCTCCCATGGTGACCTGATTATAGAATATTTGAGTAGAACAAACTTGTATGATGTGCCACGTGTCACTGTTTTGACCTTAGTACCTGAAAATGATACATAGAAAACTAAAGGTTGTCCTCTTTCTAAAACTTCTTACGAAATTTCAATCTGATGCTCAAAACAAAATTTATGACGATTTTCCCCAGGTAACGTGTTTGGAATGTAATTCGGGAGTCTACAAAAAGGCCAACTTCCTCAGATCATATCTCTGCAAATATAGCAAGAAAACTCTAAAATTCAGACCTGAAGTTCAGAACAATTTCGACCCAAGTGGGTTTTTTGTTTAGCTTCTGAAATGTTGCATAAAAAAAGTTATAGCGAAAATTCCATGATGACCTGTTTGGAGTAGTGAAACCCTAGAATCCAAAAGATCTGATACCAAATGTTAGGAAACCAGCTCACAAAAAGTTGGAAAAGATAGATCAACGCCTTAGAATTCAGCCTCTTAAAGGGGCAACCTCCTTTATATTACACAAATGAACAATTCTTGACTGATACAAATGACTAAACCTCCCTTCTATATATAAGAGTCTAAGGGGTCACAATGTAATCAAGCTGACATAACAGTAGTAACATAAGAGCACAAAAATAACAATAGTTGGTTTCTATGGGGCATACTAATAACAATATGGGGACAATAGGGGCACAATAATAACAATAAGGGATACAATGACAATAGTAATGAAGGAACCACTAGTATTATAGGGGCCTAACAGTCAATGTAATTACAGGTCAAATAATTTTATGTAGCCATTCATCTCTATGCAACTGCCTCTTTCAATAGCTCTTTTTATGCAACAATAGCTAAAATGTTTTCTTCAAGTATCCAATTATCATTGGCTTATCTTTTGGAAAATCCTAACTCCGTCTATTTGTGTTTGGTGTAAATCAAATACTACAACTCATTACCTCTGATCAAATCACAGGCATAGGGAATAAGCTTGAATGTTGTGTAGATCAATAACTACAACCATCCACAAGTGCAGTCTTTGTTCAAGAATACAATTTGGGGATTTACAACATTGTCAACAATATGGCCTTTGCAAGATGGGTCATGTTGTAACATTTTCTTGGAAAAATGAATCACTAAATTTTTTTGAACTTTCCACTAGCTTGCCTGAAACCTATCAATTCCCTGCTTTCTTAATCCATTAGCATTTTCTTATGGAATTGATATTGTGACTACAATTCTCTCTAAATAGTAAACATCACACATGCTTCTCAATGCATTATATGATTTCGGGGCACCATTGCAAGTGTAATGACTTTTAGAGGTGCAATTGAAGGCACCTATATATCATGCATTTAGCAGTGAGGGCCAATTCTATCCAACCAATTTTTTGATGCAGAGGCGCTTCTTCTAGTTATTGACAAAATATTGGAAGGAATGTTATGTGGATAAGTATGGCAAGAGTTTCAAGCCTTATTCAACACCAACATAAGCATATTTTTATGATGAGGGAAGGCCCAATGGGATGTTTGGACTGTGTACAAAGCTTACAATCTACCAAAGTTCAAAGTATATCTAAGTAAGTTTTGAGTGGATGTTCCCAATCCAAAAACTAAAAATGGTGTGCAGTGTGCAGAGAGTAAGTGACGTTTGACTATTTTTATGCCAAATAACATGCCACCTTCCATTTGAAGTCTTATATAAGAGAAGTGGCTTGGTGAGGAACATATTACAATTTTTGAGTTGCTTTGTCGATGCAAGTGAGTTTGTGAAGCAACATAAATGTTGTGATGAATCCAAGGATAAGATAAGCTGAATCCAAATATAAGCATGATACTTGAGTGTGGTCGAGGCAATGTACAGGTGTACAAATCAAGTTCTCTTGTGCATTTTCGAGATCTAGTCACCTTGAATTTGAAAAGGAACAAGGCATAAAGCACGTGCAACTTTTAAAGGTGGAAGGAAACACTTAAAAATGGATGGCCAAGGTTCAAAAAAGGACCGCCCCCTGGTCATCTAAATTTTAATGAAAATGGTGTTTTGATTTGTATTTTCGTTAAACTTTACTACCCCGCTTATCTGTCCAACGCTTCCCAGAATTTTCTCCTTTTGATTTGTTCTACTGATAACACAGTCTTGCTTTTCGAATCGCTTCATCCATGGTCTTCGGATTATCGAAATCTATCCTTTCTCGCATGGTCAAAGGTAAGCTGCTAACAAATCTTTGCACCTTAGCCTTCTCTTCACGAATATAGGGCACGTAATGAAGCAGGGATGTGAATTTAGTTACAAACTCATCAATGGTCTGTTGTCCAAGCCGCAGATCATGAAATTCTCGCGCTTTTTCATCATAAAAGCGTTCTGTCAGATACTTCTCTTTAAAATATCCTTGAAACTTTTCCCATGTCACATCCTGTTCACTTATTCCCCGCACCATCTTGACCTCCTCCCACCATAGCGTGGCTTTGGCCTGCAACTGGAATATAGCCAGCCTTGCCTTAAGATGATGATCATATTCATACACCTGAAAATACTTATTCATATTAATTAGCCATGCCTCTGCAGCTTCTTCTGATTCCCCGTCGAAATGAGGTGGTTTAATTTTCCGAAACTCCCCTTGTAGTTCCATCCGGGGTCTTTTTGGGGTTTGATATTCCGAAGCATTGACAGACTTCTCTCCTCGCGTCTCTGCCCTGCCCTCTGTTTCTTCTGGTTCAGTATGATAGCTCTGTTCATCTGTTATTCTTGGCTGTTCAGGTCTCGGATGTGACTGCTGTTGATGTTGCTTATCAGATAAGCTTTTCAGAATCCTCTCATGTTCAACATTTAATCTTTCGTTATCTGCACGCAGCCGGGCCATTTCGTCCTTTAGCTCCTGCACTGTCCTCAATAGCGTCGAGTCATTATTGCGGCCTGCTGCTCCCAGTTGCACCCAAAGCTCAGGATTTCCCTGAGGTTGTTCCATGTTATCCGGTGGTTCCAGATTTTCATAAGGAGCACTATTTGCTCTGCTCATTCTGCTACTACCTGCTTCAGAATAACTTATTAAACAGATTTAATTTATCTTTGGCGTATGATACTATTTATATTCATGTTACTGTAATTTTTAAATTTTTTCCAAAGGTCACAGAGTTGTAAACCTTGGGCTCTGATACCAAATTGTCACGCTCTCAACAGAACATAGAAGTAAAATTTTTTTTATCTACTATATTAACCTTACATATTTGTAATTATCAATACAATCCATGTTAATTTTTATGGTTGACTTCACATATCAACATTAATCTACGTTCCACTTATGATAACCACATATATTATAAAACACTCATAATCGCATTATATATTATGGCAATAATTATAATCACAACATATATGATAACACGGTATTCGTTTTATGCATGGGCAATGAGTATCGCTTGACCCTACCATATATGAGATTCACGGTACATAAATACATTCCATTGTTTAACTTTACATGTACATATGTTGACTTGGCAACACGTCACACAGTTTGCATTGGTGCTTTAATGGTTTACTTATGGTTAGCGGATTCTTCATATCCCGAGAAATCAGTGGCTGGTCCGGCCCTGCCATCGATCCAACTGGTTTGATCTGCAGCGTCCACTTGGATGGATTAACGGTTATGTGTCAAGCTGCCATGTGCGCTTGGAGTCTACGGCCTGACACATTGGGCTTGCCACCTTCGCGCCAGAACTATCCCGAAGTCCACCGGCTATCAGACGGTGACTACAAGGTCTACACAGATCTACGGTTCTGGTTGAGCCACGAATCGGTAAGGGTTTCATGTTATATATATGCTTGTTTATGTTTTCGGCTCTATTTTCCCGGTTCGTTCATTTCATTGCAGCAACAGCATTCTCCAGGCCTCGACCTTCAGCCATTGCTCCAATGTTCAACCTTCCTTATCCTTGGAACTACTCGTTCTGTGACATACGACATCAGGCTTGTTAAATCCAGTATTGACATTCCTATTCCTCTGCGTTTTGTTACAGGTTTTCATTATTCGCACCAGGTTCATCTCTAATACTGTTGTTGACTTGTGCAGGTGATTCATTACCATTCCGTCAGGGTCGAGGCTTCGATCATTTCGCCGGATTGTCGTTACCAGGTAAGGGTTTAACACTATCGCCGTTTTCCAAGTAATTCATCCGGTCCTTACTGAATACTTATTCCCTTTGACAGGGATGCTGCCTTTGTATTTTCGTTTACTTGCTCCTCTGCACTAGCTCAGAGTCCCGGCTTAGTCGGAACTACTCAGCTAGGAGGCATATTGTGTTAAGTGCGCTCATAGTCGAGCCTCATTTAGATACAGAACTATTATTTTGGTCATGAGCTGTTCACTGGAACACAGTCGTTATGTTTAATGTGTTGGTTAACATTTGTTGTAATATCACACAGTACTTGGAAATACCGAGGTTACAGTATTATTATTATGTTTTCATCCGGTTTAATGATGTTTCCATTCCGGCCTGTTATCGGTCTCTGTTAATGAAATTATATGCTGTTTACAGTGAATCTCTGCTGTGTATCCTCCACTTATTGTTGCATGCATATGTGTTATGTTATCGGCCTTGGCGCCTCGGCCAGCATGCACCAGTTGCGGCTTGGTACGAGGGGGTTCGCCAAAGCGGAGAGTTTAATGGATGAGGTTGCATGCAACCAAGGACACCATGTTTCTTCCACGGCGTTTTTACTTATTGATTCTTATATGATAAGGTGTGAATGCATAGGGTTTTCCTTATTGCATGAGACCAATTTGCAAATACTTCGAATATGTTATACTGTAGACATGATTCGTTTAAAATCTTTGTAACTATTTGCGGTTCAGCTGACCAGGTTAAGATAGGGTTTAGTGTTTGCCTCATTTGCTATTTTGATAAAAGCACAGTTATATTCTCGGCGATTACTTAGCCCGTGAGGATTTCTAACTCACGCAAGATTATATATGCATTAATGTATCAAGGGTTACTGCCATTTTTGTTAGCGGCGAACGCCTGTACAATTTCTCATTTTCTATATTCCAAAGTGAAGATTCTAATCTGTACTGTCACTTTTACATATAATGAGGGTTTATACCACCGATGTTATCATAAACCGTTTATTACATTTGCTATTGTTTCTTTAAGGAATCATGCAGACTTAACCCTGTCGCTATTTTTACTTCATATAAACTATATGGTTCTTTTATCCAGTTTATACATACAGCTTTGTTTCGGCATTCGATTCTGTTTGTATATTTGACCTTCGGTTCTATTCTATATTTTCAACAGTGGGTTCTGTTCTACATTTCATACCGAATACAATACTTGTTTTTCTTGATACTGTTTAAGGAGAAATAACTAGATACACTACCATTTATCTTTCCTTTTCTGTACAGTACAAACAGAAAACATTCCAGTAGATATATATATATATATATACGTGGAAGTATTCTGCCAAACCTTTAGTAATGCTTGTCATTCCACCCGTCCGTAGGAAGAGTTCTTCTTTGACCTTCCACCCCCAAGCACTTGCAGGTCCTACTCGACCGCAATTACACTGGTCTCGCCAGTAAACGCTATCTGATCCTAACCAGACATAGCGTACACAGGAAAATTCTTTCCTCTTAAGCCATCTGATCCTAACCAGACATAGCATGAATCTCTTCTTTTTCCTCTGCCATCTGATCCTAACCAGACTTGGCATTTCCCCCTTTTCCTCTGGGGTCTCAACTACCTCAAGGTAGTTAGGGTTCCAATGTAACTGATTCCTCAGTTACTAACCATGATTAATCATAACTCAACTCAAATAGTACCAACACAATTTGTCTTTCATTAACATAAAAATTAATAACAGGATTATATATATTTTAAAATAAAGTCTTTGTTCAATAATTACTTTCACCATTTACTAATATTAACTTTTCACAAGGGATGTTACAAAAATTAATTTGCAATTTATAACTTATTTGATTTATCGTGAAGATCTAGAAGTTTCTCTAGGTTACTTTTGTCCAATGTCTCCTTATCAAAATGTTGTGCATAATTAATTTATGCCCATACCCGATAAAGATTTAAAGTAAAATTCTTACACTAAGTTGTATATTTATAGAATCAGGTATGGGACATTTTTTTTTTACTTATGCAATCTATGTTAACATATATTGGATTTTAAAAACCATCCTATTAACCAATAAAATTATAATTTATTAATACCACATATATATATTATAAAATATATTTATAATTTATGACTTTGAAATTGAGAGCACTTGCATGCTTCAGCTGCTTACTCGCAGTCATAAATATGGACAAGGATGTCATACATATGGAGAAGAATATGAAGGTGGAGGAATTATTTAGATAGTTAAAAGTAGCTAGAATTTTAGCAAAAAGATTTCAAAAAAGCAGCAGTGTTTGAATTATGTTTTTGATGATGGAAATAGATTTAGCACCATCAAAAACTTTTGGGACATCCAAAATATTTAAATTTGATAGTTGTAACTTGGATTTACAAAAATCTCTACCAAATTTTATCAAAATCTTGTGAGAATTTCCATGATTTTCAGAGCAAAAAAACAGTCCGTTTAAACTACGGCCATACAATAAAGTCATGGTTCAGTGTTAAACAGTAGACAATTTCACTTAGTAAATATTGGTTTTTGGAAAATTTTTGATTAATTTTTTTTAGTTTTAAAAAAATCAAATTTGTCAAATTGTATTTCACAGATTTTTGATAATACTAAATCTATTTATAATATTAAAATCATAAATAAAATAGTAAAAATTTTAAATTTTCCCATCCAAAAAAATTACCAAATTCTAACTAAAAAATAAAATATATTCTGAAAAAGATTTACCCTGTGTAAACATAAATATATATATTTACGACTTGAAAACTTCTAATAACTAAAAAAAATTCCAAAAATTACCAAATTCTAACTAAAAAATAAAATATATTCTGAAAAAATTTACCGTTTGTAAACAAAAATATGTTTATGACTTGAAATCTTCTAACTAAAAAATAAAATATATTCTGAATAAATTTGCCGCTTGTAAACAAAAATAGCATGCCTTAGTGACCTGCGCTGAGATAGCTGATATAATGTGTAAGCTTGTGCAGCAAAGCGGCCATAACTACTAACAAGATAAATCATAGCGAACATTCATTTTCAAAATGCATGAAATAGGTAAGATTCGTGGTTTATGTAAATATTTGGTGTGAAATTGCATGGGCAATTTTTTTTTAATTATTATTTTTTATTTATTTATTTATTTTTAAATATATTTTACTTATTAATGTATATGTTACTATTTTATAAATCATAAATTAATTGTGAAATCTGGACTCAATCTTATCATCTGATTTCATTTTTTAAAATATTTGAAAGTAATTTTATACTCCATAAACTAAATTACTTTTATTTTTTATATGTGACATATTGTTTATATGTGTGGAATATATTATTTTTTAGAAATGAATAATTATGATATTAAATGTAGTTAAATAATGGGAAAATTTTATATTTGGTTTTATGATACAACATCTTTAAAAAGCAAAGAGGAGAATCGAGAACTATGATATAATATTTTTAATAGAAAAGAGGAGAATAGAGAACTGGAAAAGAAATTTAAAAACATTTATATAGCATGTTACTCAAGGTTTAAATCTTTTTTCTGAGTGTAAAAACAAAGAAAAGTTTGCATTTTAAGAGATTTGATTGATCAAATCAAGGTCTTAGTATGTTACTCAAGTCTAAACCTCTTTTCTGAGTGAAAAAAGAAGAAAGATTTCCACATTGAAAAATTTAATTGATACATATGTTAAAATAGATAACATATAAATCTAAATTGGTTTAATTATTAATTTTATTTTTTTATTTTAAAATTACATCTACACAAACATAAGATAAATCTAGGCTAGTTAATTATTAATTTTATTTTTTAATTTAAAATTTCATGTCATTACATCTATACACTGAGTCAAGTCAGCCCAACAAAAATTACAATACACTCTTATAAAAACTAATTTTTATAATAAATAAAAAATCAAAAAACATAGTATAAAATTTTAAAAAACTATTATTTATTTATTTAAAAAAATTGAAAAATATGATATAAATATTTAAGCGATAGCAGTTTAAAAATTTATCTTGCAAATAAAAAGTAAGTTTGCATCTAGATAAAAGTAGGCTTAAATAGTCTTTCAAATAATGATTTTACAAGGGAAAATTTTACTTGGAGAGTGCCGGTCAAATTTATACACAACAACATCCGAATTTCAAAGAAATGAAGGAAAAAATTTATACACAACAACATCGGAATTTCAAAGAAATGAAGGAAAATTGACTGGTAAAGTAAGCGTGCCATTCAAATTTATACCGTTCACCTTTATCCCTATCAAAATTTTAATGAAATTAAGTATCAAAATTTTAATGAAATTATTAAAATTAAGTATCAAAATTTTAATGAAATTAAGTACATAAACCAAATGTAGATACAAAATAAAATGAGGTATTCAAACCAAATTTTGATACAAAATTCTGTACAGAGATTTTCCTTGGCAGAGCATATGAAAGTTGAAAAAATACTTCCATTTTTCTGGGTAATTCACACTATATTATACAAATACGAGTCCAAATCACAGTTCGGTCCCTGCAAACGACTCTGATATCCGTAAAGCAATACCGTGATTTAAAATACTGTAAAGAACTCAGATCTCCGAAACGTAAAATTCATATCGGCAGTCATACCGTTAAAAAGTTAAGACTTCCCCGACGCAAATATTCCATCGTCGCCCTCCACTTTGAATCCACTGACCGCAGGAAAGGCAGAGAGTAAAAGGCCATCGGTGAGCTCGCCATTGCTGAGAATCCTCTCTTCTGAAATTGGGAGCAACGTTTTCTCAAAAGGCCGCCGTCTTCCGAGGCTTACCCTGCTCGGAGGGGCGATTTCCATCCATTTTAGATCAGCTGCTGCGGTCTTCGGAATGGCCATTAGCAGGGTCGAGGTCCGCTGGACAGACGATCTTTAAATCAAACCGTTACTTTCTTCCACAAAACCTAACCCTTACTTTCTTCCACAAAACCTAAGGGCAAATTTTTAAAGCTTGTACAAATCTATTTAATAACAATTTTTTTCTTGAAGAGCACGCAAATCAAAGATCTGTGAGAGAAATAATGTTGGAGATGTGAGGTCCACGATGCCTTGCGGTTTTCTGTGATGCGCTGCCATTTGGATTTAACGGGCGACCGGACGGGTGGGTCACGTGGGTGACTTAACGGTGAAGATAAGATGACTTGCCCGTTCGAAATCTCTCTCGAACCTCTGATGCATTTTCGTTATCAATCACCGAGACATCGTCTCTGTCGATGTTTCTCATCATCAAGATTCGTAATCAATGACGTACACCGTGGCCCGTCGGGGTTTTTAAATTATTTGTATATATGGTGATCCATAAAATTATGAGAGATATTTTATTTTTATTTTATTTTTCCCTTTCTGCATATCTCAACATTTCCTCTCACGTTGACATCAAGTCTATATACAAATCGTCACCGTGCAATCACGGCACGTTACAACCTTCTAGATTGACATTGCCTTACTTCTTAGTTGTACCAAACTAACAGCTGTTGCATTAGAATTTAATGTTTTCTAATTTATTTAATTATTAATTAGAAATCTTCCCAGGTGTTAATAGCTATGGATGGGAGAAGTTATCCCACCATGACTTAGGGTTGATTGATAAAGATGGGGAATATAACAAATTTCATTAGAACCAATTAGTTACACAATGTAACTACCATGTAAGAAAGGAAGAAGAAAAACTTGTGATCTGGTTGAATCTTTTGTAATTTACTTACGCAATCACGTATCTATTTTGAAATCTACACAATAAAAATAATTAACTTTTCTCATATCTAAATGGATATATAATTATAAATCATGATAAATATATAAAACCAGAATTGCATCGTTATGATAAATAAATAGAAAATAAAAATTAAGTACTAATTTTATATTTTTGAAATAGTAAATTAACAAAAAAAAAAATTTGCTAATATACTATATTCTATATATAAAGTTATATTATTGAGAAATTATCTTTAAAATGACTTTATGAAATACCTTAATTACATAGATCAAAAATATTTTCTTTAAGATGTCAATGGGTGCTTAGCTCAAGAAGTAGGCATGGTGGTTTGTCATCCCATCCACCCGGGTTCAAGTCCCCAAAGACATGGCCAGTCATAGTAAAGATGGAAGAATAGGTGTCATATTGGAGTATGGGATCCCGATGGTTGAATTATGACTGTATGAGTCCTAGGTTGAACTATGAGTTGTCCCCAAAGACATGGCTCGTCATAGTAAATATGGAAGAATAGGTGTCATGTTGGAGTTTGGGATCCCAACGATTGAATTATGAGTATATGAGTCCTAGGTTGAACTATGAGTTCTTGATGGTCCCAGACGTCTCAATCCTAGGTTGAAAGGTTGAAATATGAATTCTTGATATATGCTTGCAGATTGTTGCATATATTTGAGGAATCCTAGGTTGAACTATGAGTTCTTGATGGTCAATCCTAGGTTTAACTATGAGTTCTTGGTATATGCTTGTAGATTGTTGCATATATCCTAGGTTGAACTATGAGTTCTTGATATATGCTTGCAAATTGTTGCATATATTTGGGGAACTAGACATCTTGGTCCTAGGCTAAACTGTGACTTCCTAATATATGCTTGCGGGTTGGTCCTAGGCTAAACTATGACTTCCTGATATATGTTTGCAAGTTGTTGCATATATCTGGGAGGTTGCTAATTCCCTATCAAAAAATTTCATTGAAAAAAACACTTTCATTAAGATTCATTTTAAAATTGTGCATATCATCTTGCTATTATTTATTCACATTCATTTTAATTTTAAATTTATCAAATATTTATAAAAATCTCAAATTTATTAAACTATAAACATTTTTAAATAATAAAGTTGAAAGTTACACCTTAACAATATCATATTATTAAAATCTAGTACATATTACCTTAAAATAAACTTATATAATACTTTATAAAATCAAAAACATATTTTCCTATACTTAAATATAAGTAGAAGAATTATAAGTTTTAGAATTTTTTATTCCATTTAAAACCAAATTCTGATTATATAATATATAAATATGAAATAAATTCAATTTTGGTTGATATTTTTGAAGGTAAATTGTAAGAAATTGAAATGTCCAATATTTTCAATAAACACTCTATTCATCTTAAAAAAAAAAAAAAACTAAATTTGCACTGAAGTGTTCTCTGATTGTTTCAGGCTCATATAATAGGCTATGCTTATTGTGATGAATCATACATAACCAAATAGCCTACTACCAACAAAGGGATCAATGACTCCAAGATTAATCAAGTGGAAATTAATGAAAAACATTCACTTCCATTGTCATTGTTGTAGCTCAAAATGACCCATTAAATTTTTTTGAGCTGTGCCAACTTATTTCTTATTTAGATCCTACTCATCTCAATAGTTTCCATGAATGTCAATGTTAAGAAACTAGCTCACAAAAAGATAGAAAAGATAGATCAACACCTTAGAATTCAACCTCTTCGAGGGGGCAACCTCCTTTACATTACACAAATGGATAATTCTTGGATGATACAAATGACTAAACCTCCCTTCTCTATATAGGAGTCCAAGGGATCACAATGTAATCAAGCCGACATAACAGTAATAACGTAAGGGCACAAAAATAACAATAGTGGGTTTCTATGGAGCATACTAATAACAATATGGGGACAATAGGGGCACAATAATAACAATAGTGGGTTTCTATGGAGCATACTAATAACAATATGGGGACAATAGGGGCACAATAATAACAATAAGGGATACAGTGACAATAGTAATGGGGGAATCACTAGTATTATAGGGGCCTAACATGCCCCTCTCCTTTCGAAAAGTTCTAGGTGCTTCTGTATAAAATTCTCATCCTCCCATGTGGAATCTTCAGCGGATAAGTTCTTCCACTTGATGAGGTACTCTGAAATTAATCAATTTCGTAGTTGTTGAGTTTTTGTTTCTATGACTGCTTCTGGTTCCAATATGATTTTTCCTTCCTGGTCAAGTTCTAGTAATATTGTTTGAACTGGGAGCTTGTCACCTATAACCTTCTTTAAACATGAAACATGGAAAACTGGGTGCACTAGGGAAGCTGCAAGAAGCTCTAATTTGTATGCCATAGTACCAATCTTTTGCAACACATTGTAAGGACCGTAATACTTTGGTGATAATTTATTATCCTTCTTAGCTTGCTTGAGGGACATTTGTTTATATGGTTGTAGCCGTAGGAATGCCCAGTCACCTACATCAAAACTTCTTTTGCTGCGATGTTGATCTGCCTGTTGTTTCATTCTATTTTGCACCAACGTGAGGTTATCCTTTAAGAGTTGCAGAACTTGTAGTTGATGCTCGATGTGATGTTCCACTGCTTAAACCTTAGAATTTTCTCTTAAATATTATGTGATGGATGGTGGATGATATCCATAAAGTTCCATAAATGGGGTCATTTTTGCTGCAGTATGGAAGGAAGTGCTATACCACCATTCAGCTAGAGGCAACCATTTGACCCATTGTGTCTATTTATCGAATATAAAGCAATGAAGATATCCTTCCAAACATTTGTTTACTATCTCAGTTTGCCCATCAGATTGAGAATGATAAGATGAGCTATGAGCTAACTGAGTACCAAGAGAAGAAAATAATTCGGTCCAAAAATTTCTAGTGAAAATAGGATCTCTGTCGCTTACAATAATCTTTGGGTTTCCATGTAGATTTTAAATTGTTTCCATAAATGCAGTAAAAACTGTACTGGCTTTAAATGGATGTGATAATGCACAAAAGTGTGCATACTTGGTAAGCCTGTCAACTACCACCATGATGACACTCTTTCCTTCGGACTTGGGTAAACCTGTGATAAAATCCATTGAAACCTCCTCCCAACGTTGGCTTGGAATGGATAAAGGTTGTAATAGACCTGGGGTCTTAATTGTTTCAACTTTATTTTGTTGGAAAACCAAATATTCCACCACAAACTTTTGAATATCCGATTTAAGGCCATCCCAAAAAAATTCCTTCTTAACCCTATGGTAAGTTTTTAAAAATCCTGAGTGCCCTCCTAAGGGAGAAGTGTGCAATTCCATAAGAATCTTTTGTTTGAGTTGGGAATTCTTACATAGGTATAAGCGATCTTTGTACCATAACGAATCATTTTTCTAGTTAAATGTATCAAATGTACTGGGATCTTGTTGTAACTTTCAAATGAGTGTCCACACTTCTTCGTCATTCTTCTATTCCTCCCTTGCTTCGTTTATCCAATCTAGTTGGATAATAGAAATGACGCACAACAATGCTTCCACATCCTCATCCTTTCTTGAGAGTGCATCTACCACAACATTTTGCTTTCTTTTTTTTGTAGATGATTTCAAAGTCATAACCCAACATATTTGTGACCCATTTTTGTTTCTCTTCTGAGGATAATCCTTGTTCTAAAAAGTATTTAAAACTATCATGATCCGCTTTTACCTTGAAGTGTCTTCCCATGAGGTAGGGTTGCCATTTCTTAAGTGCATGTAGTATTTCCAACATTTCCTTCTCATAAATAGCTTTGCATAAATACTTTCCCTTGATTGGATGACTTTCGAAAGAAATGGGTCTTTCATCTTGCATTAAAACAACACCAATTCCATTTCCTGAAGCATCACATTCCACAATAAAGTTTTTGTGAAGTCTAGCGTAGCTAAGACCAGTTCTTGGCACATTGCCTCTTTAAGATGTTCGAAGGCCTTTGTTGCTTTTGGAGTCCATGAAAATGCATCTTTCTTCAATAATGTTGTTATAGGTGCTGCTATTCTCCCATAATTCTTAACAAACTTGCGATAATACCCTTTCAAATCGAGAAATCCTCGCAGGTGCTTTATGGATGTGGGGATTTTCCATTCCTTAATGGCTTTAATTTTGCTAGGGTCTACCTTAACACCTTCATGAGATACAATATGACCTACATATTCCACCTCTTGTACTCCAAAGGAACATTTGGAGCTTTTTGCATATAATTGTTTCTCCTTCAATAGTTTGAGTACCCTATCAACATGTTCAACATGATGCTTGCAAGACTTGCTCTAGATTAGTATATCATCAAAAAATACTAACACAACTTTTCTAAGGAAGGGTTTGAAGATCGAATTCATCAAACCTTGAAATGTAGAAGGTGCATTGGTAATGCTAAAAGGCATGACAAAAAATTCATAATGACCCTCATGAGTTCTAAATGTTGTTTTCAGAATGTCTTCAGTCTTCATTCTGAATTGATGATATCCTAAACGAAGATCCAACTTGGTGAAGTAAATTGATCCATTCAATTCATCCAATAGTTCATCAATGACAGGAATGGGAAATTTATCTTTAATAGTGAGCTTGTTGAGCTCCCTATAATCTGGACACATGCACCATGATCCATTCTTCTTGTGCACCAATACTATTGGAGCAGAGAAAGAACTTTGACTAGGTTGAATTATACCAGCCTCTAGCATTTTTGCAACCATATGTTCAATTTCACTCTTTTGGACATAGGGATATCTATATGGCCTGATGTTTGGAGGAGCACTTCTTGGAATCAAATGAATAGCATGATCATGATCATGAATAGGTGGGAGACATTTGGGAGTCTTAAATACCTTGGAATGATTGTCCAAGACTTTCTGGATATCTGGAGAAATAGATGATTTCGATGTGGGAACCTCTAGTGAACATAATTGTGCAATTACACCTCGTTGTTCCTTCTTTAGAAGCTTTGTCATACCGTTAGAGCTGATTATCTTTCTCAGTTTCTCTGTAATACCCCTTAATTCAACTTCCTTTCCTTCCACACAAAATTTCATGAAAATTTCTTGAAAATTAAAGGCTATTGTACCCAAGGATTGTAGCCATTTGGACTCCTAGTACAACATCAGCACCACCCATTGGAATGGAAATCATTAGGCTATTCAATACATATTCTCCCATGGATAGCTTGATATTATGGAACTTTCTAGAGCAATTTATGGTTCCTCCCCTTGCAACCATCACTTGACACTCTGGTGCTGGATATAGGAAGCAATTCAATTCCTTTGCTATCTTGCAATGAATAAAAATATGGGTACTTCCCGAATCAATCAACATTATTACCTTTTTCTTCTTGATATGTCCTTCTATTTTGATAGTTTGAGGTGTGGTAATTCCAGCCAATGCATTACAAGATATGGTCGGATTCATTTCTTCTTTATCTAGGGTTTGTTCCTGGAGTATATCCTCTTCTTTTGACATTTCTTGTAACTTCGTTTCTTCCTCCTCTTCACAATCTATGTAGAATAATTTCTTCTCAGCACACTTATGACCTTTAGTCTCTTTGCTATCACGACTGTAACAAAGCCCTTTTGCTCTTTTTTCTTCCAATTTTTGTGGTGTCAACCTTGTAAGTTGTGGAAGGATAGGGGCAACAACACTTTCATCTTTATAGTTGTGAGTGGTAGGCTTCCTCGTTGCCATAATTTTACTTTCCATTTTTCTTGATAACCTGAATGCCTTCTCCAATGAATTGGGTTCCCAAAGGCAAACCTCATGTTGGATATTATCATTTAAAGTCCCTATGAACACATAAATCCTATGCTCCTCTGGAATATATTTCACCCTTATGTTCAATTTTTAGAAGTCCTCAATGTGCTCCATCATTGAACCCTTTTGTTTGAGATTTATCAATTGGCTAAAAAAGGTGTTTCCTTTTTTATCCTCATAATGTGCTATCATTTTTTCCATAAAAATTGCCCAAGTGACAATTTGTTTATGAGAGAAAAGTCATTGATACCATACAAACTGTTGGTTCCAAATATAAAGTTGCAATACGTACTTTTTGTGTGTTTTGCACATTATGGAGATTGAAAAATTACTCCATCTATAGTATCCATGTTCTAGGATCCTTTGCTATCAAACTTCCTCATATCAATTTTTGGAACATGGTGGGTCTTCAATCCAACATTAGAGTCTATGAAATCATGATTAACATTTCGTTTGTTCTCATCATGAGTTTCCTTTACTACCCTTTCACCATTAGTGACCATTTCTTGTAGCAACTTATTCAAATTTATCTTCAATTCTTCCATCTTATTCTTAGCTTCTACACCTTTCTTTAAACCATCCATCTTAGCTTCCATGCCATCCATATTAACTTGCATTCCATTCATATTAGCTTCCACGCCATTCATCTTGGCTTCATTTACCTTTAGTGAGAGTGAAATTTGTTGTACTTGGTCTTGTAATTTTGATATATCATGTTGCATTTCTTCCTCTTCTTCACGAGTCATGCTAGAGCTTTTAGGTTGCTTACTAGGTGTTTCCATTTTCTTTCTTCAGGGCATTAAATAATGCTAATAACTATTCACTATTCTCTTTGAATTCCTTCAAACTAATTTTTCAAACCAATCTTATGAAAATTTCAAAAAAACTACACACCTTGTTTTTTCACTTTGTAAGAGCTCGATATTGAATTTGTTGTATCTTTGTAACTGTGGATCTTGAATATTTGAAATGTCGTCATGTGGTAGTCCTTTGTGTCCTCTTTCTAACCATGCAAGTCTAATCAAGATTAGATTCTCCAAGGAAGAGTTATGCCAAATCTCCCACGGTGACATGATTATAGAATATTTGAGTAGAACGAACTTGTATGATGTGCCATGTGTCACTGTTTTGACCTTAGTACCTGAAAATGATACATAGAAAACTAAAGGTTGTCGTCTTTCTGAAGCTTCTTACGAAATTTCAATCTGATGCTCAAAACAAAATTTATGATGATTTTCCCCAGGTCACGTGTTTGGAATGTAATTCGGGAGTTTGCAAAAAGGCAAACTTCCTTAGATCATATCTCCGCAAATATAGCAAGAAAATCTCTAAAATTCAGAATCGAAGTTCAGAACAATTTCGACCCAAATGGGTTTTTTGTTTAGCTTCTAAAATGTCGCAGAAAAAAGTTATAGTGAAAATTCCATGATGACCTGCTTGGAGTAGCGAAACCGTAGAATCCAAAGCTCTGATACCAAATGTTAGGAAACCAGCTCATAAAAAGATAGAAAAGATAGATCAACGCCTTAGAATTCAGCCTCTTCAAGGGGGCAACCTCCTTTACATTAAACAAATGAACAATTCTTGGATGATACAAATGACTAAACCTCCCTTCTATATATAGGAGTCAACAGGTCACAATGTAATCACGCTGACATAATAGTAATAACATAAGGGCACAAAAATAACAATAGTTGGTTTCTATGGGGCATACTAATAACAATATGGGGACAAAAGGGGCACAATAATAACAATAAGGGATACAATGACAATAGAAATGAGGGAATCACTAGTATTATAGGGGCCTAATAGTCAATGTAATTACAGGTCCAAGATTTTTATTTAGCCATTCATCTCTATGCAACTGCCTCTTTCAATAGCTCTTTTTATGCAACAACAGCTAAAATGTTTTCTTCAAGTATCCAATTATCATTGGCTTATCTTTTGGAAAATCCTAACTCTGTCCAACATTTGTCACTAGTAATCTATGGGATACGGTATGTCTATTTGTGTTTGGTGTAAATCAAATACTACAACTCATTACCTCCTTTGATCAAATCACAGGCATAGGGAATAAGCTTGAATGTTGTGTAGATCAATAACTACAACCATCCACAAGTGCAGTCTTTGTTCAAGAATACAATTTGGGGATTTACAACATTGTCAACAATATGGCCTTTGCAAGATGGGTCATGTTGTAACATTTTCTTGGAAAAATGAATCACTAAATTTTTTTGAGCTTTCCACCAGCTTGCCTGAAACCTATCAATTCCCTGCTTTCTTAATCCATTAGCATTTTCTTATGGAATTGATATTGTGACTACAATTCTCTCTAAATAGTAAACATCACACATGCTTCTCAATGCATTATATGATTTCGGGGCACCATTGCAAGTGTAATGACTTTTAGAGGTGCAACTGAAGGCACGTATATATCATGCATTTAGCAGTGAGGGCCAATTCTATCCAACCAATTTTTTGATTCAAAGGCACTTCTTCTAGTTATTGACAAAATATTGGAAGGAATGTTATGTGGATAAGTATGGAAAGAGTTTCAAGCCTTATTCAACATCAACATAAGCATATTTTTGTGATGAGCGAAGGCCCAATGGGATGTTTGGACTGTGTACAAAGCTTACAATCTACCAAAGTTCAAAGTATATCTAAGTAAGTTTTGAGTGGATGCTCCCAATCCAAAAACTAAAAATGGTGTGCAATGCGCAGAGAGTAAGTGAAGTTTGACTATTTTTATGCCAAAGAACATGCCATCTTCCATTTGAAGTCTTATATAAGAGAAGTGGCTTGGTGAGGAACATATTACAATTGTTGAGTCGCTTTGTCGATGCAAGTGAGTTTGTGAAGCAACATAAATGTTGCGATGAATCCAAGGATAAGATAAGATGAATCCAAATCTAAGCATGATACTTGAGTGTGGTCGAGGCAACGTACATGTGTACAAATCAAGTTCTCTTGTGCATTGTCGAGATCTATTCACCTTGAATTTGAAAAGGAACAATGCATAAAGCACGTGCAACTTTTAAAGGTGGAAGGAAACACTTAAAAATGGATGGCCAAGGTTCAAAAAAGGACCGCCCCCTAGTCCTCTAAAATTTAACGAAAAGGGGGGTTTTGATTTGTTGTTTGTAAGAACCATCTTTGCAACATGACAGACACAGGTTAATAACACCACTCATCTCCCCTCCCCTCAATCTGTGGTTTCCAAAACCATTAGGGACCCACCACGATTTTTCTCATATTTCTAGAATTTTTAACTTGTTTACAAAGGTTGCATCTGCCAAACTTACCATTGAGAAGGACCAAGAATTTATGGTGCAACTAAGTGAAAGATTTTGGATCCATTCCTTTTACAATTAATGAAGTCACACTAGCTTGCATTGAAGGAGGTTAAACATTTCAGAAAGCTATTTGAAAAGGCTAATAAAATTAAATCTAGCAGTTGCATGGGTAACTAAGCTAATAGGTGGCCTTCACCTGATGGACTATATTATTTTTCATATTTGGATAGTGCTATGTTTTTTTGGGCATGCGCTTGGTACTGGTGGAGTTTTAATTTTTAATCAGATACAACTTCTTCAAGTTTTTTTCTCCACAGAGTCTCTATTCTTTAGAATCTTCCAGCCAGTTTACTCATTTGTAGGAGTTGACTTTATCAAGTAATTTCATTTATGATATGAAAGTGCATTGTATTGGTTAATTATTGTGCTTTGCAACCTCTTATGTACAAATGGATACTTTCTACCTCTAATGCTCATAAACCCAACAAGGAAGGAGTTGGCATCGACATTTCTAAAATAAAAACTAATAATACATGGAACACTCAAAGTAATAGTGGATGTCCTTTGGTGGTTTTCAAAACCACTATGGTCCCTCTCGCTAACCAAGTTTGTATGGTTTTGCAAAATGTTGTTTTGATTTTGATCTTCAAGCTCGATTTCAACCATTTCAAGTGGAATATACTCATTGAGCACCAACGGTTCTACAAATGCCAAGCAGGTAGCCAATTCTCATGGAACAATTCCCACACAAAGCACCAAGTGCGCGCCAAGGAAGCAACCAATAGGAATATCAAATTCACAATGGTTTGACTAAAGCCACGAACAAATAATCATATATGTGTTTTAAAATACTTCAATGTGGCTCACATGGGATAAATATCTCGACTTTCCAAATAAATAAATAAAAAATGATTGACTCCATAAAGTTGTCTTCTATGTTAATTTTTTAGAGTGTTATGGTATATGTGTTATTTTAGGTTTTTATTGCAATAATTTTACTGGGAAGGTAGAGGTTCATCACATATATTTCTTCATGTTCCAATTTCTGCAAGGGATTCATTTCATTGGTTCCTTATCTATTTTGATTACGCTCAATTGTAGGCTTGTATTTTACTGTGTTGGACTTTAAGACTCTGTTTGTGCCCTTTCTTGGAGTATGAATATGTAATTGAGTTTTTTTTAATTGGCTTGGTCTCCTTTCGTATCAAAATTACAAACTTGTTTTATTTTCAAACAACCTTCTACTGTTGAATGGGAGCTTTCATCCTATGGTAAGGATGATTCATCTTTCAATGGGGAGCCATAGTAAACCATAATATGGATCATTCTAAGCTCTTGTGGGAGTAACTATTTCAATATTTAGTTTGGTGAATCTTGAACAAGGGAACTTATGATCATAAGCACTGGAGATGGGTTCAAAATATTGACCTGATTGGAATCTTAAGTGCACTCCTTTTTATTAAAGAAATTTTGAGGTCTAAAATGGGCCTTAAAACAAAAATGTACAATCAAAATCAACTTTACAATAACCAATAGGCTTCAAGATGTTGATGTCAACCATGGGGGATGATCCACCATTTTTGAAGTAAAAAAGTAAAAGGATAAAATAAAAATAAAAAAAAACTACTTTTTCAACTCATATTTTCAACTTATCTCCCTATAGTGTTACTCAAATTTCAAATGGGAGCACTCATTGGATGCAAAATTTAATTCCTCATCCAAGGAGTACCCATGTTGTGTAACAACCCTGGTTAAAAATCCATGTAATAAATTTAATAAAGGTAAAATAAGACCACGGTCATGGGACACGTATTCCAAGCTAAATGTAAGGGAAAAACATAGTGATGGTGATCACTTATGATTAATTTATGGATATGGAAATTGGAAAAGGCAATGAAAAAGGAAAAGTGGTATTAATTTCCATTTATTTATCAAAATAATGGAAAATAGGAGAAAAGGAAGGTGAAAGGTCACATAATTGCATGAAGTGAAAATTGAAGGAAAAATAGAGGAAAATGAGGAAAATAGAGGCCTCAATGACAAAAAGTCTTATGAGGACAAGTTCATGACTTTTGGTTGGTTAGGATTTTTGTTAGTTTTATCTTGGAGCTCTCTTATATTCTCTCTCTCTCTCTCATACTCTTGCACGCTTAGAGTTTTCTTGGAGAATTCTTCAAGCACATTGGATTTGGAGAAATAAGGCAGAGAAAGAGCAGGAAAGAACACAAGGACAATGGCTTGAACAACTACAATGGGTTTGATTTGCAGGTATCCCGTTGCATGTATGATTTCCTTGCTTGTTTCGACATGCATGGCATATGCATGTGGTTGTTTGGTTATGATCTATCATTGAAATGAAGGATTTCTTGGATTGACAGTGGCTTTGCCTAGCCTTTCCATTTCCTCGATAGTCATGGTGTTGTGGGTTTCCCACTTGATTGTTTTCTGATGGTGCTCATGTTCCTTAAGGCTATGGGTTGAGTTATTAGTTCCTAGAGCCTTGGTTGGACAAACACTTTAGAAGCACTAGAAACGCTTGGGTTGAGTTACTAGTCTTAGAAGCCTTGGTTGGACAAATGCTCTACAACCCTTGGTGGGTTGAGTTACTAGTCATGGAGCCTTAGTTGGACAAATGCTTTAGAGCCCTGCACCAACTGTGGGTTGAGTTACTAGTCCTGGAGCTGGGTTGGAATAAAAAATCTAGAGCTTTGGACAACTTGGGTAGGGGCCGATCTGGTGATGGTTAATTATGTTCGACTGCGAGGTGGAATCACTGGTTGATGGTTGCGGTGGTTTGACCTCTAGAAGCCTAGTTTGATTTTGTTTGGTTTGTTCCCTGAGACCCCACATTCATGCTTGGAATATGGCGCGGGGGTGATTGGTTGAAAGAGAGATTTGGTTCAACCCAATCTATGGTCGGGTCATATGTGGAAGTCCTCGACTAGGTTGGTTTTGGATATATTAATAAGAGCTCTTTTCCTATGGTATTTCTATGAATACTTGTACTTTATATTATGTGGCTTTGATGGATATTCTATCATGGTTTATATGTTGTTCATTTATTGGTTATATGTTGATCATATGATGGGTATTGTCTATGGCTCATGATATATTTTGATTAGTTGATGAATGGTTAATGAATGGATGAGATAACAAATGTTATTACAGCTATTATGAGAGGGCATGGTTAAGCTTCGTTAGGTCAAGTATTTGATCAATATTTTCATTAACGGCTTTGTCCTTAGGTCTGTTGTAGCGGCTAGAAGCACCCTCCAAAATTTTGTCTTAGCTTCATTTTGGAGCCCCCCTACCAACCATCCTCAGCAACATGTATTGCATCATGAAGCATATAGGCTTCAGCTATTTTTCAGTGTCTAGTGAGCCGTGCATGTCATTTTTCTTCGCTCCTCTCACAGGCTGCCTTTCTAGACTTAGACCATGTCTTGGCTAAGAAGTTCCCCTAGAAAATTGCGCAATTCTGGAGGGGAACTAGCCTTAGCTCCAGAAATTGTGCAAATCAGCTGGCCAACCTGTGGAGCTCGAGAATTACACAATGCTTCCTATCAAGATTCCTTTGAAAAATTAAGAAATTCATCCCAGGCTAGCCTGTTGACCTCAAGAATTGCACAATGCTTCCTGTCAAGCTTCCTCTGAAAAATTGTGCAAGACATCCCAGGACAGCTGCTCAGCCCATGAATTACGAAATCCTAGGAGACAGTCACCTATTCCTCCCAGAAATTGCACAATCCCTCTTGGACAGCCAGCTCTGCTCAGCTAAGAAACTGTGCAAATCCTTCTCCCAGGCTTGCAGACTGTTGCATGTGCCTTCAAGTCGATTGGTCGCTGTTGGGACTGAGCTATCCTGATTTGTATGCATGGGCTGCTCTTCTCGAAATCGCAGAAGGCAACATGCAAATGGAATCCCTAGATCTAGGGATCTATTTTTACCAGCTGGAGGTTAAATGTAAAGCTAATTTTAGAAACCTCTTGCCAAGTTCCACTTTTTCCTAGATTTGTGGCATGCACGTCATAACCTCGATCTTATCAAAACTCATCAACCGGATGCTACTGAGCTCGTTCCTCACATCGACCTTGAATCTTTGACATCCTAGATTGCATCCAGGAGTCCTCAACACTTTTAGATTAGTTTTTTGATGGTAAGTCTGATTTTCATGTCTTGTGCTGTGTTTCTATTACTTTTTATGTTTCTCTTTGTGAGAGTGATGTCTGCTTGATTTCAGTGAGCACTTACTATCATTGTGATGTATGTTAGTTTGTAGAAGCACTGTTTCAATTTTCGTTTGAATCTCACTGTTGTCACATGCATGACACTGTTTTTTCACCGACAGTCGCCGTTGCGTTGACTCGCTTCACACACATGCATGCTTTCTAATTTTCTGAATCCTACACTTATTGTTTGCATGCATGATCATTCACTCTTTTTTACTAGACCTTGCCTTCCCCGGCTAGCATTGCACATTTCTGGAAGTAAAGGCTATACCTTCCCTCTAGAAATTACGAAAGTCTGGCCTAGCACTAACCTCCAGGCTTGCATTGTGCAATTCTGGGAGGTCGTGCTTTGCTGGCCCAAGAAACTACGTAATGAAGTCTGTTGGTTTGCATGTCATTGTTGACTAAAATTGCGCATTGCACAGTTTCAGTCCTCAACAGGCTAGGTTGGACTATGCATTGCACATTTCTAGCAGTCAGTTAGCCTCACGACAACCCATATTGTGTCTTGCGCAATTTTGGCAGTTAGTCTCCTAGCCTCTCAGTGAAAAGTGCGCAATCTTCACAGACAGTCACACAAGTATGTTACTTGCCAGTCCCCAAGTTTGTTTGGGTTTTCGACTGACATATTGATTTTCATGAGTGTTGCTATGTCTCCAGGTATCACAGGTGTTCGTGTGCCTCTCAGCAGCAAAAGTACAATGGCTTCTAGGAGAGCAGAGTCGAAGACACCGTTCAAAGCACAACTGGGGACATAGTCGATCAAGTGTCTATGAACTTTCCTATATATGAAGACATCAAGTTGTTCATGGACAAGGATATCAAGATGAAATGGTAGCAACGTCACAATGGGAAGCACCATCAGCAACATCAAAAGGTAGCACACCTGCATGCAACCAGTGCAAGAGGATGGTTGTTGATAGCACATAGGTGAACAAAGTTGCAAGCTCAAGCAGATCCACTTGTGATGAAAGAAACTTTGGACACTGGGGCTATGAGGTGGCGACGTGATAAGAGGATCGTGCGAAGGTAGAGAGAGAGAAACAGAGAAGGAGTTGCAGCAAGAACAAGTACAATAGGAGGCGCAAAATCCACAGACGGATGAAAATGTTCCCATACAGGCTATAGATCCATTCAGAAACCGTCATGGAGCAGACAAGGTGAGCGGTGGCGTCGATCATATGTAAGGGTATTATGGAGCATGGATGTAATTGTGCACACACATGTGATCCCACCCATTTGGCGCACTCATCGAGGTGAAGACAAGAAGCAAGTTCGACTGGAGTTCAAAATGTATTTTGACAAGTTGATGTGCATGGTCACCAGCACATACTTGGAGATCAACACAGACACTATGCATCAATATGTTGCTGGTCTAGATGCACTCATGACAATTATGCGCATGTTATCAAACGAGTTGGATAGAGGACCCATATCAGTGTACCCGGATGCAACAGAGGCAAGAGTTCGCTTTCAACAGGATGTCACCATTGATCGCACGGCCACCAACATAGACGACCAAGCTTGGCATCAGTTCGCAACCATCTATCATTGTAAGGATGTCGAAGAGTTAGTCTTACCACAACTACCCAAGTGTTAGTGATGTCTTACATGGCTTGTTGAAGCCTATTTTGTCTCACGTGGGTACATGTGTAGATTGTATGTAATATCTTATCAAGTGGAAGTTCAAGTGTCGATAGTTGAATGTAAGAGTCATAGAGTAGTTGAAGAGTCATGAGGGTAGATGAACAGTCACAAAGGGGAATGTTAAGGGTCACCCCACCCTTTGCTATATATAGTCCCTCATAACTCATTGTAGAGCCTTTTGGTCAGCCAAGGTTCTGATAGGAGTATCTTAGAGAAAGCTTGGAGAGTATGGTAACGAGCCTTGGCTTCTGCATTGTGCAGAGCTAGTATATCTCTTTGGAGAAGCAGGCGGCATTGACTATAACGTTCTGTTTTCAGGACTAGTGGTTGGTCATGGTTGTATTGTATGATTAGGACTTTCACTTATTAAATCAACAAGAGCCGACATGTTTCATGCATATATTGCTATTTTATTTCAGCTAGTAAGTTGTTTACTCTAATGATAGATGTATCTTTTTTCTTAAGCATGCACATATGGACCTTTCTGTATAAGTATGTATGAATCTTACTAAAATGTGATGTTGGTTTAACCATCACTTTGGATTTCTAGCTTACTTGCCTTCTATTTTGTGATGCATCTTTGCTCGTGTGTTCCCTTCTTAACTCTGTGCTTTCACAGGTTTCCAAGGGGTGCACTCACCTCACCCTCCATGTGTTAGAACCATTCATGACCCTTCCTTGACTTGCTGCATATGTCACACCCTTTCTACCAACAAGGACATCTTACATGCCTTTGTGCGCAACCGCGGTCAAGGCGATACCGTACGACCCACTATTGGGACTCCTACACCAAATGGTTTGAGGTCTAGTTGGGACTTCTTACCGGGGAGATCCCCTGACATGTTGGTGGGTCCAACACCATCAACATTTCTGGCACTAGAAGGAGGGCTAGATGACAAGTTGTGTCCTCTCATCCTATTTTGAACCTTTGCACATCTATCATGGATTCTATTACACTCATCCCTCCACGATGTCTTTCGCATGCCAAACCTCTCAACATCACGAGGGAGTTTTTTGATCTCTTGTTCGAATTCATGTATGATGGTGAAGGCGAAGTAGCCTGGCCTGAGTACTTAGAAGACTTCTATGCATTCCTTGATAATGCAGACGATTTCTATGCAGAAGAGGTTAGTCTACTGCTATCATACACACTTCACGAATCCCCATAACGGTGGTGCTACAATCTACCTCCTGGTAGTGTGCACTCACTTGTGAAGTTTTGTGATCTCATTGCATCTACTTTCCATTATTTTGATCCAGAAACTCTTGACCAAAAATTGTTACAACAACAGAAGGCCCCACATGAATTGCCTATGGAATTTTGGGAATGCTTCTGTGTGTTGCAGTTTCAAGCTTCGAAAAGCCAGATGAAATTTCCATATCTTTGGGACAAATTCAAATATTATCTTAACAAATCAGTCAATCCCAAAAAGAATTTCAAGCCCAAGACCCACTCAGCATACTTCGATGATGGAGCTGCACAATCATAGATGGACACAGTTGTTGTCACAAGTGTTTGTCCATTGTCCCCTCATCAAACAGCTACACCACTGTAGAGTGATGTGGGAGAATAGGCACACACATCTATTCAACTGTCACATCCTCCCAACATCACTTCTCTCAATTTTCACGTAGATTTGGTTGCGAAGCCCATGGGTTGTCACATGACTGTTTTACCTCAACCTCCATCTTCATGTTCTGTCGATCCTGTGGATTGCACTATCTTTTGTTCTTCCATTCTGGACTCTACACTTGTTGTGAATAAGGGTCAAGCTATTGACGAAGTTGGTGTTGCACAACCAACCTGTGCTTTCATTCATGAAGAGTATGACTGGGAGCTTGAGCATCAACCCTCGGCAAAGGATGACTTCCTTCTGTTTGAACCTCCTCCATGTTGTCCTGACATCTTTGGTGAGTCTGTCATTCACGATTTTGCATATGTATCTCCATCTATGAATTCACCCATTGTTGATCATTCCCAGAACACACCGGATGCCAGTCCATCATCCAACAATAAAGAGGACAAATTATTCACTGAAAATCCACTTTACTTTTCATCTAACTTTTTCCAGAAACATAGAGGGTGAATTTTTTTGCTTCTCATCTACCCCTTTGTTTGATTCATCAGATCATGAGGATGTTGATGAAATCATTGATTTTGTTGATCATAGCTGTCGTGATCTATTTACTCCTGTATTCGATCACAATGATGATTCTATCGCAGTTGATTTTTCGAAGCCACCTGTTTATGATGATCTATCTGTTGATGAAGTCAAAACCCCCCAGACTATTGAACCACTTTTTAACCGAGCTGATGGTCATGTCAGGCCCTCACTGTTCTGAGGTTGGTTTCACTTCCAATCAGGAAATTTTTGAAACACTTGAGGTTCCTCATCACTCATCTGTATGCATTGAATATCAATCTCACACACAGATCATGCTTCCTCCACTCAATCTGCACGACCCCATCGCTCATGCATTGGAGGAATCTTACACAGCAAGCACACGTGCATGATGCAAGTTTTCTTTTTTTCTTTCGTTTTCTTGCATGTCACAGTCAAGAGTATGCGTATGCTTAATAGCTGCAAGAAGTGGCGCACAACACCACGATAAGTCCACAAATTGCATGTCATGTACTTGCACTCACTTTGGTTCTATGGACACATTTAAACTTGGAGTGTGTTTGTCTTCATTGTTATATCTTTCATGTTTGTTGGTTTGCACAACTGTGTTGTTCGCGAACCATGCCTTCACCAACATGGGTCGACCAATGTGTCACTGGATTCATTGGAAGTATCACTTCACGTGATCAGTCCCATTCACCGTTAACTTAGGAGTAGGTGTAGTGTTTTCTTTTGGTTTGTTTGCTTACATGCATGTTTGCTTCTTACTTTTCATGTTTGTTTTTTTGCCTGCATGTTTTCTTCTTACTTTGCATGTTTGTTTGTTTGCTTGCTTGTTTTCTTATTCTCTTTTCTTTTACTTCTGCTTTTGTTTTGTTCTATTGTTTGTATGCTTGTTTCGTCCGTAGGTTAGTTTTGCATGAAACTGTGTGCGACTCTTGAAACAAGCTGGGTAAAGTACAAAAGGACTTATGTAGTTATCAATGCTTGGTTATCTGTTGCCTTCACTCTCTATGAAGAAGTTGTTATCTCCAGTCCATGATACGTTGATGGAAAATACGTACTATTCGAAGTGAACCTTGGTGAAAACACAATGCATTTGCGCCAACTAGTGTCACCTACTCTAGTCGGTTGTTTTTGGGTTAACCCTTGTTAGCTCAGTAAAGTAGAGTAAGGTGAGGGGGAAAACCTTAACAAGCACATCAGAGGTATATATATAAACTACTTCTCTAAAGGAATAACCTATTCTGCTCTCAATAAGTCAGGATCCCCCTCCCGTCTCTTAAATGAATAAGTGCTATGCACAGTTATGAAAAATGAAAAAATGAAAAAGTGAAAAATTTTGAAAAAAATGAAAAATGAATAAGGTGAAAGAAGAGAAAGGCTTCCTGCACAGAGAGGTGATGCAAGTAACTCCACCATGGTACTGACTAGGCTCATTGGTAGTGGAGTGATGCTTGTGTTCCTGCGTGACTCTGCTGGGGTACTGTCTAGGCCTGCTAGAAATGGAGCAACACCAGAGATGAAACTAAAACTCTGACAACCATTCTTCTTGTGCACCAATATAACCCTCATCCCCAATTGAAACAACTGTGTTGGCTTGGCTTGGAATGTGTGTCAACCGACCAAGAGATTGTCAAATTCTACATCTTACAATCAAACAAGTGTGGAAACCAAGAGGAACAGAGAACTGAACAATACTTCCGGAGGTGTTAGACTTGCTTTTGATGAACAAGGTCCATTGAGAGAGCTAAAGTTCTACCAGTGTCGCCAAGTGTTGTAGTGACTACAACCACCCTCCAAAATTTTGCCTTAGCTTCATTTTGGAGCCTCCCTACCAACCACCCTTAGCAGCATGTCTTGCATCGTCAAGCATATAGGCTTCAACTATTTTTCAGTGTCTAGTCAGCTTCTGATGTCAGTTTGCTTCACTCCCCTCATAGGCTGCCTTTCCTAACTTAGACCATGTGTTGGACAAGCAACTCCCCCAGAAAATTGCGCAATTCTGGAGGGGAACCAACCTTCCCTCCAAAAATTGCGCAAATCAGTTGGCTAGCCTGCGGAGCTCAAGAATTGCATAATGTCGCCTGTCAAGCTTCCTCTGAAAAATTGTGCAATTCATCGTAGGACATCTTGTTGAGCTCAAGAATTGCGCAATGCTGCATGTCAAGCTTCCTCTGAAAAATTACGCAATTCATCCCAAGACAGCTGCTCAGCCCAGGAATTGTGCAATATGAAGAGACAGTCACCTGTTCGTCCCAGAAATAATGTAATCCCTCTAGGACAGCCAGCTCTGCTCAGCCCAGAAACTACGCAAATCCCTCTCCCAGGCTTGCAAACTGCTGCATGTGCCTTTAGGTCGACCAGTCCCCTTCGGGACTAAGCTATCCTGATTTGCATGCATGGGTTTCTCTTCCCAAAATAGCAGAAGGCAGCATGCAAAAGGCATCCCTAGATCTAGGGATCTATTTTTACCAGCTAGAGGTTACATTCAAAGCTCGTTTTAGAAACCTCTCGCCAAGTGTCGCTTTTTCCTAGATTTGTGGCATGCACATCATAACCTCGATCTTATCAAAAATCATCAAACGGACACTACTGAGCTCGTTCCTCACATCGACCTTGTAACTCTGACATCCCACATCACAACCAAGAGTCTTTGGCACTTTCAAATTAGTTATTTCAGGGTAAGTCTACCTTTCATGTCTTGCACTGCATTTCTATCGCTTTTTGTGTTTCACTTTGTGTGAATGTTTTCTGCTTGATTTCAGTGAGTGCTTGCTATCTTTTTGACGTATGTTAGCTTGTAGAAGAATCGTTTCAGTTTTCGTTTGCATATCACTGTTGTTCCATGCATGACATTGCTTTTGCATCGACGGTCGCCATTACGACGACTCGCTTCACACACATGCATGCTTTCCTGTTTTTGGAATCTTGCACTTACTATTTTCATGCATGATCATTCACTCTTGTTTACTCTCAGTATCACCATGCACTCAGACTTCTCATGTTTTCAGTCGCCTGTCGGCGGGTTTAGGCTACCTTAGCCTAGACTTTGCCTTGCTCGACTAGCATTGTGCATTTTTGGAAGTGAAGACTCTGCCTTCCCTCCATAAATTGCACAAGTCTGGCCCAGCACTGACCTCCAGGCTTTCATTGCACAATTCTTGGAGGCAATGCCTTGCTAGCCCCAAAAACTGAACAATGCAGTTCACTAGTTTGCATGTCATTGCTGACTAAAATTGCGCATTGCGTAGTTTTAGTCCTCAGAAGGCTAGCCTAGACTATGCATTGCATAGTTCCAGTAGTCAGTCAGTCTTCTGATAGCCCAGACTATGCCTTGCGCAGTTCTGGTAGTTAGTCTCCCAGCCTCCCTGTGAAAATTGTGCAATCTTCACAGACAGTCACACAAGTATGTTGCATGTTAGTCCTCAAGTTTGTTTTGGTTTTTGACTGATAGATTTCTTGTCATGAGTGTTGCTATGTCTCCAGGTATCACAAGTGTTTGTCTACCTCTCAGCATAACAGGTACAATGGATTCCAGGAGAGCATAGTCAAAGACACTGTTCAGAGCACAACTGGGGATGTAGTCGATCAAGTGTCTATGAAATTTCCTATCTATGAAGACATCAAGTTGTTCATGGACAATGATATCGAGATGAAATTGCAGCAGCATCACGATGAGTAGCACCATCAACAAAAATAGAGGGTAGCACACTCGCACGCGACAAATGCAAGAGGAAGGTTGTTAACAACACATAGGTGAACAAAGGTGCAAGCTCAAGCAGATCCACTTGTGATGAAAGAAAATTTGGATATTGGGGCTATGAGGTGGCAACGCAACAAGAGGATCACGTGAAGGAAGAGAGAGAGAAACAAAGAAGGAGTTGTAGCATGAATAGATACATCAGGAGGTGCAACATCCATAGATTGATGAAATTGTGCCCATACAGGCTATAGATCCATTTAGCAACTGACATGGAGCAGACAAGGTGAACAGTGTTGTCGAATGCATGCAAGGGTATTCCAAAGAATGGATTTCATTGTGCGCATGCATGCGATCCCACCCATTTGGCACACTCACCAAGACAAATACAAGAAGCAAGTCTGATTGGAGCTGAACATGTGTTTTGACAAGTTGATGCCCATGGTCACCAACACACACTTGGCGATCAACATAGACACTATGCATCAGTATGTTGTTGGTCTAGTTGCACTCAAGATAATGATGCACATGTTATCAGACGAGTTAGATAGAGGATCCATATCAGTGTACCCGGATGCAACAGAGGAAAGATTTTTCTTTCAGCAAGATGTCACCATTGAGCGCACGGACACCAACACAGACGACCAAGCTTGGCATCAGTTCGCCACCATCAATCATCGCAAGGATGTCGAAGAGTTGGTGTTACCACAACTATTCAAGTGTTAGTGATGTCTTGCATGGCTTGCTTAAGCCTATTTTGTATCACATAGGTACATGTGCAGATTGTATGTAACATCTTGTCAAGTGGAAGTTCAAGTGTCGATAGTTGAATGTAATAGTCATAGAGTAGTTGAAGATTTATGAGGGTAGATGAACAATCACAAAGAGGAAGCTTAAGGGTCATCCCACCCTTTTCTATATATAGTCCCTCATAACTCATTGTAGAGGCTTTTGTTCAACCAAGCTTCCGATAGGAGTTATGATTTGGGGAGAAGTCATTAAATGAATGTAAAAATTCAAAACAGAATTCAAGGGCTCAAATAATCTGGCCTTCCTTCTAGCGCCATAAATGTTGACGGTGTTGGACTTGCCAACATTCAAGGGATCCCCCCGATATGAAGTCCCAACTCAACCTCACATCGTTTGGAGTAGGAGTCCCAACAATGGGTGGTAATGTTATGCCTTGACTGTGAAAACGTGCAGAGTGAAGTATGGTAACTTTGGGTGAGAGCAAGTGTGTGAACCTACAGAAGGCCAAGTGCGATACATGAAGGTTCCAACACATGAATGGAAAAGGAAGTGTGCCCCTTGGAATCTTGTAATAATATGCAGCTTGAAAGAAACACACGAGTGTAATGACATCGCAAGCTAAGATGTGGAATAGTCCACAAGTTAAAGTGATGAATTAACACAACAACACGCATTTGACAAGATTCATAGAAATGCAAAAGAAATAGTTCATAAGCATAAGAGTAAGTTAAATAACAGACATTTCAAATACAACAAGAATAGTCCTAATATAATCACAACATATGCATGAAAGCATGGTGACTCGAATTTTTATTATTATAAGTTAAAGTTCCATTCACACATACACCATTGATGGAACACTAGCCGCAATAATGGAACATTAAATTCAAGAACACCTGCTCCTCCAAATAAATATACTCGCTCTACACTACGGAGAAGCCAAGGCTCTACACAATACTCCCAAGCTCCTTCTAAGCCTAAGAATAGCCAAAATATTGGCTCCTAAAATCCTTTCGCATGACTTATGAGGTTTTGTTTATAACAACAGGGGGTGAATCTTCAACTTCCCTTTGTGACCTTTGGTCTACCCTCATGACTCTTCAACTTTCACAAAATGTCTCATTACATTACATCATGACTCTTTATATTCCAATATTGACACTTGGAATTTCACTTACAACATAATTACAAGTAATTTTACATTTCACACTTGTACCCATATAAGACAAAATAGGGTAGAGACAAATTGATAGCCTAACAAGACAAAACACTACAATGCTTGAGTTTGGGGAAAATATAGCTCAACAACTTCCACTTAATGATTCTTGGTCACATATTGGTGGCAAGCTTGGTATTGTGCAATGACATCCCCAAACTACATGATGGTGTATGGATGGAAGCGAACTCTAGCCTCCATAGCATATGAGTACAATGACTTGGAGGTAGTTTTAACATCTCGCTCAAGTAAGAGAAACTTGGTTCTAATCTGGATAGGACCACCGATGTACTTTTGCATGTTCTGTCTGTTCATCTCTAAATCCTCCTTGGTGGAAATTTGTCTCAACTACTCGAAGTACTCTTGGATCTCTTGCCTAACCTGGTGTCTGAATTTGGCTTCGGTGAGCGAGCTAACTGATAAGATCCTATGTGTTTTCACCATGAAATCCAAACTGTTATATAATCATACATATAAGGCCTAGATACTTCCAATGAACAAGGAAAGTTGCTTGTTGTTTTGAATCAATATTTGAACCTTCGCTTTCTCGAGCTCTGCATGTGGCTTCATTTTCTTTCCCAAGTGAAGCGATGCACCTTTGTATCACATTTTCCATTAATGCATGGATGCAATGGAAGCTTGTATATTCCTAAGAGTTTAACGATGTCTTTGCTCTGGTGTTGCAATCCATGCAATTAGACAACTACCTTATGTATGGTTATGAGCTCCTCATAGAGGTCCCGCATGGTCTCTCCAAGTATCAATACATCACCAAGTATCGTTGCTCTGATTTCCTCCAAGTAGACCTATGCGGAGATTGTGTTATGTGTTGCTACATAGAGTTGTTCTATCTCTTGCCAGGAAACCTATAGATTCTATACCAATTACTTACTCTCGATTGTCAAATACCAAATGTTTCATTTGGTTGCACCTACAAAGGCCAAGTTGGCTTCGGCAATGGAATTTTGATTCTTGTTGGTGTCCACCATTATCACCCTTTCTCTAATGAATACAGGTGATGCATGATCATCCAAAAAATGCTTTCTCTGCGTTTGTACAATTCTCTCCTGAAGTTCATCATATGACAGACTGTACAAATACATTATCAGATCATCATCAAGGGGAAGTATGTCCCCTTCCTCGCTTGGGGCTAACTCTACAGTTGGAGGTGGTGGAGATTGAATGATGACATGCAGTGCACTAAGAATCAGATCAATATCTTCATCCTATGGCTCTAGTCCCAACTCCATGTCTACAATTTCAATCAAATCTTTGATCGGCTGAGAAAGCTCCTAGTCCTGCATCTGTTCGCTCTCTCCCTCTGCTGCTGGTTGGTTTTGTTCTTTCTCTTCAACTTGAATTGATGTTGTTTCTTTTTCCATTGCACCTTGCCTTTCTTATTCTTCATGCTTCTACTTCTCTTACCATTTTATCCTTATATGTTCTCATTCTATGCACCCTTATCTCTTCTTCTTGCAAGCTCTATTTTCTCTCTTCCTACACTCTACTCTCTATATCCTCTACTTCCTCTTTGCTTCCGCTGCCAAAGATTCTTGCATAAGGATTGAATCCAATTTCACTCTGCAACTTTTTTCTCCCTCTATTCTGTCAACAAACTTTCTCTTTCCCTTATCTTGTACTGGATTGCTGCCTTCTGCTACTGCTGCTGGAATTGCTGCCATGTTAGTGTTGACTCCTTTTCTATAAACATTTGAGTGTTTGCATATATTGGCAAGTTAACTGACGCTTTCTCAACTGCTTCCCCAGTATTGCTTTCAATGGTCTCTTTTGAAGCAACTCTCTTTGGTTCCATGGTAATAGTGATTGCTGGAGAGAGGTGCACAACAACTATGGTACCTATGGGATAAGAAAGACACTCATGGCAAGAAAAAATTAGTCTTTAGAAAATATACTTTCAAGGCATGATCAAGCAACAAATTGGGCATCTTATGAGAGGGATTTCACAATTTTCAAGAGCAAGAGTGACTAGCTACTTGTGGGAGCTGCGCAATGCGTAGTCCCACTAGACAAGGATGAATCTTGAGGCTTGGGAAGCCTAGGCAGAGTCTGGGAGAGATTGTGTATTGTTCAGTCTCAGTGGCAAAGGTAATAGGCTGAGCCCTAGAACTGTGTAGTGTGTAGTAGGACCAGTATATACTGCACACTATGTAGTTCCAAAGGCCAATCTTGGAGCTTGAGCCTTAGGATTGCGCAGTGCCCAGTTGGGCAAGGCAAGATCTGGCCAAGGAAAGTGTAGATATACCCGGTAGAAGTGTGGAAAGATGAGAAGATGTGAGAGATAGTGTGATATTGAGTGCATATATGACTAAGTATGAATAAATCATGATAGATCAAGTGCAAAAATTGAATAAACGGGAAGAAAATCAAATTGCTGAGGAGAGTCGTTGCAATGGCAACCATCGATGTAAAAACAAAGAAACTAGTGTAACACTTGTGAAAGGCAAATGATAACTTGAAACAACACTTCTACAAGATAAAAAAGGTTCAAACGACAGTAATCACGAAGAGAAACAAGAAAAACAACACTCACACAAGTGAAACTACAAAAAGCGACAGAAAATCGACAAAAGGCGATAAAAATGAAAGTCATCTAGAAAATCAACGATGACTACACCGACGATTCCTTGATCTCCTTGGGAATGCTAGAGCTCGAAGATTGAGTGTGAAAATGAGCTCTATAGGCATCGATTAACTAGAATTGAGAAAATTAGGATTTATGACGCACACGCCTAAAATCAAGGAAAAAGAGACACTTGGTAGATGTTTCTAAAGATAGAAAGTGTGCCTCCTTCATAATACTAAAAAAAGATCCCTATTTTGTAGGGATACTTTTAGATTGTTTAGCTTTTCTTATTTTTTAGGAAACTAGTCATGCACAGTGTCGGGAGGGATTGCGAAATTTTGGGGCACTAGGCAACGTTCTGACTCAGTGCAATGTGTAGTTTCTGAGCTCAAGGGATGCATTGTACAATTTTTGGGCTAGTGCTGGGCCTTCTTCCATGGCTGCATAGTTTCTGAGCTCAAGGTAAATTCACAGTCAGAAATGTGCAATTCCAATCATCAAGGTTGCTTGCCCTCAAGGATTGTGCAGTTTCTAGAGGCAAGCCCAGAACCGCTGTAAGACCAATTTAGGAGGTTTGATTGTGACTTAGAGAGACTAGTTAAGTGTGAAAACAAGCACGAGTGAAAAATTTTGGAGGGTGGTTATAGCTGCTGCAACACTAGGAAAAACTCCCCATTAACCATAATTTGCCAAAAACTTAGTTCTCCAAGCCACATGTTTTTTATTTCACCATTTCTAGGATACCTCCTTTACATTTCTCGTGGTCATAAATTATCATTTTTTTTTTCCTAGTATTGCCTCCAACATCCCCTTCATCTCTCGTCCACTGTGGTGTTGTTATGAGTGATCATGGGGGATGTTGTGTATACTCCCCTATATATTTTCCTTCCAAGTTGACTTCCATAATCCCACCTTCCCACACAACCCCTCGTTCATCAATTATTATCCTTTCTGCCTTGTTAATTTGTCCAAGGAAAGCATGGCTCTTTTCCTTCTTCTTAAGCTCAATTAATTTAGAAAACAAGTCCATTTAAGTCACACCAAGAAGCCTTCAATGGATATCATAAAACAATCATATTTCATGTTGCAAGGAAATTGCTAACTATCCCAAGCAAGTAACCTCCTCAATTCGCGAATCTGTGTCCCTTGAATCAAACCTTTTTTGGTCAAATATTTACATTGTATACATTAGTGGAAAAGATCAGGCTATCACAAGCTTAGTGAGCGTGAATCTATCTTGTATTTTGTTGGGATTTCCTTAGAAGATCTTGTTGGGATTGTGGCATTGGGAGAATTTTAGAATGAACAGAAAATTGGATTGGTCAAGAATGATAAATTAAATTGTTTGATAACTTTGAAAGTTATGAGGATGGGTCACTATAATTTGATGACAAGCAAGTTGATGTTAGTAGAGGAAATGGAGGTTCACTCTCAACTATGTCTTCTATTGTGTTTGTGGTCAAATATTTTGTAGTAGTTATTTTTGGGAAGCTAAACTGATTAGGTGATCAAATTTTAGCTTAAAAATGAAAGTGCCTAGAAAGTTTCAAAACTAGATTCAAGTCAAAGTGCTCATCATTCTAAATCCAACGACGTTAATTTCTCCTCAATTCGACACCATATGCTCAAGTTATTATGGTCTAATCAGTTGGCCCAATAACTAAAACATGTGCAGGTTAGCTGGCTGGGAAATCGTACTGTTAATGTCAACATTCCTATTGGGCACATAAGGACCAATCCTGGCCTGCCAAGTGGTAGCCTCGTATAGGGCAGAATGGCGCGGTTTGATTTGCTGGAATGGTTTGTGGTGGTCCAATTAGAGGATGCCACGTGGTCCAATCGGAGGCCACCACATGGCCCAATCAGAGGCCACCATGTGGTAGGCCAAAATTTTGTTAAAGCTCAGATAGCCTCGGGCAGGATCGAACCCCCGAATTATTAATCATCACTGGCAACATTTACCACTACATCATGCTCATGAGACTTAACTTATTAAGGTCTTCACTTTATGATAAAAGTGCATTCAGATTTGAGTTAGGAGAAGGGGTCGGGACTAAGTCCTGGCCCCTAGTCACCAGCACCCCATAGAACCTCAGCGGGAGCAGCAACTGAGGGCTCAGGCCTAGCCCTAGTCCATGGCCACATGTATTACAACGTGCCTTGTGCTATGAATTTGGGAGCTGATAGGTGGGGAGTAGGCTCAAGGCCCTAGCCCATGGCCATATATGAGCCAACAGTACCAGGCGAAGGTGCGAACAGAGGTGGGTGGGGCTCCAAGCCTTAGACCTAAGTCCTATTATTATTACATAGGACCATGGCAGATCAGCGTAGGTGCTAAAATGAAGGGTGCGGGAGTTAAGGAATGGCCCCGGTACCACATAACCACCGGTGTACTGGTAGGGAGGTACTATGGCGGGGACAGGCGATTAGCCCTGACCCCCAGCCACGTGGCCCATGTGTCTTGATTTTTTGTGCATAGGGGTTATTGGGCAATTTAAGTATCCAACAAATTACACCTTCGACGGGTAAATTTGTCTCCTCCGTAGTATAAAATAGGGTGAATTTGTAGGACAATTAGATTGTTAGTCTGATTTGTAGGACAAATAACAAGAAAAACTACATGGAGAGATTGTAGAACCATATCTTTGTGAGTTTTTTTCCTTTTGGAGCTCAAGAAGAGTCTACCTAGGCCTTTTCGGACACTATGGATCCAATGATGACATCTATTTGATGATTTGAGCACACCTAAAGGAAATCTTTGTAGGTTCAAATTCATTGGTGTATGGATCAATCAATGTTTTGGAGTAGTTCTTGAAGGTGTTTGAGCATGGAGAAGGCCTTGTAGGGGTTTTGTTACCTTCATAATTTTACTGCAACAACTGTTACTTGTTGGGTTCAAATCTTCTGTACTTTTCTCACTATTTCTTGTTGAATAAATTTTTCTATTTGTCCTTTAATGTGGAATTTAAGTGCTTATATTCTCATGAATTCTCATTTTTAGAGGGAGTACAAGGTATTTGTAGGAGACACCTTGTGTTTCTAATATTTTCATGAATGAATGTAGGTTTTCATGATGTTTATGTGAAATTTATTTGCATGAAAATATTTCCATGAAGGGGAAATAACCACATGTTTTATCATCAAACTTTTATGTACTCCTTTTCCACTGAATATATCGAGTGATATAGCTATGTTGGCAAGCCCAAAGATGTAGCCCAAGAGGGGTGAACTCCATCACCAAATCATTTTTTCTGCTCTTCATGAATTCTTGTATGAGTTATGTGATGTTATGTTGTTTATGCTTAAGTTTACATGTAAATAATAACTCATAACTTGAAGAGGCCTTTTGGAAAACTTGTTTTGTGTTAAGACCCATTTTTCCTTGCAAATTGTCAGAGAATGATCCTTGTTTTTAGGAAGAGGAAATTGACCTCCTCTTCCATCTTTAGATAAATTGGTATCAGAGCCTCATCTGACCAAGTTGCAAGAAAAAAATGGTCGCCAAGAACTAGAGGAGATGAAATTGGCTCTTCGTATGGAGAAAATTGAGTTGAGAAGAATGCTAGAAATGGTTGAAGAGGAGAAGAGGCATATGTGTCTTTAGTTGCAACATATGCTTGAGGAACAATTTGCTGAAAGGTCCACTCCTGTGATAGTGAAAGACACCTCCAAAATGAAACCAATATATGGGCATGGGTCACACAGTAGTTATGGACCATATGAGGAAAATTATGCATGTGCATTTTGCAAGCATCTCAAAGATTCTCATCATATTCCAGTTGGTAAAAGTGGATGGATAGAGTCATATGCAATGCCACCATCATCATCTGAAGTTGAAAAGATGAATGGAAAGTTCAAGGAGGTAATAAGCATTTCAAGCACAATTCCTTCTGTTTATGTTCATAACACCTCTTTTGTAGCATTTGAGCAACATAGCAAAGGAATTGGTATGAATTTTCTTTCTAAAATGGGTTATGAATGAGGAGGCCTCAACATCAACGTCCAAGGGATCACTAATCCAATCATGGTACACGAGAGACCAAAGTATCAAGGATTGGGATATGGTCAAAGGGACTTTGGAGAATGCTGTAAACAGTTTGAGGCACAATAATCATTTGAGGATGATGTCACACCAAGATGGTGGTGACAATGTTCATTTGTCTCCCAAGTGAGATGAATTATTTAAAGGACCTTGCATGTCATTGTCCACCCCACATTGTCAAAGTTGTAGCCCAAGGGAAAGGTATAAATCTCATGGGAGTTTTCCAAATGATGGTAATTTTGACTATTTGTGGAATATGTATCCTTGTACTTTTTGTGATGTATTTGACCATTGTGTGGCTGTCTGTGAGAAATGCATGGAAATGGTTAAAAGGATGGATCAGATTCTAGGCATCAAGCATGATGAATCTCCTTTGCATGAGAGGACTTCCTTGTCGACAAGTAAGAGAAATTTCTTTTGTACCCATTGCAAGATGCATGGGCATGGAAATGAACGATGTTGGAAATTATATCTAGAGCTTTGTTCCAAGAAGGTAAAGGAGATTGTGCAACCTAATGCAAGAGAAGCAAGAGGTGGCAAAGAGGACTCGCACCAATCGTAAAGCAACCTTCAAGGTAGAGTTGATGCAAAATGAAAACCCATAAGCCTAGGAGACGTAGAGATTGGGTTGAATATTTGTAAAGTTGCTTTGTAAATTTGTAATTACTTGTTGTTGTTTACCTGTTTGGGTACTTTTTTAAAGTGAAAAATAATAGTCACTATGTGCAAGAAGTATGTTTCATTGATGTTATGTTATTGGCTTGTTTATAAGTCCATATGTGTAAGGACTTTTGGAATGTAGAAGTTGTCATCCAAGTTTGTCTACAATTTTGTCATGTACTCACTGATGCAAGTATTCAAGATGAAACTTGTTTTGAATAAAATCTTTGTTTAAGATTGTACAATATGACTATGTTTTTGTAGGAAAAGCCAATTATGTCATTGAATTTTTGCAATAGTGTACTTTGTGTACAAGCTCAATTTGAGGACGTTAAAGCAAGTTTATATTGCTTCTGATTTCCAAGATGGAGTCAAGTTTGTATTCAACAGTTGAACTTCAAGATGAAGTTGTTTTGAGCCGTGCAAAGATGAGATTAAAGAGAATGTTCAAATTCCACTCATTAGTATTTTTGTTCCTGCATCAACGATAAGAATTTTTGGCTCGATTCTTAACAAGACAGTAGGTCTTCACGAAGAAGATAGGTGAAGTTCCTTGATTGGAGATTGAAGTGAAACAATTGAAAATATAGTATATGGATTCAATTTTTGGGTAATTTTGAGTTTCAACCTCATTTTATTTACTAGGAGAAGTAAATTTTTGGAGTCCAAAAGTTCCTAGTGGGGAGGTGTGATTAGGTGATCAAATTTTAGCTCAAAAATGAAAGTGCCCAGAAAGTTTCAAAACTATCGTTAAGTGGAAGCGTTCGTCGTTCTGAATCTAATGATGTTCGTTTCACCTTAACCTGACACCATATGCTCGATTTATTACGATCTGATCGTTTGGCCCAACAACTAAACAATTTGTAGGTTGGCTGACTAGACTGTTGACTACATAGTCATACCGATGATGTCTGTGTGCCTACTGAGAACGTATGAACCAATCCTAGCCTACCAAGTGGTAGCCTCGTATAGGGAATAATGACACATTTTGATTGGTTGGAATGGTTTGTATTGGGCCAATTAGAGGATGCCACGTGGTCCAATTAGAGGCTACTACGTGGCACCATTTGGTAGGCCAAAATTTTGTTAAAGGTCAGAGAGCCTTGGGCTAGATCAAACTCCTGACCTACTCATCAACACTGCCGACATTTACCACTTCACTATGATAATGATTCTTAACCTATTAAGGTCTTGACTTTATCATAAATTGCATTCATATTTGAATTGGGGGAAGGTGTCAAGACTAAGCCCTTTCCCCTAGTCACCGACACCCCATAGAAATTCTGCGGGAGTAGCGACCGAGGGCTCGGGCCTAGCCCCAGCCATGGCCACATGTATCACACTGGATCCTGTGCTATGTATTTGGGAGGCAATGGATGGAGAGTGGGCTTGAGGCCCTAGCCCATGGCCATATAAGAGCCCACAGGACCAGGCGAAGGTGCGAATGGAGAGGGTCAGGGCTCTAGGACCTAGCCCCAAGTCCTATGACTATTCCATCGAACCATGGCAGATTAGTGCAGTTGCTAAATTAGAAGGTGCAGGAGTTAATGAATGACACTGATCCCATGGTACCCACGTAACCATCGGTGTAATGGTAGCGAGCTACTTCGATAGGGGCGGGTGGTTAGCCCCAAACCCTAGCCGCATGACCCATGTGGCTTGATTTTTCGCGCATAGAGCTTATTGGGTTATTTAAGTATCTAAAAAATTTCACCTTTGATGGGTGAATTTTTCATCTCCGCAGTGGAAAAGAGGGAAAATTTGTAGAAAATTTCGATTGCTTGTCCGATTTGTAGGACGAATAACAACAAAAACTACATGGAGATCTTGTAGAGCCATATCTTTGTGATTTTTTGTCCTTTTGGAGCAAGAAGAGTCCACCTAAGGGTTTTTGGACATTCTGGATCTAAAGTAACTTTTTGCAGGTTCAAGTTCATGGGTATATAGATCGATCAGTGTTTTGGAGTAGTTCTTGAAGGTGTTTGAGCATGGAGAAGACCTTGTAGGGCTTTTCTTACCTTCAGAAATTTACTACAACAACTGTTACTTGCAGGGTTCATCTCTTCTATACTCTTTTCACTATTTCTTATTGAGGAAAGTTTTCTATTTTTCCTTCAATGTGGAATTGAAGTGCTTATATGTTCATGAATGCTCATTTTTTGAGGGAGTATAGGGTCTTTGTAGGAGACACCTTGTGTTGTTGATGTTTTCATGACTGGCTACAGGTTGTCATGATGTTTATGTGAGAGTTCTTTGCAGGAGAATATTTCCTTGAAGGGGAAATATCCACATGTTTTATCAGAAAACTTTTATGTACTCCTTTTCTACTGAATATATGGAGCGGTCTAGCTACGTTGGCAAGCCCAGAGATGTAGCCCAGGAGGGGTGAACTCCATCGCCAAATACTTTGTTCTACTCTTCATGAATTCATGTATGAGTTATGTGATGTTTTGTTTCTTATGATTAAGTTTACATGTGAAAACTAACTCATAACTTGAAGAGAGATTTTGGAAAAGTTGTTTTGTGTTAAGAACCATTTTTTCTTGCAAAGCGTTGGACAACGATCCCTGTTTTTAAGAACAGGAAACTGACCTCCTCCTCCATTTTCAAATCATAAACATTTCAAAAGATAAAGTAGTAGGTAGTGCAAAATTATTTCTAAATATTGGTGTTCTGGGAAGTTCCACTAAAATGTATCATCCACTTGATTTTTTGGGAAACTTAGAGGATAACACCATTATTATTCCTCTAGTCCTATCAATCCCTGCTACTATATTTTTTGTGGCATTCAAGGAATGTATAGAACCTTACTTTATATATCACTTTAGAAACCAATAGATGTGATGTATCAATGTTAGATTCAAGGAGAATTTTTCTTCAATTTTGGCATTACCCATTTTCATTCAAATGTTTATAAATGAAAAAATTAATATAGCAGGTATAAAGTTCCATTTTGTGACGATAAATATCCATAGAGAGATTCCAAAATCTCTATAACCAAAGATTTCATATCATGACTCAAATCCGTATCTTCCTGTTTGAATTTTATGATGACCATTTTCTTACCTTAATGGTTCATACTCTTGTATATTTACATGAGCTATTTACAATAATCATTGTGTGGAAACCTAAATCAATACAGGTTACAGTAAGACTACTGCGACTTTCATTCCAATTTTTTTTTCGCGGTTAAAATTTTAATTTCTTAAAGAATTCACTAATCAAATGGTAATAATTTTAAGATATTTTTCATGGTGGAAGAAAAATACAAGGAAGGAATAGGGTCACAGATATTTCATGAGATAGATCCAAGATACTAAATGGAAAACAATGCTGCCCACCACAAACTTTGACTAGATGAAAACAATAGAGCATGTTATGAAATTATATACTGAGACTACTAATGGTTCTTCCATAGAAGCTAAGGAAAGTTCTTTGGTTTGGTATCATCAGGATGTAGATCTGAATTATGGATCTTGCTAATCCAAGGATATTTTTGGATGATTTGGAGAATGTGCTTGCAAATGAACATGTGAAGATCAAAAGTGTCTTGCATATTATTGGAGTTTTTGTTTATAGGTCTGCTTTGGGATCAAAGTATATATAGAAGTATTCAATATTTAATATTTTATAATGTATATGTTGACTACAAGTTTATGTATTTAAGGTGATGATGTCTTCCGTTAATCCCAATCTATGCAGTTTTGGGACACGAGAGGATGCTACTTCTACAATCTGGTCATGGATTCTAAATAGAGTAGCATAATATTGATAATAGAGGTGGATTCAATGGTGTCTATGAAAACATTGTTCACATGAAGAGGGTTCTTCTCTTGGGAGCATATGCAGAGCTATATATGAGGTAATTTATTGCCAATGATGTTTTCATAGGTACATTCGTAACTTTTGTTGGAAAAGTGAGGGTAGGAAATATTGTGCAGATTTTGAGAAACACCAAACACAATGGATTTCCAATTATTGATGAAACCCTATATTATAGGAACTTGTCATATGTGTCTTAGTTTTACATTCACATTTACTTGTTTTGATTAAGAGTAATAACTTTCTACTATCTTGGATATCTACTTCTACTTCTAGGCATCCAAGTTTATAATTTTCTTCTATGGACTTTGCGAAACCTGGTTGTGGAAAAGGTTTTACGCTTTAACAAATAATGCAGAGGAGATGGAAATGTTGGGTTTACTCAAGTTTTATTCCTCTTTGATTTCTCACCATGACACATAAACCTACTATGGCATTTTTCTATACTTTGGAGACCTTCTTCTAGGCCAGTAGGATATCAAAGAGATGGAAACTAGGGTTGTTTAATCATTGGGCACTTTTTCTACAATTTTTCTAGATGTCCGGTAAGAGAGTAATCAATTTCTCGTATGGATTTTACCAATAATTATATTTTTACATGAGGAAATAACCCATGGATAAAGTAGGAGTATATTTTTCAAATAGTTATATGATGCAAAAGATTTTGTAAAATATGCCTTAATACATGACAAATACTACTCTTTCAAAATTGGATAAAAGGACGATTAGAGAATAGGTGGTAGAATTGAACCTGTTTAAGGGGAGGTTGGTAGATTTTGAGGAACAATTTCAACAACTTCAGATTTAAATGGAAGAGGATCAACATCTATGAGTTAGTTTTCAAATTTAAAGGAATATTTTGAGGCATCACTTGAGCAACTAGTCCCAAGAATGAAGGCAATCATTCAACAATTGAGGAAATTTTTTCCAGATTTCCTGTAACAAATTAGAAATTGTTTTGTTTTTAATATATTGTTAAGATTTGATCCCTAAAATCTGGTAACAAGTTAAGGATCATATTTCTCTATATATTTTTTATTTGTATGTAATAAGGGTTCACTTTGGGTCCCAAAAACACTTGTAACTTGTAAAAGCTTTGATATTTCTAAGTTTAATCAAATATTTCTAGTTCCAACAAATTGTAGTAATGTGTTATCTGTTAGTACTTCTAGTTTTCATTATCTTTTTCCTTCATATATCTTGAAGTTCTTTGGATCATCGAGAGAGGTTAGGCTGAGAATTTGCCTCCCTTAAATCCCTTTGCAAATTTATGTTCAACATTGAGTAGATCAAATAGACAAACTATCAATATTGGTCCCTATATACCTTTAGATTATTGCTTTCTACACAATTGAAACTTATATTTTGTTGAGTTGATGAAGGATCTTCTCACGCTTTCTAGACTTTTCAGGAAATTTACTTATTCAAATTGAATGATATATTATTTCTAATACTTTCTTAAGTACTATGCTCACCTTTCTAAAAATTGTTATGATGTTGTGATTAGATGTTGACGTTTTGGTCAAACTTTGGAAGGAAGGGGACTAATACTTCTTTAAGGGATTTAATACCATTGGAAACCACCTTTCAAGAACCTCTCCAAATCTAGTGATTGTACTTAAAATGATAATGTTCATTTCCATTAGCAGTCAATTAGCCTCGTAATATTTGAGAGAGCCTCCTCTAGTTCAAGGGTCAACGTGAGCCTAGAGTAGATTAAGTTGATTTCTTGGAACATTTTCCGAGCCAAAAATTGTCTTCAAGAGATAGATAATGAGCATACACCATATTTAACCTTCGAGGAATATGACATTTCAATTTAAATTTCTTGTATTTGACATGGAAATGTTGTCAATAGAAGGTAGATGCATAAGATAAATGTTACAACCATCCATTTCAGAATGGGAATACTCGATTTAATTACTCAAGGTAACAACACAATCATTCTGAAATTTGGAAATCCCCAACTAGTCAGCTTAGTAGCCTCTACATGCACATGCTTAAAGATAGAATTCATGATTTTTTGGAATGCCAACACCTGTCGAACTATATTTTACCTAGATTCTCTCATTGTGCAATAAGAATAACCCGAAAAAACGCTCATTAAAATATAAGAGAAGCTGGAGAAGGTATCCTTTGTTAATGACTACATATTGTGTTAATATTTTATATAGTCAAAACAGAAGATTGTGTTTCACGTACTAGAGAAATTGTATTTCTCATCTAAGGAACATAAATTTAAATTTCTATATTATACCATTCCATGTGCAAGACACAAAAAATTTCCACAAAACATCTCCAACCACATCAACCACAATATAGATGTCCCTTATAAGCAACTACATACATCTCACTACATCCTATAATTCATCATTCTTCATAAAAGTGTTCACATGTTTAAAGCAAACATTTGTAAACCCATTAGCTAATCTCAAAATTATGTCTAGAATTTTGTATCATTTATGATAGAATGATTTAGAGAATTAGTAAGCATATTATTGTATAGGGTCATATTCTAAACAGTTGGAACAATGAGGCTCCACATATTCACATAATAACAATCAATACAGTTGCATTAAAATTTTTCATAGATTGTGGACTTCCTAGAGAAGATTAGCTAGATCCATCAGTATTAGAGAATGTATAGTGATCTGATGATCTGGTTTTACGTTTCCAAAAGATGCCCAAGGTGATCCCATCATAGTATATGAGTGTGAGCTTCTTCCCATAATTATCAATTTAGTCTTCATTTCTAATAAAAATTTAGATAATTACATTTCTTTTATAAATATTCTTGCAGGAAAGACTCTTTTCACGGTTTGTGTTTCATCTTATTGCCTTTGTTTGGACTAGATATTGTTTGCTACGCATCCCTCATCTGTTATTATTATACTCTGAATTACCTTTGTTCATTTATTATGTGTTGCTCACTTTCCATTGTTAAATGTGTAACAATGTAACTATGTCATGCTAGTGTTGATTCCTAAAAGTTCAACCAGAGCTCACAATAATCCTTGACAATATTTTACAACTTACATGAAACATATGATAAATATGCAGTAACCTTTTATAACTTATACATGCAACACAAAAGGCATGGAAAATTGATTTTCCTAAAACAACCACAAAAGATGCATATCGTAATTCTAAAGACTCACAAATAATACACAAAAATAAACAAAAATAAATTGTTACTGCTAAAATGTGTTCCATAAAAAGGCACAACAAGATTGAATTGCTTACAAACCTACAAAAATTCAACTTATAATTCTGTAAGCCTACACATGATGTATAATAAAAGGACTAATGCCCATTATAATACAAGTCAGAAAACTTGTTAGAACAAATATTTTCCTATCAAATTAAAAGGACTAATGCCCATTATAATACAAGTCAAAAAGCCTGTTACAACAGATATTTTCCTATCAAATTTTAAGGTTTTGAAAGGTAACCAATCACCACAATACCCAACCTTTTTATCTCATCATTTTTATAATAATAAGTTCATCACATACACAAATTAAGAGTGCGAGTGATGATCGAACCAAATTGAGTCCTGATACAAAACAATCGGATACATGTAAATAGGATTCTTACATCCATAACACATTGTTTCTGGAACCATAAAGCCTTTTTCAAACTTCCCGTTTTTCAGCTTCTGATATAGCAATTAAGTGTGCAAATTGTTCTCTCTTCAAATTTTCTTCAACTTCAGCGATGGCAACTTTCTAGACTCTTAAAATCTGTATGTATTATATTCTTTGCATTTCCTAAACATATCATGAATATTAATATTTAAATAAAATAATATATAAGATACATGATTCTTTATCCAATGTCATCTGTACTAATTAGGTATAGAATTTATTAGTCCAGTATAATGAAGCTATTATTTTGTCAAAAAAATATAATGTAAATTTCTGTATGATTTTAGTAAAATTTTGGGAAATATAGACTATAGCTATTAACCTTTAGGATTTTGAGTGACAAAGAATTTTTATGTTGCTCAATCCATCTTTACCATAAAAACGATACAAATACTCTTATAGTCAATTTTTTTTAAAAAAAAAAAACCAAAATTATGGCCTCATAAATAACACCAAATCTATTATTCTCAGATTTCCACAATTATTCTCAGATGGAATTCACAGTTTATGCGATGTCCATGGCGAGAATCACAACTTACAATTTTACCCACATAGAACTTTCTATTAAAACAAGTATTGAAACCAAATTGTATTACACAGTAAGGAAGATTTCACTTGGCAGAGCATATGAAAACTGAAAAATATTTCCATTAATTTTGGCTCGGAGCAAAAATGTAATTTCGATTCCCATAAACAACTTCGTAATTCGTAAAAATGCAGAACTGTAAGAAGATTTCGGCTTCGGTCTTTTGGATGTGGTCATCTCACAGGTTTTGTGGTCTAATCCCTAGTAAAATTATATATACTTTAAAAACTGCTTTCAACACAATTTTTTCAATCGAAAAAAAAAGGCCTTCAAAAGTCCTCGGATGCAAATCTTCTGTTATCACCCTCCTCTTTGAATTCACAGATCGCGGGAAACGCAGGACGAAGACCGTCCATGAGCTCGTTGTCGCTGAGACTCCGCTCTTCTGCTATTGGAAGCAGCGTTTTCTCAAAAGGCTGCCGTCTTCCTGCACATACCCTCCGCGGAAGGGCGATTTCCATCCACTTTATGTCAACTGGCGCGATCCTTGGAATTGCCATTACCAGAGTCAAATTCTGGCCGGAAAACACAATCTCAAATGGAATTCTTACTTTCTTTCACAAAAACCTAACGGAACTCTTTTGCAAAATTCAATACGGGGCTTTAGGTAAAATGTTTTTAATCACAGCAAATGCTTGCAGAGCACGCAAATCTGAAATCTCTGAGCAGACTTCGACTTGTGATTTCCACGACGCACGTGCTTGCTGCGATGTGCTGTGGTGTCGATTTAAAGGGCCGAAGGATCACGGTCGGCTTAAACGTGAAGACAAGAAAAACTTCCACGTTAAGTAAACTTTCCAGGTATATATTGTTCTGCAGGATTAATACTTGTGGACCAAATTTTCCTATTTGACTATTGGATCACATTCACACCCAATTTTTTTCCACCAACCATTTGACCGACTAAACAGACAGCTATTTCCTCTAAAAAGACCAGACGACGCCTGCGGTAATCAATGACGATGTACGAAAGCAATTTGCTGCTCGTGGCCTGTAGGGTTTTTTTTTTTTAAATAATCTTAGGGGAGGTTGACTTGTTCATCCATGCAAGGCGTGACTCAACTTTTAGGATAAAGTAATGTTGAACAATTTATAGCACGTTGATCTATGAAAATGTCTATCTCATAATGGTACCACTTTTTAGAATGCCACTAGCTTCCTTCCTTGGTTAAACCAAAGTAAAAGCATTATTTAAATCATAATCCATAACGTATACCCCTGTCCTCATTATACAAGATGACCTTTATTATGTTACATGGAAAGTGACATGCATAAACTATCCATTTCTTTTTCTAGATAACATGGAGAAAGGGATCTTACACAACTTCGAGAGGCATGTTGTCTAGAATGCATTAGGTCCCATAGATGTCTAGGGAGCCTATGTTGTTTGGAGAGAATCGATATTGAAGACAAGTGTAAGATTCTTGCATATTTTTTTTGTTAAGAAAATGTTTATAAAGCATATGTTAGTGTGGTGGTAAATTTGTATTTGTATTATGTAATTGGTTGTATGCATGCATGTATATAATTTTTTATTTTAATTTAATGTTTTTTTGTTTTTTAATGGTTTTACCAAATACAATTTTTAAGTGTTTTAAATATTTTTTATTCATTTTATACACCTGAGTAAATATTTTTGAATTTAAGTTATTTAAAAATATTAATATATATGAAAAATTTTAAAATAATCATCACATTTTGGAGGAATGGCTTATTTCCAAAAAAAATAGCAGAGATCCATTTAAGTATGAATCTAATATGGGATCAAATTTCTTCACTGTTAGAGCAAATAGTGCGTAGCGAAAATAAAAGACAAACACAACATATAAACTCATACACAAATTACACATAGATTTAACGTGGTTCACCCAACCAATCTGGGCTACGTCCACCAAACATAGGCATCGGCAATCTTTATTATCAAACAGGAGATTACAAAATAATCAATTTCCTCAATAAACTCTCTCACACCCCAATCTGTAAGGACATCTATTTTATAGCTCAGAGAATCTAACTGTCTCATTAATCCTCTAACAACAAATATAGGATGCATTAACTCTCTCCCAACAAAATAGAGCTAATATAGCAACAAAATATTATTTTTGTCACCTATTGAGATTTTTGCCTAATTTATGAAAACCGAAAATCTCAACAATCTCCACCTTGACAACAATTAGCCTCATACCCTGTTTTTTTATTATTTATTTTTTCTGCAAGCCAAGAGAAGCCAAACACCAACACAACTTTAACAAAATTGGTTTCGTGAACATGTCTGTACAGTTTTCCTTTGTATGCACCTTTTCAAGAGAGACTCCCCTTTCAGTGATAACCTGTTTTACAAAATGGTACTTTATTGGTATATGCTTCGATTTACTATGATAGGCCGGATTCTTAGCCAAATGTATTGCACTTTGACTATCACAAAGTAACTTGATGTTGTCCTGTAACCTACCAAAGTCACCAAGCAAACATTTCAGCCAAATTGCTTCTTTGCAAGCATGAGAAGCAGCAATTTATTCTGCTTCAGTAGTGGATAAAGCAACAATGTTTTGTAGCTTTGACATCCAGCTAATAGCTCCACCTGCAAGAGTAAAGACATACCCTGAAGTTGACCTTCTCTTATCCAAATCACCTGCAAAATCGGAATCAACATACCCACAAACAAATTCACTACTCTTATTGTAAGTGATACAATAACTACTTGTGCCTCTCAAATACCAAAGCACCCATTTCACTGCTGACCATTGTTCTTTACCTGGATTTGCCATATACCTGCTGACAACCCCAACTGCATGTGAAATATCTGGTCGAGTACAAACCATCGCATACATCAAGCATCCTACTACATTGGCATATGGAATTTGAGACATATATTCCTTTTCTTCATCTGTATTAGGACATAAACTGGAAGAAAGCTTAAAATGGGAAGCTAAAGGGACTGACACAGGTTTCACATTGTTCATACCAAACCTCAAGATTATTTTCTCAATATACTTCTATTGTGATAGCCACAGCTTACCATTGCTCCTGTCTCTGAAAATATCCATACCCAAAATCTGTCTTGCTGCTCCTAGATCTTTCATATCAAATGTCCTTGCCATCTGAGTCTTTAACCTGTTGATTTCTTCAATTCTTTTGCTTGCTAAAAGAATATCGTCAACATACAACACTAAGATAATGAATATGGCATTACTTAATTGCTTAAAGTAAACACAATGATCATATTCACTTCTTATATATTTTTGACTCAACATGAAAGAATCAAATTTCTTGTACCACTGTCAAGGCGACTGCTTCAGACCATACAATGATTTCTTGAGCCTGCAGACAAATTTCTTATTGCGATGCTGAACAAACCCTTCCGGTTGTTCCACATAAATTTCCTCATCTAAATCTCCATGTAAAAATGCAGTCTTAACATCTAGTTGCTGTAATTATAAATCAAGCAAAGAGACTAATGCTAGCACAATTCGAATTGAAACTATTTTAACAACTAGTGAAAATATCTCATGAAAGTTAATGCGTGCTTTCTGAGAAAACCCTTTTGCAACCAGCCTCGCTTTGTATCTGTCCTCCGTATCATTCACACCCTGTTTCACCTTGAAAACCCATTTACATCCCACAGTTTTCCTGTCTTTCGGAAGTTCAACCAGATCCCATGTGCCATTCTTACTTAAGGCCATCATTTCGTCCTTCATAGCTGCTTTCCATTTGTCACTTTTCAAACTTCTATAGCTTCTTGATAGCACAGAGGTTCATCATCATTAGCGGTAAATGCAACTGAAGTAACATAATCATCATACCTTTTCAGAGGGCGTTTGATTCTTGTAGACCTCCTTACGGATGTTTCTGGTGCTTCCACAATTGGCTGACTACCATCTATAGGAACTTCTTCATGATCACCATCTCAGACCTGTTCATGACCTACATTTGAACCCTGTTCATAATCTGATTCTGAAACCTGTTCATGACTAGAATCTGAACTATGGTCATCATGACTATCATTAGAAGTGTTGTCAAACTGAATGTGCTGAAAATCAGATACATCATCCTGTTTCAATTTATTATCTACATCTAACTGTACAAGAGAGGATTCATCAAACTTTACATCTCTGTTGATGATGATTTTGCGGGTAGTAGGATCCCACAATCTAAATCCCTTTGTTCCATCACCATATCCAATATAGGACCTACTTATAAGAGTTAAACATCTTACTTACACATTTTTTTTACTTCTAATTACTTTATAACATATTCATTTTTTTATTATTATAATCAACATTATTTTTCTACTTAGAACATTAATTTTAACTTTTATTTTTATTTTAAAGGGAACGGATGGACAGACAAACTTACACATCCCCTCAGACTGGGTTGTACATCCCCTCACACTGGGCTGTAGAATGAGCCTCTCTGCTCAATAAAAGTAAAAATGGTTGATGAAGAAATATAGAAGAAAATTTGAGGCAAATGCGAGATTAGAAAGAAGAGAATCCAGTTAAATAGAGGGTAAGGAAAATAATAAGTTTACAATAGACGCTAAGGGGTAGATCTTTAAGTTTTTAAACAACTAATAAAATTTAGTGATGAAAAAAGGAAAATAAAAATATAAAAAAATGTGAGAAATAACAAGCAAGGAAGAGGAAATATAGATTATTTAGAATGAAAAATACTAAAAAGATGGATGAACAAGTAAGGTATTGAAGGAATAAGAAAACACAATAAAAAATTTAGAGACTGGAATTTTGGAAGGTGAAACTAAGTGAAAGGGATGGAAATGTTGGAAAGGTTTTCATGGAAGGGATCCTAAGTATGGGAAATTGTAGAGGTCCAAGAAGAGGAATGAAACCATTTCGGATCTCAATCTCTAAAGAGAGATTAGAGAAAATAGATACAGTTTTGTGAGCAATGATATGATATCACTAGGGAGTCTCATAGGTTGAGGTAATGTATGTCATTATAAGATTGGAATCGAGAGTGTTGATGGAAAAGGCATTGAAGGCCCAAAGGAAGGGAAGTTACAAGAGGAGATGCATGCAAACATATGGGAGTTCAAAGCCCAAAGTGGGGATGTATTATGTAATAATAATTGTCAAAGGGTCACATCAAGAACTTAATAAGAACTAACGTCAATGAGATATTTAATCTCGAGACTCCATTACAAAAGATAATGTTAAATAAAAATAAGCTTTAAATCATGCAGATTGACATCCAAATGTAATACAACATGAATAATAAGAAGTGAATGATGATGGGGCCCAGTCAACCTTTGCAAAGGTCGACATCCAAATTGGAGTTTGTAAAAGGAAAGAAAAGTACAAAAGGAGAAGAAAAGCCTACAAGTGTGCAGAAATGATTCATAAATGATGGGCCTATGGTCTATCCATTTTTGTTAACATGGATCCTCTATGGAATTAAATTTAATCTTTATAATTATTATTTTTTTCATAGAAAAAGACCCGTGATTCCATTCATAATAAAATGAAAGTAATTACATTCTACATATAGACTATGTTGAAATGTGGCAACAAGAATATTCCAATTTTAATTTGTCCTTGAATTAAAATTGAGAATTAAAATTCGAAGTTAGTCTCACCGGCTGCTTGAAAAATAATTAATTAATTCATCTTGAGTTAATTAGTTGGAGAAATTCAAGCTAGAGGTCTTTCTAAAGTCCGGCAACAGTTATCACTTAAATCAAGGAGATTATCCCTTAATTAAGGAGATAACGTTGAGTTATATTTGAGTTGTAATTAGTTAGCTCAGTTTACTGAGTTAAGTCTAGTTAAATTAGTTCCAAACTGTTTGAGGAACTAATTGATGCATGCATGCATCCAACTAGTGTATTCTAGATAACTGAATATTATCTCATCATTAACTCATGCATGTCTATTCTAAGAAAGACCCAGTTGAGATTAAAGACGGGGACAGTGTACTATCAGTTGCATGAATTTTCCTATAAGGAAAAATCATGCATGCAGAAGGAATTTATTCCTTGAGTATTTTGCAGTTTTATAGGGTGTGAGATCAATGTGAGTGATCAGTGTTACACTTGGTAACAGTAGGATCACCCAGGAGAAACATCACAAGGAAATAGGAGCTTGTATGGTAGAGGATAAGGCTTATGAGAAGTCTATTTTGTCTGTGAGCATCTGTGAGGGATTGTACTGAGAGTTGGCTAGCTGTGAGAGCTAAGGCTTTGTGTAATCCTGATATATTTCCACTTGTATGATAATACAAATAGTGGGGGTTTTAGTTGAGGCTTTCACTTGAGTATTCTTCTGTGTTTCATGTGCATTGATTCTTCTTCTGTTTATATGTGTTCAACTTGATCTTTCTCAAATCTTTTAAGCTTCCACAAAATTTATTTTATAAGTAGATTAAAGTATTTTTCTTTAGTTATATTGCATTATCAAGTTAATCTACAGTCAAAATTTCTACATGGTATTAGAGCAAAGGTTATCAGAGTTGTGAATAGTATACTGAGAAGAGAATTTGAAGTTTGAAGTTCGGGGTTGCAGGTACAAATCGAATTCACCTCATACTTAGGTTGGTCAATGGCGTTCTATGGCTCGAGACTCAAGTATGCCTTGGAAGGCAGATCAAATTACATAGCATGGAAAGATAGAATGGAAGATGTATTAGAAGACAATGGCTTGAAGGATTTCATTGATCAAGAAATCCCAAAGGCAACTGCAGCTAATGCACAAGAGTTGGCTGAATGGAAGAAGTGTGTACTGAAGGCGAGACAGATCATCCTAGATGGAGTTGAAGACCATATTGTCTCGAGTCTCGATGGGAAGGATAATCTATTTTCAATGTGGAATACATTGAAGGACCTCTACCAGAACAATAGCGACCAGAGGAAATTGGCGCTCAAGGATAAGCTTCAGAAAATCAAGATGGAGAAGGGCGATACTATTTGCACATATCTGAACAAGCTCACCACCTACAGAGATGAGCTTGGTAGTGTGGGAATAACTACTGTCGATGATGATGTGGTGAGCCTCGCTCTCCTCGGCCTTCCAAAGAGCTAGAATAGCTACCAGGACTCTGTGAATGGAAGGGAGAAACTGTTCGATTGGGAATGACTGTGGTCGGATGTGTTGTAGGAGGAGATTAGGAGGAGAACACGAGATGGTTCTTCATCAAAGAATGATGATGAAGAAAATATGGCCTGAGTAGGTAAGGCAAGGAAAGGGAAGGGGAAGGCTTCCCATTCCAAATCATATTCTTCTCATGGAGGGAAGAAGGTTGAAAAGTCTAAAGTGAGATGCTTTAATTGTCACAAGATGGGACATTATGCAACTAATTTCCCATCGAAGAAGTCCAATAAGGGATCCTCAAAAGGATCAGAAGGTGAGGCATTAGCCTCTCAGTTCGAAATGGACTTTACCCTCATCGCGTGCATGGTGTCATCGATGGTGGGTTTTGTTTGGTATCTTGACAGTGGAGCCTCATTCTACATGACCGGCGATAAAAATTTATTTAGTACCTTGGAGGAGAAAGAGCTCAAGATGCGCATAGAGATGGGTGACGACAGAAATTATAGTGTTTCAGGAGTGGGCACGGTTTCCTTTTAGAGGGAGCATGAAGCTCCTCTCACCTTGACAGATGTGAGCCTGGACTGAAGAAGAACTTGGTATCTATCACAATGTTGGAGGACAAAGGCTACGATGTTGTCTTTAGTAAAGGAAAGGCATTCCTAAGACACATAGCCACAAGTCAGGCCAAGAGGATCGGGATTCGAGTGAATAATCTCTATAAACTAGAGGTAGATGATTGTGCAACATTGAGTTTGAAAGCAAAATTAGTGCAAATCCAAGACATTGGCGAGTTATGGCACAGGCAGTTGGGCCATTTGCATCATGGGGCCTTGAAGATAATGCAACAGATGTCTACAGGACTTCCCAAAGGTAAACTTGAGCAAGTTGACACATGCAAAGTTTGTACCTTGGGAAAGTACGTCAAGTCTTCCTTTCATGATCGAGACACTCAAGTAGAAGCGATCTTAGAGCGAGTTCGTACTAATTTGTGTGGACCATTCTCGACGGAATCCAAAGAGAAGCAAAGGTATTATGTGATTTTCATTGATGATTATTCTCATAAATGCTGGATTTATTTCATGCAGAAGAAGGACCAAACCTTCTCAAAGTTTTGTGAGTTCAAAGCTTTGGTCGAGAAATAATCAGGGAAGAAGATCAAGGCCTTGAGAAGTGACAACAGTGGAGAATATGTCTCTCAAGAGTTTAAGAACTTCTATGCAATAGAAGGAATTAAACGAGAGTTTACGACACCTCATAACCCATAGAAGAATGGGGTAGCCAAGAGGAAGAACATAACTATTGTAGGGGCAGCACAGGCGATGCTGCATGACCAAGGTCTACCACTTCATTTGTGGGCTAAGGCATGAAACACAGTGGCATATTTGTAGAATAAAGGCCTGCATTGCATACTTGTGATGAAGACACCAGAGGAAGCTTTCTCCGGTAAGAGACCAGATGTGGGTCACTTTAGGATTTTTGGCTCATCGGTATATTGCCATGTAACAAAGGATGCATGGAAGAAGCTTGTGCCGACAACTGAGTTGGGGATACTTGTGGGATACATTGATACACCCCACAACTATTGGGTGTACTTGCCTACCAGTCGAAGGACAGTGGTTCGAAGAGATCTCAAGTTTGATGAGTAGAAGGTCATGCGAGTTTCCCTTGAGTGGGAGCTCCAACTACAGGCTGTGGAGGAACTGTTGGTTCCTAAGGAGGAGGAGCCTCATACTGATATAGAGTAGCTGCATGTAGAGATTCCAGGAGTGGAGACATCCACTCAAGCAGAGTCTTCCAGTGATTGACAGAAGCGCACAAGAGAAGTTGATAGACTATTTTCAGATGCAAGAGAGAAGGTGGGAGAACCATCTTCTCAGCGCAGACAGAGGAGGTCACCTGAGAGGTACACTAGATACATGGCCCTTATTGGGGAATGTGTTGAGACCGAGCCATCTTCCTTTGAGGAAGCAGTGCAGCAGCCGATTTGGGTTGATGCTTTAGTGGAAGAGTATGACTCCATAGTTCGTAACAGTGTTTGGGATGTGGTTCCAAGAGTGGAGAACAATTTAGTTATGAGTTACCGTTGGATTTACAAGGTAAAGCAAGCTGTTGATGGTAGTGTGGAGAAGCATAAGGCAAGATTTGTTGCCCGTGGTTTTTCATAGGTCAAGGGGATTGACTATGATGAGACTTTTTCTCTTGTAGAAAGGTACTCATCTATCAGATCAATGTTGGCACTATCAGCATAGATGTGTTGGAGGATCCATCAGATGGATGTGAAGACTACATTTCTTAATGGCAATATTGAGGAAGAGGTGTACATAGAGAAGCTAGAAGGTTTTGAGACCTTCTATCATGAATTGCATGTGTGTCAACTCAACAGAGCTTTGTACGGGCTGAAGCAAGCACCTTGTGCTTGGTACACTAGGATAGACAACTACTTCACCGGGTTGGGCTTCACAAAGTGTGAAGCGGATGTGAACCTGTGCCACATCATGGTGAAAGGTAAGCAGTTGATCATTGTACTTTATGTTGATGATCTCATATTAACAGGTGATGATCAGTTGATTATGTCTTGCAAGGAGGACCTTGCAAGAGAATTCGAGATGAAAGACATGGGTCTCATGCATTACTTCCTTGGCATCCAGAAGTGTGGCAGAAGGATGGGGAGTTGTTTGTGTCTCAGGGAAAGTATGCCAACGAGATACTCAGGAGATTCCACATGGAGAAGTGCAAGCCCATGCATACTCCTCTTGCAGGTAACTAGAGGAAGGAGGATGCTACTTCAGGAGAAGTAGTAGAGCCTACTATGTATAGGCAGCTTCTGGGTTCACTGATGTACTTAGTGAACACACGACCAGATTTGTGCTATGTAGTGAACCAACTGAGTCAAGCGATGGTTCAACATACCAAGATGTTTTGGAAGGCGGAAAAGCATGTATTGAGATACCTTAGAGGCACATCTCAGTATGGATTATGGTACAGATGAATAGATGGAGTGAAGCTACAGGGCTTCACTGATGTAGGTTGGGAAGGGAGTCCATCAGATCGGAAGAGCACATCAAGAGGAATTTTCAACCTTGGGTCAGCTGCAGTTTCTTGGTACAGCAGGAAACAAAGGTTGGTTGCACTCAACTAGGTAGAGGCTGAATACATGGCTGCAAGTCAGGTAGCATGTGAGGCCATCTGGATGGGGAAAATTCTAATTAGTTTGTTTTATCAGAGGATGGATCGAATTGTGATCTATTATGATAATCATAGTTGTATCAAACTCTCTGAGAATCCAATATTTCATGATTTGTCCAAGCCCATCGACATCCGGTATCATCATCTCAGAGACTGTGTAGCGAAGAGGATCATGTTGCTATAGTATATTTCGACAGAGCAACAAGATGCTGACATTTGACAAAGGCATTATCAAATTGAAAATTCAAGTTCCATAGAGACAAGATCGGGGTGGCAAATAATCCCTTTCTTGTTGAGAGGGAGTGTTGAAATGTGGAAACAAGAATATTCCAATTTTAATTTGTCCTTGAATTAAAATTGAGAATTAAAATTCAAATTTAGTATCACCAGCTGGTTGAGAAATAATTAATTAATTCCTCTTGAGTTAATAAGTTGGAGAAATTCAAGCTAGAAGTCTTTCTGAAGTCATGCAACACTTATCCCTTAAATTAATGAGATTATCCCTTCATCTGAGAGACTGTGTAGCGAAGAGGATCATGTTGCTGCAGTATATTTTGATAGAGAAACAAGATGCTGACATTTTGACAAATGCATTGTCAAAGTGTAAATTCAAGTTCCATAGAGACAAGATCGGGGTGGTAGATAATCCCTTTCTTGTTGAGAGGGAGTGTTGAAATGTGGCAACAAGAATATTCCAATTTTAATTTGTCTTTGAATTAAAATTCGAATTTAGTCTCGTCAGCTGCTTGAAAAATAATTAATTAATTCATCTTGAGTTAATTAGTTGGAGAAATTCAAGCTAGAAGTCTTTCTGAAGTCATGCAATAGTTATCCCTTAAATTAAGGAGATTATCCCTTAATTAAGGAGATAAGGTTGAGTTATATTTGAGTTGTAATTAGTTAGCTCAGTTTACTGAGTTAAGTCCAGTTAAATTAGTTCAAACTATTTGAGGAACTATAATGCCCCACTTAATCTTATCATGCAAATTTTACTAATGTTTACATTACCTAAAAATATTGACAAATATTGGTGAATACCTTCATTTAAAAAAACTATAAATTTTATTTACAAAGGTGAAATTTATTATTGCTATTAATCAAATTTCCAACTTGTCTTCTCAAAATTAATCTTGGATAGGATATAGTCTCCTACCATTATTCCAATTTAAATATTCATCTCACATTCCCAAATGTACTCTCACATTTACTTGGGAGAATACATGGTCCTCTCCAACTAATTACCAATATATATATATATATATATATTCCCAAATGTAATCTCAGATTTACTTGGGAGAAGACATGGTCCTCTCCCATTAATTTCCCAATTTTATATTCATATCACATTTCCAAATGTACTCTCAGATTTACTTGGGAGAAGAGAAGTCAACTGTAAGGATGAAGGAGAAGTTAATGACATTAATGAGAGGTGGTTGAGGGGGAGAAGAGAGGAGAGGCATAAAAGGGGGAGGAGGAAGAGAGAAAGGGGGATGCTAGGTCTTGCTTTTGGTTTTGAGTTGGCTGTGATTTTGGGAGAGCTAAGGGAACCTGTGGAGGTTTCTTGGGCTTGGAGTTTGGAGGGATCATTGTTTATCTTGGTCTGGATTATTCATCTTGGACACACACTACATCTGGTTGGACTTGGGCTCGGAGGGCTAGGGAACCTGTGGAGGTTTCCTGGGCTAGGAATTATTTCCTAGTTGGCTAGGAGGTAAATCTAGTTAGTAGTCGAGAGGAGCATTTCAGCAGGAGCAACAACTCAAGGGCATCTCCACCAGCCACCGGTACAGGTATTCCTCTATGCATAGATTACTCATGTAAATTATTGAAATGAAATGTTCACTATAAGTTGTAGGGATTAGAATGTAAATGGTAAATTATCATTGTTTAAATGTCTTGTAAGGAAGGATAAAATTATCATTGTTTAAATATCTTGTAAGAAAGTAAATTATTGCCTCTTATTTCATTTAATTCCCAGAGAATATGGATCTGTTAGAAGACCCTAGGATAGGGCCTTACACGTGGTATCAGAGCTTTGGTTCAAAATCTGGACCCAAAACCCACTAAACCCAAATTCCGTTATAAGAGCTTGTAACCCTCGTAAGGACTCATAATCCTAGTATATAGATTCTTCAAATTTTCCATCCAAAGCCCACATTGCACCCATTTTCAGATCTTAAATCGCCTCACGTGGTATCAAAGCAACCTTCATACGCAGATGCCATGTAAGTGCAGATCCATGAGATGGACCATGTAAGTGTGCTTCTAAAGAACCATTTTGCATAAGCTCGTATACTAGCAACCTTGTCTTCCCATGGACACAGAAACCCAACAAAGACACGAAGTTTGGATGCTTGCTTTTGCTCATTAGTTCAACTTCACTTTGAAATTCATCGTCTGCCTGTTTTCTGTTTTCGTCTAGCATCTTGACCGCAACACAAAAATCATCAGGGAACTGAGCTCTGTATATAGAACCAAAGCCTCCCTACCCAAGGAGGTTATAGCTACTAAAATTATTTGTAGCTGCTTGTAAAACAGAATACTCTATAGCAGATGTGCATCCCTTCCTTTTACCAGTTCTAAAAGAGCAGAAACGAGTAAGCAAGGGGCCAAGTGACATTCCAAATCTACTACCACCACATTGAGCTTTGGATTTAAATTATAGAAGCATATATTTATAGTCATCCTACTTGGTTGAACCAAATCAACAAATACATGTAACCACCCTGGCATGAACTTAACAAGTTCTGAATTCTTTTGAAGCTATCCACATACAGATAAGTACATAATATTATAAACAAGAGAGGAAAAAGGAACTTTAACAAGCATGCACCGGAGAGAGAGAGAGAGGTACATTCATGGACCTTTTAATGAAGGATAACCCTAGATATCTCTATTCTTCACGAAAAAAAGAAAAAAGAAAAAAAAGATTGACGGCTTCCTGATTTAACTCGAGGAATAAACATCATAAGCTACACTGTGGAATAGGAGTAGAAGAAAGAGGTTAAATATCATCTTCCAAGGCCTCTTGGCTAGTTAGGGTGGCTGTAGTAGCAAGCATACTGTCATACCCAGAGGCATATAGCAAAGCCTTATCAAGTATTTAAACAGTCCCATCAGTTGGTTTGGACTAACTTCAGGGTGAAATATGTTGTGAGAAACTTTGATGCAAAGCCAGGTCCTCTCGGTTGCCTTTCAAATTAAACATGGGAGGGCTTTGGAAGATGGGAGTCGTGATCCAAGATCTCACAACAAAAACAAAAACATAGTTTTGAGTTGGAAGAATTATAAATGAAAATTAAAAACCTGAAAACAGTCCACTGGCTCGAGAAATTCAACAAAAACTTGTTAACTCTGTTACAGGTTAAAGAAATTTTAATGGGAAACTTTCAAAGCTCACGTCAACACATATGACAGTCTGCTGTGTTGGGTTCAAAGTTCAAAACTAGGAGAAAAAGAAAATGACAGGTCCACTCTATCACAAGCAGACTGTCGTTCTCCCCATCCCCACCATACTTTCTCGCAAAATCCAACTCTTTAAATGTATGCACATATGGATACAGCTCATTTTCATTCCCCATCACATCTTTCCAAAAGTGTCGCTCAATTTTGAAGTCTTCCATTGAGTATGGAATTGGTAGCTGATCAAAAGCTTCCTTTATGTTACTTGTCCGATCCTTGCACTGCAGCATGACAGAATACCCACCAACTCTTGTGATCCAATCTCCAATATTCATGATGCCTCCAACATACTGCTCACCCTCACATATCTCTACAGTAACTAATGCAGAGTCTAATGCAGATTTTAAAACAAGACGTTTCAGTAGGATGGAGTTCACATCATGTGTATTGAAGATATATTTCATGAATTACTTGATGGAAGAATTAAATACCTGGCTTGACAGCATTACAATGGAGGCATCAATTGCTAAATGGTCCACTGGGTAATTTCACACTCTTAGGACATGATAATGCTCATTGGAGTCTTATCTTTTGCCTCAATTGGTATTTTCAATATAAGCCTTGCCAAACTACAGTCCAATGGGGTGGTGGAGTTGTGCATGTTTCTAATTATAATGTTTGAGTCTCAAATGACTATCAGGTTCCTTATCCGCCTTGGAACAATGATCTTAAATCCTTGATAAAGGGCTTAATAAAGGGCTAATGCTTTAGCCTGGTTATTAGATGCCATCCTAATGCCCATTCAAAACTTATTCTTGTTGTCCATCGGGATTGTTGTCTACGGTTGCCTTTCTAAGCTTCATCAAAGAAAAGTGTAGACTTTCTCAGCAATGTCAACCAACTGCGAAATTCATCTTCTAGGTGGATTTGCCATGGTTCCCTATGACTGGGTCTTTCCATGATACTTTTTGGATTCTGGATATCTCCCATCAAAAGATCCTTAAGCCAAATTTTCTCTTCTTACTCCAGCGTCATCACATTATGGCCTTTCAAATCCTTTAACGCAGATTTCTTCTAACAGGAGGCCACAAGGTTTCACTGCCTCTGTTCTAGGGGTGGTGTTCTTTTGCTAAAAGATGGCTCTGCCTCTAGCTAACCATATTTCCTGGCAAATAAACTTAGGTGATTGCCATTCAGGCCCTTTTTACAATTGGCTTATTCAGAAATGTTCCATTATATATTTTGTGCCAAGCAATTAACATTTCACTCTAGGACAGAGGAAGAGCAATCGTATACTCAATTGCATGATGCACACTAAGAGGGTCCTTTTATTCGTTTTGGGAGGTTATCAGCAGCTAACACTGAACAGCCTTTGGCTCAATATTCTTATTACATCTTTCGATAGTCTAATTTTCTAAAAAATAACTTCCATTGGATAATGGATTTCATTTTGGGAATTGGTCCTCATAAATTCCATGATATTATGGCACTTTCCCAAACTTCCAAGTATTTAAGAAAATTTTTCTTTGACCACTCTTGAGATTTTATTATTTAATATCCCTGATTCAATGTTTTAATGTCTTGTAAATAAATAATGAGACAGTTTTATTATTAAGAATTTAATGATGTAGAATATACAAACTTTTTGAAATGGGAAATTCATTATCAAGGTTCCATCAAGCAGGGTATGTACTATGCATAAATGTCTAGGTAAAATATGAGGGCAGGTGTGGAATAGATTCAGGATAGATTAGCCTAGGACATGATGGGGGGGGGGGGGGCATGCTATATCAAATGGAGCAAAATATTATCATTTTGCCTGTTGGGGAACAAAGCCTTATTTAGCTCAATCATTTTTGCCAAGCCACCTCGCCTTTATACATCAACCACTTTATAATAATAAGGGGACTTTTTATTTGGCTTGTTCTCTACCCCTTTTTCTTTGGCACTTTCCATGTTATTCCTAGTTGTCATCACGTCACTCCTTTTGAGTATGGCTAATGGTTGCTAGAAATGACCTTTTACATTGTTGTAGTCACTTTGTCTCCCAAGCTGTTCATAGACACATGTTGATAAGTCTTTGATGGTGTTCTTTTGTGTTGCCTGCGTGCACATTGTTAGTCTTGAAGGATGTCCTCAATGGATGCCTATAGATTGTTGGCCTTAAAGAATAGCTTCAATGGATATGCAGGGAGAGATGCATGTTTAAGGAGAATGCCATCCAAGACTTAACCTGGGCCATTGTCAAACAACAGCTCGAAATTGTTGCCAAATCACAGCCCGATAGATCATCTTATCTTATCTATGATTTATTTATTTTTCTGCTTAATACATTGTTATAGAAGCTTTTGGAAATAGAATGTTGCTTTTGAAGATTTAAGATGTTAACATTTGACTCTTGAGTAGTAAGAATGAGAGAACGAAGTTATATTCATTTCCATGGATTATCAAATCAGGTCAATGGGATTCAAATGTATTTCATAATAATGTTAATGCAGTAGTGCCCAAGGTGTCTCTTGAAAAGAAAATAACAAAATGACAAAACAAACTGGTAAACCCAAATAGGTTAACAGTAGACAATGAAGCAGAGGGTCGATCTTGTTTAAAAGATGAGGAAAAACAAACACTCCTGTAGCTGAGAAGGTTGGGTGGATCATGAGCAGGGGCCAAGAAAAGAATGAGATCCTAATGAAAGTCATCCTTGGTGATCTATTGACAATCATACAGTGGCTAGTGGCTGATACTGGCTGTTGTTATATAAAATTTTATAGCGGAAGGCTGATGAGGACATTTTATTTAGCTTCTATGAGCTGGATAATGCTGACGTCAATTAATTTGATTTACTTTTACTCGCAGTTTTGGACGGAGTATTTTATTAGTCATGTTCTGCCATGAGGGTGAACATTGAAAGGACTTGACCATTTGATGGACATTCTTGTAAAGTTTCAGTATATACTAATACAACAAGGATTCATTATGACATAGATAGGAAATACCTGGGTCCTAGTCTACTATTTTGTATCGAAACCACAAGAAAGTTATGTCAAGGGTTGCTTTTATTTTCTTTGCATTTGTAATTGGATGACTATTTTAGAATACCACCCTGAGATTTTATTATCTTTTACAAGTCTCATGTGCATACACCATTACTGAGTTGTGCATCCCAAGTTTTGTGTGAAAATGATCCCTAAAACATAGGCCTATGGCCTTTCCATCTTTCCAACACAGATATTTTGCAGAATTAGAATTTATTGTCTCTGCATATCACAATCACAATTTGAGATCAAAACTTTACATTGTGAATTCACGACATCGGGTGAATGGCTTTCTGCAAACCTAGTTTGAATGGCTTAACTGCCTGTTTTACCTGCTTATGGTGCCAAGGCAAATGCTCAACCAAGGATGTAAGTCAAATTCTGTTATGTTAAAAATAAACAATGCCCTCTTTGTGTTTAAATGTGCAATCTCAGTACTTCATTCAACCATTTCTTTGCTCATTAAAATCATATATGCATATTTTCAAGCAAAATAACAATTACTGATACCGCTTCTCATTGATATCATTGTAATCAGGGTGCAATTAGTCAATTATAAATCTATCATGCTAGCTAATTGTCTCCACGTGTTTGGAGAGTGAGGGTTGTAGTTAATTGATCAATGTACACAAGTTGTAGTTAATCAACAAAGCACAAAAGAACAACTTGTATGCATTTATAAATAGAAATTTAAATGGTTGTATGAAGTCGCTTTCCTTCCAGTCAATGTTTCCCAATTGCAAGACCATTATTAAATATTTACATCAGCATGTGCTGGCTATAATGTATGCTAAAGTGCATTGGCTTGAGAATGTATGGCTGTATCCTGTACCATGCTATTGCATTGCATTCAAACCCATATAGTGGACATGCAAAACTGTAAATGAGTAATTACTGTTGTAGGTTGACCAGCTATGCGTTTAGGGAGAAATTTAGCTATAGCAGTTTACATGACAAACACTAACCCAACAAATAGAAATGAGGTGTTGGTAGGCAGGTAAAATGCGCACAACGCTTAAATAGAGAACCAACAGTGTTTTTAACCAGTAATCTAGCCTATGATAACATGTTCTAAAGTTTAAATTTGTGGCTAAGAAGTAACCGGACATAACTTGAATTGATCTATTGCTTGGGTTCTCTTTGGACTATCTAGAGTATGGTAGAAAATGTTAGGAATAGTGCTAATAAGGGCTAGAACTCTAAACCAGTGTTGCATAAGACACCTTAGCATAATCAGACTTGAAGTGAACAATTCAAAAGGAACAGAGTAGATCATTCCAAGGCAAAATTCAGATCAAAGTCTCTTAGTATCTTCAAACAGTCAGAAGTACTTATGATATCAGTAATATAAAGGTACTATTGATGTAGGTATGATACTGCTATTGATGTTTGTCAGTTGAATATATTATTGTTTAGAAGTTGTTGTTAAATAGGAAGAGCATGTGAGAGAGAGTTCCCGTGCATGTGTATTGTTGGGATTTGGTGATTGGAAGTTTGTTGATACAATTGTAGCGTGATATTGTCTCATCTTAAAATGAGCAGATTGATGAAGGATGTTGATCCAATGACTTTGATGATTCGTTATATCTCTGTTATCTGAGAAGATGCATGGAAACTATATGATTATGATTGGATGACTTTGGCACATGAACCAAAGAATTAATGATAGGAAAGTTAGCAGGTTGCAGATAGATCGATGGTTATGGGCAAGGTCACTTTCCCGACATTCAGAGGGATCTATGGTCAAGCTATGATGATTGGTTTGTGAAGATGTAACTACTCTATTTCAACCTGCATCCCAAGTTCATTAATTATATAGTCAAGTCTGCCACATCACAATGATTAAATTTGGCTGAAGGATGTGTCACTTGAACAAACTCTGTAATGGTCTCAGAATTCTGATTGAAGAATGATGTGAACTATATTTTACATTGAAAATTGCAGTTTTGTTCCCACTAATCTGTACCTGAGGTCTTTGTTTTGATGCCAACCTTAGTGTCTATTAAATATATGGATGGTGTGAACAATATTTGCACTAAAAATTGCAGTTTTGAGCCAGCAATTTATACTCAAAATATGTCCCAATCTAAAGAATGTAGTCAGTTATATTTTCCATAGGAGGGTGGCTTTTAATTCTGACGATAGTAGATTATCATTATTCTTTTTTAAGATATAGTAGATTTTCCATTAGGATAGTAGGATTATCTTTCTGATAGTATATTTGTCATTCTTCATGGAGGAAGTCATAATAACAAATCTCAAGTTGAGAATTAAAATGACTATGAAGCACGGGAATTCAGATTAGGCTGTGATGAAATATCCTATATGTCACGTTAATGATTATTCTATGGATGGTGGAATTATCTAGTGAAAACATAGATTGAATACCATGTACTTGTGTAAGGCTTACTGTGATAATTGTTTTTAATGATCCTAAATTAAATGAGAAGATCAATTCGTAGAGAAATTGGTATTTTAGAATGGAAGCTTATTTAGTTAATAAAAGACCAGTGAAAATATTAGGATACAATTTTACCCTTATTCTAGTGTTGAATAAAAATGCCGTGAAAAATAATATATCTCTAGTTTTGGATAAAAGGACCCTCAACTTTTTTTGCAAATTTTTGGTGGTCACTGGCCACTTGTGAAAGGAGTAGGCATCTTTATAAATGCAGTGACATTTAGAGGGGAAATACTAACAGCAGCAAGGTAAAGGAAATTATTCCATTCATTTATTTATTTCTCATTTGTCTGGTCATATTGTGAGCTACAATATATATCATGAAATTGTTTTAGTACTAGTAAACAATGATTAAATATATAATAAATTTGAACCTTTGACATTTAGAGGACATTTCTCTCAATTTACAAAAAATAATAAAGTATGAAAATCATGTTGGAAACAGTTTCTGAAGTTTTGAGTCTTTTATTTTTAAGTTAACTAATTGGTTTGGAAGTTGAAAAACCAGCGAATTGGAAGAGTGGGACTTTTATATTCACTAAGGTATTAAAGAAATTATATGCTTGAAACTTATTCTAGCACCTTCTAGTGGAATTGATAGTACACTAATCCGTTGCTTACCACCTTATAGCATATCCGGGTTCAAATGCTATTTTCCATGACGGACAGTTGAATCTATTTCAACTCTAATTGTTATCGAGGGGTTCCACAAGGATGTCACATGAGTGTTTATGATGCCCATTTTGACATAGATAGCTACCTATGTTAAGGTTCTATTTTGCAGTTCCATGTTGTTATTTATGAACATTATATACATTTGGTTGGACACGTGAAAATCAATTGATGGATTTGGTATTGATGATGGAAATGTTGGATGTATGACCAAATGTATGACTTACTTGGGTACAATTTATCTAGTGCATGACTTGTCAAAGTTATTGTTGCATCATATAGGGCTTAAGTAGATATGATTTATCTAATCAATGACTTAGTGAAATTATGATTTATCTAATGTAAGATTTATTTCCAGTATGAACAACAAAAATTGACACGTGGATATTGGACTTAATAAACATGATGTTTAAGATCATGTATCTATATCTATTTTGTGGTTATATATATGCATGGATGAGAACTAAACTACAGATTGGAAAGAACCGTATGATAATCAAGATCTACTATTTCATTGGGGAAGGTCAAGATGACCAATGAGGAAAGGTACAATGTACATTGTTCTATTACATTTGGTATCTACTTGATATACACTCTTATCACATGGGTAAAATATAAATGACAGGTGGCAAGGCTGCCTGACTGGATTATTCAGTGATAAGTCCAACCAACGCTGTAGTGTGGTCCATAATAGGGCGTTGACCCTAGTGGTAAGGAGGGGTGGAGGCATTTCCCACCGTGTATCCTCCGAAACCTGGAATCATGGGAGGGTAGTGGTGGACACACTCCCCTAGACATGTGATGACGATTGCCAATTGCCTGCTAGGGAAGTTAGGTTGATGTAGTCGACACTTCCACCATGTCAGTTTTATCAATGGTTAGTATGGCTGATGCCACTGGATAAAGCAGCAGAGGACGGATAGGGTGGGAATGAAAGTAGGTCATGATGGATAGGAGGATATAGATCAGTTGGAGACTCTTGGGGAAAGTAATGTCATTGTCTTACTTATCAATTTTACTACTACAACTCTCTCTATTTTTTTATGCCTTCAAAATCCTTGTATATTTTCACTCTAACTTCGGGACGAAGTTTTCTAAAGGAGGGGTGCATGTAATGCCCCACTTAATCTTATCATGCAATTTTCGTTAATGTTTACATTACCTAAAAATATTGAGAAATATTGGTGAATACCTTCATCTGAAAAAAATATAAATTTTATTTATAGAGGTGAAATTTATTATTGCTATTAATCAAATTCCCAACTTGTCTTCTCAGAATTTATCTTGGATAGGATATAGTCTCCTACCATTATTCAAATTTAAATATTCATCTCACATTCCCAAATGTACTCTCACATTTACTTGGGAGAAGACATGGTCCTCTCCAACTAATTACCAATATATATATTCATCTCACATTCCCAAATGTACTCTCAAATTTACTTGGGAGAAGACATGGTCCTCTCCCATTAATTTCCCAATTTTATATTCATATCACATTTCCAAATGTACTCTCAGATTTACTTGGGAGAAGAGAAGTCAACTGTAAGGATGAAGGAGAAGTTAATGACATTAATGAGAGGTGGTTGAGGGGGAGAAGAGAGGAGAGGCATAAAAGGGGGAGGAGGAAGAGAGAAAGGGGGATGCTAGGTCTTGCTTTTGGTTTTGAGTTGGCTGTGATTTTCGGAGAGCTAAGGGAACCTGTGGAGGTTTTCTGGGCTTGGAGTTTGGAGGGATCATTGTTTATCATGGTCTGGATTATTCATCTTGGAGACACACTACATCTAGTTGGACTTGGGCTAGGAGGGCTAGGGAACCTGTGGAGGTTTCCTGGGATAGGAATTATTTCCCAGTTGGCTGGGAGGTAAATCGAGTTGGTAATTGAGAGGAGCATTTCAGTAGGAGCAGCAGCTCAAGGGCATCTCCAATGGCCATCGGTACATGTATTCCTCTATGCATAGATTACTCATGTAAATTATTGAAATGAAATGTTCACTATAAGTTGTAGGGATTAAAATGTAAATGGAAAATTACCATTGTTTAAATGCCCTGTAAGGAAGGATAAAATTATAATTGTTTAAATATCTTGTAAGAAAGTAAATTATTGCCTCTAATTTCGTTTAATTCCTAGAGAATATGGATCTGTTAGAAGACCCTAGGATAGGGCCTTACAGGAACTAATTGTGAGTTCAGTCAATTAATGCATGCATGCATCCAACTAGTGTACTCCAGATAACTGAATATTCTCTCATCATTAACTCATGCATGTCTATTCTGAGAAAGACCCAATTGAGATTAAAGACACAGATAGTGTACTATCAGTTGCATGAATTTTCCTATAAGGAGAACTCATGCATGTAGAAGGAATTCATTCCTTGAGTATTGCGCAGTTTTACAGGGTGTGAGATTAGTGTGAGTGATCAGTCTTAGACTTGGTAACAGTAGGATCACCCAGGAGAAACAATGCAAGGAAATAGGAGCTTGGAGGGTAGAGGAGAAGGCTTATGAGCAGTATATTTTGTCTGTGAGCATCTGTTAGGGATTGTATTGAGAGTTGGCTAGCCGTGAGTGCTAAGGCTTTGTTTAATCTTGATATATTTCCACTTTTATGATAATACAGATAATGGGGTTTTTAGCTGAGGCTTTCCCCTGAGTATTCTTTTGTGTTTCATGTGCATTGATTCTTCTTCTGGTTATATGTGTTCAACTTGATCTTTCTCAAATATTTTAAGCTTCTGCAAAATTGATTGTAGAAGTATATTAAAGTATTTTTCTTTAGTTATATTGCATTATCAGGTTAATCTACAAACACAATTTCTACACACTATAATAGTGTATTCAATTATTTACTAATCATGTGGGGTAACCATTTAGGAACATGCTAGAGGAGCAATGATGTTCAATAAAAAATATCTATACTATAAGTACCACAAAAAATAAACAAAATATTATATAAGTTTGTATTGCCAATTCGTTGGTTATTGGCATAAACATTAAGAGTCTGGAAAAAAATTTCCACACATGCTAAGAGAGATTTGGATAAAATACAAATACATGTATTTTCATAAACAACCCCCCAAAAATTTCATGTGTTTTCTATCATAGAGAGCAAAAAAAGGCGAAGTGTATACATTAAAACTGTAAATTGGCCTAGCAAAATTTACCATGATTTTTGGTATGTCTTCTCCAAAATATACCGATTGTGTACCGGAGAAATAAAATATGAAAAAAAATAACAAGACATTTGTAGAAATATTATGGATCCCAGTTCAAACTATCTCATCCATAAACATCTATCCACAGAGGAGGCCTGAAAGGATGATGGAGGTACTTGAGCCTTTGTTCATTAACCTGCACAGTGATTGACCAAATATCATTTTCCAAAAGGAGACCATCCTTTGAAATCTTGTTAGCAGTTTGGTTCATTTCCTTGCAAATGTGTGAGCATGCAAACATAGTGAAAGAATCAATAATGTGACTTATCTCCTCAAGAATAGGAAATAAGAAAATGTTCCTACATGCAATAATGTTGTTGAGTTAGTTTATGGATAGAAAATAATCCATAAGTATGTGAAGGTGAGTACAACCCTTCTCTTTGACAAAATGAAGCAATTTTTTGCAAGCGAGAATTTTCACTTGATTATTGGAATGGTCCCCAAACCTAAACCCATTTTAACTTTGAAACTATGGTCTATAGATTTTATCCAAGACACACTTAGGGATCTAGGCTAAAGACACCCAATATACCAGAATAACTTATGATACTGATTTTAGGAGGACTAGGCGACCATATCTAGACAACCACTTATGGTACTAATAATTCAAATGCTTTGCCCCCTTAGTAATGAGCCATGCCTAGTCTGTTTTGTTGTGATAGTTTGGTTTCAACTGAAAACCCAAGTATTTTAATCCTAGCTCCAATGTATTTGAGTCATATGGGAGAAGTTGAGATATTTGAAGGAGCTCAAATTAAAAAATATTATGATGAGATATGGATGTTTTTTGGGAATTTATCGGCATGCTAGCGACGCGTCCAAAAAGAGATAGGATCTCCAATAGCACCACAATTTTTTTGACATTACAATTGTAAAAAATAAGAATATCATCAACAAAAATAAGGTGGGATATTGCCATATTCCTAGTAATAAGAGAACCATGGAAATCCCCCCTCCTCTTAGCATTAGACATAAGATAGCTCAAGCCATCTGCTATGAGAATAAAAATAATAGGAGAAAGACAACATCCTTGCTGCAATCCTCTTTGCATGTGGAAAAAAAGTGGAAGATGATCCATTTATGAGTACCACAAATGGGACCGATTGGACACAACTCATGATCCCGTTAATGAACTCCAAATTAAACCCAAGTGAGTGAAAAGGAGTCGAATAAAAATCCATTTTACTCTATCATATGCCTTGGATAAATTAATTTTGATAACATCCCCTTTCAGGTTTTGAACTGCAATACCTTTGTGAATTTGTTTCCCTTCCAAAAAGCAAACTCCTTGAGAGAGATGTATCTAGAGAGAATGGGTTTAAGCCAGGAAGTAATGACATTAGATATAATTTGTATATAACATTCTAAACAATGCATATTATAAACAACTTAAGTAAACCATGAACATGAAACAAGAAGTAATAATCATGAACAACCATAAACACATGATATTGAAAATGGCAACAAGAAAATCCTGATTTAATTTTCCCTTGAATTAAATTAGGAGAAAATTTTAATTCTGCATCACAGGACAACAATAATCACTTAACTAAGTTAATTTCACTTATTTGGCTCAGTTAATTTGAGTTGATGGTCTTACTTGAGTCATGTAGAGTGGTTCTTAAATTTTAGGAGACTAGGGTGAGTTTAATTTGAGTTGTAATAATTTAATTCAGTTAAGCTAAGTTAAAGTCAGTTAAACTAGTTCCAACTATTGGAGGAACTAGTAGGAGGTCTAGTAGTGGGGTACAGGTTCAATAGTCAACCAGTTAATTGATAAATCAACCATAATTAACTCATGCATGCATGAAATTCTAGTTACCCAATTGAGATTGGAGTTCAAGCGAAGTGTACTATTAGTTGTATAATTTTCTGAGTTTTACAGGTGGTGCATGCAGTCAGAGAAGGGCCTACAAGGATTGCACAATTCTAATTGGGAATTTCCCTAATTAATAGGGGGATAATTCCAAAGTAAATAATGCAAGGAAATCAAAGCTTGGTAGGCAGCAAAATTAGATAAGTATTGGCTAGAGTTAGCTTGTCAGGTAGTGAGATATATTATACTTGTGCATAAATTGTTCAAGCTTGAAAAAACATTGTATTTCTTCTTTATTTTTTGACTAATACAAAACAAATAGGAAGGGGTTTTGAGATGTTTCTTCCCCCTTAGATAAATCTATAAGCTTCTGTGATTTATTCTTGTCTCATGTTTAAAGGCATTACTTTAATGATAATCCATAACATATACCCTTGTCCTCATTATACAACATGACCTTTATTATGTTACATGGAAAGTGACATGCTTATACTATCCAAATTTATTTTCTAGATAACTTCGAGAAAGGGATATTACAAAATTTCAAGAGGCATGTTGTCTACATTGCATTAGGGTCCCATAGATGTCGAGGGGACCTATGTTGTTGGGATAGAATTGATATTGAAGACAAGTGTTGCATTAAGAAAATGTTTACAAAGCATATGTTAGTGTGGTAGTAAATTTGTATTTTTATTATGTAATCGGTTGTATGGATGTTTTATATAAATTTTTATTTTAATTTACTCAATAAATGAATAAGTTGTAATGATATAAAAGAACATGTTAAAAAGTATAAAAGGGGGAATGATCACTTTGTTTAAGTTAGTGTAAGTGTTTGGTTTTTTTATTTTCATTTACGAAATAAATTTTTTAAGTGGTTCAAAGTTATAAATATTTTTTATTCATTTTATACACATGAGCAAATATTCCTGAATTTATGTTATTTAAAAAGCATTAATATATATGAAAAAATTAAAAATAAGCATCACATTTTGGAGAAATTGTCTATTTCAATCTTTTTTATAGTAAAGATCCATCTTAATTATGGATCTAACCTGACTCGAGAGATCAAATTTATTCACATGAAAAATTCTTTGGAGTGTAGAATAGAATGTGTTATTTTTTGTTGTTTAATTTGTATTTTTGAATGCTAAATAGAGTATATATAGGACCAAATTACAAGATTTAAACATCTTACGCACACAATTTTTTTACTTCTAATTACTTTACAACATATTCACTTTTTATTATTATAATAAACATTATTTTTCTACTTAGAACATAATTTTTAATTTTTAATTTTTATTTTAAAGGGAACGGATGGATGGACAAACTTACACATCCCCTCAAACTGGGTTGTAGAATGAGCCTCTTTTCTGAATAAGAGTAAAAATGGTTAATGAATAAATATAGTAGAAAATTAAAGGCAAAGGAGAGATTAGAAAGAAGAGAATCGAGTTAAATAGAGGGTAAGGAAAATAATGAGTTCATAATAGAGGCTAAGGGGTATATCTTTAAGTTTTTAAACAACTAATAAAATTTAGTGATGAAAAAAGGAAAAGGAAAATAAAAAAATAAAAAAATGTGAGAAATGACAAGCAAGGAAGAGGAAATATAAATTATTTAGAATGAAAGATATTTTTATGCAACCAGCTCACAAAATAGAAGAAAAGATAGAGCAACAAATTCAAAATTAGCCTCTTGAAGGGGGAAACCTCCTTTACATTACACAAATGAACAATTTTTGGATGATACAAATCGCAAGACCTTCTTTCTATATATAGGAGTCGAAGGGGTCCAAATATGGTCAAAGTCGACATAACAATAAAAATGTAAGGGCACAACAATAACAATAGTGGGCTTCTATGGGGCACAATAATAATAATATGGGGACAACAGGGGCACAACAATAACAATAAGGGGCTACAATGACAATAGTAATAAGGGAATACACTAGTATTATAGGTACCTCACATTCCCCTCTGCTTAAGAAAAGTGTTGTCCTCAGTAGTTATGGATGTTTCTGTATAAAATTCTCATCCTCCCATGTGGAATCTTCAATGGGTAAGTTCTTCCACTTGATGAGATACTCTGAAATTGATCAATTTTGTAGCAGTCGAGATTTTGTTTCTGTGACTGCTTCATGTTCCAATATGATTTTTCCTTCCTTGTCAAGTTATGGCAATATTGTTTGAACTCGAAGCTTGTCACCTATAACCTTCTTTAAGCATAAAACATGGAAACTCGGTGCACTCGAGAAATTGTAGGAAGCTCCAATTTGTATGCCATAGTACCAATCTTTTGCAACACCTTGTAAAGACCGTAATACTATGGTGATAATTTATTATCCTTCTTAGCTTACTTCAGGGACATTTGTTTATATGGTTGTAGCTGTAGAAATACCCAGTCACCTACATCAAAACTTATTTCACTGCGATGTTGATTTTCTTGTTGTTTCATTCTATTCTATGCCAAAGTGAGGTTATCCTTTAAGAGTTGGAGAACTTGTTTTTGATGCTCGATATGATCTTCCACTACTTGAACCTTAAAATTTTCTCTTAAATATGATGTGATGGACAATGGATGATATCCATAAAGTGCCATAGATTGGGTCATTTTTTTTGTAGCATGGAAGGAACTATTATACCACCATTCAGCCAGAGGCAACCATTTGACTCATTATGTTCGTTTATCAGATACAAAGAAACGAAGATATACTTCCAAACATTTGTTCACTATCTCAGTTTTCCCATCAGATTGAGGATGATAAGATGAGCTATGAGCTAACTGAGTACCCAAACAAGAAAATAATTATGTCCAAAAATTTCCAGTGAAAATGGGATCTCTGTCACTTACAATAATCTTTTAGTCTCCATGTAGATTTTGAATTGCTTCCATAAATGCAGTAGCAACTATACTCGATTTAAAGGGATGAGATAATGCACAAAAGTGTGCATACTTGGTAAGTCTATCAAATACCACCGTGATGACACTCTTTCCTTCGGACTTGGGTAAACCTGTGATAAAATCCATTGAAACCTCCTCCCAACGTTGACTTGGAATGGATAAAGGTTGTATTAGACCTGGCGTCTTAATTGTTTCAACTTTATTTTGTTGCCAAACCAAACATTCTGCCACCAACTTTTGAATATCAGATTTAAGGCCATCCCAAAAAAATTCCTTCTTAACCCTGTGATAAGTTTTTAAAAATCCTGATTGCCCTCCTAAGGGAAAGGTGTGAAATTCCATAAGAATCTTTTGTTTGAGTTGGGAATTATTACAGAGGTATAAGTGATCTCTGTGCCATAACAAATGATTCTTCCAGCTAAATGTATCAGATGTACTGGGGTCTTTGTTGTAGCTTTTGAATGAGTGCCCACACTTCTTCGCCATTATTCCAATTAGTCCTTGCTTTGTTTATCCAATTTGGTTGGATAATAGAAATGGCACTAAGCAATGTTTCCACATCCTCATCCTTTCTTGAAGTGCATCTGCAAAAACATTTTGCTTCCATTTTTTGTAGATGATTTCAAAGTCATAACCCAACATCTTTGTGACCCATTTTTGTTGCTCTTCTGAAGATAATCTTTGCTGTAAATAGTATTTAAGACTATCATGATCTATTTTTACCTTGAAGTGTCTTCCCATTAGGTAAGGTTGTCCTTTCTTAAATGCATGTAGTATTGCCAATATTTCCTTCTCATAAATAGATTTGTGTAAATACTTTCCCTTGATTGGACGACTTTCAAAAGAAATGGGTCTTTCTTCTTGCATTAAAACAACACCAATTCCATTTCCTCAGGCATCACATTCCACAATAAATGTTTTTGTGAAGTGTGGAGTAGCTAAGACCGGTGCTTGGCACATTTCCTCTTTAAGATGTTCAAAGGCTTTCGTTGCTTCTAGAGTCCAAGAAAATGCATCTTTCTTTAGTAGTGTTTTTAGAGGTGCTCCTATTCTCCCATAATTCTTAACAAACTTGTGATAATACCCTGTCAACCCGAGAAATCCTCGGAGATGCTTTATGGATGTGGGGATTTTCCATTCCTTAATGGCTTTAATTTTGCTAGGGCCTACCTTAACACCTTCATGAGATACAATATGAACCAAATATTCCACCTCTTGTACTCCAAAGAAACATTTGGAGGTTTTTGCATATAATTTTTTCTCCTCCAATAGTTTGAGCACTCTATCAACATGTTGAACATGATCCTTCCAAGAGTTGATGTAGATTAGTATATCATCAAAAAATACTACCACAAATTTTCTTAGGAAGGGTTTGAAAATGGAATTCATCAAACCTTAAAATGTAGAAGGTGCATTGGTAAGGCCAAAAGGCATGACAAAAAATTCATAATGAACCTCATGAGTTCTAAATGTTGTTTTAGGAATGTCTTCAGTCTTCATTCTAACTTGATGATATTCTGAACGAAGATCCAACTTGGTGAAGTAAATTGCTCCATGTAATTCATCCAATAATTCATTAATGATAGGAATGGGAAATTAATCTTTAATAGTGAGTTGGTTGAGCTCCCTATAATTCAGACACATGCCCCATGATCCTTCTTGTGCACCAATACTACTAGAGCAGAGAAAGAACTTTGACTAGGTTGAATTATACTAGCCTCTAGCATTTTTGCAACCATATGTTCAATTTCACTCTTTTGGGCATAGGGATATCTGTAAGGCCTGATGTTTGGAGGAACACTTCCTGGAATCAAATTAATAACATGATCATGATCACGAATAAGTGGGAGGCCTTTGGGAGTCTCAAATACCTTGGAATGATTGTCCAAGACTTTGTGGAGATCTCGAGAAATGGATGATTTTGACGTGGGAAGGTCTAGCGAACATAATTGTGTAATTACGCCACGTTTTTATTTCTTTAGAAGATTTTTCATACCATTAGAGCTTATTATCTTTCCTGGTTTCCCTGCGATACCACTTAATTCAACTTCCTTTCCTTCTGAAGAAAAAAAAATCAAGAAAAGTTCTTGAAAAATAAAAGTCATCATACCCAAAGATTGTAGCCATTGGACTCCTAGTACAACATCATCACCACCCATTGGAATGGAAAGCATTGGACTATTCAACACATATTATCCCATCGATAGCTTGATATTATGGAACTTTCCAGAGAAATTTATGGTTCTTCCATTTGCAACCATCACTTGACACTCTGGTGCTTGATATAGGAAGCAATTCAGTTCCTTCGCTATCTTAAAATGAATAAAATTATGGATACTGACTGAATCAATCAACACTATTACCTTTTTCTTCTTGATATGTCTTTCTATATCAATAGTTTGAGGAGTGGTTATTCCAGCCAATGCATTACAAGATATGGTCATATTTATTTCTTCTTTCTCTAGGATTTTTTCCTGGTGTGTATCCTCTTCTTTTGATGTTTCTTGTTCCTTTTCTTTTTCCTCTTCATAATCTATGTAAAATAATTTCTTCTAAGTGCACTTATGACCTTTAGTGTATTTGCTATCACAACTGTAACAAAGCCATTTTTCTCTTTTTTCTTCCAATTGTTGTGGTGTCAACCTTGTAGGTTGTGGAAGGCTAGGAGAAACAACACTTCCATATTTATAGTTGTGATTGGGAGGCTTCCTTGTTGCCATGATTTTTCTTTCAATTTTTCTTGCCAACCTAAATGCTTTCTCTAGTGAATTAGGTTCCCAAAGATGAACCTCATGTTGGATGTTATCCATCAATGTCCCTATGAACACATCAATCATATGCTCCTTTGGAATATCTTTTACCCTTATATTCAATTTTTGGAAGTGATCTAAAATGTTGGGAAAACTTGTTAATGCTATGCAAGCTCCCTCATAAGTATTAAAAAATGTGTTTAGGATCGTCTCATATTAACCAAAATTTGAAGGATTATGTGTCTTTTAAGAGTAAATTATGAGGTTAATTAGTTGTTTAAAACACATATATAGCAAGTAAAATACAGAAAAATCAAAACACAAAGCTAATAAAGGAGTTCAACCCACGTGGGCTACATCTCCTTGGACTTGCTTCAATGGTTAGGACCTCTTTTTATTAATGGCCATTTCTCTTATTACATGCACATGGAAAAACTCCAGTTAACTCTACCAAATTTGGAGTTAGCTCTGGATTTGTCGGCTCCACCAAACTAATATGAAATTAATTAAGGATAAACATGGATTAATTAATGTTAAACTCGATTACCGCATTAATATGGCGGTTAGCATAAAATGCTAAAGGTTAAGGTTTGCAGTGATGGCCACATGCGGCGGTTATCTCGCAGTTAATGCTAGTGCTGACCATCGGTTACTTAAATGCTAGCGATTAATTTCATCATGTTACATGCGGCGGTTACCGCTCATGGTTAACCCCCAAACTCCACAGTTTATGTCTGTTGGGAGCGGGATCCCCTAAGGGCAGTTTTGGGGCTAAATGCCCATGTTTAAGTCAAATTTTTGTAATATTATTGTAAAGACTCCACATTTTGTGGTTGTGGAGTGCAAAGGTGTTATGTGTCACAAAGGGTAGTCCACCCTTAGTTTTGTAAAGTAAATTCATCTGTAAGAGATCTACCCATGTTTCGCAGACCATGCAATTGTTTAAAAAGAGCTAAGTTCTAAGTAGTTAGAGGCATCGAACAAGAAAGAGAGTCATAGCTTTAGAGCAAGAAGTCTAAGTCTCAGGTTGTAGAATAGGTAGAGGCTTTGTAGCTGAGTGCGCAGAGGCCTAGGGTAGAAGTCTGCAACTGAGTGCACGGATCCCTACAGCTGTGTGCGTAGGGTGAACAAGTCTGTAACACTTGGAAGATATTAATAAAAGGAGTTATTCTTCAATTTTTGTGTATTTGTTCTGTTGATGGGTTTGGATAATTTGTGTATGAATTTCCTTTATTATGCTTCTATGATGCATGAATTAATACAGTTACATTGAATAATTAGACATAAATTACGAGTATCTGATTATGCGGTGATAACTTTAAGTATTCGGCAAAATAAGAAAATCACTTAGAATAATTGAGGAATCTACACAGTGCACTACCATAACAGCGTGAAAGTCCCTGAGCCCTAGGTTAGGGTTGCGCAAAGGTCGATTGTATACTTTCATGAAGGCATTGAAAGCCAGAAAAAAAGGTTTGTCTTACAAGCCCTAGAGTAAGATCACCTGAGTGAAGGCAGGGATAGAAGAGCTTGAATGACATCACAACCATCTCAGGGTGCGAAAACTTGGTTCTAGCATCCCCCCATACTGCTTATGGTGAGACTTCATTCTACACTCTGCAGGATGATGCCAAAAGAGCCAGTAGTGTAGGGATTTGTTTGGCTAATTAATGTTGAACCTGGGTCAAGCCCCCTCAAGCCAACAAATGGTTCTATTGCCGGGACCGAAATCTGCATAAGAGATGTGTGATGTCGTATCACTGGAATCCAACTAAGGAGGAGATTGGATACTAGTTGGATAGAAAGATCCATGAATTCGCGGCACAGGAGAACATAAATCCCCAACTGACAAAGGAACAGTGGTTGGACTGATACCTGTATACGGAGATCCACGAGATCTTCTTTTTCTCTTTCCCTATTTAGCTATACGAGTGGATCGTGAAGCTAGTAGATAGCCAAGGAAGGTGGAAACTTGACGGTCCTATTGTGTAGACCCTAGAGCTAGTGCGAAGGTTGGAAGCATAAGAGGATAATATCACCCGCGCTGTCGATCATTGGCTCGATCACGTCATAGGAGGATTTGTGACTAAATTCATGGTCGACACCTCAGTCAGCTATAGCGAGGCGAAGCGACGCTTTTTCAAAGGACCGCGAGGTAAGTACGTAAAATCTTTGAATACTTGGATTAAAATGTTGTTGTGCGAAAAATGGGTTATGCAACTACCTTGATGTTTGGGACTACGCGAAGTGGAAAAACTTACAGGAACAAAGGAAAAAGAGGTCCGGAGTATAGCCCCTTGATTTCACCTCCGCGAAGTGATGAAGAAGGAATAGCGAAGGTTTCTCTGCGAAGTGCTATTCAGTTAATAAGACAAGGATTCTTGCGAATACCACCTCCACCCACACCACCTCCGACTTCACCACCATTGCCTCCAACTTCACCCGTACCACCTCCACCTCCACCGTGGTTTAGTATGGCAAATACAGTGAAGTTTCCTTTGTTCAAAGGCTTGGGAAATGAGGACTCGGACCAATTCTGGTTCGTTGTGAGAGTTGTATGGGAAGCTCAAGGTGTTACAGATGATCATATAAAGAAGGCGACACTGGTTAGTTCTCTGCAAGATCATGCGCTAACCTGGTATATTAAGTACTCTAACGATAACCCGAATGCTGGAGTAGCAGACATCCAGGTAGCACTAAATATGGAATTTAGTAGGCCTAAATTTGAGGCGCAGTCGATTGTGGGATTCAAAGAGATCACGATGCAACCAGGCAAGACGCCTTGGGAACTAGATCAGAGGCTGAAATGTACAATCTGTGAAGCCAACATGAATTTGACAGATGGACAACATCACGAGTGGTTTGTGGCTTCACTACTACCACACTTAAGGAGTGCGTTGTCGCAGCAGAAGATAACAACTCAGGCAGAGGCCTTGGAGATTGCCATGAGACTACATGAGACTCTGATGCAAGATCCTAATCTAGGAGTTTAGCAGATCCATGCATAGCTGAAGAATCTATGCCTTGAGATGTAAAGTCTAAAGCAGGACAAGACGATTTGACCAGAGGTACGCAAGGAGGTATGGTGCTTGAAATGCAAGAGTCAGGGTCATGACAAAGACCATTGCCCGATCTTTGCAAATTACATTGCAGGAGGAGGACCGATGCCTTTAAGGCCAAAAACTCAAGAAGGACCTAGCATGAGGCCTGCATTGTGGTGTGCTATCTGTCAGGTAACCAGAAAACACGCCAGGGATAACTATCACTTGTTACAAAGGTATGTACAAGCACCGCAATAGCTATTTTCCAACTTTTGTAGGTCAATAAGACATGATGAGCGTACTTGCAAGAGCTATGAATTGATGATGGATAGAACTCCCACCTACAGGATTCAGACAGAAACATGGCCCCTTGACCAAAATGTAGGGATGTCATTGATAGGATTTCAGGGGTGCAGACGAGGTCGAGGAAAAGGAGGACCTGGTAGAGGTCAAGGACAGTTGATTTGCTATAATTGCGGAGGAATAGGAAATTATGCCTGTGATTGCACTAATTCAACATGTCCATCATGCAAGTATTGCATTCTATTTGATCATGAAATAGAACACTGTCCTATGCTGATAGCTAGGATATGTGACAAAGGGGCACTACCACCTCCGCCGACTCAGAACCTGCAGATGGCGAGGTCTGAGTCATGTGAGGAAGATCCAAATGTAAATATGGTGCTCAGGAGTGGAATCACGATAGGAGATGACAAGGGGAAACAACCAGAAGACACTCATGGGTTCGCAAAGCCCTGACAAAAGAGGCTAAGTTCGATTTGGAGCACGCTTGTGAAGCTTTCATGGAAGCTAAGAATAGCTACGCTCAGGCCTCCACCTCCGGAAGCAAGGATAAGTCTGAGCTGGAGATGGACCCCTCTATGCTCACAACTTTCTTGGAAACGTGTATGAAGTTATTTCGTGACAGTAAGGCTATAAAGGGGTTACAAGAACTCATCAGTAGATGTGCTGGAACTGCGCCAGATGAGCCACATGTAGTATGAAAGGTTGGCAAGCATAAAACAAGAATGGGACGGGAGATGAGACTAATCGCATAGATATGAGAGTATGAAATGGATCAAGTCATTTTGGACCTAGGATCAGATGCTAATGTCATACCAAAGTAGACTTGGGAGCGAATGGGGAGACCTCCACTGTAATGGTCTTCGATTCAGCTAAGGATGGAGAATCAGTAGAAAATCATCCCCATGGGTTGGCTGCAAGGGGTGACCATGGATATTGAGCGAGCGAGCACGCTGGCTGATTTTGAAGTAATAGAGATAGCGGATGACATCAATCCCTACCTTGCGTTCCCAGGAATTGGTTGGGCTATTGATATGAATGGGGTAATCAATCTGAAGAAGTGAAAGATGATATTTGAGAAGAAATTGTTGCGCGTAATAGTACCCCTCAATCCTACTGAAGGATTGCATTATATTGAACCTATCCGTGATTATGAGAGTGATAACAGCCTAGAATGTATCTATAAGATAATAACACGAGACCAAGATTGGGTGAATCCCACCTGGATGGATGGATTACATGGGATCGCGAGAGTTCCTACACTTCGGACTCCGACGAAGAAATAGAATGCTGGTAGAATTGGTTACATGAAGTAACTACGCTGAATTGCAACATGATGACCTGGTCGCTATGTTGTGTGTCATTAGAGGTAAGAAATCTACCTATTTATGATGGTCTGAATGAGGTAGATATCTTTTTGGATGCATTTGAAAGGGAGGTACCAGAAAAGCAGTGCTTCCAGGCCTTGGACTGGGCACTACGCGCTACGCCCGCAAGATGGTGGGGTACGCACAAGGGAAGCTTTGATGATTGGCGCGAATGTAGGAGGATGATGAGAACATGATTTGGGAAGCCTAAGATGTAACTGACAGACAAGTACGATGGGCAGAATGATCCACACACGCATCTGGCCAAATGGATGCAGGCTTATGGAGAAAAGCCCCAACTTGAGTGGGTGCACCTGTTCTGTCATACCCTGGATGTTATCCCAATGAATTGGTATATAGAAACAGAGCTCCACCATGGGACATGTGAATGGGATATCCTGCGTGAAGGATTCATGATGACATTCAGTTTTGAGGACAGGTTTGATAGTACAGATGAAGCGATACAAGAGGTGAAAGCAACTATATTTAGGATACCGCAGGATCCTTTAGACCTGATTAAGCCTGAATGGGCTACTCAGCTGAGTCACGCGCTCGAATGTTATAATGTAACTACTAAAGCAGAGGACAAGGATCTGTGGGATATTAACATTCCAGAAACAAAAGGCCACTGTGAGGTTCAAGGACCACAGATTGAGAACCCTAATATAACCGTGCCAGTGAAAACGAAACAAGTGAACATTGGTAGGAAGGTAGAACCCAAATTCGTGAAGATTGGAGACAACTGGGATGACGTGATGGTGGATAAGGTCACTGAATTTCTCCGCGAATACCAAGACTTATTCTCTACCAAGTTTGGGTCTGAAAGGAATAATCGGGTTCCTAGGAATGATGAAGATCACGTTAAAGCCTGATGTGAAGCCAGTTAAGAAAATGCCTTACCATCTCAATCCGAAATACAAGGAGAAGGTCTGCTTAGAGCTAGAGAAGATGCTAGCCACAGTCATCATTGAGCCTATGGAAGAATCTGATTTGGTAAGCCCAATGGTGGTGCAAGAGAAGAAGCAGAAGGATGAGATAAGGATATGCGTGGATCTTAGAAAATTGAATGACACTTGTGTGCATGATCCTTTCCCGACTTCATTCACGGATGAAGTGTTGGACAATGTCGGCGGCTAGGAACCATATTCCTTCACTGATAGGTTCTCTGGGTACCACGAAAGCAAAATTGTGCCAGAGGATAGGATCAAGACAACCTTCGCAACTAAGTGCGGCATTCAAGGAGTTTATTCATAAGTTCCTGGAGGTATATTTTGATGACTGGTCTATATTTGGTCTGGTTAAGCGCCATGTAGCAAGCTTGTGCCTGATGCTAGATACCTGTCGAAGACACCAGATCACACTCAATCTCAAGAAGTGTCTGTTTTGCATTCCTTTTGGGAACCTATTGGGGCATGTGGTTTGCAGAGAAGGACTGATGGTAAGCCCCGTGAAGATTGTGGTAATACTAAACCTGGAAGAGCTGAGGAGTGTGAAATAGCTACGTGCTACTCTGGGATGTACAGGATATTACAGAAAGTTTATCAAAAGCTATGCCTAGATCACTGTGCCTACGGAAAAATTGTTGAAGAAGGATGTCATGTTCTACTAGAATGATGACTATAAGAAAATCTTTGATATATTGAAAGAAAATATGGTTATCATGCCGATTCTAGTCTTCCCGGACTAAAAGAAAGAGTTTCATGTACATGTCGATGTGTCATGTATAGCGCTGGGGGCAGTACTAACACAGGCTGGCAGAGAAGGCTTGGACCATCCTATCACATTTGCAAGTTGAAAATTATCTAAAGTAGAGAAGAACTATTCTACCACTGAACGCAAGGGGCTATCTATGGTGTATGCACTCTAGAAGTAACGACACTACTTGCTAGGAGGCCACTTTAAGATGTATACGGATCACTCCACGCTGAAGTATCCTAGTCAATAAGCCTGTGTTGGGAGGGCCAAATCTACCGATGGCTCATATTGTTCCAAGAGTAAGATTTTGAAGTTGTTAAGAAGCCTGGATGATCAAACACGAGACCAGACCATTTTTCACGCATCGAAACAAGGGAGGAACCTACTAACTTGGAAGAAGGATTGCTTGACATGCAACTCTTTGTAGTGCATGTCACGGATTGTCATTTTGAGGATATAATACACTTCCTAACAATAGGAACTACACTGGAAGGATACTTTGTCCAGCAAAATAAGGAATTAGTGGTGCGTGAGACAGATTTCTTTATCGTTGTTGGGCATCTATACAATATGGGGACTAATGAGATATTGCGACGGTATGTACCTGAGTTCAAACGAAGCAGCATCCTCACGGACGCTCATGGAGGCGCCGTGGGAGGCCATTATGCAAGGAGAGCAACCACATAGAAGATTCTATGCATAGGGTTGTGGTGGCCAACCCTTCATCAAAATTCAAAAGAATATTGTAAGGCATGTAATGTATGTCAAAGAACGGGTGGGCCATCGTGGAGGAATGAAATGCTTTTGAATCCACAAATGACGTTGCAGCCCTTCAAGAAGTGGGAAATATATTTTGTAGGACCCATTTAGCCACAAGGGAAGATAGGAGCAAGGTACTTTATCACTGCGATGAAGTATTTGACTCGTTGGGCAGAAGTGTAGCCAATGAAGGATTGCACGAGCGTGACGGCTGTGAAGTTCCTATTTGAGCATGTACTGACTGACATGATTTGGATGTCCAAGGATCTTGATGAGTGATCGTGGTACGCACTTCCTGAATGAGACGGTCAGTGCACTCATGGAGGAATTTTAGGTATATCACCAGAAGAGCACACCTTATCATCCACAGGCTAACGGGATAGTTGAGGCATTCAACAAAGTGCTTGAAAACGCGCTAACTAAGGTTTACAATGCATAGCGAAGTGATTGGGACCTACGTATACCTGCAGTATTGTGGACTTATCGAATGACATGCAAGAAGTTGACGGGACAAACCCCTTTTAGGCTTGTCTATGGTGTGGAAGCCATAATGCCTATGGAATACATCATGCCTAGTTTGCGCATAGCAGCGCTCACAGGTATGATGGATTGTGGAGCCCTGGAAGAGAGGCTCGCACAGCTGGATGAGCTCGAAGAAGAAAGATTTTTGGCTGGATTTCACCAGCAGGTTCAAAAGAAACGTGAAAAGGCATGGCATGATCGACACATCAAGATGCGCACATTTAAGGTAAATGATTTGGTTTTTTGTATGATAGTAGGTTTGATAAATTTCTAGGAAAATTCAGGATGCACTGGTTAGGGCCTTATGTTATTAAGGAGATTACTAATGGAGGAGCAGTACAGCTGGTCAAGTTAAATGGAGAACCCTTCCTAGGAAAGGTGAATGGCAGTCGCTTGAAGCCATACACCGGCGGTCCGACCATGTGACTAAATGAAAGTAGCATAGTCTTAACACTCCAGGAAGCTAAAAGGAGGCGCGGGACTATAAACTACACTGCCCGAGTTTGGGAGCTATGCAATTGGAAGATTGTGCGAAGCAAGGACGTGTCACTGGGTCCACGATAACATGGAGGGAGTTGCGCTACCCAGGGAGAAATCACACAGGTCGGTTAGAAAGTGACCATTAAAGTCACTGTTCATGAAAAAATGGCAGAAGTGAGGCCAAGTGCAGTGGGCAACTGCCATTTAAGATGAAATTTATGGCTTAGATCCTTGAAAATCTGCTGCCAATCCAGCATTAATGAACCGATTTCGAGGGGGAATGGTCAGATTTGAATTCAAATTTCCCTATAAATTACAAGTGGCTGCCTAGTGAAAAACACTTGGCATTTTGAGTATTCAGCAGTTGAGCTTTCAAGCGCCTATGAATCGTGAGAAATATGAGATTCTGATAGTTTCTAGGGTATTTGAGACTTTGCTGGTGGACACACAAGAATTCGTGCAGAAGATCATGTCTGTGCTCCCAGAAGTTATCAATACACAACAAGTAGTAGAGGAGTCGGCACAAGAAATGGAGAGAGATCGAAGTAGGTGCCCTAGAAGTGGCCGAAGTGTTGGCGGAGGTCCCTAAATCCCTGAGAACACCGAGACCAAAGCCAACCCCAACCAAGGAGACCATGAAATACAAGAAGGGAAAGCAGCCTACCATCTCAGTGTGCACGTCACCAAGACGAAACCCACCAAAGCCCACTGCCAAGGAGAAAGGCAAGGCTATAAACCTAGAGGCAGAAGAGGAGGATATCAAAGACATCCCCATGAATGATGAGGATGTGGGACTGGAAATAGAGGAGGTTAAAGCCCAAGGTGTGGAACTTATTACACGGTTGCCGGAGTATGTCCGTTCGAGCAAGACTAAGTCCAAGGTCCCAAAGGACATTGATGAAAGTAAGACTCCCCTGCAAACCCCATTGCTACCAAATGAGATCACTTTTGATGGTCTGCATTTGGCATAGGTGTTGATTTTGAAGCTCGAATACTGGGACTTAGCGGACCATGAGAAGTTCCCACACCTGGTGACCAAACAATTGATGTGCCGCATCATAGACACAAATACGAGGATGATTGCACTGGAGCCGCGGAAGTGGCTCAGAGGAGTAGGGAAGGCAGGATTACTCAACCTGCTCTAGGTGATGCACCATAACTGCACCCCCGTGATAGTTTTACTCATTAAGTAGCTGCTGTTCTTGGTGCATGATGGGTGTCTGTTGCTAGAATAATCGATACCCATCACTAATATGTTGATTCACCGCACAGCACACCTGCTATATACAGGGAAAAATCCAGCTATGATCTTTGGCGGCAAGGGTGGCGAGCTGGCACTCGCAAAATCAATGAAAGACAAGTTCAAATTGGTGAAGAAGCCACACGAGTATGCTATCTCCAGCATATGTGACCCCGTTGTGAAGGTGGCAATGCAGATCCTTGCAGGGAAGGTGAGTGTTCTTGGCAAATTTCCGTGAAGCGCAAGAGCAAAGCAGGACGTTCCACTACACATGGCTCTTACCATCAATTATGCTCGTAGCGTGGGAGATACCAGAAGAGAGTCAATTCCCCTCGGTCGTGTCAAACCTTCCTGAAGTAGAGAGGTACACTTCGTTGTGGGCGACCAAGCTCGCGGAGTGCATTCGAGACAGCAAGATCTTATGGATCTTGATGGAAATGAATATTAGGATGGCTATCAATTGCAAGCCGTAATTGTTGCTATGCCAAATTCAAAGTTGATTTCCATCAAATATCAATCAAGGCATGAAAGGACCCTGCGTAGAAGTGGTATGATTTTCAGTACCTAGCCACAGATGATGCCATCGATGCGATGTTGGATAAATGGCTGGCAGAGTGGCACACCACCACGAACTTGGTTGTGAGTGGAAGCAAGTCCACTTCATAAAAGAAGAAGGACGAGGCCAAGCTAAAGATGGTGCAGCTAGTCAAAAAGAGGAAGAAGGAGGCCACTGAGAAGGCCAAGGTAGAATATATAGGAAAGGAGGCAGGAAAACAAATAGGTGGCACAGAGTGGAGCTCTAACAAAGGCGCGTCTTCGCCTTCAACTGAAATTGAAGAAGAGGATACAGAGCAGCACAACATGAACCCTCAGGAGACGTCTGGCTGCATTAAGTGCCCATGAGAGCTGGAAAAGGGAGGGTCCAAAAAGAAATCCAAGGCGACCAAGACCTCGTTGGACCCTATCACACTAACGAAGGGAGATTTATATGACATCGGTGACACAGTCAGAGATGTCACCGCGAAGGCCCTGCAGCAATTTGAAAAGTAGCAGCAGATCATCCTAGGGGCCATCCTGACAAGATTGTAGGAGTTGTAGACCTGCTCATCATAAGTTGGTACAATGTCTACTAGCTTGGTTATCAGCACATCAGAGGCTGCCGATATGTTGTGCACGAAGGCTTCCAGTGTGCTAGTGCTACCAGATGGAGCACTGACAACAGAAAATGAGGCTGATAGGCCCATTGTTAGCACCTTGAAGGGAGTAGGATTGAACCTGGCAGCGCTCGCGCATGAAGCACTCCACCTCTTAGAGGACGGAGTAATTGGAGTGCTGACGGCCCATGAGCACCATGCCCTCCAAGTGATCAGTGAAAAAAAAATAAACAATGAGAAAATGGCCTTACATAGGAGTGTGGCCATCACCGTCGAGGCCGAGGTGACCAGCTAGAGCAAGAATATCATCCAGGTCATGGAGGAGGCCTACAGAATGGTCCCAGAATTGGCCATTCCAAAGGAGGAGCCAGTCAAGGTCCGCATCTGTAAATTGGCCACAGGGGTGTGTGACACTCGGACGGAGATGGTGTGGGTTCAGTTGGAGCTGAACCTACAGATTACAGAGCTCCAGTTGAGGGCTCAGCCTTCAACACCACCAGAGGTAAAGGAACAGTGGGCGGCCATTGTCACAGAAGCAGTTGTGGCAGTGGAGAGTGCAGTAGCAGACTACACACAGTTGTTCAAACAATCATTTGAGGTCCTGACCAGCTTGCAGGAGGACCCAAACATCCAGAGGCTAGAGACGGAAGTGCGCAAACTCCAACAACGCTATGACGAAGTTAAGGGCACAGTGTGAACCGTCGTGCTAACACAGAGGTTAGCCAAGCTGCAGGAAGCCAAGAAGTTGAAGGAAAAGGTGGATGTAGCGCTGCACAAGGAAGAAGTGCTTAAGGCACGACTAAAGCCCTGGATAGAGGAAGCTTATGCAGTCATAGGAAACATTGAAGGCAAGATTGAAACTGTGCAAGCGACGCAACAACAGCTTCAGGCTGACAGCACAGGGGTAGTAACCGAGAATACAGTCGAAGATGTGAAGTAGGCAGCATCTTAGTGCACATCTAAAGTTGTAGTCATTAGGGTCAAGCTGGACAGGCTTCATGCAAAGATCTTCGTGCCTACCAAGTGACTCAAGGGCGAGTCACGATGTTTGTGTTGGGGGCCTGTTGGGAGCGGGATCCCCCAAGGGCAGTTTTGGGGCTAAAAGCCCATGTTTAAGTCAAATTTTTGTAATATTATTGTAAAGACTCCGCATTTTGTGGTCGCGGAGCATGAAGGTGTTATGTGTCACAAAGGGTAGTCTGCCCTTAGTTTTGTAAAGTAAAGTTGACTATAAGAGATCTACCCATGGTCCACAGACCATGGGATTGTATAAAAAGAGCTAAGCTCTAAGTAGTTAGAAGCATCGAACAGGAAAGAGAGTCATAGCTTTAGAGCAAGAAGTCTAAGTCTTGGGTTGTAGCATAGGTAGAGGCTTTGCAGCTGAGTGCATAGAGGCTTAGGGTAGAAGTCCGCAGCTGAGTGCGCGGACCCCTGCAGCTGTGTCCGTAAGGTGAACAGAGTCTGTAACACTTGTAAGATATTAATAAAAGGAGTTATTCTACAATTTCTGTATATTTGTTCTATTGATGGGTTTGGATATTTTGTGTATGAATTTCCTTTATTATGCTTCTATGATGCACGAATGAATACAGTTACATTGAATAATTAAATGCAATTACGAATATCTGATCATGCAGTGATAACTTTAATTATTCGGCAAAATAAGCAAATCACTTAGGGTAATTTAGGAATCTACATGGCGCGTTGCCATAATAGCACAAAAGTAACTGAGACCCAGGTTAGGGCTACGTGAAGGTCGATCGTATACTTTGTTATGCTCTTAACCTGCAAGACGATACCAGAATACCAAATATGCAAAGAAATATACCCAGAATATAGAACAATGAGCAATAACAACAAGTATTTTATTATTCAGAAAGCAATGTTCACTTGCCTCTTCGAGGGGGCAACCTCCAATAGAGTTGAGCTCAATTACAAAATAAGACACGATTCTCCTCGAGGGGAGTCTCTATCCTTTATATGGGATTCATACAGGCAATACCATGGGGTAATACCATGGTTCTTATTAATACCATCTATCTAATACCATGGCCCATTTGCAACTAACTGTGGTCCCTTCATTAAATGCAGGTTAACCACTTACAATTATTAATATGGGCTTTATTGACTCTTTACTTAACTATAACTATGACTCAATCCTATCACATAAATAAGGGGGTTAGGGTGGGACCCTAAAATGCCCTCCCCCATAAGAATAGCCTTGTCTTCAAGGCTGAAGTTGCGGAAACTACTGAAGAATAATGGCTGGTTCCCAGGTTCCATCTTCGGGAGAGGTGTATTTCCACTTGACGAGGACTTCCTTGATCATGCAGCGACACAAGTGCCATTCTCGTGTGTCCAGAACCTGTTCAGGTTGGAGCCAGATTGAACCTTCTTCATCCAATTCAGGGAGACTGGTTTGAATTTTGCAATTGTTCCCAATCACTTTCTTGAGGCATGATACATGGAAAACTGGATGGATTTTTGCAGTGGGTGGCAAAGCTAGCTTGTAGGCAACTTCTCCAATGCGCTGATGTACATGATATGGTCCGTAGAATTTTGGAGATAGTTTCTGACAACCCTTGTCTTTGAGTGATGTTTGCTTATATGGTTGCAGCCTCAAAAATACCTAATCCCCTTCTTGAAATTGGTGTTCTGAGAAATGTTGATCTACCTATTGCTTCATGCAGTTTTGCGCTTGATGAAGATTCTCTCAAAGATGGGCCAGCATGGTTATGCGGTTCTGTAGGAGTTGATCCACTACTTGTACCTTCGAGCAGCCCTTGATATAACAAGTAGGGGAAGGAGGGAGTTGACCATAAAATGCTTCATATGGAGTCATTTTGGTGGTGGCATGATAGTTGGTGTTATACCACCATTCAGCTAGACGTAACCACTTTACCCAGAGATGTTGCCTTTCTGAACTGAAACACCTAAGGTAGGTTTCCAGACATTTGTTGGCTGCTTCAGTTTGACCATCAGTTTGTGGATGATAGGAAGTACTGAGTTGTAGTTGGGTACCTTGTATCCGGAAGAGTTCCTGCCAAAGATTACTAGTGAAGACCGGGTCACGATCAGACACAATGGAAGTGGGCATGCCATGCAATTTGAAGATTTGATCCATGAAAGATTGAGCGACCAAAGTCGGTGTAAAAGGGTGGGGTGGGGCACAAAAATGAGCATACTTAGAAAGTCTTTCCACAACCACCATGATGGCTGACTTGTTTCTTGACTTTGGAAGACCCGTAATGAAATCCATAGAAACCTTCGTCCATATTGATGTCGAGATGGGCAATGGCTATAATGTGCCTGGTGATTTGACTGTTTCTCCTTTGTGGTGCTGAGAGACATCACATTCAGCTACAAAAGTAAGAATATCCTTTTTCATTCCTGTCGAAAAAAATGATCATTGAGTGCAAGCATACATCTTCTGAAAGCCTGAATGTCCTGCAGTGGGAGATGAGTGAAACTCCACAAAAATGCGGCTTTTGAGGGTGGATGTTGGTGATATTACGACTCTGTCCTTGTAGCGAAGAATCTCCTTGTGCCACGAGTAGCCCTTTGTGCAATTTGGATCTGCCTACAATTGAGTAATTATTTGGGAGAGCCAGGGATGTGAAAAGCATTCCTTGCGATCCTCTTTAATCCATTCTGGAAATGGGAAGGGAAATTGCGAGCATGGTACTTTCCTCCTCAAATTGGCGGGATAATGCATCTGCTACAATATTTTCGTGCCCTTTCTTGTAAATTATCTCATAATCATATCCCAGCATTTTGGCAAGCCATTTATTTTGTTGTGGTGAGGATAGGTGTTGCTCCAAAAAATATTTAAGGCTTTGATGGTCTGTATGGATTTGGAAACGTTGCCCCAATAAGTATGGTTGTTAGGTATCTACTCCATGTAAGATGGCCACCATCTCCTTCTCATAGGTAGATTGTCCTAGATTCTTCCCACTTAGTTTTTGGCTCGTGAAGGCTAAGGGTCGACCTTTTTGTATTAAGATCGCCTCAATAACCATACCCGAAGCATCACATTCAATCACAAAAGATTTGGTGAAGTCAGGTAGTGCTAAGACTGGAGTGGAACACATGGCATTTTTGAGAGCTATAGAGGCCTGTTGTGCTTCATCATTTCAGAGGAATGAATTTTTCTTGAGGAGTTGAGTGAGGGGCCTCGCAATGCAACCATAATTGCGGGAAAATTTGCGATAGTAGCCTGTGAGACCTAAAAAAACTCTCAGGCTCTTCAAGGTCTTAGGTTGAGGCCAATCCTGCATTGCTTGGATCTTTTTGGGCTCCACCCTGACACCTTCATGCCCCACAATGTGGCCCAAATACTCAACTTCTTCCATGCCAAAAGAATACTTGGAAATCTTAACAAATAATTTATGCTTGCGGAGCAGTTGTAAGAGCAGATCTACATGCTAAAGATGTGCGGCCCAAGTGCGACTGTAGATGAGGATGTCATCAAAGAAAACAAGGACAAATTTTCTGAGATATGGTTTGAGCAGGTGGTTCATAAGGCTCTGAAAAGTGGATGGGACATTACAAAGACTGAATGGCATGACTAGGAACTCATAATGGCCTTCATGAGTTTGGAAAGAAGTCTTTGGAACGTCAACTTCTTTCATGCGAATTTGGTGGTAGCCTGAGCGAAGATCAAGCTTAGTGAAGAATTGAGCCCCATTTAGTTCATCCGCAAATCATCGACAACCGGGATGGGAAATTTATCTTTGACTGTCGACTTATTAAGGGCCCTAAATTCTGGACACATACACCATTCCCCATCATTCTTGAGCACCATGACCACCGACGATGAATAAGGACTAATGCTGGGACAAATGATGCCTGCTTCCAAAAGTTCCTTGATTATTTTTTCTATTTCATTCTTTTGGGTGAACGGATATCTATATGGGCACACATTTAGTGGTTGGGCCCCTGGGACCAAAGTGATGCTATGATCATGTTCCCCTCTCAAGGGTGGAAGCTCATGAGGCTTGTCAAAGACTGACAAATGGTTATTTAAGATCTGTTGCATCTCAGGATGAATCTGAAGAGAATTGGGTTCGAAGGCCTGGATGGCATTAAATTGAGCTATAACTCCATGGTGGCCCTTTTTTAACAATTTTTCCATCCGATGTGAGCTGATGATAGAGGGAGCTCCTGCCTGGAGTTCGCAGAGGGTATGTGTGTGGTTGTTCTGCTTAAAGCTCATATATAACTCCTAGAAATCCATTGTGCCTGGGCCAAGTGTGTGAAGCGATTCAGCACCCAGGACAATGTCACACCCTCCCATGTGTATGGAAAACATGTGGGTCTTTAACTGATAATCCCCCATTTGAAGTTTGACATTTTCACAGTGGCCTTCACATTTCATTGTTCCCCCATCAACAATTTGGACCTAGAAGTTAGAAACTGCTCATACAAAACAATGCACTACTTCTGTGACTCTTTGATGGATAAAAGTATGTGTACTTCCACTGTCAATCAAGACTACTACTGGGCGATGCTTAATAAAACCTTTGATTTTGAGAGTTTGATGCGAAGAGATCCCTGCCAAAGCATGCAGTGAGATAACTGGTTCTTCGAGTACATTGTCCTGTTGGTTGTCCTCTTCTTCCTCCTCTGGTTCCTCAAGTGGTGGGGCTTCCTCCAATGAACTGTGATCAGTAGCATCAATTTGAAAGAATATGGGCTCCTTGCATTTGTGCCTGGGGGAGTATTTCTCATCATAGTAGTAACATAATCCTTGCTTTCTTCTTTCCACCATTTCTGCAGGTGACACCTTTTGAACCTTGAGTGTTTGGGTAGTGCTTTGAGCCTATGGGGGGCGACTCTTGGCGATGAAATTTGGGCAATTGGATTGGGCCGCTAACGCACGTTCTACTTCATGAGCTATCCTGCAAGCCTACATCCATGAGCTAGGGTGGTGTAGTCAGACATGGGCTTGTATGGCTTCTTTAAGACCGCTGACAAAACATTCAGTGTAGAACTCATCTTGTAGACCTCCAATGTAGAAAGCTAAGGCTTCAAAGGCTGTAATATATTCATTCAATGTTCTTGTCTATCGGAGCTTAGTGAGACGACCAAAAAAGGTAGATTCATGGTCAAAGCGATCCATAAGAGCTTTTTTGAAGGTCTCCGAAGTTAAGGGCCTTCCATAGCAACGTTGATGCCATTGCCACCATTGCCATATTTCATTGTCCAAGTACATGATACACACACTGAGCTAAGTCACATTATCCAGGATGTAATTCAAATTGAAATATTGCTCCATTTGTGTTATCCATGTAGCCGGGTGAGAGCCATCAAATTTATACATGTCCAGCTTGGGTGGTCGCGGATGGGATTTTTGGTGGGTGCCAAAGAGGTGAAGAGGCTGGCTAGACTCACCATCATTGTTTTCAGTGCCAATATATTCCTCCTTACATGCCTCCACATTGCCCTTAGAGAGTGTTGCATTTAAATCCTTCAACTGTGACACTACCTCTTTCAAGGCTTATTCAAGGCTGTCCATCCTCTCATTCGCCATTGCTTGAGCTCTAATTTGTACCATGCACCGAGGCGATGTACTTGAACTTTGGGACCACCAGAATTTTTTGGCACTAACAATTGAATGGTACCACCTTGATCAGCTCGTCATCCTGATTCTTATGGGCTAAGTCACCAATAAGCACCCCGGGTGGTCTCAGACTCTTTTCTTTCTTTTTTTACTCTGAACGGAGTTTTACTCCTTGCTTAGGAATACTGCAGTAGCCAAATCCCATAAGTGTCATTGCTGCCAAAAGTCCTGCAAATATCACGCCCAGGTATAGGAACCCACAGAAATACTCAGATCTAGATGGTGGATCTGATGGATCCGAGAGATCTGAACGGCGGAACTGATTACTGCTACGGATCTGATGGATCTGAGAGATTTGAATGGCTGATCTGATAGATATGAATGGTGGAACTGATTGTTGTTGCGATAACAAAATCCCACTTGGGAGATCTGATCTAGCAAAGATTATGCGTGATCCAGAGATAGATCAAGGTTCTATGGTCTCCAAGAGTGTCAGGTGCTACAGATCGTAATATACATAAGGGTCTGATAGTAGTACTCGGCCCAATTTTTCGAGGCACTAACCAAGGAGGAACAACCATACCCTTAGCCGTACAAACCGACTACCCTATCATATGCACAAACGATCTCTCCGAGTGCTGTTCTTGGTGTACTGTAGCAGCAAGACGGTCGACGGTTTATCTATGGCGAGGTTTCAAGGGAGCTAAGAGGCTTCCGATATACCCAAAGGATACTTGAAAGACAGTCTATGCATGGTTCTCTCTAATGCACTACTACTCGAAGGGGTACCCACAGGGGTTACAAGGGAGTCCAACAAGTGTGACCACCTCTTGTATTTCCTACGTGCATGCCTCCCCAAATCCACAGGCTTATGCACTTAATGACAGATCCCGTGGTTTAAAGACGTCGAACACGTCTCTAGCCAAAAATAAAAATTGCTAAAAATTGGAGATCCCACTGGCCCTGGAAAGCACTTTGATACCACTTGTTATGCTCTTAACCTGCAAGATGATACTAGAATACCAAATATGTGAAGAAATATACTTAGAACATAGAACAATGAGCAATAACAACAAGTATTTTATTATTCAAAAAGCAATGTTCACTTGCCTCTTCGAGGGGGCAACCTCTAATAGAGCTGAGCTCAATTACAAAATAAGACATGATGCTCCTCGAGGGGAGTCTCTATTCTTTATATAGGATTCATACATGCAATACCATGGGGCAATACCATGGTTCTTATTAATACCATCTATCTAATACCATGGCCCATTTGCAACTAACTGTGGTCCCTTCATTAAATGCAGGTTAACCACTTACAATTATTAATATGGGCTTTATTGACTCTTTACTTAACTATAACTATGACTCGATCCTATTACATAAATAAGGGGGTTAGGGTGGGAACTTAACATACTTTTGTGAAGGTATTGAAATCTAGAATAAAGGGTTTGTCTTACAAGCCTTAGAGTGAGATCACCTGCGTGAAGGCAGGGATAGAAGAGATCAAACGACATCACAACCATCTCAGGGTGCAGAAACTTGGTTCTAGCATGCCCCCATATTGCTTCAGGTGAGACTTCAGCCCACACTCCGTGGGCTGATGCCGAAAGGGCGAGTAGTGTAGGGATTTGTTTGGCTCATTAGCGCTACACATGGGTCAGGCCCCCTCTAGCCAACAATGTCATTAAATAAAATGTGCTCTCCATATTAGTTAAGAACCAATGTGTGGTATGGCAGTGGAGCTTGGCGCTTGTGTGGAGGAGGTCATGGGTTTGAATCCTTGGCCTACCACTATAATTTTAAATGACCTTTGAGAGGGCATGTGGTGTCCTCAGGGCTTGCCATATGTCACCCTCTCATTGGTCCACCCAAAATGGCCAATAACCAATCACATACAAACACTTGTCAAAATCTAATTGGGCCACCTGTAGGAATATTCTAGGAATATTATTTGGAATATTCCTTCTTTTTTTTTATTAGGTTGTATGGATGCCTAGTCAGCATCCTAGTCAGCCTGTACCAAAATTCACCTGTTTGACCAAATGATCAGAACGCGATATCCTTCTCATACGAATTCTATTTGAGTTAAACGGGTTGCATTGGGATCGTATCACCGAGACAGATGTGATCATTCAGGTTTTGATTGATTCCAAGTACTTTTATGTTTGAGCAAATTTTTTCCCCTAATCCAAATTTTGGTCACTCCTTCGCACTGACAGGCTTTTCGACCCACAAAAGTTGGTTATCTGATGAGAGCTGAATACTCTTCTCCTTCCCAATTTCTATCAATTGATTCTACTTGGAAAAATATCCATGAAAACCACTTGGGTTCACTGACATGCCTTGCTTTGCAAATGGGTTGGCACTTCAACGAATGTTCTCCTTTTGCTACTGACCCAATCCAACACTTTCTCGTTGCTTACTGATTAAACAACTTGTTGTACAAAAGTGATCCCTTGGTGCTTGGAAAAATGATTGATGGCCTTCCCACTGAGAATCGTGTTCCTCCTTTGCAACACATGCATTCGATGCAAGCTTCTCCTTGGAAACCACTTTTCCAAGTTAAGCCCATCTAAGTGAATCTACAGTAATGAGTTCCAATATCAGTAATAAAAATAAAATAAATGACCATTATTTTACCTCCATGATTCCAAATTCCACATCTGGAAGAATCCATTCGCCATCTCTTTCGCTTCTTGGCATCAACACATCAAATTAACTGCAATTTTGTTTTCTACATTTTTGTCCACTTTCACTTCTTGATTCCATCATCCTCTAGTATTAACATGCTACTCATGTCATGATTTTAGAATGAAGGCTAATCATGAGCCTCTTGCTCAAGCTTGTACCTTCCAAAATCCTGCGACATCTTATCTCAAGAAACACCATTAACCTTGAAAAACACTCATGCAAGAATATAACTTGACAAACTCTTCCTTTTGCTTCTTAAAAGCAATAAATGTCACATCATGTGAACATTACCATGTACTCTTACATCTTGGTGTATAAATAATCTTGGTGTTTAGTCGATGGTTTACTAAACATAAGTCGACAAAACATGCTTCTTCAAACAAATGACTTTCAAGTCAAGAAAAACATGTACAACAACTTGACGATTTACAACAAGAATTCCACATTCTCATGAAACAATTCGTCACATATCCCTTTCATCTTTGGAGACAAAATCAACTCTTCTAAGTCGATATAACATACATGTAACAATCAATCGATCACACAAGCCGACACTCATGCATGTGCAAATGATCGACATTCCCAAGTTGACAACATACATGTTAACAAATCGATCAACCAACCAGGGAAAATTTTAAGAACCCCCCCTAAATTTATATGTATAATAAATGGGTGAATCTCCATGGTATATAGGAAAAACGGAAGGCGATTTTATCAATAATATAATATCTATATATAATTTTTTGGCGAATCTCTCACCAGGCATGGCGAATATTTTACTCAATTATAAAATCTTGTAAGATCTTGGTGAGTCTTTCACTAAATAATAAAAATTTGTAAGGTCCTAGTGAATCTTAGCATTGTGAACTCTTAGAGAATTTTTTGAAAAAGTATAAAACCATATATGAAAAGAGCCACATGGTGGCAATATCACTGTTTTTTTCACATTTCCATGAAATGGAACTTGTTTATAAAATTATAAAAAATCTAACCAAGTCCCTTATAATATGCAGGTAAGATTATAACAGAGTCTGATACATCTACAATGCTCGTCTTCATTCAAGTGTCATAGCTGCTATACTTAACACTATGAATCACAACTCTCTCATAACTCAACTCTATAGTGTAATTAAAACCTTTGGAAATTGAATCTAACAACTCTATAAAAATGATTAGTGAAATAGAAGCTTTTGTGAATGAGCCCACTAATTATCACTGCTAAACAATCAATCCAGAGTATGAAGTCTTCCATCTTGATCACAATCTTGCTCACGATCAAGGGAGTGCGACCACCTAGCCTGACATAATGGCCATCATAGCTTCCAATAATCCATAACCACCTTGCAAGGACATCCTAGCTCATGTCTCATGAATTTTATTCATCAATCTTAACTAATATAAATATTATAAAGATAATATTAGAACACTCTCCGGATTCACTGTTAATACAAGGGTAAAGGAAATTTTCTAGCTCAAGGCACTAGCCAATACCAACTTTGGTATTTGTGACCCCTTTGTGGCGATGCACATACCCTACCCCGTTGGGTTTCTGCGTTGTAACATAGTTCAAAGATCACAAGACTTTCCAATATTCCTACGCCATTAGACACACTTTATATGCTATACATAGTGAATGGAAAAGAAGCATTATAGAACACACAATTTCACAGAAGGAAGAAAAATCTTAGCCAGTTCAATATCAAAATCTTAACCACTGATTAATAAAGAATAACAAGTAGTGTAATGAATTGTTCCAAGTTACTTATTTACAAGCTGTAAAGAATGTAGTGGAATGGAAAATATTACTTAAGCAACCCTTCAATATTTTCTACTAATATGTCTGTGCATGTACATATGAAATTAAGAGCATTGTTGAATACAAAGTTTCCTTTTCTCTTACCTCCATTTTGACAAATCAGTGTGAAATTAGTGTCACTTTGAATCTCCTTTCCTGTGTGGATGTTTTGACAAATCAATGTGAAATCAAATTCACTTTGAATTTTCTTTCCTGCGAGGGATCACATCCACAGTTGATTAGTAAAATATAATCTACTATATATTATGTTCAAGAAACTGACTGCAATCTACATTGGAAACGAGACCTCAATTCTTATTCTGAATTTGAATATCTCAGGACAACATAAGAGATAAAAATGCATATGGCATTAGTAGCTAGAAAACAATCACTCCATCATTACAAGACCACCTAGATTTCGACACTTAATCTAAATAATGGCACTAGTTGTAGTGCTTATTTGCATTAACACCATGGAAAAGAAACAACAATGTTTCAAAGTACACTTACTAGAAAAGTTGTAACATTATGAGAATATTTAATGATAGCATCTGAACCTCATAGCTATGGTGGGGAAACTAGGGAACCCAAATATTGGAAGATATCTCATACCAAATCTGAGAAAAAAATAAAAAAGGGAAAAAATCAAAATCTATAAATCAAGAAATGAATTGTTTACAAATCAAATACAATTCCTTTAACTAACAGTTAAATTGTGGTGATATATTTAAATATTTAGTAAGAGGGTAACTTCAAACCATAGAATATTACCTTTTTCATTACTATCATCCCTCAATGACTGAGATTACAAATCAATACTTATGGAAAGATTGTAAGAAATTATGTGAAATAGTAAAGCGTAACCTCTATTTTCAAGCAACAAAATCAAGACATTGTTACATCAAGAGCCATAATTGATACATAATCAATGAATCAAGTCCTTGTATGGCACAAGCTTGTTTCACAACCTCTATTTTCTCAATAACAAAATCAAGACATTGTATGTGGTTATTTCCAAAAGGAAACTGCGTTCTAATTTGGAAGAGGATCTTATCAAAAGACATGGATTTATTCAAAGCTACAAAGCCTAATGGGTTACTGAAAAATAAGTTGGAATATGGGATCATGATACTTAAATTGAAAAAATATGCTTTCCTTTTAGAAACATTACAGTTATACAATGTTTTTTGAAAGCATTAGAATTTGAAATTGGGCCTTTCTATCAAGACAAATTTTCATTAACAGAATGTACTTTCCTACCTGAAATGTTGTAGATATCCAAGAAAAACTTGAAAAGCATAAGAGAACTTAGCATAATTTACTTTCTTTCCTTCCTTAACATTCTTAAAGAGTTGAGGTTCCCCAAGTCATCAGGTAACTTTCGAAGGAAATGACAGTTAGTAATAGTCCAATTCACAACTGAAGATGTGTCACAAATACGAGGGGGCATCTCCTCCAAATCACAAAACTACTCCAGGTTAAAATCTAGCATTATTGGAAGCTTAATGCTCGACTGGTTGTTATTGAACCCAAACATTTTTCCATTCTTCACTAAAAGCTTAAAGATAGCTTCTCTAAGTTCTACATGACTTTACTATGCTCTTGAAGTGGGGGCACATGCAGGCTCTCCAAGTGAATAGTCTTAAACTAAGTGAAGATAAGGCTGATAGATCATTCAGTGTGGATCTCTTTAACCCATAATTGAATACTATGTCTCTCTTGAACCCATAATTGAATACTATTAGGACTTTCAAATTTTTCATGGAACTCAAAAATGTTGGAAGAAAGTATTTGCTTCCAAAAAGAGTAAAACTAAAGCCTCTGCTTGAGGACAATTGATGTCACACCACTAACACTTCTCCATGGAATCTATATAGGCAAACCAAAAATGCAGAATTCCATTAGAATATTGTGTTTATTGAATACACAAATGAAATCATTGCATTTCTTTAAAATATCTTTTGAAATAAAAATTACTGAAATTACATTTCGATAACCTAGTGGGTGTAGGATAAAATTCACCCGTGTCATTCACAGAAAGCATGAGAAAAAACCTAATACTATATATAAAACGAAGAAAAATTCAAATTCATCACTTCTAGGGACCTCGTAACCACCCTACCAATACACAAGTATGTTCCTGTTTGCAGTTAGAAAAATTGCCCAAATTACAATCTGTTTACTCCAGGATATGTTGGAAAGTTATAGAAGGATGACTAGTGCAATCAATCCATTCCTTTTAGCCTTGGATTTGTTTCAGTTTAAAATAGAAGTATACAAATATAGTTGTCTAATGTCTACACTTTAACCATTCACCTTAAGATGTTTTTACAATATAATTTCCTAAGTCTATTTAATATCTTCATTATCAAAAAAACCAACCTATATCCATCTTAACTCTACATCTACCACTCTTAGGGGGATGAAATCTATTTATCCCTCTAAGCACTTGGTAGACCCAGAATTAAGATGGATCTAAGATGATAGAATTTCCCCTTTAAATAGTCTATGCTCACATGAATACCATGGTATTACCATGGGTCAATACCATGGGTTATCATAAACCTGGAGCTTTAAAATTACTATTAGTAATTTATAAAAATTAATACAATTAATAGTTGAATTTTATTTTAACTAAGCTAAAATGTGTAACATACATTAAATTACAACATCCATTTTTACTCTTGATCCACCAAGCCCCCCCGAGAGGGATCAAATATTTTTTCACTCTATGCTAGTTTGCATATCACGATATTTGATACCTCTCGGGGGTTAGTAGATCCAGAGTAAAGCTGGATCTATGTTGGTTTAATTCTCCTATTTAAATAGGCTATGTTCCAGGTGAATACCATGGGTCAATACCATGTGCCATTTTGGTGAATACCATGGGTCAATACCATGTGCCATTTTGGTGAATATCATCGGTCAATACCATGTGCCATTTTTTTTTTATTAATACTAATATTAGGGTTAATAATGTTTTTTTTGCATGGTATTAATAACAATCTAGTCCATGGAATTTGTCCCATAGTATTTTGCCCATAGGTTTCAACTAAATATAACACTTTTTTTGAGTGTTCTTAAATATAAGGTGACTTATGGAGTAAATATAAAAAATGTTTTATTTGTTTACCATACCTCTCGTTTATTTATATTTTTATTAATTTACCATACCTCTTTTACAAATATGGTATTTGGCCCATAGGATTCACTTAAATAAAACCTCTTTCTTGAGCCTTCATAAATAGAATGAGGGTTATGGACTAAATATAAAAAGAGGTTTTATTTATTTACCATACGTCTAGTTTATTTATATTTTTATTTATTTACCATAAATTTTGAGTAAGTATAAAAAGATGTTTTATTTATTTACCATACCTCCACTTTACTTATATTTTTATTTGTTTACACCCTTGCATGTATATAAGGTGACTTATGGAGTAATATAAAAAATGTTTTATTTATTTACCATACCTCTCATTTATTTATATTTTTATTAATTTACCATACCTCTTTTATAAATATGGTATTTGGCCCATAGGATTCACTTAAATAAAACCTATTCTTGAAAATGGGCGAATGGAAGGTTGTAACTCCTAGTTTCAAGGGCTAAATTTACCTTTTTTACCCTCTCCCTTAAAATAAGGTGGGCTATTTGAGGTGATTTGTAAAAATGTGCTATGATACAAAATATTCGCCCACTAAAAATTTAAAACCCCTTAATTTCGCCAAATGGCGAACATTCGCCCCTAAAATTTTCTATGCAACCAACACAATTCAATCACTCATGCATGTTCAAGCACAATGAAACTATAAAAAATTCCACTATTCACACACACAAACTCTCATGCATGTATAAAAATCTCAACTCTCTCACAAGTACAATCACAATTACAAGAATCCAATTGGTATGTACGAGTACTTAAAGAGTTGTAGTGACCAAATTTGCTGTAATAAAGTGAGTCAACATACTCCACTTTCAAACACCTTTCTGGTGTAAACATGCAAGTTCAAGAATGCAACATACACGAAAATTTGTAGTTGCAAATATCCATCTTTGTTGCATCTAAGTGAGTCGACATAACTCTATTTTTCCAACATCTTGCTTCATGCAATATTCAACATAATTTCAACAGAAAAGAAATGCATCAATAAGGAAAAATTTGAATCAATTATCAAAATAAATGTAAGGCCTTAATTGGCTAAGAAATCTAACCATCTCTTTCCAAACCATTACAATGGCGCTTCTTTCAGCTGCACTTCATCATGTGTATCATCCTAACCCACGTCAATAATGGAATCCTCTTGTCCATTCTTTCCAAAATCTCTTTCCACCTTCTTCAAATGTCATGGATGACTTGTTGGATGCAAAGGCCAACACTTGTCTACAAGATGACCCTGCTTATGGCAATGAGTGCAAAATAATTGCATCTTCTTTTCAACACGGTTTCCATTATCCAATGGACCTTTGGCTTTCTGTATCCATTCTTTTGAAAGTTTCTTATGTATGGCTATCCTCTTCCAACACCTTGAAACAGTATGGTTATTCAAACCACAAAAGGAACATGTAAATTCTCTCCAAATCTTATGTGAAGATTTACCATGTTTATCATAATCAAAAGAAACTTGATTAAATGCATATTTATACCTTGCATATTCACCTTTGTCGCCTTCTTGAGGAGGTGAATTTGATGAGGTAGTGGCTCTCTTCGGAATACCAACAATGGTTTCAATGACCTTAGAGATTTCAACATCCTCTTGTTTTCCGTTTCCACTAGTTGCATGCTTATGAGCATCTTCTTGCAAAGTGGGTATAAAAATTTTGCATTCCTCATGAACACAAACTTCACAAGCTTGAGGTAATGAACATGTAATGAAAGTCCCTCTTGGAACACCTTCATGTGCCTCCTTGGCTTTGGAGCATTCTCCATCATGCTGTCCATAACCAAGACCCAAATACCTAGGCCTTTCCTCAACAAAAATAGGCTCAACTACGCCTTGGGCATGTTTGCCTAACCCTTCACCTTCATACCCCATATTCATCAATAATTTGGACCCTATTCCTCGAGCGTGTCTTTCAAAAGCACCAAAACATTCATTTTGAGAGGAAATTGAAGATAAACTTGAATTGCATACCTCATTTTCATGTACATACTTGGATAGGGTTTCCTTGGCATCATGGAGTTAAATTTCCATCTCATGTATCTTTTCAAGAAGCTCTTGCTTCTCCTCCTTCATGGCCATCAACTACTCTTGAAGTATAGTGTTCTCCTTCTTATCTTCATAGATATCTTACACCATATCTCTCATGATGATAAGATCTTGCAACATCTCTTCATCAAAGAGTCTTGCTAAGGAAGATGGATTAGAAACATCACTTGTTGAAGCTTCCATCACACATAAACTTGCACACAGTTAAATTCTCCTTGCACAAACACAAAACCAATAACTAATTTTATAGCTAACCTTGTCAACCCATCTCAGGGTTAAAATGAGCTAAATAGTGCTATGATACCAACTTGATCTGAAATGTTGGGCAAACTTGTTAATTCTATGCAAGCTTCCTCATCAGTATTAAAAATTGTGTTTAGGATCGTCTCATATTAAACAAAATTTGAAGGATTGCGTGTCAAGTGTTATGTGTCTTTTATGAATAAATTATGAGGTTAATTATCTATTTAAAACACATGTACATCAAGTAAAATGCAGAGAAGTAAAACACAACAAGCTCATAACACAAATTTGCTAAAAGAGTTCACCCCTCCTGGGCTACATCTCCTTGGACCTACTTCAATGGCTAGTCCATCTTTGGATTAATGGTCAATTCTATGATTACATGCACATGCAGTGCTCCAATGGCTTTGAAACCTACTCCATTAGATTTAGAAGACCCAAAAACCCCAAAAATGACCTGCCAAGCTCTGTAATTAGACTCCAGCTGATCTAGGCTTGATCTCTTCTCTTGGTGGCCCTATGCTTCCTGAAACTTCAACATAGAAAAATCACATACAGAAATTCCTTTCTGCCTCTGCAACCTATTCCATTGTGTTCAGAGCATCCAAATAATCTAGGAATGACTATTTTTGAGCCAAAATTGGTCCAAAACTGCCAAAGTTATTGCTTCTTTAGTTTTTCCTCAGAAATCTCCACTAAATCTGGAAAAACTCCAGTTAACTTTGCAAAATTTGGAGTTAGCTCTAGATTTTTTGGCTCCGCCAAAATCTCCATCAAACTAATCCGAAATTAATTAAGGATAAACATAGATTAATTAATGTTAAACCCGATTAGCGCATTAATCTAGCAGTTAACATAAAATTCTAATGGTTAAGGTTTGCAGCAATGGTCACATGCGATAGTTATCTGGTGGTTAATGCTAGCACTAACCGTCGGTTACTTAACTGCTAGTAGTTAATTTCATTGTGTTCACATGCACAGTTACCTCTAGTGCTTAACCCTCAAACTCCATGGTTTATGTCTTTAAATAAAATGCACTCTCCATATTAGTTAAGAACCAATGTGTGGTATGGCAGTGGAGCTCAGCACTTGTGTAGATGAGGTTATGGGTTTGGCTCCCTGGCCTTTGGGCTTGCCACGTGTCACCCTCTCATTGGTCCACCCAAAATTTCCAATAACCAATCACGTACAGAGTCTTGTCAGAATCCGATTGGGCCACCTATGGGAATATTCCATAAAACATTCTCTTTGCTAACTGGGTTGTACAGATGCCTTGTTAGCATCCCAATCAACTTGTACCAAAATTTGCCTGTTTGACCAAACGATCAGAACACAATCTTTTTATCATACAAAATCTATTTTGAGTGAAGCAAATTGCATTGGGATCATATCACCGAGGCGGATGCAATCATTTAGGTTTTGATTGATTTCAAGCACTTTGATTTTTGAGTAAATTTTTACCGCTAATCCAGATTCCGATCAGGAAGTCCTCAATGTGCTTCACCATTGAACCTTTTTGTTTGAGATTTATCGATTGGATTAAAAAGGTGTTTCTTTTTGTATCCTCATAATGTGCTATCATTTCTTCCATAAAAAATTCCCAAATGACAATTTGTTTACAAGAGAAAAACCATTGATACCATACAAACTCATTGGGTTCCAAATATGAAGTTGCAAGACATACCTTTTGTGTGTTTTTCACATAATGGAGATCGAAATATTGATCCATCTATAGTATTCATGTTACGGGATCCTTGCCATAAAAATTCCTCATAACAATCTTTGGAACATGGTGGGTCTTCAATCCAACATTAGAGTCTATGAAATCATGACTAACATTTCTTTTGTTCTCATCATGAGTTTCCTCGACTACTTTTTCACCAATAGGAAGCATTTCTTGTAGCAACTTTGCCAAACCTCCTTTCAAACCTTCCATGTATTTCTTCAAATCTTCAATGTTTACTTCTAAACCATCCATCTTAGCTTCTTTAAGTTTTTGTGAGAGTGAAATTTGTTGCACTTGGTCTCGTAATTTTGATATATCATGTTGCATTTATTCCTCTTCTTCATGAGTCATGCTATAATTTTCAGGTTTCTTACTAGTTGTTTCCATTTTCTTTCTTCAAGGAATCAATTAATGATAATTATGCTTCATTGTGTCCATTGATTTCCTTCAAATTAATTTTTCAAACCAAACTTATGCAAAATTTTAAAAAGACTACACACCTTTTTTGGCTTTGTAGGATCTCAATATTGAATCTATTGTATCTATGTAATTTCTAATCTCCAAGGTCTGAAATTTTGTCCTACACTAGCCCTATGAGTCCTCGTTTCAACCCCATAAGTCTGGTCATGATTGGATTCTCCAAGAAATATTTATTCCAAATCTCCCACGATGACTTGCTTATAGATTGGTTCAGTAGAGAAAACTTGTATGAAGTGCCATGTGTCATTGTTTCGAACTTTGGACCTGAAACTAATACACAAAAAACTACATTCAGCACTATTTCTGTAATTTCTTACGAAATTTCAATCTGATTCTCAAAGAGAAAGTTATGTCAATTTTCCCCAATTCACCTATTTGAGACATTATTTGAGAGCCTGCAAAAACCCTAACTTCCTTCGATCAAATCTCCAAAAATATAGCGAGACAAGATCTGAAATTTAGACCCAAGTTTCGTTAAGATTTCTGATAAAATGGGTTTTGTTTTTAGCTTCTGAAATGTCGTAGAAGAAAATTTATAGCGACAATTCTACTATGACCTATTTGAAGCAGTGAAACCCTTGAATCCAAAGCTCTGATACCAATTGTTATGCAACCAGGTCACAAAATAGAAGAAAATATAAAGCAACGACATCAAAATCAGCCTCTTCGAGGGGGTAACCTCCTTTACATTACACAAGTGAACAATTCTTTGATGATACAAAGGACAAAACCTCCTTTCTATATATAGGAGTCTAAGTGGTCACATTATAGTCAAAGCTGACACAACAATATTAATGTAAGGGCACAACAATAATAATAAGGGGCTACAATGACAATAATAATAATGGAATACACTAGTATTATAGAGACCTAACAAATACAAAAAAATATGGGTGAACAAGTAAGGTATTGAAGGAATAAGAAAGCACAATAAAAAATTTAGAGACTGGAATTTTGAAAGGTGAAACCAAGTGAAGGGGATGGAAATGTTGGAAAGGTTTACATGGAAGGGATCCTAATTATGGGAAATTGTAGAGGTCCAAGAAGGAGAATGAAACCATTTCGGCTCTCAACCTCTAAAGAGATTTTAGAGAAAATAGATACAGTTTTGTGAGAATGATATGATATCACTGGGGAGTCTCATAGGTTGAGGTAATGTACATCATTATAAGATTGGGATCGAGAGTGTTGATGGAAACTTCATTGAAGGCCCAAAGGAAGGGATGTTACAAGAGTAGATACATGTAAACATATGGGATTTCAATTCCCCAAGTGGGGATGTACTATGTAATAATAATTGTCAAAGGCTCACATCAAGAAATTAATAAGAACTGAAGTCAATGGATATGCATATTGTATATAATTTTTTAATTTAATTTAATCTGTCAATGAATAAATAAGTTGTAATTATATAGAATAACATGTTAAAAAGTATAAAATGGGGAATGATCACTTTGTTTAAGTTAGTGTAAGTTTTGTGTTTTTTAATTTTATTTTTATTTTTATTTACAAAATACAATTTTTAAGTGGTTAAAGTTATAAATATTTTTTATTCATTTTATATGTTAGTAAATATTCCTGAATTTATGTTATTTAAAAAGCATTAATATATATGAAAAAATTAAAAATAATCATCACATTTTGGAGAAATTGTCTATTTCAATTTTTTTTGTAGTAAAGATCCATCTTAAGTATGGATCTAACATGACCCGAGAGGGATCAAATTTCTTCACGTGAAAACTTCTTTAGAATGTAAAATGGAATGTGTTATTTTTTGTTGTTTAATTTGTATTTTTGAATGCCAAATAGAGTATAAATAGGACCAACTTATAAGATTTAAACATCTTACTCACACATTTTTTTTTTATTTCTAATTACTTTACAACATATTCATTTTTTTATTATTATAATCGACATTATTTTTCTACTTAGAACATAATTTTAACTTTTACTTTTATCCTAAATGGAACAGATTGATGGACAAACTTAGACATCCCCTCAAAATAGGCTGTAGAATGAGCCTCTCTGCTCAATAAGAGTAAAAATGGTTAATGAAGAAATATAGTAGAAAATTAGAGGCAAAGGAAAGCTTAGAAAGAAGAGAATCGAATTAACTAGAGGGTAAGGAAAATAATGAGTTCATGATAGAGGCTAAGGGGTAGATGTTTAAGTTTTTAAACAAATAATAAAATTTAGTGATGAAGAAAGGTAAAGGAAAATTAAAAATTAAAAAAAATGTGAGAAATTAAAAGCAAGGAAGAGCAAATATAAATTATTTAGAATGAAAAATAATAAAAAGATGGGTGAACAAGAAAGGTATCGAAGGAAAAGAAAACACCATAAAAAGTTTAGAGACTGAAATTTTTTAAGGTGAAACCAAGTGAAGGGGACAAAAATATTAGAAAGGTTTTTATGGAAGGGATCCTAAGTATGGTAAATTGTAGAGGTCCCATAAGGAGAATGAAACCATTTCGGATCTCAATCTCTAAAGTTATTTTAGAGAAAATAGATACAATTTTGTGAGCAATGATATGATATCACTAGGGAATCTCATAAGTTGAGGTAATGTAGTCATTATAAGATTGGGATCGAGAGTGTTGATGGAAAATGGATTGAAGGCCCAAAGGAAGGGAAGTTACAAGAGGATATACATGCAAACATATGGGAGTTCAAAGCCCCAAGTGGGGATGTATTATGTAATAACAATTGTCAAAGGGTCACATCAAGAACTTAATAAGAATTTAAGTCAATCAGATATCGGATCTCAAGACTCCATTACATAAGATAATGTTAAATAAAAAGAAGCTTTAGATAATGAAGCTTGACACCCGACATGTAATACAACATGAATAATGAGAAGTGAATGATGGTGGGGCCTAGTCAACCTTTTCAAAGGTGGACACCCCAAATGGTGTTTGTAAAAGGAAAAAAAAAGTACAAAAGGAGAAGAAAACCTACAAGTGTGGATAAATGATTCATAAATAGTGGGCCTATGGTATATACATTTTTGTTAACATGGATCCTCTATGGAATTAAATTTAATCTTTATACTTTTTTTACCCTTTTTCTTTTTTGTAGAAAAAGACCTGTAATTTCATTCATAATAAAATGAAAGTAATTACATTCTGCATTTACATTGTAATAGTGTATTCAAGTATTTACTAATCATGTGGGGTAACCATTTAGGAAAATTCTAAAGGAGAAATGATGTTCAATAAAAATTATCTATACTATAAGTACCACATAAAATAAACAAAATTTTATATAGGTCTGTATTGACAATTTGTTGGTTATTGACATAAAATTTAAGCGTTTGGAAAAAAGTCCGCACATGCTGAAAAATATTTGGATAAAAATACACATACATGTACTGTCATAAACGACCCCCCAAAATTTCATGTGTTTTCTATCATCGAGAGCATAAAAAAGGCAAAGTGTATACATTAAAACTGTAAATTAGCCTAGCAAAATTTACCCTGATTTTTTGGTATGTATTCTCGAAAATATACCGATTGTGTATAGGAGAAATAAAACATGACAAAAAATAACAAGACATTTGTAGAAATATTATGGACTCCAATGCAAACTGTCTCAACCATAAACATCTATCCAAAGAGGAGGCCTGAAAGGATGATGGAGGTGCTTGAGCCTATGTTCATTAACTTGCTCAGTTATTGACCAAATGTAATTTTCCAAAAGGTGACCATCCTTTGATAAGTTGTTAGCTGTTTCGTTCATTTCCTTGCAAATGTGTGAGCATGCAAACATAGTGAAAGAATCAATAATGTGACTTATCTTGTCAAGAATAGGAAATGGGAAAATGTTCCTAGATGCAATAATGTTGTTGAGTTAGTTTATGGATACAAAAGAATCCCCAAATATGTGAAGGTGAGTACAACCCTTCTCTTTGACAAAATGAAGCTTTTTTTGCAAGCGAGAAATTCTGCTTGATTATTGGAATGGTCCCCGGACCTAAGCCCATTTTAACTTTGAAACTATGGTAAAAATATTTTCTCCAAGACACACTTAGGGATCAAGGCTAAAGACACATAATATACCAGAATAACTTATAATACTGATTTTACGAGGATCAAGTGAGCAACTCTAGAAAACCACTTATGGTATTTCAATCCTACCTCCAATGTATTTGAGTCATATGGGAGAAGTCGAGATATTTGAAGGAGATCAACTTCAAAAATATTGTTAGATATAAGACTTTTGTGATCCATAATGTGGATATAAGTCTTTCGAATTAATCACATCATTAGGACTTGGTCGACATTTCGAACCAACTAATGTCGTTCATCCTCGCATTAGGATAGGGATGTTTTTTGGAATTTATCGGCATATCAATGGGGCATCCAAAGAGAGATATGATCTCCACTAGAACGTAATTTTTTTGACATTGGAATTGTGAAAAATAAGAATATCATCAACAAAAGGAAGGTGGGATATTGCCATATTCCTAGCAATAAGAGAACCATGGAAAGACCCCCTCCTCTTAGCATTAGACATAAGACAACTCAGGACATATACTATGAGAAGAAAAATAATAGGACAAAGAGGGAATCCTTGTGCAATCCTCTTTCCACATGGAAAAAGAGGGGAAGATGATCCATCTATGAGTACCAAAAATGGGACTGATTGGACACAACTCATGATCCAGTTAATGAACTCCAAATTAAACCCAAGTGAGTAAAAAGGAGTCTAATAAAAGTCCATTTTACTCTATCATATGCCTTTGATAAAATAATTTTTATATCATCCCCTTTGAGGTTTTGAACTGCAATGCATTTCTGAATTTGTCTCCCTTCCAAGAAGTGAACTCCTCAAGAGAGATGTATCTAGAGAGAATGGGTTTAAGCCACGAAGTAATGACCTTGGATATAATTTGTATATCACATTCTAAATAATGCATATTATTAACAACTTAAGAAATCAACATAAACAAGAAGAAATAATCATGAACAACCATAAACACATGATATTGAAAATGGAAACAAGAAAATCCTGACTTAATTTTCTCTTGAATTAAATTAGGAGAAAATTGTAATTATACATCACAAGAAAACAATAATGAGTTAACTAAGATAATTTCACTTATTTGGCTCAATTAATTCGAGTTGATGGCATACCTTGAGTCATGTATAGCAGTTCCTAAATTTTAGGAGCCTAGGGTGAGTTTAATTTTAGTTGTAATAATTTAATTCAGTTAAACCGAGTTAAAGTCATTTAAACTAGTTCCAACTGTTGGAGGAACTAGTAGGAGGTCTAGCAGTGGGGTGTAGGTTCAATATTCAACTAGTTATTTGATAAATCACCCATAATTAACTCATGCATGCATGAAATTCGAGTTACCCAATTGCGATTGGAGTTCAAGGGAAGTGTACTATCAATTGTATAATTTTCTGAGTTGTTTAATTTTCCAAGTTGTATATGTGGTGCATGAAGTCAAAGAAGGGCCTACATGGATTGCGCTATTCTAATTGGGAATTTCCGTAATTAATAGGGGGATAATTCCAAAGGAAACAACAGAAGGAAATGAGAGCTTGGCAGGAAGAAAAATTGGCTAATTATTGGGTAGAGTCGACTTGTGAGGTAGTGAGATAGATTATACTTATGCAGAAATTGTTTAGGCTTGAAAAAACATTGTATTTCTTCTCTATTTTTTTACTAATGTAATACAGATAGGAAGGGGTTTCGAGAAGTTTCTTCCCCCTTAGATAAATCTCTGATCATATGTGATTGATTCTTGTCTCATGTTTATGTTGTGATTTCTCGATCAATTAATTATTTACGCTGATGAGTAGAGTAGATTCAAGTATTTTGTTTTAGCAAATTACATAAGCAGTTTGAATCTTCAAGGAATTTCTACATGGTATCAGAGCAGGAATCACAATAGAAGAGAAGAGAATTCAAATTTTGTGCTGGAGGTTTACATTACAAGATCATTTTTGTAGGTTTTCTCTAGAATTGAGAAGATGAATTCCACTAGAATTAGGTTCGAGTATGCTTTGGAAGGAACCACAAATTATGTGGCATGGAATATCTGTATGGATGCGGTATTAAATGATAATAGGCTACTAGATTACATCAATACAGATGTAGTTAAACCCCCAACAAGTGATGCGTAGTATCTCGCTTAGTGGAAGAAGGATGTAGTTAAAGCAAGGAGGATCATATTGGAGGGAGTTTGACATCAAATTGTCTCAAATATCCATAGGAAAGAAATCCCATTCACAATCGAGAAAAAACTAACCAACTTGTTTGAGAACAATAGTGACCATAGGAAGATGGAACTAAAGGACAAGCTTTGTAGCATCAAAATGAAAAAGGTTGAATCAATTCTGCAGACTTGACAAAAATCACACAGTGTCGTGATGAACTTAGCGGGCTTGATATTACTATTCTAGAAGAAGATATGGTAGCTCTAGCTCTATTAGGTCTCCCAAGAGATGGCACAATTATCAATATTTTGTGAATGGTAGAGACAAACTACCAAGATGGGAGCAGTTATGGTCTGATCTCATGTAAAGCACCAGAGATGGAACTTCATCCAAGGTTAAGGATGAGGAGAACTGTGCCCTAGATGGAAAGACAAAGAAAGGGAAAGGGAATAAGTCCCAATCCAAAGGAGATTCTGGTCAGGTAGGCAAGAAGAAAGGCTTGTCGAAGATTTAATTTTTTCACTGTCATGAGCTGGTATATGCCACGAAGTGTCCACACAAGAAGGCTGGTAAGAAGCCCTTAGAAGGAGTGGCAGGGAAAGTTCTAGCTTCATAGGTTGAGTTGAATTTCACACTCATTGCATGTGTGGTGACATCGGTGATGGTTAGCTGGTGGTATCTGGATAATGGTGCCTCATTCCATATGACAAACAACAAAGAATTTTTGAGTGTCTTTGAGGAGAAGGAACTCCAGATGCCCATTGAGATGGGAAATGATGGAAGGTATAGTGCGACAAACATAGAAAATTTTAGGGGCGAATGTTCGCCCTTTGGCGAAATTAAGGGGTTTTAAATTTTTAGTGGGCCAATATTTTGTATCATAGTACATTTTTACAAATCACCTCAAATAGCCCACCTTATTTTAAGGGAGAGGGTAAAAAAGGTAAATTTAGCCCTTGAAATTAGGAGTTACAACCTTCCATTCGCCCATTTTCAAGAATAGGTTTTATTTAAGTGAATCCATTCACCCATTTTCAAGAATAGGTTTTATTTAAGTGAATCCTATGGGCCAAAGGCCCAAATACCATATTTATAAAAGAGGTATGGTAAATTAATAAAAATATAAATAAATTAGAGGTATGGTAAATAAATAAAACATTTTTTATATTTACTCCATAAGTCACCTTATATACATGCAAGGGTGTAAACAAATAAAAATATAAGTAAAGTGGAGGTATGGTAAATAAATAAAACGTCTTTTTATACTTACTCAAAAAGTATGGTAAATAAATAAAAATATAAATAAACTAGACTAAATAAAACCTCTTTTTATATTTAGTCCATAACCCTTGTTCTATTTATGAAGGCTCAAGAAAGAGGTTTTATTTAAGTGAATCCTATGGGCCAAATACCATATTTGTAAAAGAGGTATGGTAACTTAATAAAAATACAAATAAATGAGAGGTATGGTAAACAAATAAAACATTTTTTTATATTTACTCCATAAGTCACCTTATATTTACGAAAACTCAAAAAATGCGTTATATTTAGGTGAAACCTATGGGCAAAATACTATGGGACAAATACCATGGACTAGATTGTTATTAATACCATGCAAAAAAAACATTATTAACCCTAATATTAGTATTAATAAAAATAAAAATGGCACATGGTATTGACCCATGGTATTCACCAAAATGGCACATGGTATTGATCCATGGTATTCACCTAGAATGTAGCCTATCTAAATGGGGGAATTAAACCAGCATAGATCCATCTTTACTCTGGATCTACTAACCCCCAAGAGGTATCAAATATCGTGATATGAAAACTAGCATAGAGTGAAAAAATATTTGATCCGATCAAGAGTAAAAATGGATGTTGTAATTTAATGTATGTTAAACATTTTAGCTTGGTTAAAATAAAAAATAAAATAAAAATCAACTATTAATTTTATTAATTTTTATAAATTACTAATAATAATTTTTAAGCTCCAGGTTTATGATAACCCATGGTATTGGCCCATGGTAATACCATGGTATTCATGTGATCATAGACTATTTAAAGGGGAAATTCTATCATCTTAGATCCATCTTAATTCTAGGTCTAACAAGTGCTCAGAGGGATAAATAGATTTCATCCCCCTAAGAGTGGTAGATGTGGAGTTAAGATGGATATAGGTTGGTTTTTATGATAATGAAGATATTAAATAGACTTATGAAATTATATTGTAAAAACATCTTAAGGTGAATGGTTAAAGCATAGACATTGGACAAGTATATTTGTGTAGATGTGGAGTTAAGATGGATATAGGTTGGTTTTTATGATAATGAAGATATTAAATAAACTTATGAAATTATATTGTAAAAACATCTTAAGGTGAATGGTTAAAGCATAGACATTGGACAAGTATATTTGTATACTTCTGTTTTAAACTGAAACAAATCTAGGGCTAAAAGGAATGGATTGATTGCACTAGTCATCCTTTTATAACTTTCCAACATATGCTGGAGTAAACAAACTGTAATTTGGGTAATTTTTCTAATTGCAAACAGGACCATACTTGTGTATTGGTAGGGTGGTTACGAGGTCCCTAGAAGTGATGAATTCGAATTTTTCTTGGTTTTATATATAGTATTAGGTTTTTTCTCATGCTTTCTGTGAATGGCACGGGTGAATTTTATCCTACACCCACTAGGCTATCGATATGTAATTTCGGTAATTTTGGTTATGATTTCATTTGTGTATTCAATAAACACAAGATTTTGTAATTGAATAAAATATTCACCATGCCTGGTGAGAGATTCGCCAAAAACTTATATATACATATCATACTTGTTATAGACATTTTTGTGCCTTACATCACTGAGCATGAAATGTCAATAATTAAGGGATCCAAAGTCCCTAAACATGTTGTTCCTACCCCTAGAGGAACAAGGCCAGCAAACCACAGCAATTCACAAAAGTTCTCCACCTGAAAACACTCAAAAACAGGCCATTTCTGGATCATGTCAACTGCTCCACTGAGCATCTGCGCTGAATGTCAACTGCCCCACTGTCTACCTGCGCTGAATGTCAACTACAAAGAAGGCTACCTGCGCTGAGCGTAACTGGACAAGTGGCAGACTCATTTCTCAAGGTGTCAATGCCCAGGAAGCTTCCAAAATGACACTTGGATCAGGGAATTCGACTGGTGATGAGTAAGAGGTTCCAAATCTCCAAGTGGAAGCAAGAACCTCCAAGTGGACTGAAGAACTGAAGTGGGAGAGGACACTAGTCAACTCCATGCCAGCCTCAAGCTGACTCATCCTTTCTCCAAAACTCCTATATATAGATCTCTCTCAGGAGGTCATGGGAGGCTGGAATATTGTATTTGCAAAGAATTGTTGTTGGTTTGTGGTTGGATCATTGGGTGCTTATGCTTTGAAAGGGGCTGAAGAAGGAATTCTATTCTGCTGGGAAGGAGATGCTGGGTTGGAACCCTATGGGTTGTATCTCTTCCTGAACCTTGTTTATCAATCAATAAAGCTTCTTGGTTCTTTCCTATATGCTGGTGTTTATTGTATGATTTGCATTAGTGTATTTGATTTACTTCTAATCCTGAATCATTTATGAATATGTATATTTGCCTTTGTATTGTGTCCTTCTCTTGTTGCATGTAGCTGTTCTCTTGTCACAGGTAGCTGTTCTCTTGTGATCTCGTGGGAGCAAAAGCGAGGAGGCAAGTAGCTGTGGACACACAAAGAGGAGAGGATCTAGATCAAGGGACAACCGAAAGATAACGGTAAGTCCACCAATCTCCTCTCTTTCATATTTCATAAAGGAAGAAACCGAAGTAGCTGTATTCGTTTGTTGCTAAGGTACTGTCACACCTTAGGTGGATAGGATCGTCCTGCATAGGCATTTTTCCCCACAAAAAATTGGCGACTCCACTGGGGAAGAACTTTGTTTTAGTCATTTTGTTTGTTTGCATCATTGTTTACCTCATAGACTTAACAGCAACAATCGAACTGCTTTGCAAAGTAGAATGTTGCTGCTTTGATCCTTCACTGGGTTTTTGTCTATGATCTCAACAATGGACTCACAAATGACTTGATGATCCTTTGTGATAGTCTTTAGTACCCTCTCAAAGCATCCCTCTGTTTATACCTTGCTTGTGTTTCTGATTTGGCCTGAAACAGTTGATTTTTGAGCATTTTATGACTCGGAAACCAAGAGAAACGAGAGTTTCTCCTTTCAGCGCAGACACTGTGAAGGCAGTCTGCATTTCAACGCAGGTCCCGTGAAGGCTACCTGCGCTGAATGTCAAACTGACAATGTTGTACCTGCACTGAACCAGTGTGGCCTTGTGCAACTGGGGTTCCTTGCTGTCTTTTTCCCTGTTTTGATCTCTGTTTTTGCTGCCTTTAACCAGCATAGGTACAACCTCTGATACCCCTTTTCTTTGCTTGTATTCCGCCTCATTTTTTGTACAAAAAGACTGTAAGTGTTTTTATGTGTTTGTGGTGTCATTTACAGTTTTCCTTTGCATGAGAAAAATAGTCATCCTGTAGCCTTGATTCAGATCTGATTGAGTGATTGATTGTGATCTTAGAAGAGAGTTCATTGGCTGTTTGCAGTTTGATTTATCATTTGCTTTTGCTTATTGGTTTGAATTTGTCACTTTTAAGTGTCGAAACAAGTGTTTCTTTCGAAAAATCGCAAAGTGATTGTAATCTCTTCTACCCTTGCTGATTTTGGAAAAAGTAAACTTGTTTATTTTTCAGTCATTTAAAAGCAAATTCGAAGTTGTACAAAAAGCTTTCTTTGTAGGCATTTATACTAAGAAAGTGAAAACAAACACCTGCATTGTGCATTTTGCATTTTGATAAGATTGCATGTTTGATTTAGGAAGAGTGCATTAGAGTGTGCTGATTGCTCTTTGAGAAAAGATAGTCGCTCTCTTTTCCCTTAGTAGCTAGGATTTTCAAAGTTGAAAGATTATAAAGCTTGCTTATCATCTTAGACTGCATTTAGGAATTTGTACCAATACATCTCGTGGTGATCCTGAAAGACAAACTTTAAAAAGATCAACTTAAAATATATTGAATGAACCTAACAACGCTTTGCAACATAATGCACAACATAGAGGTCTAGGTAGAGACGTGTTCCGGCGTCGTTAAACGTAGTGACTGTCGATCTCTAAGAAGGTGGGTGATTCCTCCTGAGGGACGATTGCACTAATACGGACTTGTGCTCCCACGTACCGTCGCGTATATATTGGGAGACCCCTATAGGCATATATCCTTTATCCTTAGGATGCTGTGTCGGCCGCCCTACTGATCGCAATGCAGTGAACACAGCATTCACGAAGATCGACCACCCGTACCGTAAAAAGTATTCTGTGGTTTTGCGAAAAGTTTGGCACACCCTCTACCTAGATCTCCAGAGCAGTTTCTTTTGGCCTTTTTCAGACTCTATAACAGAAAAAGTCCATCCGAGAATTTGTCACTTCGGGCTCGTTAAAACATCGAAGGATACTAGAGTCATCTTTAGCTTTTTCTCGACTCTTTAAAACTGAAAAAGCAAGTTGTGTCTAAAGCGTCGTTAACAATTTATTTTAAACGGAACAATCACCCTTATTCCTGCGTTGATCTTTAGGTTGAAAAGATGGAGCACACCAAACAAGGAGTTCCCATTGATGGAAATCTTAGTCCTTTCTCCTCTTGGGGAGATGTTGGTGCGCCCCACATGGCCACATTGTCGCTTCCAGGACTGACGATTGGCCTACCAGTATGGCTCTTTTCAACCAATGTCGTTCAGAATACCACCATTCCTGAACAGTCGAGTCAACAGTTAGATCAGACAAGAGTTGCCCACCAGCCTTCCACTTCATCTTCCTCTCCTCCTTCCTCTTCGCTTGATGGAACTGGTCGTTCAAAGAAATGGATTCCTAAGGAGAAGAAGGAGAAGAAGAAGAAAGAAAAGAAGCAGAAGGAGCCTAAGGCGACTGGGGGAAAACAAGCGTCATCTAACAAAAATCCACACACAGCACTCATAAGGCCTAAATCGCCATGCATCATATGCAGGGGAGACCACTTCCATAGAGATTGTGCATGTATCCCCCGGATACTAAGAGACTGGTCCCCCCGTTTGCACAATTCGGTAGCATCGACCTCTGATAGCCATGTCGATTGTTCACTGTCAACTAGTGGGAGTGAAGCTCCAGGACAGAACGGGAAAGCTAAATTTCCCTGCAGACTGTGTGAAGGCGATCACGCCATCCACCATTGTCCCTTCTTAGACGAGGCAAAAAGAGTTCTGGAAGATCGCCCGATATTACGAGCGAATCTTCCTCCTAGATATCAAAAACTCTTGCCAAGTCCCTCGCTAGTTGAGAATCCGGTTGACCCGCCCAGGTGGTCAGCCGAAGCACCTGTCATTGAAGATGAACCGTCTGAATCCATACCTGACGAAATTCTAAAGGTTGAAACGGCAGTTGACCCGGTTTTGCCTTCAGAGGCTCTATCTTTGAGTGACACCATCACAGAGGAGAATAAAGACGACACCGTCCAAATTCTCTTCATCAGCACTGACTCTGATGATCAAGGGGCCAATGCCACCATTCCTTTATCGCAGGAAGGAAGTTCATCAGAGCGCTATCCGGCCGTTTACTCGGTCCCACCACCAAGCAACCTGGTTGTGTCCTTTGACTGGAACCAACTAGGCAGACCCCGCTTGCCAGCTAGCATACCATTCAGAATTATTGTCCAAATATATAGAATGGTAATGGCTGGTACAGTTATTGATGAAGGGGCATCTGTGAGTATCCTTTCCTCTATTGCTTGGAAAGCGCTTGGTTCGCCTGCGCTTTTGCCTGAGATGAGAAATCTATCAGGCTTTGATAAAGGAACCAGTCGCCCTTTAGGGATCCTCCCCAATGTGCCAATAACATTGAAAGGGAAGACCATTCAAATGAACGTGATGGTCGTTCAAGGACCCTTGGATTATAACCTACTCCTTGGACGAGACTATATATATTGCATAGGAGCAGTAGTCTCCTCACTCTTTAGAGTAATGTGTTTTCCGCATGGAGGAAGAATGGTCAAGCTCGTGGACCAACTTTCGTTTCCCGGATCACACATCGCAAATAGTCATATACCATCCCTAAATGGTCTATTCACGCAAGAAGTGTCTCAACCCACGGTCCGTCCTCCTGATGAGCGCGAGTAATCCGGGAGGATATGACTGGAACCCAGGGGGCATGCGTCCTGGTCTGCTTCGGCAGAGAACTTTGGGTATAAGGTAGGTTTCCGCGGGAGAATATGACTAGTCCGTACCCCGTCCGTCTAGGAAAGAGGGTTGTTCTAGAATAAGATTCTTTTGTCAAAGTTATGTGAGAGGACGGGACCCGTCGCTCACCTTTGTCTATTTCGGTAGACATTGCTGAGGAAGTGTTTTGTTTGGATCCCGAACGAAACTATCTTTGGGTAGCCTGAAAGAGGTAGGCCTTTCCCGGTAGAACAAATGTTTTATCTGCAAATTGAGGGGTAACCTTGAAATCATACTTTATACCTGGGGGCATGCAAACCTTTTGGAGTGCTTGCAAGGGACGACTATTTATTTTTTTAAATTTTTAGGTCCTTCCCTTTAAACCTGTAGGTCTAACCCTTTAAACTCGTAGGATTAGTCGTTTCCGAACTTGCATAAAGAAAGGATGCGGAGCAAAGCGTAGTGAGATGAAGCTCCATAAAAAATAGCAATCTCACATGAGACAATCTTATCATATGACTGGTATAAACGAGCAGTTTTAGCATAAAGTTCATGCTCGTTAAAAAATAAACGCAAGATCCGAGCAGTTTTAACGCGGAATTCATGCTCGTTAAAAAATAAACATAAGCTTGAGCAGTTTTAGCGGCGCATTCAAGCTCGTTAAAAAATAAACCCATCCCGGTAAATAACCATTGAAGTATGTAACCTGATCAACCATAAAAGCCTTGGTCGTGTTTGTGTACCGTCACCTCCACTTTTCATTTGGCCGATCGTTTACCTCCATATGATTGTTTACCCATTTTGAGGAACAGCTGCGAAGAGTGATTTCACCTAGCCATCCTTGTGACACTGCCGTGATTGGAAAATTCCAACCTGTACCTGGAATCAGCTGCTATCCCTGTTCATCACTCGTTCCTCGAAAGACGAGTCTTCTTTAAGCTCTTTTCAACTGACTCGTAAAATATGAAAAGATTGCCGAGTTTTGGCCTTCCAGCTCGTTAAACGACCGGAAGAGCTATCCCTCCTCTAGATTTTAATCTTTTTGGACCTGAGGGATTATTGAACAAAAAGATCGAGCGCTTGTTTTGTTCGGCTCGTTAAAACTGTCGAAAACTCATCCCTTCTGTATTGTTTTATACTTTTTCGGACTTAAGGGATTAGATGACGAAAAAGGAATTTTGGAGTTAACTTTATGTACCTTTTCAGGCTCTCTAAAAATTAAAAGGGCCGAGTTTTCCTTGTCGTTAGACTCGTTAAAATCACTAAATAGCGACAAACTTGTCTTTAGACGAGAACGAGTTTCCCTGTCGCTAGGCTCGTTAAAACATAGCGATGGGCTTGCCCGAAGGGCAGGTTATAGAACAAGCATATGTTATCCTCCTCAAGCTTGACAAAAATAAAGAGGTACTGGTCAGCAATGACTGGGGAAAAATTGGGAAAAATCAAGAAGTCTTTGATGGTAGCAGGTCGCTCTTGAACATGACACTTTTCCTCCGTACCACATCGGGTTGGGTTGTTTCATTCACCGGTAACATCACCATGGTCTTTGCCACACCATCCATACTTGGGGTAATGCTACCAATCCATCGCATCAGTGTCGCCATATGTTCAAGAGAAGTCGTTCAGAAAGAGTCAACCAGGTCCCATCCACTGCCATACATTATCCTTCATCCATTTCATGACCGCCACCCTGAATCATATGTCACAGATTGTTTTCACCTCCATTAAAATCATTAGCTCCGTTCCATGTCACTGATGTGGGATTCATTAAGGCCCTCCTTTGACGGATCGCTTCTTGTCGACATCAGCTCATTATCCAAGAAGTTGATCTAGGAACAACCCCTTCAGTACTTTGAAGCTTGCATGCCTCAATGGCAAGTTTCTCACTTCCGGTGACAGGTATACATCAATGACCTTCGACCAGAAGATTTTGCGTGGTGTTCGACGCCAAGTCCTTTATTCACACCACGTGAATTGTACTGCAGTACCTTGAGGGTCATTATCATTATCGGTGATTCCTCTCGCGCTTGTTAACGGTTTACATCATTGACCGGTAATCAAGCGATGTCTTTCCATGTTCGACTTCAGCGCAATTCTCACATGGATCGACTTGTACTTAGAGTGAAGATCGAACGAGATTGAAGACCCCGGATCTAGTTTCATCCATCCGGGCTGCGATATATATTCAGGAAATATAAAGACATTTGACATGTACATCATTGCAGCAGATGATCATCCTACTCAAAGGATGATAGTTTCGCCAGAATTATCAGTCTACCATCAGACGATCGTATATTCTATGTACCAAAATGTATTTATAAAGCTGAGCATGGGAATGCCCGCCTCAGCTAGATCATGAAAGCAGTATGAATCATAATGTATTGTATTGTATCTTATTACAGGTCTCCTCCCAGCAAATGGATGAACTTCGGACTCCCCTGGATAAAGCATTTCACCCGATAAACGGCCTCATACTTTAGGGGGAAACTGTTATAGACATTTTTGTGCCTTACATCACTGAGCATGAAATGTCAATAATTAAGGGATCCAAAGTCCCTAAACATGTTGTTCCTACCCCTAGAAGAACAAGGCCAACAAACCACAGCAATTCACAAAAGTTCTCCACCTGAAAACACTCAAAAACAGGCCATTTCTGGATCATGTCAACTGCTCCACTGAGCATCTGCGCTGAATGTCAACTGCCCCACTGTCTACCTGCGCTGAATGTCAACTACAAAGAAGGCTACCTGCGCTGAGCGTAACTGGACAAGTGGCAGACTCATTTCTCAAGGTGTCAATGCCCAGGAAGCTTCCAAAATGACACTTGGATCAGGGAATTCGACTGGTGATGAGTAAGAGGTTCCAAATCTCCAAGTGGAAGCAAGAATCTCCAAGTGGACTCAAGAACTAAAGTGGGAGAGGACACTAGTCAGCTCCATGCCAGCCTCAAGCTGACTCATCCTTTCTCCAAAACTCCTATATATAGATCTCTCTCAGGAGGTCATGGGAGGCTGGAATATTGTATTTGGAAAGAATTGTTGTTGGTTTGTGGTTGGATCATTGGGTGCTTATGCTTTGAAAGGGGTTGAAGAAGGAATTCTATTCTGCTGGGAAGGAGATGCTGGGTTGGAACCTTATGGGTTGTATCTCTTCCTGAACCTTGTTTATCAATCAATAAAGCTTCTTGGTTCTTTCCTATATGCTGGTGTTTATTTTATGATTTGCATTAGTGTATTTGATTTACTTCTAATCCTGAATCATTTATGAATATGTATATTTGCCTTTGTATTGTGTCCTTCTCTTGTTGCATGTAGCTGTTCTCTTGTCACAGGTAGCTGTTCTCTTGTGATCTCGTGGGAGCAAAAGCGAGGAGGCAAGTAGCTGTGGACACACAAAGAGGAGAGGATCTAGATCGAGGGACAACTGAAAGATAACGGTAAGTCCACCAATCTCCTCTCTTTCATATTTCATAAAGGAAGAAACTGAAGTAGCGGTATTCGTTTGTTGCTAAGGTACTGTCACACCTTAGGTGGATAGGATCGTCTTGCATAGGCATTTTTCCCCACAACAATACTATTGATAAAATCGCCTTCTATTTTTCCTATATACCATGGAGATTTGCCCATTTATTATAAATGTAAATTTAGGGGGGGTTCTTAAAATTTTCCCTGGCGACAGTTATTGGTACAATTAATTTTCAGAGGGAGCCTGGTTCTCCTCTCACATTAAAATATGTCATGTATGTTCCAGGTCTAAAGAAGAATTTAGTTTTTATTTCTATGTTGGAAGAATGTGGCTACGATGTGATATTTATAAAAGGAAAGGCTTTCCTTAGACATATCGCCACAGAACAAGTGAAGTGAATTAGGGTTCATGTGAAGAACCTCTACAAATTGGATGTAGAAGAGTATGATATTTGAGCATGAAAGAAGAGAAGGTGCATATTCGAGACATTAGTGAATTATGGCATAGGAGTCTTGGCCATTTGCACCATGGAGCCTTAAATATCATGCAAAAAACTTCTATAGGACTTCCAAAGGGTACACTAGAGCAATGAGATACATGCAACGGGTGTACACTATGGAAGTACACCAAAGCCACCTTTCATGATAAGGAAAATAGAGCACAAGTAGTACTTGAAATATTTCATTCATATGTGTGTGGATATTTCTCGACAACCTCCATGGGAGAGAGCAAGTATTATGTTATATTTGTAGGTGACTTATCACGTAAGTGTGAGATTTTCTTCATGCATAAGTGTTTTGGGAAAATTTAGTGTTTCTTCAAATGCCTAACCCTCTAGACTTAGTAGCTAGTCTAGAAACAACAGTCAAAGTAATTCGTTGCTTTTCCTATAATTAACAGATAAGAGAAGGAGGAAAAGAAACCAACCTATAACTTCCACTTGCTCCCTCTCTCCTTTGATCGATTCTACCACTCCTTTCCATACTTAACTCGCTTGGAAAGTACCTGCACACAAGCCGAGACAGAAACCCATCAAAGCATACAATAAAGATCTGTTAATTAAACATATCATAGAATCCATAATATGATATACATCATACAAACATATGAATGGAAAAATCCTTGAATTCTTTATTGATAAAATGAAAGATTACAACCCGTGAATGTTCATGCTTGATTCAGTGTCTTCCTTCCAGTTTCGATCCCTTATCTCCTCATCAAGAAACAATTCAACATCATTACAATACTCTTACTAATCTCATTCAAACAACATTTCCTTAGCTCAAGAAATTCAAACCTATACCAGCCACTGAATGCTTGATCAATTTATAGCTGAATGGAGGAGGTTAAGCCATTAATGGCCCTCATGAATGCTCTGCCAAAATTGGGAGGTGGTTCCTTGGAGGAAGGGATAATGGAAGGGATAATGGAATAAGGTTCATTCATCCTCTTCCTCATCCAAATGTGAGCTAAATCCATCTGGAAATGTCCAGAAGCATCCATTGGATGAGGAATCCAATGGATTCATTTAAAAAATTCGATGAATCTCGCTCAGCGCAGGTGAAACAAAGGCCAATTGTGTTACAGTGCACCTAGCCAGTGCAGTTCCTACATTGCAATGCAGCCTGATAAAGGGCCACCTACGCTGATCTCCTTAGGGGAATTTTTTGGATGAATGGTGACATGGAAACTCTTGGGAGGCAAGCATGATGTAGGTTGAATTCATTAGGGAATGAAAACAACTGAATTAGGGATTGATGGACCCTAATAATACAGATCTAGAAGTTGGGGTTGATGTGCCCAAATTGACCTGTAACAGTTGCCCCCTAAAGCATGAAGTCGAAAATAAACATGTCAAGTGAGATGCTTTACCACTTGGAGAGAAGGTTTCAAAATGGAAGGAGACCTGCATCAGTTACAATACAAATATCATGATACTTTGATTTTTTTTCACAAACTAGCTGAGGGAAGGCATACCCATGCTCAACTTATAAACTTTCATTACACGTACAAATATAGTTGTCTACAGATATATACCCATGAATGGATGACCATGAATGTAAGGCCATTGTACATTTGATATAGTACTCCTGAAAAATATATCGCAGCCCACATGGATGAAACTAGATCTGGGGTCTTCAACCTCGCCCAATATTTCACTTAAGTACAAGTCTAACCATGTGAATAGATGATTTGAGGTCAAAATGGAGAGACATCATCTGATTACCAGCCAATGATGTAAGTCTTTAATAGACGCAAGAGGAATCACTGATAATGATAATGACCCTCAAGGTACTGCAAGACATTTTGCATGGTGTGAATAAATGATTTGATGTCGAACACCATACGAAGTCTTTCAGTCGAAGGTCAGTGATGTCAACCTATCGCCGAAAGTGAGAAACCTGCCATTGATGTATGCAAGCCTCAAGGTACTGAAGGGGTGTTTCTAATTCAACTTCTTGGATGATGTGCTGATGTCGACAAGAAGCGACTCGTCGTAGAAGGGCCTTGATGTATCCCACATCAACAACATGAAACGAGGTAAATGATTTTGGAGATGAAACATCGACTGACGACACAAGGTTCAGGAATGGTGGGCGTGAAAATGAAGGTTTACAGTATTATCACACTGAAGTGAATTGGTAGGATTGACCCAAAACAAAGCAATGGATGGTATGATAGACCAACAGTGTGATAATAATCAAGCTAAATGACCCAACCCACATAGTCACGGTGATGAGGTGAAAGTGTCATGTTCAAGAGCGACCTACTACCATAAAATTTTCTTAACTTTTTCCTATTTTCTCCAGTCATTTCTGACCACTACCTCTTTATTTTTAATCAAGCTTGAGGAGGATAACATATGCTTGTTATATAATTCCACCCTTCCGGTGAATCCATCACTATTTGATGTTTTAACGAGTCTAGCGAAGGTGAAACTCTATCTTGTCTAGATGGACAAGTTTGTCGCTATTTAATGTTTTTAATGAGTTTAACGACAAATATAACTCAGTCCTTTTCACATTTAGAGAGTCTGAAAAGGGACTAAAAGGAAACTCCACAAGTTCTTTTTCATAAATTTGTCTCTCAAGTCCGAAAAAGCATAAAATAATACAAGAGAGAACCTATTGATCATGTTTGATCAACGAGTACCTTTTTGTAGTTAATCTATCTCAGCCCGAAGAAGGGGTAAAACTATACTGAGTAGATATCGATTCTAATCCATTAACGAGCTAGAAACGACAAACACTCAACAATATTTTCATGTTTAGAGAGTCTGAAAAGAGCTTAAAGAGGACTCCACTTTGAGGAACGAGTGGTGTCTAGGGTAGCAACTGGTTCCGGTGATGTTGGAACTTCTCAAAACATGTTGATTTATGTGAAGAGGCTGGCTAATAAGACCACTCATTGCAACTGTTCCTCAAAAAGATTAAAACAACCAAGTGAAAGCATATGATCAGCCAAAGAAATGGTGGTGATGGAATGAAACAGTCAAGGTTCATCCGATAGAAAATTCTAATAGAATGGCAATCACAAGGGTTAAAAATGGAAATGGGTTCATTTTTAGACAAGCTTGAACCATAAGGAACTATGCTTTGATTCAGTTTCATGTTTACACAAGCTTGAAATGACAAACTATGCTTGGATTCAGTTTCATTTTTACACAAGCTTAAAATGAAAAACGGTGCTTGGATTCAGTTTTATTTTTACACAAGCTTAAAACGAAAAACTATGCTTGGATTCAGTTTCATTTTTACATAAGCTTGAAATGAAAAACTATGCTTGAGATTGGTTTACATGCCCCCAACATGATGAAAGGGAAAGTCTCATGTAACCAAATGGAAGTCGTTGTGGTGAAGCAGGACAGTTATCCAACACCTTTTTGGCTTCATCCAGATAGGGACAAAGGTGAATGGGCTGATTCCCTTCACATAACCTACAGGAAAACTTAACTTTACCATTAGGTGCATGACCCCCAAGCTTCATTACAGTCACCTAAGTAGACTACTCATGGCTATCAGGTGGATGGAATGAAGTTCTTTTACGAGATCAAGTGAAAGACTCGACTGGGATTTTACGAGATCTAATCAAAAACTCAAATTGGAACTTGGGACCTTGTTTCATTTTTTAATGAGCTTGACACAAGACAAGGAACTCTGCTCATTTTTAATGGGCCTGTTTCATTTTTTAATGAGGTTAACACAGTAAAAGAACTATCCTCATACTCTTGGTTTCATTTTTTAATGAGGTTGACATAAGACAAGGAACTATTGTCCAAGACCCTTATTTCATTTTTTAATGAGGTTGACACAAGACAACAAACTATCCTTGGACCCTCAATCACAACTCATAAGGGGTCATGAAGGAGAGACATGGTTCCAATGCCCCCAGTACATGATGTACAACATAACTGAATTGATCGTCAATTGATGTAGGTATGGAATAGGTTGCGACATAATTAACCCATGGCCGGGATGATACCATTGGTACAAAAGGACCATTTAGGGAAGATGGTTGACTAGGAGCCATATTTGGACTGGGAAATGAAAGCTGGTCAACAGGGACAATTCTGCCTTCATGCGGGAAACAAATCACTCGAAAGAGTGTTGAAGCAATAGCTCCCATGTCATAAACATAATCGCACCCAAGAAGTAAATTGTAATCTAGAGGGCCTGGAACTACCATCACATTTAGATAAATGATTTTCCCTCCCAAAGTAATGGGTAACTGAAGGAGGATCCCTAATGATTGATTGGTTCCTCTGTTAAAAGCCAACAGATTCTGGGTAATTGACACAAGTGGCAGCGAACTGAGCGCTTACCAAGCAGTTGAGGAAAGGATACTCACAGATGCACCTTCATCTATGATAGTGCTCGATACAATCATATTACAAACTTGTACTATGATATGGAAAGGCACATAAGAAGGAAGAGAGAATCTTGCTAGTCGATTCCAATGAAAGGAAGTGACTAGACTACTTGGAGGGGGTACCGTAGAAACGGGAGAATTAACCCCTTGAGTTATGAGAACCAGAGGAGTTTCCTCCTTTTTTGATGTAATAGGAGGACTGCCCCCAAGCTCATTAGAATCTGAAGAAACAAAAATAACTTGAGTGGTATCATTTTCATTCTCTTCGAGAAAGGTACAATTAGCTGAAGGTGAAAGCAGGTCAAATGTTACCTCGACTTGTTGATTTGGGTCAGGTATAGACTCATTGGATTCACTTTCAGAGAGAGTGAGTTTGACCGACGATTGATTTTGGCCAATCAATTCATCAACTAGTGAAGGATTAAGGGATAGATTCCTGTAACCAGATGGAAGTCGTTGCGGTGAAGTAGGACGGTTATCCAACAATTTTTTGGCTTCATCCAGATAGGGACAAAGGTGAATGGGATGATTCCCTTCACATAACCTACATGGAAACTTAACTTTTCCCTTATTTCCATGATCTTTACTATCACTAGTTGATGGTTTGTCACCAACATGATCTCCAGAAGTTGATGACATAGGATGATGTGAATGAGAATACCATTCTTCTAAGATATGAGGAATATCAGGACAACTTCGAAGAAGATGGTCTCCCGCACAAAGCTTTCATGGATATCGAACTTTGTGAGGCTTGACAGATGGTTTCTCATCAGATGTTGCATTCGAAGCAGTGGTTGCTTGATTGCCCCTTTGTTGAATTTGCTTCTTCTTCTTCTTCTTCCCTTTCTTCTTCTTCTCAGCCACCTGGTTACTAGTACCAATACTTTCACTAGGCGAAGAGGAAGAAGGGGAGGAAGAAACAACTGAAGAAGAAGGCTAAGGGTCAACTTTAGGATCAACTGGAGGTTGATTTCGTCCAGTTGGAGGTGTACTTGATTGCAAAGAAATTACGACATTTTGAACCAAGGAGGTTGAAAACAACCATACTAGCAAGCCAATGGTAAATCCTGGAAGAGACAATGTAGCCATATATAGAGCACCAATATTTCTAAATGGAGGAAAAGGACTATGATTCCCATCAAAAGGAATTCCTTGATTGGTGGACTCCGGATTTGTAGCCATATGTTTCAACCTAAGATCAACTAAGGAGCAAGCATGGAGGATGTTATCCGCGGTCAATTAATTTTTACGACACTGGAACACAACTTCGCTTTTTCATTTTTAAAGAGTCGAGAAAAAACAAAAGATGACTCTAGTCACCTTCAATGTTTAATGAGACTGAAGGGACAAGTGCTCAAATGATGCTTTTAAAGTTAAAGAGTCAAAAAGGAATGAAAGTGACTGCTCTGGAGATTCTAGACAAGAGGGTTTACCAAACAAACTGCAAAGTTGCAATATACACCTTGGTGATAAATTTAAGATAAATGACCAAGGACTTTACATAAGACATTCAATCTTCTTGAATGTTGTGTTCGGTGCATTGTGATCAGTAAGGTGGCAAACTCAGATTCCTAGGGATAAAGGATTTCAACCTATTGAGGTCTCCGACCATATACTCGATGGTACAGGGAGCACAAGTCCATACTAGCACTTATCGAATCAAAGAGGAGGAATCACCCAACCTCAGTGAAAATGACAGCCACTAGGTTTAAAGACGCCGGAACATGTCTCTAGCCTAGACCTCTAGATGTTCTCGTTAAGTTCCAATGCGTTATTAGATTAATTGATGTAAATTTTAGGTTGATCTTGCTTAAAATTTGCCTTTGAAGGTTCACCATGAGATCTTTTCGAAATTCCTAAGGATGAAACCAGAATGAGAAGCACTCTTTCTATTTAATTTTAGCAATGAAAATATTAGCTATGAGGGATAGAACATACAAGTACTTTTTGTACAAGCAACAAAGAGCACAAACTAATGCAATTCCCTAAATCATTCCTTTCAAGCATTCGCAAACTTTAATATGCACAATGCATGTTTTTCTTTTCAGTTTCTCTTAATTTGAATGATGCAATAAGAAAAACTAATGCACAAACGATTCAGAACTCTTTTCATAAAAAATGACGATTTGTGACAATTTCTTTTAAAGGGAAAAGAAGACTGTACGACACTTTCGATTTAAAAAAAATGAAGATTTTCAACACTTTAAATGAAAATACAAATCAAATGCACAAATAAATCAATCGATTATTTATGAAGGAAGACTTTACAACACTTCATTTTTTCGAACAAAATGATGATTTTATGACATTTTCCTATCAACAAAACAATCGATCAATTATATTCTAACTTCAACTATAGACTGATAATGACAAAGAAAACATTAAAGAAACATTAATCAATCTAATCAAAGTAGGGTTGGCTGGCTAAGGAGATGAAAATACTGCTTTCAGAGATAAGACATCATTGATATTCAACAAGCAAGCAATCAAAAGAATTTTGGCAAAAACTCAATCCAGAGGTAGGAATTTAACTTAAGGTTGATCAGCGCAGGTCAAAGAGGAGCTAACTAAGCTCATGGAAAATATTAGGGCCTAATATTCGTAGGTGGGCTAATTGTCCATGCTTTTTCCAAAAAAATGATTCGCCAAATTTCCATTTTCTCTAGAATTTATTCACCCAAATTTTTTAGGATAAAATTATTTTACCTTAAAAATCGCTAAATTCTTATAGAGAATGATATTAAATCATTATAAATTTGAATAGTTTTAGAAAAATATATCGAAACGTTTTACTTTGCATATTAGCAACTAGCCAGATTTGCTAAGGTTTCTAAACATTTTGAAAATTTCCATTCCTTAAAATTTTCCTTGACTACGCTGCAAAGCACTGGCTCTCACTAAAGACTGTGTTGATTTCAATGATTTCAAAACTGATCAACACAGGTTAAAGAGGGCCTATCTGCACTGATCAGCGCAGGACAAAGAGGGCCAAACTACACTGATTAAAATATTCCAAGGTAAATTAGCGCAGGTCAAAGAGGGCCTAACTACGCTACATAGCACTGTCTCTAAGGCTAGCCTGCGCTGATTCCTGTGAGGCCACTCAAGAGTCATCCAACCTCAAATTTTGACCAAAATTCAATGCAAAATGCTGAATTACAACAAGTAAAGTATGTCAAGGTGTCTAAGGAGGTGGATAAGCTACTAAAAGGGCTAAGGTAGTCCCCAGTGGAGTCGCCAATTTGTTTTGGGAAAATTTAGTGTTTCTTCAAATTCCTAACCCTCTAGACTTAGTAGCTAGTCTAGAAACAATAGTCAAAGTAATTCACTACTTTTCCTATAATTAACAGAGAAGAGAAGGAGGAAAAGAAACCAACCTGTAACTTTTGCTTGCTCCCTCTCTCCTTTGATCGATTTCGCCGCTCCTTTTCGTACTTAACTCACTTGGAAAGTACCTGCACACAAGCCGAGACAGAAGCCCATCAAAGCATACAATAAAGATATGTTAATTAAATATATCATAGAATCCAGAATACAATATACATCATACAAACATATGAATGGAAAAAGCTTTGAATTCTTTATTGATAAAAGGAAAGATTACAACCCATGAATGCTCATGCTCGATTCAATGTCTTCCTTCTAGTTTCGATCCCTTCTCTCCTCATGAAGCAACAATTTGACATCATTACAATACTCTTACTAATCTCATTCAAACCACATTTCCTTAGCTCAAGCAATTCCAACCTAGACTAGCCTTTGAATGCTTGATCAATTTATAGCTAAATGGAGGAGGTTAAGCCATTAATGGCCCTCGTGAATGCTCTGCCAAAATTGGGAGGTGGTTCCATGGAGGAAGGGATAATGGATTAAGGTTCATTCATCCTCTTCCTCATCCAAATGCGAGCTCAATCCGTCTAGAAACTTCCAGAAGCATCCATTGGATAAGGAATCCAATGAATTAATTTAAAAAATTCGATGAATCTCACTCAGCGCAGGTGAAACAAAGGCCAACTGCGCTATAGTGCACCTAGCCAGTGCAGTTCTTGCATTGCAATGCAACTTGATAAAAGGCCACCTGCATTGATCTCCTTATGGGCATTTTTTGGATGAATGGTCACATGGAAACTCTTGGGAGGCAAGCATGATGTAGGTTGACTTCATTAGGGAATGAAAACAACTAAATTAGGGATTGATGGACCCTAATAATATGGATCTGGAAGTTGGGGTTGATGTGCCCAAATTGACCTGTGACAATAAGAAAGACTATACATTCTCCAAATTTTGTGAATTGGAAGCACTTTTTGAAAAAAACACTGGCAGGAAAGTGAAGGATCTCAGAAGCAATAACCATGGTGAATATGTTTCGAATGATTTCAAGAACTTGTGTGCAAAAGAAGGCATTCAACAAGAGTTAATAGCACCCCATAACCCACAACATAATGGGGTGGCTAAGAGGAAGAACAAAAGTATTGTGGGAGTTGCATGGGATATGTTGCATGACCAGTGCCTATTGTTGCACTTGTGGGTTAAAAAATGAAACACAACGATGTATGTACAGAATAAGAGTCCTCATCGGATTCTCAAGATGAGTACACTAAAAGAAGCTTTTTTAGGGAAGAAACCAGATGTGTCGCATTTTAGGATGTTTGGTTCATCGATTTACTGCCATGTTTCCAAGGATGCAAGGAAAAAGCTAAAGCTAAAAGCTGAGTTGACCATATTTTTGGGGTACACTAATACACCTCATACCTTCCATCTCACAGGATGACAGTTGTCCGTAGAGATGTGAAGTTAAATGAAGAGAATGCCATGAGATGTTCCCTTGAGAGGGAGCTTCAGTTGCATGCATATGAGGAGCTTTCAGATCCAAAGGAAGAACCTTAGGATGTTGTGGAGCAGCCATAAGTAGAGGAGAAAAGAGTGGAAGCACCCAGTCATGCAGAGACATTCAGAGAAGGAAGGAAGTGCACTAGGGAAGTTGGTAGATTATTGCATGTTTCTAGAGAGAATGTGGGAGCACCCACATCACAACGCAGGAAGAGGAGGTCACCAGATCAGTACACTAGGTACATGGCTCTAATGAGTGAGCTAGTTGAGACAAAACCATCCTCATTCAAGGAAGCAATGTAGAAGCCAATATGGGTTGATGCCATGGTAGAGGAATATGATTCCATAGTCAGAAATAATGTTTTGGAAGTTGTCCCAAGACTAGAGAACAAGTCAGTGGTAGGTTCAAGGTGGATCTACAAGGTGAAGCAAGAAGTAGACAGAAGAATCAAGAAACAAAAGGCCAGATTTGTGGCCAAGGGGTTCTCTCAGGTGGAGGGAATTGATTATGAGGAGACGTTTTCTCTAGTAGTAAGGTACTCTTCTATTATATCAATTCTAGGACTTGCAGTGCAGATGGGATCAAAGATACATCAGATGGATGTGAGATAACATTTCTCAATGGAGTGATTAAGGAGGAGGTGTACATTGAGCAGCCGGAAGGATTTGAGACCTTCGATAGAGAGTCAAATGTGTGAAGAATCAAGCAAGCATTGTATGGATTGAAACAAGCATCTCATGCTTGGTACACCAAGATCGACAATTATCTCACCAAGTTGGGATTCACCAAAAGTGAAGCAAATGCAAACCTTTACCATATTGTTGTTGAAGGTAAATTATTGATTATAGCATTATATGTCGATGAATTAATTTTAACAGGTGATGAGAAGTTGATCAAGTCTTGCAAAGATGATTTTGCAAGATAATTCGAGATGAAGGACCTGGGGATCATGTATTACTTCCTTAGTATGGAAGTATGGCAAGGAGATGGGGAACTTTTTGTCTCTCAGGGCAAGTATGCCAACGATATACTGAAGAAGTTCCACATGGAAAGCAACAAACCCATGGAGACTCCTCTAGCAAGGAATTGGAGGAAGGAAGATGCTGCTTCAAATGAAGTGGTAGAGGCTACAATCTACATGCAACTTGTGGGTTCACTTATGTATTTGGTGAACACATGACTAGTCATGTGTTATGCAGTTAACCATCTTAGTTAAGCAATGGTTATCAAGGCTTCACAGATGTAGATTGGGAAGGTAGTCCATCAGATGGAAAATCAATTCAGGAGGAGTCTTCAGTATTGGGTTAGCAACCGTTTCTTCATACAACAGGAAGCAGAGATCAGTTGCACTCAATTCAGCAGAAGCATAATACATGGTTGCTAGTCAAGAAACTTGTGAAGCTATCTAGATAAGGAAGATTCTTGTTGGGTTATTTGGTCAGATGATGGATCCCACTGTGATTTACTATGACAATTAGAGTTGTATGAAACTCTTTGAAAATCTAGTTTTTCATGATCGATCCAAGCATATCAACTTCTAGTATCACCATCTATGAGATTATGTGTAGAGGAAGATCGTGTTGTTGGAATACATTACTATAGAGGAACATGATGCAGATATTTTAACAAAGGAATTATCAAGAGGAAAATTCAAGTTCCATAGAGATAATATTAGGTTATTTGATAATCCCTTTCTTGTTGAGAGGGAGTGTTGAAAATGGAAACAAGAAAATCCTGATTAAATTTTTCCTTCAATTAAATTAGGATAAAATTGTAATTCCACATCACAAGACAACAAGAATGATTTAACTAAGTTAATTTCACTTAGATAGCTTAGTTAATTTGAGGTTAGGACCTAGCTTGAGTCATGTAGAGTGGTTCCTAAATTTTAGGAGCCTAGGGTGAGTTTAATTTGAGTTGTAATAATTTAATTCATTTAAACTGAGTTAAAGTCAGTTAAACTAGTTCCAACTATTGGAGGAACTAGTAGGAGGTCTAGCAGTGGGGTGTAGCTTTAGTGTTCAACCAGTTAACAAATAATTTAGCCTAATTAACTCATGCATGCATGAAATTCGAGTTACCCAGTTAATATTGGAGTTCAAGGGTAGTGTACTATCAATTTTATAATTTTTCGAGTTGTACAGGTGGTGCATGGAGTCAGAGAAGGTCCTACAAGGATTGCACAATTCTAATTGGGAATTTCCCTATTTAATATGGGGCCAATTCCCAGGGAAACAACACAAGGAAATAGGAGCTTGGAAGGCAACAAAATCGGCTAATTATTGGCCAGAGTCAACTTGTGAGGCAATGAGATAGATTATACTTGTGCAGAGATTGTTTAGGCTTGAAAAAGAATTGTATTTCTTCTCTATTTTCTAACTAATACAATACATATAGAAAGGGTTTTGAGTAGTTTCTTTCCCCTTAGGTAAGTATTTGAGAATATGAGATTGATTCTTGTCTCATGTTCATGTTGTGATTTATCGATCGATTAATTGTTTCTGCTAATGAGTGGAGTATATTCAAATCTTTTTTTAGCTAATCGCATAAGCAGTTTGAATCTACAATGAATTTCTACACATGATATGATAACGAAGTTCATTGAGTGTGAACCACGTCTTCGGGCCCAGTGTCAAGAGTGGGGAAGCCTCTTCATTAGTTGCTGCAATAAGATTATGAGTACATGATGTAATCTCTATCAATACAAGGAAGAACCCCCTTATTTAGAGTGGCATGTCTCTCCATGAGACGTTCTCCTATCAAAACTCTCACTCTCAAAATATCTCCTCCATCATGAAAAAGGAACAGTCTCTCACATAGAGTGGCATACAATGATCCTCTAAAAAATTGGTATACATGGATCTCAGATTCAAATCATCATCTAGAAAAAAATCAAAAGAAGACATGGTAACAATGCACCTTATACCTCCAAGTTTGGGGATGGCCTAAAAATCAACTATTAAGATCAAGAAACAACATGTGTCATCGTGTTCCTTGCAAAAACCATGAAATATCAGTATAAACACGACCCCTTTCTGTCTCAGTCAAATTTCAGCTCTACAAGAATCTTCTAGATTCCCCATAAGATTCTCTTCTAGACACAGGCAAAAGGTTCTCTTCTCAGATGAATAAATGGAATATACCATCAGAATCTTGGTGAAAAATCGGTTCAAATGAGTATAAACTTGTCATGTTTTTAACACTGTCAAAATCTAGCCCCTAGGGAATCTTTTAGATTCCTTAACATCTTGCTGCAAGAATATTCCCTTAAAATCTAGAATACTCTCCTAAAATATTTTATGGAATATTCCTTACAATATTCTCACCTTGAAATATGTGCCCAAGGCAGACCTTTCTGGTCTCGGCCTCCGTGTTCGATGTCGCTTTTGGCTCTCCCGCCCTTAGCCTAGATGAAATGCGAAGTTTATATAGAATTTGTTCGGTGGACTTTCCAATGCCTACATAGTTAGTGCATTGACAAGTGGTCATATTATTAGGTGGGTTCCCTGGGTTCAAACCCCATGGCTCCCATAATAATGTTTTGTTATAACAATTGTTTAAAATTTAATTTAAATTAGTTGCATGGTTAATAACCATACATGCATATGGTTATGTATGATTTCAACACTTTGGGAGTTTGGGCTTGTTATATATATATATATATATATATATATATATATATATATATATATATATATATATATATATATATATATATATATATATATATATATATATATATATATATATAGATTGGTTAGTGGGTTCGACGGGAGACAATTTTGCCAATCCTGACAATTGTGCAATGTCAAATTTTTGCTCTGTTAGTGGTCACCAAATTTGGTGGTTTCATCATATTTAGTTGTCTTACAAATGTAGTTGGCGCTCTACTAAATTTAGCGAGTGGGGCCAAGTTGACCAAAACTTTGACGGTGAATAACTTGAGCATACAAGGTCGGATTTCAGTTCCTACACTATTGGAATCAGAACAAGGAGCTCTTCGATATGGTCTCGGTTTCGACAAAATCCAAAGACTTCGAATTTTTAGCCTTTTTAGAGCCATCTGGATCATTTTTATTCAAACTCCTATATACAATTAGAATGCCCTCTAGACAATTTCATTTTGATTGGTCAACTAAGCACTCAACTAATTCACTCAACTCTCCCTAGTGAAATTGTCCATATGTTAATTGACTATGCTATCGACTAGTTGAGTTAATTCTCAACCCATCCTTTCTTTTCTCTTCACAAAAGAATGCTACCACCATATTCATTACTCCTTGGAAATTTGCTAATTTTAGTTTGGGTTTTCTCTAGAACAATAGTTGAGGCCTTTCACATATATTAACTTGTTGTAGAATGAAGGTGGCCCACTTTAGCTTCTTGTGAGTGTTAGGATATACACATACATGTTGGAGTTAAAAATAGTTCAGAGTATGATAACTGGTTTGTTGGGGAAAAGATAGTGCTCTGATAGTAGGATTGTGGACAGCGGGGTTTGAATTTGAATTTCTCTATAGACCACATCCTATGCTCCAAACTCAAGCCAACATACCATCCTTGCATCCTTATGAGTATTAATGAATAATGATTCAAGAGGCTACAGTCAAAGACGAAGTGGTCTATTGTCTTGCACCATACATGATGTATGTGAGTTAATTGTTCTCGAAATAAAACCATTCTTTCCTCATTATTGGAATCTAGTGAAGGAGAGGTAATTTTATTTCCATAGGAGTATGCAAGGATGGCTAAATTTCCTAGAAGAAAGAACATATCTATATTTCCATTGCCTTGTCTTTAGTTAAGAAATCAATGAGACAAGCATTTCAACAAATAATAGTGCTCATTATGAACACATTGTCTGATTAAACGAATAACACAACTACTCCTTCATTTGATTGATGGGAGTATTGAGTGTTAAGTAGAATATACGAAAGACGAAACATTTCCCATAATTTCAACTCAAAGGCCTAGTTGGTACATAAGATAATAGGCTATTCAAAGTTAGAGACCTCTTTAGATATCTCACTTATTATTTTCCATTGATTTTTAGTTCAATATATTATGTGTAAGCAAGTCCAAGAACAAAGAAGAATTTAGATCCTTGTATAAGGAAATGGATAGAGACCTAGTAGTCATTCTAAAGGAAAAATAGTATGTACAAGACTAAGCCAAAGATAAGAAGAAAATTCCAAAAAATATACACACTAGTGAAGCAAGTGGGATATAAGTCCCTCATTTATGGATCACTCATTCAACTCATAAAGTATACTAGACTTGAGTTACCTAGCAAAAGGAGGGTCCATCTCACCTAGTGTAAAGTTTGTTCCACCATCTTTGCATTGAAATTTATCATCATATTTCTTGGGAGCACCATATTTATTAAATCTACTCCTTATACATTGAGACGATGACCACTTTATATTCAAATTTTTTTTACTATGTGATTAAAGTCCAATTATTTTGGTTTTTTAGAAATACTCTTGGTTCCATCTAGACACTCATGGCTTATGAAGACCAAATATTTTTATAACTCTTTCCTCCAAGATGTTTGACCTCCATCTATGACATTAGGGGAATTTTGAGGTCTCAAATGGTTCTCCTAAGGAAAATAATAAAATAAGAGATGATTTTTAAAAGAAAATAATGAAAAATACTTTTTTTATTGTACTTTTGACTTCTCTCTTTGTATATTTACTCAAATTTCAATTGTGTACTCTCATTGAATGTTGAATTATTTTTTGCATCCAATGAATACCCACTTTGCATACTTTTGAGTAGATCAATGCCAAGAAAAAATCAAAATACATGAAAAAATGTGTTTGAAGCACATTTTTTCATGTATTTTGAATATTTCTATGTGTGAATCTACTAAACGTATGTAGAGTAGGTACTAGTTAGATGTGAAATCTAATTCTGCATGCAACGAGTATACACACTTGAAATTTGAGTAAACATATAAAGAGATAAGTAAAAAATACGAGTAAAAAAATTAGTATTTTTCTTTTCTCTTAAAAAACATTCTCCCTTGCAAATGACATCATCAATTTAAATCATATTAGTTCTCTTAAAGTTGATTTTGTAGTACAATTTAATTTTGAAATTTATTTTTTACCTCAATATTCCCCTAATACTTACTAGAGATTAATCCCCTAAACCAATAGACAAAAATTTGATTAACTCATATTTTCAACTCTTCGACATAAGTAAAAAATCCAATAACTAAATTCTCAAGTTACATGATAACCCAAAAAAATATTTCAAACCTAACTATCATCATGGCTTTATACCCATCATACATTTCTTTACCACCTTAAATGTTAAATAACAACACAAAATTTACAAACGAACCTCCTCCTCATTAAAGTCTTCATTGTTCCCCATCCAATTGGATTTTAGCTTCGTAACCACATTCAATTTTAAAACAATATCAAAATCGAATCTTTACTTCACAAAAACCTAAGGGAACTCTTTTGCAAAATTCAATTCGATTTGTGATTTCCACGACGCACGTGATTGCTGCGATGTGCCGTGGTTTCGATTTAAAGGGCCGGAGGATCACGGTTGCCTTAAACGTGAAGACAAGAACACTTTCACGTAAAGTAAACTCCCCACGGATTGGATCACGATACTTGTGGATCAAATTTTTTTATTTGATTATTTATCATGGCAAGAGATAATGAGCTTGTAGTTGGACATTAAATGCCTGCTTAGCTGCAAGCTCGATAGCCATATAATATATGGTGGAGACAGAGTGTTCAAAAAATCACCGCATGCACACTTGTTATATGACTATCAAACTTACAGCTACACAAACATTTAATGCCCTATAGCAAGCTCTCATCATATTCACGATACCAAATTTTTCTACTGACCATTTGACCACATCATCGGGACTAAACAGACTCAGCTATTTCGTCTAAAAAGACCAGACTCGCCTGCGGTAATCAATGACGATGCACGGAAGCAATTCGCTGGTCGTGGCCCGTAGGTTTAAAAAGAAAAAACAATTTTAGAGTAGGTTGACTTGTTAATCCATGCAAGGTGTGACTCTCAACTTTTAGGATAAAATAATGTTGAACAATTTATAGGACGTTGATCTATGAAAATATCTATCTCATAATGATACCACTTTTTAGATTGCCACTAGCTTCCTTCCTTGGTTAAACCAAAGTAAAAGCGCTATTTAAATCATAATCCATAACGTATACCCTTGTCCTCATTATACAACATGACTTTTATTATTTTACATGGAAAGTGACATGCATATACTATCCATTTTTTTTTCTTCTAGATAACATGGAGAAAGGGATATTACACAATTCCAAGAGGCATGTTGTCTAGATTGCATTAGTGTCCTATAGATGTTGAGGGATCCTATGTTGTTTGGAGAGATTCTTGCATATTTTGCGTTAATAAAATGTTTATAAAGCATATGTTAGTGTGGTAGTACATTTGTATTTGTATTATGTAATTGGTTGCTGCTTGTATGCAGGTTGTCTTTAATTTTTTTTTATTGTGATTTAATCATTCAATGAATAAGTTGTAATGATATAAATGAAAATGTTAAAAAGTATAAAGGAGAATGATCACTTTGTTTATGTTAATGGGGTAGTATATTTGTATTTGTATCATGTAATTGGCTGTATGCATGTTGTATTTAATTTTTTATTTTAATTTAATTAGTCAATAAATAAATGAATGAGTTGTAATGATATAAAAGAAAATGCTAAAAAGTATAAAGGAGAATGATCACTTTATGTTAGCATAAGTGTTTTGTTTTTTTATTTGTATTTTTATTTTTATTTATAAAATACAATTTTTAAGTTCTTCGAGTTATAAATATATTTTAATATTTTTTACTCATTTTATATACATTAGCAAATATTCTTGAATTTATGTTATTTTAAAAACCTTAATATATATGAAAATTTTAAAATAATCATTACATTTTGGATAAAATGTTTATTTCAAAATTGAATGGTTAATGAAGAAATATAGTAGAAAATTAGAGGTAAGGCGAGATTAGAATGAAGAGAATCCAGCTAAATAGGGATAAGGAAAATAATGAGATCACAATAGAGGCTAAGGGGTAGATCTTTAAGTTTTTAAACAAATAATAAAATTTAGTGGTGAAAAAAGGAAAATAAAAAATAAAAAAATGTGAGAAATGACAAGCAAGCAAGAGGAAATATAAATGATTTAAAATGAAAAATACTGAAAAGATGGGTGAACAATGTATTGAAGGAATAAGAAAACACAATAAAAAATTTAGAGACTGAAATTTTGGAAGGTGAAACTAAGTGAAGGGGATGGAAATGTTGGAAAGGTTTTCATGGAAGCGATCCTAAGTATGGGAAATTGTAGAGGTCTAAGAAGGAGAATGAAACCATTTCAGATGTCAATCTCTAAAGAGATTTTAGAGAAAATAGATATAGTTTTGTGAGAAATGATATGATATCATTAGGGAATCTCATAGGTTCAGGTAATGTATGTCATCATAAGATTGGGATTGAGAGTGTTGATAGAAAAGGCATTGAAGGCCCAAAGGAAGGGAAGTTACAAGAGGAGATATATGTGAACATACGGGAGTTCAATTCCTTGAGTGGGGATGTGTTATGTAATAACAATTATCAAAGGGTCACATCAAGAACTTAATAAGAACTGAAGTCAATAAGATATAATATCTTGAGACTCCATTACAAAAGATAATGATAAATAAAAAGAATATTTAGATAATGAAGCTTGACTAAACCTAAATGTAATACAACATGAATAATAAGAAGTGAATGATGGTGGGGCCCAATCAACCATTTCAAATGTGGACACCCCAGATGGAGTCTGTAAAAGGAAAAAAAAGGTACAAAAGGAGGAGAAAAGTCTAAGAGTGTGGAGAAATGGTTCATAAATGGTGGGCCTATGGTCTATCCATTTTTGTTGACATGGATCCTCTATGGAGTTAAATTTAATATTTATACTTTTTTCCCGTAGAAAATGACTCATAATTCCATTCATAATCAAATAAAAGTAATTACATTCTACATATACACTGTATTCGTGTATTCAATTATTTACTAATCATGCAGGGTAACCATTTAAGAACATGCTAGAGGAGCAATGATGTTCAAAAAAAAATATCTATATTATAAGTACCACAAAAAACAAACAAAATATTATACAGGTCTGTATTTCCAATTCGTTGGTTATTGGCATAAACATGAAGAGTCTAGAAAAAAAATTTAAGCACATGCTGAGAGAGATTTGGATAAAAATACACATACAGTTACTCTCATAAATAACCCCCCAAAAATTTCATGTGTTTTCTATCGTCGAGAGCATAGAAAAGGAAAAGTATATACATTAAAATTGTAAATTAGCGTAGCAAAATTTACCATGATTTTTTGGTATGTATTCTCCAAAATATATCGATTTTGTATAGGATAAATAAAATATGACCAAAAATAACAAGACATTTGTAGAAATATTGTGCATCCCAGTGAAAATTGTCTCAACCATAAACATTTGTCCACGGAGGAGGCCTGAAATGATGATGGAGGTACTCGGAGACTTTGTTCATTAACTTGCTCAGTTATTGACCAAATATCCTTTTCCAAAAGGAGACCATCCTTTGACAAGTTGTTAGCATCTTGGTTCCTTTCCTTGCAAATGTGTGAGCATGCAAACATAGTGAAGGAATCAATAATGTGACTTATCTCCTCGAGAATAGGCAATAAGAAAATGTTCCTACATGCAATAATGTTGTTGAGTCAGTTTATGGATAGAAAAGTATCCCAAAATATGTGAAGGTGAGTACAACCCTTCTCTTTGAAAAAATGAAGTAATTTTTGGCAAGCGAGAAGTTTCTCTTGATTATTGGTCCCCAGACCCAAACCCATTTTAACTTTGAAACTATAGTCCAGAGATTTTCTCCAAGACACACTTAGGGTTGGAAGCTAAAGACGTCCAATATGCCAAAATAATTTCTAATACTGATTTTATGAGGACTAGGCAACTAACTCTAGAAAACCACTTATGGTACTAATAATTCAGATGTTTTTTGACCTTAGCAATGAGCCATTCCTAGTCTGTTTTGTTGCGACAGTTTGGTTTCAACTGAAACCCCAAGTATTTTAATCCTAGCTCCAACAGATTTGAGTCATACAGGAGAAGCTGAGAATTTGAAGGACCCCAACCTCAAAAAGATTATGATGAGATATGAATATTTTTTGTGAATTTTTCAACATACCAGTGGTGTGTCCAAAAAGAGATAGGAACTTCCACTAGCACTGTAATATTTTTGACATCGCAATTGTAAAAAATAAGAATATCTTCAAAAAAAGAGGGTGGTATATTTCCATACTATTAGAAATAAGAGAACCATGGAAATCCCCCCTCCTCTTAGCATTAGACATAAGACAACTTAACAGGGAAAATTTTAGGGGCTAATATTCGCAGGTGGGCTAATTTTCCATGCTTTTTCCAAAGAAAAGATTCACCAATTTCCATTTTTTTGAAATTAGTTCACCTAAATTTTATAGTATTAAATTATTTTACCCTAAAAATAGCCAAAATTTTATATATACTAATATAAATAGTTAGAAACATAAATATTTTTACAAAAATATCATCAAAAACTTTAAAATTTACATATTGGGGACTAGTAAGATTCACCAAAGTTTCTAAACTTTAAGATAAACTTCCATCCTTAAAATTTTCCCTACAACTCAGACCCTCTATTATGAGAAGAAAAATAATAGGAGAAAGAGGGCATCCCTGATGCAATCCTCTTTTCACGTGGAAAAAAGGGGAAGATGATCCATTTATGAGTGCCAAAAATGAGATCGAATGGACACAACTCATGATCCAGTTAATGAACTCCAAATTAAACCCAAGTGAGTAAAAAGGAGTCTAATAAATATCCATTTTACTCTATCATATGCCTTGTATAAATTAATTTTGATAACATCCCCTTTTAGGTTTTGAACTGCAATAGCTTTGCGAATTTGTCTCCCTTCCAAAAGGAAAACTCCTTGAGAGATATGTATCTAGAGAGAATGGGTTTAAACCAAGAAGTAATGACCTTGGGTATAACTTGTATATGACATTATAGAGAGATATAGGTCTAAAGTATGAGAAGGAGAAGGGGTGGAAATATTTAGAAATAAGGACAATGAAAGTTGAGTTAAAGGCTGGATAGATTCATCCTTCCTCCCTAGATTATTCAATAACTTCTAATAGATCAGATACCAGAAATTCAAAGAGCTCTAAGAAGAATTCAATATCCCACCCGTCTGGCTTAGGGATTTTGTATATTTGGAAACTATGGAGCACAAAATGGATTTCCTCCATAGAAACCTCCTCCATCAAAGCCCTACTGTCCTATTCATCCACCATTCTTTGAAAGAATTGGGAAATTTGTATGATTTTGGAAATTGATGATTCTTGAGGGGTTTTGAAAAGGTATTTAAAGTGTCATTTTCCCAATCTAGCTAGACCATCAAAGGAAGATAATTCAACACCATTTTCATCCTGCAAGATTCACATAGTTTTAATCATTTTTGACCATTAGGAAAGGCCTATTTTTTTAATGTTTTCATCACTGCTCTTTAACCAAATGGCTTTACTTTTCAATCATCATTCCTTGTTTCTTACAACAAGAAGGTCAATCTTTCTTTCTTCAAGGTTCCTGAAAATAATAATAGATTCCTAAGGTCAAAATCCTTCCCCCTCTATATATGAGATAATCGTGAGCTTCCTTTCAATCTCTTCTAGTTGACGTGGTTCCATCATTTTCTTTCTTTTTTCCCAATCCTCTGTCTTTGGTTTCATTTCTTTAAATTTGCTGCAAATTGGACTATTGTTGAAATGTTTGAGTGAGGGGAAAATAAAGTCCAATTAGACTTAAATAGGGAAAGGAACTCTTCATCCTTTAGCCATGTTGAATTCATCTTGAAGCATCTGGAAGGTTTCTTTTAGATTCCCCTTATTTCTATAAAAATGGGGGAGTGATCCGAGATTCCTCCCTCACTTTTCCATTGTTTGATAAGGGGAAGAGAATGTACGGGACCTCTAGCTATGAGAAATCTATCAATACACATAATTACCCATTCCTAACAAGAAAGATGATTCCACCAAGTGGGGAAAATTTTGAAGGGAACCACATCCACCAGCCTATTGTGGGCGAGCCTGCTTCTAAAGAAATTTGTTAAAGGATCCAATCTAGCCCAAGGACCCCAAAATTTAGAAGGTCCCAAGGACAATTTTAGATCATCGCCAATGATAATCTTATATGATCGAATGAGAGGGCTTTTGGGAATTGTCTCCCATAAATCAATATGATTTTGAGATGGACTATAAGAATTTATCGACCAGAAGGGTTTGACTTGTTTCTGGGGAGAAACCTCCATTCCCATTATTGATTCCATACTCCATATATTAGATACCAGAGTTTGAAGAGGTTTCCATCCCACTGTAGGATCCCCCAATCAGCCAGAAGCATCATGTTGGGTGTCGGAGTTGTAATTCAATAAACTCCTTCAGCACTTAATTGTCAAACCTGGGCTACGTAAGCTTTGAGGCGTAACACATCAAATTCCAAAGAATACTAGTTCGAACTTCTATTAACCCTACTTGTATACCTCTAGTGAAGTTTCAGAACAAAGAAATGGAAACCTTTCAGCAAATAACACCCAACCACTCTGGTATTGGAATCAATTAAAAGGAATACTCGCCAAACTTTGACAGAAAGAAATTAAACAAGCTTCACAATCAATTTGGAAAGACCTGGAAAAGATAAAAGAATATGTTCCTGTGATTGACCTTCAATGCTTAAGAAACAGAAAGGATGATTTTAACTTTTAATAGATATGTTTCTCTTTAAAGTTGACCCACTCCTGAACCAAAAATGGATTTAATTCCTGCACTGAGTTATTATGTTCTAGTACAAGATAGAAAGAAGAGTTATGCAAATCAAAACATGTTGTTTAAGGAGTTTCAAGTTGGGGAACATGTGTACTTGCACATCAATCCCAAGAAGAGCTCCTTGAGGATTGGATCATGTGCCAAGATGGTACCTAAGTTTTGTGTACCTTTCAATATTCTTGAGAGGATTGGACCAGTAGCCTATCGACTTGTACTACCTTCAACAATGAAAGTCCATGATGTTTTCCATGTGTCATTTCTTAAGAAGTATGTTAAAGATGTTTATCATGTGATTGACTGGTCTATGTTGTAGGTGGAACCAGAAGGAGAATTCAAGTTGGAAGCTAAGTGAATTTTGCAAATAAATATTCTCATGCCTCAGAACCGAGCAATTGAGCAAGTTAAAGTGCAGTGGAAGCACTTTGGGCCCAATGAATCTACAGGGGAGATTGGCGGATCAGATACGGGCTATGTATCCTTCTCTATTTGCTAGTTGAGCAAATGTTTTTGGCATATGTTTTGGTGTGATGTTTTGGTAGATATATATATATATATATATATATATATATATATATATATATATATATATATATATATATATATATATATATATATATACCGTCATGAGTTGTGTTATAAAGCTCCAATAAGTGATATGGGTGTCATGTTGTTATGGTTTTCATGTGGTTATATTTCTCATGTTGGTTTGCTTTTCAGCAGGATGATCATTGTAAATACTGCAATGAGCTAAGTTATAAATCTCCATGGGTAGTATGTTTTTCTTTCAGCAGTTTTGTTAGTTGTTGGTGACATTGAACACTGAGGACGTTATTCCACCAAGGGGGAGGATTCTATAACAACCCTGGTCAAAAATCTATGTAATAAGGTTGATAATGGAAAAATAATAACCATGGTGATGGGACACGTATTCCAAGCTGAATGTTGGGAAAAAACATAGTGATGGGGATCACTTGTGATTAATTAATTCTTATGGAAATTGGGGAAGGTAATGGCAAAGGCTTTGGGAAGGCAAAATGGAAATAATTAGCATTTGATTTATGAAAATAATGGAAATTAGGAGAAAAGGAAGGTGAAAGGTCACAGGTTGCATGTGAGGAGAAAAATGAAGGAAAATAATGCAAAATGAAGGAAATAAACACCTCATTAATAAAAAGGCTTCTGAGGAACAGTTTGTAGCTTTTTTCAGTTCAAAATTTTGTCAGTTTAGTTTTGGAGCTCTCATTTTCTATATTCTCTCTCTCATACTCTTGGACATTTAGACTTTATTGGAGCCTTCTTGAAGGAGTTTGGCATACTTGGATTTGGAGCAAGAAGGCAAAGGAAGAGCAGGAAAGTGCAATAGGACATCGGGATCAACAACTACAATAAGTCTTACTTGTAGGTACTGAGTTGCATGTATGATTTCCTTCCTAGTTTTGGCATGCATGGAAAATGCATGTGGTTTCTTAGTTATGATATGTCATTGGCATGGAGGATTTCTTGGATTGAAAATGGATTTTCTTATCCTTTCCATTTCCCAGATATCCATGGTGTTGTCAATTTTTTCTTTGTTTTTTAGTTGGTGCTCATGTTCCTTTGGCTGCGGTTTGAGCTAGTAATTCCTGGAAGCCTTGGTTAGACAAACACTTTGGAAGCCCTATAATAGCTTGGGTGGAGTTACTAGTCCTGGAAACATTGGTTGGAGAAACACTTTAGAAGCCCTTGGTGGGTTGAGTTACTAGTCCTAGAAGCCCTAGTTGGAAAAACACTCTGGAATCCCAAAAACAGTTATGGGTTGAGATACTAGTCCTAGAAGCAAAAAACGTTATGGAGCCCTGGAAAACTTGGGTAGAGACCAATCTAGTGATGGTTAGTGATGTTTGACCATAAGGTGGAATCATTGGTTGACGGTTGAGGTGGTTTTTCCACTAGAAGCCTTGGTTTGGTTTTGATTGATTTGTTTTATGAGATCCCACATTCATGCTTGGAATATGGCACGGGGATGATTGGATGAAAGAAGGATTTGGTTCAACCAAACTATGGTCAGGGTTTACGCGGAAGTCCCAAACCTAGTTTCATTCTGCATATGTTAATAAGAGCTTATTTCCTCTTGTATTTGATGGGTAAATATACTTGTTCGTAGGTGATTCTTATGGCTATTATATCCATGCTTTTTTTTTTGGTTCTATGTTGGGTATGAGGATGTTTTATGGAAGACTTGATGCATGGCTCTCATCATTTTTTGATTTGAAAATGAATGAAAAATGAATATATGACCTAATATATGATAATGCATCTATTTTGATAGAGAAATAATGCCTCTTTACAAATATAAGAAAAGTATGACACCCCTATGCTCAAATCTGTTGTTATGACCTGTAGATTACAAATTTGTGACATGTTTGACGAAATGCCTGTCATGGCTTTTAGGGGTCCATTCAATTCATTAATCAAATTTTTGTATTAATAATCTATTTTCAATGTTATGTATTGTTTCTGGAAGTTTCATGGAGTTTTGGATGGTGGCTTGAGTCCTAGCCCTGAAAAAGTGGCACAAAAACTGGGGTCGCTGGCACAAAACTTCTTGAGAAATTCCAAAGTCACCTAGATGCCTTTCTGTGGGAGAAACTGGAGGGTTCCAATTGCATATATGCCTTGTCATGGGAGCGATTGAGGGTCTTGGGCAGTGGAAAGGCAAGTTTCCTTAGGGGTTGGTCACCTAGAAGGATTGGTTAGCTCCTAGAGATTTTGTAGCATGCGTGGAAGGTCATATTGTTCTTTTCATGTCGATTCCACTTCCTTAAACATACTTGGGGAGTTGAATCATATCATAATAACTCTTCATCACATGTTGACCCTGGTGGATCAATTAGCATGGGTAAATTTTGGGGGGTGGGTGTTACAACATATCACAGAGACATAGTTTTGGTTTGTTTCAAGGGGTAAATTTGATGTTAATGAGTTCTATTTATCATCTAGAGATGTATTATACTCATTCCCAAATTTTCAAGCATTGTTGCACAATTGTTGTCACTTTTCTCGCAAAGTGTACCTTTAGTGTCGCACTTGGGGAGAATGGTCGCATTCTCATTGCATTGGGGGAATTATGTTGTTCATGTGTTCTGAGTGATCAATGTTGTGTCGTTAATTGTTTTAAGTGTGCGATCATGCTCAATATTTCCCTTATTCATTTAGACTTCACTAGTCTTGCACACATCCAAACCTATAAAAGTGCCTTCCCGAGCAACTTGACCTCACTCAGCCTTCCGAAATTGCGCACTGCAGAGTCTCATCCCTCAGGCTTATACCTCACCTTTTGGAACTACACAATGATTAGTTCAAGCTACCTTATAGAACTGTGCATTGTGTAGTTTCAGTGCTTAGCCCTGACCCTTGAGCCCAGAACTACGCAACCCTTCTTTCAATCACCTTCTTCTTCTAGATGTTCAGGAAGAGAGTAATCAATTTATCGTATGGATTTTACCAATATTTAAATTTTTACATGAGGAAATAACTCATGGATAAAGCAGGAGTATATTTTTGAAATATTTATATGATGCAAAAGGTTTTGTAAAACATGCCTCAATAGATGACAAATGTTACTCTTTAAAAATTGGGTAAAAGGATAGTTGGAGAACAGGTGGTGGAGTTGAACATGTTTAATGAGAGGTTGGTAGATTTTCAGGAACAATTTCGACAAAATTAAATTTAAATGGAAGAGGATCAACATCTGTGGGTCAGTTTTCAGATTTAAAGGAATATTTTGAGGCAACACTTGAGTAACTAGTCCCAAGAATGAAGGCAATCATTCACCAATTACGGAAAGTTTTTCCAAATTTCCTGTAACAAATTAGAAATTGTTTTTTTAAGCGTATTGTTAGGGTTTGATCCCTGAAAACTGGTAACAACTTAAGGATCATATTTCTCTATATACTGTTTTATTTGTATGTAATAAAGGTTCACTTTTGGGTCCCAAAAACATTTGTAATTTGTAAAATCTTTGATATTTCTAAATTTAATCAAAGGTTTCTAGTTCCAGAAAATAGTAGTAATGTATTATCTATGAGTACTTCTAGTTTTCATTATTTTTTTCCTTCATATATCTTGAAGTTGTGTAGATCATCGGGAGAAGTTAGGTTGAGAATTGGCCTCCCTTAGATCCCCTTGTAAAGTTATGTTCAACTCTAAGTAGATCAAATAGACAGACTATCATTATTGGTCCCTCTACAACTTTAGATTATTTCTTTCTACACAATAGGAATTTATATTTTGTTACGTTGATGAAGAAGCTTCTCACGCTTTCTAGACTTTTCATGCAATTTATTTATTCAAATTGAATGATATAATGTTTCTATACTTTCTTAAGTCTTATGCTCACCTCTTTCAAAAATTTTATGTTGTTGTGGTTGGATGTTGATGCTTTGGTCAAAATTTGGAAGGAAGGGATTTACTACTTCTTCAAAGAATTTAATACCATCAGAAACCACCTTTCAAGAACCTCTTCAAATCTGACGATTGTGCTTAAAATGCTAATGTTGGTTGCCATGAGCATTCAATTAGCCTTGTAATATTTGAGATAGTCCCCTCTATTTCAAGGGCCATCTTGAGCCTAAAGAAGATTGAGTTTATTTCTTGGAACAATTTCCTAGCCAAAAAATGTCTTCAACAAATAGATACAATAGGTACATTATCATGATTCATAATGAGCATACACCACATTTAACCTTCCGGGAATATGACATTTCAATTTAAATTTGTTGTAATTGACATGGAAATGTTGTCAATATGAGGTATATGCATAAGATAAATGTTACAACCATCCATTTCCAAATGGGAATACTTGATTTAATTACTTAAGGTAACAACACAATCATGTCAAAAGGTGGAAATCCCTAACTAGCTATCTTTGAAACCTCTACATGAACAAGTTTAAAGGCAAAATTCATAATTTTTTGGGATGACAACACCTCTCAAACTATAAGTTACTTAGATGCTCTAGATGTGAAATAAGAATAACAAAAAAATATTCTCATTAAAATACAAGAGAAACTAGAGAAGGTATCCTTTGTTAATAACTGCATCTTGTGTTAATATTTCTACATAATCAAAAGAGAAGATTATGTTTCATGTACTAGAGAAATTGTATTTCTCATCTAAGGAAAATAAGTTTAAATTTCTATATTATACCATTCCATTCACAAGACACAAAACATTTCCACAAAACATCTCTAGCCACATCAACCACAGTATAGATGGCCCTTATAAGAAACTACATACATCTCACTACATCCTATAATTCATAATACATGATAGAAGTGTTCACATGTTTAAAGAAGACATATGTAAACACATTCCCTAATCTCAAAATTATGTCTATAATTTTGTATCATTTATGATAGAATATTTCAGGGAGTTAGTAAGCATAGTATTGTATAGGGTCACATTCTAAATAGTTGGAACAATGAGGCTCTACATATTCATATAATAACAATCAATACATTTTCACTAAAATTTTTCATAGATTGTGGACTTCCTAGAGAAGATTAGCTAGATCCGCCAGTATTAGAGAATGTCTAGTGATCCGATGATCTGGTTCTAAATTTTCAAAAGATGCCCAAGGTGATCCCAACATAGTATATGAGTGTAAGGTTCTACCCATAATTATCAATTCTGATCCAAGTGGATATTGGTGGTCACTCGCCCATTCCACCTAGACCTACATTTGGTTTCTTTTGTTTCCTTGTTTATTGCAACATTTACTATCTTTAGCAGTTTTTCGAGTCTTGAACTTTCAAAGCAGTTTTGAACCCCTAAACAATGTTTATTTGAGGTCTGCAACATGCCCATGGTCATAGGCAAGGTCTTGGCACAAATCCTGTAGTACTCCGATATATCTTTCCAAGAAGGTATCATACGTGCCAAACAAGGATAATATGACCAAGTTACAACCTTGGGAAGTTGGTTTCCCAACTAACCCCAACGAGGCCCACAAACTCTTAGCATTCCATTTCCTAGGGTTAGGGTTTTGGTTGTTTAAAGTTTTCCTTTGTTGATCAATAATAAATATGCCCTTGAGCTTCATTGTAACAAAGTTCAAAGGCATGTAACCGCCACATCTCTTCTCAGAGATAAGATACCATCGCATGAGCTAGTTTACTTTTATTTCTATATGTAAGCATATTTCAGTTCTTTGATATTAATGAAATGAAGTTTTATTTATGCTACATCTCTGTTTATATGGGTATTTTCTTATTTTATTGCATTACTACATAAGTCTAGATCAGTGGTATCAAAGTGGTCTACTCTTTCTCTAATTTTCTTTGCATTTCCTAGATGAGGTCAAGGTATAAGGAGTTAGGACTTGAACTAGTTGAACCTTTGCAAGATCAGCCTTGCAAAACTCGATGACCTCCCATGGCAGAAGAAAAGAAAGATGAGGGAGCAGGAGATCCTTTCAAAATATTTCCTGAGGAAATCCCCGAGCGGCAGAGGAATGTGATGATGGATAAATTTGTCCAAATCCTTCAACGACTACCCACAAGTGACACATCTTCATCCAACAACCACTCTGAAGGAACAACTATTGCCATTATGATATAGATGTTGTCCTTGATGGAAACTCACATAGATGACAGTTCACAGTGCAATAGGTTAACAACAAAGGATTACATATTAGAGTCCAGAGATTGAAGAAAGAGAGGTATACGTTGGTTCACTTTGTCCAAGTAGCGTATACACGCAGGTGCATAGAACAAAAAGAGTGTATACGTATACATGCATTCTCATAAGAGGAAAAGTGTGTACAGGTTGGAAAGAAAGGAAATTAAAGAGCAAAGAATACTAGGGGTCAATACCATGGTATTAGCCCACAATATTGAGTGGAGTAACGACTATTTGATCTTGCCCAAGAATACCACAGGTACTAAGTGGTTTTGGTCTGAGGTATTGACAAAGGATCTAAGTATATAAGGAGGAGAAAATCAAAGGGCTAGTAGTGTGCAAGTATTGAATATCTTATGAAGAGTTGGATCAAATATGCAGGTTATGGGTTTCTCATGCTTTTCTTGATCTGAACTAAGGATGCACCTATGTGGTTGATGATGGATGATGGATCGGTATCATAAGGTCTAAAATGAATTATCATTATGTGGTTTGATCATGGATAGTGTATATCTTAATACTAATGCATGTTTTATTCTGTAAACGTTATGATCTGGGTATGGCTGAAGTCTGGAATAGCTGTGAAGTTTTAAGTTAGTATTTCCATATCTATACATTGGTTCGCTTTGGTAAAAGTGCGTATACATGCTGGTTCGGCACATCAAAGTAGTGTAGACATTATGAGATATGATATTTGAAGTTGCAATTGGTTCTGGTTGTTGTTGCAGAGTTCTGGGTTCTACTCTGTGCTCTGGTGACAGTGTTATGAATGCTCAGATTGATTGATTGTGATTTACTTCAACGATGATGGGTTTTCATTAATTGGTTGTATTGCAGTGGTGATTGATTTTGAGCTTCAATGTTGCTGATGGGTCCAGTATGAAAATTGGATGAAACGTGGCCTTCAGATTGTGGTGTTGTGTTCCAGGAGTATCTAGTCTGAAAATTTATGAAATGTGGTCCCTGGAGGAAGAGAGAAGGTTGTAGCCTTCTGTAGGCCGACGCGTACATACTAGTAAATAGATCAGATAGTACAAGAACCAAGGTGTTGGAGCTCCCTTCTAGTACTAGCTACAGAACAAGTGAAGGTTGGAGCCTTCTGTAGGTTGGCGTGTTCATACTAGTAAACAGATCGGCTAGTACAAGAGCTAGGGGTTGTAGCTCCCTTCTAATAGAAGCTGGAGAATGAGAGAAGGTTGTAGCCTTCTGCAGGTGGGTGCCTATGTACTGGTATGATTCTGCACTAGTACAAGATTGTAAACATGTTTTTCTTATATTAAAAGAAGACAACAGCAGGTGGTTTTTGTCTCGCATTGGGTTTCCACCTTAATTCTTGGTGTTCATGTGTGTTTCTTATGTGTGATGGTTTATTATGTTATTACTGCACATGGTTATTGTTTAAATGGTTAATAAAGTACTGATGCACTAATTAAAGATCAACATATGATGAATTAACTGAATCACAAGTTCACTGGATATACGTTGGTTGCCTTAAAGATAGTTGTGTGCACACGTGAGTTCCCTTCATTGAAGTAGCGTATATAAATCAGAGTATGAAAAGAAAAATTTATTGATTTGATAAATATTGATTCACCCCCCCCCCTCAGTATTATTCCCAACAATTGGTATCAAAGCAAGTCCTTTGGCAAAAGGTTGATCGCCTGAAGGAGATCCGTAAAAACAATGGGAAATAAGCTAAAGAAGAAAACACCTCAGAAGAAGAATACATCTCAAAGGAATAATGACAACAGGAGAGACAATTGGCCATCAGGTGAAAGCAAGTATTTAGATTCAGAATCACCTCAAATTGAAAATGAACAAGCAAAAGAAGTATCAAGTACAAATTTTTGGTCTTCTGGTGATACTTTTCTCTGTTCATGCAATGTTGAAGATATTGAAAGTGATAGTGAAAGAAATATAGAGGCAAAAGTTAAAAGACTCACAGATAAAATTAGAGATCAACAAGATCTATTTAACAAAAGGGAGTGTGCCTTCAAAGAAGAAGCTACCAGGTTAAAAGCTTAGTTGGACGAAGGAAACAAAGTAAGGAAGCAGTACAAGGAAAAGAAAGATCAATGTCAAAAGCTACAAGATGAAGTGACATCATTAAGAAATGCAATAAATGAAAAGAGTACAAAAATCAAGAGACTTAAAGATAGATCCCATTACTATGAAAGTCTTGAAGCTAAGATCCTCTCTCTAAATTAAGATCTTGAAAATTCAAATAAGCAGAATGAAGAACTACCTGAAGCAGATGAAGAACAAGAAAATGAGATTCTCAAATTAAGGCAACAAGTGGACGAAGCAAGAAAGGCTGAAGAAATCATGAAGAAGCAATATCTGGCAAAGGAAGAGCAATATCAGGTTGAGGTAAATATCTTAAAAGGTAAATTAGAAGAAAAGGATAAAATGTTATGATTTCAAGATAATACTAAGATTTTGGATAATATTCTTAGTATTAAAGGTCTCCTACCATAAAAAATAGTCTTGTTTTTCATGAAACTGTTGAAGGTGAATCTAGATCACAAGATGAGGCAAGGAAATCTAATGCAAATTCTGAAATGATCAACAAGGAAATAAGAGGTCAATCCCATCAACAACCAAGGAAAGAAATTCTTCAAAGAAAATCATTTACTCCTAACTATGGAAGTGATAGTCGATTATTTCCTCTGATGAATAATGTTGAATGTTTTGTATGTCATAATTTTGGACATGTTGCAGCCAGATGTAGAAGTAGAATGGTTCAAGCTAATAACCATCACACAAAAAGATCATCAGCTTCCAGGTACTTTAAGGGATATTGTTTTTCTTGCAATATGTTTGGTCACAAAGCCATTGACTTCTATAGAGGGAATATGAAACATATAAGATGTTATGCTTGTAACAAGTTTGGGCACATAGCAAAAGAATGCAGGAGCAAATTTCGGCCAACATACCAAAAGGAGAAAACATCATCACACTCCAAGGTATGGAAGAAGAAGGAAGTACAGCCAGAAAGATGTGGCATAGCATAGTATACAGACATAACAGACTCAGGGGGAGCTGAAAGTGTGAAACTTCAGTGTTCTAAATCTCATATGCAGTTATCATGAAGACAAGTCACATATATACGTGAGTTCAAAGCTGCACAGTCACATATATGTAGGTTTGAGGAAAAAGCAGTGGGACAGACTCAGAAAAAGGGGTCTGATATGGTTCAGTCAATTATCAAATATCTGTTCTGTTATGATTGATGATGATTACAGTCTGCTGATAATATGTAGAAGTTCTCTTGGCCCTCATAAGTTGTTGATGACTTGATGTATACCTAATTGATGATGATGACTTGATGTATACCTAATTGATGATGATGCCTTGATGATTCTTACTGATATTTGCAATGATCAGATCTGATAGTGAACGACTGGCACATGTTCAGGGGGAGCATATTTTCTAATAATGCATTGTTGGCATTATATTAGAATACCTTGGTACATGACTATAGTTATATTGCTTGATCCATATAGTTGTTTAATTTAGGTGACTCTTTTGATTATGGACATATACAGGATATTGATCTTGATGATGCTGTCAAATGCTGATGGTGTAGATCATATATGGTATATGATAGTTGCTGATGACTATCATGGTCTTTTTTAGATTTTTGGTCCTTGTTATAAATGTCATGTATATCATTTGATGCAAAGGTCATGAAAATACCTAATTTGTAACCCCACTATGCATGGGAAGGATGATGTAATAATTGTTATTTCAGTCATGTATAAGCATTTGGTATATCCCACCTTGGTTGGGAAAATGAGTCAAATTTGGTGTATCCCCACTTGGTTGGGTGATTGATGTATGTATGAGTTATTGGTCATAGGGATTTCATACTCACTTATTTTAGTTATAGAGTCATGTTATTCTTTTGAAAAATATCTTTTCAAACTATGCATGTACTCAACGGGAGCAAGGACAACATAATGAATATCAAAGAGGGAGAATACCTTGGTCCGCCCTTTGCCCTTGATGTCAAAGGGGAAGAGTATCTTGGTGTTGTGGTTCCCATCAAGTCCAAAGGGGGAGATTGTTGGCATTATGATATAGATGTTGTCCTTGATGGCAACTCACATAGATGACAATTCACAGTGCAACATGTTAACACCAAATGATTACAGATCAGACTCCAAAGATTGAAGAAAGAGAGGTATATGCGGGTTCATTTTGTCCAAGTAGCATATACACGTACGTGCATAGAACAAAAATAGCATATACGTATACACTGATTCTCACAAGAGGAAAAGTGCATACAGGTTGGAAAAACAAGGAAATTCAAGAGAAAAGAATATCAGGGGTCAAGACCATGGTATTAGCACATAATATTGAGTGGAGTAATGACTATTTTATCTCGCCCAAGAATACCATGGTTACTAAGTGGTTTTGGTCCAAGGTATTGACAAAGGATCTAAGTATATAAGGAGGAGAATATCAAAGGGCTAGTAGTGTGCAAGTATTGAATATCTTATGAAGAGTTGGATCAAATATGTAGGTTATGGGTTTCTGATGCTTTGCTTGATCTGAACTAAGGATGCACCTATGTGGTTCATGATGGATGATGGATCGGGATCATAAGGCTTGAAATGAATTATCATTATGTGGTTTGATCATGGATAGTCTAGATCTGAATACCAATGCATATTTTATTCTGTAAATGTTATGATCTGGGTATGGCTCAAGTCTAGAATAGCTGTGAAGTTTGAAGTTAGTATTTGAAGATCTATATGCTGGTTCACTTCAATAAAATCATGTATACACGTTGGGTCGGCACATCAAAGTAGCATACACATTATGAAATATAATATTTGAAGTTGCAGTTGGTTCTGGTTGTTTTTGCAGAGTTCTGGGTTCTGCTTTGTGTTCTGGTGACTGCATTCTGGTGACAGTGTTTTGAATGTTCAGATTGATTGATTGCGATTTGATTTAGTGATGATCGGTTTTCATTAATTGGTTGTATTGTAGTGGTGATTGATTTTGAGCTTCAATGTTGCTGATGGGTCCAGTATGAAAATTGGATGAAACGTGGCCTTCAAATTGTGTTGTTGTGTTCTAGGAGTATCCAATGTAAAAATTTATGAAACGTGGTCCCTGGAGGAAGAGAGAAGGTCGTAGCCTTCTGTAGGTTGTCACCTACATACTAGCAAATGGATTAGCTAGTACAAGAGCTAGGGGGTTGGAGCTCCCTTCTAGTAGCAACTGGAGAACGAGTAAAGGTTGGAGCCTTCTATAGGCTGGTGCCTATGTACTAGTAAATAGATCAGCTAATATAAGAGCTAGGGGGTTGTAGCTCCCTTCTAGTAGAAGTTGGAGAACAAGAGAAGGTTGTAGACTTCTGCAGGTGGGTGCTTACATACTGGTATGAATCTGCACCAATACAAGATTGTAAAAAGTTTTTCTTATATTAAAAGAAGACAGCAACAGGTGGTTTTTGTCCCACACTAGGTTTCCACCTTAATTCTTGGTGTTCATGTCTGTTTCTTATGTGTGATGGTTTATTCTATTATTATTGGACACGGTTATTGTTTAAATGGTTAATAAAGTAGTGATACATTTATTAAAGATCAACATATGATGAATTAACTGAATCACAAGTTCACTGGATATACATTGGGTGCCTTAAAGACAGTTGCATGCACACGCGAGTTCCCTTCATTGAAGTAGCATATATAAATCAGAGTATGAAAAGAAAAATTTATTGATTTGATAAATACTGATTCACCCCCCCCCCCCCCCCCAAGTATTATTCCCAACAACTCCTTTTAAGGTACAAGTTAACTTTGATATTCCCACATTTGAAGGCCAAATAGATGCACACGTCGTAGATAAATGGTTAAATCTGTTTGAAGGATATTTTTCAATTCATAACTTTTCCAATCGTGTAAATATTACTTTTTCAATTCTCAAAGTCGCCCCACACGTCAAGAACTGGTTGGAAACCTAATATGAACAAAAGGATGAGAAGTAATCCTTATTTTTTTTTTTCAATCGCACCCACTTGGAATTCTTTTCGAGATGCCATCAAGGAATAGTATTACTCTGTCCTAAGTTATGAAGATAAATACATAAAGTGGACCATGCTATGGGAGGGAAGGGGCCAAGATGTGTCGAAGTTTACAAATGTTTTCCATACCCTCAGCACGAATCTAGATATCAAGGATTTTGAGCGAGATTTAGTATTCAAGTACCGCGAATGTCTACAAAAGTATATCCAGGATGAGATGGAGTTCCTGGACATCTCCTCGCTCAACACATCGTATCGATATGTTGTCAAGATTGAGAATAAGTTTAAATAGAAGAAGCGAGGGTTTGGATCTGTGAATACGAAGCAATGAAAAGGCATTCCCAAACCACAGAGCAAAGGAAAAATCCAAGGCGGGGCGACTCAGGACAACCTGCTGAAGCTACAAGCAAATAAAAACATCACAAAGACAAGGAAGGACATGAGAAAAGCGTATGAGTTCCATAAGAGCTCCACTCACAACAAAAGTGAGTACTGGGCCAAGCAGTCACTAGTGGCTGAGCTAAAGGCTTCTCAATCATACACATGTTTCAAATCTGAGTCAAAACTCGACAAGGGGAACGAAAAATGGAAGCAGATCATTGAGGTAGAGGTGAGTGCCACCGTGGCCACCACTAAGATCCAAAAGAATGAGCCTAAATGTCTAGAGGAGGGGGAACGCCTATTCCACTCACAGATGTGAGTGAAGGGTTCTTCACTGCACTTCATTGTTAACAACAAGAGCCAAAAGAACCTCATTTCAGTAGAGTTCGTGAAGCGGTTGGGCCTACTGACAATAACACATCTGTAGTTGTACATCATCGGGTGGCTTCACTAAGGACGAGAACTCTGTGTCAATGACTAGTGTCTCCTTCCCTACAACATCAACCCCTTCATAGATGAGGTACTATGTGATGTTTCTCCTCTTGAAGTTTGTGATGTATTATTAGGACAACCATACTTGTGTACGCAAAATGTTGTATATGAGTCTAGACCTCACTCTGTGATTATTAATTTGCTCAATAAATTGTCTAGGATACAGAAAGTAGCCTTGCCTACCTCCATCTCTTTGATCATTGAAAAGAAATGCAGTAAGATCATTTCCCATACCAGGAAATTTGTTTTCCTTATGGTTTAGCCTCAGGGAAAGAAGAAGGTTGTGGCCATAGCTTCCAAACATGGCTCCTCCAAAAAGTAGCAACAGATGGACAAAGTCGTGGAGGAGTACAGGGAAATTTTTGCTTCACCTATAGGGGTACCTCCACACTGTCAGGTCAAGAACTCCATCAATCTAACTCCGGTCGCGCCGCTACCCAGTCGACTAATCTAACACTCTCTTCTTGAGGACGATGAGATCAAGATGTAGATTTAGGAGCTGTTGCAGAAAGGAAACATCAGGCAAAGCTCATCACCCTGTGGGAGCTTGATTGTATCGGTATAGAAGAAAGACAGGACCTGGAGACTCTGTATTGACTATCAGGTGTTGAACATGATCTCTGTCTGGAATAGGTACCCAATCCCATGGATTGATGAACTTTTATACTAGCTCAAGGGGGCCAAATATTTACACTAAGAAAAATTGACTTAAATTCTGGTTATCACGAGGTGTCTATCGAACCCTTCGATGTGTGGAAGACTACCTTCAAATCCAAGGAGGCCCTTTTTGAATGGTTGGTCATTCCTTTTAGGTTAACGAATGCCCCCGAATCCTTCATGAGATTGATGGATGACATCTTGCAACCCTTCACTAATGCATTCATGGTGGTATATTTAGATGACATCTTGATCTTTAGCCAGAGTTGGGAAGAGCACCTCCACCATATTTGACAGGTCCTTCAAACCCTGCGACAACACAAGTTGTATGCCAATTTTGAGAAATGCACTTTTGGCATGACCCATGTTGAATATCTAAGGCACATCATTGATGAGCAGGGTGTGCATGTGGACCCAACTAAGATACAAGTCATTTAGGATGGGCCAACCTAAACCACTCTGTTGGGTCCCTATAATACTAGTGATTACCCCATTACTATTGTAGTTGTACCCCTTATTAATATTGTTGTGCCCCTATTGTCCCCATATTGTTATTACTGTGCCCCATAGAATCCCTCTGTTGTTATTTTTGTGGCTTTATATTATTATTGTTAGGTCAGCTGGGTTATATTGTGACTCCTTAGACTCCTATATATAGAAAGGAGGTTTTGTCATTTGAATCATCCAAGAATTGTTCATTTATGTAATTTAAAGGAGGTTTCCCCCTCGAAGAGGCTGAATTCTAAGGCGTTGATCTATCTTTTCTATCTTTTTCTTGAGCTGGTTTCATAACATTTGGTATCAGAGCTTTGGATTCTAGGGTTTCGCTGCTCCAAACAGGTCATCGTGGCATTTTCACTATAAATTTTATTCTGCGACGTTTCAGAAGTTGAAAAAAAAACCCATTTGAGAAGAAATCGCGTTAAATCTCAGGTCTGAATTTCAGAGATTTTTGCGCTATATTTGTGGAGATATGATCTGAGGAAGTTGGTCTTTTTGCAGACTCCTGAATTACATTCCAAACAGGTGACCTGGGGAAAATCATCATAACTTTTTCTCTGAGCATTGGATTGAAATTTTGTAAGAAGGTACAGAAATAGGACGGACTGTAGTTTCTTGTATATATTTTTCAAAGCTAAAGGTCGAAACAGTGACTCGTGGCACGTCGTACAAGTTCGCTCTACTGAACTAGTCTATAATCTGGTCACTGTGGGAGATTTCGCATAACTCTTCCTTGGAGAATCCAATTTGGATCAGACTGGTGGCATTGGAAAGAGGACACAAAGGGCTACCATAGATCGCAATTTTAGAACTAGATGATCCGAAATTACAGAGATACATCAGATTCAATATCGAGCTCCTACAAAGTGAAAAAAGGTGTGTAGTTTTTTTAAAATTTTTGCATAAGATTGGTTTGAAAAATTAGTTTGAAGGAATTCAAAGGGCATAGTAAAGCATTATTATCGGTAATTGATGCCCCGAGGAAAGAAAATGCAAACACCTAGTAGGCAACCTGAAAGCTCTAGCATGACTCATGAAGAAGAGGAAGAAATGCAACATGATATATCAAAATTACGAGACCAAGTGCAACAAATGTCACTTGCACAAAAAGGAACATAATATAAGATGGATGGTTTAAAGAAAGATGTAGAAGCTAAGATGGATGGTTTAAAGAAAGGATTAGAAGCTAAGATGGACGATTTGAAGATAGATTTGAAAACATACATGGACGAATTGAAGATAAATATGAATAAGTTGCTACAAGAAATGGTCACTAATGGTGAAAGGGTAGTAAAGGAAACTCATGATGAGAACAAAAGAAATGTTAATCATGATTCCATAGACTCTAATGTTGGATCGAAGACCTACCATATTCCAAAAATCGATATGAGGAAGTTTGATGGCAAGGATCCCGCAACATGGATATTACAGATGGAGCAATTTTTCGATCTCAATAATGTGCAAAACACACAAAAGGTACGTATTGCAACTTTATATTTGGAACCAAATCAGTTTGTATGGTATCAATGGCTTTTCTCTCGTAAACAATTTATCACTTGGGCAATTTTTACGGAAGAATTGATAGCACATTATGAGGATACAAAAAGCAACACTTTTTTTAGCCAATTGATAAGTCTCAAACAAAAGGGTTCAATAATGGAGCACATTGAGGAGTTCCAAAAATTGAACATAAGGGTAAAAGATATTCCAGAGGAGCATAGGATTGATGTGTTCATAGGGTCTTTAAAGGATAATATCCAACATGATGTTCGCCTTTGGGAACCTGATTCATTAGAGAAGGCATTCAGGTTAGCAAGAAAAATGGAAAGCAAAATTATGGCAACCAGGAAGCATACCACTCACAACTATAAAGACGGAAGTGTTGTTGCCCCTAGTCTTCCACAACCTATAAGGTTGACACCACAACAATTGGAAGAAAAAAGAGCAAAAGGGCTTTGTTACAATTGTGATAGCAAATACACTAAAGGTCATAAGTGTGCTGAGAAGAAATTATTCTACATAGATTGTGAAGAGGAAGAAGAAAAGGAGCAAGAAAGGTCAAAAGAAGAGGATATACTCCAGGAACAAAGCCTAGATAAAGAAGAAATAAATCCGACCATATCTTGTAATGCATTGGCGGGAATTACCACTCCTCAAACCATCAAGATAGAAGGACAAATCAAGAAGAAAAAGGTAATAGTGTTGATTGATTCAGGAAGCACCCACAATTTTATTCATTGTAAGGTAGCAAAAGAATTGAATTGCTTCCTATATCCAGCACCAGAGTGTCAAGTGATGATTGCAAATGGAGGAACAATAAATTGCTCTGGAAAGTGCCATAATATCAAGCTATCCATGGGAGAATATGTATTGACTAGCCCAATGCTTTCCATTCCAATGGGAGGTGTTGATGTTGTACTAGGAGTCCAATGGCTACAATCCTTGGGTACAATAGCTTTTAATTTTCAAGAACTTTTCATCAAATTTTCTACGGAAGGAAAGGAAGTTGAATTAAGGGGTATTGCAGGGAAACCAGGAAAGATAATCAGCTCTAATGGTATGACAAAGCTTCTAAAAAAGGAACAAAGAGGTGTAATTGCACAATTATGTTCGCTAGATGTTTCCACATTGGAATCATCTATTTCTCCAGATCTCCAAAAAGTCTTGGACAATCATTCCAAGGTATTTGAGACTCCCAAAGGTCTCCCACCTATGCGTGATCATGATCATGCTATTCATCTGATTCCAGGAAGTGTTCCTCCAAACATCAGGCCGTACAGATATCCCTATGCCCAAAAGAGTGAAATTGAACGTATGGTTGCAGAAATGCTAGAGGCTGGTATAATTCAACCGAGTCAAAGTTCTTTCTCTGCTCCAGTAGTATTGGTGCACAAGAAGGATGGATCATGGCGCATGTTTCTGAATTATACAGAGCTCATTGATGAATTACTGGATGAATTGCATGGATCAATTTAATTCACCAAGTTGGATCTTCATTCAGGATATCATCAAATCAGAATGAAGATTGAAGACATTCCGAAAACAGCATTTAGAACTCATGAGGGTCATTATGAATTTTTGGTCATGCCTTTTGGCCTTACCAATGCACCTTCAACATTTCAAGGTTTGATGAATTCAATTTTCAAACCATTCCTTAGAAAATTTGTGTTAGTATTTTTTGATGATATACTAATCTACAGCAAGTCTTGGAAGGATCATGTTGAACATGTTGACAGGGTGCTACAACTATTGGAGGAGAAACAATTATATGCAAAAAGATCCAAATGTTTCTTTGGAGTCCAGAGGTGGAATATCTGGGTCATATTGTATCTCATGAAGGAGTTAAGGTAGACCCTAGCAAAATTAAAGCCATTAAGGAATGGAAAATCCCCACATCCATAAAGCATCTGCGAGGATTTCTTGGGTTGACAGGGTATTATCGCAAGTTTGTTAAGAATTATGGGAGAATAGCAGCACCTCTAACAACATTATTGAAGAAAGATGCATTTTCATGGACTCCAGAAGCAACAAAGGCCTTTGAACATCTTAAAGAGGCAATGTGCCAAGCACCGGTCTTAGCTACACCGGACTTCACAAAAACCTTTATTGTGGAATGTGATGCTTCAGGAAATGGAATTGGTGCTGTTCTAATGCAAGATGAAAGACCCATTGCTTTTGAAAGTCGTCCAATCAAGGGAAAGTTTTTACACAAAGCTATTTATGAGAAGGAAATGTTGGCAATACTCCATGCACTTAAGAAATGGCGACCCTACCTAATGGGAAGACACTTCAAGGTAAAAACGGATCATGATAGCCTTAAATACTTTTTAGAACAAAGATTATCCTCTGAAGAGCAACAAAAGTGGGTCACAAAGATGTTGGGTTATGACTTTGAAATCATCTACAAAAAAGGGAAGCAAAATGTGGTGGCAGATGCACTCTCAAGAAAGGATGAGGATGTGGAAGCATTGTTGTGCGCCATTTCTATTATCCAACCAGATTGGATAAACGAAGCAAGGGAGGAATGGAAGAATGACGAAGAAGTGTGGGCACTTATTCGAAAGTTACAACAAGATTCCAGTACGTCTGATACATTTAGCTGGCAAAATGATTCGTTATGGTACAAAGATCGCTTATACCTCTGTAAGAATTCCCAGCTAAAACAAAAGATTCTTATGGAATTGCACACTTCTCCCTTAGGAGGGCACTCAGGATTTTTAAAAACTTACCACAGGGTTAAGAAGGAATTTTTTGGGATGGCCTTAAATCAGATATTCAAAAGTTTGTGGCGGAATGTTTGGTTTGCCAACAAAATAAAGTTGAAACAATTAAGACACCGGGTCTATTACAACCTTTATCCATTCCAAGCCAACGTTGGGAGGAGGTTTCAATGGATTTTATCACAGGTTTACCCAAGTCTGAGGGAAAGAGTGTCATCATGGTGGTAGTTGACAGACTTACCAAGTATGCACACTTTTGTGCATTATCACATCCATTTAAAGCCAGTACAGTTTCTACTGCATTTATGGAAACAATTCAAAAGCTACATGGAAACCCAAAGATTATTGTAAGTGACAGAGATCCCATTTTCACTGGAAATTTTTGGACAGAATTATTTTCTTGTCTTGGTACTCAGTTAGCTCATAGCTCATCTTATCATCCTCAATCTGATGGGCAAACTGAGATAGTAAACAAATGTTTGGAAGGATATCTTCGTTGCTTTGTATCTGATAAACAGACACAATGGGTCAAATGGTTGCCTCTGGCTGAATGGTGGTATAACACTTCCTTCCATACAGCAACAAAAATGACCCCATTTATGGCACTTTATGGGTATCAACCACCATCCATCACATCATATTTAAGAGAAAATTCTAAGGTTCAAGCAGTGGAACATCACATCGAACATCAACAACAAGTCCTCCAACTCTTAAAGGATAACCTCGTGTTGGCACAAAATAGAATGAAACAACAGGCAGATCAACATCGCAGTGAAAGAAGTTTTGATGTAGGTGATTGGGTATTCCTACGGCTACAACCATATAAGCAAATGTCCCTCAAGCAAGCTAAGAAGGATAATAAATTATCACCAAAGTATTATGGTCCGTACAAGGTGTTGCAAAAGATTGGTACTATGGCATACAAATTGGAGCTTCCTGCAGCTTCTCGATTGCACCCAGTTTTCCATGTTTCATGTTTAAAGAAGGTTATAGGCGACAAGCTCCCATTTCAAACAATATTGCCAGAACTTGACGAGGAAGGAAAAATTATATTGGAACCAGAAGCAGTCACAGAAACAAGAACTCGACAGCTACGAAATCGATCAATTTCAGAGTATCTTATCAAGTGGAAGAACTTATCTGCTGAAGATTCCACATGGGAGGATGAGAATTTTATACAAAAGCATCCAGAACTACTCAAGCGTTGAGGACAACACTTTTTTGAAGGAGAGGGGCATGTTGGGTCCCTATAATACTAGTGATTACCCCATTACTATTGTAGTTGTATCCCTTATTAATATTGTTGTGCCCCTATTGTCCCCATATTGTTATTACTGTGCCCCATAGAATCCCTCTATTGTTATTTTTGTGGCTTTATATTATTATTGTTAGGTCGGCTGGGTTATATTGTGACTCTTTAGACTCCTATATATAGAAAGGAGGTTTTTTCATTTGAATCATCCAAGAATTGTTCATTTATGTAATGTAAAGGAGGTTGCCCCCTCGAAGAGGCTGAATTCTAAGGTGTTGATCTATCTTTTCTATCTTTTTCTTGAGCTGGTTACATAACACACTCTAACAAAGCTCCGTAGCTTTCTGGGTCTTGCCAATTTCTATCACAGGTTTGTGTTGGGGTTCTCTCATATCACTTGGCCTCTAAGTCAAGTCACCAAGGGTGGAGTGAAAGAAAAGTTTTTTTGGTATGAAACCCAACAGAAGGCATTTGTTAAGTTGAAGCATTGCCTCTACTCTGCACCAATGCTCACATTACCAAACCTACAACAACCATTTGAGATTGAGAAACACACCTTTGACTATGCTATTTTTGCAGTTCTTACTCAGCAACGGAATCCAATGGCTTACCATAGTGAGATACTTTGAGACACGGTCCGAAAGTATTCCACTTATGACAAAGAAATGTATTCCATTATGTAGGCCTACTGTCAATGGAAGCATTACATTCTAGGGAAGGAAATTGTCATCTACACAGACCACTAACCCTTGCAGTTCATACAGACATAAGGGAAGTTTCATAACGATGGCCATAAAAAATGGTCCATATACCTACAACAATTCCATTTGAACATTAAGTGCAAGAAGGGTAGCATCAATAATGTTGCAAACTACCTTAGCCGACCACCAATCATGGCGTTGATCATTGTGCTCAAATCCTATGGGCACGAGAGTTTGGGGTGGATGCATCTTTACAAGAGGGATCCAAAATTCAATATCACATACCAGACACTCCTGTAAGGTAAGGAAGTTCCAAATTTTCACCTCAAGGATGCAATGTTATGCCACTTAGGACACATCTGTGTTGCTTCAAGTGAGTGTGCCAAGATGATTTGGGAGGCACACTACAGTCGGGTCGCTAGGCATTTTGGAGTAGAGAAAATAGTGGCAATATTGCTTAAGTATTTTTATTGGCCAACCTTTCATCAGGATGTTGGGAAGTACACTAGATCTTGCACTGCCTGCACCATTTCCAAACCAACCATTAATAAGAAAGACCTATATACTCCTCTACATTCTCCTAGTTGGCATTCTCATGGCCGTCGACATATTCTCTAAGATGTCCATTATGGAGGCCTATAAGAAGAGTATCACAGCAATGACCACTACTAATCTCTTCTTTAAGCTAGTGTGGGTACACTTTAGGATCCCACAGTCCATTATCTCATATCGAGACAACAGATTCCTAAGTGCATTTTGGTCAAGTCTCTGGTTGATGATGGATACCAAACTTACTAAGTCCACGACTTTCCACCCTCAAACTGATGGTCATACAGAGATCGTCAACAAGATGATCATACACATTCTGCGCATGCACAACTCGAAGCATCCACACACATGAGATGAAAGCCTCCCCTATGTCCATCATACTTACAACAAAGCTCTCCACAACTCAACATGCCACAACCCCTTTCAGGTAGGGCTGGGATTTCAGCCACTATGTCCCATTGATGTGGCCATACCATTTGCAGCTACTCAGGCAGATTTGACTCATGTACAGTCCGAAGTCGACAGGGCTAACAATGTCATTGAGCACATTCAACACATATTCCAGTAGGTCCATGATATATTGGATAGAGCCAATGCTAAGTACAAGTAGTTCCATGATCAACATCGAGTATTGCACAAGTTCTAGGTGGGTGACAAAGTTTGGCTACATTTACATAAAGATCTCCTCATTGGACACCACCTCAAGCTTCACCTGCTCTGATATGGGTCATACACCATCACCAAGCTTGTAAGGGATAATGCCTTTGAGCTCAAAATTCCACCATTCCTTGGTCTGCACCCTGTGTTCAATGTAGACCGCCTTCGGCCATACTTTCCACCATTGCTGGACACATTAGACATTGCAGAACAACTCACACCAGCAGAGCTAAACCCGAACTGCATGGAATAGATCACAATTGATCAGATCATGGACAGATAGATCAAGAACACTCGCCAGCAGAAGATCTAGCTATATCGAGTTTTCAAAGTAGGTCAACTCCTTCACCAGGGTAAGTGGTTCACTAGGGACCAAGTTTAACAAAATTTTCCTCACCTCATGGAGGTTCTACACACAATGGGGACCATTTCTTTCTAAGGAGGGAGGAATGATCCAAGTGGATATTGATGGCCACCTACCTATTCCATCTAGACCTCAAGTTGGTTTAATATATTTCCTTGTTTATTGCAGCTTTTACTATTTTTAGCAGTTTTTTGGTTCCTGAACTTCTGAAGCAGTTTTGACCCCCTAAATGATGTTTTTTTGAGGTCTGCAACATGCTCGCATATCTTTTATTACTCAAAGATATCTTTCCAACAAGGTATCGTATGTGTCAAACAAAGATAATATGACCAAGTTACAACCCCAGGAAGTTGGCTCCTCGACTAACCCCAATGGGGCCCACAAACTCTTGGGGTTCCATCTCCTTGGGTTAGGGTTTTTGTTGTTTACATTTTTCCTTGTTGTTCAATAATAAATAGGCTATTGAGACTCATTGTAACACAATTCAGAGGCATGTAGCCGCGACATCTCTTCTCAGAGATAAGCTACCATCGCCCAAGCTAATCTATTTTTATTTCTATACGTAAGCATATTTCAATTCTTTGATATTAATGAAATGAACTTTTATCTCTACTACATCTCTATGTATATGGTATTTTTGTATTTTGTTGCATTCCTGCATAAGTCTGGATCAAATTTAGTCTTCATTTCTAATAAAGATTTAGATCATTAAATTTCCTTTATAAATATGCTTGCAGGAAAGACTCTTTTTACGATCTATGTTTCATCTTATTTCCTTTGTTTGGACTAGATATTATTTGTTATGCATCCCCTCATTTGTCATTATTATAATCTAAATTACCTTTGTTGATTTACTATGTGCTGCCTACTTTTCATGATTAAATGGGTAACAATGTAACTATGTCATGCTAGTGTTGAGTCCTAAAAGTTGCACGAGAGCTGAATCTAGTGTAATAATCCTCGATAATATTTCACAACCTACATGAAACATATGGTAAATATGTAGTAACCTTTTATAGCTTATACATGCAACACAAAAGGCAGGGGAAAATTGATTTGCCTAAAAAAGGCACAAAAGATGCATATCGTAAATCTAGAGGCTCACAAACAATGCGCAAAAATAAACAATTACTGCTAAGATGTGTTCCACAAAAAGGCATGACAAGATTGAATTGCTTGCAAGCCTACAAAAATTCAACTTATAATTTTGTAAGCCTAAAATGACATATAATAAAAACGCTAATAACCATTATAATACAAGACGGAAAACTTGTTACAACCTATCAAACTTTAAGGTTTTGAAATGTAACAAATCACCATAATACCCCAACCTTTTTATCTTATCATTTTTATAATAATAAGTTCAACATATACACAAATTAAAAGTGTAAAGGTGTGAGTAATGATCAAACCAAATTGAGGTCTGATACAAAACCATGAGATCAAGGTAAATAAGATTCTTACATCCATAACACATTGTTTCTCAAATACTAAAGCCTTTTTCAAACTTTCTTCTTGCTTTTCAGCTTCTCATCTAGCAATTAAGTATGTACATTGTTCTCTCTTCAAATTTTCTTCAACTTCAGCTATGGCAACTTTCTCGCAACTTTCTCGACTCCTAAAATCATTGTGTTATGTTCTTTGCATTTCCATAAACATATAATGATTATTAATATTTAAATAAAATAATATATAAGATAGATGATTTTTTAGTTCAATGTTACCCCTATTCAGTTAGGTATAGAATTTAGTAGCTAGTATAACTAGGGTATAATTTAGTTGAGAAACAATGTAAATTTCAGTATAATTTTAGCAAAATTTCTGCAGAAATTATTTTAGGAGATATAGATTAAAGTTATTAATTTTTAGAATTTTAGGTGTCCTAGAAATTTTTTTATGGTGCTCAATCTATTTTCATGGTGCTCAATCTATTTTCACAGTAAAAAAAACTATTCAAAATTCCAAATTAAAATAAATAAATAAATAACTTCCCTAAATAAATTATAGGATCAGTAAACAAAGCCGAATTTATTATTCTCAATTTTTCACAGTTTATGCGATGTCCATAGAGAGCATCACAACTTACAATTTTACCCAAATCGAATTTTCTATTAAAACAAGTATTGAAACCAAATTTGGTTACACAGTAAGGAAGATTTCACTTGGCAGAGCTTATGAAATCTGAAAAATATTTCCATTAATTTCGGTTCAGAGCAAAAACTGTAATATCGATTCCCATAAACAACCTTGTAATTCGTAAAACTGCAGAACTGTAAAGTCCTATGGATGTGGTCTTCTTACAAGTTTTGTGGTCTAATAACGAATAAGACGATGCATATCTGAAAATTGCGGTCTAATCCGGCGCAAGACCATGTATATTTGAAGAAACTGTGTTAAGCATGATTTCTTTAGTTGGAAAAAAATATTCAAGAATATTCAGATGCAAATCTTCGATTATCACCCTCTTCTTTGAATTCACAGATCGCAGGAAAACCAGAGCGAAGACCATCCATGAGTTCGCCGTCGCTGAGACTCCGCTCTTCTGCTACTGGAAGCAGCGTTTTCTCAAAAGGCCGCCGCCTTCGCAGACACATCCTCCGCGGAGGAGCGATTTCTAACCACTTTATGTCAACTGCCCCGATCGTGATCGCGATTGCCATTAGCAGATTCGAATCTGGCCGGAAAAAAGAATCTCAAAATCGAATCCTTACTTTCTTTCACAAAAACCTAACGGAACACTTTTGCAACATTCAATATGGGGCTATATGTTACATGTTTTTAATGACAGAAAATGTTTGCAGAGCACGCAAATCTGAAATCTCTGAGAAAAGTTCGAGCTATGATTTCCGCGATGCCCGTGCTGGCTGCGATGTGATGTGCTTTCGATTTAAAGGGCCGGAGGATCACGGTTTCCTTAAACGTGAAGACAATAAAAACGTCCACGTTAAGTAAACTTGCTTGGATGGACAGCGTGGGCCTTTTTTTCCTAACTGAAAAATTGTCCCAAGAGCGGCTCTCATGCATATATTACTTTGCGCAGGAAATTTCCCCACCTTACCATTAGACGTTTACAAATTTCCCCACCTGACCATTAGACCACATCAAAAACACTAAACAGCGTTGGCCATTTCTCAGTGAAAAAGACCGGACTACGCCTTCGTAATCAATGACGATACACGGATGCAATTTCCTCATCCTGGACCGTAGGTTTTTATTTTTTTAAACAAGTTAAGAGAAGGTTGACTTGTTAATCCATCCAAGGTGTAACTTAGGATGATTGTTCCTATAAAATAATGTTGAACAATTTATAGGACGTTGATCTATGAAAATGTCTATCTCATAATGGTACCACATTTTATATTGCCACTAGCTTCCTTCCTTGGTTAAAACAAAGTAAAAGCAGTATTTAAATCATAATCCATAACGTATACCCTTGTCCTCAATAGACAACATGACCTTTATTATGTTACATGGAAAGTGACATGCATTTACTATCCAATTTTTTTTTCTAGATAACATGGAGAAAGGGATCTTATACAATTTCAAGAGGCGTGTTGTCTAGATTGCATCAGGGTCCCGTAGATATCGAGGGATCCTCTGTGGTTTGGAGAGAATCGATATTGAAGACAAGTGTAAGGTTCTGGCATGTTTTGGGTAAAGAAAATGTTTATAAAGCATATGTTAGTGTGGTAGTACATTTGTATTTGTATTATGTAATTGGTTGTATGCATGTTGTAGTTATTTATTTATTTTAATTTAATCAGTCAATGAACAAATGAATAACTTGTAATGATATAAAAGAAAATGTAAAAAATTATAAAAAAGAGAGAATGATTCTTTTATTTAAGTTAGTGTAAGTGTTTTTTTTTAATATAATTTTTAAGTGGTTCAAGTTATGAATATTTTTTATTCATTTTATATGCACAGCAAATATTTTTGAATTTATGTTAGTTAAAAAACATTAATATAAAAATTATAAATTTATGTTATTTAAAAAATATTAATATATATTTAAAAATTTTAAATAGTCATCATATTTAGAATAAATTTTCCATTTCAAAAAAAATAGTAATAAGAGTAAAAATGGTTAATGAAAAAATATAGTAGAAAATTAGAGGCAAAGGCTAGATTAGAAAGAAGAGAATCCAGTTAAATAGAGGGTAAGGAATATAATGAGGTCACAATAGAGGCTAAGGGGTAGATCTTTAACTTTTTAAACAAATAATAAAATTTGGTGATGAAAAAAGGAAAAGGAAAATAAAAAAATGTGAGAAATGACAAGCAAGGAAGAGGAAATATAATTTATCTAGAATGAAAAATACTGAAAAGATGGGTGAACACGTAAGGTATTAAAGGAATAAGAAAGCACAATAAAAAATTTAGAGACTGAAATTTTGGAAGATGAAACTACGTGAAGTGATGGAAATATTGGAAAGGTTTTCATGGAAGGGATCCTAAGTATGGGAAATTATAGAGGTCCAAGAAGGAGAATGAAACCATATCAAATCTCAATCTCTAAAGAGATTTTAGAGAAAGTAGATACAATTTTGTGAGCAATGGTATGATATCACTAAGGAATGCCATAGGTTGAGGTAATGTACACCATCATGAGATTGGTGTCGAGAGTGTTGATGGGAAAAGTATTGAAGGCCCAAAGGAAGAGAAGTCACAAGAGGAGATACATGCGAACATATGGGGGTTCAAAGCCCCGAGTGGGGATGTATTATGTAATAACAATTGTCAAAGGGTCACATCAAGAACTTAATAATAACTAAAGTCAATGAAATATCAGATCTCGAGACTTCATTAAAGAAGATAATGTTAAATAAAAAGAAGATTTAGATAATGAAGCTTGACACCCTAAATGTAATACAACATGAATGATAAGAAGTGAATGATGGTGGGGCCAGTCAACTATTTCAAAGGTGGACACCCCAAATGGAGTTTGGAATAGGAAACAAAAAGGTACAAAATGAGGAGCAAAGCCTAGAAGTGTGGAGAAATGATTCATAAATGGTGGGCATATAGTTTACCCATTTTTGTTAACATTGATCCTCTATGGAATTAAATTTAATCTTTGTACATTGTTTCCATAGAAAAAGACCCGTAATTCCATTCATACTAAAATGAAAGTAATTACATTCTGCATATAGACTGTAATATTGTATTCAAGTATTTACTAATCATGTGGGGTAACCATTTAGGAACATGCTAGAGAAGTAATGATGTTCAATAAAAAAATATCTATACTATAAGTACCACAAAAAATAAACAAAATATTATACAGGTCTCTATTGCCAATTCGTTGGTTATTGGCATAAACATGAAGAGTATGGAAAAAAATTCCACACATGATAGAGATTTGGATAAAAATACACATACAGGTAATGTCATAAACAACCCCCAAAAAATTCATGTGTTTTCTATCGCCGAGAGCATTAAAAAGGCGAAGTATATACATTAAACACTGTAAATTAGCATATCAAAATTTACCATGATTTTCTGGTGTCTTCCCAAAAATATACATATTGTGTATGATCCAGATGAATATTGGTGGCCACCCACCTATTTCGCTCGGACCTCCACCGTTGTTTCTTACAATTTTTCAGATTCCTTAATTGTAGCAAAGTTTACTATTTTTGGCAGTTTTTCAGGTCCTGAACTTTTGAAGCAGTTTTGAGGCCCTAAATGATGTTTTTTTGTAAAATGGGAAAACTTGAGTTTTTAATTCATCTTTGTAGCCGAAATATGTAGTCCTCAAATAGATCCTTCTAATGAGGTATTGTGCGCATCAAATGAGATCTTATGCCAAAGTTACAACCCCAAGAAGTTGATGTACCAATTTACCCAAACGGGGAACATAGTTTTGGCACTTCATATCCTAGGGTTAGGTTTTTGGATGTTTAGGGTTTTCCATTGTTTCTCAATAATAAATAGTCTTTCAAGCCTCATTATCACACAGTTCAGAGGTAGGTAGCCGTCACATCTCTTCTTAGAGATAAGCTACCATCGCCTGAGCTAGTTTATTTCCATTTTGTTTGTAAGAATAGTTCAGTTCTTTGAGATTAATGAAATGAAGTGTTATTCTTGTTGCATCTATGTATTTGTGGTTATATCTATATTTTGTTGTGTTCTTGTTTAATTTCGTATCAATGGTATCCAGAGCGATTCGCTCTTTCTCTATTTTTCTATGCATGTCCCCAACAAGGTTGGGGTATAAGGAGCTAGGGCTCGAACTGGTTGAACCCTTACAAGACCAGCCTCGCAAATCCTTATGACCACCCATGGTGGAAGAAAAGAAAGACGAGGGAGCATGAGGCCCTTTAAAAATATTTCTCGAAGAATTCCTTGAGTGGCAGAGGAACGCAATGATGGACAACTTTTCCTAGATCCTTCGATGATTACCCATAGGTGACACATCTTCTTCCGAAAACCACTCTAGGAGCACCACTCCCTTTAAGGTACAAGTTAACTTTGACATCCCCATATTTGAAGGTTAGATAGATGCATATGTCGTAGATAAATGGTTAAATATGCTAGAAGGATATTTCTCGTTTCATGACTTTTCCAACTAGGAAAAAATAATTTTTCACTCCTCAAAGTCACCCCCCACATCAAGGACTAGTGGGAAACCTACTCTAAGAAGAGGGACGAGAATGAACCCTCACTATTCTCAATCGCACCCACTTGGAATTCTTTTCGAGATGCCATCAAGAAGCAATATTACCCTGTCAGGAGCTATGAATATAAATACATAAGTGGACCACATTGTGGTAGGGAAGGGACCAAGATGTGCCAGAGTTCACAAATATTTTTCATACCCTTTTCACGAAGTTGGGTATCAAGGATTTTGAGCGAAATTTGGCACTCAAGTTAAGCGATTGTATACACAAGTACATCTAGAATGAGATGGAATTCCTGGACATATTGGTGACCTAGGACAACCCATCGAAGCTGCAGAACAAAGGACAAAGCTAAGGCGGGGTGACCGAGGACAACACGTCGAAGCCGCAAGAAAACAACAACACCACGAAGAAAAATAAGGACACGTGCAAATAGTGTGAGTTCCATAACAGCCCTAGTCACAACACAAGTGAGTGTCGAGCCAAACAGTCACTAGTGGATGAGTTGAAGGCTTCCGAATGAGATGCATGTTCCAGCTCTAAGTCACAACCCAATAAGTGGAATGACAAAAGGAAGCAGATTATTGATGAGGAGCCTAGTGCCACCATTGCCACCACGAAGATCCAGAAGAATGAGCCCGAAGATCCATAGGAGGGGGAGCATGTCTTCCACTCCAAGATGTGGGCGAAGGGTTCTCCGTTGTAGTTCATTATTGACAACGGGAGCCAAAGAACCTCATTTCAATAGAGGTTTTCAACAGGATGATCATACCTATTTTTCCCATGTACAACTTGAAGCATCCACAAACATGGGACGAAATCCTCCCCTATTTCTACCATGGCTACAATAGAGTTATACATAGCTCAATTGGCTAAAACCCCTTTCAGGTCGGGTAGGGATTTCAACCACTATGTCCCATTGACCATTTGGAGCTACTCGGCAACTTCGACCCATGTCCAGTTTGAAGGTGACAGGGCTAGCAGCTTCATTGAGCGCATCCAGCACATCCACCAGTAGGTCCATGACATATTAGACAAAGACAATGCAAAGTACAAGCAACAATATGATCAACATCGGGTGCCACACAAGTTCTAGGTGGGTGACAAAGTTTGGTTACATTTGCAGAAGGAGCGCCTCGCTAGGACCCACCGTAAGCTTCAACCACTTCAATGTGGGTCATACACCATCACCAAGGTTGTAGGGGACAATGCTTTCAAGCTCAACATTCCATCGTTCATTGGCTTGCACCTAGTGTTCAATGTGGACCACCTTCAACCATACTTTCCACCATCACTGAACACATCTGACATTGAAAAACAACTCACACTAATAGAGTTAAACCCAGACTAGAATAAGCCACAAATGATCATATCATGGACACACAAATCAAGATTACTTACCAATAGAAGATCCAACCATATCGGGTTTTCAAAGCTAGCCAACCCCTACACCAAGACAACTGGCTCACCAGGGACCAAGTTCAACAGAAGTTTCGCCATCTCATGGAGGCACTCAATGCAATGGGGACCATTGCTTCCTAAGGGGGGAGGACTGCTCCAGGTGGATATTGGTGGCCACAATCTTATCCCACTTGGACCCCCATCATTGTTTCTTTCAGTTTTTCAGTTTCCTTAATTGTAGCACAATGTACTATTTTTGGCAATTTTTCAGGTCTTGAACTTCCGGAGCCATTTTGAGGCCCGCAATATTGTCATAAAAACCACCAAGAGTCGCATAACCTAGTAGAGGTAGTTGGGCCCAAATTTCCTGATAGTTTGATATATCCAGATCATAGGTTAAGGCTTCTTCGGCCCCCATGGCCGAGGGACACATCACTCCCAAGTCAAAAGGTAACAATCCTTAGAGAAATTGACTTGTTAAACCTTGCTCCTTACAGTGGAAGAGAGTAAAATTTCCCTGGAAAAATAAAGTATCACTAGGAACAATACAATAACTAACAAAAAACTTATAAAAATGAATAGATAGTGAGATTCATGAGTAGACTGCCAAGGACACCTCTTTTATAGGAAAATTCACCAAGGAAATATCTTTGTTACCACCATGAATGTCTTGAGAGACAACTTGAAGTCGTGGCTTCACTGTCCAATATCTTTTGAAGTTGCATAGAGGAGGAGTTCATAATTCTTTTCTTTTACGTTGTACATCAAAAAGCTAGCATCCAAATTTGCTTTAATATTTTTACTTGAAAGGGTACTATTCCCCTATTTATATTTGGGATTAAGGCTTCTATTTACTTGCTTTGTTAGTGTTGAGTTCACTACATGTTATAAATCTTCTTTATCAATATCTTTTGGATGAAGAGTAGATTATAGTCTCAAGGTTGAAGGAGTTTACACCACTAATAAAAATATATTCACACCTATTTCCATGAAAATAGGTAACACTCACATAAAAAAATGATCTTACTTGTATAAGTGAGCAATCTCACCCATACTAGCTAATAGAAGACTAGTTACACCATGGGTTAACTTATACGAAACAAAACAAAGGTATTGAATCTTTTCATTAGCAAGAATGTGAAGCAATCAAAAATTATTTTATCCAAATTGATGTGATCTTAACAAAAAATGAGAACTGTCATTTTCCCTTATTATGTAATCAACAAAAGGCTAATTGGGTGCTAACTCTATGTAAATAATTTTTATTTCTCACAAGCTAAATATTTCAAACTCTATCAACCCTCTAATTTAGTGCATTAATTTTTTACACCTTAAAGAGATTTTTATATTGTTGTCACTACTACAATTGGGTGGAAATTCCATATATGGAATTCGACGGAAGTGATAAAATCAAAAAAAGTGTCGAAAGTTAAATGCATTTTTTTCTAAAATCCCAACGTTTGTCGAATATTCAACACAATTTATTTAACAGTCAAATATTTGACGGATTGTCCTATTACACTAATTATCTGACAGTTTCCTATAATCCCTCCTGCCATCGAATATCCGACGCTATATCTAATATGAAAATGTATTGTCCAATTTCTGACAAATGACAAATAATCATTGCATAGTGTTCAATTCCACCATTAATGGCTTTTTTCGCTGATAACATCTAATATGGGACCACTTTACGTTGATTAATTTAACTAATTAAAATAAATATAACATCAATATTAAAATTAAATATAATATTATTAATTTATAGTTAATATATATATATATATATATATATATATATATATAACTATAATATAGTGATATTAATATTATATTATATGATTATATATAAATGGAGGAATTCAATCTGGTAATTTGTTTAGAATATATTACAATGTGATTAGTAGCAAAATTCTTGAGATTTTATAAGTAGCAACAGCTAGGGTTTGATTCAAATGGCCTCTACAGGGGGAGGGAGTGGGGCTCCCTCCTATAGAAATGTAGTCATGGACAAAGGGAAAGGGATCCAGATGGGCTTCGGAGCACATGATCGTGTAGATGGTATTTCAGAGAAGTTCCAAGGCTCAACAGAGGTATGTTGGAAAGGAATAAAACTGAATGAAGACAGGGGCCCAAAAGTAAATCTAATGCACTAACAATAACAATAGAAGTCAAAGGGATCTACCAGACCATGTAAGCCAAAAACGGCGGTAATCCCAATGGCATTAATCATCGATCCCGAGATGCAAGCCTTGAGAGAACGAATAAGGTCATATGTTTTCATATGAAAATTCATGGGGCTATGGCCCACAGAGAAAGAATTGTGCGATTGGATCAAACATCACTAGAAACCAAGGGGAGAAATAGAACTACATATAGGATCAAAGGGTTTTTTCAGAGTCGCCTTTACTAATATGGAAGGTAGAGACTAAATTATTTATGGTAACCCATATTTCTTTTCCTTAGCGGGTTTATGCATATAGACATGGATGGAGAACTTGACCCTAGAAAAGGAAACCTTCACACGTGTCCTAGTTTGGGTCAGGTTTTATTCTCTTCCTCGGGACTATTGGCTACCTACAACTTTAAATTTGATAGGTGATTCTTTGGGTAAATTCATTAAAATTTCAGAAGCAACGTTACAATACGTATGCAACATATGCAAATATTTTTGTAGAAATGGATGTCTCTAGATCCCTTCCTCAAGCAATCAAGCTTATGTTCTAAGATGAATTTTCGTTACAACTGATGGAATATGAACAAATTCCTTTCATATGTCAGAGATTCCATGAGCATGGCCACCTGATAAGGGATTTCCCCTTAATAAATGCAGAAGAACATAAAAAAGAGACAAATTGAAAGGATGCAGAGGGCTTTCTAAGACCCACTCCGAGAGAAAGAGCTAATAAAAGACAACAACAATGAAACCAAGGGAAAAAAGCTCAAAGAAATAGCTTTGAAATTTTAGTCGAGGAAAACCCAGAAGAACAAGGGTGGGAAGAAGAAGAAATTGGTGACAAAGAACAAAATAAAGAGAAAGAAATGGGGCAGTAGATTGGGGAACGTGAGCAACAAGGAGATATCCCATATCTATCAAAATATTTTGAGGGAGACGCAGAAATGACCCCAAGTGAATTAGGAATAGAAGATATGGAATTGTAGGAACTAATTAAAATGGAAGGAATCGACCTCCAAGATTTAGTAGAATAGGCAAAGAAACAAGGAATAAAATAAATCAATGCGGATCAAATGAGAAGGATCCAATACTTATATTTAATGAGAGAAGAGTCGAAATTATGAGGGAAGAAAAGACCACATTCAACAAAAGTGGGTAGATCTCTGAAGGGGATTGATCTAGGTGTGAAAGCAATGGAATCTCATCAGCTGCTATCACCAAGGCAGAGCCAATGGAAAAGAGGAAGAAAGTTGAATAGTGTTGCCCTGAAGGAGCTAAGAGTTATGTTAGTAAATTTAGGTAAGATGAGAGCTCTAGGTTCGCCCTCCTCAAACCTTATCTAAGTCATGAAATTTTTATCTTGGAATATCAGAGGTATTAGTAGCCTTAGGAAACAAAGATTGTTAAAAAAAAAAGGATTCAAATGGAACAACCTGATATCTTTTTTATTCAAGAATCGAAATGATCAGTAGGGAAAATAAATGAGTTAAGTAGGAAACTAGGAAGAAAGTATGAATCAGTGGAAGTCGAAGCATGGGGCTCAGCTAGTGGTCTGGAAATCTATTGGAACCCCCAATCCTTGCTTCATCTAGACTCTGAAGCCAATATATCATACCTATTTGTAGATATGCAGGTTATATGAACCCCTGACACAATGGTTTTCACTAATGTGTACGAGCCTCAAAGGCTCGAGGAGAATATCAAGTTGTTGCAAGATCTAAGAAGGATAAAAAGTGGGAGAGGTCACCTCCCCTAGGTGGTGGGGGGAGAATTCAATATGATAACTTCTCTTTTAGATAAAAAAGGTGGCCAAAGAAGGATAGACAGAGATTTAGAAGCATTTAAGGAATTCATTAAGGAGACCAAACTTATTGATATTGAAACTATGAATGGATGCTTTACATGGAGTAATAAGCGCAAAGAGCAGCATCAAGTGGCATCCAGGCTTGATAGGTTTTTACTATCAGGATATTTACTGATGAGAGGGGATGTGGCAGGAAATATCCTTCCTTGTGGCGGATCCGACCATTGCTGAGTGCTATTAATGATGCAATTAGCAAGAACTCTAAAAAATAGGCCCTTTCGATTTGAGACATTCTGGTTAGAGAAACCTAACTTCAGGGAAAATATAAAATCATGGTGGAAGGAAAATATCCCAGAAAAGGCTTGAAGATGTACACCCTACAAGCTAGGTCAAAACACATAGAGATGAAACTAAAGTAGTGGAACAGGATGGAATTTGGAAACATATTTCAAGAGAAAAAGGAACTGGAATAGAAAATGTTATACTCTTGACATGTGAGAAATCTAGAATACTAGAAATACGAAGAAATATAGTCCAAAACGCAAAATTATCACATGAGATGAGGAAAACTGCAAATTATTTTATTATTTCGAAACAAATTCAATGTTCACTTGCCTCTTCGAGGGGGTAACCTCAAGTAGAGTGGAGCTCAATTACAATAAGACTTGATGATCTTTCCCTTACTAACTAAGACCATTTATAGCTAAATGACATCCAAAACCCTAAATATTGGTGTTCCCTTGCATAACACGAGTTAACCACTTTATTTGTTAGATATGGTCTGTTTACAACTAACTATGGTCCTGTTGTAGCAACTATAACCACCCTCCAAATTTTTGGCACGCATGCAAATTTCAGAGCCTACCTTGGATCATGTGATCGATTGTTCCTTGGTCACTTATTAGTAAGTTGATGATCTCGAGCCCCCTTCCTTGATCGCAAGAGTTGTTCACATTCTCATATTTATACAATATGTGTCATATTTGGGCATCAAGATTACTATTTTTCATGCAGAGGGAAGTTTGTTCTGCTTCGAGGAGAAATCTTTGTGCGTATGGGTTCTTCTCATCACATAGACATGTTTCACACTCACTTCATGCACTCTTGACACGAAGGTTGTTGCATCAAGAAAAGTATGTTTTATACATTATGGATGGTCTATGTTGTATCACTAAGTGTTCGTGTGTGATCATAGTCAAGTCCTATCATTGTTTACACTAGTTTCATTGATCTCACACTTAACTAGTTTCTCGAGCAACCTAACCTCATCTAGATTTCTGGAACTGCACACTTTGCTTTTGCAATGCTCAAGATTTTTCCCTTTCCCGCTGGAAATATGCAATGCATAGGGACCCCAACCTCCCTTCACATCCAAAACTGCACAATGGTTTCCCCCAGTGTCCTTCCCTAGCTGGAATCCACTATCTTCAGAAATTGCGCAGTGTTGTCCCTCAGCTGCCATGTATGTCTTTCAACCTAAAAATACACAAATGTGTCCTCTTGGGACCCATCCCACAACAGTGCCTTGCAATTAGAAACTGCACAGTATTGCCCTTCAGTTGTCTAGGCTGCACTACACTTAGAAACTACCTAGAGGTGTCCTCCTAGGACCCCATTCCGCAACAGTGTCTTGCATCTCAAAATTGTGCAGTGTTGTCCTAACTGTCTAATCTTCCTTACACTAAAAAATTTCACAGAGCAGGAAGCCAACCTTTCTTTGGAAAACTACGTAGAGCATACTAGCAGCCTTACTCCTAGAAATTGCACAAAGTAGGAAACCCCACCTTGCTCTGGAAAACTGCGCAGATCATCTTGGCAGTAGTCACTATGTGCTAAAACTGCACAAATTTGTCTCTTAGTGACCACAAGGAAAGATAACATGTCAGATGAATCTCAAGGTGTTTACGATAAAGACAAAGAAATCGAGTTATGATAGGAGATCAGGACTGCATGTAAACTCTGTCCGATGCATAACCATCTGGAGGGTAAGTATGGTAAGTAAAGTACATATCTTAGTGTAGCTTGAAGTACTGTTGATCATCGTCATATCACTCTGTCTTCAATGACATGCATGTTTTCCAACAGTAAAAGTCATTTTGCATGTTTCCTTTACATGTCTCTCTCCCTTTCGCTTGTTGGACCAACTGTACTCTTTGGCATGTTGATGTTTTAGTGATTTTGAAGGTTTGTCTTTATGTGCATGAGTTTTTTTTTACCATGTGACCATCGGTCGTACTCACGCACTGTAAGGATTGTCGCACAAGTGGAGTCACAGTCATTCAAAGATCTATCTCAAGTATCGCACTTGTCGCTCTTAACCTTTAGGTAGTCCCATTAGGCACATGTTTGTCTTGTTGATTTGAGGTGTCTTGTCATCGAGTCATGCTAAGCATGTGATCACAATGTCATGTATGAACAAGTTTAATTGCTCCCACACTTAGACATTTTTCCTAAAACATTTATCAACCGGACAACCCTCCTTTAACCAAACCTCAACTGAGCTGCACCACACAGTCTCAGCTCTCAGTCACCCTGCTTTGTTGCCTAAAATTGCGTAGATCTTGAGGCTCTCCTCCAAAGCATCCTGCACTGCACAATCTTGGAAGTGAGCCAGCTGACTGCCTCCCAGAACTGCGTAGAAGTTGTCCCAAAGTCCCATCCAATCTATGCTTCCCGCAAGATCACTCATCAAGCCTCCCTCTAGTCTTCTGGAAAATCAAAACTGAACTGTGACCCGAGGCTACACTTCTCCCCAAAACTACACAGAAATTGCCCAGCTGTCTGCCCTGCACTGTCTGCAAAAACAACACAGTCATGCGAGTTGGGCCCTTTCTGCCTATCACTGCACTATTCCAAGGAATTTTGAAGATTTTAATGGAAGTTCAGTTGTTGGCTTGCCATGTTCTTCCTCTAAGAATTGCGCAGATATAACTAACAGGGCACCTGCTTGGTTTCCCTATTGCCCCTGAAAATTGCGAAGATCTGGATGATACACCTACTGTTGCCCTGCTCTGCACTGTTTTTGGAAATTGTGTAGCAACTTCCTATCCTGCACTATCTCCCAAGAATGTGCGGTTATGACTAGAATATCCCTGTAGCCCGGCATGCCCTACTCTAGAAAATTTCACAGAATTTGCTGCCAATTTCCATTGTTTCTCAACTCTGTCTCTCTCAGAGAATCTACGCAAATTCTCAGTTGGACCCTGAGTGACCTGCCTTGAAAAATGCACAAAACTATCTAGCAATTCCCCCGGACACCCTGCCTTGTATTCCTCTCAAGAATTGCGCAGTTCTGTACAACTAGGTTCCACCTTGCAACTACCACTACTATCTCGGATTGCACAAATCTGCCTCCCAGTGACTTCTATGTATTTTTTCTCGATGGTCCTCCAAGGCCTCTAACCATGGCCTGAGCTATGCTCTGCGCAGTTCAGTGTCTTGTCCTCCCTCCCGGTCACCTCAACCCGAAACACAAGAACAATGTATCATGTTAGGTTAGGAGGTTTTGAATTTGATTTCATCCCGTTATGAGTGAATTTCAGGAACAGGTACATTGATGGATCATGGCACAATGACAAATGGAATGAAGAAGGAGTGCATGCTAGAAGAATTTCTTGTAATTGAACATACATGCGAAGCATATCAAACAACAAGCGAAAGAAACACATGCATGGAACCATCTTGCGAAGACCAAGACCATTGAAGACCTTGCAACACCAAGCTATGCAGAGATGAAGACAAAGTACATTCAAGGACACATCCATCACTTAACAACACAGTAGCTTGACATTCACACCACAATTAGCTAGTACATGTTAATAGTGTCATGTCGAGTTTTGTTATGAGTTGTGTCGAATTGTCAATAGGTTGATCTCCCATGCTTTCATTACCACTGTTTTCGTCCTCCTCATAATATCTATCCTCTTTATCCATGTCTTTTGAATTTGAAACTTTGAAACCCTAGAGAAGGTAATCAAGAAGTGAGTTATGGTGAATAGGGGTAAGGGAAGGGGAGAGGATTTTGTGCGATGTAGGATGAGATATGTATGATGTGAGAGTGAGAAGGAGGGTATTTTTTTGTAGGGATTGTTTAGTAAATAGGGGTTTAAGGATTTTGTTTTGGGGATTAGGGTATAGGGGATAGGTGTAGGGATTTTGTTTGGGGGATTAAGGTATAGGGGATAGGTGGAGGGATTTGACAACAGAATGTGGGAATAAGGGATATGGAAAGCAAGGAGGGTTTTTAGACAACCTAGGGTTTGAAAGTTTAAATAACAAACAAAATTCAAAATCGTGAAATGAGTGCAGGGAGAATGGTTCAAGGAGTGTACTTACTTGATTAGAGGCTCTAGGTAGCATAAGAGTGATTTAGATGGTTGTTAGGGTAGTCTTGGTGTTTGTTGGCCCTATGTGCAGCGCCTTGTACAGGTGCATAGTGCTCCGGTTGTATGCGCAGCACCGTGCAAAAATGCACTAACACACAGGCTCTATGTGTAGCGCTCTTTCTATATGCGTAGCACTCTATGTGTATGTGCAGTGCTCCCTGCTCTATGGGCAGTGCCTTCGATTTTTCCCTATGCGCATTGCTCCCTGCTCTATGTGCAGCACCTACACTTTGCTCAGCCACCAATTCGCTTCAACTCCCTTCTCTCCTTCAACTCTCTTCTTTCTGTTTGTAAAATGAGTATAATGAATTTTGAAATCTTATATAGAGGGTTATTTTGATTTTTCCGTAAAAAAACCCAGTTTATAATGTTTTTTGGAACTTTTACTTTGTCTTCAAATCTTTGTTTAATACTTTTCTTTCTTTGTCTCTTTTCAGGTGGATGATGCTTTGATTGAACTAATTTCCTCAATGGCTTCATTTTCTTATAGCAAGGAGAAATTCTTGGGTAGATTATGGGAACATTTATTACATGAAATGACTTGAATTACATCCAAAAAAATATGAATCAACTAAAATACTCTGTTTTCATCTCAAAAACATTTTTTTGAGATGAAAATTACATCAGTGAAATAAGATCTTTATACAATACCCATGACTTACTACCACTCACTCTTTGTTTGTTGGTCTTCCTCATACCTTTGTTTCCCTTTATTTACACTTGAAACTATGCTTTTGACCTTGGAAATGGACCCTAAGACCTAATGGAAAGACCTTGGAAATGAACCCTAAGACCTAATGGAAACATAACTGCCTTGACTCTAAAAATAACATAACTGAAACCATAACTGAATGCAACATGGAGATGGGTCAACAAATGTACCTCATGAGGGAAAATTTGATTTTCTGAGAAGAAGACAACCATCAGTGGACCATTTTGGCATGACCTAGTGGAATGATCAAAAATTTAGTATGAGGCACCTAAAATAAAAATACAAAGAGAAGATTTGATCCCTGATGGAAGTATGAATATACTAACACTAACACCTTTCAGGTTTCATATTGTTACAGTCTTATAACGAGCACACTTCATTTTCCCTTTCGTGTGTTAGAACCTCCCCATGCATCTCCCTTGAATCGTTGCAAGGTCACACACTTTCTTCCGACAAAGATATATTGCTTACCTCTGTGTGCTATCGTAGTCAAGGCATAACTTTACTACCCACTGCTAGGACTCCTACTCCATTTGGCTTGAGGTCTAGTTGGGGCTTATTATCAGGGAGATCCCCTAACATGTTGGTGGGTCTAGCACCATCAACAGGTCCCTTTTATCTAATGTGGATCAACCAATTATAATTATTAATATAGTATTTATTGACTCTCTAACTAACTATGACTCTAACTCGACCCATTAAGCTTATTACATAAATAAATGGGTTAGGGTTGGACCCTAACATTCCCTCCTCCATCAAAAGCAACCTTGTCCTGAAAGCTAAAGATGCGAAAATTGCTGAAGAATAGAGGTTGGTTCCCAGGTCGCATCTGTTGGAGACATTTCTTTTCATTTGATGAGGACTTCCTTGATCGTGCGACTGCGGAGATGTATTTCACAAGTATGGAGGGATTTTTCTGGTAAGAGCCAAAGTGATCCTTCCTCATCCAATTTGGGTAGACTTGTTTTAACTCTTCAATTGTTTCCTACCACTTTCTTGAGGCATGATACATGGAAGACCTGATGGATTTTTGAAGTAGATGTCAAAGCTAGTTTGTAGGTGACTAATCTTATGCGGTGAAGTATCTGGTTAGGTCCATAGAATTTTGGTGCTAGTTTCTAGAACCCTTTTTTTTGAGAGATGTTTCCTTATATGGTTGGAGTCATAGGAATACCTTATCCCCTTCTTGAAATGAACACTCGAAACAGTATTGGTATGCATGTTGCTTCATTCGGTTCTAAGCTTAATGTAGATTATCTTTGAGATGAGCTATCATGGCGGCATGATTCTATATATTTGATCAACTTCCTGTACTTTAGAACATCCAAGGATATAAGAAATAGGTGAAGGTGGCAGTTGTCCATACACTGCCTCATATGGAGTAATCTTAGTGGCTTCATGATAGTTAGTATTATAACCCCATTTAGCTAAAGGTAGCCACTATACCCATTGATGCTTCTTTTATGAAGTGAAGCACCTCAGATATGTCTCCAAACATTTGTTGACTGCTTCTATTTGAATGTCGGTTTGGGGATGATAGATGGTACTTAGTTGGAGTTGCGTGCCTTGTAGCTTGAAAAGTTCTTGCCAAAATTTGTTGGTGAAAGTAGGGTCATGATCAAATACAATGGAAGTCGGCATTCCATGAAGTTTGAAGATATGGTCCAATAAAACTTGAGTCACCAAAGTGGGCATAAATGAGTGTGGTAGACCACAAAAATGAGCATATTCAGAAAGTTTGTCCACAACCACCATGATGACTGATTTGTTTCCTGACTTTGGGAGACTAGTAATGAAATCCATGGAAACATCTATCCAGACAGAGGCAAGGAGTGGAAATGGTTGTAAGGTTCCTGGTAACTTGACTATTTCCCCTTTGTTAAGTTGGCACACATCACATTCAGCTATAAAAAGTAAAAATGTCATTTTTCATGCTAGTCCAAAAGAAATAACGACATGCATGAATGTCCTGCAATTGGAGATGAGTGTAGCTCATCTAAGATGCAGGTTTTGAGGGTGGATGCTAGTGATATAACTACTCGATCCTTGTAGTGAGGAATCTTATCCTTCCAAGAGTAGTTGGATGAGAAATTAGGATCTTCTCTTAAGTTATTCATGATTTGGGAAAGAGAGGGGTGGGAGAACTATCCCTTGCAGGCCTCTTCAATCCAATTGTTATGGGTAGAGAGATTGATAGCAGGGTGCTCTCATCCTCAAATTAGCGCGATAAAGCATCAAAACTTACATTATCACGCCCTTTCTTGTAAATTATGTCATAATCATATCCCAACATTTTGGAAAGACATTTATTTTTTTGTGACGATGATAGATGTTGCTACAAAAAAATATTTTAGGCTTTTATAGTCCGTGTAGACTTCGAAACATCACCCCAAAAAGTATGGCTTCCAAGTGTCTACTTCATGTAATATGGCCATCATTTCTTTCTCATAAGTATATTGACCCAGATGTTTGCCATTGAGTTGTTGGTTTTTGAAAGCCAGTGGTCTACCTTCATGCATTAATATAATGCGAATACTAGTACTAGAAGCATCACATTCAATCACAAAAGATTTGGTGAAGTCTGGTAGGGCCAATAAAGGAGTGGAACACATGGCCTGTTTGAGAGCCAAGAAGGCCTGCTAAGCTGCATCAATCCAGAGAAATGAGTTTTTATTGATAAGATTAGTGAGGGGTCTAGAAATCCGACCATAATTGCAGATAAATTTGCAATATAGCCAGTGATACCCAAGAACACCCTCAAACTCTTCAACAGTTTTCATTGGGGCCAATCTTGCATTGCCTGAATATTTTTTAGATCAACCCTCACTCCTTCACGACCCACAATGTGTCCCAAATACTCAACTTCCTCCAAGCGAAAAGAGCACTTGGATAATTTGATAAATAATTTGTGATCTAAGAGCAGTTGCAATATTTGGTATACATGTTGAAGATGTTTGTCCCAGGTTATGTTGTAGATGAGAATGTCATCAAGGAAGACCATGACAAATTTTGGAGATATGGTTTCAACAAGTGGTTCATGATGCTTTGAAAAGTAGATGGAGCATTATAGAGACCAAATGGCATGAACAAGAATTCATAATGGCTTTCATGAGTTCAGAAGGCAGTCTTGGGAATGTATACTTCATGCGTATTTGGTGAAAGCCTAAGTGAAGGTCTATCTTGGTAAATAATTAAGCACCGTGCAATTCATCAAGCAGATCATCAACAATCAGAATAAGAAATTTGTCCTTGATAGTGAGCTTGTTGATGGCCTGAAAGTCTGACACATGCGTCGTTCTCCATCTTTCCTTAGAACCATGACAACTGGAGATGAATAAGACTGATGTTGGGACAAATAATACTAGCTTCGAGGAGTTCCTTGATGATTTTTCAATTTCATTCTTTTGGGAAAAAGGACATCGATATGGGTAGACAATAGGCAGTTGGGCCCCCGAGAACAAAGGGATGTTATGATCATGTTCACCCCTAGAGGGTGGAAGCTCTTTAGGTTTGTCAAAGACCCGCTGGTGGCGATCTAATACTTGTTGCATCTCAAGATGAATATGAGGAGTAGTGGATTCAATGGCCTAGATTGCATTAAATTGGGTGATTGATCCATGATGACCCTTTTTTAAAAGCTTCTCCATTCGATGCGAGTAGATGATAGTAGGAGCACCTACCTAGAGTCCCCTTAATGTATGAATTTGGTCGTTTTGTTTAAAGCTCATATATAACTCCTGGATATCCATTGTGAGAGGGCCCAGTTTGTGAAGATATTGAACACCCAGGACTATGTCGCAACCACCCATTTCAATAGTAAACATGTGGGTATTTAGGTGGTAGTCTCCCATATGAAGCTTAATATTTTCACAACGACCTTCACATTTCATGGTCCTCCCATCAGTGATAAGGACTTGGAAATTGGATACCACCCACACAAAACAATGAAAAAATTTTGTGACTCTCTTATGGATAAAGTTATGAGTCTTGCCACTATCAATCAATAACACTACTAGCCGATGTTTAATAAAGCCTTGGATTTTGAGAGTTTGAGGTGAAGAAATGGCAGCCAAGGTATGTATTGAGATAACCAACTCATCTAGCGTAGCTTTGAGATCACTGTCAGTTTGGGTTTCCCTGACTTCATCCTCAGTCACCTCAAGGGATGGAGCTTCCTTTGTTGAGTTATTATAAGTAGCATCAATTTGAAAGAATTTTGGTTTGTCTAGCAGAGTACTTGTCATCACAATAGTTTTCTTCTTTCAACCATTTCTAGTGGTGACATATTTTGACCCTTAACTATTTGGGTGGGGCCCTAAGCCTAGATGGGACGTGCCTTAGCAGTGAAATTTGTACGATTGGACTAGGAATTTAAGGTGATTTCCACATCTAAGGCCTTGTTGCATGTGTCCAACCAAATAGCTGGGTGGTGCATCTAGAAATGGGCTTAGATGGCTTCTTTTAGGCCATTGATGAAACACTCCAAGTAGAAGTCATCTCCTAAACCGTCATTTCTAATGGAAATTTTCTCGAAGGCTGCAATGCAGTCCTTTATTGTCCCTGTTTGATAGACCTTACTAAGACGACCCAAAAATTTAGATTCCTGGTTAAAGCGATCACATATGGATTTTGAGAACATGTTCCAATTTTCTCTCCCTGGATAACATTTCTTATTCCAATGCCACCATTTCCATATCTCTTGGTCCAAGTAAAGGGCTCCCACATGTATTTTAGTTTCATCTTTGCAGATATCGTTAAGGGAGAAATATTGTTCCATTTGTGCTAGCCATATTGCAGGGTTAGAGCCATCAAATTTGTACATGTCCAGCTTGGGTGTTCGATGGTTGGAATGGAAGAGGACTCATGAAACTTGCATGCCCTCTCCAACTCCTCACCAGTCTTTAGACTCACCATCACATTCATTTCAAAGTGCTAAAACACTTGCCTACCTCGCCCCTCAGAAACCTCTACAAATCTGAGCTGATTTCCCGGACCCAAAGCTGCCTTCCTCATTTGATCCAACAAACAACCATTAAATCTAATCAAATTCCTCTGAGCATATACCTAGCCTAAAATTAGCATTCATTTCAATCATCTCAAGCCTTACTTGCCATATTTTTTTTGAGATTGACAAGGAGAGAGCCCTCTCCCGACCTGGTAGGGCTAGCTACCAGGTTAAGTGTGGTTTGATGTTACCCTATACCTTCCTTCCTTCAGCCTGAGATAGATTTAGGCCATAACATCTTCCATACTTGTCTTCAAATCTGTATTCAAATCATCCATCTTAGCTTCCACGTCATCCATCTTAGCTTCCATGCCGTCCATCTTAGCTTCCACGTCATTCATCTTAGCTTCTACGCCTTTCTTTAAACCATCCATATTAGTTTCCATGCCTTTCTTTAAACCATCCATCTTAGCTTCTACGTCTTTCTTTAAACCATCCATCTTATTTTCTGTTACTTTTTGTGCGAGTGAAATTTTTTGCACTTGGTCACGTAATTTTAATATATCATGTTGCATTTCTTCCTCTTCTTCATGAGTCATGCTAGAGATTTCAGGTTGCTTACTAGGTGTTTCCATTTTCTTTCTTCAGGGCATCAATTATCGATAATAATGGTTCACTATGCCCTTTGAATCCCTTCAAACTAATTTTTCAAACCAAGCTCTTGCAAAAATTTAAAAAAAACTACACACTTTTTTTAACTTTGTAGGAGCTTGATATTGAATCTGATGTATCTCTGTAATTTTGGATCTCGTAGGTCTGAAATTGCTTCCTACGGTAACCCTCTGAGTAATCTTTCTAACCCCGCAAGTCTAATCAAGATTGGATTCTCCAATGAAGAGTTATGCCAAATCTCCCACGATGGCCTGAGTATAGACTTGTTCAGTAGAGTGAACTTGTACGACGTGCCGTGGGTCACTATTTCAACCTTAGGTTTTGAAAATGGTACACAAAAAACTACAGTTCGTCCTCTTTCTGAAACTTCTTACAAAAATTCAATATGATGCTAAGAGAGAAATTTATGAAGATTTTCTCACGGTGACCTGTTTGGAATGTAATTCATAGGTATGCAAAAACCCTAACTTCCTCAAATTATATCTCCTAAAATTTAGCGAGACAGGATCTAAAATTTGGACGCAAGGGAGAAACCTCCTTTACATTACACAAATGAACCATTCTTGGATGATACAAATGACAAAACCTCCTTTCTATATATAGGAGTCTAAGGGGTCACAATATAACCAAGCTGACCTAACAACAATAATATAAAGGCACAAAAATAACAATAGTGGGATTGTATGGGGCACAATAATAACAATAAGGGATACAATGACAATAGTAATGGGGGAATCACTAGTATTATAGGGACCTAACAGGGCCTCTGAGGCCACCTCTTTTTAGGACATTGTTACGAGAAAAAGTAAGGAGACAAAAATGTCATTCTTCATAAGGCTCACCACATACAATGCCTTCCACTCCTCCAAGAAACCGAAAGTCGCAAGAGTAAGAAAAAAGCTAATCGAAACACATCAAAAGAACCCTTGACTTCATAGGAAGGAGCGGAGGCTAGAACCAACCATGACAATGTAGAAGATACCCAAAGGTCGCAAACAAAAACCAGAATTAACTACAAACCCAAAGCAAAAAATATTCTTGTGTTGGAGATTCAGGACCCAAATGTTGCAACTTACAAGGACTTCATGTAGGAGCATGTCATCATCTGGAAGTTCATGAGGATATGGCCTACAGAAAAAATGTTGAACTAGTGGATACAGAATAAATGGTGCCCCAAAGGAGAGATTCATATGCAATTCGGATCTAAAGGGTTCGTCGTTGTTATATTAGACCTCCTAGAAGACAGGGACCAAATCTTTGAAGGAGGGCCATACTTCTTCAATTGTGTTGGTCTTTACATGTGGTATTGGAAGGACAATTTTACTCTTGAAAAGGAGGACTTCACCAGAGTCATTGTTTTGTTAAGGCTCTACCCACTACCCACGAAATATTGGTCACCATCAGTGTTAAAAGAAATAGGAGACGAGTTGGGGGAATATATTAAAATGTGAGAGGGTACCAAAAATGGTTACTATGTCTCCTATGTAAGAATATGTGTTTACATGCGTGTTTCAGGGGCATTACCAGAGGCAATCAAGTTAGTCTTTATCGATGAATTGTTGGATTGTGTTATATTCTTTCCACGTAGTTAATAGGGGGTTTGAGGGGTACTCGTAACCCCGCTTTATGGGGTCCGGGGCAGTGCCCCGGAAAATTTTGGTTTTGGACCCTATGTTAGGCTAGGTGGACCCACCTATGGTTTTGTGCATGATTTTTGCACATGTTTTTTGGATGTGATGGTTTTTGGTCAATGGTATTGGACGCAATGGTTTTCAGTCCATGGTATTAGATGCTTTGGCATGTATAAATATGTATTGTAACATTGAAAGGAACATAATGAAAAATCAAGATGGTAGTCCCGGTTTTGGGATCCAGGGGAAAATCTCTGTGTATATGTGTTTTATGTGTTTTGATCTCGAATTGTTTATTTTATGTGTTTTAGAATTCGTATGCAGGTAATTTATGTATGGGGTTAAAACCTACATTTGGTATCAGAGCAGATTTGGCTTCAAGGGGACGCCTTTGTTGCTCAGGGGTTTCGCTCGGGCCTGTGGTAGACCCTGTTCAATGGGAGATTTGCGAGATTGATTCTGGTGGTGAAAGAAGATGGTGAGCAGTGGAAAGATAGAGATCGAGAAATTTAATGGTCAGAGTTTTGAGTTGTGGAAACTCAAGATGGAGGATCTGTTGGTGGATAAAGATTAGTGGATCACTATAGATCCAGGTACTAAACCAACAGGAGTGTCCGATGAAGAATGGAAGAAGTTGGATCGGAAGGCAAAGAGCACAATATGATTGTGTGTTTCAGATTCAGTATTGCTGAATGTATTAGGGGAAGCTACATCAAAGGCTTTGTGGGACAAGTTAGGGACTTTGTACCAATCTAAGTCTCTAGTGAATAAACTATTCCTGCGGAAAAAGCTGTATAACCTAAGGATGAAAGATGGAGATTCGGTGACAGAGCATCTAAATTCATTTAATACTATGGTAAGTCAGTTAGCATATGTTGATATTAAAATTTAAGATGAAGATAAGTGCATCAGTTTGTTGTGTTCTCTACCAGATTCGTGGGATACTCCGGTTATTGCAATAGGTAGCAATGCAACTACCTTGTAGTTTGATGAAATAGCCTCAGCCTTGCTGATGGAGGAGATGAGATGGAAAAATATGGAGAGCCAGAATGGTGATGCCTTGTCTGTACGAGGACGGTCCTAGAACAGAAACAAAAATAAGTCATCAAGTGGGAGATTTAAATCTAGAGGGAGATCTAAATCTCCAAGAAAACCTATAAAGGTGGTGTGCTGGAAATGTGGAAAGGATGGCCATTTCAAAAGGGACTATAAATCTAAAGCTCCTGACAAAGGAAAGGGATATGATGAGGCTCCTTCTACAGAAGCAAAAATCACCTTAGATGAAGGTGGGGATGTGTACTTGGCTTCTTCAAGTACACATGTAGATCATGATGCATGGTTGATTGACTCAGGTACATCCTTTCAATTCACTCTCCATAGAGAGTAGTTCTGCGAGTATGAGAAATATGATGATGGTGATGTCTTCTTGGGGGATGATAGGAAGGCTAGAATCATTAGTTGTGGAAAAGTAATATTGAAGCTGTAAGGCGGAAGGGTTAGAACACTTCCGGGTGTTCTGCATATTCCTGCATTAGCCAGAAATCTTATTTCTATTAGTAAGTTGGATGATGCAGGTGTAAAAACAGTGTTCGAGAAGGATACCTGCAAGATGGTTCGGGGGGCACTGGTATTGATGCGGGGAGTTCGGATTGGAACTTTGTACAAACTGCAAGGTAGCACTGTTGTTGATGGATGCAACAGTTCAGTGGTTCCTAAAAGTCGAGCAGAAAATCTAGTGGTCTTTGGAGAAAAGACCATGCTGTGGCATCAAAGGCTTGGACATATTGGAGAGAAGGGCCTTCGAATATTTCATGGTAAAAGTATGGTAGAAGGTATGAGTAATAGCTCTCTGGATTTTGATTTCTATGAAAATTGTGTATATGGGAAGCAGAATTGGGTGAGTTTCCCCTCTGGTGGTAAGAGGGTGAAACATATATTAGAGCTTGTGCACAGTGATGTGTTTGGACCTGTGAAGGTTCCATCACTTGATAAGTCTGTGTACTATGTATCATTTATTGATGACTTATCAAGGAATACATGGATATATTTCCTTAACAAGAAATCTGAAGTCTTTGATAGGTTTAAAGAATTTAAGGCTCTAGTGGAAAACCAGACAGGGAAGAAGATAAAGGTGCTGAGGATAGATAATGGTGGAGAGTTTTGCAGTAAGGAATTTGAAGAATTCTACAAGAAGTTTGGTATAGCACGGCAGAAGACTACTCCATATACACCTCAGCAAAATGGAGTTGTAGAAAGAATGAAAAAGACGTTGATGGAAAGGGCAAGAAGCATACTCAGTGGTGCCGGGTTAGGACAAGAATTCTGGGCAGAGACAATGGATACTGCATGTTACCTAGTCAACAGGTCACCTTCATCAGCGTTGGAGGATAAGACTCCATAAGAGGTATGGAATGGTAAGAAACCCTCTCTTTCACATCTGAGAGTATTTGAATGTGATGCATATGTACATGTTCCAAAGGAGAAAAGAACAAAGTTGGACAGTAAATCTGAAAAGTGCATCTTTATTGGGCATAAGGATGGTTTAAAGGGTTATAAACTTTGGAACCCAGTAACAAGGAAGGTTGTGTACAGTCGAGATGTGGTGTTCAGAGAGGTGAAAGATGTTATTAAACATGAAGTCCAACCAAAGGAACCTGAGAAGATAGATTTTGAGCTAAAGGAGGAAGAATCAGACTCTACAGAAGAGGAGGAATCAGAAGATGAAGAGCCACAAACTCTGGCTGTGAGAAGATCAATTCGATAAAGAAGGCAGCCAGAAAGGTATAGTCCATATGCTTTCTGTTCAATTTTTTCTTTGTTTGTTACTGCTGATGATCCCATAACTGTGAAGGAAGCAGTGGATTCAGAGGATGGAAAACTTTGGAAAGATGCCATGGTTGATGAAATGGCATCTTTGCACAAAAATGAGGCTTGGGATCTGGTGGAGCTGCCGGCTGGAAGGAAATCCATTGGCAGCAAATGGGTGTTCAAAAAGAAGACAAATGCAAAAGGAAAAGTGGAGAAATACAAAGCTCGGTTGGTAGCAAAAGGTTATTCCCAGGTGCCGGGAATTGATTTGGTGATATTTTTTCTCCTGCTGCCAAGGTAACTTCTATTAGATTACTTTTATCTATTGCTGCTGCTTTTGATTTTGAGGTAGAACAGATGGATGTGAAGACAACATTTCTTCACGGGGATCTGGAAGAGGAGATCTACATGAAGCAACCTGAAGGCTTTGCGGTGAAGGGTAAGAAAGAACTGGTATGTAAGTTAAAGAAGTCTTTATATGGGTTAAAATAGTCACCAAGGATGTGGTATCAAAAATTTGATACATTTATATGGGGACTTGGCTTCACTAGAAGCAAAGTAGATCACTGTGTGTATTTTAAATTAATTGGTGACCGTGTTATTTATCTGGTCTTGTATGTGGATGATATGTTGTTGGTTGGAAATGACAAAGAAGTTATCCAGGATTTGAAGACCCAATTGTCCTCCAAATTCGACATGAAAGTTCTTGGTGCTGCAAACTATATTTTGGGCATGGAAATTAAAAGAGATTGGGCAAAGAAGAAGCTCTAGTGAAACCAGAGGAAGTATGTCGAGACAATATTGCAGAGGTTTAATATGCAGGATAGTAAACCGGTAAAGGTTCCTATTCCTGTAGGTGTGAGGTTATTTGCTGAACAGTGTCTCAAGACACAAGAAGAGGGAGAGGACATGTCCCATGTTCCATATGCAAGTGCAGTCAGTAACTTGATGTATGCAATGGTCTGTACTATACCAGACATTGCACATGCAGTGGGAGTATTGAGCAGGTTTATGTCAAAACTAGGGAAGGAGCATTGGACAACAGTGAAGCGGGTTTTTAGGTATTTGCGTGGCACTAGTGATTATGGTTTGTGCTACCAAGGAAGACCAGGATTGGACAGAGTGTTGGATATTCATGGCTTTGTTGATGCAGACTGGGCTGGAGATCTAGATCAGAGAAGATCTACAAGTGCGTATGTGTTTAACGTATTTGGAGGTGAAATCAGTTGGATGAGTAAGAAACAATCTATAGTGGCACTGTCAACTACAGAGGCAGAATACATGGCAGCCACTCATGCAAGTAAGGAAGCCGTTTGGTTGCAGAGATTGTGTTCAATTATGGGGTTAGTATAGGAAGTTATAAGGATAGACTGTGACAGCCAAAGTGCAATTTTCTTGGCAAAGAACCCTGCATATCATTCAAAGACAAAGCACATTGATGTTCAGTATCACTTTGTGAGGGATATGATAGAAGAAAAAAAGGTGTTGCTGGTAAAGGTGGACACTTTGAAGAATACTTGAGATGCATTGAGAAAATCTATGAGCCCTAAGAAGTTCTCTTGGTGTAGAGAGACAATGGGCATTTTAGGGGTGGAAAAATGACTAAGCTCTCTTGAGGCCCCACATGGAAAGAAAACAACAAGTGGGAGAATGTTGGGTTTTGTTATATTATTTCCATGTAGTTAATAAGGGGTTTGAGGGGCACCAGTAACCCCACTTTATGGGGTCCGGGGCAGCGCCCCAGAAAATTTTGGTTTTCGACCCTATGTTAGGTTGGGCGGACCCACCTATGGTTTTGTGCATTATTTTTGCACATGTTTTTTGGACGCGATGGTTTTCGGTCCTTGGTATTGGACACGATGGTTTTCGGTCCATGGTATTGGATGCTTCGGCATGTATAAATATGTATTGTAACATTGAAAGGAACATAATGAAAAATCAAGCTGGTAGTCCCGGTTTTGGGATCTAGGGGAAAATCTCTGTGTATATGTGTTTTGTGTTATGCTCTCACATTGTTTATTTTATGTGTTTTAGAATTCGTATGCAATTAATTTCTGTACGGGGTTAAAACCTACCTGAATATTGGATACAAAATATTGACTATGAACATATACCCTTTCGCTGTAGGAAATGTCATGAGCATGGGAACCTATTCAGAGACTACCCCCAGAACAAAGCGCAGCAAAACAACACTCAAGCACAAAAAAAGGTCATATGAAAATGGATACGCTAAAGTGGGGCCCAAAATAGGCACAACAAGAAGACTCACAACAAACAAGGACCGCATCAAGAGTCCAACAAAAAAAGTTTGAAGCCTTACAGGAAGAGCAAAGGAAACTAATCTCAAGTGAGAATATTGAGGAAGGAAACATAGGAAAAATCCAAAACTCAACGGTTCAGAACAAATTTCCATGGGATAACTGTGAGCACCACCAAGAAGAGGAGGACCAGACTCCAGAAGACATTGAAATGGAACCAATGATGTCAGAAATATCAGCTAAATATCATGCCATAGAATAAGCCCTCAAAGGTGTATACCTCAACTCAATAGCAAAGGAATGGGGAAAAGGATGCTTAGCCACCATACCTGAGGAGCACATACAAAAATTTGAAGGAGATTATCTATTACAAGATGAACTAAAACAAGGTACGATTAGGAATCCCCCTCAGGACTTGGATCTCAAAGGAATCCTAACCAATATCACAGTAGACCGGTATAATCCCAAAGGTCCCATCTAGAAAAGGGGAAGGAAAACCACAGGCCAACTCCTCCAAGAGCTAGGAGCAAGATTACTCAATGAGGGCAAGGTAAGATCTCTCACTCTAACCCCCCATATTTATCCATGAATTACATCACTTGTAATGTTAGTGATCCAGGTGGATGCTGGTGGCCACTCACCTATCCCACTTGGACCCCCACAACTTCTCTTTCATATTTTTAGTTTCCTTATTTGTAGCACAATTTACTATTTTTAGCAGTTTTTCGGGTCTTGAACTTCGTAGCCATTTTGAGGCTCTAAACGACATTTTTTGGGAATTCTGGGAGCAACATGAGTCCATGGACCAATGTTTCTCTTCCCAAAGTTGTAGTGCTCGGATAGATCTTTCCAGTGAGCTATTGTACGCATCAAACGAAGATCGAGTGCCAAAGTTATGACCCTGGGAAGTTGATGTACCAACTTACCCAAAATGGGGCCCACAATTTGGCGTTTCATCTTCCAGGTTTAGGTTTTGGGATGTTAATGGTTTTCCATTGTTTCTCAATAATAAATAGGCCTTTGAGCCTCATTTTAACACAGTTCAGAGGCATGTAACCGCCAAATCTCTTCTCAGAGATAAGCTACCATTGACTTAGCTAGTTTATTTCCATTTCTATTTGTAAGCAGATTTCAGTATTTTACATTAATGAAATGAAGTATTATTTCCATTGCATATCTATATTTATGGTTATATCTGTAAATTGTTGCGTTCTTGTTTAAATCCAGACTAGTGGTATCAAAGTGGTCTGTTTTTTTCTCTGTTTTTCATTGCATGTCCCCAACAAGGTCAGGATATAAGGAGCTAGGGCTCGATCTGATTGAACCTTTGCAAGATCAACCTCACAAATCCCAACAGCCTCCCATGGTGGATGAAAAGAAAGACGAGGGGGCAGGAGATCCTATCAAAATCTTGCTCAAAGAAGCCCTCGAGTGGCAAAGGAACGTGATGATGGACAACTTTGCCCAAATCCTTCAGCGACTACCTAGAGGTGACGCATCGGCTTCCAACAGCTACTTTGGAAACACCACACCCTTTAAGGTACAAGTTAATTTTAAAATCCCCATCTTCGAGGGTCAAATAGACATAGATGTCGTAGATAAATGGTTAAATATGCTAGATGGGTATTTTTCTGTTCATGATTTTTCTAGTCGGGAAAAGATTATTTTCGCTCTTCTCAAAGTAGCCCCCCACATCAAGGACTAGTGGGAAATCTACTGGAGCAGAATGATGAAAGTACGTGCTCACTATTTTCAGCCGCACCCACTTGGAATTCATTCCGAGACACCATCAAGGAGCAGTAATACCCTGTCAAAAGATATGAGGACAAATACATAAAGTGGAACACGCTGCGGCAGGGAAGGGACCAAGATGTGTCGGAGTTCACAAACATTTTTCATACCCTTCGCACATAGTTGGGTATCAAGGATTCTGAGCTGCATTTGATACTCAAATACCGTGGCTGCCTACACAAGTACAACTAGGAAGAGATGGAGTTCATGAACATCTCTTCGCTCAGCACAAAATACCAATACGCTGTCAAGATCGAGCAAAAGTTGAAATAAAAGAAGCGAGACTTTGGATTTGCGAATTTGAAGCAAGGGAAAGGCTTCCCCAAACCGCAGAACCAAGGACAAAGCCAAGATGAGGCAACCCAAGACAACCCATCAAAGCCACAAGAAAAGAACAACACCACAAAGTCAAAGAAGGACATAGGAAAGTGGTGTGAGTTCCATAAGAGCCCCACTCACAACACAAGTGAGTGTCGGACCAAGCAGTCATTGGTGGCTAAGTTGAAGGCTTCAGAATCAGATGCATGTCCTGACCCTGAGTTAGAACCAAACAAGGGGAATGGAAAAGGGAAGCAGATCATTGACGCAGAGCCCAGCGCCACTGTTGCCACCGCCAAGGTATAGAAGAATGAGCCCGAAGATCTAGAGGAGAGGGAGCGACTTTTCCACTCACAAGTGTGGGTGAAGGGTTCACCGCTACAATTCGTTGTCGACAATGGCAGCCAAAAGAACCTCATTTTAGCAGAGGTCATGAAGTGGTTGGGCCTACTGACTACACCACACTCGCAGTTGTACAGTATCAGGTGGCTTCACGAAGGACAAGATCTCCGAGTTCGTCAGTAGTGTCACCTGCCCTACAACATCAAACCTTCACAGACGAGGTATTGTGTGATGTTGCGCCTCTGGATGTCTGTGATGTATTATTAGCCCAGCCATACTTGTGGAGGCGACATGCTATGTATGAGTCAAGACCTCGCGCTGTCATTATTTCTTTGGGTAATTCATTATACAGGATACTGAAGGTAGCCCCACCTACTGACACCTTTGTGATCACTGCTAAGAAATGTAGCAAGCTCATCTCCCAGACTAGGAAATTCATTTTCTGTCTGGTTTTATCTCAAAGTAAGGGGAAGATCGTTGACACATCCATGACCCCCACGAAGGGTTGCTTCACGCAGCAACAGTAGCAAAGGGATACGGTCATGAAAGAACACAGGAACAACTTCTCCTCACCCACAGGGGTACCACACAAGTTTCAAGTGGGTGGCAAAGTCTGGTTGCATCTGCAGAAAGAACGCCTTACAAGAGCCCATCAGAAGCTCAGACCACTCCGACATGGTCCTTACAGCATTATCAAGGTTGTGGGAAATAATGCTTTGGAGCATAGCATTCCTCCATTCCTTCACTTGCACCGAGTGTTCAATGTGGAATGCCCTCGACCATGCTTCCCACCATTACTGGACACATCAGAGATTGTAGAACAGCTCACTAGGGACCAAGTTCAGCAGAAGTTTCCTCATCTCAGGGAGGAGCTCAATGCAATGGGGACCATTGCTTCCTAAGGGGGGAGGAAAGATCCAGGTGGATGTTGGTGGCCACCCACCTATCCCAGTTGGACCCCCACAACTATCTCTTTCATCTTTTCAGTTTCCTTATTTGTAGCACAATTTACTATTTTTAGCATTTTTTCGGGTCCTAAACTTCTGGATCCGTTTTGAGGCCCTAAATGACGTTTTTGGGAAATATGGGAGAAAAATGGGTCCATGGACCGATGTTTCTCTTCCCAAAGTTTTAGTGCTCAGATAGATATTTCTAACGAGCTATTGTATGCATCAAACGAAGATCGGGTGCCAAAGTTATGACCCTGAGAAGTTGATGTACCAACTTATGCAAAACGGGGCCCACAATTTGGCGTTTCATCTTCTAGGGTTAGGTTTTGGGATGTTAAGGGTTTTCCATTGTTTCTCAACAATAAATAGGCCTTTGAGCCTCATTGTATCATAGTTAAAAGGTATGTAGCCGACACATCTCTTCTTAGAGATAAGCTACCATCGCCCTGGCTGGTTTATTTCCATTTCTATTTGTAAGCAGATTTCAATATTTTACATTAATGAAATGAAGTATTATTTTTGCTGCATATCTGTATTTATGGTTATCTTTGTAATTTTTTGCATTCCTATTTAAATCCTTATTGGTTAGAGGTCTAAACACCTTGGGGAAAAGAAGAATCCTAAAACATAGACTCATAGTAGACAAACGAGACATGGTACTCCTATAGGAGACCAAGTTGGCCATGGAAAATATTTAGACTCTGCAAAATAATTGTTTCAAGAAATATAGCTACCTATCCAATGCATCTCTTGGATCTGCTAGCGGGAAATTGATTCTCTAAAAGAGCTCCCTCTATGAGTTAATTTCCTTTGTTGCAACTCGAAGTTCCATCACATTGGTCCTAAGCATCATAGGTACCACTAATACCATATGTGTAACCAACATATATGCACCCCACAAGGTGGATGAGAGGATAAAAATGTTAACCACGATCATGAGAGTCCTTGGAACCATACCCCATGCCTACAAAATCATAGGAAGGGACTTTAACATGGTCCTCAATTTGTCTAAAAGGAAAGGAGGGCTTCGTAGGCTGGACAGAGATTCGAAAAAATTCCAAGAAACCATTGATAAAATGGGTGTAATCAACATTCCGACTGCGAATGAAATTTACACTTGGAACAATAGAAGAGGTAGAGATAGAGAGATTTCCTCAAGACTTTATCATTTTTTGATTTCATAAGTCGTCTACCTAACCTCCTGGGAAACCAAAGGTCATATTCTTCCCCAAACATGCTCTGAACACTGTTCTATTGCTCTAAGGATTGTTTTCCCCCCAAAACAATCCCTTCTGCTTTCAGGCTTTCTAGCTTGAGCACCCGGAATTCCTAGGCAAGAGGAAGAATTGGTGGGAAGGCTCTCCACCTCAATCTGGTACCAAAATGTACCAATTATAGAAAAAACTAAGGCACATAAATAAAATTAAAAAATTGGAACAAAGAAGTCTTTGGAAATATTTTCAAAGATAAGAAGGTGTTGGAACAAAGCATGGAAGAACTTCAACAACGCATCATCCATTATGGCCTTACAAATCAAATGAAAGAAGAGGAAAGAAGCCTCCACAAGAAATGGGAAGACATAGCTCAGTAGGAGGAGAAACTCTGGCAGCAGAAGTCTCGAATCTGTTGGCTGAGGTGTGGAGAACATAACTCCTCATTTTTCCATCTCTCTATCATTCAGTGTGGGAAAAACAACAGAATCACCAGTCCTAAATCTAGGGATGGAGTTATAGTTCACACATATGAGGACATCTCGATTGAGCTAAAAAATTTCTATAGTAATCTCTTAGACGAGCCTTAGGTTTATAGATTCCGAGCCATTAGGAAAATCACCAATAACATCCTCTCCATCCTTAACTAGAACCACAAAAAAATGCTCATTCGGGAGGTCTCCATACAAGAAGAGGAGGAAGTAATGTCAATGCCCAATGGGAAAGGTCCAGAGCCTTATCGTTTCACCATTTATTTTTTCAAAAAAACTTTGCCTTTCATAAAATATGAAGTACATTCCCTGGTGGAGGATTCAAGGATAAAAAAAAATATTCTAAAGGCACTCAATGCCACCTTCCTCACTTTCATTCTCAAGGAGGAAGGAGCTAACTCTCGAGATCACTTCTGACTGATCGACCTTTGCAATGTTATATAAAAAATCATTCTAATGTTTTGGAAAACAAAATCAAGATTGTTCTCCCCCTCCTCAATTCTTCCAATTAAGCAAGGTATTTCGAGGGTTGACAGATTCTAGAATGCATCATATTATCACATGAAATGATTCACTCTCTCAAAACCCAAAAGAATCCTGGCATGATGATGCAATTGGATATGTCAAAAGCCTTCGACAAACTCATCTGGAACTACATGCGGGAAGTCTTAACTGCTTTTGGTTTCCATCAGGACTCCATAAATTGGATTTTGGCTCTGGTCTTAGGAGCCTTCTTTTCTATCTTGGTTAATGGATCTCCCTCCAAGCCTTTCAACCCCTACAGAAGCATCAAACAGGGATACCCTCTATCCCCTTTCTCTTTGTCATTATGGCCAAAGGAATTACCAAAACCCTCAAGGCTGCCAACCTCAATAACAAGCTCATTGGCATCAAGCGTCATAACCCTTCCCCTCATCAACTCATCAACAATTCATGGATGACACTCCCTTGATGGGCCTCCCCATGGTTAATGAATTTTTTTCCTTCAAACATATTCTCAATTTTTTTCCGGATGCCTCTGGTACCTCCATCAACCTTGAGAAAACCAAATTCTTCTTCTTCAATACCCCCTAGCCATCCAAAGAAACATCACTAGAATTTTTAGATTTCAAAGGTGCTCTCTCCCCTCTAAATACTTGGGAGTTCCTCTCACTGATAAATCCTACAGGAAATCCAATTGGGAGGACCTCCTCAACAGGCTTCGCAAAAGACTCTCCAATTGGACCTTTCACTCCCTTAATCTAGTAGGCAGACTGGTCCTTGTAAAATTAGTTCTGCAAGCCATGCCCCTGTGTCTTTTCTCAGATATGGCTATCCCTAAGTGGGTGGCCCTGCCATCAGAAGTAGTAAATGAAAATTCTTATGGAGAGGCTCAAACATCAAGAAAAAATGGGCCCTTGTAGCCTGGGATCAGGTTTGCAAGACCAAAAATGTTGGTGGGCTAGTTCTAAGAGACCTAGAAATTTTAAGAAAATCCCTAGGGGCTAAAACTTGGTGCAGGTGGATGGAAAACCCACTCACACCTTGGGGTATTATTTGGAAGGATAAATATGCACCTAACTACGCAAATGGAGATCTTATTAGGCTTATAGAAAACATCAAGGGTCTTATATTTGGAATCAAGCATGGAAGAATAAAGCAATCATCCAAAAGCACAACTTCTGGGAGATCTGCAATGGGGAGAAAGCCCTTTTTTGGGAAGATACCAAGAATAAATTACCATTCTTGGAAATGGATCAGTGTGCCTCACCTCAGATGGATATGAAAGTGAGAGGTAAAATTCAGGTAGCTCATTACTGGAAACCTAGCACTGAGAATGAAATATGGAGAGATTGGATGGAAGCCAAAGACCGGGAATCCCTATCCAACGATCTCGACTGGGACACCTTTTACGGGACCATTCAATAAAGGCATATTCAGATTGATAACAGGTTGGATAAGCTTTGATGGGGAAAAAACTCAACTAGGTCTTCAATCTCAAAGAGGCCCATAGCTACATAGCCAATCATGATCAACTTCAGCAACAACAAAAAATGGAAAATCTTATGGGAGAGACAACTATGGAAAAAAATCACTCTATTTATTTGGTTGACTATGCAGGGGAAAATTCTCACATGGGATAATTTGTGGAGAAGAGGATTCACGGGTCCCTTGAGATGTCCCCTTTGTGAGTCGAACTAGGAAACCATTAACCACCTTTTGAACACCTATGACTACACCAATAGGTTATGGGAGTCAGCAGTTGAAGTTTTCAGAAGCTTAGCCAGGGATAGGACCTCCATTATTAGCACTTTAGAGAATTTGTGAATAATAATTTCCCCCCATCCCATGGTTGATATAGAATGGAACATTATACCAAGTACCATTTTTTGGACTATCTGGAAAGAGCATAATGCCAAAACTTTTAAGAATGAAAAATATCTGAAGGGAAACATCTTTACCTAAATTAAGCAGGCTTTTCATGAAACTGTTTACATCTCCAAAATTCCAAGCTTTAATGGTCCCTCTTGACCCACTGATCAATGAATTTTTCTCCTCCTTGACTTAAACCATCCTCCTCCTAACAAATATAACCTGACAAATGTGAACCCTGAAGCTCCTAGTCACTAGCTCCCCCCCGAAAATGATTTGGTGAACATGAATTATGATGAGGTTGCAAAAGGTAATCCTGGGACTGCTAGATTTAGTGGGGATTTTATAAATTCACTTGGATATATCTTATGGGTCTACATGGGTAGCCTTGGCACTACCAATAAAAATGCAGCTTAGCTTCAAGCGTTAGAGCATGTCCTTGACATTTACAAAGCTCAAGGCTTCTGGTCCCTCATCATAGAAGGTGACTCGACTCTTGCTACCTTAGTAGCCTGCAAACTCCAACAAAGCATTGCCATCACCAAGATCATGGACAACTGGCAATTGATTAAAACTCTCCATCGAATCAACCAACACGTCAACGAGCTTAGTGGGCTCCACTTCCAAGTCATGAGACAGAAGGCTAATAGCCTAGATGATATGTTAGCTAATGAAGGGATAGGTGGCAGCATCAGGCTTCACTCCCTTGCATGGAAGGGCCTAGATGAAGGTCCTCCCCACCAGGAGTGTGAGATTGTAAATCAAAAGTAATATAGAGTAAGGGAAAACATTAGTTCTGAGGGGATCATCAGACTCTCAGACCTCATCGATATGATCCCCATACCTTGATATTATGAATTCCAATGCGAGCATCAATTTCAATCATCCACATGAGGGAATTAAAATCCTGATTGTATTGTTGCTATCAGATTGTTGCCTCCTTAACCCGTCGCCCAGTTATATCCCTTAGCCTTTCATGAATGCTCTATACATTGTTCTGGTTGTAATCAATGGCACATTCATTGTAGCATGCCCCTCCAATGAATACCCTGACCTACTCCCCTCTTCATCATTCTCGCTGCCTAATTGCCCTTGTTGCCATCCTTTTCCCCTCTAAAGTTTTCCTCAGACTCTTACCCCTTCATCATGGCTCCTCTTCGTAGCTTGGCACCTCCTCCTCGTCATGGCAGAGGTTGCACCAATGAAATATGGAATGACCCTGGTATGCAGCCCTCACACCCGATCAGAAGCTTCAGCTAGGAGAGTCACACTCAACTTCAATGTTTCAGTGGGAACAGAAACCCAACTACATATCCATAATTTGGAGCTCCATACCCAAAATATTAGACAACGCATTACCACAAAAGAGGTTGACACTCAATCTGAATGGATCTTAGACCCTGGCCTCACTAGGGCTAGGGAGAACCTATCTAGCCAGAGCATTAAGCTCTCCTGGCATCTCAAAACAATGCTTGGCCTTGCTCTGCAGGAGCAAAGCGAAAATATCAAGACCTTGGAGGCCAATTTTGACATGAAAAATGACAAATTCATAGTATATGTGGAATTTGTTCATCATCGAAACTTTGTAACGAAGGATTCACCTCACTATGTGTTGTTGAAGCGTCACATTGCCACCATGTAGACCAACGGAGGAGGTTCGTGGAGCATTAAAAGAGAAACATGCGGGGCTTCCACCAACCACCAGGTCGTCAAGGAGACCCCTACTAGAAAAACCCTTGAAAAGCCGCTCAAGGTGGAGGAGGACCCCTTAGACAACTAAGTATGATGAATTATGCTTACTTCTTGTTTTGGGCACTTTTGGTGTTTTGTCTATTTTGGTCATTAGTCCTCTTTGGGACTCGCTCTCTAAGAATATCATATGTAAAAGTCGGTACTATAGTTAGGTCGCAAGTTGATGGCGAGGCTGAGAATTCTGCAAGAATTCAAGCCAAAAATCCTTTGAAGGAAATCAGCCTCTATCAAACCACTCAGCCCAACTAGAAGCGCAATTTTTGTATATTTTGTAAGAATAGAAAGCAAAATATCTGCAATTTTTGTAAGAGTTGTAAGCTCATGACACACCACTTCGATTGTAATTACCACATTTTAATATAATAAAACTTCTCTTACTTCAAAAAAAAAACTTAATATAATAAAAAAATGAATAAATGCAAATGATGTTAAGGTGGTCACATTTGAAGAATGGAATGAAATGGTGTTAAGGAAGTTGGGTTTGAAGAATGGAATGAAAATGATGTTAAGGAGGTCGAGTTTGAAGAATGGACGTAGGCAGGTCGAGTTTCATAAAATGTGACACTATATAGATGATGCCAACCTCCCGAATATGGTAACCACCCCAACTCAAAAAATAATTAATTAAAAAATACAAAAAACAAAATATAATTAAATCAAATAAAAATTTGTAGTCGGAGGTCGAGTTAGTAAGATTGATCAAAGCAAATATATCCCTCTCCCCGACCCCGACCTAAAATAAATTAATTAATGTAATAAATAAAATTAAAATAACATAAATTAACGAATATATAGTCAAAAATAGAATTAGAATTGAATTATCAACCCAGCCTCCGACCTTAAAAATAATTAATAAAAATAAATTAATTAATTATTAAAATAATATAAAAAATTAATAAAAAATAGTTAAAAATAAAAACTGCAAACAAGTGTATTTTTTATCCAGGAGTCGAAAATTGGAAAATTTTATATCATTGGTTATGGAAATCTCAAAAATGACAAAATAAGAAATCAAAAAATCACTAAAAATAAGGATCCAAATTCAAAGAAAGTCGATATTTCCAAAATTTTATATGAGGTACCCTTTATTTTTCTCAAAATAAAAGGGGGGTTATTGGGGAAACAACAAGAACCTACCGAAGAAATTCAATATCATTATTATTTCCATAAATGACTCCAAATATTTTTCCAAAGTGACAGTATAAGAATTGATGGGATCTTTCTTGTCCCATGAACCAATAATCGACATTGAAGATGTTATAGACATTTTTGGGCACTGCAACCCCAATCATATATGTCCATAAACCAAGGGCTCCTAAGTCCCTAAAAGTGTTGTTCCAACCCCTAAAAGTACAAGGTCAGCTGATTACATCATCTCCCAGAAGTTCTCCATGAAAAACTACTCAGAACTGGTCAAAACTGGACCATCTCACCTGCTCCATGGTCAAAGTGCGATGCATCCCACCTAAATGCAGACGAGAGGTGCGATGCACATTGAAAATCCCTTCTATGGGGTGCGATGGGTGAGAGTGGACAAATGGCAGAGTCAATTTTCGAGGTAGATGATCATGGAATCTTCCAGAAACTTCTCCTGTGACACTTGCCTCTCTGAATTTGCCCAGGGATGAGTAAGACATCATCAATCTCCAAGTGGAATCAAGAACTATCAGAGAGAGGACACTAATCAAATCCCAGAAGCTAACTCACCCCCCTGCAATCATCTATATATGGATCCCTCATCCCAGAGATCCAGGGGCTGGGATTTGGTATCTTGCAAGGAAGTGCTGCTGGTTTCTTGGTGTAACATCACAGTGTTAGGTGATCTAAGCTTTTCATGAGGTGAAGAAGGGCTTTCTTGCTAAGAGGATGACGTTGGGTCAGAACAATTGGTTGTAATCCTCTTTTCTATTCTTGATATTAATAAAGCTATTCAATTTTTCCTCCACATTCTTGTATGATTGATGATATATGCATTTGTGTGGTCAATATATATCTGGTCCTATATTGTTTGTGATAGTAGATCTCTGTTCTTGGATAGTATTATGCTTCTTTGATTCCACAGGTGCTCTTTGAAGCTGGGTAGACGAGGAAGTGAGTGGCAAAGATCTATCAGAAGGGAGAGGAATCAAGCAAGGAACCAAGCGCAAGACAGAGGTTGGTCTCCTTTGTTCCCCTCTTATATACTTCTCATAAAGGAAAACGAAAGTAGTTTTAGTTTGTTTGTTTCTAAGATAGCTACCAGTCTTAGTGGGACTAGCGGCTCTGCATAGACACTAGATTTCCCGATAACAAAATGGCGACTCCGCTGGGGAACGAATAGCTTGTTTACTTTTCTATACTTGTTTGTTTTATAAACTTACAGACGGAGCCTGAATTCAAGTGAGCTAGCCTTCGAACTGCATTTGCTATGCAAGTGCAAAGTAGATCAATGCCGCTTCAGTCTATCTCCGGGTTTTGTTTATAAATTGAACAATTGATTTGTAAACATCCTAATTGCCCTTGTGGTGGCTCTACTAACCTCCTTATATCTACCCCTGTGATTTATTTACTGATTATCACTTGCTCGGCCTAAATCCCTGAACTGTGTTGCAAACTATGATCAATAACTGGATCAAAAGTCTCGCACTGTACCATCGCACCCTCTCTTCAAGGATATCAGTATGCATCGCACTTCCCGAGTGCAGTAGGTGGGATGCATACTGGAATCCCTATGTAACAGGTGCGATGGTCAGAGAAGGCTAATTTTGCCTCCAGACTTTGGTTTTTCTTCACTCTTTTCAGCTCTATTCAGGAGTTTTGCTGTCTGTAGTCAGTATACCTCTGTGGAAACCCCCTTCCTTGCCATTATTCTGCCTCCATTGTGCAAAGAACTGTAAACGATTTTATGTATTATGAGCCATTTTCAGTTCTCTTTTACAAAGAAGTAGCGTAATTGAACTGTCGTTTCTTGATTTGGAAGTGTCGCAAGTGTCGTTTTCAGTCATAGAAGAGAATATGATTGTTCTTGATAGTCGATTACACTGTTACTCTTGTATTTGATTTGAATTAGTAGTTTTTCAAGTGTCGAAAGCAAGTTTTCCATTCCAAATCGCAAAGTGTCGTCACTGTCTTCATTTTGTCTTGAAAAGAAGATTGTTAGTAATGTCGCTTTGAAAAATAATTCAGATTTGCACTTAGCTTTCTTTTTATCATTCACACATTAAGAAGGCTGAAAACAAATACATGCATGTGCATTTGCATTTAGACTGTTTGTTGGTTTGATTTAGGACAGTGCATATAGTGTGTGCTCTCTGCTCTATGTAGAAAGAATATCATCTCTCTTTCTTTAGTAGCTAGGATTTTCATTACAAAAAGAAGATTAAACGATTGTTTATCATCTTAGATTTTATTTTAGGAATTGTATATCTACATCACGCGGTGAACCTAAAAGGAAAATTTCTTAAACAAGATCAACTGTAAAATAAATTTAATGAACCTAAAAACGCTTTGGAACCTAACGCACAACATTTAGAAGTCTAGGCTAGAGACGTATTACGGCGTCGTAAAGCCTGGTAACTGTTGTTTTCATTGCTAGTTGGGTGATTCCTCCACTTTGAGACGACAAGTGCCAGTACAGACTTGTGCTCCCAAGTACCATTGAGTATATATTGGGAGACTACAATAGTTTATATCCTTTATCCATAGGAAGTCGTGTCTATCGCCCTATCGATCGCAATGCACTGAACACAGCATTCGGGAAGATTGACTGTCATACCGTAAAAAGTATTCTACAGTTTTGCAATTGGTTTGGTAATCCCTCTGTCTAAACTTTCAAAGTAGTCTCTTTCATTCCTTTTCAGATTCCTTAAAGGAAAAGGTCCATCTGAGCACTTGTCACTTCAATCTCATTAAAAATTGAAGGCGACTAGAGTCATCTTTTGTTTTTTCTCGACTCTTAAAAATTGAAAAAACAAGTCATGTCAAAGCGTCTAAAATTTATTTTAATCGGAATAAACATCACCTTTCCTACGTTGGTCTTAGGTTGAGAAAAATGGAGTCCACCAACCAAGGATTTCCCCTTGGAGGAAATCCTAGTCCTTTCTCCTCTTGGGGAGATGTTGGTGCACCCCATATGGCCACATTGTCGCTTCCAGGATTGACAATCGGCCTGCCCATATGGCTCTTCTCGACCTCTGTTGTTTAGAACACCGTGATTCCTGAGCAATCAAGTAAGCAACTAGACGATACCAAAGCTACCCCCCAACCTTCTACTTCGTCCGATTCTCCCTCTCCTCCTTCCTCTTCGCTTGATGAAGCTGGTAAAGCCAAAAATCAAGTAACTAAGAAGGAGAAGAAGGGGAAGGAGAAGAAAGAGAAGAAGAAGAAGGAGCCAAAGGTGAAAAGGGGAAACCAGGCATCATCTAGTGAAAATCCACACATTGCACTGTCAAAGCCTAAATCTCCATGTGTCATTTGCAAAGGAGATCACTATCATCGAGATTGTCCCTGCATCCCTCGGATCTTAAGGGACTGGTCTCCTCGTTTGCACAATCCGGTGTCAACAACCTCTGATGATCATGTTGAAAGTACACCGTCAACTAGTGAAAGCGAAACGTCGGGACAGAAAAGGAAAAGTAAATTCCCTTGTAAACTGTGTGAAGGCGATCACGCCATCCACCGTTGTCCCTTCCTAGACGAGGCTAAAAGAGTTTTGGACGACCGTCTGGTTTCACCGTTACGGCTTCCTCCTAGATATAAGAAACTCTTGCCAAGTCCATCACTAGTTGAAAATCCGACTAACACGCCATTGTGGTCAGTCAAAGCATCTACCATTGAAGATAAACCATCTGAATTCACACCAGATGAAAGTCAAAAGGTCGAGGCAGCAGTTGACCCGGTCTTGCCTTCAGAAGGTCCATCTTCAGATGATATAGTCACCGGAGAGAACAAGAACGACATCGTTCAAATTCTCTTCGTAAACACAGACTCCGATGAACATGGGGGCAGTCTACCCGTTCCTTTACCACAGGAAGGAAGTTTGTCAGAGTCATATCTGGCCGTGTATTCGATCCCACCTCCAAGCAACCTAGTTGTTTCCTTCGATTGGAATCTACTAGGCAGACCCCGTTTACCGGTTAGTGTACCATTTCAAATCATTGCAAAAATATACAGAATGGTCATGGCTGGTACCATCATAGATGAAGGGGCTTCTGTGAGTATCCTTTCCTCAACTGCTTGGAAAGCGCTTGGTTCACCATCGCTTTTACCTGAGATGAGAAATCTAACAGGCTTTGACAAAGGAACCAGTCGATCGTTAGGGATCCTTCCCAATGTGCTGATAACATTGAGAAAGAAAACCATTCACATGAACGTAATGGTAGTCTAAGGACCTCTAGATTATAATATACTCCTGGGACGCGACTATATTTATAGCATGGGAGCCATTGTCTCCTCACTCTTTAGAGTAATGTGTTTTCTGCATGAAGGCAGAGTGGTCAAGCTCGTAGACGAGCTGTCGTTTCCCGGCTCACACGTAGCTAATAGTCAAACACCATCCCTAAATGGTCTTTTCACGTAAGGAATGTCTCATCAATCCCCAATCCGTCCACTTGATGAGCGCAAGTGATTCGGGAGGACATGACTGAAACCCAGGGGGCATGCACCCTGGTCTGCTTCGGCAGGAAAACTCTGGGTATAGGGTAGGTTTCCACGAAGGATATATGACTGGTCCAATTCCCATCCGTATAGGAAGAAGGGATTAGACCGGATAAGGTACCTCCGTTAAAAGGTAGGCCTTTCCCGACAGAACAAATGTTTTGTCTGCAAATTGAGGGGTAACCTAGGAACTCTACTTCGCTATACCTAGGGGCATGCAAACCTCTTGTGAGCAAGCGAGAAATGACCAACTAACGTTAACTCTATGATTCCACTAACTTCAACCGCCTAGGTCGGGTGAGTGGTCAAATCGACCATTCATCTTTGCAGGGGCCACTATGGCACCGGCAAAGTAAAGGAAAAGTTTCCTACCTAACCTTGGTAGTGATCTTGGTAGTTAAGTAGAGGGGCGTAGTTGGTCGTTCCTAGCTTGCATGCGAGAGGCGCCGGGGCAAAGCTTTGTGAGGTGCAAGCTCCATAAAAAATGGCATCTTAGATGAGACATCCTTATTATACGACTGGATCGAGCAGTTTTTATGTGGAGTTCAAGCTCGTTAAAAATTAAACATAAGCAGTGAGCAAATGTTTCCCCCAGAGTTTAAGCTCATTCATTTAAAAAAAATGAACCAATTTCCAGTAAATAACCATCATGAATGCATTATCATCAGCCTTTGAAGCCTTGGTTGTGTTCTCATCATCACCTCCACTCTGTATTGGTCGATCATTCACCTCCATTTTATTGTTTACCCTTTTTGAGGAACAGCTGCGAAGAGTGATCCTGTTAGCCATCCTTGTGACACTGTCGTGATTGGAAAATTCCAAACCTTACCTGGAATCAGCCGCTACCCGAATTTATCACTCGTTCCTCGAAAAACGAGTCTCCTTTAAGCTCTTTTCATCTGACTCGTAAAATATGAAAATATTACCGAGCAATTAGCCTCTCCATCTCGTTAAAGTGACCGGAAGTGCTATCCCTCCTCTAGATTTTAATCTTTTTGGACCTGAGGGATTATTACACAAAAAGATCGAGCGCTTGTCTTGTTCGGCTCGTTAAAATTACCGAAAATTCATCCCTTTTGTATTATTTTATACTTTTTCGGACTTAAGGGATTATATGACGAAAAATGATCATTGGAGTTTCCTTTACGTCCCTTTTCAGACTCTCTAAAATTGAAAAGGACCGAGTTATCTTTGTCATTAAACTCGTTAAAATCGAATAGCGACAAACTTGTCCATACAGACAAGAACGAGTTTCACTATCGCTAGGCTCGTTAAAATATAGCGATGGCTTTTCCCGAAGGGAAAATTATAGAACAAGCATATGTTATCCTCCTCAAGCTTGACAAAAATAAAGAGGTACTAGTCAGCAATGACTGGGGAAAAATTGGGAAGAAAACTTGAAGAAACTTTATTGGTAGCAAGTTGCTCTTGAATATGACACTTTCGTTCCGCATCCGAGTTGGGTTGGGTTGTTCCGTTCACTGGTCATATCACCATTGGTCCATCACACCATCCACATTTGGGGTTAACGTTATCAATCCATCATGTCAGTGTCGCCGGTATGTTCAAGAGAAGTTGCTCAGAGAATTCACCTGTGTCTCATCCACTGCAATACATTCACGCTCCATTCTTTCATGACCGCCACCCTGAACCTTGTATCATCAAACCGTTTTCACCTCCAAAATCATTTACTCCGTTCCGTGTCATAGATGTGGGATTAATTAAGGCCCTCCTATGGCAAGTCACTTCTTGTCGACATCAGCTCATTATCCAAGAAGTCGACTTAGGAACAACCCCTTCAGTACTTTGAAGCTTGCATGCCTCAATGGCAAGTTTCTCACTTCCGGTGACAGGTTTCCATCAATGGCCTTCGACCAAAAGATTTTTCATGGTGTTCGACCCCAAGTCCCTTATTCACACCACGCGAATTGTACTATAGTACCTTGAGGATCATCATCATTATCGGTGATTCCTCTCGCGCCTGTTAACAACTTACATCATTCGTTGGTAATCAGGCGATGTCTTTCCATTTTCGACTCCAGAACATCTTTCACATGGATCGAATTGTACTCTGAGTGAATATTGAACAAGTTTGAAGACCCCGGATCTAGTTTCATCTATCCGGGCTGCGATATATTCAGGAAAATAAAGACATCAAATGTACATTGCTGCTGCACAGACGATCATCTGAATCAAAGGATGATGACTCTACCAGAATCATCAGTCTCCCGCACAGACGGTTGTCTGTCTTATGTACATGGAAATGAATTTATAAAGCTGAGCATGGGAATGCCTGCCTCAGCTAGATCATGAAAAATATTATGAAGATAATGTATTGTATCTTATTACAGGCTGCCTTCCAGCTCGAAAAACTTTGGATCCTCATGATAAAGCATTTCACCCGACATCAAAAGATTAACGACCTCATGCTTTAGGGGGAAACTGTTATAGAAATTTTTGGGCACTGCAACCCCAATCATATATGTCCATAAACCAAGGGCTCCTAAGTCCCTAAAAGTGTTGTTCCAACCCCTAAAAGAATAAGGTCAGCTGATTACATCATCTCCCAGAAGTTCTCCATGAAAAACTACTCAGAACTGGTCAAAACTAGACCATCTCACCTGCTCCATGGTCAAAGTGCGATGCATCCCACCTAAATGCACATGGGAGGTGCGATGCATACTAAAAATCCCTTCTATGGGGTGCGATGGGCGAGAGTGGATAAATGGCAGAGTCAATTTGCGAGGTGGATGATCATGGAATCTTCCAGAAACTTCTCCTGTGACACTTGCCTCTCTGAATTCGCCCAGGGATGAGTAAGAGATCATCAATCTCCAAGTGGAATCAAGAACTATCAGAGAGAGGACACTAGTCAAATCCTAGAAGCTGACTCACCCCCCTACAATCATCTATATATGGATCCCTAATCCCAGAGATCCAAGGGCTAGAATTTGGTATCTTGCAAGGAAGTGCTGCTGGTTTCTTGGTGTAATATCACAATGTTGGGTGATCTAATCTTTTCATGAGGTGAAGAAGGGCTTTCTTGCTGAGAGGATGACGTTGGGTTAGAACAATTGGTTGTAATCCTCTTTGCTATTCTTGATATTAATAAAGCTATTCAAGTTTTCCTCCACATTCTTGTATGATTGATGATATATGCATTTGTGTGGTCAATATATATCTGGTCCTATATTGTTTGTGATAGTAGATCTCTATTCTTGGATAGTTTTATGTTTCTTTGATTCCACAGGTGCTCTTTGAAGCTGGGTAGACGAGGAAGCGAGTGGCAAAGATCTATCAGAAGGGAGAGGAATCAAGCAAGGAACCAAGCGCAAGACAGAGGTTAACCTCCTTTGTTCCCCTGTTATCTACTTCTCATAAAGGAAAACGAAAGTAGTTTTAGTTTGTTTGTTTGTTTCTAAGATAGCTACCAGTCTTAGTGGGACTAGCAGCTCTGCATAGACACTAGATTTCCCGATAACAGAAGAGGATTCCTTAAAGCATATGTTCATGACTCAAGCATCCATTGGCAGAGGAAAAGTAAGAGGAAGCAAAGGTAGAGGTCAAAGAGGTCGAGGTAATCATTAATCAAAAGAAATATCTACACTAGAGTAGTCAATACAATTAGATTAGCTTAGAGACTCTTACTATCATAGGGGAAGAGGAAAAATATGGACAAATAAGTCTAAGGTGCAATGTTATTACTCTAAAAAATATGGCCATTATGAAAGTGAATGTAGAAAGAAGTAGACATATGTGAATAAGGGGAGAGCACATGTCTTAGCACTAAATAATGGATGGTTGAGTAAATGTTCATCTCATGTTAAATCACTAAAGAAGGTCAAAATACGGATCTCGAGTTGTTGGAAAATGGTCGCAACAACTATATGACAAGTAATAAAAAGTTGTTCTCTAGCATTGCTAATTTGGTTTAATCTAAAATTAACCTAGGAGATGATCATCATGTGAAGGCCATAGACGAAACCATTGTATCTATTCTGACTGAACAAGATGAGAGGAAAGATATTCAGAATATATTTTATTTTCTAAATGTCAAACATAATTTATTAAGTATTAGCCAGTTGAGTCATCATTGTTATGATATCAGATTTAAATACTCCACATGCACAATAATAGATAAGTTACATAGTACAAGACTCATTACAAGTGTCCAAATGACCAAGAATAGAATTTTTCCATTGAATTTGAGAAGTATAAACATGTCTTAGTCATATGTACAAAATTCCCTAAGAATAGATGAGGCTTGGTTGTGGCATCTTAGGTATGGTCACCTAACTTTTACGAGTCTTAAGTTATTGTAGAAAAAATCAATGGTTAAAGGATTGCCCATATTAAATGAGAAAAGAAGCACTTGTGAAAGTTGAATTTTGGAAAGCATCATAGAGACAACTTTCTAGAAGCCTCCTACAATGGCAAGGAGTTTGTAGAATAGGTAAAAAGACAGGTAGATACTCCTACTTCTAGTAGAGAGTTATCAAATTCAATGAGAAATCAAATAAATATTCCTTCCTCTAGTAGTGAGTCAAAAGATTTCGTGAGAAATAAGAGAATAGGGAACTTAAGGGAAATATATGATCAGTGTGATGACATTGATAAACAAGTAAAGTTTGCCTTATTATCCTATCAACGTACTTATTTTGAAGAAGCAATGAAAGAAGAGAACTGGGTACAAGTCATGAATGAAGATATTGAAGCTATTGAAAGGAATGAAACATGGGATCTTGTTGATCTCCCAATAGGTAAAAACAACATTGGTGTTAAGTAGGTGTACAAGATAAAATTGGATGAAAAAGGAAAAGTAGATAAATATAAGGCAAGGTAGGTTGCCAAAGGATTTGCTCGACAACAAGGTATTGACCATGGTGAAACCTTTGTTGCAATAGAAAGGTTGGATATTATTTGATCAATGTTAACCATTACAACCCAGAATAAATGGAAAATTTATCAGATGGAAATGAACTCAACTTTCTTGAATGGAAAACTAGAAGAGGAGGTGTATATTGATCAACAACCAGGATTTGAAGTAAAAGGTGAAGAGTACAAGTGTACAAGTTGAAGAAAACCTTGTATGGCTTGAAGCAATCTCCAAGAGCTTGGTACAATTGAATTGACTCATACTTACTCAACAATGGGTTCAGTAGGAGCAATAATGAGCCTACTCTCTATACCAAATCAAATCAAAGTAAAATCATTATAGTTTGTATTTATGTTGATGACATGATATATACAAGGAATTTGATGTTCGATGGTTTCAAATCTGCCATGAAAAGAGAATTTAAGATGATAGACCTAGGTATTATGAAGTAATTTTTGGGAATTGAAGTCAAGAAATCTACTCAAGGGATTCTCATATGTCAAAAATGTATGCTACAAATATTTTAATTATGTTTAGAATAGACAAATGAAAACCAGCAGAGATACCTATTGCAACAGCGACAAAATTAAGCAAGTAGGATGATGGACCAGTAGTGGATTCAACATTGTGTAAGAGGCTTGTGGGAAGTCTCATGTATGTTACTCGAACTATACCTAATGTTATGTATGCAGTTAGTTGCTTTTATAGATTTATGCAGCCTCCCAAGAAATCTTACTGAAAAGTTGGAAAAACGATTTTGAGGTATATTGTAGGTACAACTAACTACGGATCGTGGTACACAAGTTCTAAAGACAACATGCTTACAAGGTTCATAGATAGTGATCTTGTTTCCAGTATTGACGATATGAAGAACACTTTAGGATATTCTTTTCATTTTGGCACAAGTTTTATCTCATGGGAATCTACGAAACAATTGGTTGTCTCAATATCTTCCCCAAAAGCAGAATATGCAATAACTACTACAGCAGTAGGCTGGCATATAATATGGCTAAGAATACTTTTGATATATCTTGCACATGTTGAGAAGCAACCAAATACTACCATTTATGACAATAATTCAACAATTGCTTTTCAAAGTACCATGTGTTTCACAAAAAAAGAAAGCATGTTGACACTCACTAACACTTTATTTCCGAGCTTGTCAACAACGGTGACAAATTGCTTCATTTTTGTGGATCTAGAGATCAACTATCGGATATCTTCACCAAAACATTGGAAATAATTTTTTTTGAGTTTCAAGGAAAACACTTAGGCATTGTTAGTGTTGAACATGTAATAGTTGATATTAATGGGGAGTGCTAAAAATAATATTTCCTATGACCTAGTCTAGTCAGGTAGTCAGGCATTAGTTTGAGTTATTTTTAGAAATTTATTTTTAGCAATTATCAACTAAGATATTTTTAGTAAATTCATGCAAGTTCTTGATATCTTTAGAAGTTGTTAATTATAGGTGATTCTAGAAAATTTCTAGTCTATGTAAAATCTATTTAATGGTAGGGTTTGCAATGCCCCTGTAACATCAAATGTAACTACAAATCCAATGTAGGGAAACTGCAACTCACTAAAATTATGTTTTAACGGTTGATAATTATTAATTAAAATCGTTAGACGGGAGGACAACCTACGGATCATAATTTTGAGGGACATTGCATGTTTTACTTACATACCCTATCATATTAAATGTTGGAACTAATCACAACTAAGAAAAGCCATTTTACCTTACATACTTTAATGTGATGTGATTGGAGCTGAACTGGAGTTGGTAGAGTCATTGAAAGTTAATTAACGAGAAAAAATATTGGAATGGGCAGTGCCCATTCTCATTATCCACTATCATAAATTAAAGAGACAACTCGGGAGGCGAAGGAACCAAAGATCCAAGGAGGTTTTCTCTCAACTGTGCGAAGGGGCACAGGAGCAATTATACATATACACATAGTATAATTGAATTCAAGGCTTGTTTGTTTGTTGGATGAGAAGGAATTTACTCAATTTTTCTCTGTTTAAAGTTTCCAATGGAACTAGATTCTTTCTCTCCTTCTGAATTCCAAGGCTCTGTGACCTTGAGCCAGTACCTTGTGTCTTTGCGTGTTAACTACTTTGGCTTTGATTGAGCCCATTAAAATCCTTGTGTGAGCTTATGTTGCCGGTGTGTGATTTCGTGATTGGATTAAACCACTGGGTGTTTGTAGTTAGGAAAATGAACCACTTAGTGCTTGTTAGATGCTTGCTAATTGGTTGATGAACCATATTCATAGTGGAATTCAATCCTTGGAAATTGAACAACACACTCCAATTTATAATTTGGGTGAAGCCCATGTGGTTGGAATTCAGAGAGTAAGCAAGTCACTAGGGTGCTTACTAACAAAAAATTGTTGTTAAACCACTCATATATTGGGCTTCATCTCATGAGTGTTTCACCAATACATTGGTGTGAATTTCACTTATGGAAGCATACCATCATAATCTAGATTCGGCTTGGGGGTGTCTAGTTAGAAGAGATGTTGCAATGTAGTTGGCCTATGGTTAGGTGGAGAGTGGAAGTCCCTTCTCCAATTTCTAGCTGACTTTAATCATTTAGATACGTAGAAAGAGTTATGTATAGTTGATTTGTGAATGATGAGTTGCGCTTAATTTGATAAGTTTATATATGCTTGTGTAATTATTCATGATTGAATGCTTAAATCTTTGTGTATCCATCGTTGAAAACTACTCAATATGCCCATGACTATATGAATATCTAGTACTTTTAACTCTGTTGTAGAGTTCAAAAATTATAGGCTATGTCATAAGTTGAGTATTACATAAAGGTCTAGTTAATGCTAAGAATTTTTAGTTTGTAAATGGTGATATGACCTTGAGAGTCTATGCACAATTGCATGTGGTGTTGTAATGTTCTGAGATTCACTATTCCAAGTCAGGCATGTAGGCTACTTGTGCAAGCGTGTAAATTGCATGTCATCTTAATGAGAAATTGAGAATTTGTATCTCATTGGAGGAACTATCTAATCTACATAAACAGTCAGGGTGGAATGTTAGAACTGGTGTAGCTTTTCCTTTGGAGCTAGTCCTTTCTTGTGCTTAGGATCTATGGTAAACTAGGCTCTGCTGGAACCCTTTGAACTCTTTTTTGGACATGATGAAACATCTGTGATGACCTATTCTCAGGACCTAGATATTATCTTAAAAAACATTTTGTTTTGGCAGAAGCACTGGTCCTTTGTGAATCCTAGTAAATTTCCTTTGAGTTTCCTTATCTGCAAGCCTTAGTAGTAATCCTAAACTCATTAGGGACTGGATGACCCCTTTAGTGCATTTTGTATCTAGGTCGGATACTTCTTCTTTCCCTAAGTATTATGTGTATTAGATACTTAAGGTGGTGGATTTACCATCTCATTCTTGGATGTATAGGGTGATCGGGGAATTAAAATAGACAAGGCATGAGCTCATTGGAAATAGTATGGATTTAGTTTGAACCATATTTAGTGGCAAGCACAATTTATAATTGGACATTCGTGGTGGACCCAGTGTTAGCAGCTTATTTATGTGAAGTCCAGATTTTCTTGTGAAGTCAAGCTTGCATCCAAGATCCAAGGACTCCATATGTGGACGAGGGTATGTCCATATTATAGAGGTCTCGTATAGGGTTGGGATTGGATTTTGTGATTTGTGCATAGCATCTAAGGAATCCAAGATCTGGGGTTAGCAAGAAATGCACAACTCTATGGAGCTCTAAATATCCGTAAAGCTAGATCTTCCTTTTGCAACCAAGTAAAATTTAGGGATCTGAAGTTTCGGAGCATGTCAACAATAGAAAATGGTGTGAACACATGAATTTTTCTAGAGTCAAATATAACATAAATTTTTTGCAAACCTAATGGATGGGGCCATGGTGGAACCTACACCTTTTGTTGACGTGGCAGCGCCACATGGGACTGGTAAAGACCACATGGGGGCTACGTAGGGACTAGATGAGGCTGTGGACTGTTTGCTCTGCTTTAAACTTCAGTGTTTACAGGTCCAGTTCAGGTTTGGTGGTTGGAATTGTGCCGTAAAGGCGCCTGCAGTAGTCTTTCTTGCTTGCTCCTCCTTCAATTTCTCCATATTCTCCCATCCCCGCCATTCTTTGTTTACTTCTGAAACCTTTCTATTCTCGGTGTAAATACTCTTCTTCACCTCCTTTCCGCCTATAAAACCTTGTTTAAACTCTGTATAATCCTTTACCCGCGCCATTCTAACCTTTTGTCGTTGTTAGATCTCCACCGTTGATCATTCAGATCCAACAGTCTTCATTGTTTCATCGCATCCGTTAAACATTGATCTTCTTCCCCTCCATCTGACCGTCCATCGCTAGATTGACGGCAGTCGCTTCCCCCGATCGCGTGACCTGCGCACGCGATAGCCAGCGGGGAAGTGGTTTTGGGCGGCCACGTGTCTTAATCTAATTGTATCACGCCCCGCGATACGGAAACCGCCATCGCACCAAAAGCGGTGTGGGGAATACCGCCTGCCCGTGAAACCACCATCTTGTACGATTCTCCCGCCCGTTAACGTGTGCGTATCTTCTGTTTGCAATCGCTGTCGGATCTGCCACGTCCAAATCCGATGACCCTCGTTGTCCTAATCCCGTTGACCTTCGATACCCCATGTAACTTGATCTCCACCGTTGATTTTATTGATCCAACGGCCCATATTCATTCACCCGCTATTGCTCCCGATAGCTCCTCCCGATGGATCTCCGTCATTGATCTGTGGATCTAATGGCTAATGTTTGTTCTCCTTCCGTGCCCACTTCTTCCATTCTGTTCTCGTGCCTCTGACTTGTGTTATTCACCCGAAGGATGAAGGCGATGATCTGCTACCCTGTACCTGCACAATAAATCCTCAGCAACTGCAATTAATCAACAGAATGGCCGAAGGACAAGTAGGTGACTTCGAGCAGTGAAGAACATTTATCAGGCATGGAGTTTAATCCATAATTCATTCCAGCTGCCAGAGAAGGACTTCAGACAATTTAAACAGGCCGATTTGTCCATTAAAGCTTTGGGAATTGCAGCAGAGGCCCATTTCATATTGTAAATGTGGTTGGTGGTCATTTATTGACACCTCCACGCATAGCCTAGTAGAGAAACTTTGTAAACAGATTCTATATATATCTAGAGACACAATGTAATAAGGTTGATGAGTGGTTGATGAGTGTTATTTGTTTGTAAGGTTCAACTTCTAGAGATTGTAACTGTTGTGGTACCTGCAGCGTCTAGCCTTCATTTTTAGCTAATGAAAGCTTCTTTTGCTGTTAATTTCTCACTGTCCACTTCTTCTTCTTGTTCCAGGCTATGCCTGTTTTGCGTTTATTCATGTGATGTTAATGTTTAGCATTAGAGGGGCTATCATCCCACCTCTGTGTTAGGTTTTAGCATGTATCATTGAATTTATATGCAGGTTTCTGTTGTTTTAATGCCAGAGAGTTGTCATCTTGTCTGTGTATTAGAAAACAAATTTATAGACCTTTTAACTGGTTGCACCCAGCCATCACAGGGTCCTGTGCATCTGCTGGTGTGGTCAGTCTTCTCCATTATCACCTTATCCTCAAACTGTGAGTAATTGGTGGTCTAAAGCCTTGTAGTCTGGGGGTGTTCACCCATGTCTGGGGTCAAGCACAGTAGAAGTGGTTATCTGGCTTGAATATGCAGCATTTCTTTCATTCATCCACCATTTTCCAACATTTTTGTTGAGTTTGTAATGTTCCTGAGCATCTCTGATATACAACCTAGGAGAGTTTCTTGGGGTGATAACATTAATTGGCGTCGTTGCCAGGGAGAGGAGAATCGAAGCTCAGCTTCCCTGGGAGAATGACACAGCTTCAAACTTTGATGATAGACAAGGTTTGAACACATATTTTGGTTGTAATCATCTATCTGGCGACTCCATTGGAGGAAGACCATCATTTGGTGACTCCACATTGCAGTTCTGGCGCAGTTGGTGAAGCATGCTCGCAGAAATCCTTAGAAATCATCAGCTGAACCAGTGCCTGATTCTGAGAAGACCGTTAAGCAGATGAAAATATTGCAGAAAGGAGCATCAGGATCAGGTAAGCCTTGAAATTTTTATGTATCTCTGCTAGTGTAGAAATACCTTCAGAGATTCATACAGCTCCTTAGTCATTCATTTCCCTTTTGGACCTCAGTTCACAGAAAGAAGCACCATGTTGTCCATCATATTCCTCTGTCTCCATTATCCTTTTCATTGATTCATTTCACTCAGTCCACCAGTATCCTTTTTGTATACCTCAGTCATGGCAAGTCAGCAAGCCCTCACAAAGATAGAACGAATAGTTGCTGCTAGGTATGGACCCTTAGTCTTGCCTACCCCTTTGAATGCCATGCCTGCAGGAGATTATCATGAATTTATGCCAAAGTTTACTGGTGTAGAAGGAGTATCAGCAGAAGAGCATTTAGAGTCCTTTTACAACTATGCTGATAACCTGGATATCAATGAAGAAGATGTCTGGATGAGGGTTTTTGTCCAAAGCCTAGATGGGGAGGCTAGAAAATGGTTCAGAAATTTACCCCCTAGGTCTATTGCAGACATTAATGCTTTAGATGATGTATTTTTAAAGCACTAGGGAAATAACAAAGATTTTCTCGTTTATCATGATGAATTTGGGAACCTACAGAGAGAAGATGGTGAGCTGCTATCCGATTTCAACAAAAGATTCAATCATATGTATAGCAGAATGCCAGCTGAAATAAAACCCACCCCTACTTCTGCCATGATTACTTATTCTAATGCCTTCGATTCTCAGTTCTGCCTGCTGTTAAGAGAAAGAAGATGCACTTCTTTGGCTGATATGCAAGCTGCAGCCTTTGAAGTAGAAGCAAATATTATTGCTGCAGAAAGACTCGAAGGTGATGCTGAAAGAAGAAGGCAGGGAGATGAATCCTCTTCATCCTATGATTCTGAAATAGATGAATTAGCTAGGATGATTGAGTTTTTGACCTCTGAAGTTTCCAAACTAGAAGCTGAGCAGCATTTTGAGGAGGCAGGAGCTCATTGTTCCATTTCTTTTCCAGCTCCAAATCCACATAGAGGAACATATGAACATGTGTAGATTTTGCAGAGAAACAGAGATGTAAATGAAGATCAAAGGGTGAAGACCCTTTGTCAAAATATAGTCATGGAAGAGGTGCAACAAGAGGAGGAGATCCATGTTTTGGAAGGTGCCCCTTTCCTAACAAGGGCTTCTTATGAGAAAGCAATGTCCAAAGGCATTACTCAGCAATTTGTTGTAGTTGGAGAACAACAAGTTGGCCAGCAGTGCCAGACAGCAGCAGATCCCTTCCTCCAATAATTTGAGCCCGAAGCCAGCTCATATTCACATGGCTATGCAAATCTGTCAATTTTTCAGCCTGCTTTTGTCCCCAGTCCAGTAATTAAAAAGGGAGAGGACAACTCTCCATCATCTTTTGTTTCTTTGTCCGATCAAATAACAATCCCTCACAGTTGCCCCTTGAACACTGAGGCAGAACATAATTCAATGCTCAAGGCTGAAGCTGATCATCTCAGTCTTGATATTTTGAAACCTGCTCAGGTGGCCTCTACACAGAATGAAAGGGAAGCTTATCAGATAACAGAGGAAGAGGGTGTACAGTTGTGGGATTCCTCCTTCGATGAGGATCGTTCAAATAAAAATTCAGGAGCAGGAAATGTTTTTGTGTCCCCTGTACAAGAATACAGTGGTGCATCTTCCATATTAGTTGTGTAGGCCAAAGAAGACACAGACATGTACACAGTAGTCATGATTATTCAGCAGGTGTACACGGGCTCCCATGAAGAACACCCAAGGAGGAGAGCACAAAAAAGGGAAATGAAATTTGATCCCTACCTACCTATCAAAGTCAAATCTCCTAAACTTTTTGAGGTGGAGGATCAAATAAATCCTGTCTTGCTGATCTATGATGAACCGGATGATATGCAGTAATTTTGATGGCCCAGTAGATGGGCAGTTTTTCAAGTTTTAAGTTTTCAGGCCTTTTGGATTGTAATCATGCTCTTTTTGTTGGCATTATGTTTCTGGTATGGCTATATGTTACAGATGTACTTGATGGCAACTCCCGTGGCAAGGCTCTCAATATGTTGAAAATTAAGAAGTACGCAGGAGATCAGTTCAGAAGGTGCGTACCCGCAGGTACACCGTGAAGGGACTGCGGCCAGATATGCAGGTTAGCCGTTCAGGAGGTGCATACCCCCAGTGCACTCATTCAAAGGCAGAGAAAAGCACACGTGGGGTTTCTTATGTTTAACCCTTGGTAATTAGCCGACGGTATTTGTGTTACTATGGTTTTGGCTCGTGGTATTGATCCATGATTTTAGGAGGAGCTTGCCTATATAAAGCAAAGGAGATCACTTGGCTAAGCATCTTTTGCAATTGAATATCTTAAGATCTGAAATATTGGGTGATGGTCTTAAAAGCTTGATCTATATGAAGTTGAAAGCGAATCTGTGAAGGGTGATCTCTCGAGCGCATGATCAGATCTGGGCATCTGTGCCACTCTGGTGGACTGCCAATTCAGCCCTAATCAGAATCACGCAGGTGTTTAACAGGAGAACTGTGTGGGTACGCAGAGCAGAAACAGGAGATCTGCGTGGGTACACAGAGCAGAAGAAGGCGAGCTGCGTGGGTACGTAGAGCAGAAGAAGGAGAACTGCGTGGGTACGCAGATCGACAAAGGTTCAGGTGCGTACGCATAGTAAATGTACACGGCACGATAGTATCTCTGGGTGCGTACATGCAGTAAAAGTACGCGACGCGATAGTGTCTCTGGGTGCGTACCTGCAGCAACAGTAAGCAACGCGGTTGAAGAAACAGTGCGTGGACACGCAGTGCGGCAGAAGGGTCTCTGCGGGTATACGCAGGGGAGTAGAAGGTGAAGTGCGTACGCACGCAGACCAGAGAAAGAAGAACTGCGTATCTGTCTTAAGACATTTTGTTTGGCTGTATTTTTCTGTTGATAAGGTGTTCTGGGTTTGGTTCTATTATTGTTGATCTGGTTACTACAGTTGACTGGGTGATTTTCTTATACTTGATGATCATTTGATGTTTATGGATCCAGTCTGAAAATTTATGAAAAGTGGTCCTTGTAAGAAAAGAAGTAGGGGGTTGTAGCTCCCTTCCAGGAGAGACTGGAAAACGAGAGAGAGTTGTAGCTCTCTGCAGGTTGCAGCCTGCGTACTGGTAAAGGACTGCACCAGTACAAAACCATTGTAAAAGGAGTTTCTAATTTGAAAGAAGATAGAGACATATTGCAGCAGGTGGTTTTCACCCACATTGGGTTTCCACCTTACATCTTGTGTTCTTTGGTGTGACTATCTGTTTTCTTTGTTCATGCTCATTATTTTATGGTACTGACATGCAAAAATAATTCAAAGAACTAATAAGGAAGATTTATTAAAAGAATTTGATAATACTGATTCACCCCCCCCCCCCCCTCTCAGTATTATTTCCAACACTTTTATAGTTTTCTGTTGTATGCTTAGTTGACTCCATGCCCAATGGATACTAGGCATATTTTTGAAAGCTGAGTTTTGGTATGAAGGCATTGGTCTGCAGGTTCTTGAGACCTCGCAGGGAGGATCTCATCCCCAGAAGGAGCCAATGTTAGCTCTGCTTTAAACTTCAGTGTTTATAGGTCAAGTTCAGGTTTGGTGGTTGGAATCGTGCCATAAAGGTGCCCGCAACAATCTTTCCTACCTGCTCCTCCTTCAATTTCTCCATATTCCCCCATCCCCGCCATTCTTTATTTACTTTTGAAACCTTTCTATTCTCGGTGTAAATACTCTTCTTCACCTCCTCTCCGCCTATAAAACCCTGTTTAAAATCTGTATAATCCTTTACTCGCGCCATTCTAACCTTTTGTCGTTTGTTAGATCTCCACCGTTGATCGTTCAGATCCAACGGTCTTCATTGTTTCATTGCATCCATTAAACATCGATCTTCTTCCCCTCCATCTGACCGTCCATTGCCAGATCAACGATAGTTGCTTCCCCCGATCGCGCGACCTGTGCACGCGATAGCCAACGAGGAATTGGTTTTGGGTGGCCACGTGTCTTAATTTGATTGTATCGTGCCTCGTGATAAGGGAACTGCCATCGCACCAAAAGCAGTGCGAGGAATACCGCCAGCCCGCGAAACCACCATCCTGTACAATTCTCCCGCCCGTTAACGTGTGCGTATCTTCTGTTTGCGATCATCGTCGGATCTGCCGCATCTAGATCCGACAACCCTCGTTATCCCGATCCCGTTGACCTCCAATACCCCACGTAACTCGATCTCCGCTGTTGATTTTATTGATCCAGCAACCCATATTCATTCACCCGCTATTGCTCCCGATAGCTCCTCCTTATGGATATCTGCCGTTGATCTGTGGATCTAACGGCTAATGTTTGTTCTCCTTCCATGCCCACTTCTACCATTCTGTTGTCGTGCCTCTGACCTATGTTATTCACCCGAAGGATGAAGGCGAGAATCTGCTACCCTGTACCTACACAATAAATCCTCAGCAACTGTAATTAATCAACAAAATGGCCGAAGGACAAGCACGTGACTTCGAGCAGTGAAGAACATTTATTAGGCATGGAGTTTAATCCATAATTCATTCCAGCTGCCAGAGAAGGACATTAGACAATCTAAACAGGCCGATTTGTCCATTAAAGCTCTGAGAATTACAGCAGAGGCCCATTTCATATTGTAAATGTGGTTGGTGGTCATTTATTGACACCTCCACACATAGCCTAGCAGAGCAACTTTGTAAATAGATTCTATATATATCCAGAGACACAATGTAATCAGGTTGATGAGTGGTTGATGACTGTTATTTTGCTGTAAGGTTCAACTTCTGGAGATTGTAACTGCTATGATACTTGCAGCGTCTGGTCTTCATTTTCAGCTAATGCAAGCTTCTTTTGTTGTTAATTGCTCACTGTCCACTTCTTCTTCTTGTTCCAGGCTATGCCTGTTTTGCATTTATTCATGTGCTGTTAATGTTTAGCATTAGAGGGGCTGTCATCCCACCTCTGTGTTAGGTTTTAGCATGTATCATTGAATTTGTATGCAAGTTTCTGTTGTTTTAATGCCAGAGAGCTGTCATCATGTCTGTGTATTAGAAAACATATTTACAGACCTTTTAACTAGTTGCAGCCGACCATCACAGGGTCCTGTGCATCTGCTGGTGTGGTCAGTCTTCTCCATTATCACCTTATCCTCAAACTTTGAGTAATTGGTGGTCTAAAGCCTTGTAGTATGGGGGTGTTCACCCATGTCTGGGGTCAAGCACAGTAGAAGTGGTTATCTGGCTTGAATATGCAGCATTTCTTTCATTCATCCACCATTTTCCAACATTTTTGTTGAGTTTGTAATGTTCTTGGGCATCTCTGATATGCAACCTAGGTGAGTTTCTTGGGGTGATAACATGGAACCCGTGTTATTTCAATGTGGCAATGCCACATAGGTCAAGAAGAAGCCATTACTCTATTTCCACCACCTAATTTCAAAACATAATATTCTGATGACGACAACCATGGTGGGAAATTCTGTCACTAAATGAATTTTGTTGGAAAACGTATTCTTGTCCATTGTCAACAATGGAGAGAATATTCACTAAATATGCTCAACCCCATGTTGGGATGATCTTTATTGACAGGTGTGGGTATCTAGATGGTGCAATCACAAGGTGCTTAGATCAACAGTTTACATTGATTTGAACCCCTTGTTATACCAAGAGTTAATGATGGTGGGGTGGGTCCAACATGGGGTTTCCGACCATGTGTTCCCGTTATATGGTGCGTTATATTTCAAGTGGTACAACCCGATCATGGGACCGATCAACGGTCCCTATTCATCCCAAGGTTCCACCTAGTCTACCAGGAGTGTTCATGGAAGGAGGGGTCTGAATCCAAATACTCCTCAACTAATAAACCATCTGGTTTTCTTGGTTGGTGGAAAAATTATGGAACCTCACACTGAGGAACTACCTCACATATGGGCCCTATACAAGGTGACATGGGTTGACGTGGAACTCCCTGCAAGGACATGTAAGAGCCATGTGGGATTACATGGATGCCACGTGGCACTTCCTGATAGGTCTGACTTAAGTTGGATATAACTATCAATTGACGAATGGGATTGAGATGAAATTTATATCACAAAAAATCTCTCGACAAGCTGAGTGTGATGGTGATATCATAGATTAATTCCACAACCTTTGAAAAAAAGGATTTTTCTAAACCCATCTTCAAGAGAGACATTGAAGATTGAGTTAAATCATAAATAACACCTCTCATAGCCAAACACAAAATAAAGAGGTGAGAAAGAGTATTATAGCCCCAAGTATGTTTCTTCATTGTATCTACCTTTCTATAAATGTTTTCAGCAATAACTGAAATTTTGATTCCCATAAACAACCTTGAAAAATGTAAAACTGTAAAATTGGAAGAAGATATCAATGACAATAGGAGAGAAAAAATTCAAGGATCTTTTGATGCAAATCTTCTATTATTTCCCTCTTTTAATTCACAAATCACAAGAAAAGTAGCACTAAGGCCATCCATGATCTAGTTGCCGCTGAGACTCTGCTCTTCTGCTAATGAAAGAAGCATTTTCGCACAAATTCAGGGTGTTGTGAGGGAAAAAAAATAGTCGTTGCCTTCGTAGACATACCCTCCACAAAGAGGCGATTTCCATTCACTTTATATCAACTATTATGATCCTCGGAACTGCCATTACCAAAGTCAAAATGTAGCTGGAAAATACAATCTTAAAATGAAACCCTTACTTTCTTTCATAAAATCCTAAGGGAACTCTTTTGCAAACTCAAATACGGGGCTATAATTAAAAAAAAAATTTAATCTCAGATAATGCTTGCAGAGAACGCAAATCTAAATCATGTGAATAGAATTCGAGTTGTGATTTCCACGATGTCATGTTGGCTGCGATGTGTTGTGCTTTTAATTAAAAGGACCAAGGGATCAGGGTCAATGATCAAATTTGAAGGGTTGGTCTTAATTTCAATTAGAAAGACATATATTTATGTCGCCCGTCTATAATAAAAAGCTTAAAAAAAAACATTTCAATTGACAACAATATATTATCTCTACATTTCATTTCAACCAAATTTATTTTTATTAAATAAACTAAATTCCTAAAACTAGATTGTTATAGACATTTTTGTGCCTTACAGCATTGAACATGAAATGTCCATAATCTAAGGGATCCAAAGTCCCTAAACATGTTTTTCCTACCCCTAGAGGAACAAGGCTAACAAACCACAGCAATTCACAGAAGTTCTCCACCAGAAACTGCTCAAAAACAAGTCAATTCAGGATCATTTCAGTGGCTACACTAGCTGTTTGCGCTGAATGTCAAAGCCAACACTGGCTACCTGCGTTGAATGTCAAAGGGAACACTGGCTACCTGCGCTGAACGAGAGTGGACATGTGGCAAGTTCATTTCTCAAGGTGTCAAAACCCAGGAAGCTTCCAAAATGACACTTGCCTCAGGGAATTCGACTGGTGATGAGTAAGAGGTTCCAAATCTCCAAGTGGAAGCAAGAACCTCCAAGTGGAATCAAGAACTAACAGAGGGAGATGACACTAGTCAGATCTCAAGCTGACTCATCCTCTCTCCAAACATCTATATATGGATCTCTCCTCCATGAGATCTGGGGGCTGGAATTTTGTTATTGCAAAGAATTGCTGTTGGTTTGAGATTGGAATCATTGGGTGCTTAATGCTTTGAAGGGGGTGAAGATAGGAATTCCATTTGCCGGGAAGGAGATGCTGGATTGGAGCCCTCTGGGTTGTATCTCTTCCTGAACCTTGTTATTCATCAATAAAGCTATCTTGGTTTCTCCTATATACTGATGTATTCTTGATGTATGATTGCATTAGTATGTTTAGTTTATTTCTAATCCTGAACTAGTTATGAATATGAATCCATGTCTTCTGTAGTGTTCTCTTCTTGTGATCTTGCAGAAACCTCTTGAAGCTGGGCGAGCGAGAAGGCAAGTAGCTGGGAACTCTCCAAGAGAAGGGAAACTGGATCGAGGGACAAACGGAAGACATTGGTTAGTCCATCCATCTCTCTTCATTCTTAATTCATAAAGGAAGAAATATTAGAATAGCTGTCTCTGTTTGTTGCTAAGGCACTGTCACACCTTAGGTGGATAGGATCGTCCTGCATAGGCATTTTTCCCCTCAACAAATTGGCGACTCCACTGGGGAGATCTGTTTAGTCATTTTATTTGTGTTTCTATCATTGTTCGTTTCATAGACTCGACAGCAACAATCGAACTGCATCTGCTTTTCCCGGATGCAAAGTAGACAGTTGCTGCTTTGATCCAATCACTGGACTTGTCTATGATCTGGACAATGGACTCACAAATGATTTGATGATCCTTTGTGATAGATCTTAGTACTCCCTCAAAGCATCCCTTTGATTGCACCTTGCTTGTTGCTTTGATTTTGCCTGAAACAGTGAATTAAATAGCAATCTGTGACCCAGAACCCAGTGAGAAACGAGAGTTTCTCCTTCAGCGCAGACCCAGTGAAGGGATTCTGCATTTCAACGCAGGTCCCGTGAAGGCTACCTGCGCTGAATGTCAAAACCCCTGTGTTGAGGTTGCGCTGAACCAGTTTGCCCTTGTGCAGCTGGGGTTCTCTGCTCTGTTTTGCCTTGTTTTGATCTCTGATTTTTGCAGCCTGTAACCAGCATAGGTACCAGTCTGATAACTCCTTTTCTCTGCTTAAATTCCGCCTCCTTTTGTACAAAAAGACTGTGAGTGTTTTTAAGTGTTTGTGGCATCATTTGCAGTTTTCCTTTGCATGAGTGAAATAGTCATCCTGTAGCCCTTGATTCAGATCTGTTGATTGTGATCTTAGAAGAGAGTTCATTGGCTGTTTGCAGTTGATTATACATTTACTCTTGCTTATTGGTTTGAATTTGTCTCTTTTAAGTGTCGAAACAAGTATTCATTTCGAAAATCGTTAAGTGTTGTAATCTCTTCTACCCTCTCTGATTTCGAAAAAGTAAACTTGTTTGTATTTGTCATTTAAAAGCGAATTCAAAGTTGTACAAAAAGATTTCTTTGTAGGCATCAATACTAAGAAAGCGGAAAACAAACACCTGCATTGTGCATTTGCATCTTGATAGTTTGCATGTCTGATTTAGGAAAAGTGCATTAGAGTGTGCTGATTGCTCTTTGAGAAAAGATGGTGTCTTTCTTTTCCCTTAGTAGCTAGGATTTTCAAAGTTGAAAAGATATAAAGCTTGCTTATCATCTTTAGACTGCATTTAGGAATTGTATCATACATCTCGTGGTGAACCTTGAAAGGCAAAATTCTAAAAAGATCAACCTAAAATAAATTGAATGAACTTAACAACGCTTTGCAACATAACGCACAACATAGAGGTCTAGGCTAGAGACGTGTTCTGGCGTCGTAAAGCCTGGTGACTGTCGATCTCGTGGATGGTGGGTGATTCCTCCTGAGGGACGATAGCGCCAGTACGGATTGTGCTCCCACGTACCGTCGCGTATATATTAGGAGACCCCTATAGGCATAAAACCTTCATCCTTAGGAAGCCGTGTCGGCCGCCCTACTGATCGCAATGCACTGAACACAGCATTCAGGAAGATCGACCGCCCGTACCCTAAAAAGTATTCTGCGGTTTTGCGAAAAGTTTGGCACACCCTCTGCCTAGAACTCCAGAGTAGTTCCTTTTGGCCTTTTTCAGACTCTATAACGGAAAAAGTCCATCCGAGCATTTGTCACTTCGGGCTCGTTAAAACATCGAAGGAGACTAGAGTCATCTTTAGCTTTTTCTTGACTCTTTAAAATTGAAAAAGCAAGTTGTGTCTAAAGCGTCGTTAAAATTTATTTTAAACAGAACAATCACCCTTTATTCCTGCGTTGATCTTTAGGTTGAAAAAATGAGGCACACCAACCAAGGAATTCCCCTTGGTGGAAATCCTAGTCCCTTCTCCTCTTGGGGAGATGTTGGTGCGCCTCATATGGCCACCTTGTCGCTTCCAGGATTGACAATTGGCCTGTCGGTCTGGCTCTTTTCAACTAATGTCGTTCAGAACACCATTATTCCTGAACAGTCGAGTCAACAGTTAGACCAGACCAGAGTTGCCCACCAGCCTTCTACTTCATCTAATTCTTCCTCTCCTCCTTCCTCTTCGCTTGACGGAACTGGTAAAACAAAAAACCAAGTTCCTAAGCAGAAGAAGGAAAAGAAGAAGAAAGAGAAGAAGAAGAAGGAGCCAAAATCGACTGGGGGCAAACAAGTGTCGTCTGACAAAAATCCACACACAGCACTGACCAGGCCTAAATCGCCATGTGTCATATGCAAGGGAGACCACTTCCACAGAGATTGTCCCTGCATCCCTCGGATACTAAGGGACTGGTCTCCCCGTTTGCACAATTCGGTAGCGTCGACCTCTGATAGCCATGTTGACAGCTCACCGTCGACTAGTGAAAGTGAAGTCCCAGGACAGAGAGGGAAAGCTAGATTTCCCTGCAAACTGTGTGAAGGTGACCATGCCATCCACCGTTGTCCCTTCTTAGACGAGGCTAAAAGAGTTTTGGAAGATCGCCCGATTTTACGAGCGCAACTTCCTCCTGGATATCAAAAACTCCTGCCAAGTCCTTCACTAGTTGAGAACTCGGCTGGCCCGCCCAAGTGGTCAGCCGAAGCACCTATCATTGAGGATGAACCGTCTGAATCCATACTTGACGAAAGTCAAAAGGTTGAGGCGGCAGTTGACCCAGTTTTGCCTTCAGAGGCTCTATCCTCGAATGATACCATCACAGAGGAGAATAAAGACGACACCGTCCAAATTCTCTTCATCAACACAGACTCCAACGAACAAGGGGGCAATTTGCCCATTCCTTTATCGCAGGAAGGAACTTCGTCAGAGTCATACCCGGCCGTCTATTCGGTCCCACCACCAAGCAACCTGGTTGTGTCCTTCGACTGGAACCAACTAGGCAGACCCCGGTTGCCAGCAAGCATACCATTCAGGATTATCGTTCAAATATACAGAATGGTAATGGCTGGCACTATCATTGATGAAGGGGCATCTGTGAGTATCCTTTCCTCTATTGCTTGGAAAGCGCTTGGTTCGCCAACGCTTTTGCCTGAAATGAGAAATCTATCAGGCTTTGATAAAGGAACCAGTCGACCTTTAGGGATCCTCCCCAATGTGCCCATAACATTGAAAGGGAAGATCGTTCAAATGAACGTGATGGTCGTTCAAGGACCCTTGGATTATAACCTACTCCTTGGACGAGACTATATATATTGCATGGGAGCCATCGTCTCCTCACTCTTTAGAGTAATGTGTTTTCCGCATGAAGGAAGAGTGGTCAAGCTCGTGGACCAACTTTCATTTCCCAGATCACGCATCGCAAATAGTCATATACCATCCCTAAATGGTCTCTTCACTCAAGAAATGTCTCAACCCACGGTCCGTCCTCCTGATGAGCGCGAGTAATCCGGGAGGATATGACTGGAACCCAGGGGGCATGCGTCCTGGTCTGCTTCGGCAGGAAAACTTTGGGTATAGGGTAGGTTTCCGCGGGAGAATATGACTATTCCATACCCCATCCGTGGTTGGAAGAGGGGTTGTTCTGGAATAAGATTCTCTTGTCAAAGTTATGTGAGAGGGCGGGTCTCGTCACTCACCTTTGTCTATTTCGGTAGACATTGCCGAGGAAGTGTTTTGTTTGAAAGATTAACGAGACAATCTTTGGATAACCTGAAAGAGGTAAGCCTCTCTCGTTAAAACAATTGTTTTGACGGAAAAGAAGTAGAGGTAACCTTGAAATCGTACTTTATACCTGGGGGCATGCAAACCTTTTGGAGTGCAAGCAAAGAGCGGTTATTTATCTGTTTTTTGGGTTAGTCGTTTCCTAACTTGCATAAAGAAAGGATGTGGGGAAAAGCTTCGTGAGATGAAGCTCCATAAAAAATAGAATCTCAATGAGACACTCTTATCATAGGACTGGGTAATCGAGTAGTTTTAGCACACAGTTCATGCTCGTTAAAAAATAAACGCAAGATCCGAGCAGTTTTAGCAGATAGTTCATGCTCGTTAAAAAATAAACATAAGATCGAGCAAATGTTTCCACCCACGTTTAAGCTCGTTAAAAAATGAACTATCCCGGTAAATAACCACTGTGAATGTAATATCATCAGCCATTAAAGCCTTGGTCGTGTTTGCACCGTCACCTCCACTTTTCCATTGGCCGATCGTTCACCTCCATATGTTTGTTTACCCATTTTGAGGAACAGCTGCGAAGAGTGATTTCACCTAGCCATCCTTGTGACACTGTCGTGATTGGAAAATTCCAACCTGTACTTGGAATTAGCTGCTAACCCTGATTATCACTCGTTCCTCAAAAGACGAGTCTTCTTTAAGCTCTTTTCAACTGACTCGTAAAATATGAAAAGATTACCGAGTTTTGGCCTTCCAGCTCGTTAAAGCGACCGGAAGTGCTATCCCTCCTCTAGATTTTAATCTTTTTGGACCTGAGGGATTATTGCACAAAAAGATCGAGCACTTGTTTTATTCGGCTCGTTAAAACTATCGAAAACTCATCCCTTCTGTATTGTTTTATACTTTTTCGGACTTAAGGGATTAGATGACGAAAAAGGACTTTTGGAGTTAACTTTATGTACCTTTTCAGACTCTCTAAAAATGAAAAGGACCGAGTTATCCTTGTCGTTAGACTCGTTAAAATCATTAAATAGCGACAAACTTGTCTTTAGACGAGAACGAGTTTCACTATCGCTAGGCTCGTTAAAATATAGCGATGGGCTTGCCCGAAGGGCAGGTTATAGAACAAGCATATGTTATCCTCCTCAAGCTTGACAAAAATAAAGAGGTACTGGTCAGCAATGACTGGGGAAAAATTGGGAGAAACTCAAGAAAACTTTGATGGTAGCAAGTCGCTCTTGAACATGACACTTTTCCTCCGTACCACAATCGGGTTGGGTTGTTTCATTCACCGGTCACATCCATGGTCTCGCCATACCATCCATATTTGGGGTAATGCTACCAATCCATCGCATCAGTGTCGCCATATGTTCAAGAGAAGTCGTTCAGAAAAGTCAACCGTGTCCCATCCACTGCCATACATTATCCTTCATCCTTTCATGACCGCCACCCTGAATCATATGTCATAGATCGTTTTCACCTCCATCAAAATCATTAGCTCCGTTCCGTGTCACTGATGTGGGATTCATTAAGGCCCTCCTTTGACGGATCGCTTCTTGTCGACATCAGCTCATTATCCAAGAAGTTGATCTAGGAACAACCCCTTCAGTACTTTGAAGCTTGCATGCCTCAATGGCAAGTTTCTCACTTCCGGCGACAGGTATACATCAATGACCTTCGACCGAAAGATTTTGCGTGGTGTTCGACGCCAAGTCCTTTATTCACACCACGTGAATTGTACTGCAGTACCTTGAGGGTCATTATCATTATCGGTGATTCCTCTCGCACTTGTTAACGGTTTACATCATTGACCGGTAATCAAGCGATGTCTTTCCATGTTCGACTTCAGAACATTTCTCACATGGATCGACTTGTACTTAGAGTGAAGATCGAACGAGTTTGAAGACCCCGGATCTAGTTTCATCCATCCGGGCTGCGATATATATTCAGGAAAGATAAAGACATTGACATGTACATCATTGCAGCAGATAATCATCCTACTCAAAGGATGATAATTTCATCAAAATTATCAGTCTACCATCAGACGATTGTCTGTTCTATGTACAGAAAAATGAATTTATAAAGCTGAGCATGGGAATGCCCGCCTCAGCTAGATCATGAAAGCAGTATGAAAAATAATGTATTGTATTGTATCTTATTACAGGTCTCCTCCCAGCATTGGATGAACTTCGGATCCCCCTGATAAAGCATTTCACCCGATAAACAGCCTCATACTTTAGGGGGCAACTGTTATAGACATTTTTGTGCCTTACAGCATTGAGCATGAAATGTCCATAATCTAAGGGATCCAAAGTCCCTAAACATGTTGTTCCTACCCCTAGAGGAACAAGGCTAACAAACCACAGCAATTCACAGAAGTTCTCCACCAGAAACTGCTCAAAAACAAGTCAATTCAGGATCATTTCAGTGGCTACACTAGCTATTTGCGCTGAATGTCAAAGCCAACACTGGCTACCTGCGTTGAATGTCAAAGGGAACACTGGATACTTGCGCTGAACGAGAGTGGACATGTGGCAAGTTCATTTCTCAAGGTGTCAAAACCCAGGAAGCTTCCAAAATGACACTTGCCTCAGGGAATTCGACTGGTGATGAGTAAGAGGTTCCAAATCTCCAAGTGGAAGCAAGAACCTCCAAGTGGAATCAAGGACTGACAGAGGGAGAGGACACTAGTCAGATCTCAAGCTGACTCATCCTCTCTCCAAACATCTATATATGGATCTCTCCTCCATGAGATCTGGGGGCTAGAATTTTGTTATTGCAAAGAATTGCTGTTGGTTTGAGATTGGAATCATTGGGTGCTTAATGCTTTGAAGGGGGTGAAGATAGGAATTCCATTTGCCGGGAAGGAGATGCTGGATTGGAGCCCTCTGGGTTGTATCTCTTCCTGAACCTTGTTATTCATCAATAAAGCTATCTTGGTTTCTCCTATATACTGATGTATTCTTGATGTATGATTGCATTAGTATGTTTAGTTTATTTCTAATCCTGAACTAGTTATGAATATGAATCCATGTCTTGTGTAGTGTTCTCTTCTTGTGATCTTGCAGAAACCTCTTGAAGCTGGGCGAGCGAGAAGGCGAGTAGCTGGGAACTCTCCAAGAGAATGGAAACTGGATCGAGGGACAAACGGAAGACACCGGTTAGTCCATCCATCTCTCTTCATTCTTAATTCATAAAGGAAGAAATATTAGAATAGCTGTCTCTGTTTGTTGCTAAGGTACTGTCACACCTTAGGTGGATAGGATCGTCCTGCATAGGCATTTTTCCCCACAACATAGATGGCAGGTGGAAAAGTTCACATTATGACAACATCAAATAGATAATATAGTCAAGTCTAAAAATGCACATTTACATAATAACAAACATTATAAATTGTATTAATTATTTTCAAAATGAAATAGTACATTTTGTCCCCGAAACAAAAGGTGTACTTTTTTCCTATCTTGTTCCATGTATATCAAATTATACAAATATAATAACCCAAATTATACAAGTATAACAACTCAAATTACACAGAACTCTGTGTATTTAGTATCCAAATTGCAGAAATAAAAGATCCCCATCATCACGCTTCTGCATTTTTCTATTTTTTATTTTTACCTTAATATTTTATATCTAGCCAATGGAAATAGAAGGCTCCCATTTATCAGAATCCTTGATTTCTCTATTTAACATAATGACAAGTTGTAGCAGCCCTATGGATCTATAATTTAGAGAAACTGGAAAAGATCTACAAAAAACATAGGAATATAAGAGAACCTAGTCATATTGTAAATGGAATTAAACCAATATTTTCCAGGCAGATGGAAAGTGAAATATAGACCAATGCCAATAGGGTATTTGTTCATCATTATGTTTATGGAGTGTTAGGTCATCCACCAAGGTTTCAATCTATATGTCATAGGCCCCACCTCAATGTCGTGAATTTTAAAGGGAAATCACAACGTGTCCATTTTTATTTTCTTTTGAGGTGGACAGTGATCCAACACTGAGGTTGAGGACTACTGTGTTAAGCCATTCATAATGGTTCCATTTTACTTATGGTCTACCTCAACGTATAAAATAGGATTCAATGGAAAGATAGTTGGTGCAATTAATTCACTGATTCAGATTGGCCTCGTGAAGTTGACAGAGTGAAATAAGAGTGAAAAGTCTACTAGGGTTTCATTAGGGGCATTATATGTCCTATTAGGATGACACAGTTTCGAAGGGATGAGATTGAGTGTCAGTGCCAGACTGTAGTTTCTTAGTGTTTATTTTAAACAAAAAAGAAATATATATGAATGAATAAATGAGGTGAGATCTAAGAATCAAAGAACCAACCATGATCTAGAATTCTTGTCGCGACTAAACTTGTAGCTAAAATTTGATTGGTGAATATTTCCTTGAATCTGTAGGACCTTTGGAATACACTTGGGCTCGTCATCAAATTGGAAATATAACCTTGGGTTGGGCTCTGCTCGGGCGTTTAAGTGAATTTGAGAACCCACTTTCAAATCTCCAACCCAATTTTTCCCAATAGACACCTACCCGCTATGGAACACAAACAACGTCTTGTGGGCTCCCTCCAGGTCCGGGGGAATCAAGAATTTACCCATTACCTATCCCAACTTCATATCGTAGTTCGAACCCTAGTGGTCCGTGTAAACCATAATCTCCAACTGCGGATTTGAAACCTCAAGGCAAGAATTCTTGGAAAGTTTTAATAGCTCAGAATGCTCTAAATGAAAGTTTGCCACCAACTTCTGGACATCAGGGGCAGGAGCGTCGATAGAAATAAGAGGAACCATTGCTATTTGGGTTGGGAAATTATCGAATTTAATCTTGCAAAAGGAAGGAAATATTGAAGAATGAATGCCTACTCTCGTTGGTTTGGTGGCCATGGGGATTCTCATCACCAAACCTCTCGCCCAAACCTTCACAAACAAGCACTGGTTCATTTGTATAAAAAAAATTAATCTGACATCATCATCAAATTGAAACTTGTTGAACACACATGGTCTTGAGGCTTCGTGGAATCGACTCTTGTAGAGATCTATGATTATTTTCCCCACATATATACATACCAGAATAGTTTTCCAGGACAACCTATCTGAGTGACAAGAGATTTGGTTGTCAAATGGGTTGGAGGAAAATGACCATCTTAGCAGTAACTTTGTACGCCAACACCGTCAAATATAAATGCAGAATCGAATTTCCTACAAATTGTGCCCATCAGGCCATCACCCTACTCACCTCACACATTAATATATTTTCGTCCTTCTTCCTCTTCCCATTAAATATCAATATCACGCTGATTGTCTAAGCCACCTTTTGTCTTTCACCTCTGTACCAAAGCATGTGTCAGTGCCACTAGTTCATTCAATTAAATCCCTTCCCCAATCACCATAACATTATGTAACACGTTGCATAAAGAATATGGAGAGACTTTGGCATTTAAGTAAATGAGTACTCATATGTCGCTAAAATAATGTTAGAAACGAGAACAAGGCAACTAGGGGATACCCAACCATTTATCTCCTGCTTTTCACTAGGCATTTTGTAATATTATTTAATTTAAAAAAAACAAATAAAAATAAAAATTAACATCTTTTTTACGCCTAATTTTTACTTTACACTTCTAAAACGTGCTCGACCCCTCTTAAAAGCCTATGACGTGTTCAATTTTGACCCCTCATCTCGATTGCCTTAAACGTGAAGACATGACAACATGTACATTCAGCGAACTTGCTTAGCTGGATAGCGTGGGCCATTTCTGGGGCCTATTCGTAATCAATGACGATGCACGGAAGCAATTTTCGCATCGTGGCTCGTAGGTTTTTATTAAAAAATAATTTAAGAGTAGGGTGACTTGTTAATCCATCCAACGAGAAAGTATATATTTGTAGTGGTGTGCCTTTTAGATTGCCACTAGCTTCCTTCCTTTGTTAGAAAGTCGTCCAACTCCAACGACATACTGATTCAGCATATTAAAAAGAAAAATTATAAGATTCGTGCATATGTGTTCAGAAAATCTTTACAAAAACATATTTTAATGCGGCATTAAATTTGTATTTTAGTGCGCTAGTAAATTTGCATTTATATTGTGTAAGTAGTTGTATTCATATGTACATAATTTTTTAGTTCATTTTAATTAATTAGTGAATAAGATGTAATATATAAAAGAACATGATAATAATAGAATTTGTTAAAAAGTATCAAGGAAGAATGATCACTTTGTTAAAGTTAAAATAAGTTTGTTTCTTTTATTTATAAGTTTTAGGTTTTTAAAGTTATAGCGTTTTTTTTTCTCATCTTATATAAACACTAGTAAATATTTCTCAATTTATGTTATATATATTACACTTTTGATAAATTGCTTTCTTCAAAGGTTTAATAAAATGTTAATGAGAGTAAAAATCGTTAATGAAAATTATAACATAAAATGGAAGGTTAAAATGAGATTAGGAATAAGAGAATGTAGTTAAATAAAGAGATAGAAGATAAGCAGAAAATGAGATTACAATAGAAGCTGAGGGGTATATCTTTAAGTTTTTAAATATAATAAAATTCGGTGATGAAGAAAAGAAAATGAAAATTGTTGGGCTCCTTGTTAATGGCGGTGTAGAAGGATAATCCAACGCTCCCGTGTGTTTCGTGGCATACTAGCGATGTGTCCGTTTACTAACACCTGCAGGTTTTGGTGTAACGACAATCGTGACTCCAACAAGTGGTATCAGAGCCAAAGGTCTCAAGTTCAAAACACACCTGGCTTGTGTTGGGGGGGGGGGGGGGAGATTGTTGGGCTCCCCGTTAATGGCCGTGTAGAAGGATAATCCAACGCTCCTGTGTGTTTTGTGGCACACTAGCGATGTGTCTATTTACTAACACCTGCGGGTTTTGGTGTAACGACAATCGTGACTCCAACAAAAATAAATAAAAATAACAATAAAAATGTGAGAAATGACAACTAAGGAAGAGGAAATGAAAATTATTTAGAGTGAAAAGATAGGTGAACAAACATGGTATTGAAAGAAGAAGGCAATACAATGAAAAAAAATAGGGACCAAAAAATTGGAAGATGAAACCAAAAGAAAGGGATGGAAATGTTTAAAAGGTTTTAATGGAAGGGATCCTAAGTATGGGAAGCTGCAGAGGTCTAAGAAGGAGAATGAAACCATTTCATATCTCAATCTATAAATAGATTTTGGAGAAAATAGATACAAGTTTGTGAGCAATGATATGACATCATTGGGAATTCTTACAAGTTGAAGTAATGTAGGTTATCATAGAATTGACATCAAGAATGTAGATGGAAAAGGCATTGAGGGCCCAAAGGAAGGGAAGTTACAAGAGGAGAGAGACGTGAACATATGGGAGTTCAAAGCCTTAAGTGGGAATGCGTTAGGTAATAAGATTGCCAAAAGGTCACAACCAAAAGTTAATAAGAACCAAAGTCAATGAGATATCAGATCTCAAGACTCCATTAAAGAAGATAATGTTAAATAAAAAGAAGTTTTAGATAATTAAGCTTAACACCCTAGATATAATAAAACATGAAGAATGAGAAGTGAATGGTGGTGGGGCCCAATGAACCTTTCCAAAGGTGAAACCACCAAATGAAGTTTGTAAAATAAAAACAAAAACACAGAAGGAGGAGTAAAAGATCAGTGTGGAGAAATGATCTATAAATGGTGGGCCTATTGTCTATTCATTTTGTTAACATGGATCCTCTACCGAATTAATTTTGATAATTGTATGCACTAGTCCCCTGTTGAAATTTGGGCTTAATGATTCTATTTACTTGCCATATTAGTGTTGAGTTCAAACTACATGCTATAACTCTCCTTTGTAGATATCTTTTGGATAAATGGGAGATTATGGTCTTGAGGTTGAAGGCATTTGCACCATTACTAAAAATATATTCACACCTCTTTCAATGAAGGTCGGTCACACTCACATAAACAAAGGATATTACCTATATAAGTTAGTAATCTCACCCTTACTAACTAATGGAAGGTCGATTGCATCATGGATCAACTTGAATGAAACAACACAAAAGTAGTGAATTTTTTCGTTAGAAGGAATTTGAAGGAAGTAATCCAAAAGTTTTTCATCGAAATTGTTGTGATGTTAACAAAAAAAAGTAACTACATTTTCTCTTATTTATGCAATCAACAAAAGGCTGATTAGGTCCTAAATGTATGTAAAATATTTCTAGTCCTCACAAGATAAATATTTCAAACTCTCTCAACCCTCTAATTCCCGATGATTTAATTAATCACCCATTTTCATTAGGTGTTGATGGGTTGTATGAAATAATTCACACAAGCAAATGAAGATTGTATTTTTCTTGATTCTAGTGAATTATATAAAAATAAAATCAATGTTGTAGTGAATAAAGGTAAGTTATGTGGTGACATTTACTTTCTAAAACTAGAGAAAACATTTAAACATTATCCATTAACAAAATCATATAGTTATTAACACAACTATAAAACCAACCATTGGCACATAGATTTTACGCTAGCAAATAAACATTTAATGAGGATTTTTTATTATGCTTAGGAGATAAATATAAATAACTGAACTATACAAAATAACATCTTCTTACAAATATACAATAAAAATAATTGGAAATGGCCATGGCTCAAAGTCCTCTTCACTCTTTGATTCCATTTGTTAATATTCAAGAAAGTTTCCATTTTTGCGCTTTTCTTTTATGTTATTGTATACTTCTCATTAATGTATTCACTACAACCATAATTTGTTTTAGTGGATTGCCTTTGGAAACAGAACCATCACAATGTTTCATTTCTCCTTGCAGCTTTTCCAAAAAGAGACAATGAAATAAAAGTAAAAAATTACATGCTTATTACAAATTTATGAGAGGACCAATTCAGATCACAAGTAAAAAATTACATGCTTATTACCAATTTATGAGAGGACCCTTAAGGAGATAGAAGCATAGGGCCTCCCTTTGCCTCTCTATATCTTCCATTCCATTATTGATAAAGGTTGATTCTCTCTTGTTTGTCTACCCTTGTTTTGTTGCTATAGGAGTTATTCTCTCTCTCTTTTTATCTTGATGTGCTTTGATAAAGTATGTCTTACCACCCTTGACCAAATAGTATTTGTTTTCTTTTGTGTAGAAAATAGTATATATATCCTACATGTATGGGTTACCAATCATCACTCCATGGGTATCTAATGGTGTAACTTCACCTTCTACTTCAACAACATAATTATCACTAATAGAAAATTTGATTTTACATCTTCAAGTGGTTCTAGCATACTAATTTTCCCTTGTAACCATACTAGTGAAATTGACTACACTAGATCATAGGTTTCCAGATCAATCTCATCAACTAATGTTTCAAAAGCCAAATTATATTGGGAACCACTATGAGAAAGAGGATTTATCTTATGTTTTTCTTTTGAATTTTAATTTGGAATAGTGCACATTTATATCCACTCTCCTTTGGTTGCTACAATGTGGTGCAAACTATGGCTCCATCCAAATCAGAGGTGCTTTCCACCACTTCTTCTTTCATCTAAGTAGCTAGTGTTACTTCTCCTTTGGACTCTACCCATTTTGGATGTAATTTCAAATGGAATTTCTAACACTTCTCTTCTATGTGTTCATCTACATCATAATGTTTTTAATGCCTATTAAGATACTTCCTTTTTTTACTATGCCTACCATCTTCTTGTATCTGCTCTTGTTGGTTTCTTCTTGGCCTATATACTACCATCCTTTGTCGCAGTCAAACTCAATGTAGAAAGAATTTTTTCTCACCTCATCTATGATTTCCACACCAAGAAACTAAAATTATCTTTGGATATGGTTGAGAAATCCTCCATGGTACTCCATCACCATTCATGGATCTTCCATAGAGATGCCCAACATGATATCCTACATCCTAAAATCATAAGTTTATTCTTGCATTTCTTATCCCTATTCTTGATGAAGGTATTTTCACTTCATGATCTACTCCTCTTCATAACCTATGGGATAAAATTGTGACTTAAACAATGTTGGGCTTAAGGTACCTGAGTTCATATACAAAAAGTCCAAATACAAAGTTGACTTGACATCTAAACAAGACTAGAAGCTCAATTAAAATAAACATTTAAATATCGTGAGAGAACTTCAAGATTAGAAAATAAACAATGGCACACCCTAATGAATTACATAACATAAAATATTTTACCCTTGCAACCCTTAACTAGGAAAACTAGCTAATCTTTGATCTCCAGTACTCCTATATTCTCAGCTGCATATTACAACTAGTTTATGATGAATGTTGACATTAGTCCACAATTAGTACTAATTCATTCATTTTAGATAATATCATATTTCATAATCTCTTAGCATCCTTACATCATTCTCTATTTATAGGAATATAAAAAGCCTAATTTGAAGCATCTCAAATCAGTATAGGTGGTTGAAGATAATTGGATAAATCCAAAGAATCTTAAGATTTATAACCATCTATCAACTATAATTGATTCTCTTTCGACCACCAGCCTAATTAGACTATGTACATGTACCTAATAATGACTCCTTCAACTACTCTAATCAACTACTGACTTCTTTTAATTTATTGATTACCCATCAACTTCAATCGAGATAACTACTCTTCTCACTTGATTGTTGACCTAGGTGGGTTTAGGCATGAGTGCACTTCTCCTTAGGTTTCCTTGAGGAAGGTTTGAACCCTAGAGGGAGAAGAGTAGGGATAGGTGTCCATGTATGGGTTTAGAGGGTACTTAGAGGGTACCTATAGACTCTTGAGGGAAACTGTAACTCTTGGAAGCCACATGGCTCTGAGACATCCCTAGTTGGCCAAAGTTGGAGACCTTAGAAGGGTAATGGCCATGCGTAATGGAATATTGATGCAGAGAAGGAAGTGCACTACCTTGGGTTGTATATATTGATGGGGAATGTGAGACTATTGGTTAGAAGTTATTACTTTTGTTACCTTGGTGCTATTCGTATTTGGTACTAGTTATATTCCTAGATTTAGGTAAGTTGTTATCATGGTGACTCATGGTCCTAGCTTGAGCATGATTCGTTGTTGGGAGAGTTGGAACAATATGGTCTATGGTTGGGTGGAATATTGGAGGTTCGCATCTAATCAATGCATTTTATCATATGAGTATTCAAACTTGTTTATGTTGTTTATTATTCTCCTGCACGTTATTATGTTTTCCTAGTTATGTTATACATGTGTGTTATTGTGCTATTATGATACTAGTAGCACTGTGAGTGGCATTGCCCAATTTGGGTAGCTAGGGGGGTGTTACAAGTGGTATCAAAGCCTTGGTTGCAACATTGGTTAGTACATGGGTTAAATAGAGAGTGAAAAAGTGAAAGTTGTAGAATATATCTAAAATTGTTTGTCAAAATACCTCAACTAGTTACAAACTATTTGTCAAAACAACTCAACTAGAAATTGGTGATGGCAATTCTAACAATTACATGTATTTCTGGGTATGGCAAGAATAGTGTTGAATTGTTAATTTAAATTTTGCATGGGAGATTTATGAGTGAATATGTAAAAGAAATATGGTTCCATGGACTTGTATGGTTGTAAAGTACATCAAAATGGAAAAATCAATGGAGCATGCCCTAAGTTTGGAAAAATGCTAGCAAAAATTTGCAGTAAGAATATGCTATGCTTAAAATGGAAAAGTAGAAAAGGCATGATGATTGGTTGAAAAATTCCATAAATGATATGTGGTTTCATGGATGGTCATGGATACAAGGTATACCAAAAATATAAGAAAAGAATATGCATGTACTATGTGTGACAAAATGTCAGGGAAGAACATGGTATCATGCGTGTTAATGATTAAAGGATATTTTCAAATTTCAAGAGTAGATGACACATAATGATTTTTTATCAAATTCTTAAAAAATGGCTTATATTCCTTGAACTTAATGATTGTAGGATATGTGTAGCATCAAAAATGTGGATCATGTACACCTGATGTTTGAATCAATGCCCAAGCATAATGTAATTTCATGGACAACAATGTTGGTTGGGGAAAATGGCCAACAATGGTGGTTGGATGTTCCCTAAATAAGTAAAACCGAGCAAGCATGCCAGTTGTTTGCCAAAACTATTCAACAAGGTATATCTTGTGGAATGAAATTGTTACTGTACATACCTAGAATTGTAAAATTAATGAACCATGCAAGTGGTTTAATAAAATTTCATGGTTTGATGTGGTATGTTGGAATGTTATCATTGTTAGATATGAGCAGAATCGACGGGATGAGGATGCACTCAAACTCTTTACCCAAATGTTAATATTAGGAACAACATTGGAATGGTGTAATTTCACTAGCATTCTAAGTATGTGCACCATTTTAGCAACTAAATAGTAGGGAAATAATTAATTGTGGATGAAATCATTTCAATGCTAGGTTTTCAATTCTAAGAAAAATGATATCCAAGGATCCGCTTAACAATGAATTGTTTGTATCCAAAGAAGCTAATGCAAATAGAATGGAATTATTCCTTCCTCACCTATTATAATCCTATAATATTTTTTTTTAAAGAATGGTATACTTGGTTGCTATTCCATTTGTAGTCTATTGTCACTCAAAACACATTTATTTTTGCATGATGACTATAGTTTTGTCACAAACTTGGCTTACAAGAGCATATTTTTTGGGCTATTAATAGGGACTTTCTCAATTTTGCATTCGTATGTGACGTCTATTCTATTTTACCATTATATATTGTAGTTGAACCTTGAACTTATAGTTTCTTGGATGAAATCACAAATATCATCATTATCTTGTTATCGACCAATTGATGCATATGCTTCTTGTTGCAAAGAATCAGTTTGTGAAATAAAAAATGAGTTAGAGATAATCCTCTAACTGTGTTTTTTGAAGGGTCTTCTTAATTTGTAAATTTTGGAGATGGGAATTTTAGACCCTTCGATACAATGATCATATTCTAAATATTGATATCCATATTCTCCTTGTAGTGAGGAGGAAAATAAGATGCTACAAGATTGTTGGTACAACTTCCAATTTCTTGTAAATTGTCCACCCTATCAATATCCTTGTCTTCAGTTACACCTGTAAAACTCTTTTTTGCAATTTTCTTTTATATTTGAAGATGTGTAATGGCTTTAGTTACGGACTAAAGAAAAAAAACGTGTCTTCACTTTCAGGCATGGTTTCTATAGAAGTAATTGCAATGAGGATTGCTAATGTTGTCTAGTTTCTTCTTGATGGTTGTTGTCAATACTATTGGTTCATTCATGAAGATGATTATGTAGAGAAGTTTTCTATTCAAAAATCATGTTGGTCTACGAGGGATTTGATTCCATTGGTAGATGAACTTATTGTGATCATATAACTCTTAGTTGGATATTCTACAGGTCCAATGTCAAGTAATGATGTTTGTTGTTTAATTCATTTTGTCCTTGATTGTCCATTACCTAATGAATTTGCTTGTGTACTACATCTCATCTATAAGATTTTGGTAACCAAATACATCACAAGAAATCATGTCTACGACGACCTCTTTTTTTTTGGTGGAAGAGAAATGCTTCTTTTCTTATTTAAGAAAGAAGCATAATCTAGGGTTGGTACAGTTTATGAAAATTCAAGTGGCAGTGATACAACAAATCAAGAGAGAAATAAAAATGTTCAAATGATTGGAATTACTTGTAAAAAAGGGAAAAACGATGGGCATTTGATCCATTCTGGTTCACATTGTCGATGTGACAATATTATTGCTGATAAAATAGAATTTGATGAGTCTAAACATATCGGAATCAAAACTAGCAAGAATGATAGAGGTTCCAGTAAAAGGCTATTATGAAACCACAATAAAAGAAAACGTCCTTGGCTGGAGAAGCATTTACAGGAAGAAATATAGGTGAGATAAAGTTTACAATTAGCGCAGAGAGTGCAAGGAAAAACTTCTATAATGTAGACAATGGTGATGGTAAAATGGTTGGCATTATTAGTCTTGTAGGTGTTCTTGTTGCAGGAGGCCAACTAAAATTTGCAAGTGTTACGACATCTACTTTAACATGCCCTATCTTTATTATGGATTAGGAAGTTAGAATAAAGTAGTCATGCATCAATAGTTAATAATTATTTTCATTTATTTGGGTTACACGTAGCACCACAGAGATCGATGACTCAAACTATCTACATAGATTTGTTAGGAGTCGTGATGAATACCTTATTGTCAGAAGCTAAATTAAACAAGTATGACTTGGGCCATCAATTTAAGCATATTAAAAAAAAATGGTTCTTCTTATTTGCTTCCATTATGCTTCAAGGTCCCTGCAAGTATGAACTATAGGAAGAAAAACCTTCACATTTCCCTTTAAGAAGTATTGGTGTGGACAGTCATGGAAACTATATACTAAATATGACAATTTGCAAAAATAGACTATACCCTTGCAATGATTAAATTATTTGACTGTGGAATGTAACAACATTGAAATATGGACCAAAGTTGAGGGATATATTACACTTGAAAAAAAAAAAAATAGTTAAAAGATCCTTGCTACATAATTATTATGCAGCATATCTAAACAATGACAAGGAACATAAGTTTGATGTATAACATATGATAATTGTGAAGCACTTGACAATTGAGAGCCTAGATCATATTAAAGGAATTATCCATTTACATTTAAGGGAAACTTTCACCAACATTAAAACCTTCGAGGCAATATGAGATCAAGCGTGATATTAGCACTCTCATTCAAGTAATTCTTTAATCTTATTCATTTATTCACTTTAGGATAGATTTATATGAATTATATGCTCAAACAAAAAATAATCCCTTCATAACATGACACCATAGATTCATAGTGAAATAAGTGCTAATAGACAAATACTTGATAGTGTTTGCTACATGCACTGACAGTAAAATGTTTAACCATTCATTTGTTCTGATCATTGCATTAATGTTATTGCCATTCAAATTTGGAGAAATAATGAAATTCTGCAATGATCTAGTACCAAAAGAACCTCACAACAACCTTGAAATAAGAATTATGATAATGCATGCTTACCTTTTATGGATTTACTATATGATAGTCAATGCACTCCTTACAACATACATGGAGTGTACCAATATGATGCTCTCTCAATTTGCAAATGTGATCCACGAAGTAGATGACTGGAGTCCGTAACTTTGACCTCACTAATATTGTCGGAGTGGAATCTAGACTATTTTCTTCAATGGCATAGTAATGTCTCACTACACTTGGTATAATATGACTGAAAGCTCAAGGTTTACTACCACCAATCATGCAGTTGCAACATTGTAATTCAGCAGTGAATTTTTTTTCATTTATGAAGGGATGAATGCTTTGGACATTGAAAAGTGGAAAATAATGAAAGGAAGACATGGTAGGTTTATTGTCCTCGATGGTGTCCTTATGGGTTTGATCGTAGCTAAAAGGGAAGATTTTGTGTTTCCACTCTCTTTCTTAAATTCTAGAATTGGGTTTCAACAATAGTTTGTCATATGTTGGTCTGATGCAGTTTCAATGGCCCTTTCTTACAAACAGTTCACAAGTAACAGGTCTTACAAAGTTGCGTGAAAACACAATCATGATCACAAGCACTATCTCGGTGGTATTTATTTGGCACGGTGGTATTTGGATTTAATATTGCCTCAAAGCTTGAATTCAAGATAGCATGTAAGGCTTCCATATCCTATTTTTTGGTAATGGTGATACATGTGTGTTTTGGGCAACATAGTGTTCTTCAAACGCCTAACCCTCTAGACCTAGTAGCTAGTCTAGAAACAATAGACAAAGTAATTCATCACTTTTCCTATAGTTAATAGATAAGAGAAAGAAGAACAAAGGTACCAACCTATAACTTTTGCTTGATCCCTATCTTCTTTGACCGATTTCGTCACTCCTTTCCATACTTAACTCGCTTGGAAAGTACTTGCACACAAGTCGAGATAGAAACCCATCAAAGCATACAATAACGATCTGTTAACTAAACATATGATAGAATCCAGAATACGATATACATCATATAAACACATGAATGGAAAAAGCTTATAATTCTTTATTGATAGAAGGAAATATTACAACCCATGTAGATGCATGCTCGATTCAGTGGCATCCTTCTAGTTTCAAATCCTTCTCTCCTCATGAAGTAAAAATTTCGCATCATCACAATAATCTTACAAATCTCACTCAAACATCATTTCCTTAGCTCAAGAAGTTCCAACCTAGACCAACCTTTGAATGCTTGGTCAATTTATAGCTAAATGGAGGTGGTTAAGCCATTAATGGCCCTCATGAATGCTCTTCCAAAATTGGGAAGTGGTTCCATAGAGGAAGGGATAATGGATGAAGGTTCATTCATCCTCTCCCTCATCCAAATGCGAGCTCCATCCATCTGGAAAATTCCAGAAGCATCCATTGGATGAGGAATCCAATGGATTCATTTCAAAAATTCGATGAATCTCGCTCATCGCAGGTGAAACAAAGGCTAGGTGCGATGCATAGCACCCAGTCAGTGCAATTCCTGCATTGCATTGCAACCTGATAGAAGGCTTCCTGCGCTGATCTCCTTAGGGGCACTTTTTGGATGAATGGAGTCATGGAAACTCTTGGGAGGCAAGCATGAAGTAGGTTGACCTCATTAGGGAATGAAAACAACTGAATTAGGGATTGATGGACCCTAATAATACTAATATGAAAGTCCGGATTGATGTGCCCAAATTGACCCATAACAATTGCCCCCTAAAGAATGAAGTCAAAAATAAACATGTCGAGTGAGATGCTTTACCACTTGGAGAGAAGGTTTTGAAACGGAAGGAGACCTGCATCAGTTACAATACATATATCATGATACTTTGATTTTTTCTCACAATTTAGCTGAGGGAAGGCATACCCATGCTTAGCTTTATAAAATTTCATTACATGTACAAATATAGTCGTCTACAGATGTAGACCCATGAATGGATGACCATGAATGTAAGGCCCTTGTACATTTGATATAGTACTCCTGAAAAATATATCACAGCCCGGATGGATGAAACTAAATCCGGGGTCTTCATTCTCATCCAATATTTTGCTCAATGTACAAGTCTAACCATGTGAATAGATGATTTGAGGTCGAACATGGAGAGACATCGTTTGATTACCAGCCAATGATGTAAGTCGTTAACAGACGCGAGAGGAATCATCGATAATGATAATGACCCTCAAGGTACTGCAGTACATTCCACATGGTGTGAATAAATGATTTGATGTCGAACACCATATGAAGTCTTTTGGTTGAAGGCCAATGATTTCAACCTATCGCCGGAAGCGAGAAACCTACCATTGATCTATGCAAGCCTCAAGGTACTGGAGGGGTGTTTCTAAGTCAACTTCTTGGATGATGTGCTGATGTCGACAAGAACTGACTCGTCGCAGGTGGGCCTTGATGTATCCCACATCAACGACGAGAAACGAGGTAAATTATTTTGGAGATGAAATATTGACTGACGACACAAGGTTCAGGAATGGCGGGCATGAAAATGAAGGTTTATTGTATTGCAAAGGATGAAGTTTTGAATTGAATGACTTCTCTTGAACAAATCGGTGACACTGAAGTGAATTGGTAGCATTGAACCAAAACAAAGTGATGGATGGTATGATAGACCAATGGTGTGATAACCATCAAGCTGAATGACCCAACCCACATAGTCACGGTGATGAGGTGAAAGTGTCATGTTCAAGAGCAACTTGCTACCATAAAGTGTTCTCAGATTTTTCCCATTTTCCCCAGCCATTTCTGACCAGTACCTCTTTATTTTTAATCAAGATTGAGGAGAATAACATATTCTTTTTGTATAATTCCACCCTTCGGGTGAATCCTTTGCTATTTGATGTTTTAACGAGTCTAGCGAAGGTGAAACTCGGTCTTGTCTAGATGGACAAGTTTGTCGCTATTTGATGTTTTTAATGAGTTTAACGATAAAGATAACTCAGTCCTTTTCACATTTAGAGAGTCTAAAAAGGGACTAAAAGGAAACTCCAAAAGTTCTTTTTGGTAAATTTGTCTCTCAAGTCCAAAAAAGCATAAACAATTTAGGAGAGAACCTATTGATCATGTTTGACCAACGAATACCTTTTTCGTAGTTAATCTATCTCAGCTCGAAGAAGGGGTAAAAATATATTGTGTAGATATTGATTCTAATCCATTAATGAGCTAGAAACGACAAGTGCTCAACAATATTTTCATGTTTAGAGAGTTTGAAAAGAGCTTAAAGAGGACTCCATTTTGAGGAACGAGTGCTGTCTAGGATAGCAACTGGTTCCGGTGATGTTGGAACTTCTCAAAACATGTTTATTTATGTGAAGAGGTTGGCTAATAAGACCACTCATTGCAATTGTCCCTCAAAAAGGGTAAAATAGCCAAGGGAAAGCGTATGATCGGCTAAAGTGATGGTGGCAATGGGATAAAAACAACCAAGGCTCATCTAACAAAAGAGGCTGATAGAATGGCAATCACGAGGGTTAAACTGGAATAGGTTCATTTTTACACAAGCTTGAACCACAAGGAACTATTCTTGGATTCGGTTTCATGTTTACACAAGCTTGAAACAAAAAACTATGCTTGGATTCAGTTTCATTTTTACAGAAGCTTAAAACAAAAAACTATGCTTGAGATTGGTTTACATGCCCATAGCATGATGAAAAGGAGAGCCTCCTATAACCAGATGGAAGTCACTGCAGTGAAGCAGGACGGTTATCCAACATCTCTTTGGCTTCGTCCAGATAGGGACAAAGGTGAATGGGGTGATTCCCTTCACATAACCTACAGGGAAAATTAACTTTACCACTAGGTGCATGGCCCCCAAGCTTCATTACATTTACTTACGTAGCCTACTCGCGGCTATGAGGTAGATGGAATGAAGGTTCACTTACGAGATCAAGTGAAAGACTTGACTTGGATTTTACGAGATCTAATCAAAGACTCAACTTGGAACTTTGCTCTAGGGAACCTTGTTTCATTTTTTAATGAGCTTGACACAAGACAAGGAACTATGCTCATTGGCCTGTTGCATTTTTTTAACGAGGTTGACACAGTAAAAAAACTATCCTCATGGGAGATGTTTCATTTTTTAATGAGGTTGACATAGTAAAAGAACCATCCTCATGTTCCTTGGTTTCATTTTTTAACGAGGTTGACACAAGACCAAGAGCTTTCCTCATATTCCTTGTTTCATTTTTTAACGAGGTTGACACAAGACTAGGAACTATCCTCGGACTCCTTGTTTCATTTTTTTAATGAGGTTGACACAAGACCAAGAACTTTCCTCAGCCTGTTTAATTTTTTAACGAGGTTGACACAAGACAAGGAAATATCCTTGTATTCCTTGATCACAACTCATAAGAGGTCATGAAGGAGAGATCTGGTTCCAATGCCCCCAGTACATTTTGTACAACATCACTGAATTGATCGTCGATTGATGTAGGTATGGAATAGGTTGCCACATAATTAACCTATGGCAGGGATGATACCATTGGTACAAATGGACCATTTAGGGACGATGGTTGACTAGGAGCTATATTTGGACCGGGAAATGAAAGCTGGTCAACAGTGACAATTCTGCCTTCATGCGGGAAACACATCACTCGAAAGAGTGTGGAAACAATAGCTCCCATGCCATAAACATAGTCGTGCCCAAGTAGTAAGTTATAATCTAAAGGGCCTAGGACTACCATCACGTTTAGATAAACAATTTTTCCTCCCAAAGTAATAGGTAACTGAGGGAGGATCCCTAATGGTTGACTCGTTCCTCTGTTAAAACCCAACAGATTCTGGGTAACTGGTACAAGCAGCGGTGAACCGAGTGCTTGCCAAGTAGTTGAGGAAAGGATGCTCACTGATGCACCTTCATCTATAATAGTGCCCGATACAATCATATTACAAATTTGTACTATGATTTGGAAAGGCACATAAGAAGGAAGGCGGAATCCCGCCAGTCGATTACAATCAAAGGAAGTGACTAGACTACTTAGAGGGGGTACCATAGAAACGGGAGAATTAACCCCTTGAGTTAAGAGAGCTGGAGGATTTTCCTCCTGTCTTAATGGAACAGGAAGATTGCCCCCAAGCTAATTAGAATCTGAAGAAACAAAAGGAACCTGAGTGGTATCATTTTCACTCTCTTCGGGAAAGGTACGATTTAGTGAAGGTGAAATCGAATCAACTGTTATCTCGACCTGTTGATTTGGGTCGTGTATAGACTAATATGATTCACTTTCAGAGAGAGTGGTTTTGACCGACGGTTGATTTGAATCAGTCAATTCATCAACTAGTGATGGATTTAGGGAGAGTTTCATGTAACTAGATGGAAGTCACTGTGACGAAGCAAGACGATTATCCAACACTTTTTTGGCTTCATCCAGAGAGGAATAAAGGTGAATGGGATGATTCCCTTCACATAACCTACATGGAAACTTAACTTTTCCCTTATTTCCATGATCTTTACTACCACTAGTTGATGGTGTGTCACCAACATGATCTCCAGAAGTTGATGACACAGGATGATGTGAGCGGGAATACCATTCTTCTAATATCCAAGGAATATCAGGACAATTTCAAAAAAGATGGTCTCCCGCACAAATTTTGCATGGATATCGAACTTTGTGAGGCTTGACAGATGGTTTCTCATCTAATTTTACATTCAAAGCAATGGTTTCTTGGTTTTCCCTCTGCTGAACTTGCTTCTTCTTCTTCTTCTTCTTCCCTTTCTTCTTCTTCTTAGAAACTTGGTTATTAGTACCAATACTTTCACTAGGTGAAGAGGAAGAAGGGGAGGAAAAAACAACCGAGGAAGAAGGAAAAGTGTTGACCTTCGGATCAACTGGAGGTTGATTTTTTCCAGTTGGAGGTGTACTCGATTACGGGAAAATCACGACATTTTGAACCAAGGAGGTTGAAAACAACCATACTGGAAAGCCAATGGTAAATCCCGAAAGGGACAATGTAGCCATATATGGAGCACCAATAATTCCAAATGGAGGAAAAGGAATAGGATTTCCATCAAAAGGAATTCCTTGATTGGTTGACTCTGTATTTGTCGCCATATGTTTCAACCTAAGATCAACTAAGGAGTGAGCGTGGAGGATGTTATCTGTGGTCAATTAACTTTTACGACACTGGAACACAACTTTTCTTTTCCATTCTTAAAGAGTCGATAAAAAACAAAAGATGACTCTAGTTGCCTTCGATGTTTAATGAGCCTGAAGGGACAAGTGCTCAGATGATCCTTTTACTTTTAAAGAGTCAAAAAGGAATGAAAGTGACTGCTCTGGAGATTCTATACAAGAGGGTTTACCAAACTAATCACTAAACTACAATATACACCTTGGTGGTAAATGAAAGAAAAATTACCAAGGATTTACCGTACGGCAGTTAGTCTTCCCGAATGTTGTGTTTGGTGCATTGTGATTGGTAAGGTGGTAGACTCAGCTTCCTAGGGATAAAGGATTTCAACCTATTGGGGTCTCCCACTATATACTCAATGGTACAGGGAGCACAAGTCTATACTAGTACTTATCGAATCAAAGAGGAGGAATCACCCAACCTCAATGAAAATGACAGCCACTAGGTTTTAAGACGCCAGAACACGTCTCTAGCCTAGACACCTCTAGATGTTTGTATTAAGTTCCAATGCGTTATTAGGTTAATTGATGTAAATTTTAGGTTGATCTTGCTTAAGATTTGCCTTTGAGGTTTCACCACGAGATGTTTTCCGAAATTCCTAAGAATGCAACTAGAATGAGAAGCACTCTTTCCATTTGTTTTCAACAATGAAAATCCTAGCTATGAGGGATAGAGCATACAAGTACTTTTTGATCAATCAACAAAGAGCACAAACTAGATGCAATTCCCTAAACCATTCCTTTCAAGCATTCACAAACTTCAAAATGCAAATTTCATGTTTTTCTTTTCAGTTTCTCTTAATGTGAATGATGCAATAAGAAAAACTAATGCACAAACAATTAAGATATTTTTCATAAACAATGACGATTTGTAACAATTTATTTTAAAAGGGAAATGAAGATTGTATGACACTTTCGATTTTAAAGAAATGAATATTTTCAGCACTTTAAATGAAAATACAAATCAAATGCACAGGTAAATCAATCAATAATTTATGAAGGAAGATTTTACGACACTTCATTTTTCGAAGAAAATGATGATTTTACGACACTTTTCTATCGACAAAACAATCGATAAACTATATTCTAACTTTGACTATAGACTGATATTGCCAAAGAAAACATTAAAGAAACATTAATCAATCCAATCAAAGTAGGGTTGGATGACTAAGGAGATGAAAAACTATTTTCAAAGATAAGACATCATTGATATTTAGCAAGCAAGCAATCAAAATAATTTTGGCAAAAACTCAATCCAAAGGTGGGAATTTAACCTAAGGTTGATCAGCAAAGGTCACAAAAGAGCTAATTGCACTGCAGAGCACTAGCTCTCACTAAAGACTGTGATGATTTCAATGATTTCAAAACTGATCAGTGCAGGTCAAAGAGGGCCAATCTGCATTGATCAGCATAGGCCAAAGAGGGCAAAACTGCGCTGATTAAAATATTCCTTTGTTAATTAGCACAGGTTAAAGAGGGACAAAATTCGCTAATTAAAATATTCCTTTGTTAATTAGCGCAGGTCAAAGAAGGCCTAAGTGTGATGCAACACACTGTCTCTAAGGCTACCCTACACTGATTCCTATGAGGCCACTCAAGAGTCATCTAACCTCAAATTTTGACCAAAATTCCATCCAAAGGCTGAATTAAAACAAGTAAAGTATGTCAAGGTGTCCAAGGAGGTGGATAAGCTACTATAAGGGTAAGATAGTCCCCAGTGGTGTCGCCATTTTGTTTTGGGCAAATTTAGTGTTCTTCAAACGCCTAACCCTCTAGACCTAGTAGCTAGTCTAGAAACAACAGACAAAGTAATTCATCGCTTTTCCTATAGTTAATAGATAAGAGAAAGAAGAACAAAGGTACTAACCTGTAACTTTTGCTTGATCCCTCTCTCCTTTGACCGATTTCGCCATTCCTTTCCATACTTAACTCACTTGGAAAGTACCTGCACACAAGTCGAGACAGAAACCCATCATAGCATAAAATAACGATCTGTTAACTAAACATATCATAGAATCCAGAATACGATATACATCATATAAACACATGAATGGAAAAAGCTTAGAATTCTTTATTGATAGAAGGAAAGATTACAACCCATGTAGATGCATGCTCGATTCAGTGTCATCCTTCCAGCTTCAAACCCTTCTCTCCTCATGAAGTAACAATTTGACATCATCATAATACTCTTACAAATCTCAATCAAACAACATTTCCTTAGCTCAATAAGTTCCAACCTAGACCAGTCTTTGAATGCTTGGTCAATTTATAGCTGAATGGAGGAGGTTAAGCCATTAATGGCCCTTGTAAATGCTCTACCAACATTGGGAAGTGGTTCCATGGAGGAAGGGATAATGGATTAAGGTTTATTCATCCTCTCCCTCATCCAAATGCAAGCTCCATCCATCTAGAAACTTCCAGAAGCATCCATTGGATGAGGAATCCAATGGATTCATTTCAAAAATTCGATGAATCTCACTCATCGCATGTGAAACAAAGGATAGGTGCGATGCATAGCCCCCAGTTAGTGCAATTCCTGCATTGCATTGCAACCTAATAGAAGGCTTCCTGCGCTGATCTCCTTAGGGGCACTTTTTGGATGAATGGAGTCATGGAAACTCTTAGAGGCAAGCATGAAGTAGGTTGACCTCATTAGGGAATGAAAACAACTGAATTAGGGATTGATGGACCCTAATAATACTGATCTGAAAGTCAAGATTGATGTGTCCAAATTGACCTGTAACAATGTGACGTTCATGGGAACCATATCAAGAGTCCTTAGCAACTACAACACTAGTAAAACAAATTGTACTAGGTATGATGAGGATGTGGCAGCTCAATGAGCTATCAAATTCATATATATATATATATATATATATATATATATATATATATATATATATATATATATATATATATATATATATATATATATATATATATAAATATAATGGAAATGAAAGTTTTTACAATAGTAATAGGTATATATAGATCCATGAGTTAAAAGTTTATTGCAATCCTAGTCATGGTATAGTAAAGTGGGATTCTCCTGCAAGGCAAGAATGAGATCAATGATATCCTTTAGTTCAAAGGGTCATGGGGGAATTGGAGAAAGAGGTATCAATTTGAATGGTGGAAAAAATTGTGTTATATTACTTGAGATGATAGATGGTTGATTGCTTAAAATGGTTATATTAGTGTTTTTTAAACCTCCACTGTCATAAAACAATGTTGTGTATATATTAGTTGTCAAACTACAAGCATAAAGTCATGACATGGATTGATGAACTTCTTTACTATTCCTCTAAAAATTATGACAAATGACAGTCAGAGTTTATCAATGTCTCCACTGTATTTCCATATTTGAGAAAGAAGGATACTTGCGTACTTATGGTATATTATGCATATTTCAGAGTATATGGAAATCTTCCTAAATATATTATGGGGTGGCTTGAATTTGAGCAAGAATTACCTTTTGATGTTTCCTAGCATCATTCTTGTGTTTATCTGTACCTCTTCCTTTGGCTACAATACTAGATCAATTCCCAGATAACAATGCAACTATAGCTGCAATTCCTACTAAAGCATCCTTGTTTCCAATCCCATCTTTGAATGCAAGACCTCCAAGTTCTATTCTAGCTAAAGCCCTGGTTGTTGCTATGAATATCATTGGAACTCAATTGAATTTAGATTTACTCAATTTCCATCGTGTTTGTTTTGAAAATGGTTTGTGATGGCCAAGGAATGGGTTAGTGTAATGAAGGTGTCAACCTATGAGGTTATTCCTAATTAGTCCACTATGTAAACAACTTTGGATACAAAAAATATAGTGACGAAGTGGCAATTCTTGTTAATGACAAAACATAGTGTTTCTTTACTATTGTAGAGAAATTTGATTATTTGTATAATGATGAAACAAATGAATGGATTTATAAAGGAGCAGTGAATATGAAGGCATAGACAAGTCATTTGGGTCCTATTGTCCAGGCTACATGTAGGTCAAAATATGTGGAATCTTATTTTGTAAATTATGAAGGGGATGAATAGGATGGTAATGATGAATCAAGGAATAGAAGAAAATATGACATGACAAATGAGGACACAATACCGAAGTTAACTTTAAAGATCAAAGCTTTCTACTTTGTTCATTTAATCCTTTTACATTTTATAGATCCAGATTAATCTTTTTACCATAGATATAATCGACCCACAATTTAAAAGTTACATGAACTGTAATTTTTCTCATTATTGATGTCGAATAATTTAATATAGCCATCAAATCATTTATATATTTCAAAAGATATGTGAATTGTAGATTTTCTCATTATTGATGTCAAATAATTTATTATAGCCATTAAATCATTTATATATTTCACTAAAAGATCTAGCAGAGGTAAGTGTTCTTCTAATGCAATATTTATTGGTGAGTGACCAAGCATGCAATGTGCATTAGTTAATGCAAATAATTTATTTTTTTGGGTATACAAGCTTGTAGATACCCAATAAGAGCACGTAACAAGAGTTTATCTAGTTGTTGTAACGTTTATTTGTAAATGTATATCAATGCATTAGGGACAATGCCTAAATAAGAGGGAGAGAAATGTAATACCCTTAGCTTAATCCCCAAATTATGATGTAGATGTACACATAACAATTAAGCTTGTGAGTTGGTACATGTTAATTAGGCTAGTGAGCTAGATTCTATTAAGGCTTGTTCTGTGTGTATAAATGTGTTAGGCTAATGTACATATGTGTTTTAAGGCCATGGTGCCTATGTGGGTAGGCCAAAGAGCCTATGTATTAAAATACCAACTAGCCTAGTATATATAACACAACACATGTATTAATAAAATAACACCATGTTTGCAAACCAGAGGATGAAAAGAGTATGGGGGGATAGAACTCCATGAAAGGATAGCAAGGGGGCTAGGGAGTTTTGTAAGTGGGCTAAGCTAGGAAAATTCAAAAAAATTATTTTATTCCTAGCCAATGTTATAAAGATAAAAATGACCTCATATTAGAATGTATTATAATTTTATAATATAATCATATAATATAATATAATATAATATTAAATTATAAAGTAACAAACACTATGCTTGTAAAGAGAGAATTCCACGATTCACTTGGATATGTTATCAATATGGATATTATGTATTCTTTAAGGAGAGACAAGGGGTATTTGGATATTGTAATCCAAGGATCTTAGGTGTAGGTAAAAGTGATGATTCTCCTTGGGCTTCCTTAGGGAAGGTTGGAATCCTAGAGACAAAAGTGTAGGGATAGGTGTCATTATATGCATCTGGAGGGTATTGGAGAACCCTTAGGGTAGGCTCTATAACTCCTAGAAACCATAGGGCTCTAAGACATCCTTGATCAACCTAAGTTGGAGAGCCTAGAAGGGTAGTGGCATTGCTTGATGGACTATGGGTGCTTAAAACAGGGTGGAACTACCTTAGGTTGTATGAGATAATGGGGTATGTGAGACCATTTGTTGGAGGATGTTGGGGTTTGGTACCTTGACCCTACTCATATTCATTACTAGTTATGTACTTGGCTTTGAATAAGCTATTCTCATGGTGGAATCATGGTCTCAAATCAAGGGTGATCCCCTATTGAGAGAGTTAGAGCAACATAGTGTATGGTTGGGTGTAATGTCCAAGGTATCTAGCCAATCGATGGATTTTATTATATTGGTGTTCAAAATTTCGTATGTTGTGTATCGTTCTCATGCATTTTATTATGCTTTTCTAGTTAAGTTATATTTGTGTGTGTGTGTGTGTGTTTGTGATATTATGGTATCAGTAGCACTAAGAGTGACATCGCCCCAATTGAGTATCTAGGGGGTGTTATAAGCTATGTTTATTTCTTGTCGAGCACACCCAATATCTGAACATAGTTTCTAAAACCATATTTCTTCCTTAATTGCATGAGTGATTTTCATGTATTCATCCTCCTTCATTAATAGTGCCACGACTGACTACTACTTACTCATCCATATATAATAGCTTTGTTGAACAATTTGAACACATTTTTGCTAGCTAACCTTCTTTTCTCCATAATGCTAGCCTAGTCAGTATCGACAAATCCTTGTACAATTGCTTCATTCCTTCATAATATTATATTGCATGATCACTTGTGCCATGCAAATACCTTAACACTTATTTGACAACAAACTAGTTCTCTTTCATAGGTGTTGTAATGTATTTTCTCAATACTCCCATTTCATGGGAAATATTTGGTCAAGTGCATACCATTGAATACATAAAATTACCTACAATTGTTGCATATGGAACATGAGCCACATCCTCTCTTTCTTCTTGTGTCTTTGGACACAATTAAATACTTAATATTTCCAATGAAAATACACTTGATTGTCTTGTTATCCAACTTTTTCATTTTATCCTTTGGGATATGGACAAAAGCTTAATAGCCAAAAAATCTAAGATATGTGAGAGATGGACTTTTACCAAACCATAATTTGTATGGAGTCTTGTTGATCAATGCCAATAATGAAGACCTTTTCACTAGGAAATTTACAATGTGTTGAGCACACACTTATAATGAGAGGGGGGCGAATCAATACAATTTTTTTTATTATTATTTAAAAATTCATCAACCATAATAAAACAATCACATATGAGACCTATGAACTACAAGACATGGAATACAAGAATTATGTGGAAACCCTTTTGAGAAAAAATCATAAAACATTTCTTTTGTAATTCTTTATAGGCACCAAACTATTGTTACAATTATTCATTGATAACACCCTACTGGAGACACAAATTCCCATTTCTACGAACATTGGTAGGCACCAACCTACTCTTCTATATCTCCATAAACACCAATCTATTAAATACACCAATCCCTAGTTGCTAAGCACCAACTTAGCAAGAGACACCAATCTCTTTGTTTATGTGGCACCATCCTACATATAGCTTCTTCAAAAATGATTTGTTCACCAAAACATAAAATATGCTTATCACCTCCTTAAATATTCTCCCCACTTCACTAGATCAACATATAACTTCATCAAATAATGCTCACCAAATCTTTGTTCCTCAAAAGATATTCAATTGTCACTCCACAAATGAAGTTCAATTTCAATAAGTTCTTCAAATATTACATTTTTTACTCTCTTACCTTCTTTCATTTCAATACTTTCTATTTTTATACATTATCATGACCCTTCATGAAGATATGTGCTGATTCAAAAAAGACATAACAAAAGAATTAATTCCCTTTTTATTTCACTTTTATATCATGGTCTTCCAAAACTAATGGTTTCAAATGACCAATTCATTTTTGACTTCATTAAATAAATTCACTTTACACGTTGTTCACAAAAATTTATTTTTTATTTTGAATTCACCTTTTTATTGCACCTCCTTTTTATTATAATTGGTTATATGTGTATGTATGTATCCTTTGACATCAATGAAAACAATGTTTTCAATAATCTACCCCTTTGTCATTGATCACAATCCACAAGGAATAGAAATAATTCTCCTCCTTGCGACAATACTCCCCTTGTTTGCGACTCTCCCCCTTTGACATCAATGGCCAAGAGATGCCCCCCCTGAACTTGTGCATCTCCTTAAGCACTTATTGATGAGATGGATATTAATCACAATTCTTGTTTGGGATACTCAAATGTCTCTTTGGGAAATCATTTTGTGAAAATATCCAAAATATATACTCTGGTGTCAATGTATTCTAACTTGAAATTATGTTATCTATTTTTCCTCTTAAAAAGAGATAAATAATTGGAATACACATTTTTTTGAGTGCACAATATGATTCTTTGAAATATTTATTACACTTGTGTTGTCACTAAGTATTCATATTGGGTGAACATATTCTACCGTAATATCTCTTACTGACTACTTCATCCAAAGAACTTATGTGCAACATGATTTTGTTTCTATATACCTGGCCCCCATTGTCGATAATGAAATTGAAGATTATTTCTTACTCAACCAAGAAACTAGACTTTTTCCTAGAATGAGTGCTCTTCCATTTGTACTTTTCCTATCATCAACACTGCTTTTTCCAATCTGCATTTGTATATATTATTAGAGTAAAATATTTACCTCTTAAGTACAAGTAAAAGTCCAAGGTACCTTTTAGGTATCTAAATATTCTTTTCACTACTTGCACATGAATTTTTACTGGTGCAGCTTGAAACCATGCAACCAATCCTACTACTTAAATAATATTTGGCCTTGGTTTCGACGCAAAGAGTAGGCTACCAATAATTGACTTGAACAATATTTGATTTTTTTCGAAGATTCATCATATTTGCTCAATTTACAACCTGTGACCATGGGTATGCTGACCAATGCACAATATCCATTATGAAATTCTTCAGCATCTCCTTCATATACTTGCTTTTTGAAATGAGTATGTCTGTTTTAATCTGAGAAATCTATAAACCAGGAAATAATGATATTTTACCAATCATAGACATATCAAATTCCTTTTTCATTTCCATTTCACACTCTTAATACATTTTTTCATACAACTCCTAAAAATGATATCAACTACATAAACCATAAGAATCAACTAATTTTTCTCTTTCTATCGTGATGCAGAGATTACTATCAAAAATCCTCTTTTGAATCCTTGTTACTGTAGGTATTTGTAAATTCATGAATACCAAGATATGGGAGCTTGTTTTAGTCCATATAACACTTTTTTCAATTTACAGATGTTATCCATATATTTTGATAATAACAACCCTTCAACTTGTTCAATGTATACTTATTCCTATATATTTCCATTGAGAAAGGGTAACTTGACATCCATTTGAAAGACCTTGAAGTTCTTCAAATGCACAAATGCAAAAAACATTTGGATAGATTCTAGGCTTGTAACTAGGGAAAAGGTTTCCTAAAATAAATACCTTCAACTGGAGCATAGCCTTTGCAAACTAACCTTGCTTTATTCTTATTACTTGACCATGTTCATTCAACTTGTTCCTAAAAACCCACTTGGTTCCAATCACATCTTTATCTTTTGGTCTTGGAACAAGTTCCCATGGCCCATTCTTCTAAATTTGATTCATCTCGTTATCCATAACATCAATCCAATGCTTGTCTTTTCTATCTTCTATAAAACTATTAGGCTTAATTTTAGATAGCAAGGAGAAATGTACATGTTTTGGTACACTTACTAATCTACTTCTAGTTTTCACTCCCATATCTTTATCACTAATAAATAGATTTTTCGAATGATCCTTTTAGATATATCTATGTGGTGCCTTTGTATCTCGACATTATGTTTCTTCTTCTTATTTTTTGCAACTCTTCTCTTATAAATGTTCATTTGTCTGTGGTTTCTCCTTTTGAGGCCTTTCTTCATCCACTTTTAAATTTTCACTTTCTACAATTTTGTGCAATGCTTTATTGGAACATATGTAACCTTATTCTTGATGAATAACCAAGAAACATATCATCATCAACTATGGAGTCAAATTTCCATAAATCCTCATCATCTCTCTTTATGTGTCACTTGCTCCTAAAAACTTTGGAGTATTTAAATATTGATTTTATACCCTTCCATAGTTTATAAGGTGTTTTGTTGTTGTTGACTATGATTTTCCCTCTATTAACAATGTAGACTACAATGCTAACTAATTCTCTCCAAAACTTGTATGATAGATTTGCGGCATTCAACAATGTTCTAGGTTCTAGCCTTTTCTTGTATAGTTTGATTCTTCCTTGGTACCTGTTAGCACCTAAATCTACCCTAGGCTGAAGGAAGGCAAAATCAGGGTAACCACAAACCACGCTCAGTCTGGTAGCTAGCCCTACCAGAACAGGAGAAGGCTCTCTCCGAGTCACACTCGGTGAATAGATAAGCAAAAAACGGTCTGAGATGACTTACAGTGGAATATTGATCTTAGGCTAGTAAGTGAAAATGGATACAAGAAACAATTTTTATGAATGACCGAGCTTCTGGGATGGTATGGGACCAACAGTCAGCAAAGAACAGAGAATTTAATACAAAGGCACAGATTACTTCGTGAGGCAAGGTAGGCGGAAAGTGTAGCAATTTAGTTTGGAATAACGCGGAATGGAGATATTGCTGAGGAGTGTGAAAAGGGCATAGGAACATGAATCCTTTTCAACAGAAGAAGAACATTGAACATGAAATTTTTCCATAGGCAGAGCAATAAAATTGAATTCTACCTAATCTCACTCAGAAAATTTCACTGGAAATGAACATGAATTGAATTATGAAACATAACAAAATACATATGAAAACATAAGAGACACATTTTCTACACTCACAACCACAAGAATCTCATGAAACAGAGCCGCTGCCTTTCATTAATTCTTTGTCAAAAATACACAGTGAAGAAACAGATTTTCTTTCCCACAGTCTCCCAGAAGTTACAAACTAACCAACCCTTTGCAAATAGCTTGCATACAATATATAAAATGTGCCATGAAGAGATATAACGCCCAAGGGTTGGGGAGTTACTCGAATCATTACAAAATGGAGATGAAGAGCCAACCATCAGCTACAGGTGCAGCGTTACAAACATGACAAATGGCCTGGGTGACCGTTTGCCTTCCTTCGCCACTTGGATAGAAGCCAATTTGGGGAAAAAATACTTTAAATTCCGCCTTTGGTGCCAAAAAACCGAAGTGTAAATGAGCGGGCCCACTTGGAGAAGTCACGAATCGAAAATTTGCGAAATGGAGGCAAATTTGGCAATTTTTCCTCTGTGCGTCGCGCTAATTTTTGGGCTTGTTTTGGGGCACCTGAAGGTGTCCAAAATATGCCCACGTGGTCTTGTTGGAAGCCTGTCCTATCTACTTTCTAACCCAGCTGGAATTTCTGCATTTGGTGCTCATTGGCCCCTCCAAATCTTCATTCTCCCAAGACTGCTTCCTATGTGTCAAAAAGGGGCAGAGAGGCCATTTTTTGGGTGTTTTTGACCTCCTGGAGACTCAGATCTTGCCCAAATTTCTTGTCCAGGCACCAGTAGTCGTGATTTTCCATGCTGAATCCAAAAATGCAAACCATTCCTCATTTGGAGCTCTAGATTTTTAGCGTCGCGCCGCACAGGGAGAAAAACCCTGTATTTTGCCCAAAAATTTGTCATGTGACCCAAAATGCCCCAAAAATGCTCCAAATTTCTTGTCCGGGCACCAGTAGTCATGATTTTTCATGCTGAATCCAAAAATGCAAACCATTCCTCATTTGGAGTTCTATATTTTTAGCGCGAAGTGGCGCGGCGCACTGGGCTTGAGGCGCGGCACATATAGCCTGTGCATAACGGTTTTTGCAGGAGACTTTTGGAGGCCTTTCCGGTGTCCAAATTGGGCACAGGATAGCTAGTTGGAAAGGCCTTTGAGTCTACCTTCCAAACCAACTATAATTTTTCAATTTGGAGTTGATTTGCCTTGTCAAAAATCAAATCTCCCAAGACTGGTCAAAATGTGCCAAATGAGGCTGCCTAAAGGCAGAGTGCTGTTACAGTCAACTTTTGAATGCCTTCCTCAACTCCAAATTGAGCTCATGATAGCTCATTGGAAATATATTTGTATCTAGTTATCATTTGACTCATCAAACAAGTCATTTGGCCAACTAAGCTAGGAAAAAATTTTATTTTCCCAAAGGTCACTTCAGACGTGCATCAATTCTCCCGAGGCAACTATATTTTTGACATTGCTCCAAAACCATGACACCTGTGTAAAAAGTGAAGGAGGTTTTTCGTCCTTGGCATGTTGTGGATAAAAAACTCTCTCCGTTTTCCTAAATTCATCTTTTATTTCTCAGAAACATCATTTGAGTGAAACCTATCCCGATCTGTGGAACAAGGGATTTGTTGAAATGAAGTGAAATGAAGGGGATAGGGAGCTTCTAAATTCTTGAGGAAATTTTGGCAAGTAGGGAGGGATGTTAGGAAGTAGGGGAAAGTGAAATATCAGATATTGAGTGAGGGGAAGGGGTCCAAAAAGGCAAAACACAGGTCCAACCTAGAAAATTGCCAGGTTGTAGCAAGAAACTAGAGTTTGTGCGAAAATGAGGAATTTTGGGGATTTTAGTGATGGGAAGTGTTTAATAAGGTACATTATGGATAGGGAAAGGTGTATGAACATCAGGACACAAGTTTTTCTAATGATTTGACCATCCAAGAGAAATTATCTTCAAAACCCTAGGAGAGGGAAATGAACCTTGCCTAGGCGCAACTGAAGCATGAACAAGGTGTAAAATGGCCAAGTGGTACTTGAAATGATGATGAAAACCATTTGAATGATGGTACACTCAGTTAAATGGTGACATGGAACGTCATTTGGACAACTTTGACAAGGGTAAAATCAAACCCTAGACCTAATGCCTAGTGACCAAATTTTGCTTGAAGACTCACTGAAATGACAAAATTTGACCTTGACACTTTAAAATCACTTTGTAAGAGCATGTTTGATCACTGGAGGAAGGCTACAAAGACTGACACTAACATTGGCTCCAATAGGGATGGTAGCTCCAGCTCCTTGGAGGTGCCAAGAACTGCAGATCTTTGGGTGAGCAGACAGTGCCTTCGTCCATTGGGCTATGGAGTCAAAACACGGAAACTGACATTATGCAGACGAACTCTGACTGAAGACTCAAACTGAAAACCATAATAAAACCAGACATGACTAAATCCTAACTAACAAACTGGAAAGATGCTCATATTTGAGCTTATTCAGCAAACCTACCCTAATTACTCTTTCCACCACTCGGTCAAGTGAGATGGAACAGCCAATGCAACCAGGTAAGCATTATGGCTGATATTTGATTTCTTCCCAAATGCTTTCTGATGCACAGGAAAAGGGAAGAATTGAAAGGCAGCTCCCATGGAAACTTGGAATCAAGTTCACTGCTGACAAACTTGCAAAGCATGAATTGGCTGGATGACTTCAAGAATACTACAAAAGGATCTTCATAAGCATCGCCATTGATTTCCATTAACACATTACTGCTCTGGTCCTAGTAATCTTCATAGCTGGATATTAGACTTTTCCTCACATTTGCACTGTCTTTCTCTGATGATTGCAGCAAGTGGTCAAAAGGATCCTGAATTTCGTGAAGAACCAAACTCTGTTGTTGATTCCAAACAGAACCAAAGCCTCCTTTATCAATCTCCTCATATGACTGCAAACTTTGGTATGGGCTATGAAAAGAACAATCAGTTAAACAAGACAATGAAGGTGACCCTTGAAACAGATGATTATCAACATTCTCTTTTGTCTCCTGGTTGGCTGATGGAGAAGAAGTTTTACAGCAAACAAAATCTAACCCATGAGCAAAAGGATCATCAAAAACTTGAGGAGACTGCCGCGATGTATCTATTGAAACTATGTGACATCCTATTGGTTGTTCATCCTTTTCTTTAGAGATATTATGAATATTCTGCCTTATAAACTGAAATGCTTCGTAACACAAGGGTACAAAATCCTCTTGCATCATTAAATCATGTATTTTGGCTGCCTCACCTTCATCTGTAATTTGACCTTGAATTGTGTTTGGTGGCTGCAAATCTGGTTATGTATCCAAAATGATTTCATCAATCATTTCAGGGGAAGATTTATTATTAACGACCTGCTCAAAAATTTCGCCATTTGTCTCATCCTCAACATTAAAACTGAGAGATTGTTGATTTCCTACTAGCTTTTCATTTGCAGATTTACTATGCAATTTACCCCACAAAAACTGAAATGATTCAAAACAGAGAGGTAAGGAATCTTCTTGTATCGTTTGATCATATAAGCCAACTTCTATGTCTTCATGTGCAACCTGACTATTAATGGCATTTAGGGGTTGGAACTCTGAATATAAGAAGTCTGGAACAAAGTTTTCATCGCCCTCAAGAGGATCCAAATCAAGATTTGTCGATAGCTGATGTCTGATTGCATGGAAATTATCTCTGATGAACTGACATGAATCAAAGCACAAAGGCAAAGATCCTTCACTTACTTCAAAATCTGCTGCACTTTCCTCATCGTTTCCATAGCTGATATGCCTTGGTTGATCACTGTATTCGAGCTGCTGTAAGCAAACTTCCTCATCCCATAAATGATCAGGAGCTCAGGACCAAGTGTCGTAAAATGGTCAAAAATGAAAGTGCTCAGAACTAGTTTGAACCTAAACGACCAGATAGAGCTCATCTTCCTGATTCCGGCGCCATGAACAGTTCGAAAAATGGTCGCCGTATGAGAAAGTTATGCCAAAAACAAAATCGCCCAATAACCCTTAATTTTTGAATATTTTTCAAAAAAAATATTAAAAAAAGAATATTCTTTCTGGGCAGCGAATGGCAAGATGCCACATGGTAGGCTCGGAGGCCGCCATGTGGCCTGGATGACGTTAGCAAGTATGTTTGGTGCATGTTTAAAATTTTTGGCAGTTCTAATTATTGAACCCGCGACCTACAGTCTACAAGTGCCACGACTTACTGTTGCGCCAAACACTTGACTCTTGTTATGTGGGTGGCATAAACATTTCTTAATGTTTGATTTGGTGTAGGGCGGGAAATGAACGGGGCCAGCCCCTAAGGCCCAACCCCCATACATGTGACCTCCGCCATTGAACCATGGGCTCTAAACCCTTAACTGCCGACACGGAATCCGATACAAACCTCCAGCCACTTATCCCGGTCACATGCGCGCTGAATATGGAGTTAATTGATAGTTAATATGGCGGGAATAATGGTGGAGAGCCAAATTTGGGCGGTCCCGCCATAATTGGTGGAGCTAACTGGCCCCAACTACAGTTAGCTGGAGTGATTCTAGGCCAAACTGGAGGAAATCTTCAATGAGCCATAACTTTGGCTAGGAAAGTCATTTTTGGACGAATTTTTTTTTGATTTTGGGTATCTTCGACCATATGAAGCCATTGGCATAGTTTTGACAGCCATATAAGTTAATCTGCAGGAGTTTTAGCTTCGTGGAAGTTCCAGGAGCCACTAGGGCCAAATCAGTTTAGGAGCTGCATTGGGAATTGTGCAGCCATTGAATGTGGAACGAAGGTCATTCCTAAAGTTTTTCAGCATTCTAAATCCATTTATACAATTTTTTTTTCCTGTTGAGGCATTCTTCTCACTTTTTAGCTTTAGGGAAGCTTCCAGGGCCACCAGGGCCATTTTAGTGCTTGAGCTGTTTGGGGGCTATGTTCATCCATTTTTGGTGATTCAAAAGCCTATGTCTGCTATTTTCGACCTTCTGAGTCTAATAGAAGAGGTTACAAAACCAATTTAGGTCATGTTCACCTCGAAATTCTCCATGCAAGTTTAAAGGGCCACTAGGGCAAATTGGGGAAAGTACTGTATAAGGTACAATTTCACTGTTTAGTGTTTGGGAAAGAGCATGTTTAGCTAATTCCTATCTTCTGATTCCGTATTTACAGTCAAATCTATCTTTCGAGACACTCATATTCTTGTATTATCCTTTGTAGCATTTTTAATACAAGAGGAAAAAGCCTAATTGGAGAGGCTTGGTCCAGCAGATGTAGCCCAGAGGGGGTGAACTGCTTTATCATTTTGATGTCTTTATTTGCTGAAGATGATATGCTAAACAAAACTGATATAAAGTGTTAAACAGCAAATATACATAACTTGCATACACACATAATCACCTATTCAGCTGCAGAAAGTTATTTGTCTTATTCCGCAAGACATCAAACTTCAAGTATGTGTATGTCAAAGACTTCTAAGTGTTTACTTCATTATTTCTTTAGGCAGAGCCTGTAGAGGGCCAGGTAGCCTCTGGAACTCATCCTCTCTTTAGAGGTGACATGTCTGGTGAATGCCCCTACAGTCTATCTCTGTATAAGAAATAAGAAGTTTTCACATTTTCAGAGGTCACTTGGAGTGTATAACTCACATTTGAAATTATGGGAAATGGATACCTTGCACCCTTAAACAAGTACATTCCATTTTCAGATCAGATGGTATCAGAGCACTAGGTTTGCTTGACTGACATCACTAGCTTGATTGTGTAGCTTGAAAGGTGTCTTAAGCAGTGTTGAAGATTGACTGCTTTATTATTCTGCAAACTACTTGTTGTTTGAGTTTTCTGAAGCTCTTTTGTTCATTTTTATAATGACAACTTCCATAAGTGAGTTCTCAAAATCGTCCTCCTTCACAAGATTTCTTTGATGAAGGCTTGAAGCAAGAATTTTTCATCATGATGAATATGGTGAGAGAAATGTATGAGGATGAACGAAAGAGCTCTAGACTTCAAGAGCAGTTGAATTCCATGAGGGAAGAGAAGCAGTTGCTTTCTGACCAATTGCAGGAAATGGAAGGCCAACTTCATATTGAAAACATGAATCTGGAAAGGATGCATGAGTTGGAGACACAACTCCTTGTTGCCAAAGAAGCCTTAGCCAAGTATCAGCTTGAAGAAGAGGTAAACAATTCTAGTTTGTCTTCAAATTCTTATAAGAATGTTTATGTTGGTTATTTTGAGAAACATACCAGAGGCATAGGGTCCAAGTTGATGTCCAAAATGGGATATGAAGGAAAAGGATTGGGAAAACATGCACAGGGTATAGTTGAGCCAATAATGGTTGAGGTAAGGCCTAAGAATTTGGGTCTTAGCTATGGACAATCTTATGGAGAAAGTTCCAAAGCAGCCATGAAGGAAATTGAAACAGTTCCTGGAAGGAGTTTCATTTTAGGTTCTTTATCTCAAGGTTGTAAAGGTTGTATCCTTGAGGAATGCAATAGTTTGAAACATACCTTGCAAGAATAAGGTGTGCATAAGAATGCACTTGAATAAAAGAATTGTGAAAGCTGAAGGGATTGATAGTGTTCCAAAAGGAGCTTCTTCTTCATTTGATTCACCTCCTCATGAAGGTAATGAAGGTGAAAGAGAAAGGTATAAATCTGATTTCCATCATACTTCCTTTGATCATGTAAAGCATGGTAAATTTCCACACAAGCATTGGAAAAGAATTGCATGTTCTTTTTGTGGTTTGTTTAACCATAGTGTTTCTAGATGTTGGAAAAGAATGGCAACATACAGGAAACTTTTGAAGGAAAGGAGGCAAGAAGCCAAAGTTCCATTGAACAATGCAAATCATGTTGTCAGGAAGATGAACATGTGTTGCACTTATTGCCATAAGCAAGGACATACTATTGAAAGGTGTTGGGCTCTGAATCCAACAATGCTTCCACGAAAGTTGAAGAAATTGGAGAAAGAGTATGGCAAGAATAGGAAGGAAGTTTCCATCATTGATATGTGTCAGGATGTACACATGTTGATATCGATGTGCAGTTAAAGGAAGTGCCTTTGAAATGGATTGGTAAGAAATGGTTAGAATTATTATCCAATTAAAGTTGCATGTCTTTTGATTGAATGCATTTCTTTGTTAAGGGAATGCAAGTTGCAGGATGGAAAAGCTGAGTATGAGACTCACTCTATTTCAGCTCTTGTCACCCACATGTGTTTTTATTGGGTTGATGTACCTGTTGGTCTCTGCAAAAGAAGAGTTGAAGTTGCACCTGTACATAGATGTTGTAGGTGTGTTTATCAAACTGTATATAGTTCATTGTTTTTGATACATACATGTGTTTGTAAATGTATCTTGTTGTTGGTCGACTTGTGTCGATTGTGGTGCACATGTTTTGTCGACTTGTGTCGGTTGTGTACACACTTGTTATGTTGATGGTTGAGTCCATTGTTCAGAATATTTCAGGACAAATTGTTGTTGATGATTGTCTTGTTGCACAAGATACCTTTGGTGTCATTTGGTGCAGGGAAAGAATTTGGTGCAAAGATGTGCACAATTCTATGAGCTGGAAAAGCATGCATGCAAAGAGGGCTCAAATTTCAGCATGGTTCTCTACTTCTTTTAAGAAGTTTTTGCAGCAAGTATCTGTTATAGCTCCAAATCTCACTCTTATGGTTTGTGATGCTGTACTCATGGCCTAGGGCAACCCCTCCTTCCAGACCTGGTCCTAAAATTTAAAAAACAGTGTTTTATCCCTTATACGTGACATTGCCTTGAGTTAAACACGTGTATACGCGGGTCTGTGTATATCCAACCCGCGTGTATGTATTAAAACACTTAAAAAAATATAAAATTCCTTCTTTTCGGGCGGAGATCGTGGGTTTTACCTGCTGATCACTTGTTAGTGCCGGTGGCCCAACTGTTCCCAACCAACTCCTAACTAAAAAACTACTTTGGAGATGGTATAAAAAGACCTCAAAGGGAAGGCCTAAGGGGAGAGAATAGAGAGAAAGGTTATTATGCTGAGATTTTTCCCTTGACCAGGTCTGAAGTCCCTTGTGCCTTCTGCACTTCCCCCATTTTGTACAGGAAACCTTTGTTTCCTTGTGTGTTGATGTTCATCCACCATTTATGACATCATGGAGAGAGTCATGGAAGGAGTTTTGTTAGAGGTTTGAGGCTGGAATGGATCCGGAAGGAAGCTTTGCTTGGAGCGTGCTGAAGGTGACTCAGGTGAACATATTCCTTTTTATGTACTTTATTTGTCTATAATAAAAGAAACACATGTCTTGGTTCCCGAAATGAATCTTCTTTATGTTAATGATATTCATGTTTTGAATTCATGTGTAAATGGTTGTTTGGATTTCATAACTAACTACCTTTCTTTATGACATGAAGATGGTTTCTTTATAAGTTTTTGTCCATGTACTGCTGTGTTCTTTGAATTGTTTGTTTTGCAGGACAAAAGAGAAGAAGGGAACTCCAAGAAGGGTTTGGACCCTAAAGGCCTTCTCAAACGTAGGACCGAAGGTACGTACCCTTATCATAGAATTTGCTTATAATAGCATAATGGCTGTATGAATGCATGTTTCTTTGAATAGACAACTTTCAGTCTGCTAGGGTTTCACCCAAAAAGCCCTAGGGGAGTAATTCCCTCTACCAGAATTGGCGACTCCGCTGGGGACAACACTCTTGTTGTTCCTAGTTTGGGTGTTTTTCAAGCCAATCAGGGCTCAGCTGCCTTGTCTGCTTGCTGTTACTATCTGGTCTGTTCTTGAACTTTAAGCTTTGCCAGTTTCTTCAGTTTGTCTTTTTTATTTTTCTTGAAGCTTTCCATATACGCTGTTTTTCTTAGATACAGTAGCATATATACGCTTGTTTCTTTGAGTGAACCCGTGTATACGCAGGTTTCCTCAAACACAGTCGCATATACACGCAATTTGTACTATAGTATAGTCGCGTATATATTCCAATTTTCAAGATTTGTAAATCTTTTTGGCCTCTGAAGGTTTGTCTGGTGGTTTGAGTTAGTCTGAAACAGTCATTTTCCAGTATCAGTTATTTGTTTTACAGCGAGCATCTCGTTCTGAATTCTCTCTGATTATAAGGAGTGTTGGTCTTGTTTTTTGTTGATTGCAAGCGTCATCGTTTTTGGCTAAAGCACGCAAGATTTCTTGCTAGGAATCTTGGCTGCTCTGTTTCATCAGGGTAGGAAGATTGAATTCAATCTTTGTGTTAATCTTGCTTTTGGTGACTTTTTGTTTGCTTGACAAAATCACTTTTTGTGACCATCTACTTCTTTGTTTCATGAAAGTTGTTGTTTGACACTTTCTTGGAATTTGTCTTTTTGATCTTTTTGGCTTTCATTGCTGCTTTTGATTGTTAAGAGCGATTTCAAACACATTTATTTTTGTTGAGTTTTCATCCATTAAGTGGTATTGATTCGCAAAAGTGTTTAATTGCCTATTCTTCAATCACAAGTTTCAGTGTTGTTGAGAGCATTTTTTGAAAAGACTTTTTTGTTTGTTGCTTTGAAGAAAATCTTTTGAAAATCTTAGTTTTGCTTTCTTGAACTTGCTTTTCATTTGGTTTCCTTTTAGAGAAGTGAAAGTGCTTTATGTTTGTCTTAGAACTTGTTTTTAGTGTTTAGACGAAACGAATGGAAACATCTCATATTCCATCTAGGCATCTTAAGTGGCAAGATAAAGTTTGATAAGCAAGCAACTTTCATTTTTGTTTTTAGAGTAGTTTTGAATCTTGCATCCACATATAGTTGTTGCATTAGGATAGATTTGCATCCCCTTTTAGACATCCATAGCTTTGTTAGCTTTTGTGAGTGTGAAGTGTGCATTAATGAAAAGAAAAGGAAAATTTGTTTTATTAGAAGTACCTCTGAACCCTATAGAAATTGCTCTTCATCGAAAAACGAAAAAGTGCATGTGCATGTAGTTAAGTTTTTATTAATTTCTTTTGCGTCAAAAAACACCACTAGTTTCACTTCCGTTACCTTGTGACTTAAAGAACAGCCTAATAAAATCAAGCGCTAACTAAAATTCACTAGAACTTTTTGTTTTAGTCAGTTACACCAACAAGATTAGGATTTTAGGGCCTTGGATTAGGCGAGTGGAGAGTTAACTCTCCAAGGCCATATAAACGTCAAACGTAGGAGTCTGAATAACGAGAGAAAATCCAATAGCGTTAGGAAGACCAGGAAAGCTCCGGATCTGGGAGTTAAGCACGAGGGTCTGTAAAGACAGGGAAGAGAGATACCCCCTCTCCTACTTGTCCGAACTTACCTCACGACTGTTCCGCCTGGCTTCTGCGACGAGTTGGTATCCATAGTTGCTTCTCCTAGGGAACTACACAGGTGGCTGCGGAGGGGAATTCCGTGGCACTTGAGGTTGACGTTGTATCACTCTCGACAGTACTACTGGAGGGCACCCTTGCGAAGCTTAGGGGCTTGCACCGGCGCAGGCTGTTGTTAGGAGGTTAGCGTAACTTCCTCTGATACCTTCGCTGATAGGACTAGGCCCTCATCATCCCAGACTATCTTCGGAAGGCCCCTTATTTCACTTTCTCGTATTTTGGTGTCTGGTCTTAATCACCCAGAGCGGAAATACTTGGAAGTTGTTTGACTGGCTGTATCTTTAGGGACTTTATAGTGTGTGCTCTGTGCTCCTAGTTGGCCTAACTTTCAATTTTTTGAGTCTTTAGTTAGATCATAACAAAAAATTCAAAGTGGCTGACCGATCTCCAAGACGGTCTCGAAGACTTCGTGGTCTCTCGCCACCAAGTTTAGAGCCTTCTCCTAGAAGGCACAGAGGCAATACTATCGGTGGGTTCCGTCCCATGGCGGTTGACGCATCGGGGATTGATCCTCCTCTCGGGGGCATTAGCGGCCAAGCAAGGCCTGACACTTCTGAGCAAGAGAGGGACACTCTAGTCCTTTCTCGAGTTCTCTTTCAAGCGGAGAATAACATAGAGGTAGAAGAACTTTCAGAGTCATTAGTGGCTCCAAATTCTCCACTACCATCTAGTCATCCAGACGTATTGCAATACGTTGGGACTCCGATGCATAGACCGTCAAGTCCAGGTTATGCTACGCGCTTACCATCGATGACCACTACTAGAAGCATGGCTTCTACGAGTGCTACGACTATGCAAACCCCAACATCGGTGCAAGGGGGAGGAACCATTTCCATCCCCTCCGCTTCCTTGTTCGGATCTTTTGCTAGCACATCTTTAGTTGGGTCTACCTCCATTCCATCCACGAGTGGAAATGCCCAAACCAATGCTTTTGGTACTGGATTCTTCCCTTTTGACACCCAATCATAGGGTATTCCATCGGTTCCGTTTAGTGCCGCTACGTCCATGATGGGCGGATCGGCTTCATTCCAGGGTTTTCCTTTCGGAAGTGGTCATATACCACATTCCAACCCGACGGTAGGATCCATGCCTTTTTCTTCTGTAGGACAAAGCAGCAATCCTTTCCAAGGTTGGAATAACCCTGGGGTTAGTAGCGCGGGAACTGGGAATCCGTTTATCAGCCAACAAGGGAATAGGCCGTACTCCACGGTTAGCATGTTTCAAAGTATTCCTCCCCTTGCTTCGGCTTGGAATCCGTATTAGGGGTTATCAACTCCCTACAATCCTTTAGGAGGAAACTTTGCTGGTTATGGAGGTTATACGGCCGGAGTTGGTCAAACTCCGAATTTTGCTGGACCACAAGGCTTTCCTTTTGGTTCAGCCAGTTCTACTGGTTACTTCGGGCAGCCTGGTGCCTCCCAAATTCCAGGACAATCTTTTCAGAGCTTTGGGAGTTCTGCCCAGTCTGGGTGGAATCCCGAAGGTCCTCCTCGGCTTCCGTTTCTGGCAACGTTAAACTTGCCAGATCTCACTAAGTTAACAAATGACCCAATCAAGTACAATCCAGCCTGGCCTCTGGTCCCAACCAAACTCCCTTCGAACATTCCAAAATTCGAAGGGAAGAGTGGTGAAGACCCAGGCGACCATGTAACCACATTCCATTTGTGGTGCTCATCTAACTCCCTTATCGATGACTCGATTAGGTTGAGACTCTTTCAGCGCACCTTGACTGGTAATGCAGCCAAATGGTATATAGAGTTGCCAGGGGGCAGCTTTACATCGTTCGCTGACTTAGCCAATATTTTCTTAAATCACTTCCAGTTGCCTGTCCGCTATGATGCCAGAACTGAACTTCTGGCCACCTTTCGTCAGGATAAGGCAACCCACATTTCTGACCATATTCAGGAATGGAGACGGAGAAAGAGGCTCATTAAAGCCGAAATCCCTCCGGAGTACCGTCTCGAGTGGTTTTTGAAGTCTTTACAACCTGAGATCTCCAAGGATGTCTCCATGTCTGGGGTCTATTCTGAGGAGCAAGCCATTTTTAGGGCCCAGCAATTAGAATTGATCTACTCTCAGTCTGGGATCCTACAAAAGTACTTGCCAGATGCTCCTGGATCTAAGGTTGATGTAGCTAAGTCGAAGCCAGGTCCGCATGTGGATGGTATCGTCGGGTCAGTAGACACAACTACCGTGAACTTGTTGAATCAATTGCAGCAGTTGTCCTTGCAAACTGCTTCTAACAACCAAGTCACATCGTCTAATCCCCCCGCTTCCCAAAATTCTTCAATAAATGCCGTCCAATCTGATAATCCCAAAGGAAATCAAAATTCCAATGGGAAAAAGAAAGGACGAGGTAAGAAAAAGAACCAGGATGGGAAGCCCGATGCAAGTAAATCCGGCAACAACGCTGGTGGTGGTAGGAATGAGTCGAGAAAGAAAGTCAAGTTTCCATGCAAGTTGTGTAGTGGAGACCATCTAACTCATCTCTGCCCTAAGATTGAAGACGCTCAGCGCTTGTTAGGACAGCAAGGGACTTCTAGTTCTCAAGCTGTGTTAACTAACCCTTTTCCCCACGGGCAGCAACTTCTTGTTGGCGCGAGTTCAAACACTGGTACCTCCGCAGGGGGCAACTAGGAAGGGGACAAGTCATCAAATGTCTTCATGATGGGTGCTCACGCTAATGTGACCACTCGGTCACGTGATTATGGTGAAGGTGAAACTTCCAAGGGTAAATAAGTTCCCGAAACTAACAACCTGCTTCATATTGAGCGACCTTCTGTCGAGACTATACCTCGGGTATCGAAAGGTTCCGCAAAATGCGCGACTATCAATCCTAATATTAGGGCAGCCCAGAATTACTCCATTGTTGAGGATCTGGCTCAGAGTCCATGTGCTATGTCCGCGTTAGAGGTTCTCCAGTCATGTCCTACTCAACGAAGTGCCTTGCTATCGGCAATGGGGGCAGTGGATCCAAGTAATTCCTTAGCTCTCACTTTTGATATGAGTAATGTCAAAAAGAGACTTCCTCATCACATGGCTTTCTAGATAAAGTCTACCTACCAGAAAACGAATATTTTTCGAACGGTTGTAGATGAGGGAGCTTCCACGTGTGTCATGTCTATGTCATGCTGGAAGGCCATTGGATCACCATCGGTTGTTCCTTCACCCACCCTATTGACAGCATTTGATGGTCATTCTCATAGGCCATACGGGATTATCCCGACCTTTCCTATATGTGTTGGAGGAAAGGTCGTGAATATTGAAGTAGAGGTCATAGATGCTAACCTAGACTATAATCTCCTATTAGGAAGGAACTGGGTATACGAGATGGATGCCGTTGTTTCGACTCTGTTTCGTGTCATTTGCTTTCCTCATGAGGGGAAAATCGTTAAGGTTGATCAGTTGGATTATTGCCCAGTTGATCCTCAAGCAAACTCTGACTCTACTATTCCTTTAGTGGGTAACCCCCGTCCACCTACTGAGAGTTTAGGAGTCGGGATGTACTCTTCATTGATGGGTACGTTTAATCTTCCCCCTCCTGCAGCTGGTATAGATACAATTTCATCCTCCAGGGATCCTTTACGGAGAGAGTTTATCCAAACTCCTTATTCTTCGAATCCTGGAACCTTAGCTTCATCTGTGACCACATCAGGTGACGACGAGGTGGGTGGAATAGAATCTCTTATATCTGCAGTAGAGCTTAGATGTGAATCTATAGATAACTCTGCAGATAACCATTCTACTTCTTCCTCTGGGAAGGAGATAGATGGTGATGTGGCTCATTTTCGGACCCTTGATTCCACCTCTGCATCGGATTGCTCGGATATTGTTTTTCCATCGGATGAAGCGGTATTCGAAGCAATGACGGCCGTAGGTCGACCTTTGGAAGATTTACATCGTCGGTTACACTTTCATTCCCCTGTGCATGAAGTCGAATCTCGGTCCTCCAGTTCGACTAGTGATGTTTGTACGGTCCCTTTGGCTCCAACACATTCATTTTCCGAAGAGAGTATATTGATTGGTTCGATCGTCGTACCTATAAACATCCCTAGGAGTAAGTTGGCAGAGCCCCCTGACGGGCTCTACCTAAAGAAGTACTTTTCTTAGTTTTGGCTAGGCAATGGCTTCTTTGTATTTTATGTATATTTGTACATATATCATCAAGAGTTTTCTGATATCAACACTGTTTGGTCTGCTTTGGCAGGTGTTGATGGATGATTTGGTTTATTTTGGGTTCGCCGATGGTGCTAGTCGGCACACTCGGAATCTTGCTTCCGCAGCTTGGGTACTCTATTATCCAACTGGTCAATTGATGGCATCAAGAGGCGTGTGCATTGGTCCTGCTTCAAACAATATGGCCGAGTATACTGCTGTTATTAATTTATTATCCGAGGCAATCTCTCATGGGATTGACTTGTTGGTAGTTTATCTTGATTCTCAATTGATAGTGTCTCAATTAAATAACATTTATCGGGTACGGGATCCATCTTTATATCGCCAGTATTTAAGAGTGAGGTTGTTGCAAAGATCATTTACTTATATTAATTATTTGCATATTCCAAGATCTCATAATTGGTTAGCTGATTCTATCGCTAATCAAGCATTAGACTGGCATATTAATCATTCATCACAATAAAATCAAGCATCAAAAAGTTAAACTGTATATATATATATATATATATATATATATATATATATATATATATATATATATATATATATATATATATATATATATCATAAAACGTCTCGGGTGTACATATGCGTGTCCAAAAAATATACAAAATTGGGACTCAAATGCCCATAATCATGTCCAGCATATCTAATGCCTCGGCTCAGGATGAGCGTCTAAATATGTCACTATAGCATTGGCCACGTGCCGAAAGATGCGAACCCAGTCACGTGGCATGCCAACCACATGATGCTGCATATCCTCAGGAAGGTCCTCTATGACGGCCATTGGTACTCGGCAGCTTAGTCTCGCCAAGTGTCGCTGGACGTTGTTTAGAGTCCGTTCTGTATCAGCAGATGCCTCTTCGGCTCCTCGGCCACGCCGTCCATGCCGCGGGAATCCATCTGGTCGTACAGGCCCAATGTCTGGAACATGATCATCATATCAGTCATTTGAATCTCATCAAAAAAATATTTTTCAAAATTCATCATTATATTTGAAAAATCCAAAAAATCATAAAATAAAAAAATCTTACCAATCTCGCCCCATGCTGCATTCGGTGGTAACACTAAATTAGGATCTCCTCAGAAATCCAGTCCAGCATAGGGGTAATCATCCATGGCGATGATCTGCTGATCCCACCAGGTGAAGAAGTCATCGTCGAATGCAGTCCTTGGGACCTCCCCACCCCCCAGACGTTTCATCAGATCAGCCCACCGGCCCATGTGTGGATCGCGTGGGGTGCTGATGGAAACTGCTACCCTGGGGCGGAGTGCGGGAACCTTCTCGAAAAAGAAAGTACACAAGATGCTTCCATATCCAAAGTTTTTAGTCTGACCCCTCCTGATAGAAGTGAGCTGGCTCTTCATGTTGGCCAGAAGAGGAGTACACCAGTTGAACACAGTAGTGAGACAGTCAACTGCCACGCTCATGTTTTGCCGTGATGCCTGATGCAGAGAGGATGATCCGTTCACCTGAGCCATGGTGAACAGAATTATCCTAAGTGACAAACTCGCCACATGTGTGATGGAAATCTGGCTCCCAACCTTCCTGGGATGTCTAGGGCAGTATATCTGTACATAGTCCTCTATCGAGAGGGCACTCCGTGACCTGCCCCGGGACTGTACTACCTCTCCCCTTCGGGAAAGGCCCGTGATAAAATAGATGTCCTCCACTTCTACCCTAAGCGGCATCTGATCTATCATAAAAGCTTCCTCATCGACATCCCAATAATCAATGAGCATCTCAAGAAATCGCGTGTTCGCTTTCATATTTGGCAATTTGAAAAATTTAAGCAAACCGCATCCCCGGAGTGCATCTAATGCTTCTGGACTGTTCATAACTTCATTGTCTACCGCTGCATGTTCTCTCTCACGCCACGTGATAGGCATCCTGAGAAAAAATCAAGTTTAAACCGTTAGTTTTTGTTTAAAAATGATCCGCGGCGTAAACGCGGGTCCTTGTGCACACAGTCGCGTGTAGGGCTCGCGTATACGCGGGTTCAATATTACCAACCTGCGTATATGCCGCGAGCGAATTTTTGACAAAAGTTTAACGGTGAAACGTCAATCATAAATCTTAAAACTTGTCACAATCAATTGCAAGCTAAGTATAAGGGTTACCTGGAGGTATTCAACGAATTTGAACGGTTGAATCTGGCTATGGGAAGTTTGCTCCTTTTGCTCCAAATCTTTTGCTCTCAAACTCAAATGGTAAAAATGGTGAGTCCAAAATGCTTTTTATAAGTTTTGAAAATGCAAAATTTTTTCAAAATTTTATTTTGTTTGGCCTCATGTGACTTTTAACTTGGGAGCTTGGAATGTCGAGATGGGTTTGTTTTTTAGGACATTTTGGACGTTTTTCGATAGTTTGAGACGGTTCCATGACTGCCGACCCGTAATGGCAGGTATCGTGTTCTCACTGGCATATAGGTTAGGGACACCATTTTTCCGTTGCATTATGCATACTAGCCTCCATTTGACCGATACATCTGCCATAGGGTCGATCCCATCATGTTATGGTTCGCAAGCCATCTTCACTCGCCAATTCTTTAAATCATGACATGATGGTAGAGCCATCCTTTACATGGGCATCCTAGTTAGCACCTCACTAACATTTGTTGCCCATGCTGCTCTGATTTGAGTAGGCTCGGGAGTCCTCTATAGTCCCGCCATGACTTAAGCGTTGAAGACTCATTCCTCTTAGCTTCTTCGCTTTGTTCTGGCCTTTTACCCTAGAGGCTCCTTTGTGTTGAGTTGTACTACTGCATTGCATGTTTACCACTTGCACCTTTTGGCCTGGAGCCGGCTTCACTTGGACTCGTGTTTAAGCCAACTTTTGACCATGACGTCTGCAAAATCAACCTTGCATACCTTTGACTTCTGCAGCTTGACACACCTTGACCCGTGGAAGGAACATACCTTTGAGTGTCACTGACCAGTTTTCACCTCCCTGCATTGAGCATAGGAACGTTCCTTTCCTGGGAACTAGATCATTTGTTTCACCAACACTCGTTCTTTCCACTGTACCATAACATTCTTTTATTCTTTTTCTGGCTTAACAGAAAAAGACAAAAAAATTAAATATTCCAAAAAGAGCGGGAACGGGACATTATTTCCATTTATTGTTGGCAGCTAGAGTCAGTCGTGTCACCCTTGAACAAAGTCGCCTCTGCATGGGTGGGATTTAGTTTGACTTAGGTACGCCATAACCTTGTTATTGAGTCAGTTCTCCCCCGATTGGTTATCTCTTCCAATCATATGGAGGGTTCGTTCGTGCCTCCTGCATGGCGAACTTATACAGAGTCATCATATGCTGCCACACAGTCACATTGAGTCGTGCTTTTGTTCAAGGGAAGTTAGCCTGAGTTGGCCTCTCTGCGGTGTCTCTTGACTCATTTTTCAGTCGGCCATCCCTGGTTGTCAGTATCATGTCTATCATCACATCAGTTATATTGGTCCTTTACTCGTGCCGGTTTGAGAAGGTCCCCATTAACTTCTTGTTGGCGGGTCTTGTCCTTATCGACGACGACACCTTGCTCTGAGGACAGGTCTAGAGCCGCACCCTGGCCCTATTTTCATTATTGATAGGTCACCTTGTGCTCAACATCGATCAGTATCATGGGTCTTTGACTGAGTGGTTTCCCTTGTGTTCGACATCAGCTTACATTATCACACATTGGGATTCGTGCAGTACCTTGGTTTCCATTTGACCCTATTGGTGGATACCTCGCCTCTATGTCAGCTTTCATTATTGTTTGGTTCAGAGGGTTTCTGCCGTGTGCTAGCCACATCTTGTGTACGCCGGACACGTACTTCGGTTGGGTTACTACATCTTTTTCGTCCGATTCGTTCCACATTATTGGCCTACGGGTTACACTCGTGCTAGATTGATGGAGGATGCCTTAATGCCTTCCTTCTAGCGGATCTTTCCCTATCGACTCCGACTCATTGCTCTGGGGCAAAGATCTAGAGTCCATTTGGCAATACCTTGGGGTTTGCAATCATTAGTGGCAGATCCTTCGCTATCAACAGTGGGAAACCATCATTGTCTCCTGATCGATAGATTCTTACAGGTGTTCGACTCCAGCTCATCTATTCACACTTGTTAGATTGTACTGGGTACCTTGACGCTCATTATCATTATCGGTGAGTAGTCTCGCGTTTGTTAACGGTATACATCAATGACCGGTAATCAAACGATTTCTCACATGGTCGACTTCAGATCATTTATTCCCATGGTGTAGAAATGTACCACGGCGGTCGGTGAAGACCTCAGGTTGTATCAACATTCATTGGTTCACTTGACAGTTGCTCCTGTTGCTGCTAGTTGATACCACTCCACTTTATATGTTGCAGTCAGTCATGGCGACATTCTATATGCTGGCACCTGAGTTTGCAGTGTAGTACCATCCTATTCCATCATGTTCAGTTGGTACCTTTTGGGATCAGTTTTTGATATCAGTGATCCGTTGCATCTTTCAGCATCATTGACAGTCTTATATGTGATATTCAGACATGTACTTGTTCATTATGATCAGATGATCCATTATGTATCTTTCAGTCATTTATACTTATATACTTAGTGGATCCGCTTGTACTTGATATGCGGACATGCTTTACTTTTTCTGAGCATGGGTATGCCCGCCTCAGACAGTGTTTCTTTCTGATCTCCTTTGGGTAGCTGGTAAAAGCCTTCTCATTTGGAAGGCAGCTCTTCCTCTGGAGTGGAGGTGCCATGGATGGGCATTGTGACAGTTGGCAAGCCCACATGTTCAGAGGAAGATTTCAGCTCTTATATCAACAAGTTTCATTGCTGGTTCCTGCAATTTCAAATTTTTCTGGCAAAAGAAATTGGTCGGGATTCGACGAGTACTTGGTTTATGCAGCAAAAAGTCGCCATGACGACAGTTGGCAAGGCAGGACATTTTGGCATCAGTATGCTCTTTTGGCTGACCGGAAGAGGATATTTCTATTCCTCAAGTGCTGTACAGTTCAGTTCAGAGATTCAGTAAGCTTTTGGGGACCAAAAGCCTTCTCATTTGGGAGGTGTGATCAGGAGCTCAGGACCAAGTGTCGTAAAATGGTCAAAAATGAAAGTGCTCAAAACTAGTTTGAACCTAAATGACTAGATAGATCTCGTCTTCCTGATTTCGGCGCCATGAACAGTTCGAAAAACGGTCGACGTATGAGAAAGTTATGCCAAAAACAAAATCGCCCAATAACCCTTAATTTTTGAATATTTTTCAAAAAAAAAATATTAAAAAACAATATTCTTTCTGGGCAGCGAATGGCAAGATGCCACGTGGCAGGTGCGAAGGCCGCCATGTGCCTTGGATGATGTTAGCAAGTATGTTGGGCGCATGTTTAAAATTTTTGGCAGTTCTAAGTATTGAACCCGCGACCTACAGTCTACAAGCGCCACGACTTACCATTGCGCCAAACACTTGACTCTTGTTATGTGGGTGGCATAAACATTTCTTAATGTTTGATTTGGTGTAGGGCAGGAAATGAACAGGGCTAGCCCCTAAGGCCCAGCCCCCATACATGTGACCTCCACCATTGAACCATGGGCTCTAAACCCTTAACCGCCGGCATGGAATCCGATACAAACCTCCAACCACTTATCCCGATCACATGCGCGCTGAATGCAGAGTTAACTGACAGTTAAGATGGCAGGAATAATCGCGGAGTTCCAAATTTGGGCGGTCCCGCCATAATTGGCGGAGCTAACTGGCCCCAACTACAGTTAGCTGGAGTGATTCTAGGCCAAACTGGAGGAAATCTTCAATGAGCCATAACTTTGGCTAGGAAAGTCCTTTTTGGACGAATTTTTTTTTGATTTTTGGTATCTTCGACCTTCTGAAGCCATTGGCATAGTTTTCACAGCCATCTGAGTTCATATGTAGGTGTTTTAGCTTCATGTAAGTTCCAGGAGCCACCAGGGCCAAATCAGTTTGGGAGTTGCATTGGGAATTGTGCAGCCATTGAATGTGGAATGAAGGTCATTCCTAAAGTTTTTCAGCATTTTGAATCCATTTCTATAGCTCGTTTTTCCTGTTGAGACATTCTTCTCACTGTTTATCTTCAGGAGAGTTTCCAGGGCCACTAGGGCCATTTTAGTGCTTGAGCTGTTTGGAGGCTATGTTCATCCATTTTTGGTGATTCAAAAGCCTATGTCTGCTATTTTTGACCTTCTGAGTCTAATGGAAGAGGTTTCGGAACCAATTGAGGTCATTTTCACCTCGAAATTCTCCATGCAAGTTTAAAGGGCCACCAGGGCAAATTGGGGAAAGTACTGTATAAGGTACAATTTCACTGTTTAGTGTTTGGGAAAGAGCATGTTTAGCTAATTCCTATCTTTTGATTCTGTATTTACAGTCAGATCTATCTTTCGAGACACTCATATTCTTGTATTAGCCGTTGTAGCATTTTTAATACAAGAGGACAAGCCTAATTGGAGAGGCTTGGTTCAGCAGATGTAGCCCAAAGGGGGTGAACTTCTTTATCATTTTGATGTCTTTATTTGCTGAAGATGATATGCTAAACAAAACTGATATAAAGTGTTAAACCGCAAATATACATAACTTGCATACACACATAATCACCTATTCAGCTGCAGAAAGTTATTTGTCTTATTCCGCAAGACATCAAACTTCAAGTATGTGTATGTCAAAGACTTCTAAGTGTTTACTTCGTTATTTCTTTAGGCAGAGCCTGTAGAGGGCCAGGTAGCCTCTGGAACTCATCCTCTCTTTAGAGGTGACATGTCTAGTGAATGCCCCTACAGTCTATCTCTGTATAAGAAATAAGAAGTTTTCACATTTTCAGAGGTCACTTGGAGTGTATAATTCACATTTGAAATTATGGGAAATGGATACCTTGCACCCTTAAACAAGTACATTCCATTTTCAGATCAATAAACTAGCTGCTGATTTGTCTGCAAGATTAGCTTCTGTTTGGAGAGCATAATCATCATCATCATACTGATCAAACTGAAGCAAATCGTCAATATAAAACATGTCATCAAGCATACATGTCATATCAACAGGTCTTTCTTCTCCAATATGATCTACAAAACAATCCTTATGACTACTCAGATAAGAAACAAAATGTTTTGGATCAGCCACTTGTTCATAAACATCATTTTCATCTTTTGCAGTCATTTTCCTCACCATCTCTTCTACTGCACTCACCAAAATGTCAAGCTTTTCCTCTAAAGGTGTAGTTTTCTCTGGATCCACGTTTTTCATCTCTTCTTCTTTCAACCTTGCCCTTCTGATCAGCAAATGAGCCTCTACATTTACTGCATTGTTCTGCATCTCTTCAAGTGTTGTGACATTCTTTTCTCTCAGTTGAAACTCCATTTCCAGATCAAAGGCACCCGGGTAGTGCAAGAGAGTAGATCCAGGAGTGGGTCTTATATCAACCGGCATTGAATAATAAACTTGATTAAATCTGGCTGAAAACTGTTGTACTATCTCCCCTGGCAGTCTTTTCAGCTGATTATACTCTTCTACGATAAGGAAAAGGTTCTATCCGATCCTCCACGTGTCAAGAAAAACTTTGATGAACTACTGTAAATCTGTGATGCTCGCATCACGCAAGGCTTTGAACCAACTCTTGACTTTTCCTTGCAAAGAAAGAGCAAAAAGCCTTATACTGACATCTTCTTCATCAATTTCGAAAAGGTCTAGAAAAGTCTCAACATTCTGCACATGTTGCTCAGCATTGACACTCTTCCATTCACCATCAAATCTTGGCAAGTATAGATCATAGTTTTTGGGGAAAGCATGAAGAACAGAAGGTAAAACAAGAGGTTTATACCTATCTGGAATTATAACAGCTATAGGGATATGTACAAGAGCTACGGGATCAGTTTTGTTTTCTTTAGGCTCATCACTTTGCAGAGGATCATCATAAGATGTAGGAAAAGTAAGGAGGCCAGGATCAAAGGGAGACTCACTATTTACACTTTTTTAATAGATCGAGTGAAGATTTTGATCACCTTTATCATACAACAAGTTCTGAAAAACTTTTAGGGCAGCTTCAAGAATAGCAAAGAAGTAATTTACAAGAAAGCAGAGTAGAACCTGAATACCATTCCACTTTGGATACTTGAACTTTGTGTAAGATCCTTCCAGTTTCGTAGAGAAAGAGTTAGTCCTCCAGTGGAGTCACCATGAAGCACCGATTGCTGGGTTCTTTAGTGAATGGAGTCGCCAGGTGAATGATTTCAGCCATCTTCTTATGTCTGATCGTTGTTCACCATCAACTATCAGCTTTGAACTTGAGATATGTACTGGGGCAAAACAATCTTCAAGCAAACCATTTTTCGATCCCCAGTATGGTCGCCACTATGTTAACACCTAAATCTGCCCTAGGGTGAAGGAAGGAAAAATCAGGGTAACCACAAACCACGCTCAGTTTGGTAGCTAGCCCTACCAGAACAGGAGAGGGCTCTCTCCGAGTCACGCTCAGTGAATAGATAAGCAAAAAACGGTCTGAGATGACTTACAGTGGAATATTGATCTTAGGCTAGTAAGTGAAAATGGATACAAGAAACAATTTTTATGAATGACTGAGCTTCTGGGATGGTATGGGACCAACGGTCAGCAAAGAACAGAGAATTTAATACAAAGGCACAGATTACTTCGTGAGGCAAGGCAGGCGGAAAGTGTAGCAATTTAGTTTGGAATAACGCGGAACGGAGAGATTGCTAAGGAGTGTGAAAAGGGCATAGGAACATGAATCCTTTTCAACAGAAGAAGAACATTGAACATGAAATTTTCCCACAGGCAGAGCAATAAAATTGAATTCTACCTAATCTCACTCAGAAAATTTCATTGGAAATGAACATGAATTGAATTATGAAACATAACGAAATACATATGAAAACATAAGAGACACATTTGCTACACTCACAACCACAAGAATCTCATGAAACAGAGCCATTTCCTTTCATTAATTCTCTGTCAAAAATACACAGTGAAGAAACAGAGTTTCTTTCCCACAGTCTCCCAGAAGTTACAAACTAACCAACCCTTTGCAAATAGCTTGCATACAATATATAAAATGTGCCATGAAGAGATAGAATGCCCACGGGTTGGGGAGTTACTCGAATCATTACAAAATGGAGATGAAGAGCCAACCATCAGCTACAGGTGCAGCATTACAAACATGACAAATGGCTTGGGTGACCGTTTTCCTTCCTTCGCCACTTGGATAGAAGCCAATCTGGGGAAAAAATAGTTTAAATTCCGCCTTTGGTGCCAAAAAAATGAAGTGTAGATGAGCGGGCCCACTTGGAGAAGTCGCGAATCGAAAATTCGTGAAACGGAAGCAAATTTGGCAATTTTTCCTCTGTGTGTCGCGCCATTTTATCTGTGCGTCGCGCTAATTTTGGGTCTATGTTGGGGCACTTTCAGGTGTCCAAAATGTGCCCAAGTGGGCTTGTTGGAAAGCCTGTCCTGTCTACTTTCTACCCCAACTAGAATTTCTGAATTTGGTGCTCATTTGCCACTCCAAATTTTCTTTCTCCCAAGACTGCTTCTTGGGTGTCAAAAAAGGGGTAGAGAGGCCACTTTTTGGGTGTCTTTGACCTCCCGAAGACTCAGATCTTGCCCAAATTTCTTTTATGGGCACCAGTAGTCATTAGTTTCCATGCTGAATCCAAAAATTCAAACCATTCCTCATTTGGAGCTCTAGATTTTTAGTGTCGCGCCAGTGGCACGGTGCACAGGGAGAAAAACCCTGTATTTTGCCCAAAAATGCTCCAAATTTCTTGTCCAGGCACCAGTAGTCTTGATTTTTTATGCTAAATCCAAAAATGCAAACCATTCCTCATTTGGAGTTCTATATTTTTAGCATCGCGCACAGGGAAGTGGCGCGGCGCACTGGGCTTGAGGCGCGGCGCATATAGCCTGTGCGTAGCGGTTTTTGCAGGAGACATTTGGAGGCCTTCCCGGTGTCCAAATTGGGCACAGGATAGCTCTTTGGAAAGGTATTTGAGTCTACTTTGCAACCCAACTATAATTTTTCAATTTGGAGTTGATTGGCATTGTCAAAACTCAAATCTCCCAATACTGGTCAAAATGTGCCAAATGAGGCTGCCTAAAGGCAGAGTGCTGTTACAATCAACTTTTGAATGCCTTCCTCAACTCCAAATTAAGCTCATGATAGCGAATTGGAAATATATTTGTATCTAGTTATCATTTGACTCATCATGCAAGTCATTTGGCCAATTGAGCTAGGAGAAAATTTTATTTTCCCATGGTCACTTTAGAGGTGCATCAATTCTCCTGAGGAAACTATATTTTTGACATTTCTCCAAAACCATGCACCTGTGTAAAAAGTGAAGGAGGTTTTTCTTTCCTGACATGTTTTGGACAAAAACCTCTCTTAGTTTTCCCAAATTCATCTTTTATTTCTCAGAAACATCATTTGAGTGAAACCTATCCCGATATGTGGAACAAGGGATTTGTCGAAATGAAGCGGAATGAAGGGGATAGGGAGCTTCTAAATTCTTGAGGAAATTTTGGAAAGTAGGGAGGGATGTTAGGAAGTATGGGAAAGTGAAATCTCAGAGATTGAGTGAGGGGAAGGGGTCCAAAAAGGCAAAACACAGGTCCAACCTAGAAAATTGCCAAGTTGTAGCAAGAAACTAGGGTTTGTGCGAAAATGAGGAATTTGGGGGATTTTAGTGATGGGAAGTGTTTAATAAGGTACATTATGGATAGGGAAAGGTGTATGAACATCAGGATACAATTTTTTCCGATGATTTGACCATCCAAGAGAAATTAGCTTCAAAACCCTAGGAGAGGGAAATGAACCTTGCCTAGGCGCAACTAAAGCATGAACAAGGTGTAAAATGGCCCAGTGGAACTTGACATGATGATGACAACCGTTTGAATGATAGTACACTCAGTTGAATGGTGACATGGAACGTCATTTGGACAACTTTGACAAGGGTAAAATCAAACCCTAGACCTAATGCCTAGTGACCAAATTTTGCTTGAAGACTCACTGAAATGACAAAATTTGACCTTGACACTTTAAAATCACTTTGTAAGAGCATGTTTGATCACTAGAGGAAGGCTGCAAAGATTGACACTAACAGTACCACAGGGGCTTTACTCAATGAACCTCTGACATAGCACATGCATTTGTGACATACTAAACAATACCCTTAGTTTGAATACACATTGGAAAATACCTTTAAAAATCACATTATTTAACCCCCTACCAATACAAACCCAATACACCTTCACACTTTTAAAAAACCCCCTATTGTCATTAATATTATAGGTATCCATTTTTTCATTAATATTTTTTTATACCCCTTTATATTTTTTCATTAGCTTTGAGCTCCATTTTTATGCCTGCCAATATAAAAACCCTTTACCCCCTATTATATGCTCAATATATTATGTCATTTTTTTCCTCAATATATATCCCCCAATATAAATGCACGTGGTATGATATTGCTCCCCTAGTGAATCCCCCGTGCTTGGTACTAGAGTCCATTTTGCTAAGGAGTTCTTGAAACTGAAAAAAATGTATATGTATTCCATGAATCTCACAAAACCCTTCAAATTTATTTGAAATAAATTCACCTCCTCGATATGATCTCAAGCTCTTGATTTTCAAATTAGTTTAATTTTGCAACCAAGGCTTTGAATGCTTTAGCCTTCTCAAATGCTCCAAACTTGTCTTTTATGAACACAACCCATGTCATTTTGGAATAATCATCAATGAACAACATGAAGTAATTTTCAATTTGTAGACTTTGTGTTCTTGTATGCTTGCAAAGATCTGCATGAACAATTTCCAATGGTTTTGTTATTGATTACTTCTTTGACTTGAAGCCCGTTCTTGCCTACTTCCCATGCCGACATTGCTTGCAAATAGTGTTTGGATTTTTTTTTTTATATTTGGAATTTCTCTCAATACTTGTTTAGTGTTGATTTTCACCGAACTATCAAAGTTCATATGGCCCAATATTCTATATCATAACCAACTTTCATCTATTTTTCCCATATAACATTTTTCTCCCTACATTTTAATGAGGATATATACCTTATTTGATGTTCTATTTACATCTGCAGCTAATTTCCCCAAGGCTTTCTTTCCTTATCTCACATTCTTGAGAATGAAATGTGAGTGTGTCCTTAATCACACATTTGACTAAAACTAAGAAGATTATTCTTCAAACCTTAAACATGGAAGACATTTTCCATTTTACTCATTCCATTATTAGGACTAAGAGTACCTTTCCCAACTATCCTTACTATAGTGTTATCTCTAAATGTCATAATGCCTTCATTAACCTCTTTTAAAGTGGGAAACTTGCTCATGCCACCTACCATGTGGCTTGAGCATCAACTATCAATATATCATTGGTTTCTTTTGTTTTTTGCATGAAGTTTAGTTTGTACAAGCATAGATTTATCCTACTTCTACTCTTCTGCTTCTACTGCTTTTTATAAACTTTTATGGATTGTTTGGAATGGGTATCTTCTTCCTTGATTTGTCTAGGAGACTTTGTAATGTCACTTCTACAAAAGTGTGTTATGTGCCCATAGTTTTTGCACTTATAACATATAACATTGGAATTAAATAAAGGAGCAAATGACTTGTAATTTCTATTTGGGAACCCATAAGAAATTTTTGTTTTTTCCATACAATATATTTCTTAGTGACCAAAATGATTGCAATAAAAAATCTAATCAAAGGAATATTTTTGGTGCAAGTCATGTGATGCCACCTTCATGAAAAATATATTCTAATTTCTCCCTTGTTGTCCTCATGAGAAATGTCATTTTTTTGTGGAACATTATTTTCTTTCTTCTTGTTTCTTTCATCATTTTTTAGTACATCAGCATAGCTTTTAGGTTTTCTTCATTCACCATATTTGATGGCTCTATAGCCTTAGAATTTGAATATTCTTTAGGATTCGTTTTATTCTTATCATAGCCAAGATTAATGTTAAAGATTGGGGACCTTCAATAATTGATGATATCCTTTAATATTTTAAGATTCTTTTCAAGCTTCAAGCTTCCATTCAATTGAGAAAATGTTCTCTCTAGTTCCTTTCTTAAGGAAACAACTTCCATTTCCAGCTTCTCACAAATTTCTTCCTTTTCCATCAACTGGATTTTCATAACTCCTTCCATCCTTTTTTTCCTATCTGGTTAAAACTTTAGGCTAATAATAGTCTTATCTATTTCTTCAAGGTTTTGCAACATATTTTCCTTTGCATCACAATCCTCCTATTCATATTTATGTAGCAACTACTTTTTCTTTAAATTATTTTTCTTAAAATTCTTTATTTCACCTAAGGCACAAATGATATCTTCTTCAAGATCAACCTCCCCTTATGTTTTGGCATTTTCTTCTTTTTCTAAATCTGTCATTTATTTCCCTTTGTTTCAATTTTCCAAGACATAAATCTTTGTTTTATTTCCATAAAGAGATTTTCTTCTCTATCACTATCGAAAATGCTTTCACTACTCTTGTAGATGAGTCACTAGTTCCTTTTGATTAGAGACTCTTGTTTTGCTTATAACAATTATTCCTATTTCCATACTCTTCCTATTTGTGATTATTTTTGTGATGATATTGTTTTCTTCTTTTATTTATGCTATTCCCTTCTTCATCTTCACTAATTTCATCTTTTTCATATGGATGCTTAGCCGACCTAACAAAATGTGTTTCTTCTATGTCTGATTCACTAATGGAGTTATTGCTTGATTCATTCTGTATGCTCTCCATCTTCTTTGACGCTTTTAAGGTTTCTTATCACTTTGATGGCTTCACTTTCTCAGTCCTCATTTCAGATGCCATAAGGTAATTTGTCCATTGTCAATTTATCAAGTTCCTTCATTTCTTCAATAGAGGAAATTTTGCCATCAAATATTAAGGGAGTGACCTTAACACATTTTGTACAATCATTGTTTCTTCCACATTTTCATCAATTTCTCTTATGGTGTTAACATTGTTTTCCACATAAACAAGATAGGCTTCAACATTTTCTTTGTATTTCATTTTCAAATTCTCAAATTGTCTTCTATCAGTTCAAAACTTAACATTTTTTACCTTGTCATTTCCTTCATATATGTTTTGAAGTTTGTCCCAAATTTACTTTTCTAATTCACGATGCATCACCTTGACAAACTCGAATTCAAAATCATTCATGGATTTTGCATTATGTTCGTTGGCCTTCTTTCAAACTTGATTGGTTGGTGGAGGTGTTGGAGCTTTGTAACCCGTCACAAAATATTTCCAAATATCAAATTCAAGATCCATTAGAAAAGTACGCATCCTTATACTCCAAAATTCATAATTTGTTCCATCGAATAATGGTGCTTTGTTTGTGGAGAAACCTTCTTTATTAGCCATGTGTGCTCCTGAGATATACCTTCTAGTGGTCAAACTATTTTTGAAGGACCCTTCTCTAATACCAATTGTTGTGCACACACTAATACTAAGAAGGGGTGTGAGGGCGAGGGGGAATCAGTATAAGACATATTTTTACTTATCAAAACATTCATAAACCATAAGAAAAAAATAACATATGAGATATGTCAACTATAGAACATGTAACACAAGAATTATGTGGAAAACCTTTCGAGAGAAAACAATAGTTTTTTTGTTTTTGTTTTTAATATATACTTTGTAGGAAACAACATATTGTTACAAATATTCTTAGGCATTGACCAAATGGAGACACCAATCCTCACTAGTACAAACCCTAGTATGCACCAACCTACTCTTCCATACCATTATAGACACCAATCCCCATTGATAAGTACCAACTTGGCAAGAGACACCATTCTCTTTGTTTGTATGGCACAAACTTGCATATAGCTTCTTCAAAAATGATATTATCTTCGGAACATCAAATCTTTTTACTACTTCTTTAAATCTACTCAACAATTCACTATATCGACATATAGCTTCATCATATCTTCTCACCAAATATTTGATCCTTGAATAATATTCAATCATCACTCCACAAATGATATTTAATCATCACTCCATAAATGATATTTAGTTGTCACTCCACAAATGAAATTCAATTGTCGCTCCACTAAGTTCTTCAAATATTAATTTTTTCACTCTCCCAACTTCTTTCCTTTCAAAAATTTCTCCTTTTATACATTATCATAAACCTTCATGAAGATATGTGTTGATTTGTAAAAGACATGGAAAAATAATTAATGCCCTTTTTCTTCCAATTTTCCAAATACCATGGGCTTCCAAAACCATGGGTTTGAAACCATCAGTTCACAATTTGATTTCTTTATGTAAATTCACTTTACACCTTTTTTTTCACATAAATTTACTTTTTACTCTGAATTTACCTCTTTCACATAAGTTAACCTTTTATTTTAAATTCACCTTTTATTTTGAATTCATCTTGAGAACTTTTCATTTTGAATTCATCTTGAGAATTTTTTTATTTTGAATTCACATTTGTCACATACACCTCCCTTTTATTATACTTGGACACACACACACACACACCAATCATGATACAATTCCTTTTACATCAATGAAAACAAAACATTTTTTTCAAAATAGTGTTAACTACCTCTTCCCAGAACTCTTGTGCCAACCCAACATTGTTGACCATGCTCCTTGCCTTGTCCATCAAAGCCCTATTCATTATTTATGTAACTTCATTATGTTGAGTGTATGAAGTAGTGGTATGGTGCATTATTATATTTTATTTGTAGAACTATTCAATCTCTTTGTCATAGAATTCACCTCCATTGTCAGTTCTCAACACCATTATCTTCATATTTGTCTAGTCCTCCATAAAATATTTGAACTCCTAAACTTCTAAAAAACCTTTTATTTCTTTTTTAGGAAATATAATCACTTCATTTTGGAGAAATAATCTATGAATGATACATAATATATGGGCTCACCTAATGAATGCATTGGTATTGGAACAAATATATCAGTATGAATTAGCTCCAAAATTCATTTTTCCCTTGCAATACTAGATGGGAATCTAACATGATTTTGTTACATAAACACAATGTTCATAAAAATAGACTTCAAAATAATTATTAAGTAGACCTTAGACCATACCTTTTCTTTTCATATTATGAATTCCCTTCTCTCTAAAGTGTCCCATTCTTTGATTCCACAACATGGTTTCATCGAACAGATAAGAGGTTGACTCATTGATTCCAGAGACAACTGCAACATTGTTGGTGTTGGATTGTGTTATATTCTTTCCATGATTAGCACCCCTTGTTAACTGGGGGGTTAGATGGGGGGTAGAGCCCACCCTTCGTTGCGCCGACTGTGCAGCGGGAGGGTCACAGGGGGTCTGAGGGGGGCGGTTAGCCCCCATCTATGGGGTCCGGGGCAACGCCCTAGGAAAATTGTTTTTTGGACCCTATATTAGGTGGGCAGACCTACCTATGGTTTTGTGCATGGTTTTCGCACGTGGTTTTTGGCGCGATGGTTTTTGGTCCATGGTATTGGATGCTTCAGCAGGTATATATATATGTATTGTAACATTGAAAGGAACATAATGAAAAATCAATTTGGTAGTCCCAGTTTTGGGATCAAGGGGAAAATATCTACGTACATTTGTTTTTTGTTATGCTCTTGCTATTGTTTATTTTCTATGTTTTAGAATTCGTATGCAGGTAATTTCTGTATGGGGTTAAAACCTACATTTGGTATCAGAGTTGTTTTGGCTTCAAGGGGACGCCTTTGTTGCTGAGAGGTTTCACTCGAGCTTGTGGTTGACCCTATTCAATGGGAGATCTGCGGGATCAATTCTGGTGGTGAAAGAAGATGGCAAGCAGTGGAAAGATAGAGATCGATAAATTTAGTAGTCAAAGTTTTGAGCTTTGGAAACTTAAGATAGAGGATTTGTTGGTGGATAAAGATCAGTGGATCGCGGTAGATCTGGGTACTAAACCAATGGGAGTGTTTGATGAAGAATGGAAGAAGTTGGATCAGAAGGCAAAGAGCACAATACGGTTGTGTGTCTCAGATTCAATATTGCTAAATGTATCAGGGGAAGCTAAGGTGAAGGCTTTTTGGGACAAGTTAGGGAATATATAGCAATCTAAGTCTCTGGAGAATAAACCGTTCCTATGAAAAAAGTTGTATAACTTGAGGATGAAAGATGGAGACTCAGTGACAAAGCATATGAACACATTTAATACTGTGGTAAGTCAGTTATTATCTGTTGATATTAAATTTCAGATGAAGATAGGTGCATCAGTTTTTTGTGTTCTCTATCAAATTCGTGGGATAGTCTGGTTATTGAAATAGGTGGCAATGAAACTGCCTTGTAGTTTGATGAAATAGTCTCATCCTTATTGATGGAGGAGATGAGACGGAAAAATATGGAGAGCCAAAATGGTGATGCCTTGTCTATACAAGGAAGGTCCCAAAACAGAAACAAAAATAAGTCATCGAGTGGGAGATCTAAATCTAGAGGGAGATCTAAATCTCCTGGAAAATTTATAAAGGTGTTTTGGAAAGGAAGGGAACTACAAAAGGGATTGTAAATCTAAATCTCCTGACAAAGGAAAGGGATCTGATGATGCTCCTTTTATAGAGGCAAAAACCACCTCAGATGAAGGTGGGGATGTGTACTTGGCTTCTTCAAGTAACATGTAGATCATGAGGCATGGTTGATTGACTCAGGTGCATCCTTTCCCTTCACTCCCCATAGAGAGTGGTTCTGCGAGTATGAGAAATATGATGGTGGTGATGTCTTCTTGGGGGATGACAAGAAGGATAAAATCGTTGGTCGCAAAAAAGTTAAGTTGAATTTGCAAGGTGGAAGGATTAGAACACTTCCAGGTGTTCTACATATTCCTACATTGGCTAGAAATCTGATTTATGTAAGAAAGCTAGATTATGCAGATGTAAAAATAGTGTTCAAGAAGGATACCTGCAAGATGGTTCAGGGAGCGCTGGTATTAATGCGGGGAGTTTAGATTAGAACTCTGTACAAACTACAAGGTAGCACTATTGTTGATGGGTGCAACAGTTTTGTGGTTCCTAAAAGTGGAGCAAAAAATCTAGTGGTCTTTGGAGAAAAGACCATGTTATGGCATCAAAGGCTTGGACATATTGGAGATAAGGGCCTTCAAATACTTCATGGTAAAAGTATGGTAGAAGGTACGACTAATAGCTCTCTGGATTTTGATTTCTATGAAAATTGTGTATATGGAAGTAGAATCGGGTGAGTTTCCCCTCTGGTGTAAGAGGGTGAAACAAATATTAGAGCTTGTGCACAATGATGTGTTTGGACATGTGAAGGTTCCATCACTGGGTAAGTCTGTGTACTATGTATCATTTATAGATGACTTATCAAGGAATACATGGATATATTTCCTTAAGAAGAAATCTAAATTCTTTAATAGGTTTAAAGAATTTAAGGCTCTGGGGGAAAACCAGACAGAGAAAAAGATAAAGGTGTTGAGGACAGATAATGGTGGAGAGTTTTGCAAGAAGGAATTTGAAGAATTCTGTAAGAAGTGTGGTATAGCACAGCAGAAGACTACTCCATACACACCTGAGAAAAATGGAGTTGCAGAAAGAATGAACAAGACGTTGATGGAAAGGGAAAGACGCATGCTTAGTGGTGTCAGGTTAGGATAAGAATTTTGGGCAGAGGAGGTGGAGACTGCATTTTACCTGGTCAACAGATCACCTTCATTAGCGTTGGAGGATAAGACTCCACAAGAGGTATGGACTGGTAAGAAACCCTCTCTTTCACATCTGAGGGTATTTGGATGAGATGCATATGTACATGTTCCAAAGGAGAAAGGAACAAAGTTGGATAGTAAATCTGAAAAGTGCATCTTTATTGGGTATAAGGATGGTTTAAAGGGTTATAAACTTTGGAACCCAGTAACAAGGAAGGCTGTGTAAAACTGAGATGTGGTGTTCAGAGAGGTGAAAGATGTTATTGAACATGAAGTCCCATCAAAGGAACCTGAAAATATAGAGTTTGAGCTAAAGGAGGAAGAATCAGACTCTATAGTAGAAGAGGAATTAGAAGATGAAGAGCCATAAACTCTGGTTGTGAGAAGATTAGTTCGAGAAAGAAGGCATCCAGAAAGGTATAGTCCATCTGCTTTCTGTTCAAATTTTGCTTTATCTATTACTGATGATGATCCCAGAACTGTGAAGGAAGCAGTAGATTCAGAGGATGGAAAACCCTGGAAAGAAACCATGGTTGATGAAATGGAATCTTTGCACAAAAATGAGGCTTGGGATTTGGTGGAGTTGTTGGCTGGAAGGAAACCCATTGGCAGCAAATGGATGTTCAAGAAGAATACAAATCTAGAAGGAAAGGTGGAGAAATACAAAGCTCGGTTGGTAGCAAAAGGTTATTCCCGGGTGCCAGGAATTGATTTTGGTGATATTTTTTCTCCTATTGCCAAGGTAGCTTCTATTAGATTACTTTTATCTATTTCTGCTACTTTTGATTTTGAGGTAGAATAGATGGATGTGAAAACAACATTTCTTCACGAAGATCTAGAAGAGGAGATCTACATGAAGAAACCTGAAGGCTTTGTGGTGAAGGGTAAGAAAGAACTGGTATGCAAGTTAAAAATTTCTTTGTATTGGTTAAAACAGTCACCAAGGATGTGGTATCAGAAATTTGATACATTTATAAGGGGACTTGGCTTCACCAGAAGCAAAGCAAATCATTGTGTGTATTTTAAATTAATTGGTGACCATGTTATTTATTTGGTCTTGTATGTGGATGATATGTTGCTGGTTGGAAATGACAAAGAAATTATCCAGGATTTGAAGACCCAATTGTCCTCCAAATTCGACATGAAAGATCTTGGTGCTACAAACTATATTTTGGGCATGGAAATTAAAAAAGATTGAGCAAAGAGGAAGCTCTGGTTAAACCAGAGGAAGTATGTCAAGACAATACTGATCCAGATTTAAATAGGAACATAACAAATTACAGAGATAACCATAAAAATAGAGATGTAGCGGAAATAATACTTCATTTCATTAATGTAAAATACTGAAATATGCTTACAAACAGCAATGGAAATAAACCAACTAGGGCGATGGTAGCTTATCTCTGAGAAGAGATGTGGCAGCTACATACCTCTGAACTGTACTACAATGAGGCTCGAAGGCCTATTTATTGTTGAGAAACAATGGAAAACCCTAAACATCCAAAAACCTAACCCTAGAAGATGAAACACCAAACTGTGGGCCTCGTTTGGGTAAATTGGTACATCAACTTCTCGGGGTCGTAACTTTGGCATATGATCTTTGTTTGACGCGCACAATATCTTGTTAGAAATATTTATCTGAGAACTACAACTTTGGGAAGAGAAACATCAGTATATGGACCCATGTTGCTCCTAGTTTTCCAAAAAAACGTCGTTTAGGGCCTCAAAAAGGCTCCGGAAGTTCAGGACCTAAAAAACTGCTAAAAATAGTAAACTGTGCTACAACTAAGGAAATTTAAAATCTGAAAGAAACAATGGTGGGAGTCCAAGTGGACTTGGCAGGTGGCCACCAATCTCCACCTGGATCATTCCCCCCCCCTTAGGAAGCAATGGTCCCCATTATGTTGAGTTCCTCCATGAGATGAGGAAACTTCTGCTGAACTTGGTCCCTGGTGAGCCACTTGCCCTAGTGAAGGAGTTGGCCTACTTTGACAACTCGATACAGTTGGATATTTTGTTGGCAAGTGTGCTTGATCTGTGTGTCCATGATCCGATCAGTTGCAGCTTGTTCCATGCACTCTAGATTTAACTTTGTGGGTGTGAGATGTTCTACAATGTCGGATGTGTCTAGTAATGGTGGAAAGTATGGCCGAAGGCAATCCACATTGAACATTGGGTGCAGGCCAAGGAATGGGGGAATGCTGAGCTCAAATGCATTATCTCCCACAGCCTTGGTAATGGTGTAAGGGCCATATTGGAGTGGTCTGAGTTTATGATAGGCTCTGGTAAGGCGTTCCTTTTGCAAATGGAACCAGACTTTGTTGCCACCTAAAAATTGTGTGGAACTCGATGTTGATCATGTCGATGCTTGCACTTAGCATTTGATTTCTCCAGAATGTCATGGAATTGCTAGCGAATATGTTGAATGTGCTCAATGAAGTTGTTTGCCTTATCTATTTCGGACTGGACATGAGCCGAATCTGTGTGAGTAGCTACAAATGGCATGGCCACATCAATGGGCCATGGTGGCTGGAATCCCAAGCCCACCTGAAAAGGGTTGTGGACAGTCGAGTTGTGAAGAGCCCAGTTGTAGCTGTGCTAAACATAGGGGAGGCTATCGTCCCATGTGCGTGGATGCTTTGAGTTGTACATGCACAGAATGTGTATGATCATCCTATTGACAACCTCTGTCTGGCCATCAGTTTGAGGATGGAAGGTTGTGGACTTATTGAGGTTGGTGTCCAGCATTGACCAGAGACTAGACCAAAATGTACTGAGGAACTCGCTATCCCGATCTGAGATGATAGACTGTGGGATCCCAAAGTGTACCCACACTCATTCAAAGAAGAGTTTAGCAGTGGCTTCTGCTTTGATATTCTTCTTGCAGGCCACCATAATGGTCATCTTTGAGAACCTGTTGATGACCACAAAAACACAATCATTTCCATGCTTAGTGGAAGGAAGGCCTGACATGTAATCCATGGAGATGGATTCCCAAGGTCAACTAGGGGTAGGCATCGGGGTATAGATGCCTTGCTTCTTGATGGTCGGTTTGGCAATGGCGTAGGCAGTGCATGATCTGATGTCCTTCTTGACATCCTATCAAAGATTCAGCCAATAGAAATACTTCTGCAGTACTGCCATTATTTTCTCGACCTTGAAATGCCCAGCAGCCTAACTACAGTGTGCTTCCTAAATCATCTTGGCACACTCACTTGAAGGAACACAAAGGTGATCCAGGTGGCATAACAGGGCATCTCAGAGGTGAAAATCTAGAACACGCTGACCCTCCAAGATTGTCTCACATGTGTGGCCGAATTCTGGGCCGCTTTTGTAGAGAAGTGTCCAATCGGAAGTCTTGTGCCCACAAGAGTTGAGCACAGTGGTTAACACCATGATCGGTGGTCGACTGAGGCAATCTGCAAAATTATTGGTGTTGCCCTTATTATACTTGATGTTCAAATGGAACTGTTGCAGGTATGTGGACCACTTCTGATGGCGATCATTCTGCAATTTCCCTTGGGTTTGTATGAACTGCAGGGGTTGGTGGTCTGTGTGGATGACCATTTCCTTCCCCAAAATGGGCCAAAGTTCGTGTTTCGGCACGAGGATATTGTTTAGAATAATTGTGAGATATTGGAGTGATTAAGTAGACCTGGTATTTATTATGAACTAATACTCTTGTTGTCATTCGTATTTAAATATATTCAAAAACAGATTTGTGATGCTAGATTGCGCAGTAGAGGAGTCTCTTCCCTCTCTGTGATTAAAGTATCAATCACAGATCTTATTTATTTCCGCATCGCTTTCACTGTGTGCGATTTGTAGCTAGTATCAGAGGGAGGTTGAAAGTATTTCTTCTTTCTTCCTGTTGTTAGAAAGTATTGGTTATGGATAATTTTTCTCCAACACGAAGTTCTCTTCATGAATTTAGTGATAAAATTTTTGATGAAATTCTTAGAGAAGAAGAAGAAAGAGAACGTAATGAAAAAATACAATTTGGTTTTCACACTGTCGTTCATGATAAATCTATTACATTATTAAATGAACAGAGTAAGTCTGGTTCTTGGTGTTTACCAAAAATAGACCCCAAATATGTCTATACAAATCTGGGATTATTAGACACTACAATACTGGAGATATAAGGTTAAAGAAGAAATTCTACAAACCTCCAGTAATAATCGTCTGCTTTAAACAATGAACATTTTGAAGTAATATGAGTTTACAGCTACACTAAAACCTGGTCTCAATTTTGCTCATTTTGGTCATATCCAAATTGGAATTCAACCACTACATAGAAAAGGTCAAGACGTTGTTTTCTTCTCTTGTGTTTTTTATCACTGATGGAAAACTTTTCATAAAGCTTTCATTGGAGGATGTCAAGGAACATTAGCCTACGGTCCGATTTCTTGGTCCTGTGTTCCTGATTTTTCTATTTCCTTGGATGATCCTAATGCCATCAATGCTCTAATGCTCGGCATCCAAACATATGGATATGATGATTTTGAAGATAATAGCAATAATGTTGCTATTCATTGGCGATGTGTTGTCAAATTTTATAAGAAGACCACTCCTATTGTCCAACAAGTTTCTGAAACCTCTGAGTTCACTACTCTAATCACTCATGACTATGGCTTAAATCTTGTTGCTCCTCAATGATATCTCGTCGAGATCTTAAACCACCAACAGAATGGGTCACAAATTTTCTATTCATACTTCTCCTTGTCCATAGCCTATCACTGCTCAAACTTTTATTCGAGAAGATAATGGCCTTGTTCGAACTCGTTTCTTTCCCTAATCAGAGTGTGCACAGTCTGAGCATGGTGTACCTCCTCCTCCTCTTGTTATACAAAACCTTGTAAAATCTGAAATCGCAGTAAGACCACAAATGTCCTCTATTGCATCTATTCCTGAAGGATCACCAAGTCCTTCATATGATCTTACTTATGATCCAAACTTCATGCATATGTTATCAAATATGATTGCACAAACTCTTCAGTCTCAGCATTCAAATATTGTTCGTCCTAGAACAATTAATATGCAATCAGCGTTCCAAATTCCATAAGTTCCACAACCATCTGTATATAATCATCCTCATTGTTCTCCTAACTTTTGTCAACAAACTCCTAGTCTTCCAAAACCCCATGAAAAAGAAGAACAGGATAAAGACAGAAGAAGAATAAACATGACTCGTTTTGTTCCAAGTTCTGGAAATCAAACACAGGAATATACAAAGTGTACTCCTTTTTTAGGTCATGAAGAAATTTTGCTTCAATCAGTAGGAAAATCTGCTACAAAAGGCTTAGGATATCCAGAAGAAATCCCCAGCTACAGATTGGATCCTAGGAATAAGATTCCTAGTGAAATACAACTTCCTTTTGATGAAGAAATCATTCAATTTCTTAAGATATATAAAGGAATAAGTCCTTATGATCCCTCAAATGAATGGTATAAGAAAATGTTTAACTGGGATCTGTATACTCATCAGCAAGAGTATAGATATTGTGAAGAAATGAACCTATTCAAAGAAAGATAGGTCAACAATCAATAAAGTCAACAATGAAAATTGGAAAGCTTGGATTGAACAGAATAACCAATGGATTTATTTTTATGAATTCTATTATCCAAGTACAAATGAAGTAGAAATGGCTTTGGTTAAAAAGTTCAAGAATCTATCTTGTGAAGATATAAAAACAAAGATTAAGGAAAATCTAGTTGAAATTCCTGGACCTCTTATCATCCCTCACATAGATGATAAATATAAAAATATGTTGCAAAAATCAAATGTTCCAAAACATTTACAGTCTGTCAAGATGAAAGGGTAGCTTTTGTTAGAACACATCTGTCAAACCCTTAGAGTGAATATGATGCAAGGGTCAACCTTACAGACAGAAGTGCCACAACACAAATGGGAATTAATAGATGGCACTATTCTTAGCACTGAGACATCAATTCCTCCTTGGAAAAATCTTGTTATCAGACAAGATGATAAGATTTTTAAGTTACTTCCACTTCAGTCTGACCAGTCTCAACTTTTAGACAAGGAATCAGTTGCAGCAACAAACTGGACAAATCTTGATCTAGATAGTTTGATTAAGCATCTAGAAATAAATCATGAATATGCAACCCGAGAAAATAAAATGCTTCAAGAAATAATTGATAAAAATTTTCAAAAGGTAGATTTTACCAGAGATCTATTACTAGATGGAATAAAAACTCTTGGATCAAATGATTTGCATATTGCTAAAACTATTGATGTTTTAGAAAAAGGGATTAATGATAATTCCAAATGGATTGGAAAAGTACATTCAGTAGTAGATAAGAATCAGGATATGATGACAAGCTTAAAAACGTCACTTGAAGTAGTAAAGAAACAAGTTTGGGTTGTCTCTACTTCTGTTGAAAGTCTAAAAAAGAAAAACACTCCTGATCCTACTTTTAAAGCTACTACTTATTTCTCAGATCCTCAAGATCAATTGCCTTTCCATGTTGTTCCTACTACTCTTCAATCAAAAATGAAGAATCCTGGTGATATCATTTTTCCTAAACCAGAAACTACCTTTGTTTATGCTCCTATGGCTAATCCTAGCATGTTTTCCAGTCTAAACTCCTCAAGCCCTGGACATAAAATGACAGTTTCTGAGTGGTTGAAATCAAGATATGATCCTGATAAACCTTCCAGTTCTGATACAATACTCAACAAATTTGAAGCAGCACCCTCTGCTCCTCCTACTCTAGAAGATTTAGAGTTTCTTGTGAATAATTTTTCTCCTCCTGATAAAGAAACTTTTCAGATAGCAAAAGACATTCCTGATCTGATTTCATTTTCTGATGAAGAAGAACCCAAAGATACAACTATACATAAAGTTACTGATAGAAGTTCTTGGAATTCTTCTTGGTCACCTGCTCCTGATAAAAGGGATGTCATGAAATCAGAATATCATAAAGATTGGTCTGCTTCTCCCACATATTCATGGAATATTGACAATTGTTTTGATGCAGAAATACTATCTACATTGAGTTCCATGTTGGTCTGCTACCGCACATATTTAGCAGATGACATTTCTCCAATAAATGCAACCAGGAAAATCATCAGTGGATTCGAAGGAAGAGATATCATGGACAAGGTCCAAAGGGTTTTATAGAAACTAACTATAGCCCCCTGTTGAGTGAGTCTGAAAGTGAAGAAAACCGCCCTAAGAACCCTGAAGGAACTCTGCAGTATTCACCCTTCTAGCCTGAAAGTTCACCAAAACCATAATCAAGTAGTAATCATGGTTATTTTGGTTTTCCCTGCCCCCCTAACCCCCATACCCCTCCCTTTACGAATCCCCCTCCCCCACCCCCTCCGCCTCCGAGAATAACTATGGTCGATGATATTAAGCTACCTATCTTTAAAGGGTCTAGATCAAAGAATCTAGAGCAGTTTTAGTTTTTATGCCAAGCAGTATAGACAACGAAGTAGGTCCATGATGAAACTATAAAGAAGGCACATCTTGTCACAATATTCCGAGATAGAGCGCTGACATGGTACATGAAGTACTCAAGAAATTAGATCAGATCATTTGCAGACATTAAAACAACATTGGTAAAATAATTTAAGAAGTCGAGTATTGAGTCACAGTGCATCACAAAATTAAAAGAAATCAAACAAAATCCTACTGAGTCTATTTGGGAATTTGATCAAAGATTCAAGATATTATTCAATCAGGTGAGCTTTGAAATAGCTTTGTAGCAACATAAAGAATGGTTTATAGCTACTCTACTTCCACATATAAGATTGCCTTTGTCGCAACAAAATATATAAACTCAAGCCGAAGCTTTAGGACTTGCGATGAAATTAGAAGCTTTTCCTATAGGGGATACTAATGCAGAAATGTAGCAGATCCAGAGTCAACTGGAAAATTTGACTCTGCAGATACAATATATGAAGAAAAGTAAGGAAGTCCGCGAGGAAGTGTGGTGTACAAAGTGTAAATCAGAAGTCCATTCTAAAGAACAATGCCCTCTCTTCAAAAACTACATGGCCAGTGGAGCACCAAATCCTTTGAATCCTAAACTCATCTTATGGTGTGAGATATGTAAAACTAGAGGTGAACATCACACAAAAGATTGCTACTTATTGTAGAAGTATGTCCAGACTCCAAGAAACTTATATTGCAAATTCTGCAAATCAGTAGGGCATGATGAGAACAACTGTCGAGCTTATGAATTGATGATAAAGAAAACTACTGATGCCTATAGAATGAAATCCAAAGGACATGGATAAGAAGGAAATGGAAAACGCAGTGGTCGAGGCGGCTATCTAGGAAGAGGTCAAGGTGGCGGAGCTGGTGAAGTTCATGGATAGATTATTTGTTACAACTACGGCCAGACCAGTCACTTTGTGAGAGATTGTCAGAATCCTACTACGACATGTAAGTATTGAAAATAATTTGATCGTGTAGTTGAGAAGTGTCCAGTACTTGTGGAAAAAAATGCAAGCAAATAAAAATCAACAGCTAGCACAAAACATTCAGATGATGACTGCAAAACCAAGGACTAATGAACCTCACATTAATATTGTGACAAGGAGTTGAGATGTGATTCGAAATGATAAAGCAGATGGGAAAAAGGAAGCTAAAGCCACATGGGTAAGAAATATTGCGGGGAAATATCCTACCTTTGATGTTTAGAAGGAAAAAGAAGTCTTTATGGAATCAAAGTGAAGCTTTATGGATACAGGAGCTTCGACATATAGCATGCAATAGAATCAAAATAATAGTTGCGATGTAACATCTTCAACACAAAGCCAAGCTCTGACAATACAGGAACAGGATGCAACATGTAAAGTAGATACTCTAAAATATTTTCTTCAAACTTGTATGAAGTTATTGTGAGATCAAAGAGTTGTAGAAGGACTTAAGGAGTTGATAAATTCCTGCACATCTAAAGAAATGTTGTGGAGTGAAATGCATGAAGTTCACAATTTACATGGACATAAGATAACTGGAAAGGAAATGGGTCTTAGTGCACAAATAGGAGAATATGATATGGACCAATTTATTTTAGATCTGGGATCTAAAGCTAATGTCCTGATAAAGCAAACATAGGAGTTGATGGGTAAACCGAAGTTGCATTGGTCACCTATTCAGCTAAGAATGGCGAATCAACAAAGTCTTGTTCCTCTAGGAAGACTATCAGGCATTACATTGGACATTGAAGGGGTGCGCACTACTACTGATTTTGAAGTGATAGAAATTGTGGATGGTAGTAACCCCTACCCTGCATTACTTGGATTAAATTGGGCATTTTCCAACATGGCTATAATAAACTTAAAGAAGATGCAAATAATATTTGAAAGAAACAATATGAGAGTGATCATTCCCTTAGATCCGTTAGAAGAAGCAAGATATATTGAACCTGTTAAGGAAGAGTATAATGCAGCTGATATAGATAACATTTATCAGATGATAGAAAAAGAACAAGATTGTGTTAACCCTACTGAAGGTAAGCTAAGTTGGGAGCATGAAAGTTCCAGTGATTTAGATTTGGAAGAAGAATTGGAAAATTGGCAAAACAGGTTATGTGAAGTATATAAAGGTGATGTGCAAGAGTTACTAAAGCAGTTCATTGTATGACAACTGAGGTATGTGACTTACCTTTTTATGATGGTTTGGGTTATATAAATACTTTTCTTGAAGAATATGAAGAATAGGTACTAGAGTGTCAAATATTGTTAGCTTTGGATATAGCCCTAAGAGATACTCCTGCTAGATGGTGGGGTACACATAAGAAGAATATAGGAACTTGGCAAGAATGTTGAAGGTTGATATGGATAAGGTTTGGTAAGGTAGAAACAGAGTTGGCATACAAATAGCATGGTAAAACTGATCCTAGAGAGCACATCTATCTTTGCATGACAACATGGAAGGACATTCCACGAGAAGAATGGGTGCATGGATTCATCCATACATTGGAGACAATTCCTCAAAATTGGTACTTGGAAACAGAACTTCAACATGGAATTGCGAACTGGGCAGAGATGGTTGATGGGTTTATATTGACATTTATCTTTGAATATGATTGTCCATGTATAGATTCAGCCCTTCAGAAAGTTAAAAAGAATATTTTTTAGAATGAAATTCCACTCACTTGGAAGCCTGATTGGGTTGCGTAGCTACAGAATGTACTGGAATGCTACAACATCACTGCAGAAGAAGATGAAGACCCTCACAATATTGATGTAGAAAAATATGAAGGCTACCGCGGAGTTAGTGGACCTCAATTAGAAATTCCTGATATAACAAAGCCATTGAAGAAAAAGAAGGTGAATATAGGATCAGAAGAGGAGCTGAAGTTTGCAACCATAGGATATTATTGGGATGAAGAAACAGTCAGCAAAGTGACATATATTATGCTTGAATACCAGGAGTTATTCCCCACTAAGTTTTCAGATATGAAGGGCATATTAGGAGATTTAGGAGTTATGAAGATTCCTCTTAAGCCAGATGAAAAGCTAGTTAAGAAAAGACATTATAGACTGAATCCAAAGTACAAATAAAAAGTGAAGAAAGAACTTGAAAAAATGATAGCAACTGAAATCATTGAACCTGTGGAAGAATCAGAGTGGGAAAGTCTTATGGTGGTATAAGAAAAGAAAACACAAGGATAAATCATGATTTGTTTTGATTTAAGGAAGTTAAATTATGCATGTTTGCATGACCCATTCCCTAATCCACATGACCCATTCCTTAATCCTTTCATTGATGAAGTATTGGACAATGTAGGAGGTCAGGAAGCCTATTCATTTACAGATGGATTTTCAAGATACCATCATATTAGAATTGCACCAGAGGATTGACATAAGAGCACCTTCGCTATAGAATGGGGTTCATATCAATATACTGTGATGCCTTTTGGGTTGAAGAATGCCCCTGCCATATTTTCAAGAGTGGTGGTTTCATCTTTCAAGGAATATACTCACAAGTTTCTAGAAGTATAGTTTGATGATTGGACAGTATTTGGGTTATTGAAGAAACATGTTGTGAGCATCAAATTGATGCTCGAAACATGCAGGCAATATCATATTTCTCTGAATAGCAAGAGGTGCATATTTTGTGTACCTTTTGGTATATTATTGGGACATATTGTTTGCAAACAAAGATTGATGGCGGATCCTGTGAAGCTTGCTATTATTGTAAATTTACCTCCACCAAAGGTAGTGAGGCATCTTCGCACCACATTAGGACATACATGATATTACAGAAAATTTAAACAAGGATATGCATAATCATTGCGCCTATGGAGAAACTACTGAAGAAAGATGTAACATTCCTATGGAATGAGGAATGTCAAAAAAGCCTCGACACACTAAAAGAAAAGATGGTAACTGCTTCTATACTGGTATTCCCATATTGGAATAAGGAATTTCATGTTCATGTGGATGCTTCATGCATAGGTTTAGGAGTGGTATTCACACAAACCGTGTAGGAGAAATTGATCACCCTATAGCTTTTGCAAATAGGAAACTGTCTAAAGCAAAAAATAACTATACAACTATAGAAAGGGAAGGACTGGCTACGGTATATGATTTACAAAAGTTTATAAATTATTTGTTGGAATCACATTTTAAGATGTTCACAGATCACTCTGCACTAAAATATTTGGTCAATAAGCCTGTTTTAGAAGGAAATATTTGTAGATGGTTATTATTGTGTTAGGAGTATGACTTTGAACTTGTTTTGAAGCCAAGAAGACTAAATGTTAGACCTGATCATTTGTCAAGGTTGGAAACAGGAGAAGAACCAAAAAATATAGATGATAATCTTCCTAATGCACAACTGTTTGCAATTAGGATTGTAGATGATCACTTCGCTGATATTATTCAATTCTTAACCACAAAGACAACCCCTTCAAAATACACTATGAAACAGAAGAAATAATTGGTGGTTAATTCAATAGATTTTTCACTAACAGCAAGACATTTATATAAGATGGGACTAGATGAAATATTTTACATGTATGTTCTTGAGCACAAAAGACATATAACCTTAACAGAAGCTCATAATGGCACAGTTGGTGAAAATTATGCAGGGAAAGCTACTGCATAGAAAATTGTTATCAAACCAGTTCACAAAAAGATAGAAAATATAGATCAATGACTTAGAAACCAACCTCTTCGAGGGGGAAACCTCCTTTACATTACACAAATGAACAATTCTTGGATGATACAAATGAAAAGACCTCCTTTCTATATATAGGAGTCTAAGGGGTCATAATACAATCAGATCCGACATAAAAATAATAATGTAACTGCACAATAATAACAATAGTGGGCTTCTATGGGGCATGATAATAACGATATGGAGACTACATGGGAACAACAATATAATAAGGGGGTTGTACTAATAACAATAAGGGGTTACACTAGTAATATAGGGACCTAACATGCCCCTCTCCTTAAAAAAGTGTTGTCCTCAACACTTGAGTAGTTCTGGATGCTTCTGTATAAAATTCTTGTCATCCCATGTGGAATCTTCAGTGGGTAACTTCTTCCACTTGATGAGATACTCTGAAATTGATATATTTTGTATCTTTTGGGTTCTTGTTTCTGTGACTGCTCCAGGTTCCAATATGACTTTTCCTTCCTCGTCATGTTCTGGCAATATTGTTTGGACTAGGATCTTCTGCAACTTTTGAATGAATGGTCACACTTCTTCATCCTTCTTCCATTCATCCCTTGCTTCATTTTTCCAATATAGTTGGATAATAGAAATAGCAGAAAACAATGCTTCCACATCCTCATCCTTTCTTGAGAGTGAATCTGCAACAACATTTTTCTTCCCTTTTTTGTAGATGATTTCAAAGTCATAAACCAACATATTTGTGACCCATTTTTTCTGTTCTCCTAAAGATAATCTTTGTTCTAAAAAGTATTTAAGACTATCATGATCCATTTTTACCTTGAAGTGTCTTCCCATTAGGTAAGGTCACCATTTCTTAAGTCCCTGTAGTATTGCCAACATTTCCTTCTCATAAATAGCTTGCTTAAGAGATAGTCGTAAAAATATCCAATCGCCTACATCAAAACTTCTTTCACTGCGATGTTGATCTACCTATTGTTTCATTCGATTCTGCATCAAAGTGGTGTTATCCTTTAAAAGTTGGAGAACTTGTTGTTGATGCTCGATGTGATCTTTCACTACTTGAATATTTTTCTTCTTGATATGTCCTTCTATATTGAGAGTTTGAGGAGTTGTAATTTCTTCCAATGCATTACAAGATATGGTCGGATTCATTTCTTGATGCTCGATATGATCTTTCACTTTTTTCACATTTTTATTCTTGATATGTCCTTCTATCTTGAGAGTTTGAGGAACGGTAATTTCTGCCAATGCATTACAATATATGGTCAGATTCATTTCTTGATGCTCGATGTGATCTTTCACTTCTTGAACATTTTTCTTCTTAATATGTCCTTCTATCTTGAGAGTTTGAGAAGTGGTAATTCTTGCCAATGCTTTACAAGATATGGCCAGATTCATTTGTTCTTTCTCTCAGGTTCGTTCCTAGTGTATATCCTCTTCTTTTGATGTTTCCTGATCCTTTTCTTCCTTCTCTCCACAATCAATGTAAAATAATTTCTTCTTATCACACTTATGACCTTTAATGTATTTGTTATCACAATTGTAACAAAGCCCTTGTGCTCCTTTTTCTTCCAATTTCTGTGGTGTCAACCTTGTAGGTTGTGGAAGGCTAGGAGAAACAACACTTCCATCTTTATAGTTGTGAGGGGTAGACTTCCTTGTTGCCATAATTTTTCTTTCCACTTTTCTTGCCAACCTTAATGCCTTCTCCAATGAATCAGATTCCCAAAGATGAACCTCATGTTGAATGTTATCTTTTAAAGTCCCTATGGAGACATCAATCCTCTGCTTCTCTGGAATATCATTTTCCCTCAGATTCGATTTTTGAAAGTCCTTAGTAGGCTCTACCATTGAACACTTTTGTTTGAGATTTATCAATTGGCTAAAGAAGGTGTTTCTCTTTGTATCCTCATAATGTGCTACCATTTCCTTTATGAAAATTGACCATGTAACAAGTGGTTTACGAGAATAAAGCCCTTTATACCATAAAAATTGATCTAGTTCTAAATATGAAGATGCAATGCGTACCTTTTGTAACAGTTGCACCTCATGTAGATAAAAATATTGCTCCATCTGTAGTATCCAATTTATTGGATCCTTGCCATCAAACTTCCTCATATCGTCTTTTCTTGATTTGAGGAGCTAGATATTGAAATGATTGTAACTCTATAATTTCAGATCTTCAAGTTCTAAAATTGCGTGCTGCAATTGCCCTCTGAGTCCTCTTTCTAACCCCGTAAGTCTGATCAAGATTGGATTTTGCAAGGAAGAGTTATGTCAAATCTCCCACGATGACTGGATTATAGACTAGTTTAGTAGAGCGATCTTGTATAAAGTTCCACATGTCACTATTTCAACCTTAGGACCTCAACCCAATACAAAGAAAACTAAGGTTTGTCCTCTTTCTGTAACTTCTTATGAAATTTCAATTTGATGCTCAGAGAGAAAGTTATGACGATTTTCCCAAGGTCGCCTGTTTAGGATGTAATTTGGGAGTCTGCAAAAACCTTAAATTTCTTGGACTGTATTGCCAAAAATATAGTGAAACAAGATCTGCAATTCGAGTATGAGCTTCACCAAAATTGTGTCTCAAATGGGTTTTAATTTTAGAGTCTGAAACTTCACATAAAAACAATAATAGTGAAAATTCCACGATGACCTGTTTGCGATGGAATTCTAGAGTTTTCAAAAACCCTAACTTCTCAAATCATATATCCGAAAATATAGAGAGTCAAGATCTAAAATTCAGACCCGTTGTTCAGAAAGATGTCTTCTCAAATGGGTTTTTTTTTTAAGCTTCTTAAACTTTGTAGAAAAAAAATTATAGCGCAAATCCACGATGACTTGTTTGAAGCAGAGAAACCCTAGAATCCAAAGCTATGATACCAAATGTTATGAAATTAGCTCACAAAAAGATAGAAAATATAGATCAACGACTTAGAAACTAGCCTCTTCGAGGGGGAAACCTCCTTTACATTACACAAATGAACAATTCTTGGATGATACAAATGAAAATACCTCCTTTCTATATATAGGAGTCTAAGGGGTCATAATACAATCAGATCTGACATAACAGTAATAATGTAACTACACAATACTAACAATAGAGGGCTTCTATGGGGCAAGATAATAAAAATATGGGGACTACACGGGAACAACAATATAATAATTGGGTTGTACTAATAATAATAAGGGGTTACACTAGTATTATAGGGACCTCACAAAAATTTTAAGAGCATAATTATGGTGGCCTACACTACACAAAGATGCAAAGGAGTACTATCAAGCTTCTGATATCTTCCAAAGAACATGAAAACCTTCAAGAAGAGATGAAATTCCACTAGTGCCACAAGTAACATTGCAGGCTTTTGATAAATGGGTTGTTGATTTTTTTGAACCTATCAATCCACTAGAAAAAAGGACTCGTGTGAGGTATATAATCACTATGAATTATTTGACAAGGTGGGACGAACCACAACCAGTAAAGGATTGTAGCATAGAAACTGTTGTTAAGTTCATCTTTGAATACATATTTTACGGATTTGGGTGTCCAAAGATATTGATGAGTGATCAAGGATTACATTTATTGAATAATACCATTGAATCATTAACTAAGGAATTTCAAGTTTACCACCAAAAACAACACTCCTTATCATCCACAGGAAAATGGAACTGTGGAAGCATTCAATAAAATTTTTGAGAATGCATTGACCAAGGTATGCAATGTAAACAGGGATGACTAGGATCTTAGGATTCCACCAGTATTATGGGCCTATAGGACTACATGCAAAAAGTTGACAGGTCAAACACCCTTTAGATTGGTTTATGGGTAAGAAGTTGTGATGCCCATGGAATACATCATCCATAGCCTAAGAATTACAACTTTTACAAATATGGCTAACCCTGACATAATGGAAGAAAGGTTGTCATAGTTAACTGCTCTGGAAGAAGACATGTTTATAGCAGGATTTCATCAACAAGTACAAAAAGCAAGAAAAAAAGCTTGGCATGGCAAGCACATTAAGCAAAAGAAGTTTAAGATAGGAGACCTCGTGGTCCTCTATGAGAGTAGGTTTGTTAAATTTCCAAGAAAATTCAAAACACACTACTTAGGACCATATGTTATTAAGTATATTACTAATGGGGGCACAATGCAGTTAGTGAAGTTAAATGGAGAATTAATTCAGGGAAAAGTAAATGGTAGTAGGTTGAAGTTGTACAGGTACAACCCTACCCCTACAACTTTGCCCTAAAGAAGAAAGAAGGAAAGTCTTAATGTCACATGCAGTTTAAAGTAGGCATTGGACTATAAACTACGCTACAAAAAGCACTTCAATGAAGAAAGTACTTCACTACAGTCAAGAATATGTTGAAGTTCACATGAAGTCGCAACGTAAGACAAGGTGTGCTACAATAGGGAATGTTCCTAAATTTGCTGGAAAAGTAGAAATATGATCATCAAAAGGGAAAATACATGGATTTTAGATGATATGTTGGCATAATTTAAGGATAGAAACGCATTTAATGATGAAATTTGAACATAATCGAGAAAAAATCAAATCTAATGATGAGGTTTGAAGGCCAAAATTTTTATAAATAGCTGACCCTTGCTTAGATTAAGAAATTTTCTGAATCAAGAGCTCGAGTGATTATTAGTGCTAAGAATTTACAGAAGACTTCATTGTGTATGTCGTCTAAACAATCTTGGGAGGAGATTGTGTGGAAATTTCATAAGCAAGGATTGTTTGGAGTCATGGAAGTCGTAGATATGTCTGCACTAGCAGTTGAAACACCCACAGTAGCATCACCCATAACAACAACATTGTCACCAAAAAAACAACAGACATCACCAAGGCAGAAGTAAACGAAGGAAGAAAGAACCAAGAAAAATCAGGACAAGAAGTCTACCAAACCTGTGAAACCTCAGAAGAAACCTGAGCATGTCAATATCAAAGATGAAGTGGAGGAAATACGGGTGGAGGAAGGTGGTGTGGCGTTCATCTCACCTCTTCCCTCATATATCCCGCTAAGGAAGCCAAATGCCAAACCAGTAAAGGATTCCAAAGATGCGAAGTATGGGACATTCACACCACTATTACTAGAAGTTGTGTCGTTTTCAGGAGAGATCTTAGGGAAAATCCCACAGCTCAAATTTACCGAATATGACTTTAATGATTGAAAGAAGTACCCTTAGTTCGTACCAAATTGGTACTTGTGACAAGTTCACTACCGAGATAGCGGAGTGACAATATTAGAACCACAACAGTGGGTGAATGGGTTGGCACAATCGGGACTTCTCAACATGTTGAATATGCCGCACTTTTAGCAGAAGCTCAAAAAACAAAGTGTGTGTGCACCAATTATTGGTATTAATACATGATGGACACCTGTGGATGGGGAATAATATCCCCATAGACCAAATGTTGATATGGAGGATCACTAGATTACCTTACCAAGGGTGGGACCCCACAAAGGAGTTTGTGGGAAACGATCAGGACCGCGCTTTGCTAGAGAATGTGAAGAAGAAATATGGGATGGTCAAAGGCAACAAGGGCTGTGACATAAAATCGATAAAATCCAAGCAATTTTCTTCGCCGCACATATTTTGGCCATAAATATCATGAGGAAGTAACGCGCAAATGAATTACCTGTGTTGGTGGTGTCTTTAGCCGTGCAGTGCGTAAATGGAGTCTAGTATAGCTGGGTTGGATACTTGTGCGAGGAATTCCTGGACAACTGTCACAAGGTCCGGGAGAAAGGTTCATCTTTCAATTAGGCCTGGTTAATTTTGATCATTACTATTTTGACATGAAAGGAGTGAGAGGATACACAATTTCCTTGAATCGAAGCATATGTATGTGAGGTTGTGAGGTATGCCTCGCTGTGGCATACCACTCAACCATCGTGAGCGCATGAGAATAGGATATTTTTTATATTATATCAAAGGGATCTACACATGTTGGTAAACCAACATCTACACCTTTCACCGAGTTTTCATAAACAGTACAGCCTTATGGCGAGGTTCAAGGTTGATTTCCATAAATTGTACATACAGGCATGCAAAGATGCAAAGAGGGAATGGCATGCATTGCCATATATGGTCAGAGAAGATGATCTGGTAGAATTAATATAGACATGGCCTATAGAATGGATGTCTCCGTTGGAGGAAGCAAGAGACAACGCAATAGAAGAAGAAGAACTGGACACTTCACACTATGGCAAAGGCAGTGGAAAAGACAAGGAGAAGGAAGCAGAGGAAGAGTAAGAGGAATAAGAACACCATGAGGAGGATCCTAAAGGAAATGAGGATACAACTAAGGAGAAAGAAAAGGCGGAAATAGAGAAAAATATTGTGGAGAAAATAAAGAGCCAAGGCGAAGCTACCATTAAGAGAAAAAGGATGCATAATGTAGATAAATAAAAAAAAGCACACCAATGGTTCTCACTGAAGGTGACCTGGATCAAATCGGAGACAAGGTTCAGAAGATAACAACAGAATCCTGGAATAGGGTGGAATATTGATATGACGAGCTTATCAAAGGTGAGAAATAGAGTGTTGCAGAGTTGAATATTTGGGCGCAAACATACAAACCACCAGTGCAAATAGGACAAGGACTCCACTTAGAAAGACTGATAGAAGCTACATTCAGGACGAGGATAATGTAGATACTTGCTGGAGCTCTACTGTTCAACTCTGTCGAAGTCAAGCAGTAGGAAAAATGCTGGGACCATGTCAATATGAACATGGCAACACTTCCCACTCTGGTCCTACACGAATTGTACTAAGGTATCACAGATGAGCTCAAGGAGTGAGAACAATGCACTTCACACTTAAACATTTAGATAGAACAAGAGTGCGATTCACTGAAGAAACAACTTGATTAGGCCATCAAGGACAAGGAATAGGTAGATATACAGCAGTAGAGAATCAAGGAGGTGATCAAAGCTACTTGCAAGGAAATTATAGACATGGATATCCGCGAGGATGAATTAGCAGAAGACAAGGTCACGAAGCTCGACCTTGCAGTCAAGGAGCAGAAGGATAAAATTGTCGTAGTGCAATTTAAGTATGAGATGCATATCAATGAGCTGCAAATGAAGTTGCAGCTAGCCATGCCACCAGAAGTGCGTGAACAAAGGGAGATTAACTTAAAGAGTCGGATGACCAACATCTCTACAGCATTGCCAGACTGTGGAAAATTGTGAGATGAGAGCATGAAAATTTGGACTTCGTTGCAGGAAGATCCAAATTTTTAGAAACTGCATGAGGAAATGTAGCAAAATCCATAGCAATTGGAAAAGATTCGACCAACTGTGAAGAATTTTCCAATCTCATAGAGGCTCATAAAAATTAATGAGTCAAAGGTGTTGCAGAAGAAATTTGAAGAGTTGAAGAAGGAGGAACAAATTTTGATAGAAAGGACTCAGCCTTGGTAGGACGAGGCCCTCCAGCTATCACAGGAAGTGGAGGAGAAGATTCAGTACATTTGACAAAGGGAGGAAGAATTGGCAAAAAATGTTGTAGAACATGTCACAAAAGCGCTATGAGAAGAAGTGCTCACTGACGAAAAGCAGCTCGCAAAGATTTTGTGAATTTCATCTTTGAATACATATTGTCCATATTTGGGTGTCCAAAGATATTGATGAGTGATCAAGGATCACATTTCTTGAATAATACCATTGAATCATTAACTAAGTAATTTCAAGTTTATGACCATAAACAACACTCCTTATCATCCTTAGGAAAATCAACTGTGGAAGCATTCAATAAAATTTTGGAGAATGCACTGACCAAGGTATGCAATATAAATAGGGATGATTGGGATCTTAGGATTCCAGTAGTATTATGGGATTATAGGACTACATACAAAACGTTGACAGGTCAAACACCCTTTAGATTGGTTTATGGGTAAGAGGTTGTGATGCCCATGGAATACATCATCACTAGCCTAAGAATTGCAGCTTTTACAAATATGGCAAACCTTGACATAATGGAAGAAAGTATGCCATAGTTAGTTGCTCTAGAAGAACACATGTTTATAGTATGATTTCATCAACAAGTAAAGAAAGCAAGAGAAAAGGCTTGGAATGACAAGCACATTAAGAAAAATAAGTTTCGGATAGGAGACCTTGTGGTCCTATATGCGAGTAGGTTTGTTAAATTTCCAAGAAAATTCAGAACACACTAGTTAGGACCATATGTTATTAAGTATAGTACTGATGCAGGCGTAGTGATTTAGCGAAGTTAAATGGAGAATTAATTCAGGAAAAAGTAATGGAAGTAGGTTGAATTTGTACAAGTACAACCCTACCCCTACAACTTCACCCTAAATAAGAAAGAAGGAAAGTCTTAGTGTCACATGCAGTTGAATGTGGGCACTGGACTCTAAACTACGCTGCAGAAAGAGCTTCAATGAAGAAAGTACTTCACTACAGTCGGGAATATGCTGAAGTTCGCATGAAGCTGCGATGTAAGACAAAGGTGTGCTACAATAAGGAACGTGTCGAAGCTCGCCGAAAAACTATAAATATGATCTTTAAAAGGGAAAAGACACACATTTTAGATGACATGTTGGCATAATTTAAGGATATATATGCATTTAATGATGAAATCTGAACATAATCGGGAAAAAATCAAATCTAATGATGAGGTTTGAAGGTCGGAATTGTTATAAATAGCTGACTCTTTCTTAGATTTAGAAATTTTCTAAATCAAGAGCTTGAGTGATTAATAGTGCGAAGAATTTATAGAAGACTTCGCTGTGTATGTGGTCTGAATGATCTTGGGAGGAGATTGTGTGGAAATTTCTTTAGTAGGGATTGTCTGGAGTCATGGAAGCCGTAGATATGTCTACACCAGTAGTTGAAACACCCATAGTAGCATCACCCACAACATCAACATCATCGCCACCAAAGCAACAAACATCACCGAGGTAGAAGCAAACCAAGGAAGAAAGAACCAAGAAAAAGCAGGATAAGAAGCCTACCAAATCTGTGAAACCTTAGAAGAAACCTGAGCAAGTCAATATTGAAGAAGAAGTAGAGGAAATACAAGTGGAGGAAGGTGGTGTGGCATTCATCTCACCTCTACCCTCATCTATCATATTGAGGAAGCCAAATTCCAAACTAGTAAAGGATTCCAAAGACGCGAAGTATGGGACATTCACACCACTATTGTTGGAAGTTGTGTCATTTTCAGGAGAGATCTTAAGGAAAATCCCATAGCTCAAATTTACAGACTGTGACTTTAATGACTAAAAGATGTACCCTCAGTTTGCACCAAATTGGTACATCTGACATGCTCACTACCGAGATAGCGAAGTTACGAGATTAGAACCACAACAGTGGGCAAATGGGTTGGCAGAATTAGGACTGCTCAACATGTTGAATGTGCCGCACTTCGGCAGAAGCTCAACAAACATAGTGTGTGTGCACCAATTATTGGTATTAATACATGATGGACACTTGTGGATGGGGAATAAGATCCCCATAGACCAAATGTTGATCTGGAGGATCACTAGATTACCTTACCAAGGGTGGAACCCCACGAAGGAGTTTGTGGGAAACGATCAAGATCATGCTTTGCTAGAGAATGTGAAGAGGAAGTATGGGATGGTCAAAGAAAACAACGGCTATGACATAAAATCGATAAAAAACCAAGCAGTTTGCTTCACCGCACATATTTTGGCTAGAAAGATCATGAGGAAGTAACGCACAAATGAATTTCATGCGTCGGTGGTGTCTTTAGCCACGCAGTGCACAAATGGAGTCCAGTATAACAGGGTTGGATACTTATGCAAGGAATTCTTGGACAATTACTGCGAGGTCTAGGAGAAAGGTACATCTTTCCATTACGCCTAGTCAATTTTTATCATTACTCTTTTGACATTAAAGGAGTCAAAGGATACATAATTTCCTCCAATAGAAACATATGTATGTGAGGTTGTGAGGTATGCTTCGTTGTGGTATACCAATCAACCATTGTGAGCACATGGGAATAGGATATTTTTTATATTATATCAAATGGATATACACATGTTGGTATACCAACATTTGTGCCTTTCACTGAGTTTTCACAAACAATACAGCCCTATGGCGAGGTTCAAGGTGGATTTCCATAAATTGTACATACATGTGCGTAGAGATGCGAAGAGGGAATGACATGCATTGCCATATATGGTCAAAGAAGATGATCTGGTAGAAGTAATATATGCATGGCCTATAGAATGGATGACTCTGCTGGAGGAAGTAGGAGACAACACAATAGAAGAAGAAGAAGTGGACACTTCACACTATGGCAATGGAAGTGGAAAAGACAAGGAGAAGCAAGCAGAGGAAGCGTAAGAGGAAGAACAAAACCATGAGTAGGATACTCAAGGAAGCGAGGATAAAACTAAGGAGAAAGAAAAGGCATAAACAAAGAAAACTATTGCAGAGAAAAGAAAAAGCCGAGGCAAAGCTACCATTAAGAGAAGAAGGATGCATAAGGTAGATAAATAAATAAAAATCACACCAATGGTTCTCACTGAAGGTGACCTGGATCAAATCGGAGACAAGGTTTAGGAGATAACAGCGAAATCTTGGAATAGGGTGGAAGATTGCTATGGCAAGCTTATCACATGTGAGCAACAGAGTATTGCAGAGTTGAAGATTTGGGTACAAACATACAGACCACCAACGCAGATAGGATAAGCAATCCACTTAGAAAGATTGATAGAAACTACATTCAGGATGAGGATAATGTAGATACTTGCTGGAGCTCTATTGTTCGACACTGCCAAAGTCAAGAAGTAGGAAAAAGGTTGGGACCATGTCAATATGAAAATGGAAACACTACTCACTCCGTTCCTACACAAATTGTACTAAGGTATCACAAATGAGCTCAAGGAGTGAGAAAAATTCACTTCACACTTAAAAATTCAGATAGAACAAGAGTGCATAGCATTGAAGAAACAACTTGACCAGGCCATCAAGGATAAGGAACAAGAAGAGATACAACAACAGAGACTCAAGGAGGTGACCGAATCTACTTGCAACGAAATTCTAGGCATGGATGTCCACGAGGATGAATCAACAAAATACAAGGGTGTGAAGCCTGGCCTTGCAGTCAAGGAGTAGAAGGATAAAATTTTTGTAGTACAATTTAAGTATGAGATGTAGATCAATGAGCTAAAAATGAAGTTGCAGCTAACCATGCCACCAGAAGCGTGCATACATAAGGGAGATTAACTTAAAGAGTGGGATGGCCAACATCTCCGCAGAATTGCAGATTGTGGAAAATTGTGGGATGAGAGCATGCAAATTTGGACTTCGCTGCAGGAAGATTGAAATGTTTAGAAACTGCATGAGGAAATGCAGCAAAATCTGCAACAATTGGAAGAGAGTCGGCCAGCTGCGAATAATTTTCCAATATCATAGAGGTTGGCAAAAATTAATGATTCAAAGGAGCTACAGAATAAAATCAAAGAGTTTAAGAAGGAGGAACAAATTTCAATAGAAAGGACTCAGCGTTGGTAGGATGAGGCCCTCCAGCTATCACAAGAAGTGGAAGAGAAGCTTTAGCAGATTCGACAAAGGGAGGTAGAATTGGCAAAGAAGGTTGCAGAACATGTCACAAAAGCACTATGAGAAGAAGTGTGTAGCGAGGAAAGTAGCTCACAGATATTCTGCAACAATTCAACAAGGCATACAACAACATTGCAGACATTATCAGAGGAAAAGTAGTTGAGTGACTCGAGACGAGTCACATGTGAGTGTTAGGGGCCTATTGGGCTCAACCCACCTTAGCTAGATTTTGGGCAAGGATTTCGAATTTTGTGGAGTGCGCAATACAAAGGATGTTGTAGAATATGAAGTGGACCACGTAGCAGAGTAGTGGAGAAAAATGAAGACCGTGCAGCAAATTCACCGCACAGTATAGGGGATTCACGCTGAATCCTCTCACTCTTTGTATAATCATATAATATTGTAAAAATTGGATGGTTTTGTACCATAGTCCCTTGTATTTTGGAAACCATGGTATCAGGTCCATGGTAATGTAGTGATGTAATTCCTCCATGAAATAATATATATATGGATGAATAATAAAGAAGGAAGAGAGCTATTGTTCTAGATAGGCTTTTTATGGTTGTATCTTTGTGATCTGTACTTCAGAGAAAGGGTGAGGCACCACAACTGAGTGCACGCAGGCCTGGGTCTACAACTTAGTGCACAAACCATCTGCAGCTTAGTGCGCAGACAACTTGCAGCTGTGTGCGCAGGGAAAGAACTGTTTGTTGTACCAAATTCTCTATTATAAGCAACAATTCTTGTGGACATAGTCCCACAGTGGGATGAACCACGGTAAAATATCTGTCATCATGTGTTTTTTGTATTATTTTCACTTTATTTCAGTACTATGAATTTTATGTATGTTTATGATATGTTTAAATGATGAATGTAATTTTGTGAAGTAATATATAAGTGCGAAGTAGTTCATGAATGTGAAGTAATTTATAAATGTTAAAGCATAAGAAAATACAGAATTTCCACATCGCAGTATCCCTCAATGTTGTAGAAACCTGGTTTTGCAACCTCCCATATTCATTTCGGATGAGACTGCGACTTGCTTGACAGGTCGTTGCCAAAATGGCCAGTGATTGAGGGTTTTGTTGGTGCGCAGTAAAATCTGAACCTGGCTTAGCCCAACTTAAGCCAACAACCATTGCATCCACTCACCATGCCCTAACATTAGGTATAATGTCCCAATTCAAACACCTCTCATCAATACCATCACTCTATGAAGCATTTTTCATGAATCATTGTTGAATATGATATGCACACTTGCATCACCCATTAAGTAAAAATACATTAAATTTCTTGCCAAATTTGGATTATCTAGTACCCCTGGTAATTTTCTACTTTTACCCTCCTCTAGCACTAATCGAACGCGATCTTTACCAACTATCATGGTTGTGGATTTGTCCCCCAAGTAGACCTCCCCTCTATCATATTCTTCATACTCATAGAAACACTCCTAATGGTGTGTCATACAATAAGATGCAGCTGAATTGATCAACGATTCCTCATGACCAGATTATGTATTTGTCAAAGCTAAATACATATATCCTCCTTCATTTAAAGAAGTTACCCCTTTAGTTGAATACTTGTAGGATCCCTTAATTTTCTCATTAATCTTTAAATTGCAATCTCTTTTGTAATTTCTTTATTTAATTCATTTCCAATATATTCTTATTGACCTAGCTAAAGACTTAGATCTTCCTTTTGTTCTACATATTCCTTTGGATAATTTACCTTTACTTATGTCCATCGGTTAATCTCTCACCAACAAAGAATATTTTCCTCACCTCCTCTGATAATATACATTCCACCACATCATCAGCTATCAATGTGGTTGTAATACTCCTAATAGCCATGACTAGGTTATCCCATTAATCTGGAAAAGAACACAACTTGATACACTTTTCTTCTTCTATAATGGATATATCCTCACTTAATAATTTATTGAGCATAGTATTAAATATATGAATATATTCAGTGACCTTTATCACCCTCATAAGGTAAAGTTTCTTCCAAATAAACAACTTATTAACCAATCATTTTGAACGTTATAAGTTACACAACCTATCCCACAAATTATTGGAAGTGTCTTCCCCAGAGACATTGAAAAACATTGAATCCACAAGTCAAATTCAAATATTATTACTCTCTTTTCTCTCAAATTTCTCCTATTCTTCCATCGACATTCCAATTAGAGGTGTTTTAGGATGCAGAACAATCCATTGTTCTATATGTATGAGGGGATCCTCCATTTTAAGCTTCTAAAGCTCAATGTTCTTGCCATTAAACTTCTCAATCTTAATTCTTGTATTTCTATCCATTCTTCTTTAACTAAAATTCTATCTTAAGACTCCCACTTGAATAGGCTTATCTTAAATCTAATCAATAATGATGTTCTTAATAAAATCCAAGTTAAAGGTCTCAACCTTTTCAAATAGAGATGCTCCTTTGTAGTCAAAATGATCTCTTATACCAAATGTTGGGCTTAAGGCACCTCATTTACACTTTAGATACAAAAAGTACAAATATAGTGTCGAATAGACATCTAAACTAGCTAGAAGCTCAATTAAAATAAACCTTTAAATATCGTTAAAGATCATAAAATAAACAATGGCACACCATAAATAATTACGTAGAACATGATGATTTTACCCTGAAAACCATTAACAAAGAAAACCAAATAACCTTTGAGCTTCATTTCTCTTATATTATCAACCAAATATTATAGTCAATCTACCATGAATTTGAACCTTGGTCCACACCTAATACCAATTCATTCATTTGGAATCATATTATCTTTCATCGTCTCTCTTCAACCTTACTCCATGCTCTATTTATATTCATAGGAAAACCCTAATTTCAGGCATCTCGAATTAGTACAAGTCGTAGGATTCATAATTATTTCTTGAATATAGTTGATTCCCTTTCGACCACTAGTTGATCATCAGTCTAATTTGACTGTGCACTTGCATCTGACTATGATTCCTTTCAACCACTTCAATCAACTATTGACTTCTATCATCTGCTTGATTACCCATCAACTTTGACTGAGGTATTTACTCTTTTGACTTCACTATTGACCTATGGAATCAATCATTGACTTGTATTCCTATTTTGATTTGTTCCCGACAATTGAGGTTTATTCCTTGTCATGTTATCCAACTAGACTATTCAACTCATTGATCACTTGCAAAGAGTAAAACACCTTAACAAACAATGCCTTAAAATCTTCCCATTTCATAATTGCATGATTCTTACCTATCCTTTGTGCACCCACATAAATATCCCATCACAATAGAGCATATCCACTCATCTTAAAAATCTATTGTGTTTCTTATATTTGATAAAGACCAAAGTAAAATTCCATTTTTTCCAACCAACTATTCACGACTTAAGCATTAATCTGTCCATCATATATGGGTGTTTTAAGTTTTTATCAAATTTGAAAGACATATGGGAAGATGAAGAAAAATAATGGTTTTACTCAAATAATTTCACATGGGATATTATTAGAGTGCCTTATCTTCTTCATGCTCAATCTATGTTAAGTGTGTTTCCTTATCTTTCTTCACCAACAATTATGCCACCAATTCCATAAATGTAACAATGCTCTACTATAACCACAAAATTTTTACCTCTAAGTCTTCCTTGCCACATTCCTCATGAGGATTCCCTGCCAATGATGTCCCTCTACTTCTTTATAGTCCTAACAATAATTCTTGTTCACTACATTGTTACTAGATATGGGAGTTTACCATGAGGTTGTTCTCTTAAGCTTCAGAACTTGCTTTGATGCCATATGATTAATAAATAATGGGTCTACTTCCTATCCATTTCATCAACATAGATCATATATGGAATTAAATATATCTATGTACTTAAATGGGTACGCATATCCAAATTTGGGTTCAATATTCTGCTTAATTAATCTATAAATGCTGAGTTCAAATTTCACTTTGCAACTCTTCTTTTTTAATGTCTTTTCAGTGAAGGGTATATTGTATTCTTGAAGTTGAAAGAATTTTCACTACTATTAGTAATCTATTCACACCTCTTTCCAAGAAGGTAGGTCATGGTCACATAAACAAAGGATATTACTTGTAAAAGAAAACATCTCACTTATACCAAATAATGGAAGGTTGGTTGCGCTATGGGATAAATTATACTAAACCAAACAAAGGTAGTGAATCTTTTCATTGAAAGGAATGCGAAGGAAGTAATATAGAAGTATTTCATCCAATTTGATGTGATATAACAAGAAAAGAAGTGTCATTTTCCCTTGTTTATGTAATCAACAAAAGGTCAACTAGGTACTACCTAAGCTTAAAAGATTTTTTATTCTCACAACCTAAATATTTCAAACTCTCTCAACCCTCCAATTCAATGCATTAGGTCAATGCACACACATGTTTTCCACTTTAAAGAGAAGTATATAGTGTTGCAATCAACTGAATAGATGGACCTTTACTAATGTCCCACATTGATTAAATAGAAATATAAAGGAAAACTAAATCAATCGTCAAAGGATTCAGTGGGAAATGTGTTCAATTAGAAATTAATGATGTTGATCAATATTTCCAACAATTAAATTAATTACCCACTTGAATTGAGTGTGTATGGATTGTAAGCAATAACTCATAGAGAGGAAAATGAGGTTTATGTTTTTGATGATTCCAATCAATTAGATCACAATGAAATTAGTGTTGTAGTGGCACAACTTAAGTTATGCAATGACATTTACTTCCAACAACTAGAGAAAACATTCAAGCATCAAATGTTAACTTAATTATACAACAATTAACACCACGATAAAACTCGTTGTTGACACACATATTTCACACTAGAAAACCAACATTTTTTATCAAGATAAGGGGATAAATAGGAAGGAGTGAGATTTGCATAGAAATGTATTGTTACTGACAAACAATAAAACATTTGCATCTGGCCATGGCTCAAAGTTAGATTCACTCATTGTGGACAAGCTTCTTGATTCCTTCATTTGTTGATCTTCAAGTAAGTTTCCCTCTTCAAGATCTAAGTTTTGCGACCTTTCCCCCAATTCTTCCTTGCATCTTTCGAATCGATGTATTCATTATATCCTTTATTTCTTTTAGTGTGTTTCCTTTCGAAGGAAAACCATCACAATGTTTCACTTTCCCTTCCAATTTTGCTTGAAAAAGGACAAAATGAAATAAAATAAACAATTAGATGCTTATTACAAATATACAAGAGGCTCCAATTCAGATTAAGAAAAAAAAGAAGGTTTGTTCCAATTGAAGAAAGATAGATTCCTAATAGGAAGGCACAATAAATTTGTAAGTACAAATAAAATGGAGGTCAACTCATACAAATATATAGAGGCTCAAATGAGTTTCCCACCCATTTGAGTCTTTATATCCATGTTGGATTTTCTCATGATGTTGGGTTCTCACTATGTCTTTTGAATTCTTCCCCTTTGACATCAGTGGAAAAAGGGATGCTGAGGACTCCCCTTGTTCGCTATCTCTCCTTATATCTACATCTAGGATTCCTGTGGACATATGCTTATTCTTATTATCAACTCTCCCCCTAAGCTAATGTATATTATGATATCAATTATGTAAAATTTGAAAGCTTTCCATTACATCATTCTTCTCTTGCAGCACACTTTGTATTGTCTTCATATGCCTAATTGTTGGGTTGTGTTATATTCTTTCCACGTAATTAACAGGGGGTTTGAGGGGCACCCGTAACCCCACTTTATGGGGTCTGGGGTAGTGCCCTGGAAAATTTTGGTTTTGGACCCTATGTTAGGTTGGGCGGACCCACCTATGGTTTTGTGCATGATTTTCGCACATGTTTTTGGACGCGATGGTTTTCGGTCCATGGTATTGGATGCGATGGTTTTCGGTCCATGGTATCGGATGCTTCGACATGTATAAATATGTATTATAGCATTGAAAGGAACATAATGAAAAATCAAGCTAGTAGTCCCGGTTTTGGGATCTAGGGGAAAATATCTGTGTATATGTGTTTTATGTGTTCTGCTCTCGCATTATTTATTTTCTGTGTTTTAGAATTTGTATGTAGGTAATTTTTGTATGGGGTTAAAAGCTACATTTGGTTTCAGAGCTGTTTTTGGCTTCAAGGGGATGCCTTTGTTGCTGAGGAGTTTCGCTCGGGCCTATGGTAGACCTTGTTCAGTGGGAGATCTACGAGATCGATTCTGGTGGTGAAACAAGATGGCGAGTAATGGAAAGATAGAGATCGAGAAATTTAATGGTCAAAGTTTTGAGTTGTGGAAACTTAGGATGGATGATCTATTGGTGGATAAAGACCAGTGGATCGTGGTAGATCTGGGTACTAAACCAACGAGAGTGTCCAATGAAGAATGGAGGAAGTTGGATCGGAAGGAAAAGAGCACAATACAATCGTGTGTCTCAGATTCAATATTGTTGAATGTATCCGGGGAAGCTACAGTGAAGCCTTTATGGGACAAGTTAGGGACTTTGTACCAATCTAAGTCTCTGGTGAATAAACTGTTCCTGCGGAAAAAGCTGTATAACCTGAGGATGAAAGATGGAGACTCAGTGACAGAGCATCTGAATGCATTTAATATTGTGGTAAGTCAGTTAGCATTTGTTGATATTAAAATTTCAGATGAAGATAAGTGCATCAGTTTGTTGTGTTCTCTACCAGATTCGTGGGATAGTCTAGTTATTGCAATAGGTAGCAATGCAACTGCCTTGCATTTTGATGAAATAGTCTCATCCTTGCTGATGGAGGAGATGAGATAGAAAAATATGGAGAGCCAAAATGGTGATGCCTTGTCTATACGAGGGCGGACCCAAAACAGAAACAAAAATAAGTCATCGAGTGGGAGATCTAAATCTCCAGGAAAACCTGTAAAGGTGGTGTGCTGGAAATGTGGAAAGGAAGGGCGCTACAAAAGGGACTGTAAATCTAAAGCTCCTGACAAAGGAAAGGGATCTGATGAGGCTCCTTCTGCAGAGGCGAAAACCACCTCAGATGAAGGTGGGTATGTGTACTTGGCTTCTTCAAGTACACATGTAGATCATGAGGCATGGTTGATTGACTCAGGTGCATCCTTTCACTTCACTCTCGATAGAGAGTGGTTCTGCGAGTATGGGAAATATGATGGTGGTGATGTCTTCTTGGGGGATGACAGGAAGGCTAGAATTGTTGGTTGCGGAAAAGTAAAGTTGAAGTTGCAAGGTGGTAGGGTTAGAACACTTCCAGGTGTTCTAAATATTCCTGCATTAGCCAGAAATCTGATTTCTGTTAGCAGGCTGGATGATGCAGGTGTAAAAATAGTGTTCGAAAAGGATACCTGCAAGATGGTTCAGGGAGCACTGGTATTGATGTGGGGTGTTTGGATTGGAACTCTGTACAAGCTGCAAGGTAGCACTGTTATTGATGGGTGCAATAGTTCTGTGGTTCCTGAAAGTGTAGCAGAAAATCTAGTGGTCTCTGGAGAGAAGACCATGTTGTGGCATCAAAGGCTTGGACATATTGGAGAAAAGGGCCTTCGGATACTTCATGGTAATGGTATGGTAGAAGGTATGAGTAATAGCTCTCTGGATTTTGATTTCTATGAAAATTGTGTATATGGGAAGTAGAATTAGGTGAGTTCCCCCTCTGGTAATAAGAGGGAAAAATAGATATTAGAATTTGTGCACAGTGATGTGTTTGGACCTGTGAAGGTTCCATCACTGGGTAAGTCTGTGTACTATGTATCATTTATAGATGACTTCTCAAGGAATACATGGATATATTTCCTTAAGAAGAAATCTGAAGTCTTTGATAGGTTTAAAGAATTTAAGGCTATGGTGGAAAACTAGATAGAGAAGAAGATAAAGGTGTTGAGGACAGATAACGGTGGAGAGTTTTGCAGTAAGGAATTTGAAGAATTCTGTAAGAAGTGTGGTATAGCACGGCAAAAGACTACTCCATATACACCTCAGCAAAATGGAGTTGCAAAAAGAATGAATAAGACATTGATGGAAAGGGCAAGAAGCATGCTCAATGGTGCCAGGTTAGGACAGGAATTCTGGGCAGAGGCGGTGGATACTGCATGTTACTTGGTCAACAGGTCACCTTCATCAGCGTTGGAGGATAAAACTCCATAAGAGGTACGGACTGGTAAGAAACCCTCTCTTTCACATCTGAGGGTATTTGGATGTGATTCATATGTACATGTTCCAAAGGAGAAACGAACCAAGTTGGATAGTAAATCTAAAAAGTGCATCTTTATTGGGTATAAAGATGGTTTAAAGGGTTATAAGCTTTGGAACCTAGTCACACAGAAGGTTGTGTACAACCGAGATGTGGTGTTCAGAGAGGTGAAAGATGTTATTAAACATGAAGTCCAACAAAAGGAACCTGAGAAGATAGAGTTTGAGCGAAAGGACGAAGAATCAGACTCTACAGCAGAGGAGGAATCAGAAGATGAAGAGCCACAAACTCCGGCTGTGAGAAGATCAGTTCGAGAAAGAAGGCAACCAGAAAGGTATAGTCCATCTAATTTATGTTCATATTTTGCTTTGTCTGTTACTGATGATGATCCCAGAACTGTGAAGGAAGCAATGGATTCAGAGGATGGAAAACTCTGGAAAGAGGCCATGGTTGATGAAATGGCATCTTTGCACAAAAATGAGGCTTGGGATCTGGTGGAGTTGTCGGCTGGAAGGAAACCCATTGGAAGCAAATGGGTGTTCAAAAAGAAGACAAATGTAGAAGGAAAAGTGGAGAAATACAAAGCTCGGTTGGTAGCAAAAGGTTATTCCCAGGTGCCGGGAATTGATTTTGGTGATATTTTTTCTCCTGTTGCCAAGGTAACTTCTATTAGATTACTTTTATCTGTTGTTGCTGCTTTTGATTTTGAGGTAGAACAGATGGATGTGAAGACAACATTTCTTCACGGGGATCTGGAAGAGGAGATATACATGAAGCAACCTGAAGGCTTTGTGGTGAAGGGTAAGAAAGAACTAGTATGTAAGTTAAAGAAGTCTCTATATGGGTTAAAACAGTCACCAAGGATGTGGTATCAGAAATTTGATACATTTATATGGGGAGTTGGCTTCACCAGAAGCAAAGCAGATCACTTTGTGTATTTTAAATTAATTGGTGACTGTGTTATTTATCTGGTCTTATATGTGGATGATATGTTGTTGGTCGGAAATGACAAATAAGTTATCCAGGATTTGAAGACCCAATTGTCCTCCAAATTCGACATGAAAGATCTTGGTGATGCAAACTATATTTTGGGCATGGAAATTAAAATAGATCAGGAAAAGAGGAAGCTCTGGTTAAACCAGAGGAAGTATGTCGAGACAATATTGCAGAGGTTTAATATGCAGGATAGTAAACCGGTGAAGGTTCCTATTCTTGTAGGTGTGAGGTTATCTGCTGAATGGTGTCCCAAGACACAAGAAGAGGAAGAGGACATGTCCCGTGTTCCATATGCAAGTGCAGTCGGTAGCCTGATGTATGCAATGGTCTGTATTAGACCAGACATTGCACATGCAGTGGGAGTATTGAGCAGGTTTATGTCAAAACTAGGGAAGGAGCACTGGACAGCAGTAAAGCGGGTTTTCAGGTATTTGCGTGGCACTAGTGATTATGGTCTGTGCTACCAAGGAAGACCAGGATTGGACAGAGTGTTGGATATTCATGGATTTTTTTATGCAGACTGGGCTGGAGATCTAGATCAGAGAAGATCTAAAAGTGGGTATGTGTTTAACCTATTTGGAGGTGCAGTCAGTTGGATGAGTAAGAAACAATCTGTAGTGGCACTATCAACTACAGAGGCAGAATACATGGCAGCCACTTATGCAAGCAAGGAAGCAGTTTGGTTGCAGAGATTGTGTTCAAGTATGGGGTTAGTATAGGAAGCTATAAGGATAGACTGTGATAGCCAAAGTGCAATTTTCTTGGCAAAGAACCCTGCATATCATTCAAAGACAAAGCACATTGATGTTTAGTATCACTTTGTGAGGGATATTATAGAAGACAAAAAGGTGTTGCTGGTAAAGGTGGACACTTTTAAGAATACTGCAAATGCATTGACAAAATTTGTGAGCTCTAAGAAGTTCTCTTGGTGTAGAGAGACAATGGGCATTTCAGGGCTAGGAAAATGACTAAGTTCTCTTGTGGCCCCCTGTGGAAAGAAAACAACAAGTGGGAGAATGTTGGGTTGTGCTATATTATTTCCACGTAATTAACAAGGGGTTTGAGGGGCACCCATAACCCCACTTTATGGGGTCTGGGGCAATACCCTGGAAAATTTTGGTTTTGGACCCTATGTTAGGTTGGGCAGACCCACCTATGGTTTTGTGCATGATTTTCGCACATGTTTTTGGATGCGATGCTTTTCGGTCCATGGTATTGGACGCGATGGTTTTCGGTCCATGGTATTGGATGCTTCAGCATGTATAAATATGTATTATAACATTGAAAGGAACATAATGAAAAAACAAGCTGATAGTCCTGGTTTTGGGATCCAGGGGAAAATATCTGTGTATATTTTTTTTATGTGTTTTTCTCTCACATTATTTATTTTCTATGTTTTAGAATTCGTATGCAGGTAATTTTTGTACGGGGTTAAAACCTACATTGATCTATTTTGAAGAGATGATATATGTCATAGGTATAATACTAATGATATGGGACTGTGTTGAGGGGTCAAAATTTACCACCAAAAACTAAGTGGTCTCACCGATGTGAGGTCCCAATTATACCTCACATTGTTTGGGATAGGAGCCCTATACGGTATGTGGGCCCGACTGCCACCATGAATGTTTTCTGCTCTTGGTTATCAAATGAGAAGGTATCAGAGTGGGGTAAGAATAAAATGCTCGGGCGGTGAAATAAAATCAGCCCAAGATTGACAAATTGCAGACAGAGGTGCTAACAAGTCTAAAAAAAAATAAGAAGAGATATATGATGAGAGGGATTAGTGAGCTAAAACCCCATTAGACATAATAAATAGGAACATGCCAGAAGTCAATTGCAAAGTAGTTCACAATAAGTCATCGACATGGCAAGGAACAAGTAAACACAGATTTGAAAGTGAAACATACATGCAACCACTATGTATCAGTACATAACATCTTGCGTATATGAAAGCACACATACAAATATGGTGAGGTACCAGACAACTAATACAACCACCATGAATAAGCATGGGAATCAGTGCCAAAGATAAAAGAAAACATCTTATTACTATTGCTGCAACTTCAAATACATATCATGCAATTGGTCAACACCAAATAGTGGAACATGGGTTGTTCATATCGTTGCCCGGTGCCAAAACCCTAGACCCACTGCAAATCCACTCTACTAGCTACCAAGAGCTGAGTGGCTCTAGCTCTCAAGCATAAATCAGCTATCTATCTTCGCCTCAACTCAAGTGCTAAAGTCCCATAAATGAGGCATGAGGGTACATTTATAGAGATGAGGTGATTGTTCACCTACCATGACCCCTGACCTCCCCTCATGACTCTTGAACTTCCTCACTACTCTCTCATGCCAACTGCCTAGTACCTGCCCCATTGACCTCGACACGACCGTTGGCACCATGATGAGAACCTTTACATATTGATAGAAGAGAGGATGTAAGTAGAAAAGGAAAGTTTTGAGAAACCCTAGTGTCGGATCTCGTTGTCGACATTGATGTGAAACCATGAAGGCATGAATTGTTGGACTGCCTGTTATTGCACCTTGCATACATCCAATCACCTCCCGTTGTTGTGTTCTTCATTGAAATCAACATTCTTTCTTTTCCCTACTATCTGTCATTGAAATTGACATAATGTCTAATCAGTCTTGACCTCTTTACATAGACCAGCATTATTGTCCCCTTTCTCTGCCTGCAACAAAATAACATTGGTCAGGCATATTTACAACAATGAATGATATTGGAAATACAACCAACTAATTGAAAGAATGACATTAAAAAATAATTAAATAAGACCCCTGTGTGGTCCATTGTTGTGCCACAGTATTATCAATGCATGTTTCCTTTGGGGGGTCCTCTTAGACTTCCTCGGATAACTCTCCATCTGTGGGCTTGCTCTCATCCATGAGATGAGTGTTGAATGCAATTTCATTGTTCTAACTTGTACAAACATCTCGAATTCAAGGGGATGCACTGATCTAGTTTTCTTTAGGGGATCCATAGAGGGGTAGCCCCCTCCTCTGTGTTGTAATCCCCTCAATGGAATCCTACCTCCCATGTCATTCTTCATGAGTTAAATCATGTAAACCCGAACCCTAACTCCTCCCTTGCTTCCACAAATCAAATTTACAATTGCAGCTCCCTGTTAGGGTTAGGAAAAGAAAACTAGTAGGGCCTAAGTGAAATAGGCACTTTCTTTCCCCTTTGTATGTCTTGAAGGCATCCTTTATGAGGTTTGGGGAGCATTCTTTGAACACAGATCCTTGAGATTTTTGAGGCTCACTTTAAGTGTGAATTGTTGTTTCATACCTAGAGGAGAGTAGCTAGTCCATGCTCGCAATAATGCATAAAAGAGGCACCTACTTCTTTAGTGATCAACCGATCACCTGTTCTGGCTACCAGGCTTTGCATTCATTCCATCTTCATTTTGACAATGTGATCAGACCTGCATTTATTGGCCTAAGCAACGTTGGATCAAAACACTGAAAGGCCACTCACGTATTCTCTATATATTAGTGTAAAGGTGCACATATTTTGTAAAACCTCCAACACTATCATTCACAGCCTTGGGAAGCTTGTTATTTAAAAAAATTTAGAAAATTTTCCACTTCTCATGAACTTTCCCTCTCACGTTCATGTGTGATTTGGACCTTTCTAAATATAATCTGATTTCTTAGTGTGAGACAGGTCACTTTTGGAAATCAATGCAGGATGGGTGTAGGGAAGGTCGCTGGTAGAGAGAGAGAGTTTCTTGGAGGAAACACAACCTTTGGAGACCTCAAAAATAGTCAGAGTGATTTACAGGGACTTCACAACTGTAGAGGAGTTTAAGCTGGAAGTCGCACAATCACAGCCAAGCCTGATCGCAATTTTTTTAAAGAACATTTATGCGACTTAACGACTATGGTAGGAGTCACATAGTCGTAAAGAAGGCTAGGTTGCATTTCACCAACGCCAGTGAAAGGGAGGTCACATAGTCACAGTCTGATGGAGGTCGCATTTTGGAGGCTTGCCTAAGGTGCAACCCAATGACCTGGGTGGAAATGTGACTCATTGGAGGTCACAGAATCATAATTCTGAGAGGTTGCATTGCTTGGAGGTTGTCCTAAGGTGCAATGTAGCGACCCAATGACTTGGGAGAGGTCGCATAGTCACCTTACGGGATGGGTCGTGTCTTTCGGTTAGCTTTTGAATCTCTTTTTAGTGACTTAGCGATCGTTGGAGGAAGTTGCGACTTATGAAGATTGCATTATCACACTCCAGGCATGGGTCATAGTTCAAACTAGAGAACTTCATGGGTTGGGAGTCAATCCATCGACAACATGCATGTGGGGTGATTTCTTTGGTATGGCATCACATTGACATCCTTGTTGTGTGAAACACCTTGGCTTACCCTTCACGAAGATATGGTATTTGAGCAATCCTCACAATACGATGCCAAATATCTGTCGGACCTTACAATTGTAGCAATGTGCATTCTCCACTTAACCCCCCATCATATATATTAAGAGACTTTATGCTCTGTAGTTGATTTCGATTTAGGGTGGTACTTTATGGTTGGGGGTAGTGAGATAGGTGTGGTTGGTGTTGTCCTATTTATGGGAATTGAGTTAGATGAGAGGTAAACAATTAAACGTTATTCTTAATGTTCCTGTGGCAATAAAATGGCTCAACATTTTCTGATATTTTATTTTCTTTCCATCAACTAGTCATTATGGGAAAGTCTTTCCACCGATCATGCATATTCCACCGTAAGGTTGGCATTTTCATTTCAACATTTCCGAAGAAACTGATGCTTGGTTGCAGAGAGTGTGTAGGTATACTTACTACGCGCTTAATTTTGGATAATAACCCTAAAACAACCATTGATGTAATTTCTTGGCAATGTGCTTCATGTTTTCCGATCCTTTGAAAACAAATGCCTCTCATCGCACTCTTTATTAATCGATGTGTAGAACCTCATAACACCTTTTGGGTGAACCTTCGCATTGTGTCGTTCCCTCCAGATCAATTTGTTGTGAGGTGGTGGTATAACCATGTCTGTTGGTCATATCTCTATCCATGTGTATGCATATTATGTTTGCTCCTTTCAACTTGCTACCCTAACGCAGCACTAGTGGGGCCTTGAGGTGTGGGTTGCATGGCGTTTTCTTTGACATCTCATTGGTGGTATATACACATAACGAACCTTGGTTTTGGTATAACCTTGTTGTGCACTTCCCCATACATTTTATAATGAGCCAAGACTGGAATGGGCTATCGAAAGGCCCCTTATCTTGTCTTTAGGGTTATGAACCAATACCACACTTTGGAAATAACTTCAAGGAGCTCAACTAGTTTCATGTCAAGGTGAGGTTCATAGGGTCCATTAAAGCCACCATCTTTGTGTTAAGGGGGTATTTAATGTCATTGTTGCATTGATGAATGTGTATATGTGGCTCCTTCAGCTAACTCCCTACAAAATATGGAATGAGAACAAGTCAGCTTGTCATAACGATATTTCCATGTGAGAGCATGAAAGAGAATAATTAAAAAGAAAAAAAGAACTAATTTATTCAAGGAGCATGAACCATAAATAATCCAAATTAAGGTGTTATGGGTTGCATGGGTCGAGCGAGTCATGCTCCAATTTTAACTAGGTACTCACTGGAACCGCCATCCACCAATGACTCTAATATTCGTGTTTCACATGGGGACGATGTACTCATGGAGTGAGTGCCTTGAAACACTAGTGAACATGCATTATGAAGGGTGAGGATATTTAGTCATGTCAATCTAGGGTTTCGAGGGTGCGAGGGAAAGACAACATTGTTGTGACTCTAATGCACATGTTGAGATGGGGGGGGGGGAGGTGGGTGGAGACCATGAACCTAGGGGACATAATACGCAATTATTCTTCCCATGGTGTTAGACAATGCAGGTGAGAATGCGCCCTCTCTCTATGACAATTTAGGGTTTCTCCCAAACCCTAATATGGACAACAGAATGAGAGCCGACCTGAAGCCTTGTATGTCCACACACAGTGCCTCCACCAATTGACAATGTACATTATAGGAGGATAGGTTTCAAAGTCATGGGGCTTTCAATGCTCCTTGCAGCAACAAACCTCCCGACCCTAATGCAATCATAAGGTTCTTAACTAGGGTAAAGCATGACATGCAGATGTAATGCATGAAGAGTAAGTGGGTGCATCAACATGGTTTGATAGGAAGGGTCACGGGAGGAGTACCTGGCTGAAGGCCTTATCGAAACCCTAGCAGCCTGGGGCGAGTGGTGGGGTACCCAAAATTTTGAATATGCCCAAAAATTTGGGTGGTGTTGTAGTGGCTAAAAAAAAGTGATATCACTCCCAAACTCTATCTGAGATATTCAAATTTCTCTCTTCCAATAGGTTTAGTAAATATGTCTACAATTTTCTCCTTACTAGGTACATATTCCACTTTAACAATATGATCCATTACATGTTCTTAAAGGAAGTGATATTTAATAAGAATGTGCTTTTTTTTGTAGTGCATCATTGGATTTTTAGATATATATTATTTGCATTAGCGTTATCATAGAAAATATACATTGTATGGGCACAATCTACTTCAATATCTTTGATATTTTTCTTTATCCATCGAATATGGGTACAACGTGATGTTGTTCCAATGTACTTTGCCTCAACAATAGATAAAGAGATAGAAGTGTGTTTCTTGTTGAGCCAGGAAACAAGACAACTTCCTAGGAAGAATACTCCACCACTGGTGCTTTTGTTGTCATCAATACTACCCACCCAATCAACATAAATATAAAATTTTAGTGTGAAATATGGATCTTTCGTATACCATAAGCCAAAATCCATTTTTCCATTTAAATACTTAAAAAATCCTCTTCACTTTCTACACATGAGTCTCTTTTGGGTTTGCGAAATCTTCTTGCTAGACCTACTGCTTGCATGATATTTTGTCTTGAGATTGTGAGATAAGGTAGGCTTCCAATCATAGACCCATACATAAGTTGACTTACACCACGAGACTCATCATCCTTACTAAGTTTACAACTTGTTATCATGGGTGTACTAATATGTTTACATTCCTCCATACAAAATTTCTTCAGTATTTATTTGAGATATTTAGTTTGAGAGATAAAAATATCTTTCTCTATTTGCTAAACTTGCAATCCAAGGAAGAATGATAGTTCCCCAAGAATGGACATTTCAAATTCTTTTTGCATATCGGTTGCAAAACTTTTACTCTTGAAATTGACACCACTCCGAAAAATTATATCATCGACGTAAAAAATAATGATCAACAAATTCATTCTCATCTCTGATATAAAGAATTTTTTCTATTGTTCCTTTCTTAAAACCTTTCTATTATAGGTATTTGTCCATCCTTGAGTAACAAGACCTAGGTTATTGTTTTAACCCATAAAGAGATTTCAGTAATTTGGACACATGGCATTTTTATTTTTGATAGTTGAAATCCTTTTAGATACTCAATGTATACTTCTTCTTATAAGTATTCATTTAGGAATGTTGATTGGACATCCATCCGATAAAATTTAAATCTTTTGACACATGCAAAAGCCAAGAACATTTTCATGGCTTCAAGTATGGAAACTGGTGCAAAGGTCTCTTCAAAGCCAATTATTTTTATTTGTGCAAACCCTTTGCATACCAATTTGATTTTGTTCCTAGCTACTTATCCATCTTCATTTAACTTATTCCTAAAGACCCACTTAGTTCCAATCACATTCTTGTCTTTGGCTCTTGGCACAATTTCCCATGTCTTATTCTTTTTAATTTGGTCTAGTTCTTCATTCATAGCCTTGACCCAATGTTCATCTTGACTATATTGTGCAAAATTTTTGGGTTCCATCATGGATAGCAGGGAAAAATTTGCATGACTTGATGTTCCTATAAATTTTCTTCTAGTTTGAACTCTTGATTATTTATTTCCAAGTATTTGACTATTTTGATGGTGTTTTTGGACATAATTGGATGAATTTTTTGGATGTAGTGATTCTTCCTCTTGTTCTACATAACCATTTTCTTCTTCCTCTCCAGAGTATTTACTTGCTTTCCACTAAGTTTGAGACATTGCTTCATCTATTTTTATATCAATTCTTTCAACTACCTTGTGAAGTATTTTATTATAGCATATATAACCCTCGCTTTTGTATGCATACACAAGAAAAATTCTTTCTAGAATAAAAAAATTCCAAATTGTCTTCATTTATCTTTATATAGCATTTGCTTCCAAATACCTTAAAGTTTTTAATTGTAGTTATTTTTCCCTTCCACAATTTATAAGGTTTATTTGTCTTGTTTACTTTTATTTGTGCCCTATTCAAATTGTAAACAATTGTGTAAGTTGCTTCTCACCAAAATGTATTAGGCAAAGTGGCTTCATTGAGCATTATTCTTACTAGGTTTTTCATTTTTCTATTCTTTCTTTCAATAAATGCATTTTTTGTGTGGTGTCCTTGCAAAAGATATTTGTCTTCTAATCCCATGATTTTCAAAAAATTTATTAAATTCGTTAGAGGTAAACTCACCTCCTCTCTCTGATCTCAAACATTTGATTTTCAGATTAATCTCATTTTCAACAAGATCCTTAAATGTCTCAATCTCTCAAATGCCTCATATTGTTCTCTAAGAAATGTAACCCATATCATTCTTATGTAATAATCAATGAAAACCACAAAATATCTCTCACCTTCTAAATTCTATGTCCCAGTTGGTTCAAATAGGTCTATATGAATAAGTTGTAGACCTAGATGTGGAGTTCTCTTTTGTTTTGAAGAAAACACTAGTTTGCTTCCCATGATGACATGGCTTACAAATAGTGTTATCTGGTTTTGACAATCTTGTATATCGCTTATAGCATGTGCTTTGTTTATTTTGATTAGATTGTAAAAGCTAATGTCACCAAGCCTCCTATAACACAACCAACTCTCATCTATTTTACCTACAAAACAATTTTCTTCTTTTGCACCATCAAGAATGTACATGTTGCTTAAAGTCAAGTGATGCAGGGGCATCCATAATTCTCTTTGACCGAGAGGTCAAATTATTTTACTGGAGGAGTTGGTTCCTCAATATGTGGCTTGTTAAGCTAGGATTTTATTTAATTAGGCATGTAATTAATTAAAATAGGCAATTTGTTGCAATAGTTGGAGTTTAGTCAATTTTCCCCAAATGGGTCTTTAGATCACATCTTTAAGGATTTGAAAAGAATAATGAAATTCATATATATTTCCTTTGATTAATGAAAGAGGGGGTGGAGAGGTGAGAGAGATTGTATGTGTGGAAACCTTGGCTTCAAGAGCTCAGAGCTCACTTAACTAGTCCTTTTGTAATTTGTTTTTATTCTTAAAATTATTTAAACCCTATATTTAATTAAACAGAGTCAAGAGTCTGTGTACATATATATATATATATATATATATATATATATATATATATATATATATATATATATATATATATATATATATATATATATAGTCGTCAGAATGTTGCAAGAGGAGCCGAAAAGGGTGAGAGATGTTTAAGTGAGGAATAGAGCCAAAGGAGGGACCCAAGAGAAGAGGCCAGAAGTACACTGAAGCTCAAAGGAGTCAGAGGATTGAAAGTAGTTAGAGGATTGAATATGAGATTAAATCTAGAGAAGCCAACACTTAGCCATTTTATTTTCAAATAAGTATATCAAGTGTCAGAGCCAAGATCGCTTATTGATGGATCTTGTAATAGAGAACCAAAGCTTGAAATCTCGTAGCTTTTTAACATTGTAATTCTTTAAAATTTTCGAGATCCAAGACCCTCAAGTGATGGTGATGGGGAATATTTTCATTGCTAGGACCCATCAATTTTTGTGGCGCGTTGGCGATATTTAGTTGAGTGGGGCCATATCAGAGGTCAGAACCTCAAAGGATCATTTAAATTAAATTTAAAAAAACTTCCAAGACCCAATATCCTGAAGGCATGAAGTCTCGAGACTGCAAGAAGCAAAGGTTCTAAGATCGCTAAGAGTTGAGGACCCAGGATCCAAGAGGAGAAAGGATTCGAGATCTGAGATCTAAGATTGGAAAGCGTTGAGAATCCATTTGATCTTAGATCCGATATCTGAGAAGTGCCAACAATGTTTTTTCCTTATTTTATTAAATTTTTCCACTGCGCTTAAGTTTGTTGCCATGTTTGTAACAGGGATTTTGATCGTGGAATTGGAGGAAGCACCTACTGAGGGGAACCGACTCATAGAGGGACTAATTGTAAGCAAATCTTAGTTGGATTTTCATCAAGTGGTATCAAAGCAGACCATGCATTTGCTTCAGGAACATAAATCATCATGCCTAGATTTGTAAGAGGTCTTGTTCGAGGAAAATCTAGAGGATAGAGACAGAGATTGGTTGTTAACAGAGAAGTGCTCCGAGCAATGTGGAAATTAGAATAATGAATGATTGCAATGGAGATTGATCGACACCAAGAACTAGGAGCTAGAGATGTGAGTTCTAAGGAGGAAGAATATCCAGAAGAAGAAAAAGCGATAAAAGAACCAGCAAAGGCTAATATATTCAAATTAGTTTTGGGTTCTGTTATGAAACCCAAACTATATCTGTCTTCTTGTACAGGTAGCATGAATCCTAAAGATATTATCAAATGGATCATAGAAATGGCTAAATTATTTGAATATGAAGAAATGGATGAGGATAAGAAGGTCAATTTTGCAGTAACAATGTTAAAGGGACATGCAACTCTCTAGTGGGATGGTGTGTAGATAGAGAGAAGAAGAAAGAACAAGTAGAAGATCAAGAGTTGGGATAGGATGGTAGAAAAGCTGAGAGGGAAGTTTCTACCAAAGGATTACCAACTGAATTTGTTCAAGAATATGCAGAACCTTAGACAAAGAGGTATAGTAGTCAGATAATACATAGTGGAGTTATATAAGTTGAATATTAGAGCTAGATATGTGAAAGAGTATGTAGACAAGACTACGAGGTACATAAATGGACTTAGATTGGATATCCAGGATGAAATTAGTGTATTGTCACCAAGGATAGTAGAGGAGGAATACCAAATTGCTTTGAAAGTAGAGGAGAAGCTTGCAAGGAAACAAGCTGGTAGAGGTAAAGGTGTTGTTAGAGGCAGAGGACAACAACACAATAGAGGAAAATCTATTGCACCAAAATATGGGGCTAGTAGTTCTAGTCCACAATGACAGCAGGAAGGAGAGTCATAAGTAGAACATTCTTTTCTAGAGGATGAGGAAGATGTAGGAGAGAGGTTCGTTGCTATAGGTGTGGCAAGCTCAGACATATGAGTTATGAATTTCTAGAGAATAGAGAATTGGGTCAAAAGAACATTGTTCCAGCTCTAGTACAATAGGTGAAGGAAGTTGTGTAGGAAGCAGAAAATGTGTCAGAGACAGGAGAAGCATTGATGATGAAGAAGGTGTTGATCAAACAGGAGAAGGAAGCAGTAGAACTAGACCCAAGGAAAGCATTATTTCAAATTGTTTGCAAAATCCAGGGTAATTGTTGTAAATTAGTAATTGATAGCAATAGTATAGACAACCTAATGCAGTGATACCTCTGAATACATAATATAATCAAGCTCCACACCCAACAATCTCCCACTTGGAGATTGATTATAACAACTCTTGCGCTGATTCATTTGCTGGAAAATGACTCCACTTTGGACTTGGTTGTTTCTCATCCTCTTCATCATACTTGAACACCAATTGAAACTGAGCAGATTATCAGTTTCTCCCTGGTTACAACTTTTGTTAACATATCTGCAGGATTCTGGCTAGTGTGTATCTTTTCCGTCTTCAATTGTCCATCTTCCAACGCTGACTGTATGAAATGTTACTTGAGTGTATATGTTTAGTATTGAAATGAAATGCAGAGTTCTTTGTAAGATGTATGGCACTCTGGTTGTCACTGTATAACCTGCGAAACTCCTGCTTCTTACCCAATTCATCTAGAAACCTTTGTAACCAAATCATTTCTTTACTAGCCTCTGTAGCGGCAATATACTCTGCTTATAATGTAGAGAGTGCAACAACACTTTGTAGTTTTGAGACCCAACTGACAGGTGTTCCACCTACAGTAAACACATACCCTTTTGTGCTCCTCCTCTTATCTCTATCACACACCATATCTGCATCAACATATCACTGTAGAGAAATTTTTGAACCACCAAAGCATAATGATTGATTTGTGGTACCTCTCAAATACCTGAGAATCCACTATACCGCCATCCAATGTTCTTTTCCTGGATTGTTCATGTACTTGCTTACAACTCCCACTGCATGTGCAATATCAAGCCTTGTGAGGACCATTGCATACATTAAGCTTCCAACTGCTGAAACATATGGAACTTTATACATATGAGCCATTTCTTCCTGAGTCTTAGGACACTCCTCCTTACTTAATTTGAAATGGCTAGCCAAAGGTATACTAACTGGTTTTGCATTCTGCATATTAAACCTTTTCAACACCTTTTCTATGTACTTACTTTGAGACAATGCTAATTTGCGATTCTTCCTGTCTCTAATTATTCCCATACCAAGGATTTGTTTTACAGCACCCAAATCCTTCATTGCAAATGAGTTCGCCAATTTTATTTTGAGCACATTTATTTCCTGCATGTTAGAACCTGCAACAAGCATGTCATCTACATACAATAACAATATAATATAGCTGCCATCATTTTGCCTTTTGAGATAAACACAATGATCAGAGTGACATCTAGTATAACCTTGTTCAAACATAAACCTGTCAAATTTTAGATACCACTACCTTGGAGCCTATTTTAAGCCACAAAAGCTCTTCTTCAACTTGCACACTAGTTTCTCCTTCCCTTTTACCTCATATCCTTGTGGATGTTGTACATATATCTCTTCCTCCAAATCCCCATGGAGAAAGGTTGTCTTTACATCCAACTACTCAATATGAAAATCTTCAGCTGCTACTAGACTTAAAATAGTTATGATTGAAGTCATTTTAACAATAGGAGAAAATATCTCATCAAAATATATACCCTTTTTCTATGCAAACCCTTTCACCACAATTCTAGCTTTATACCTTTTTCTACCTCCATCTTCTTCCTTCAACTTGTAAACCCATTTATTATGCAATGTTGTTTTACCTGCAGGTAACCTAACTAAGTCCCAAGTCTAGTTATGTGTTAAGGAGTCCATCTCTTCTTTCATGGCTTGCTCCCCCTTTTTCCTGGTTTCTACCTATACTACTTCTTCATAACATTCTGGTTCACCAGAATCAGTCAACAATACATAATATAATGAATGAGAGTATCATTCAGGGGGTCTACTTATCTTGGTATATATTCTAACACCACTTTAGAGTGTTTGAGGTGCTTGTTTCTGTTGTGGTTGTTGTTCTGGATGTTGATCATTATGATTTTCAGGCACCATCACTTTTTTTTTGATCGTGTCAAGCACTGTGTATTCTCTGTTTTCTTTTTTCTGTTTCTTTTCCTGCAACTGATCCTTATACAAAACCTTTTCATTAAATATGACATCTCTGCTCCTAATGATTTTTTGTTTTTCATAATCATAAAAACGATAACCAAAATCATTAACACTATATCCAATAAAGATACATTTCTTTGATTTTGCCTCAAGATTTGTCCTATTTTATTTATTAATGTGGACAAAGGCTTCACAACAAAAGTCCTTAAAAAAGAGTAGTTCACCTTTTTACCCGTCCATGCCTCCTCTGTAATACCACCATCCAAGGAACTTGAAGGCCCTCTGTTTATTAGATAAACAACAGTATCTACAGTATCTGCCCAAAATTGTAAAGGCAATCTTGCATGCAATCTCATGCACCTTGCACGCTCCATGGTTGTCCTATTCATCCTTTCTGACACACCATTTTCTTGTGTTGTTCTATTGTGCTGTACAACAACCCCCCATTTCTTTAAAAAAATTTACAAAAACTTTAATTAGAAATGGGTCCCTTTTTAATAAACTTATAAAATTAGTGATTCAATAAAACCGCTTGCCTGGTATTAATCATATCACACAAAAGGCCTAATGCAATAGAGTTATTACCCAAGACCTTTTGTTAAAATGTGAAATATCCTTTTGAAAATTCATCATAAGTAACTCTCCTATGTGATAAAGCAATCAAAGATCGCATATCGCAATGATAAAAGGATGCACTCAAAAAAGGTCCTCATTAAAACCTCCGATCTGATAACATAATCACAATCAACAATCGGAGGTATCACACAACACATAGCAAGGATGACTTTGAATCTCCCGATTGCTATATTATAAAGAAAGGCACTCATTTCAAGGAAACCTTGTTAAAAGGTATTATTTGCGAATATAAATTTTAAAAGAAATAAACCAAACTATTCGCTAAACATACCCCGCCTTATTATATTTTCCTTTATCGTGATCAGAGCTATTAGTCTGAAACACTAAGCCCGACCCATTGAATCTTCTGATTGCGATTCACAATTTATCACTGATCGCTGATCGGGGAAATCTAAAGACACGCTCGAAAGGATCATTAAGCATATGGCCGATGCGACGGGTAATTATGACATTTATTAACTACAATCGGCAGCTATGATGGTTATTAATTTCGCAGTTAAGGGTGAATTCTTCGAGGATTTTGTTGGAAATAATACTGAGAGGGGGGGTGAATCAGTATTATCAGATCAATCAAACCTTTTCAATGCTCAGAAACATATACGCTACTTCAGTTAAGTAAAACAGCGTGTACACGCTACTGTGACTAAATAAAACAGCGTATAAGCAGAAAACTCATAACTTAGTTAGCTTATTCTTCAGTTAAGTTCATCAGGACATTATTCAGCACATTAACAGTAAGCAGATGTAGTATAACAGAACGGATCAAAAGCCACACACATGAACACCAAGATATAAGGTGGAAACCCAATGTGGGTGAAAACCACCTGCTGCAAGTTATCTCTATCTTTCTTTAAGAAACTTCAGTTTACAATCTTTTGTACTGGTGCAGCCTTATACCAGTACGCAGGCTACAACCTGCAGAAGGCTACAACCTTCTCTCGTTCTCCAAACTTCCTTGGAAGGGAGCTCCAACCCCCTTTGTTCTTGTACTAGCCAAGATACTAGTACGTAGGTGCTGACCTACAATCTTCTTTTCTTCAGGTATCACCTTTCATACATTTTCAGACTTGAATATTCCTGAAGCACAACATTACAATCTGAAGACCACAATTCATTCAATTTCCACAACAGATCATTGAAGCATAAAACAACCAAACTCTGAATCACTGAAACACTGAACCCTGTCAATCACCAGTTACCAGAACACAGAGCAGACTACAGAACTCTGCAATAACTGTCAGACCCCACTGTAAACCCAAAAACAAGCTTCAAAAGATATACGCTACTTAAAGGAGCAAAAACTGCGTATACACGCTCTTTTACCGAAGCCAACCTGCGTACAGATCTAAAAATAAACTTTCTCAATTTGCAGCTGTACCAGACATTAGTTAGACCCAGAACATAGCATTGCGACAATATGCAGATCTAGAAATAAGCATAATCAACCATATCATGATAGTGCATTTCAAACCATTAGATCCCGATCTATCCTTAGATCTAGTCTTCCATCAACCAATGTGATCTCTCCTTGGCTTAGATCAAGCAACCCAGCACCTGCAAATCAGATCTCTTTCACTCTTAGATATTCAAGCCCTTGTCGAAAGATGATTTTGCCTAATGATCTTCTTCTCCTTATATAGTCTTAGGCCTAGCTCAATACCAAGAGCCAAAACCATAGTAACACAATACCATCAACTTCAAAACTAGGGATCGACACGCCCGTCGAGACACAATGGTCCGAAATCATAGGCACAACTTCCAAGGACTAACCACCATGGACCAAAGGAACCTTTCCACATACACGCGCTTTTTATGAATCGAACTAGCGTGTACACGCGACTTGGGCTTAACGAAACGGCGTGTATGAGCTTCCTTGGCATGCTGTACTGAGATCTGTCTTCTGATTAAGTTGCCATCACCTGTACCAACCTCTGAGCACCTGTACCATCCTCTGAGTGAGTTGCCATCAAGGACAACACTTGAATCATAATGCCAACAATCTCCCCCTTTGGACTTGATGGCAACCACCACACCAAGTCACTCTCCCCCTTTGACATCAAGGGCAAAGGGCTGTGCTCCCCCTGAGGACATGCTGATACCTCTGCTTGGCTGTGCTGACTCGTGCTCCCCCTGACAGTAGGCCAGATCTGAAAAAGATGTTCTTCAACAAGAACCAAGATTTATACACCATAAGGGACCTTCCTATCACCAAAAGACTCAATACATACATCCATACTCCCTACCAAGAGGGGACATATCAGAAACAACCAATTATATTACAGCATTCATCCCAGGCATAGTGGGGAAACCAACATAGGCCGTTACATGACCTTGACACCATAAAAGAGATATGACAAGAGAGATACATGACATAGAGACAACAGATCTAGACCAAGACTTAGGAAAGACACCAGCAGCATCTGATAAACATCTTGTTAGATCAGCAACCAGAATTTCTTTCTGAGCTCCTTCTCCTGAAACCAACAACCAAAACATCTGAATGCCAACAATGCTTTATGAGACTTTTGAGCTGCTCCCCCTGAACCTGTGCCTGTTGCACTCCCTGAAACTGTGCCTGAAGAATTCTGACATTCCTATTGCTGTTCAGAACTTCAGAGTTTTCCCTTGCTGTTCAGAACTTCATATACGCGTTTTATCCTGTATAAAACAGCGTATGTACGCGGATATTCTTTCTGCAACAAGCGTCCAGCATACACGCGACTTACCCACCATGAATCCGCGTGTATACGCTCATATCCCTTCCGTAACCTGCGTATACCAACTTTTCTGTAGAACAAACAAACTTCAACAACAGGATGAAGCATCAACTACTCCCAGCTTTTGTCTGAGATATTCAAAAGTTTCCCTGGGCAGTGGTTTTGTGAGAATATCAGCAACTTGCTCCTTAGAAGGAACATACTCCAACTTGACCTTCTGCTCAAGCACTTGTTCCCGAAGAAAATGGTACTTGATTGGTATGTGCTTGGTCTTTGAGTGCATGACAGGATTCTTTGAAATGCTGATTGCACTTGTATTATCACATAAGATAGAGACAGGTGGAGTGCAAGTGATTTGAAAGTCCTGCAAGGTCTGCATCATCCAAAGAAGTTGTGTGCAACAAGATGCTGCAGCCACATATTCTGCTTCAGCTGTAGATAAGGCAATCGAACTTTGTTTCTTGCTGAACCAAGATACTAATCTGGAACCCATGAAGAAAGCACCTCCACTTGTGCTTTTCCTATCATCCACACTTCCAGCCCAATCTGCATCTGTGTAAGCATGAAGAGTGAGATCAGTATTTCTAGGATACCATAAGCCATAGTTTTGGGTCCCTTGAAGATATTTGAAGATTCTTTTGACTGCCTGAAGATGAGTTTCCTTTGGGTTGGCTTGAAATCTTCCAACCATTCCTACTGCATGTGTAATATCTGGTCGAGTACCTGTCAAATAAAGCAAACTCCCAATCATGGATCTATAAGTGGGTTGGTGAACTGCTGCTGATTCATCATTTGCACTGAGGCTGCATCCTGTAACCATGGGTGTACATACTGGCTTTGACTCTTCCATGCCATACTTCTTCAAGATCTGCTTGAGGTATTTGGTTTGAGACAAGAAGATACCTCCTTCATTTTGTTGGATTTGCAATCCAAGAAAATATGTCAATTCTCCAAGAAGTGACATTTCGAATTCTTTCTGCATAACCAAGGCAAAGTTTTGACTCATGGTCTCTTCATTGCTGCCAAAAATAATATCATCTACATAAACAACAAGAATTAGCAATTTGTTATTTTCAACTTTTATATAGAGATTGCTATCTGCTGATCCTTTTGAAAAGCCTTGTTGGTGAAGATATTTGTCCAACCGATAGTACCAAGCCCTTGGAGCTTGTTTGAGCCCATAGAGTGCCTTTTTCAATCTGCATACAAGGTTTGGATCATTTCCAAGAATGAACCCATCTGGCTGCTCAATATATACTTCTTCTTCTAAGTCTCCATTCAGGAAGGCTGATTTCACGTCCATTTGAAATACCTTGAAGTTTTGAAAGCTTGAGAGAGCAAGGAACATTCGGATGGCCTCTAGTCTTGCCACAGGAGCAAAGGTCTCTTCAAAATCTATTCCTTCTTGCTGTGCATACCCTTTACAAACAAGTCTGGCCTTGTTTCTAATTACTTCTCCATTTTCATTTAACTTATTCTTGAAGACCCATTTTGTTCCTATTACATTCTTATCTTTTGGTCTAGGAACTAATTCCCAAGTGTTGTTCCTTTCGATTTGCTCAAGTTCTTCATCCATTGCTTTGACCCAACATTCATCTTTGCATGCTTCTTTCACATTTTGTGGTTCAATGGAGGAGAGTAGAGCCAAGTAGCTTGAAGCTTCTGCAAGTGTCCTTCTTGTTTGTACTCCTGCTTCTTTCTGCCCCACAATCTGAGTTTCTGGATGATTCTTTTGGACATATCTGGATGGAGTCTTCTCTTCTATTCTTGTCTGCTCCTCTGGTTCTTCTTGAGATTCTTCTTCTTCTTGAGGTTCATCATTTCGCCTTTGAGAGTAACCTTCATCTTCTTCAATGTCTTCATGATGAACTTGCCTAGGAATATATCCCTTCTCATCAACCACTATATCAATACTGTCAACAATTCTGCCAAGTCTTTTATTGTAGCACTTGTATGCTTTGCTATGTGGAGAATAACCAAGAAGAATGCCCTCATCTGCTCTAGGTTCAAGTTTGCCAAGTTGCTCATCAGTATTCTTAATATAACATTTGCTCCCAAAGATTTTGAAATGCTTCACGGAAGGAGTTTTACCACTCCAAAGCTCATGAGGTGTTTGAGTGCTGTTTACTCGGACATTTGTTTTGTTAAGAATGATAACAGCAGCATGTGCAGCTTCACCCCAGAAGGTTGCAGGAGTACCTGATTCATCGAGCATAGCACGAGCCATTTGTTGGATAGTTCTGTTCATTCTTTCCACAACCCCATTTTGCTGAGGAGTTCTAGCTGTAGAGAATTCTCTTCTTATCCCATGTTCATCGCAGAAATCGAAAAATTCATTTGATGTGAACTCCCCACCTCTGTCAGATCTGAGGCACTTAATTTTGTGTCCTGATTCATTTTCAGCCAATGCTTTGAAGGATTTGAATTTTTCGAATGCTTCATCTTTGTGCTTCATAAGCCCTAACCAAACAAACCTTGAGAAATCATCAATGAATAATATCAGATATTCTTCTCCTCGAGGTGTCCTTTTCCTAAATGGACCACATACATCTGTATGGACTAGCTCAAGAGGCAAGCTAGCTGATCCTTCCTTTTCTGGAAAGTTAGTTCTGGTTTGCTTTCCAAACTGACAAGATTTGCATATGGTGTTGTCTGGAATTTTGATATCTGGAAGATCGCGAACTGCCTGATATTTGCATGCTTTCCTTATTTGTGAGAAGCTTAGATGTCCCAACCTTCGATGCCATAACCAGTGCTCTTCATCCTTGCTAAGATAGCATTGTTGTTGTCCTTCTTCAAATATGTACAGATTATTTGGAGTTCTTTTGCCTTTGAGAACTGTTTTACCTGTATCAAGATCACGAACAAGACATCCATTCGATCTGAAAATAACCTCGGTTTTTTGATCACACATCTGGCTGACACTTAGAAGATTATGCTTCAATCCATCAACATACAAAACATTTCCAGCCTTGACCTTTTCTTTCAAAGGAGCAATACCTTTTCCTTTTATAGTTGCAGGAGTATCATTTCCAAAAGAAACTTTCTTTCCCTTTTCTAAAGTAGAATAAGATTCAAGTTTTTCTTTATCACCTGTCATATGTTTCGAACATCCACTGTCAATGTACCATAGATTTTCCTGTCCTTCTGCATAAAACGCTATCCCACATCTTTCTGTCTGAGGTTCTTTTATTCTCCATTTTTTGGTGCTCGTGGCTTGTTCCTTTTTCTCCTGAAACCTGCTCCTGCATTCAGATTCTTTATGACCAAAATTATTGCAAATAGAACATTCAACTTCATTTTCAAGAACCGAAAAGTTGTTATAGGTCCTCTTTGTAATCCCTGTCATACTTCTTTGTTTTTGAGCTTCCCTAGTCATGATTGTTTTATATGCAACACATTGAGCTGCTTTGTGACCAAAGTTATGGCAAGAAAAGCATTGTCCATTGAAGAAGCTTCTGCGGTTATTGAATCTACCAGCCAACTGATTGTAATTTCTATTTTCATCTATTCTTGTGCCAAACTGAGAAGATTTTACCTGTGGTTGGTTGTAGCTTTTGTTCACCCTTAAGAAGGATTGTCCCTGATAGTTTCTGTTTGTAATTCGTCCCTGCTTTACCTGATTATCTTCATTGTTCTTCTGCTCATTTCTTCTTGCTGCATCAAGATAACTTTTTGAGGTGGATGCTTGAGAGGTTTCTCCATTATAGCCCAAACCTGTCTTGTTTAGAGGAGACCGCTGCACATTGATAATCTCATCCAAAGTTTCAGATCCTTTGACAAACTTAAGATTAATAGCTTTTGTTTTCTCAATTTCTTTTCTGAGACCAACAATTTCACCTTCTAGTTTTTCAAGATGTTTTTCCTTTTCATCAATTTGAAATTGCAAAGTATCAATGATCACACTCTTTTCTTCTATGCATCTCTTGAGTCTAGTAATTTCATTATAGAGATTATCCACATCTACAGCATCCTCATAATCATCATCTTCAAATGCCATTAATAGCTTATATTTATTACCTTGTTCATCTTCATCACTGTTTGATAAGCCATCACTATCTTCATGGGTGTAGTAGCTTTTCTTATTTGCACTTTGTTTCTTATTCCATCTAGCAGGTTCTTTTCCTTTATCCTTATTAGGACATTTTGCAGCATAATGACCTACTCTTCCACAAGCAAAGCATTTGAAAGGTAGCTTACCTCTGAACCTTCCAGCACCCCTTTGAAGATTTCTGACAAAATTTGATTCTTCTTCCTCTTCTTCTGGAACATGGCTTGCTTCATAGTAATCTTCTTTTCCTGATGCCTTAAAAGCAGCTTCCCTTCTGTCTGATGGACCTCCCTTTCTCATTTCATAAGCAGTTAGAATTCCATGTAGCTGAGACATAGTGAGAACTTTGAGATTTTCCTTTTCTTCTATTGCAGATACTTTAGATTCAAACTTGGGGGATAATGATCTTAGAATCTTTTGAACTACTATAGTCTCTTTTATTTCTTCACCCAAATTTTTCATACAATTAACAATCTCATCTACCCGAAGAAAATAATTAGCCACACTTTCATCATTATACATCTTGAGAGTCTCATATTGAATCCTGAGAGTTTGAAGTTTAGCTTCCTTTACCTGTTCATCTCCTTCATAGCTAGTGATCATTTTGTCCCATATCTCTTTTGCTGATTTGAAGTGCATGACCTTCATGAATTCTGTTTGGGATATACTTCCTAATAGAGTACTGACTGCTTTTGCATTTGTTTCATATGTCTTTTTCTCAGCTGGATCTGTAGGAGTAGCTGAAGGAAAAGCATAGCCTGTTTCTACAATGTTCCAAACTTCTGTACCAAGAGATTGAAGATATGCAGTAACTCTTACCTTCCAATAATTGAAATTTGTTCCATCAAAAACCGGTGGCCTGATTGATGCTTCTTTCTCGTAGTTGCTCATGATGAATGATCTACCTTCAAGCGATCAAGCTTCTCTGAAGGACCTGCTCTGATACCAATTGTTGGAAATAATACTGAGAGGGGGGGTGAATCAGTATTATCAGATCAATCAAACCTTTTCAATGCTCAGAAACATATACGCTACTTCAGTTAAGTAAAACAGCGTGTACACGCTACTGTGACTAAATAAAACAGCGTATAAGCAGAAAACTCATAACTTAGTTAGCTTATTCTTCAGTTAAGTTCATCAGGACATTATTCAGCACATTAACAGTAAGCAGATGCAGTATAACAGAACGGATCAAAAGCCACACACATGAACACCAAGATATAAGGTGGAAACCCAATGTGGGTGAAAACCACCTGCTGCAAGTTATCTCTATCTTTCTTTAAGAAACTTCAGTTTACAATCTTTTGTACTGGTGCAGCCTTATACCAGTACGCAGGCTACAACCTGCAGAAGGCTACAACCTTCTCTCGTTCTCCAAACTTCCTTGGAAGGGAGCTCCAACCCCCTTTGCTCTTGTACTAGCCAAGATACTAGTACGTAGGTGCTGACCTACAATCTTCTTTTCTTCAGGTATCACCTTTCATACATTTTCAGACTTGAATATTCCTGAAGCACAACATTACAATCTGAAGACCACAATTCATTCAATTTCCACAACAGATCATTGAAGCATAAAACAACCAAACTCTGAATCACTGAAACACTGAACCCTGTCAATCACCAGTTACCAGAACACAGAGCAGACTACAGAACTCTGCAATAACTGTCAGACCCCACTGTAAACCCAAAAACAAGCTTCAAAAGATATACGCTACTTAAAGGAGCAAAACCCGCGTATACACGCTCTTTTACCGAAGCCAACCTGCGTACAGATCTAAAAATAAACTTTCTCAATTTGCAGCTGTACCAGACATTAGTTAGACCCAGAACATAGCATTGCGACAATATGCAGATCTAGAAATAAGCATAATCAACCATATCATGATAGTGCATTTCAAACCATTAGATCCCGATCTATCCTTAGATCTAGTCTTCCATCAACCAATGTGATCTCTCCTTGGCTTAGATCAAGCAACCCAGCACCTGCAAATCAGATCTCTTTCACTCTTAGATATTCAAGCCCTTGTCGAAAGATGATTTTGCCTAATGATCTTCTTCTCCTTATATAGTCTTAGGCCTAGCTAAATACCAAGAGCCAAAACCATAGTAACACAATACCATCAACTTCAAAACTAGGGATCGACACGCCCGTCGAGACACAATGGTCCGAAACCATAGGCACAACTTCCAAGGACTAACCACCATGGACCAAAGGAACCTTTCCACATACACGCGCTTTTTATGAATATAACTAGCGTGTACACGCGACTTGGGCTTAACGAAACGGCGTGTATGAGCTTCCTTGGCATGCTGTACTGAGATCTGTCTTCTGATTAAGTTGCCATCACCTGTACCAACCTCTGAGCATCTGTACCATCCTCTGAGTGAGTTGCCATCAAGGACAACACTTGAATCATAATGCCAACAGATTTCACCCATGGTGATTCTTAATTACATTTAGTTTATCATATGTGAATTACCTTAATTGTTTTCATTTCATATTAAGCTTTCAGCACAAATATTTCTCTGTCACATTTTCCATTGTTTGTGCAAAGCTTCTCTAAGCTTATGAATCCAGAAAAGATGGGAAAGAAGGTGAAGAAAGCCAAGGCCCCTGTCGTAGTTAAAGAACCAGAGCAGAATAAGAAAGGATTGATATAAGATATGACTTGCCTCGGTTTAGGAAAAGAAAGCTGGGAGAGTATCTATAACTTACTAGAAGAGGAAGAGCTTGAAGAACTCGAAGAAGAAGCTATAGCAGATTCTACAAGTAAATCAGAGAATACGTTGAAAGAATTGGCCTACTCATACCTACACAGAATAGCAGTGCATCCCAAAGTTTTTCCATATAATGGCGTGGTTAGATGGATTGTTGAAAGCATTGTAACTATAGATAGGATGTTTAGTACAGCCGAAGGAAAAGTGTTCGGGTCATTTAGAGTAGAGGATCTCAGACAAATGTATCATTTACTCAAGCGAGAGAAGTATTATAATAAAGAATTCTTAGAAGCTTATGCAAAGGAAAACGACATTGAATTAGATCCTATCAGGCAATGGAGACACTTCTCAACCAAACACAAGCACGATACATCGGGTATGTACTATGTAGATTCATTAGCCTCTCCTTATTGTTATGCTAGGGCATTGATGTGCAGACTCTTCGGAGTCCATAATTCCACTAAGTTCTCTGTAGATATGGTTCCTTTAATGGAAGCTACAGTTCACGGCTATATTATGGATTGGGAAAATATTCTCTCTAATAAAATGGCCACCGAAATACTTGAATATAGAAGAAATAGGTCTGTGACTTCTCGGGTGATACCTCCTTTTTACTTTAGTTCCTATATTATGAACACCATATGTTTTAATTCCGAACACCCCATTCTCAGATGGAGATGGACTCCCCAGGACCCCAATCTCATTGACATCTATCACAAAGAGCTATGGAAGGCCCATTATAAGAACCATTTGTATAATATTTGTCATGGTTTTATTCCTCTTGTATATTACTCCTTATTCAATAAGCCTACCCCTAGGATATTCGAGGAAGCAGCAATTGACCTAGCAACAGTGGGTAGTTGGTTTTGAGAAGAGAAATTTACCTATATAAGGCTTTTCGGTAGTCTTACTGATCCTCATGTTCTTCCTCTGTATATCCCTGATAAACTATTGGCCCGAGAATTAGCATATCAAATAATAGTTGCAAGGATGTCAAAGACCCTTAGGGATTCCAAGAAACACATGTGGCCTACATTGCCCCTTCGGTGTGGTGCCTTTACCCTGCATGATTTTAAACACGCAGAGAAAGAGGCCGATAAAATCAAGTTGTTAAATCTTGCGACTATTCCAAAAAGGAAGTATTACCCTAAAAATGTTGCGTACAATGTTACCTCTCATGCTAAAATCGCCAGATTTGATCACGAAGATGATAGCTTTCATGACTTGTTTGCTTCAGCAGAGATATTTTCCCAAGTCAAAGAAATGTCTAAGACTAAATTGAGAATAGAAGGATTAGAGAAATTCAATAGGCTCAGGGCCCAGAGATTGGAAACCCTGCCCCCAAATTTATTAAAAATGACATCTATGGTACAACCTCAAGGCTAAGTTGAGGAGAAAATCACTAAGAATGCTCCCAAAATGGAGAAGGTTCCTTAAAAGAAGAAGACACTAGAACAGGAGCAAAAGCAAGTAACAGTTAGTGAAACCCTTGATACACACATTAATGTTAACCCTAAGTTAATCAAGGAGTGGGAACAATTTGATTATATTATCAGTAATCCAAAGAACACCCAAGGGTTCACTACACTACAGGTGTCTACAACACAGAAATCAGTAGTCAACACAGTTCTAATTGTAGGAACAAGCAGCCCACCCAATCTTCATAAAGACATAGAGATCATCCTTGAAAATCCCACTGATGAGATTGTTTTTCATGTAGAAGAGATACCACCACTGGATGTCTTCTACAACCTTCAGCATAGGGCTGTAGTCAAAAGACAGAGGAAGAAGAGGAAAATTGATCACTCTCCTCTTTTGACTCCTCAGATGGAAATGATGAATGTGGTATGGAGGGAGGAAGTAAATCCCTCTGAAGATTTAACCAAACTTTCTCAATATGCCAGAGCATACACAGTGGCAACAATAGATAAGGTTTCAGAGGTTAATCATTTATTGAAGGAAAAAGACCAGGCAATCATTCAGCTAGAGGCACAATTGGTAGAACGACAACAAAAAATAGAGCAGCTTGAACAGAAGTTGGCAGAACAGAGACAACTTAATGACCAATTCAATGAGAAATTAATTTATGAAAAGCAGAGAATTGATGAACAGGCCATCCATAAGAAACAATGGTTATCCGAGGCATTGAACAAATTACAGCTATTGAACGAGTAGGTGAATAAATCAAAAGAAGATAAAATCGCTCAAATGAAGGATCAAATAGAGCAATTCAAAGGATATCCCAAGGTAGAAGAATTAAGAACTAAAGCCCTGGAGATGACCAAGGATCTATCTCAGCATTTAGACCTTCTGTGTTATAATATCTCGTTGGCTGTTCCTTTATGTGATATCTCAGCAGCTATGATTGATAAGTCAGTAGATGCAAGGCTTGAGTTAGAGAAGGTAGATGAAATCTTAACTAAGTATTTATCTTGGCAAGATTCAAATGAAGGAAAAGCTACCAACGTGCCAATGATATAGGAGTCACATAAAGAAATTCTATTTTCCGAATGGGAGTCTTAGTTAATGAAAGCTGAGAGAGCTACATCCAGATGTAGATCAGCGACAAATAATTTGATTGAATTAATCAACAATAGTCTGTATTTATGTAATCTAATAATAGAATGTTCTCCAGGCAAACTCCCACAGGTGAAATCATTAGAACAACAATGGAAACATGAGCTGATGCATAGAGAAAAACTGATTGGAGGCATTCACAGCTTAACATGGGAAATGTTTTGGTTTTTCCTTGTAAAACCACATAGTCAACAAATGGCGATGAAGTGTCTCACAGATGCGATCAACCACATGATCCCCGAACTTGCCGATGCCACATTTACAGCTCAGTTACACTCTCATATGAGTCAGCCACCAGAGGTCCAGCCAATGCTTTCCATTTGTCAACTACGATCACAAGAAGATAAGTTGATACAATGAATCCTTTCAACCGACTACAACACTTCTATTTTGAGATAAATTCCATATTTTTATGTTTTGGTTATACCAGCACATAGCATATTTATTTCATAGTTCATTATTTTTGTAATATTTATAGACCCTTTCATGTTTTTAGAAAGGGTCCTCAATTTTGTATTAAGACTTACATCAAGAGTTGCACTACTGTGCTTCCGATATATATATTTTTATAAAAGACTAGACCTGAATTCTGAATTTTGACAAAGAAGGCTTTTATGAGATATCCACTTTTGCTTCCTATGAAAGTATTCCCAAATTAGAAGGCAGAATTTGAATGTGATTCACATCGAAGGAGATCCAAATGCATACGGTACTACTATCTATGTTTTCGCTTTATCTGTCTATGTGAATTAGCATTTATCAACTTTTCTATTATTGATATGTATATGTTTCTACAACAATTCTTTGAGCTGTCACTATTGAATGTTTTTGAATCGTCATCTTTCATATATATATATGTCAGTGATATATTACGATTAGTGTGATAATGTTTTAATTATTACTTTGTTCAACTAATTGAACAAAGTAATTATCATATGAATGCATATTTTTATTTATGAGTAAGTCATTTTCATGTTTACTTGTCAATAGAAACAATCAAGAATCGCATTGCTAGAAGAATTCCTGGGTTAGATTAGTTATCTTTGTATATTTTTACACTTTAGAATAAAGAACTTATCATTCCCATTATCCATTACAAACCAATCACCCATCAATTCATATATCACTGGGAAACTGGTCCCATTACATCTAGTCGGAGCCACCACACCAAACGGAAAAGGAGCTACTTTAAGGTCCGAACCGGGTGGTTTTCCCTGATGTTGATACAACGATTTTAGAGGCATCAACATTTTTGGCGCTAGAAGGAGGGCATGAACTGTGAATGGTGAGCAAATCCAAATCTATAGTCCATTCTGAGAGTAAATCTCCCTCCACATCACCTCCGACTTCTCCCTCGCATTCACGATCTCCAATTTCTAAGCGAGAAGTTGAGAAAACAACAACCACTGCTGAACCCCAAAACATATCAGATAAATCCACTCTTGAACCTCCTGAAGTTCAGTCTTTAATTCATAAACTTCAAGGATTTTCAATATCACCACAGAAATCTGAGTTATCTCAAGGCAGTGTGACTTCGCAATACATTCCTTCCCATCCTCTTACCAAACTACAGAGTGAAAAACTTGGTATTGAACCTACAGAATTCCCTCTGCCTAAAAGAAAAAGATCAAGGAAGATACCTGAGGAGTCTGATAGTGAGACTCTTTCATCATCATCATCCATTTCATCTACTCCATTTCAAAGTCAACAATCCATTCCTCCACTCCATATTGTTGTTCAACAAGGTACTGGAACTTCAACATCGTCTTCCCAACCACTTATAACTTCATCTGTGCTTTCCTCTGTTAGTAACCCAACAATGGCTCAAAGACCATGGAACAATCTAGGGGTATTCACAATGCCCGCACCCTTGAGTCAATTGCCGGCTTATCTTGAAAAATGGCTGCCAAAGTTTAACCTGGATACGGGCATACTAGCAGAAGAACACATAAACAACTTTATGTTGTCAGTAAACTTAAATGGAGTTACTGAAGAAGACGTTGTTGTTAGGCTTTTCCCATATACCTTACAAGGAGCAGCTGGGTCCTAGTATTTCTCATTACCATCAGGATCCATTACTAGTTGGAACATTTTCCAAGAGCAGTTCTTGACTAAATTCGGTGATGATAGGTCTACAACGACATTAATTAATGATCTCTCAAATCTTAAAGCTGAATCAAGAGAACCTATCAAAGATTTCAACTCGTGATTTAATAAGCTCTTAAATAAGATTCCTACCACATCCAAACCTAGTGAAGAGGTTCGAAGTGAATGGTATATCTCTGCCTTACCTTCGAATATAGCAATCTTCGTTGATAGAGCTGCAAAGCCTACTTTAGGAGAGAATATGAAAGAAGCAATTAGCATTTAAAAATGTATAATAGCTTTAGAAAAGAAAACTGCCTCTGAAGAGCGAAAGTCCAAAAAGGTTACTTTTAAAGATGATTCAAAGAAGAAAATGGCTAAAGATCCATATGATATGGAAGGTCTGCAAAAGGTTTTAAAGACTATGTCAAATGAGATGGTAGAAATTAAAAAACAAGTAGCCAAGACCTCCACTAAGAAGCCATTTAGAAACTTCAAAAAACCTGAATCAAAACCACCTAATGCTATATCTAATGCAGAATCAGATCCAGAGAATGATGAAGATGAAGATACAATCTTATCATCGGAGGAAACTGAGGAAGAAGAGGTTGTTGAATGTCATGGTATGTGGGACTTCATTTTGCCCAATTCAGATACTGAAAGTGAACAGGAAGCTTTCCCAGTAAGTACCAGGAGTAAAGGATCCGCAGAACCTGTTCAACCAACTCAAAAGAAGAAAAATGTGAGTCCTGCTACTAAAGATAAAGCTCCCACAAATAAATCTACACCAGTGCCTACTCAAAATCAGCCATCATCTTCCAATCCACCTTCATCATCCAAGACATTGGTAGTTGCTGACTCTATGGATTACAACATCATCAAAGACATGAAGAAGACTAGAGCAAATATCTCTATATTTGAGCTTAGCAAGCTCAAACATCAACAGAAATTGCTACTCAAAGAATTAAATGCAATACCTTCTTCTCCTCTTCCAAATGCTGTATTATCCAAGGCAGCTAATGGAACAGGTAAGCCACCATCCAATAGAGTAGAAGCTACTGATGCTGTGTTGATCGGAGACAGATCTAATTCTCATACCCCTCCTTTTCTCTTGACCTATGAAATCTACAATAGAAACTTGCATAATTGCTTGATAGATTCAGGGGCTTCATCGAATATAATGCCAGCTTCAGTTTGTTCAAAATTGAATATTGAGCCTCAAAAATCTGCAGTGCATATTGTTCAGTTGGATAGAACTAAGGTTCAAGTATTAGGAGAAATCAATTTAGTCACCATTAGGTTATCAGCTGATCCAAGAGTAGTTCAAAGAATTGATATACTGATTGCTGACATCCCTGAGTTTTATGGGTTAATTTTAAGCAGGGATTGGTTTGAGAAACTCCATGGTTACATTTCTACCGATTGGTCTCATATGTGGCTTCCCTATAAAGGAAAACCAAATCAGATTAAGATCGATTGGGAGAAGCATATGACTCATACTGTAATAAAATTTGAGCAAGAAAACCAGCCCATAGATTTCAATAATAATATTCTTGGCAACTACTCATTTGAATCTTTCTTTAGTAATTTTAATGCTCAATCATCACCTTTCTCAGCTAATAGTCTCACATCTCAAATAGAAAAATTTTCTCATATAGATACATCAAGATGTATTAATATTGCTGAAGAAATTGTAAATAAAACTATAGATAAACTTGTATTTTGGTCTTTATATTTTGATGGGTCAAAATCCAATGACGGTGCAGGAGCAAGATGTATTTTAGTTAGTCCTGAGGGGGAAAAACTATGTTATCTTGTAGACTAGAATTTGAGTGTACAAATAATACTGTCGAAAATGATACATTGATTCAAGGACTGTACAAAGCAATAAGCCTGAAAGTGCAATATCTGAAAGTATTCGGTGATTCCGAGATCGTTATCAAGCAGGTAAGAAATACTATTCATTGCCCTTCCAGACATCTTAAACATTATCAGTCCTTAGTTCAAGACCTTATATCTCATTTTCTAGCATTTAATATTTCTCCAATTCCTAGATCTCAGAATGCAGCAGCTGATTTACTAGCCAATGTTGCTTCTAAGCTCCTTCCATTCAAGGATTACAACACTGATAGATTTTCAGTTGAATTAATTTTTAGACCATCGGTTCCTGACAATGTCACTAACTGGTAGGTATTCAATCATGACGACAACATTTTGAATTTCTTAACTTTTGATCAATCTTATGATGACCAGATTATTGATGAAAGTGATCATGATCTTCAAATGAAGCAAAGACTTGAGGAAAATTCCATACCCAAATCAGTAGTCAAGCTTGAAGATCTATATGACATCAAGGACAGGTTTAAGCAAGTTACTAATTCAAAACTTTAGAGTTCTACTTTGAGATTTAAATTAATAAACCTTAGCACTGAGGCCAAACCACAAAATATTAATCTGGGATTAGGACTTACATCAAAGGAAAGATTTTCCTTTATCAAACTTCTGAATAAATATAAAAATATTTTCACTTGGAATTATGATGACTTAAAAACAGATGATACTTCTATCATACAACATACAATTCCAATGATATCTAAAGAGAAACTAGTGCAGCAGAAATTGAGAAAAATTCATTTGAACCTAGAAAGTTAGACTAAAGCTGAGTTAAATAAACTCTTGAAAGCTAAGATAATTTTCCCTGTTAGACATTCAAAGTGGATTTCTAGCTTAGTACCTATTAGAAAGAAGAACGGTGACATTAGAATTTGCATTGATTTCAGAAATCTTAATAAACCTAGTCAAAAGGATAACATCCCACTACCAACAATGGAGCAAACTCTTCATTCAGTAGTTGGTTCTGAATTAATTTCTTTCTTAGATGGTTTTTCTGGATATAACCAAATATTGGTGCATCTAGATGACAGACTCAAGAATACTTTCAGAACTAAGTGGGGAACATATGCCTACCAAAAAACGCCTTTCGGTTTGATTAATGTTGGGGTTACATTCCAGAGAGCAATGGATATATCATTCAAAGGTTTAATTAATAAGTCAGTTGTTGTCTATTTAGATGACATTATTGTTTTCTCCAAGAAAAGAGAAAATCATTTACATCATTTGAAACAAATCTTTGAACGCTGTAAAAGGTATGGGATTTCATTGAATCCCAAGAAATCATTTTTTGCTCTTGACCAAGGTAAACTCTTGGGATTTATTGTCTCAAAAGATGGTATTTATATCGATCCTAGAAGGATCAAGGAGATTTTTGATATTTCACTTCCACACAATAAAAAATCAATGCAATCATTTTTAGGTCAAACAAATTTTGTAAAAATGTTTGTTTTAGATTTTTCACAGATTGTTTTACCATTACAGACCATGATCAAGAAAAATTCAATGTTCAAATGGGGGCATAAAGAAAAGGAAGCTTTTGATTCAATCAAACAAGAAATCATAAATGCTCCTGCATTAAACACTCCAAATTTTTCCAATCATTTTATTTTATACACTTTGGAATTTGATACTTCCTATGCAGCTGTGTTGACACAAATCAATGATCAAAACATGGAAGCACCCATATCATTTTTTAGTTCAAATCTCCAAGGTGCTGAGCTTAATTATTCTGAAGTAGAAAAACAAGCTTTCATTGTGTTCAAATCTATTAAACACTTTAGGCCTTTCCTCTTAAAAACTCATACAAAAGTAATAGTCCCATTTTCAACAGTGAGACAATTACTAGTCCAAAGGGATTTAGGAGAAAAAATGGCAAACTGGGTTACACCATTACAAGAATATGATTTGGACATTAAACCAGCAAAAATTGTCAAAGGTCAAGGTTTTTGTAGGTTTTTAGTAGGAGCTTCTAACATTCAAGAACATGAAGGTTCAAATAATATTGAGGAAATCAATGAGATAAGTACCATCAATCCCGAATCTCAATATGTAGATTTGATATTTTATTCGAAAAATGGATATGCTCCTTCTAATCTTTCCTATAAAAATAAACGTGCCATAAGAATGAAAGCTAAAAAATTCAATATTATTGATGATGTTTTGTTCAGAAGGAATTATGATTCGGTTTTATCAAGATACTTGAAAAAACTGAGGCACAAAAGGTCTTGCAGGAACTACATGATGGTCTAGCAAGAGGACATTTGGAGGCAATACAACAACTCACAAAATTATACATGCTGGTTATTATTGGTCCACATTGTTTAAGGATTCCCATGAATATGTAAGAAAATGCAGAATGTGTCAGACTACCAGTGGAAGACAAAGAAAGCTAGCCTTTCCTTTGCAACCAGTCAACATTGAACAACCATTTGAACAATAGGGAATGGATATCATTGGAGAGACTATTCCACATTCCTCCAAGAAACACAGATATATCCTTACAGCCACGGATTACTTTACAAAGTGGGTAGAAGCAATTCCTTTGAAGGTAACCAACTCTGAGACAATTATCGACTTCATAAATCAATTCATCATTACCAGGTTTGGAGTACCTAATGCTCTCATTTTCGATAATGCATCTTATTTCTCTGGAAATACCGTACTTTAATTTGTTATTAAAATATGATTTAAATTGAAATACTCTGCAAACTATTACCCTCGAGGTAATGGTTTAGCAGAATTAACCAATAAAAATCTCATCAAAATCATTAAGAGAACTGTTGATCAGAATCAAAAGAATTAGCACAAGTCTTTAGTATTTGCACCATGGGAAGATCTCATAATGTAGAAGGCCTCAATAGGCACTTCTCCATTCAATTTAGTGTATGGAAAAGAAGTTTTCATACCAGCAAATTTAGCACTCCCATCTCTAGCCTTAGTGCAGTTTATTGAATAAAATCCCTCATCTTCTATTCAATTGAGATATAATCAAATCCTTAAATTAGAACAAGAAAGGGAAAAATCCAGAATTACACATGCAAAGCATCAATAGGTTATTATGTCCTCTTTTGATACAACTTCCACCGGCCCAAAATTTTTACAAATTGGTGATCGTGTTTTGAAATGGGACAAAGCCCACGAAGATAAAGGAAAACACACTAAATTTCAAAAAATGTGGCTAGGCCCGTTTCAAATCATCGAGAAGATAGGCCCATCAACATTCATATTGCAAGATCTATCAGGAAAGAGAGATTCTCTTCCTGTCAGTGAACTTATCTTGAAGAAATTATTTACTTAAGGAGGTAACCCCTTCTTATTTGTAAATATTCAATTTGCAGTCGTATTTGTGTGAATTTGCAGTTTTGTTTGTTTGCTAGAAAATAAGGTTGTAAATAGCCTTCTATTGGCCTTTACTATTTTGAAGGTTGCTTAAAGAAAATAGTGTTAATATTTACTTTTGATAGATGAAAGCCTTAAAGGAAAAGAAGGAAGTGCTAGGGAATTAGATAGAATTAAACTCTGAAAACCTCTTTTATTTTTGTAAGATCTTTTCAAATTTTAAAATACTGTAAATCATTCCAAGTTGTTAAAGCCCAAATGAGGTTATCTATAAAAAGCAAAGGCCTATCGAAACTTAGCATCTACAACTCTTACACTGTCATCCATATTCTTTTAAGGAGTAAATCATTCACCCCATCCACAAAGATTGTGATTTTTCAGAGTGTAATTCTAAAATATGTTTGTTATAAAAGATAAGAGATCTCTTTAGGAGCCTGCTTACCATGATCATAGGGAACTAATTAAACTAACATTACCAATACTACATATCAAAACAGGGTAATGGCTTATAATTATAAGTAAGGGGTATCATCACGAGCCAACTTGTTCAGTTCAATTACAACCAGTGAATGGCATTGTCAATAGCTAGCCACCAAACCACGACAATGGCTTTTTATCTTTTAAAATAAAAATAAAGAAGATGGAAAATGCAATAAAAAAAATATGTGAAAACATGTCTTTTTGGATTTACTCTCAGAAATTATACTCTGAAATGGATGGGACAATGAATGATTGAATGGTTAAAAGGTAACCCTGTCGAGACTATAAATGTTTGTTGGCAGCAGAGGCTCTACCTATGACAACAGAGTCATTATATAAGCTAAGTTGGAGAAATATTCTTGTTTTATCTTTATCAACCAATCAAAGCGTAATTGAACTTAGAATGTTTTTATTTTTAAGAAGGAAAAGAAATTGCAGAAACATTTTTTTCATTATATTTAGAGTTCACGATTATCTAGTTGTTCTTAGATTTTCTCTATACTCAAAGGTTTTCAAATAAAAAAAGTTAGAATATTGCATTACTTTCTCAAAGATAACTGTTTCTTCCAGTGAATCACCAATTGTTGTGCTATACAACAACCCCCCATTTCCTTAAAAAAATTACAAAAACTTTAATTAGAAATGGGTCCCTTTTTAATAAACTTAGAAAATTAGTGATTCAATAAAACCGCTTGCCTGGTATTAATCATATCACACAAAAGGCCCAATGCAATAGAGTTATTACCCAAAACCTTTTGATAAAATGTGAAATATCCTTTTGAAAAGTCATCATAAGTAACTCTTTGATGCGATAAAGCGATCAAAGATCGCATATTGCAATGATAAAAGGATGCACTCAAAAAAGGTCCTCATTCAAACCTATTATCCGATAACATAATCGCAATCGGCAATCGGAGGTATCACACAACACATAGCAAGGATGACTTTGAATCTCCCGATTGCGATATTATAAAGAAAGGCGCTCATTTCAAGGAAACCTCGTTAAAAGGTATTATTTGTGAATATAAATTTTAAAAGCAATAAACCAAACTATTCGTTGAACATACCCCGCCTTATTATATTTTCCTTTATCGTGATCGGAGCTATTAGTCTGAAACGCTAAGCCCGACCCATTGAATCTTCTGATTGCGATTCGTGATTTATCGTTGATCGCTGATCGGGGAAATCTAAAGACATGCTCAAAAGGATCATTAAGCATATGGCCGATGCGATGGGTAATTATGACATTTATTTACTACGATTGGTGGCTATGATGGTTATTAATTTCACAGTTAAGGGTGAATCCTTCGAGGATTTCACCTGTGGTGATTCTTAATTACATTTAGTTTATCATATGTGAATTACCTTAACTATTTTCATTTCGTATTAAGCTTTCACCACAAATATTTCTTTGTTACACTTTCCATTGTCTGTGCAGAGCTTCTCTGAGCTTATGAATCTAGAAAAGATGGGAAAGAAGGTGAAGAAAGCCAAGGCCCCTGTCATAGTTAAAGAACCAGAGCCGAATAAGAAAGGATTGATATTAGATACGACTTGCCTCAATTTAGGAAAAGCAAGTTGGGAGAGTATCTATAATTTACTAGAAGCGGAAGAGCCTGAAGAACTCGAAGAAGAAGCTACAACAGATTCTACAAGTAAATCAAAGAATACGTTGAAAGAATTGGCCTACTCATACCTACATAGAATAGCAGTGCATCCCAAAGTTTTGACATATAATGACGTGGTCAAATGGATTGTTGAAAGCATTGTAACTACAGACCAGACATTTAGTACAGCCGAAGGAAAAGTGTTCAGGTCATTTAGAGTAGAGGATCTCAGACAAATGTATAATTTACCCAAGCGAGAGAAGTATTATAATAAAGAATTCTTAGAAACTTTTGCGAAGGAAAACGACATTGAATCAGATCCTATCAGGAAATGGAGACACTTCCTAACCAAACACAAACACGAGACATCGGGTATGTACTTTGTAGATTCATTAGCCTCTCCTTATTGTTATGCTGGTGCATTGATGTGTAGACTCTTCGGAGTCCATAATTCCGCTAAGTTCTCTATAGATATGGTTCCTTTAATGGAAGCTGCAGTTCATGGCTATATTATGGATTGGGCAAATATTCTCTTTGATAAAATGGCCACCGAAATACTTGAATATAGAAGAAAGAGGTCTGTGACTTCTCGAGTGATACCTTCTTTTTAATTCAATGCCTATATTATGGACACCATCTGTTTTAACTCTGAATACCCCATTCTCGGATGGAGATGGACTCCCTAGGACCCAAATCCCATTCACATCTATCACAAAGAGCTATGGAAGGCCCATTATAAGAACCATTTGTATAAGATTTGTCATGGTTTTATTCTTCCTGTATATTACTCCTTATTCAATAAGCCTACCCCTAGGATATCTGAGGAAGCAGAAATTGACCTAACAACAGTGGGTAGTTGGTTTGGAGAAGAAAAATTTACCTATATAAGGCTTTTCAGCAGTCTTACTGATCCTCATGTTCTTCCTCTGTATATCCCCGATAAACTACTGGCCCGGGAATGAGCATATTAGATAATAGTTGCAAGGATGTCAAAGACTCTTAGGGATTCCAAGAAACACATGGGCCTACATTCCCCCTTCGGTGTGGTGCCTTTACCTTGCATGATTTTAAACACATAGAGAAAGAGGCCGAGAAAATCAAGTTGTTAAATCTTGCGACTATTCCAAAAAGGCAGTATGACCCTAAAAAGGTTTCCTACAATGTTACCTCTCAGGCTAAAATCCCCAGATTTGATCACAAAGACGATAGCTTTGATGACTTGTTTGCTTCAGCAGAGATATTTTCCTAGGTCAAATAATTTCTAAGACTAAATTGGGAACAGAAGGATTAGAGAAATTCAATAGGCTCAGGGCCCAGAGATTGGAAACCCTACCCATAGATTTATTAAAAACGACATCTATGGTATGACCTCAAGGCTACGTTGAGGATAAAATCACCAAGAATGCTCCTGAAATGGAGAAGGTTCCTAAAAATAAGAAGACACCAGAGTAGGAGTAGAAACAAGTAACAGTTAGTGAACCCCTTGATACACACATTAATGTTGTCCCTAAGTTAATCAAGGAGTGGGAACAATTTGATTCTATTATTAGTAATCCAGAGAACACCCAAGGGTTCACTACACTAGAGGTGTCTACAGCACAAAAATCAGTAGTCGACATAGTTCCAATTGTAGGAACAAGCGGCCCACCTGAGCTTCATAAAGACATAGAGAACATCCCTGAAAATCCCACTGATGAGATTGTTTTCCATGTAGAAAAAATACCACCACTAGATGTCTTCTACAACCCTAAGCATAGGGTTGTAGTCAAAAGACAGAGGAAGAAGAGGAAAATTGATCACTCTCCTCTTTTGACTCCTCAGATGGAAATGATGAATGTGGTATGGAGGGAGGAAGTAAATCCCTCCGAAGATTTAACCAAACTTTCTCAATATGCCAGAGCATACACAACGGCAACAATAGATAAGGTTTCAGAGGTTAATCATTTATTGAAGGAAAAAGACCAGGCAATCATTCAGCTAGAGGCACAATTGGTAGAACGACAACAAAAAATAGAGCAGCTTGAACAACAGTTGGCGGAACAGAGACAACTTAATGACCAGTTGAATGAGCAATTAATTAATGAAAAGTAGAGAATTGATGAACAGGCCATCCATAAGCAACAAGAGTTATCCCAAGCATTGAGCAAACTACAACTATTGAACAAGCAGGTGAATAAATCAAAAGAAGAGCAAATTTCTCAAATGAAGGATCAAATAGAGCGATTCAAAGGATATCCCAAGGTAGAAGAATTAAGAACTGAAGCCATGGAGATGACTAAAGCTCTATCTCTGTAGTTAGACCTTCTGTGATATAATATCTCGTTCATTGTTCCTTTATGTGATATCTCAACAGCTATGATCGATAAGTCAGTAGATGCAAGGCTTGAGTTAGAGAAGGCAGATGAAAGCTTAGCTAAGTTTTTATCTTGGCAAGATTCAGATGAAGGAAAAGCTGCCAACCTGCCAAAGATACAGGAATCACATGAAGAAATTCTATTTTCCGAATGGGAGTCTCAATTAATAAAAGCTGAGAGAGCTACATCCAGATGCAGATCACCAGCAAATAATTTGATTGAATTAATCAACAATATTATGTATTTATGTAATCTAATAACAGAATGTTCTCCAGGCAAACTCCCATAGGTGAAATCATTAGAACAACAGTGGAAATAGGAGCTGATGCATAGAGAAAAACTGATCAGAGGCATTCACAGCTTAACATGGGAAACATTTTGGTTTTTCCTTGTAAAACCACATAGTTAGCAAATGGTGATGAAGTGTCTCACAGATGCGATCAACCACATGATCCCCAAACTTGTCGATGCCACATTTACAGCTCAGTTACACTCTCGTATGAGTCAGCCACCAGAGGTCCAGCCAATGCTTGCCATTTGTCAACTGCGATCACAAGAAGATAAGCTGATACAATGAATCCTTTCAACCGACTACAACACTACTATTTCGAGATAAATTCCATATTTTTATGTTTTGGTTATACCAACGCATAGCATATTTCTTTCATAGTTTGTTATTTTTGTAGTATTTATAGACCCTTTCATGTTTTTAGAAAGGGTCCTCAATTTTGTATTAAGACTTAAGTCGGGAGTTGCACTACTGTGCTTCCGATATATTTATTTTTATAAAAGACTGGACCTAAATTCTGAATTTTGACAAAGAAGGCTTTTATGAGATATGCACTTTTGCTTCCTATGAAAGTATTCCCAAATTAGAAGGTAGAATTTGAATGTGATTCACATCGAAGGAGATCCAAATGCATATGGTACTACTATCTATGTTTTCGCTTTATCTGTCTATTTGAATTAGAATTTATCAACTTTGCTATTATTGATTTGTATATGTTTCTACAACAATTCTTTAACCTGTCACTATTGAATGTTTTTGAATTGTCATCTTTCATATATATATGTCAGTGATATATTACGATCAGTGCGATAATGTTTTAATTATTACTTTGTTCAACTAATTGAACAAAGTAATTATCATATGATGCATATTTTTATTTATGAATAAGTCATCTTCATGTTTACTTGTCAATAGAAACAATCAAGAATCACATTACTAGAATAATTTCCGGCATAGATTAGTTATCTTTGTATATTTTTTCACTTTAGAATAAATCACTTATCATTCCCATTATCCATTACAAACCAATCACCCATCAATTCATATATCACTGGGAAACTAGTCCCATTACATCTAGTCGAAGCTATCACACCAAACGGAAAAGGAGCTGCTTTAAAATCCGGACCAGGTGGTTTTCCCTGATGTTGATGCAGTGATTTTAGAGGCATCAACATGTTCCTGGAACTGTCTTCTCTCTGTGAATTCCATTATCTGAATAGTACCTATCAAACTCTTTGCTGCAATATTCACCTCCATTGTCTGATCAACGTGCTTCAAACCTGGCAACAAATTTCTTGAGTCAAGAATCTACATCCCCTTCTCACTCATGTTCCCGAGCCTATGATGCCACAATGCCGTATCTTCTCCTGTCGAGGTTAAAGTATTAACAAAATTAGAAATATTATTGCATAAATACAATGTACCAACCTTTTCTCCCTTTGTTATTACCGAGGATCCTTTAGTAACCTTCCAGGTTTGATCTGTAAAAGTAGTCACACAGCCTTCACCTCCCAACTGCCTTGTTGAAATCATATTTTTATTTAGATCTAGAACATGCCTTACCTCCTTCAATATCCATTGATTTCCATTCTGCCGTTTTATGAAAACTGTACCCATTCCAATGATTTTACAGGGTTTATCATCACCCAATCAAACATGTCCAAAATATCCTTGAACATAATCATGAAAATGTTTCCTATCAAGTGTGGCATGCAATGAGGCCCTTGAATCTACCACCCAAGCATCAATAATATTTTCTAAAGAAAGAATCAAAGCATCTCGCAACACATCACCTGTCACATTCGCTTCATGATTGCTTTCTTGTTGCGCATCTCCTTCTTTTCCCTTCTAAGACTTGCAGTCTTTCTTCAGGTGTCCTTTCTTCCCATATTTCCAGCACACTATCCCTGATCTAGACTTGGATCTGCCTTTCCTTGACTTACTGTGATATCCTAGGCTCTTTACTCTTTCCATTTTTCTTCCCCTAGTCTCTGTAGTCAAAGCATTACCTAATGTTTCACCGGAGTTTTTTCGTCGCATTTCCTCGCTAAGGATTACACTGACAACATCATCAAACTTTAAAGTACTAGATCTAGAGACATAGTTACTAATGGCCATAGCTAAACCATTCCAACTTTCTGGCAATGAGCACAAAAATAACAGAGCCCTAACTTCATCTTCAAAAGTTACCCCTACAGAACTTAACTGGTTGGTAACTATAATAAATTCATTTAAATGATTAGCAACATATCCACCTGACATTTTCATATTAAATAAACGCTTCATAAGAAATACTTTATTTGAGGCTGAGGGTTTTTCATATAGTTTGGCCAATGTTGACATTAAACCCTCTGTTGTCATTTCCTTTGAAATATTAAACGCTACCGATGCTGCTAGGCACACCCATATAGTTCCAAGTGCCTTTCTGTCGAGAATATCCCATTTTGTGTCTATCATACTTGTTGGCTTCTTTGCCTTTCCACTCAATGGTTGGTACAGATCTCTCTGATACAGATAATCTTCCATCTGCATCTTCCACAACTAGTAGTTTTAGCCATTAAATTTTTCGACCCTAAACCTACGATCTTCTGCCATTTCTCCCACTCAAACCAGGAACCCTTCTCTTCTTTGAGTTTATCAACCAAGTAGACCTTTGGCTCTAATACTAGTTGTTATAAAATTATATATTACAAAGCAATGGAACACATAAAATATTGCAGAAAGATAAACATAGAAAACACATAAAACAAGACAGACACAGATATACACGGTTCACCCAATTTGGGCTACATCCACAGAGAAACAACCAATCCTTCCTTTTATATTATCCAACAAACTGAAGAGATACAACCTACAACATATCCATTGTAATTCCCTCTTCACTCTCAATCTCCTCTCTCTTCCTCATTCATAATACAGATCTACATGGACGTAATACAATTCTCTCATATATAGCGAGGGGTTGCCTTTTAGGGAAAAAAACCCTAAATTAAACATAACTTCCACCATCAAATTTTCGCCTAATGAACGGCCCAGATTGACTATGAAATTACAACATTTCACAAGGCAATTTTACATCTATTTTTAGCTTCAGGGGCATTTCCCCCGATTGCCCCCACCAGGGGGGGCTCCCAAAGGTCGCAACCCCCCCCCCCCCAAGACCCCCCTGCAACAAATATTTTATGGGCGGTGTTTCTACCCCATTACAAATTGGGGTCCAATGCGGCGATACCTTTGAATACAGAAGATAATCAGGCTCCACACCCAACAAGGAACATTGTTACAACTCTAGTAGAATAGGTGGAGTAAGATGTGTAGGAAGCAAAAAATGTGTCAGAGACAGGAGAAGCATTGATGATGAAGAAGGTGTTGATCAAACAGGAGAAGGAAGTAGTAGAACTAGACCCAAGGAAAGCGTTATTTCAAATGTTTTGCAAAATCCAGGGTAAGTGTTGTAAAGTAGTGATTGATAATGCTAGTACAGATAACCTAATGTCCACAAAGGTTGTAAAAAGTCTCAAGTTGAAAAAAAATAAGCATCCAAAATTCTATTAAGTGTCTTGGTTGCAGAAGGGACATCAGATTTTAGTGAATGAGCAGTGAGAGATAGAGCTATTGATTGGCAGTTACAAAGAAAATATTTTATGTGATGTGATGTTGATGGATGTACGTCACATTTTGATGGGAAGACCATGGAATTTTGATAAAAGTGTGGTGCATGATAGTAAGATGAATAATTATAGGCTCTCGAAGGATGGTGTTGTCACTCACTGCTTTATCAGTGTTCAATTGCCTCAAATACACAAAAGCATTGAAGTTTTATGCCAATTTTTGAGCCACAGAAGCTATCAAAGCTTAATTGGTACCTCTCTATTATGTAGTTCTTGGAAAGATCCTTCCAACGGTATATGGAAGTCCAAAAATGGGCTCCTAGAGCAGAAGTTAAGGCATTTTGAAGTCTACCTTGGAAAAGCCCAGCAAACCAAGAAAATGACTAAGTGTCAACATAAATCGCAATCGGGAACCGCGAGGCTTATCGCAATCGCAAATCAGGCTTGATAGCGAGTAAGGAGAAATGATGCAAAAAGGAACAACTATTTTCCGATCACCGATATCGCAAATCAACAATCGGCTGGTCAGGGCCCAACATTTAGCGGTGGTCGAAACCCCCAGGCACAGAAACGTATTGACAATCAGCATATCGGTGGAACAATGGGCCGACACTCCAAAACCTTATGGGGGTTAATATTGCGATGCAATCTTAAAGTTCAGGGTCAAGCCAAAAATGTTTACAAAGAAAAAGGTTGACAAAGTAGGAGCGGGCTGCCCTCTTTCTCTCTCCTTCACGTGGCAGTGTCCCACATCTCATAGATTTTGTGTAGTCCCACAGGTCCCCGTAGTTCCCGCAGTCCCATAGGGCCCCACATCCCACATCTCAGCGACCCTGCAGCCCCGCATATTAGCGGGGTTTTCATTCCAAGACCTTGTGGGGGTCCATGTTGTGGTATAATGTAAAATCGTCGAGGAAGGCCCAATTTCAAACAAAGGAAATACCTGTGAAAACAAGGCCGGGCAAGCCTTTTTATCTCTCCTCCGGGGGGTAACGTGGTGGCATGTCATTGTTTCTAGATCTGACATGGCATATGACGTCAATAATGATGTGGCAATATAGATGTTGACGTGGCAAGTGGACATGTCTCACATAGTTTCAGCATTTTTAGGGGTCTTATGGGGTCATTTTTGAGTGACACGTGTCACAACTCACAAGGTGACACATGGCAGTGATGACATCACCCATCGAAATCGGCGATCGGTGATCTCACAATGTAAAGCTTTCTCTTCTGCCAAAATTCCTACCCAGCTATGATTGCGATAAGAAAAGGGCCCCCTAGTTGCAATGTTCCATAGGCCATATTTCATGAAGTTTTTACGTCTTGGAAATCAGCCGATGTGGGACTTCTGCAATATAAAGAAAAAGACCCCCCCCCCCCCCCCCCCCCCCACCCATGCAACTATTGAGAGATTTAGTGCCAAACACATAAGCCTTTGGTTCCAGCCCCCAGTCATATAAGGAAATTCATAAAGGGGGCCTAAGAGTTAATTTAAAATTCCTGCATGTTCGTCTATTTTAAACAATTTAAAGGCCTGTGGCATGGTACACCAATAGCACTGTATAAATATTTAAATGGGCAAATGGGTCGACAATGGTGATATTAAATAAGAAATGGCATGGCTGCAAATTGATATGGGGAGGATTCAAGAAGTTTTAATGGAACGACATGGTGGTCTACTTCGTCATGCAGCAAAGGACCACTCAGGCACACACCCTTCCCACTCCACTCCCTACCCCACTAAACAAGTGACTCAGGCATTTAAAGAATAATTAACAGAAGTCAATCGAGCAGCAGTGAACCGCCTCAAGCAACTGAAAATAGCCTGATGACAGTAGGGACGTCGCTCTATCTAAGGCCTCCACTGAAGAAGCAAGGGGACACCTCCTCTTTCCTCCCTCAATTTTCTTTCTATGTGCATTTATTTCTGCATTTTTTCCAAGAAAGGGATTTGATCCCTGTTGTAATCTTTAGGTAGGTGGTAGCAGAGCCTTACAAATCCAAGGTAACTAGTTTAGCATCACAGTTGGGGCTTGGGCTTAGATATTTTGTAAACTGTAATTCCAGCTCCCACCTCCTCTTATAAATAGGGGGAAGCAATATTATACAAAGGTTCCAGAATTTCTAACCCAGGAGGGTTGAACTCTGTGATGCCATTTTGGGTATAATTTCCTTATTCATGGGGTTTCACTGATATCATTGCTGAGTGTATGGACTAGTTATTGGACCCTTTTAGTTAATGGCATTTTCCTGGTCATTCCTAACATGATTACTGTGCAATAGTCTTCCCTTCTGTAACCTCCTTTCACTTATGTTTTTCCTCCATTGAAATAGTAAAATGAATGCATTTGGTTATTCTTCAATCTATTTATTTATCTTAGTTGCACATAGAAGACAATACCTGTGCTTATCACAAACCTATATGTTTTATTCACAAGCATTGCAGTACTTGTAAAGTTACAGATTTTATTATGCATTTGACTAATCTGTAGGACCTGCATTAGTTCAGATCTATGTTAACTTTGGCAGAGAATGATACCCATGTCATGTTTAATCTGAAGCCTTCTTTTGCACCCCTCTATTTCTATCATTTCACCGGAAAATTGTGGTTTAGGATTCTGTGTTTCTTATGGCCCTATCCATAAAATTCCACTTTTTGCTGGAACATTGTTGCCTAGGATTCTGTTTGTTACAACCCTGTGCATCTGTTTCCCTCCCTTTCCTCCTCTCCATCATTCCTACAACTTCAGTTTTAAGTTGTCTCATTTCCATGTGTTGGCCACCAAAAGAAGAAACCATTTCTCTTTGAGATTTCCCCATATACCCCCAAAATTTGGATCCATGATTTGGCTTGAATATACCTTTTTGAAAGCCAATTGAACCAAGCCCCTCCTATTACCTTTTACGTGACAATTGAAGTGCCACAAACCCCCTCACATATAATATTACAAGCACTCCTCTATTTAAGATGTCCTAGGCACTGGTCTATAATCAACCTAGAGGTTGTCTCTAGGGAGATTTCCTTGCCTCATGCTGCAGGTGCAAGATTTAGCCACAACATCTTTCTGGGGTTGTTGCCAGGTAATGGATTAAAATATTTTTCCCTAGGTAAGAAAACGTTTTGCATTTCCCTTGTTAGGTGAGCTAGGGAAGTGTGGGATGAAGATCTCTCACCTTGACGACTCCATTGATTAATTTTATGGTAAACATCCTTGGCACTCCACTGTCTGAATATCAATTGTAAACACTCTTGCAACTACCTTTGTCAAGAAATGGAAGAGACGATGGAAGAGAAGGTTAGCTCAAGAAAGAACTCATATAGACTGATGAAACTGGAGTTAGAAAATATAAGCCTTCAGCGCCCAATGCTCCTCTTTCTCTAATAAATAACAAGAAGCCAAGACGCATGAAGAAGAGGAGGATGATCTTGATGATGATGAGATGGATGATTGCTGCAAGAAATTTGTCAATTTCATGATGGCTCAGTTGCACAAGAGAAGTGCTCTTCGGTTATCTAGAAATACAACCATGGGAAATGACCAAAACGAAGGCACTTCCTCCAAGGAGCCTCCCAGGCCAACTAACAAGGGAAAGGGACTTCTAGATACAAATGGATTTAAACCCAAAGTCCTCAAAGAAGAGAAGTCACCCTCCCCTTCTTGGCTCATATGTGAAGAAGCCAAAGAGCCAAGTGGTGTTTGTGGCTGCCATGACCAAAAAGACATCGGTCAACAAACTGTATGTGAAGAAGAGGTTGCTGCAAACATTCCTTTTCTATTCCATGACCCTGTGGCTGTGTACATGAGCATATTCTTAAGTCAAAAATAGAGGTTATTTCAAGAGCATGTATCAGGTTCCTTGTTTGAATATTTTTTATGGTGCATGCCTGTTTTAATTTTATTTTTTAGCAATGTGAATGCATAAGGCCTGGTACTCTAATGTTGGCCTGGCTCCATTGGAGGGTTGAACTCACTTAGGTGAATTGAACCCTGTGCATAAGTAGGAGTGTATATAAATAAGCTCACCAGCTGAACATTTACTTTCCAGTTGTTACAGTTTTTATTTCTTCATTTTAGATTGAGGAGGAAAGTCCCTTAGAGATTTTGTTGATTACAAAGTTCATATATTACTGACTCCATGCCCAATGGTGAAGGGTACTAGTCTATAGGTTATCAACACCTTGCCTGCAAGGCACTATCACCAGTAGGAGCCAATGTTGTCACTCACTGCTTTATCAGTATTCAATTGCCTCAAATACTAAAAAGTAGTGAAGTTTGATTCCAATTTTTTAGCCATAGAAGCCATCAAAACTTAATTGATCCCTCGCCATTGCATAGTTCTTGGAAAGAGATTTCCAATGGTATATGGAAGTCCAAAAATGGACTCCTAGAACAAAAGTTAAGGCATTTTGAAGTCTACCTTAGAGAATCCTAGAAAACCAAGAAAATGACTAAGTGCCGAGGTGTTGGCTTGTATGGGCGTGACCCAGGTTTAGAGATGATTTAGCCAAACAAATCTTGGTACTACTGGCCATTTCGGAAATAGTCCATGGAGCGCAGACTGAGGTCTCACCCGAAGAAGTATGGGAGGGTGCTAGAACCATGTTTCCGCACCCTAGAGAAGTCTGATGGTTTTTCGGTGGCCCACAGTTTGACCCTACGCGCACATCACTACACGCATCTATCAATACCTCGTAGCTTGCGATGCTGCCTTCGCGTAGCCCTGCTTGAGGCGTGATCTGTGTTATTACCCTAGTTCCTTACTATTAACCCGATATTATCTGATTACTTAACTTATCTGTATGAGCCCAATTATACTTAACAATGTTCAATATTCATATAAGTGCACGTGATAAACAAAACAGTATAAATGCATAGAAAGTAATACAAAAGTAGATACACAGTGTTTGGAATCAAACTTCTCTTTATTATTCTTCTTCTTGGGTTACAGACTCAACTCCGCCCTACGCACTCAGCTGCAGGGGTCCGCACACTCAGCTGCAGACTCTACTAGGCCTCTGCGCACTCAGTTGCAGAGCCTCTTCCTACTACTACGACCTAAGACACTTGGACCTTTCCTCTATGCTCTCTATCTTCTAGACTCCATTCATATTCATCTATCTCTAATTGTATTTACAATTTAGAGCCTCACTCTATTTATACAATCCCATGGTCTGCAGACCATGGGTAGGCCGACATGACATTACATTACATTACAAAACTTAGGGTGAACAACCCTATGACTCAATGTACATTTCACACTCCGTGCCCACAATTCATGGAGTCTTACAACATATTTGACCAAAACTTGGGCTTTGAGACCCAAAACATGCTGTGGGGGAATTCCATGCCCAATAGGCCCCAACATAAACATCGTGACTTGCCCTCGAGTCACTCTGTTGGCGCAGCGATCTTGGCGCGAAGTCCCTCCAACTGGTCCTGAATCACCTGAATGTCTGTAGCGCACTACGCTGTTGCCTACTGAACCTACGACATTCTTGCTTCTGAACCCTCTGTGTCTGAATTGTGTCCTTACCTCTGTACCGGCATCTGCTGTGTATGTTTATAGTCCCGTGCCCTTATCCAACTCCTCGGGTTGTGAAAAATATGCTTTGGCCAGTTAGTCAGATAGCCAACCCACCCGTGTAAGGCTTCAAGCGACTATCTTTTACATTTCCTGGGAAGGGTTCTCCATTTAGTTTGACTAGCTGGACCGCGCCTCTGTTTGTGACCTCCTTAACCACGTATGGTCCCAACCAGTGCATTCTGAATTTTCCCAAAAAATTTTCAAACTTACTGTCATACAACAATACTAAGTCATTTACCTTGAAGGTGCGCAACTTGATATGGCGGTTGTGCCAGGCCTTTTCACACTGCTTTTGTACCTACTGATGAAATCCAGCCAGAAACCATTCTTCCTTGAGTTCTTCTAATTGTGCGAGCCTTTCTTCCAGAGCTTCGTGGTCCGTTATGCCTATGAGTGCTACTATTCGCAGACTAGGTATGATGTATTCCATCGGCATGACAGCTTACGTGCTATAGACTAACCGGAAAGGTGTCTATCCCGTCAATTTATTACACGTTGCCTTGTAAGCCCATAGTACGGCAGGTACGCGCAAGTCCCAGTCGTTTGGCTGTGCGTTGCATACTTGATCCAAATTTAAATAGGAACGCAAAAAATTACAGAGATAGCCATAAACACAGAGATGTAGTGGAAATAATACTTCATTTCATTAATGTAAAATACTAAAATATGCTTACAAATAGAAATGGAAATAAACTAGCTAGGGCGATGGTAGCTTATCTTTGAGAAGAGATGTGGCGGCTACATGCCTCTGAACGGTGTTACAATGAGGCTCAAAGGCCTATTTATTTTTGAGAAACAATAGAAAACCCTGAACATCCAAAACCTAACCCTAGAAGATGAAACGCCAAATTGTGGGCCCCGTTTGGGTAAATTGGTACATCAACTTCCTGGGATCGTAACTTTGGCATATGTTCTCCATTTGATGTGCACAATATCTCGTTAGAAAGATCTATCCAAGAACTACAACTTTGGGAAGAGCAACATTGGCCTATGGACCCATGTTGCTCCCAATTTTCCCAAAAAATGTTGGTTAGGGCCTCAAAACGGCTCCGGAAGTTCAGAACCCGAAAAACTGCTAAAAATAGTAATTTGTGCTACAATTAAGGAAACTAAAAAAACTGAGAGAAACAATGTTGTGGGTCCAAGTGGATTTGGTAGGTGGCCACCAATATCCACCTGGATCATTGCTCCCCCCTTAGGAAGCAATGGTCCCCATTGTGTTGAGTTCCTCCAAGAGATGAGGAAACTTCTGCTGAACTTGGTCCCTGGTGAGCCACTTGCCCTGGTGAAGGAGTTGGCCTGCTTTGAAAACTCAATACAGTTGGATATTGTGTTGGAGAGTGTGCTTCATCTGTGTGTCCATGATTCGATCAATTGCAACTTGTTCCATGCAATCTGGATTTAATTATGTGGGTGTGAGCTGTTCTACAATGTCGGATGTCTAGTTATGGTGGAAAGTATGGCGGAAGGCAGTCCACATTGAACACTGGGTGAAGGCCAAGGAATGGGGGAATGCTCAGCTCAAATGCATTGTCTCCCATAGCCTTGGTAATGGTGTAAGGACCATATCGGAGTGGTCTCAGTTTCCGATAGGCTCCAGTGAGGCGTTCCTTTTGCAAATGCAACTAGACTTTGTCGCCCACCTAAAACTTGTGTGGCACCCAATGTTGATCATGTCGCTGCTTGTACTTAGCATTTGATTTCTCCAGAATGTCATGGACTTGCTTGCAAATATGTTGGATGTGCTCAATGAATTTGTTTTCCTTATCTGTTTCGGACTGGACATGAGCCGAATCTGTGTGAGTAGCTGCAAATGGCATGGCCACATCAATGGGACATAGTGGCTAGAATCCCAAGCCCTCCTGAAAATGGCTATGGCCAGTCGAGCTATGAAGAGCTCAGTTGTAGCTATGCTAAACATAGGGGAGGCTCTCGTCCCATGTGCATGGATGCTTTGAGTTGTACATGCACAGAATGTGTACAATCATCCTGTTGACAACCTCTGTCTGGCCATCAGTTTGAGGATGGAAGGTTGTGGACTTAGTGAGTTTGGTGTCTAGCATCGACCAGAGACTGGGCCAAAATTTACTGAGGAAACAACTGTCCCGATCTGAGATGATAGACTATGGGATCCCAAAGTGAACCCACACTTGTTCAAATAAGCGTTTAGCAGTGGCTTCTGTTCTGATATTCTTCTTACAGGTCGCCATAATGGCCATCTTCGAGAACCTATCGACGACCACAAAAGCACAGTCATTTCCATGCTTAGTGGAAGGAAGGCCTGACAGGTAATCCATGGAGATGGATTCCCAAGGTCGACTAGGGGTAGGCAGTGGGGTATAGAGGCCTTGCTTCTTGATGGTTGGTTTGGCAATGGCACAGGCAGTGCATGATCTGATGTACTTCCCGACATCCTATTGAAGATTTGGCCAATAGAAATACTTTTGCAGTACTGCCACTTTTTTCTTTGTTAGGACCTCATATTGTCTCTTTTTGGCCATACATTTTGCTATGATGTCATCCTTTTCAACCTATATTTAAAAGTCCTTGTTATTGTTTTAACCCAATTGTTCCAAAGGTACACAATATTTCTTCTCATCACTATACGTTTAATTATTTTACATATAATTACGCTATCTTCATAGTTAATCATTGAATTGATAGTTGCTGAACAGTTAAAGAATGATGTGCAGTCCACATTGCTGAAACTGCCTAGAGAATACTTCTACAGTTGTTGAAACAATAGGAACGACGTGCAAATCTCGTGGCTGAAACAGTTGTGATTTGCATTCTAGATTTGATAGCAACAGAAGAAGATCACCGAAGGAGCTGCTACACTGGATGTAACGACCATGATCCAAAGATAGCATTACTGTAACAACATTTTGTTGATGGGAAAACTGATTTTCCTATTTTTGTATATTGGGTTAAAATGGGACTTACAGTGTAATCTATTGTAAGAGATGTCTCCTCTTTAAAAAGAGGAGACATCTACATTAGAGGGGGATGAACAGACTGCAGGAAAGGTCGAGTTGAAGGAACGGAACTAGAATCCTTTTGTAACATGACATATTGATGGATGAATAAAATCTTGTTCTGAACATTTCTTTCTAGTTCTTGTCTCCTGGGGAATCTTGTGGGAAGGACAGGGCCCACCTTCATCACAAGATTCACCCATTATATTTCTGCAGTGTGTTAAGTGTGTCTTTTATCCATGCCTTGTTAACAGTACTGTTTACTGAATATTGTTTTGCATTATTGTTGAAACTCTGTTTTCTTTCCAATTGATTGCTGCATTATTTAGTTTATCCACAGTTAATTCATGAGTGTTTCATTGGAAATTGAGTTTACAGAGTGAGTTGGCAGCTTGGTAATCAGAAACAGGTGTTGAAGATTCCCACTCTGGGAATAGGGTCATGTTCTCTGTTACAGCATAGCTAGTGCTTTCCTTTGCAGATTGATTCTTTTTCATTAGATTACTCCTTTAATGAAATCAAGCATTCTTTGGTAGCTGTCTACAATAGATTTTTTTTGTTGTAACTCAAAGTGGAGCTTCAGTTTGCTTAAAGCAAGGTGTGACTAGTTTTACTACAACTTTTATTGCTTTTAAGATTGAGTACATATAGTGCATAGTTGCCTTTGAAATAAACAGACTTCCCTGGGTTGACAATTTATGTAGCACTTGGTTGTTTGAATTAATAAGCAATTAAAGTGACCAACATTTTGGCGCCGTTTCAGGGGAAGGCAATCATAGATTTTAAAAGCATTAATGATTTTCTTTTAGATATGCAGGATGCAAGAAAACTAATCCTACATGTGGCAAGGGCAAAGGAAGAGGAGGAAAAAAAACTTTTATTGATGTGATTATCTCAAAATCTGAAACTTCTTAGAGGTTAAGCTCTCAGAGGCCACAGACCCAACACTCTCTCCAAATGAACTACGGAACGGAGGAAGTAGTGGGACCTAAAAGGGTTGAAGAGATAGTAGAACATACTGATGAACCAATAGAGGACATTGAAGAACCAATAGAGGATATTGAGGGACCAATAGAAGTTGAGGAACCAGTTCAAGACATTGAGAGTCCAACGGAAAGCCCTGAAGACTGGGCAAGTACAACAGGGGAACAACCAATGGATGGAAACAATGAAGGACTATTTGGTGGGGAACATGGAGGAGGAGAAGGAAGAGGCGAGAATTCTCTCTCCACCTTGGAATTCCCTATTGGGGATCTTCCCAGAGGAGAAACTCCTATGAAGAACATCCCACTCTCAGCCTTACCTAACTTCCATGGTTTATCCTCTGAAGACCCTCATGAGTTTCTTTTCGAGTTTGACATATTGTGTAGAAGTTATGATTATGTTGCTAATGCTCAAAAGTTGAAGTTATTTCCAGCAACATTAAAAGGAAATGCACTAAGATGGTTTATGAGCTTGGGGGGTCATGTGATCACAACATGGGAGTAGATGAAGGAGAAGTTTCTGGCCAAATATCAAGACTATTGCAGGACGAGAGAAAAAAGGGAGGAACTATTCAAGATGGTTCAAAAGGAGGACGAAAATCTAGAGGAACTTGTGGAAAGACTCCAGTATAATCTGCAGAGATCCAATCACCCCAATGTAAGTAAAGATATTCTTAAGACAATATTATTGAAAGGGGTAAGGGATGATTGTTTAGACATGCTAAATATGCTTGGTAAAGGGGACATATCTAAGGAATCGTATGATGAAATCGGCAACCTTTGCAAGAGATGTTCAAGAGGAGATGCAAATAGATCAAAAAGTAGGGATAATACTTATTCAAGAGTCCAAAAATCAGCCAGTGGAGGAGCAACAAGAGTTGAAATAGGTAATCTACTTGAGGAATTCAAAACTGAAATGTTAAGTTCTTTTGCTTCACAGATTGATACCTTGCAGGTTAAGAAGAAACAAGTAGAGGCAGAAGCCGCTTTGGCCATCTTCTGTCCTAAATGCAGAGAAAAACATCCACTAAGGGAATGTCCATTGGACAAGGTACCAATTTGCACCATTTGTGAGAAGGACCATGAAACTCAACAATGCCCTTCTTTACCAGGGATAAAAGCAGCATTGCAACCAACTGAGGAGGAAGCTGAAGCAGTTTATCTACTGACACAAAGGAGGCAATGGCAACCACGAGGACAAGGTACGAACTCTAGTATGCCATTTAATCATTGGAATAATTATCCTTCTTTTAATCAAGAAAACTACCCGCCCTTCAACCAAATGCAATACCCACCCTTTAATCAAATTAATTTCCCACCCATGCAACAAACAAACCCTCCCTTTGTAGACCCTGCAATGTGGACTCCTTGGCCTCCACAGCAATCTTATTTTAATCAATGGAACCCAAACTGGAGATTTCAACAAATTCCATTCCCAATCCAATTTCCTCAGTTTCAACAACCACTCTCTCTGTCGTCAAGTGCTCCACCAAACAATCAGACAATGAGACCCCAGCTGCCTATACAACTGAACCCTAACCCTAATAATAATAAAGCTGTGCAAGTCATCGATATTCAGAATTTGCCTACATCTCCTGTGTAGTGTAATGATATTCATTTATGATCCGGGAAAGTAGTTGAGACGATTATTGATGATATTACCTCTTCTAACTCTGACAAAGAAGAGACAGAAAAAAATAATTTACCTAATAAGGGTGCTAAAACAGTTGAACCACCCTCTAATAAAATTGCTGAAATAGTAGAGCCACCATTCCCTGAGAGTCTAGCTCTCACTAAGACACCTGAGCCACCTGCTTTTAATCTTCTAGGGGAATTGCAGAATCTTTATGTGAAAATTCCACTTTTACAAGCACTCTGGGATGTACCAATTTATGCCATAACTGTCAGAGACATTTGCATCAAGAAACCTGGCAGGAAAGCTAAAGATCCCCTTATAGTTCATGTGATGGGTGATCTAGCTGCTTTAATGTCGGGAAAAACTCCTCCTGTAAAATATGGTGATCTAGGCCATCCTACAGTCACAGTACAGGTTGGAAAAACTATTGTTTCACGAGTTCTAGTAGACTTAGGTGCTGTTATAAATATTATGACCCTTGAAATTGCACAACTGTTACAGTTGAAAAATGTAATCAGAGAGACGCCAACTATCCTAGAGTTGGCTGACCATTCCACAATCAAACCAGAAGGGGTTATTGAAGACCTGATCATTTCAGTTGAATCTTGGAACTATCCAGTTGAATTTCTTGTATTACAGACTAAAACAAAGTTGGGGGGACATCCTCTAATTTTGGGGAGACCCTGGCTGGCTACAGCAGATGCCTTTATCAGCTGTAGATCAGGTTCAATGACAATTTCTAATGGATGTGAAACTAAGCAGCTTACTCTTTACCCTCATGCTACACCTATGATTAACAATGATGATTCTATATGGTTAGACTATGAGGATAATGACACTCAACCCATTTTGACCATTGGACAAGCCTTAACTCTTAAAGAAACCATGGAAGATGAAGTAATTAGTAATTTTATTTTTGAACCTTCCTCGGTCACTTCTTAAACATATAATCAGTTAACTGCAATTTTGGAACCTGAAACCCAGGAAAAGCTTAAATCTGAAAATTTACCTCAAACATCAACTGTTATCTCCTCTAAAAGCATAACAGTAGAAATCAAACCTAGCAAAACATTGAACATAAACCCCAATTTATCAGATGCTGAAACACAACAACTAATGAAGTTACTTCATGAAAACAAGAAAGCATTTGCATGGGACTACACAGACATGAAGGGGATCTCTCCTGAATTATGTACTCATCGTATCTATATTAAGGAGGGGTGCTGACCAGTCTGTCAACCCCAACGCGAATGAATCCCAATTGGAGGGAAATTGTTAAGGAAGAACTTCAAAAATTGCTTAATGCACGGTTTATATACCCCATATCTGACAGTGAATGGGTTTCTCCATTAGTGATAGTACCTAAGAAAAATGGGAAATGGAGAGTATGTGTAGATTATAGAGCCTTAAACAAAGCCACTCAAAAAGATCATTTCCCCTTGCCATTCATTAATCAGGTGCTAGACAGCTTGTCAGGAAAGAGATTCTTTTCCCTTTTAGATGGTCTTAGCGGATATAACCAAATCAAAATTGCACCCCAAGACCAAGACAAGACCACTTTTACTAGTCCTTGGGGAAATTTTGCCTATAAAGTTCTCCCATTTGGACTATGTAATGCTCCAGCAATGTTTCAAAGAGCAGTGATAGGAATATTTTTTCATATGCTTAATGACCCTATGGAGATATTTATGGATGACTTTACTCCTTATGGTGTGACTTTTGAAGCTGCATTACAAAACCTTGAGAAAGTACTTAAATGATGTATACAAGCTCACCTTTCCTTGAGCACTGAAAAATTTCATATGACGATGAACGAAGGAATTGTACTGGGACACTTATTTCATTCCTAGGGATACAAGTAGATCCATCCAAAGTACAGGTAATTTAGACCCTTCCTATCCCTAAAACGCAAACTGATGTAAGAAGTTTTTTAGGACATGCTGGATATTACAGGAGATTTATCAAAGATTTTTCTAAAATAGGTTCTGCTTTGTTTGTGTTACTTACGAAAAATGTTGAATTTAAGTGGACTAATCTTTGCCAGAAAGCATTTGATGAACTTAAGTATCAGTTGTCTACAGCTCCTATTCTAAGGGGACCTGATTGGGCACTTCCCTTTCATATATCCTCTGATGCTTCGAATACTGCAATTGGAGCTGTCTTGGGACAAGAAGAAAATCATCTTCCTTATGCTATTTATTTCATTAGTAAGAATATGACCCTTGCTGAGCTTAATTAAACAGTTATTAAGAAAGAATTTTTAGCAGTCATTTATGCTATTAATAAATTTCAACATTACATTACTGGTTACCCTACTTTTGTTCATACTGATCACTTGGCCATTAAGTATTTAATGAACAAATCTGTTACAAATGCCCGAGTTACCAGGTGGTTATTATTATTACAAGAATTTGATATTACAATTGTAGATCGACCAGGTAAAGAAAATGTAGTTGCTGATTTCCTTTCTTAGATAAAAACTGATGATAATACTCCAGTAGATGATTCCTTTCCTGATGAGTATTTATTTGCAGTATCTGCTCACTCACCTTGGTATGCAGACATTGCCAATTATCTGGTTGCAGGGAAGTTACCATCACACCTATCACATCGGGAGAAAAGAAAGATCATTCAACAAAGTGCTCGGTATAGCTGGATAAGTGGGTGTCTTTTTCATACAGGACTTGATCATGAAATCCAAAGATGCATTAGAGAAGATGAGGTTTATGATATATTGAAGGCTTGTCATGATGGACCTTCTGGAGGGAATTTTGCTAATAAGAGAACAACACATAAAATTCTTAGAATGGGTTATTATTGGCCCTCACGTTTCAAGGATGCAAATAAATATGTCAGGGCCTGTGATAGCTGTCAGAGAATGGGTCAACCTAATCATAGAGATGAAATGCCACTGAACCCCCAGGTAATACTTGAACCCTTTGAAAGATGGGCTCTAGACTTTATAAGACCCATCAATCCTCCATCTAGTCAAAGAGTTTACATATTGGTTTGTACAGATTATATGACTAAATGGGTGGAAGCTAAGGCACTTACTAGAGCTAATGAAGAATCTGTATTAACCTTTTTATTTGAAGAAATCTTTGTTAGGTTTGGAGTGCCTAGAGAACTAGTCATAGATGGAGGACCTCCTTTCAATTCTCATGTTTTTGAAGCTACACTTCAAAAATATCATATTAATCATAAAATGACTACACCTTACCACCCCCAAGCTAATGGTCAGGTGGAAAGTACAAATAAAGTCATAGAGGCCATTTTAACAAAAACAGTGAAGGAGAATAGGAAGGATTGGTCTCAAAGGCTGCCTGAAGCATTATGGGCTTATAGAACTACCTAGAGGAACACTACAGGTTTTTCACCCTATGAATTGGTTTATGGTAAAAGTGTTGTTTTTCCTATGGAATTTGAAATTAAAACCTTAAGAACTGCTTTAGTTGTTAACCTTGATTTGACTGATGCACAGACAGCTAGGTTGCAGCAGCTTCAGGAATTGGATGAAAAGAGGTTGGATTCCATCCATCAAACAACTATGATTCAACAGCAAAGAACTAGGTGGCATGATAAAACTATTAAGCATAAGCAGTTCCAAAAAGGTAATTGGGCTCTATTGTATGATTCCCGGTTTGAAAATTTTCAAGGAAAATTACGAACAAGGTGGCTGGGACCTTACGAGATAGATACTGTTTTTCCCAATGGAATAGTAAGGCTCCTAACAATTGATGATTCTAGAACACCATTGTTAGTGAATGGGTATCAGCTCCGTCTGTACCAACAACCTATTTCTAAGGAGGATTTTAAGGCCACTTGCATGGCAGACTCACATTTTATCTTTTTGGGGGAGCCCGCCGCCCCTCATTGCATTTAATCTCTTCATTATATATTTTTTTATTATTAGATTAGATTTCTTAACTAATAATCCCTATCAAGGGTTGCCATGTTACAACTTATTATTTTGCAGGTCTTAGATTGGGAGGCTGGTTGAAAAGAACAATTGTATTGCAAGCAGAATCAAGTTTCATTTTGGGAATTATTCTCATCTCAACTCAATTCACAACTCATTCCCCCACATTACCTCTCAACAAAATTTTCCTATTTTTCTTTACAACAACATCTCTCTTTATATTTTCGTTGCTGAAACACCAATTTTTCCCATTCTCCCCGTTGCTGAAACACCAAATTTTTCCATTTTTTCCATAATTGAAACATCAATTCTTCTCAAAAGGATGAATGCATATCACTTTCCATTGTGAGAACCATCCATTGATCCTTATAACTTTCTTCTTTCACTACCTCCTCCTATGTTTATAAAAGCCTTTCATATAGATACCCTCATATTTCAAAACCCTTTTCCATAACCATTGGTGATCTATTAGCAACGACATTATATTTTCAGAATATCAATCAAAGGTAAACATGAGGCATGCATTTGTTATGTGTAAATATTATTAAACTATAGTTAATGAGAAGATCGTGACATGATTACCACAATCTCCGTACGTTCAAACTCATCATTTTAGCCGCAGTTGGGGGTGTAATACCAAAATTATGTAATCCTTTCACGATACGCCAATCACTGTCGTTTTTTTACCACGATCATATCTTGTCACCCCATCTCTGTCCTATTATGTCACAACTTTTTTTGCAAAATTTACTCTGTTGCGGGTGCGGTAACTCGGCTTTGTACTGTGCATTTTACTGAAGCTAGTAACTATGGGAGGTTCTGTTATCCGAAATGAACCTGGCTCAACAGCTCTATTGGAATTACACCCATAAGTATATCAGATTTTTCAGCAGGCAAGCTGGGTAGATTATTTTCGGAGGCTCCAGGGATTTGATCCTCAGCAAGTCCTTGAATTCGCATGTAATCTACAGGAAGGATACTCTACTGTTCAAGGAGTCCGAATTCCAGTATCAGAGGATGATATAGCACAGGTTTCAGGTTTATCGGCCGATGGCATTCGATGGTTTAGTCATAAACATATCATTTTGAACGCACAGTAGGACTTTCTTCTACCTGGAGAGCAGGTCGAGCCAAAGGGCAGGGGTGTTGCACTTCATTCATTACCACCTCCATGGCGGATGGTTGCACAGTTTTTCAAGCATTACCTCACCTGCGAAGGACATTACCAGGTATTTTATCAGCATGATTTTGTGTTGTTAAATCATTTGAGACATGGTTGCTTGCTAAATATGCCATACTATCTACTTGGGTGTCTGAATAATATGTCACATTATTGCATGAATGTGAAGTACCCACTCCTTTCCCTCACCCATCATTGTCTTTTCCAGCTTTTAATTCAGAGGGGTTTTGCCCAACAGAATCCCCCTCCCCTTAACAACCCACCCCCAGAACCCCATGAAGCTGCTGAAATTCCTCAAGCAGCAGCTGAAAATCCCCAAGAAACTATTGAAATTCCTCAAGCAGTAGCTGAAAATCCCCAAGAAACTGCTGAAATTCCTCAAACAGTAGCCCAAACTCCCCAATTAGATGCTCAAAATCCTCAGCAAACCCCTGGAATCCCTTAGCAAATTGAAAATCCTTCTGCACAACAACTAGGGAGCATCTTTGATTCCCCAGAAATTCCACCACCTGCAGCAGTCAATCCAATTGACCCCTCCACTACATTGACCCCACCCCATAATTTAGCTGAGTCATCCATTCCCACTGTCCATATCCCTAGTGATGATTCTGATGACAACATTCCCATTGCTAAGCTAAAACTAAAAAGGCAAGAAAAGGCTATGCCCCTACCAAAAAGACGAACAAGGGCCTCAACCAAAGAAGCTATCACTCCTAATCACGCTCCTAACCCAGAGAAAGCTACTCATAAAAGAAAAACCACTATTCTTCCTGCCTTTTTACCTCGAAGACGAACAAGGACGTCTTCTGAAGTAGCAACTGAGACCACCACCCTAAATTTCCCACCTATTATCCTAAAACCCCATACCCCACCACAATCCCAAGGCCCTAAATCTTTACCTACCTCACCCTCGGGTACTGAAATGCGAAATTCCCAGGATTTTGTGACATCATTCCTTTTAGAAAATGTAGCTACCACACAAGAACCAACTACCGATTCAGTAGCTGCCACACAAGAACTAACTACTGATCCATCAAATTTAGATACCCAAGATGATGTACAGCATGTAGCTGCCCCACAAGAACCAGCTACTGACTCAGCAGTTGCTACACAAGAACCACCTGCTGATGACCATAAAATAGATGACCAAGACGTAGCTGCTCCACAAGAACCAGCTACTGACTCAGCAGTTGCTACACAAGAACCACCTGTTGATGAAAAAAATATAGATAACCAGGATATTGCACAAACTGTAGTTGTTACACAAGAACCAGCTACTCAGTCAGTAGCTGCCACACAAGAACCATCTGCTGATATGCAAAATTTGGATGCTCAGGATGATATAGTTGTTACAGAACCAGCTGATGATTCAGCAAATGTCACACAAAAACCACCTGCTGAGGCTGCAAATAATGAAGCTGCTATGGAACAACAGCCCTTCCATCCACTAGAATCAGCTATTGAGACTGTGACTGCTACACAAAGCCCAGTCACCTTGGCTTCCCTTCTACAGGAAAATGAGTTTCTTAAATCAGAGCTCGAGGTTTATAAGCAGGAATTAATAATGGCGAGGGAAGCCTATGAGAGAGAGCTTAATTTGTATACTTTAGCTCATGCATCATTTGCAGCTGAGAAAAGTGCAGAGAAAGATCGATATAATGAATACATGTGCAGCCAATGTGGTAATATTTATTATCAAGTTGGTTATAGGATAGTTGAAGTTCCATTGTTTGGAGCCACTCCTGCACCTACTTCTGTAACAATTAAAAAGGGACGCCCTGCTATTACACAAGAACCAGCAGGGCCTTCAAAGATTTTTGAAAAAGAGGTTAAACCACAAATATCTCGGCCCACTCTGGTTTTTAAAACTGAAAGTCCTGTACCAAGGCCCACAAAGACTGCGTTTACTCAGACTAAACCTCAACATTCAAAGACTGTCTTCACTCAGACCACAAGCACTCAAGCACAAATGGATATATGGAAGAAGGAATATGTTATGTCACAAGAAAGTATTTTGCAGAAACACAAATTATCATGGAAAATTCATATGCAAATTGGGAAGTTTTGGAATAGTCTCGTGCGCAGAACAAGGAAAATAAACAGTTAAAAACTAGATTGTCTCTCATTTTTTATCCGGTTCAAAGACTACTGCCCACTAGGAAACCATCCTTTAATTATTCTGTGTTTCTCGTAGAACGCTTAGCGTTCTTCCAAGTAAAAGCAATCACAGATGGACGACCTCATGAGGTATCTACACCTCAGTAGTTTATCAAAACATTCACAGAGGCATCAATCAGTGAACAAAATTTACTCTGTGAACTATACCTCCATAATGAAGCCATGCCTGAGGATAGAAAGCTTAATCTGATCCCTCTGGTTGGGGACATTCAGATTAGAGCCTTTATCTCCTTCCTGGCCAATCATCTCACGTGGCAAAATGCCTTCCTTTCAGCAAAACACAATGAAGATAATCACCTTCTGTGGATTCGATCCGAGCCATAGAATGCTGCTGTTTTCATCGCTGAATATCATCGGTTTTTAAGGGAACCAGGAATTACCGATCATATCAGAGAGTTACAGGTAGAAGTCTTAAAATATTGCCAACATTATGTCAAATCCAACGGAGCTCTTGCCTTACAGGCAAACAACCTATTTTGGGAACAGTGCCCTAGGGAGAGAAAGGAACATCATCCCTTTAACCCTATTAATCTTCAAACAACAATTTCACGGCTACCTAACTATGTCAAATGTATTCAACAGTGTGCCGAAAAATGGTTAGGATATCATTTTCACTTCCCTCTTCTATGGCTACCAGCACAGAAATATAGGGCTTACTTTAGGTTGACCAATAAGGAGGAGCTCGCAGCATGGCAAAGATTACAGAGTGTCCAGGGTTTCAGAGATTTGGTTGATAGCACCTTCTATACTTACTGTCTAAGTAATTTGCACTGTACATCCCAGTACTCGGACTCAGACTCAGAGTAAAAATTGCATGAGGACATGCAACCCTTTTAGTTGGGGGGGATGTTAGGACCTCATATTGTCTCTTTTTGACCATACATTTTTCTATGATGTCATCCTTTTCAACCTATATTTAAAAGTCCTTGTTATTGTTTTAACCCAATTGTTCCAAAGGTACACAATATTTATTCTCATCACTATACGTTTAATTATTTTACATATAATTACGCTATCTTCATAGTTAATCATTGAATTGATAGTTGCTGAACAGTTAAAGGATGATGTGTAGTCCACGTTGCTGAAACTGCCTAGAGAATACTTCTACAGTTGCTGAAACAGTAGGAACGATGCGCAAATCTCATGGATGAAATAGTTGTGATTTGCATTCTAGATTTGACAGCAATAGAAGAAGATCACTAAAGGAGCTGCTACACTAGATGTAACGACCATGATCCAAAGACGGCATTACTGTAACAGCATTTTGTTGATGGGAAAACCGATTTTCCTATTTTTGTATATTGGGTTAAAATAGGACTTACAATGTAATCTATTGTAATAGATGTCTCCTCTTTAAAAAGAGGATACATCTACATTAGAGGGGGATGAACAGACTACGGGAAAGGTCGAGTTGAAGGAACGGAACTGGAATCCGTTTGTAACATGACATATTGATGGATGAATAAAATCTTGTTCTGAACATTTCTTTCTAGTTCTTGTCTCCTGGGGAATCTTGTGGGAAGGACAGGGCCCACCTTCATCACAAGATTCACCCATTATATTTCTGCAGTGTGTTAAGTGTGTCTTTTATCCATGCCTTGTTAACAATACTGTTTATTGAATATTGTTTTTGCATTATTGCTGAAACTCTGTTTTCTTTCCAATTGATTGCTGCATTATTTAGTTTATCCATAGTTAATTCATGATTGTTTCATTAGCAATTAAGTTTACAGAGTGAGTTGGCAGCTTGGTAATCAGAAATAGGTGTTGAAGATTCCCGCTCTGGGAATAGGGTCATGTTCTCTGTTACAGCATAGCTAGTGCTTTCCTTTGCAAATTGATTCTTTTTCATTAGATTACTCCTTTAATGAAATCAAGCATTCTTCGGTAGCTCTCTGCAATAGATTTTTTTTGATGTAACTCAGAGTGGAGCTTTAGTTTTCTTAAAGCAAGGTGTGACTAGTTTTACTACAAATTTTATTGCTTTTAAGATTGAGTACATATAGTGCGTAGTTGCCTTTGAAATAAACAGACTTCCCTGGGTTGACAATTTATGTAGCACTTGGTTGTTTGAATTAATAAGAAATTAAAGTGACCAACATTCTTGACCCCGAAATGCCCAGTAGCCTGACTGTAGTGCGCTTCCCAAATCATCTTGGCACACTCACTTGAAGGAACACAAAGGTGACCCAAGTGGCATAACAGGGCATCCTAGATGTGAAAATCTAGAACATGCCAACCCTCCAAGAGTGTCTAGTATGTGTGGCCAAATTCTGGGTCACCTTTGTAGAGAAGTGGCCAATCAGAAGTCTCGTGCCCACAAGAGTTGAGCACGGTGGTTAACGCCATGATCAGTGGCCGACTGAGGCAATCTGCAAAATTATTGGTGTTACCCTCCTTATACTTGAGATTCAAATGGAACTGTTGCAGTTATGTAGACCACTTCTGATGGCGATCATTCTGCAATTTCCCTTGGGTCTGTATGAACTGCAGGGGTTAGTGATCTGTGTGGATGACCATTTCCTTCCCAAAAATGTAATGCTTCCATTGTCGGCAAACCTGCACAATGGAATACATTTCTTTGTCATAAGTGGGATACTTCCAGACTATGTATAAAAGTGTCTCATTGTGATATGCCACTGGATGCCCGTGTTGAGTAAGGACTGCCCCAATAGCATAGTCAGAGGCATCTGTCTCGATCTCAAATGGTTGTTGCAAATCTGGTAACGCGAGCACTACTGTTGTGCATAGGTGATCATTCAACTATGTGAATGCCTTCTGTTGAGATTTAGACCAAAAGAATTTTGCTTTCGCTCCTCCCTTGGTGACTTGACTCAAGGGCCAAGTGATATGAGAAAACCCCAACACATACCTGCAGTAGAAGTTGGCAAGACCTAGAAAGTTGCGGAGCTCTGTCAGAGTGATTGGAGATGGCCAATCCCGAATGACTTGGATCTTGACTGGATCCACATGCACCCCCTGTTCATCAATAATGTATCCTAGACACTGAACCTGGGTCATGCCAAAAATGCATTTCTCCAAATTGGCACATATCTTGTGTTGCCGCAGTGTTTGGAGAACCTGTCGGATGTGGTGGAGGTGCTCTTCCCAACTCTGGCTGAAGATCAGAATGTCATCCAAGTATACCACTACGAATGAGTTGGTGAATGGCTACAAGATGTCATCCATTAGCCTCATGAAGGTTGCTGGAGCATTCGTCAATCCGAAAGGCATAAACAACCATTCGAAAGGGCCCTCCTTGGCTTTGAAGTCATTCTTCCACACATCAGAGGGTTCGATTGGTACGTGGTGATATCCTAACTTCAAATTGATCTTGCTGAAATATTTTTCCCCCTTTAGTTGGTCCAGGAGGTCATCAATCCATGGGATCGAGTACCTATTATGAACAATGATCTTGTTCAGTGCCCGATAATCAATACAGAGTCTCCAAGTCCCATCCTTCTTCTGTACCAACACGATTAGGCCCCCACGGGGTGATGAACTTGGACGGATGTGACCTTTCTGCAGCAGCTCTTGAATCTGCCTCTTGATGTCATCATTCTCTAGAACGGAGCGCTGATAGATTGGTCCATTGTGCAGCGGCGCACCTGGGGTCAGATCGATGGAGTGCTTGACCTGACAATGCACAGGAACCCCTTCAGGGGAGGTGAATATGTCCTTGTACTCCTCCACGACCTTGTCCATCTATAGTTATCATGCAAAGGGGCCTTATCTAGAGGTCGTGGCCACCATCTTCTGCTTTCCTTGAGGGTGTATCATCAGGAAAACAAATTTCCCGGTTTTGGAAATGAGCTTACCGCATTGTTTTGCAATAACCAAAGAGATGGCGGTAGGTTGTGCTACCTCCGGTATCCTGTACACCTTATGTACCAATGTAACAATAACAGCATGGGGCCCTGATTCATACACAGCATGTCACTTCCATAAGTATGGTTGTCCTAATAATACATCACAAACTTCAAGAGGAGCAATGTCACACAATATCTCATTCGTGAAGGGCTTGATGTTGTCTGGAAGGCGACACTTCTTGCTCACGCGAAGATCCCGTCCTTGGTGAAGCCACCCGATGAATATGTAAGAAAATGCAGAATGTGTCAGATTGCCAGTGGAAGACAAAGAAAGCTAGCCTTTCCTTTGCAACTAGTCAACATTGAACAACCATTTGAGCAATAGGGAATGGATATCATTGGAGAGACTATTCCACATTCCTCAAAGCAACACAGATATATCCTTACAGCCACGGATTACTTTACAAAGTGGGTAGAAGCAATTCCTTTGAAGGTAACCAACTCTGAGACAATTATCGACTTCATAAATCAATTCATCATTACCAGGTTTGGAGTACCTAATGCTCTCATTTTCGATAATGCATCTTATTTCTCTGGAAATACCATACTTGAATTTTCTATTAAAATATGGTTTAAATTGAAATACTCTGCAAACTATTACCCTCGAGGTAATGGTTTAGCAAAATTGACCAATAAAAATCTCATCAAAATCATTAAGAGAATTGTTGATCAGAATCAAAAGAATTGGCACAAGTCTTTAGTATTTGCACCATGGGCAAATCTCATAATGTAGAAGGACTCAATAGGTACTTCTCCATTCAATTTAGTGTATGGAAAAGAAGTTGTCATACCAGCAAACTTAGCACTCCCATCTCTAGCCTTAGTGCAGTTTATTGAAGAAAATCCCTCATCTTCTATTCAATTGAGATATAATCAAATCCTTAAATTAGAAGAAGAAAGGGAAAAATCCAGAATTACACATGCAAAGCATCAATAGGTTATTAAGTCATCTTTTGATACAACTTCCACTGGCCCAAAATTTTTACAAATTGGTGATCTTGTTTTGAAATGGGACAAAGCCCACGAAGATAAAGGAAAACACACTAAATTTCAAAAAATGTGGTTAGACCCATTTCAAATCATCGAGAAGATAGGCCCATCAACATTCATATTGCAAGATCTATCAGGAAAGAGAGATTCTCTTCCTGTCAATGGGCTTATCTTGAAGAAATTCTTTACTTAAGGAGGTAACCCCTTCTTATTTGTAAATATTCAATTTGCAGTCGTATTTGTGTGAATTTGCAGTTTTGTTTGTTTGCTAGAAAATAAGGTTGTAAATAGCCTTCTATTGGCCTTTACTATTTTGAAGGTTGCTTAAAGAAAATAGTATTAATATTTACTTTTGATAGATGATAGCCTTAAAGGAAAAGAAAAAAGTGCTAGGGAATTGGATAGAATTAAACTCTGAAAACCTCTTTTATTTTTGTAAGACCTTTTCAAATTTTAAAATACTGTAAATCATTCCAAGTTGTTAAAGCTTAAATGAGGTTATCTATAAAAAGCAAAGGCCTATCGAAACTTAGCATCTAAAACTCTTACATTGTCATCCATATTCTTTTAGGGAGTAAATCATTCACCCCATCCACAAAGATTGTGATTTTTCAGAGTGTAATTCTAAAATATGTTTGATATAAAAGATAAGAGATCTCTTTAGGAGCCTTCTTACCATGATCATAGGGAACTAATTAAACTAACATTACCAATACTACATACCAGAACAGGGTAATGGCTTATAATTATAAGTAAGGGGTCTCATCACGAGCCAGCTTGTTCAGTTCAATTACAACCAGTGAATGGCATTGTCAATAGTTGGCCACCAAACCAGGACAATGGCTTTTTATCTTTTAAAATAAAAATAAAGAAGATGGAAAATGCAATAAAAAAAATATGTGAAAACATGTCTTTTTGGATTTAATCTCAGAAATTATACTCTGAAATGGATGGGACGATGAATGATTGAATGGTTAAAAGGTAACCCTGTCGAGACTATAAATGTTTGCTGGCAGCAGAGGCTCTACCTATGACAACAGAGTCATTATATAAGCTAATTTGGAGAAATATTCTTGTTTTATCTTTATCAACCAATCAAAGCGTAATTGAACTTAGAATGTTTTTATTTTTAAAAAGGGAAAGAAATTGCAGAAACATTTTTTTCATTATATTTAGAGTTCATGATTATCTAGTTGTTCTTAGATTTTCTCTATACTCAAAGGTTTTCAAATAAAAAAAGTTAGAATATTGCATTACTTTCTCAGAGATAACTATTTCTTCCAGTGAATCACCAATTGTTGTGCTGTACAACAACCCCCCATTTCTTTAAAAAAATTTACAAAAACTTTAATTAGAAATGGGTCCCTTTTTAATAAACTTAGAAAATTAGTGATTCAATAAAACTGCTTGCCTGGCATTAATCATATCACACAAAAGGCCCGATGCAATAGAGTTATTACCCAAAACCTTTTGATAAAATGTGAAATATCCTTTTGAAAAGTCATCATAAGTAACTCTCTGATGCGATAAAGCGATCAAAGATCGCATATCGCAATGATAAAAGGATGCACTCAAAAAAGGTCCTCATTAAAACCTCTGATCCGATAATGTAATCGCAATCGGCAATCGGAGGTATCACACAACACATAGCAAGGATGACTTTGAATCTCCCGATTGCGATATTATAAAGAAAGGCGCTCATTTCAAGGAAACCTCATTAAAAGGTATTATTTGCGAATATAAATTTTAAAAGCAATAAACCAAACTATTCGTTGAACATACCCCGCCTTATTATATTTTCCTTTATCGTGATCGGAGCTATTAGTCTGAAATGCTAAGCCCGACCCATTGAATCTTCCGATTGCGATTCGTGATTTATCGTTGATCGTTGATCGGGGAAATCTAAAGACATGCTCGAAAGGATCATTAAGCATATGGCCGATGTGATGGGTAATTATGACATTTATTTACTACGATTGGTGGCTATGATGGTTATTAATTTCACAGTTAAGGGTGAATCCTTCGAGGATTTCACCTGTGGTGATTCTTAATTACATTTAGTTTATCATATGTGAATTACCTTAACTGTTTTCATTTCGTATTAAGCTTTCAGCACAAATATTTCTTTGTTATGCTTTCCATTGTCTGTGCAGAGCTTCTCTGAGCTTATGACTCCGAAAAATATGGGAAAGAAGGTGAAGAAAGCCAAGGCCCCTGTCATAGTTAAAGAACCAGAGCCGAATAAGAAAAGATTGATATTCGATACGACTTGCCTCAGTTTAGGAAAAGCAAGTTGGGAGAGTATCCATAATTTACTAGAAGCGGAAGAGCCTAAAGAACTCGAAGAAGAAGCTACAACAGATTCTACAAGTAAATCAAAGAATACATTGAAAAAATTGGCCTACTCATACCTACATAGAATAGCAGCGCGTCCCAAAGTTTTGACATATAATGACGTGGTCAAATGGATTGTTGAAAGCATTGCAACTACAGACAGGACTTTTAGTATAGTTGAAGGAAAAGTGTTCGGGTCATTTAGAGTAGAGGATCTCAGACAAATGTATCATTTACCCAAGCGAGAGAAGTATTATAATAAAGAATTCTTAGAAACTTTTTCAAATGAAAACGACATTGAATCAGATCCTATCAGGCAATGGAGACACTTCCTGACCAAACACAAACATGAGACATCGGGTATGTACTTTGTAGATTCATTAGCCTTTCCTTATTTTTATGCTGGTGCATTGATGTGTACACTCTTCGGAGTCCATAATTCCGCTAAGTTCTCTATAGATATGGTTCCTTTAATTGAAGCTGCAGTTCATGTCTATATTATGGATTGGGCAAATATTCTCTTTGATAAAATGGCCACCAAAATACTTGAATATAGAAGAAAGAGGTCTGTGACTTCTCGAGTGATACCTCCTTTTTACTTCAGTGCCTATATTATGGACACCATCTGTTTTAATTCTGAATACCCCATTCTCGGATGGAGATGGACTCCCCAGGACCCCAATCCCATTCACATCTATCACAAAGAGCTATGGAAGGCCCATTATAAGAACCATTTGTATAAGATTTGTCATGGTTTTATTCTTCCTGTATATTACTCCTTATTCAATAAACCTGCCCCTAGGATATTCGAGGAAGTAGAAATTGACCAAACAATAGTGGGTAGTTGGTTTGGAGAAGAGAAATTTACCTATATAATGCTTTTCAGCAGTCTTACTGATCCTCATGTTCTTCCTTTGTATATCCCCGATAAACTACTGGCCCGGGAATTAGCATATTAGATAATAGTTGCAAGGATGTCAAAGACCCTTAGGGATTCCAAGAAACACATGTGGCCTACATTCCCCCTTCGGTGTGGTGCCTTTACCTTGCATGATTTTAAACACATAGAGAAAGCGGCCGAGAAAATAAAGTTGTTAAATATTTCGACTATTCCAAAAAGGCAGTATGACCCTAAAAAGGTTTCCTACAATGTTACCTCTCAGGCTAAAATCCCCAGATTTGATCACAAAGACGATAGCTTTGATGACTTGTTTGCTTCAACAGAGATATTTTCCTAGGTCAAATAATGTCTAAGACTAAATTGGGAACATAAGGATTAGAGAAATTCAATAGGTTCAGGGCCCAGAGATTGGAAACCCTACCCATAGATTTATTAAAAACGACATCTATGGTATGACCTCAAGGCTACGTTGAGGAGAGAATCACTAAGAATGCTCCTGAAATGGAGAAAGTTCCTAAAAATAAGAAGACACCAAAATAGGAGTAGAAACAAGTAACAGTTAGTGAACCCCTTGATACGCACATTAATGTTGTCCCTAAGTTAATCAAGGAGTGGGAACAATTTGATTCTATTATCAGTAATCCAGAGAACACCCAAGGGTTCACTACACCAGAGGTGTCTACAGCACAAAAATCAGTAGTCGACATAGTTCCAATTGCAGAAACAAACGGCCCACCTGAGCTTCATAAAGACGTAGAGATCATCCCTGAAAATCCCACTGATGAGATTGTTTTGCATGTAGAAGAAATACCACCACTGGATGTCTTCTACAGCCCTAAGCATAGGGTTGTAGTCAAAAGACAGAGGAAGAAGAGGAAAATTGATCACTCTCCTCTTTTGACTCCTCAGATGGAAATGATGAATGTGGTATGGAGGGAGGAAGTAAATCCCTCCGAAGATTTAATCAAACTTTCTCAATATGCCAAAGCATACACAGTGGAAACAATATATAAGGTTTCAGAGGCTAATCATTTATTGAAGGAAAAAGACCAGGAAATCATTCAGCTAGAGGCACAATTGGTAGAACGGCAACAAAAAATAGAGCAGCTTAAACAACAGTTGGCGGAACAGAGATAACTTAATGACTAGTTGAATGAGCAATTAATTAATGAAAAGTAGAGAATTGATGAACAGGCCATCCATAAGCAGCAAGAGTTATCCCAAGCATTGAGCAAACTACAGCTATTGAACGAGCAGGTGAATAAATCAAAAGAAGAGCAAATTGCTCAAATGAAGGATCAAATAGAGCAATTCAAAGGATATCCCAAGGTAGAAGAATTAAGAACTGAAGCCCTGGAGATGACCAAGGCTCTATCTCGGCAGTTGGACCTTCTGTGTTATAATATCTCGTTGGTTGTTCCTTTATGTGATATCTCAGCAGCTATGATCGATAAGTCAGTAGATGCAAGGCTTGAGTTAGAGAAGGCAGATGAAAGCTTAACTAAGTTTTTATCTTGGCAAGATTCAAATGAAGGAAAAGCTGCCAACCTGCCAAAGATATAGGAGTCACATAAAGAAATTATATTTTCCGAATGGGAGTCTCAATTAATGAAAGCTGAGAGAGCTACATCCAGATGCAGATCAACGACAAATAATTTGATTGAATTAATCAACAATATTTTGTATTTATGTAATCTAATAATAGAATGTTCTCCAGGAAAACTCCCACAGGTGAAATCATTAGAACAACAGTGGAAACAAGAGCTGATGCATAGAGAAAAACTGATTGGAGGTGTTCACAGCTTAACATGGAAAACGTTTTGGTTTTTCCTTGTAAAACCACATAGTCAGCAAATGGTGATGAATTGTCTCACAGATGCGATCAACCACATGATCCCTGAACTTGTCGATGCCACATTTACAGCTCAGTTACACTCTCGTATGATTCAACAACCAGAGGTCTAGCCAATGCTTGACATTTGTCAACTGCGATCACAAGAAGATAAGCCGATACAATGAATCCTTTCAATCGACTACAACACTACTAGTTCAAGATAAATTCCATATTTTTATGTTTTGGTTATACCAACGCATAGCATATTTCTCTCATAGTTTGTTATTTTTGTAGTCTTTATAGACCCTTTCATGTTTTTAGAAAGGGTCCTCAATTTTATATTAAGACTTAAGTCGGGAGTTGCACTACTGTGCTTCCGATATATTTACTTTTATAAAAGACTGGACCTGAATTCTGAACTTTGACAAAGAAGGCTTTTATGAGATATGCACTTTTGCTTCCTATGAATGTATTCCCAAGTTAGAAGGCAGAATTTGAATGTGATTCACATTGGAGGAGATCCAAATGCATATGGTACTACTATCTATGTTTTCGCTTTATCTGTCTATTTGAATTAGAATTTATCAACTTTGCTATTATTGATATGTATATGTTTCTACAACAATTCTTTAACCTGTCACTATTGAATGTTTTTGAATTGTCATCTTTCATATATATATGTCAGTGATATATTACGATCTGTGCGATAATGTTTTAATTATTACTTTGTTCAACTAATTTAACAAAGTAATTATCATATGAATGCATATTTTTATTTATGAATAAGTCATCTTCATGTTTACTTGTCAATAGAAACAATGAAGAATCACATTACTAGAATAATTTCCGGGATAGATTAGTTATCTTTGTATATTTTTTGCACTTTAGAATAAAGCACTTATCATTCCCATTATCCATTACAAACCAATCACCCATCAATTCATATATCACTGGGAAGCTAGTCCCATTACATCTAGTCGAAGCCATCACACCAAATGGAAAAGGAGCTGCTTTAAAGTCCAGACCAAGTGGTTTTCCCCGATGTTGATCCAGTGATTTTAGAGGCATCAACATGTTCCTCGAACTGTCTTCTCTCTATGAATTCCATTATCTGAATAGTACCTATCAAACTCTTTGCTGCAATATTCACCTCCATTGCCTGATCAACGTGCTTCAAACCTAGCAACAAATTTCTTGAGTCAAGAATCTGCATCCCCTTCTCACTCATGTTCCCGAGCCTATGATGCCACAATGCCATATCTTCTCCTGTAGAGTTTAAAGTATTAACAGAATTAGAAATACCATTGCATAAATACAATGTACCAACCTTTTCTCCCTTTGTTATTACCAGGGATCCTTTAGTGACCTTCCAGGTTTTATCTGTAAAAGTAGTCACAAAGCCTTCACCTCCCAACTACCTTGTTGAAATCATATTTTTATTTAGATCTGGAACATACCTTACCTCCTTCAATAGCCATTGATTTCCATTCTGCCGTTTTATGAAAACTGTACCCATTCCAATGATTTTACAGGGTTTATCATCACCCAATCAAACATGTCCAAAATCTCCTTGAACATAATCATGAAAATGTTTCCTATCAGGTGTGGCATGGAATAATGCCGCTAAATCTACCACCCAAGCATCAATAATATAATCTAAAGAAAGAATCAAAGCATCTCTTAACACATCACCTTTCACATTCGCTTCATGATTGTTTTCTTGTTGCGCATCTCCTTATTTTCCCTTCTAAGACTTGCAGTATTTCTTCAGGTGTCCTTTCTTCCCACATTTCCAGCACACTATCCCCGATCTAGACTTGGATCTGCCTTTCCTTGACTTACTGCGATATCCTAGGCTCTTTACTCTTTCCATTTTTCTTCCCCTAGTCTCTATAGTCAAAGCATTACCTAATGTTTCACCGGAGTTTTTTCATCGCATTTCCTCGCTAAGGATTACACTGACAACATCATCAAACTTTAAAGTACTAGATCTAGAGACATAGTTACTAATGGCCATAACTAAACCATTCCAACTTTCTGGCAATGAGCACAAAAATAACAGAGCCCTAACTTCATCCTCAAAAGCTACCCCTACAGAACTTAATTGATTGGTAACTATATTAAATTCATTTAAATGATTAGCAACAGATCCACCTGAAATTTTCATATTAAATAAATGCTTCATAAGAAATACCTTATTTGAGGCTGAGGTTTTTTCATATAGTTTGGCCAATGTTGACATTAAACCCTCTGTTGTCGTTTCCTTTGAAATATTAAACGCTACCGACGCTGCTAGGCACACCCATATAGTTCCAAGTGCCTTTCTGTCGAGAATATCCCATTTTGTGTCTATCATACTCGTCGGCTTCTTTGCCTTTCCACTCAATGGTTGGTACAGATCTCTCTGATACAGATAATCTTCCATCTACATCTTCGACAGCTAGTAGTTTTGGCCATTAAATTTTTCGACCCTAAACCTATGATCTTCTGCCATTTCTCCCACTCAAACCAGGAACCCTTCTCTTCTGCGAGTTTTTCAGCCAAGTAGACCTTTGGCTCTAAAATTATATTACAAAGCAATGGAACACATAAAATATTGCAAAAATATAAACATAGAAAACACATAAAACAAGACAGACACAGAGATACGTGCTTCACCCAATTTGGGCTACGTCCACGGAGAAACAGCCAATCCTTCCTTTTATATTATCCAGCAAACTGAAGAGATACAACCTACAACATATCCACTGTAATTCCCTCTTCACTTTCAATCTCCTCTCTCTTCCTCACTCAGAATACAGATCTACATGGACGTAATACAATTCTCTCATATATAGCAAGGGGTTGCCTTCTAGGGCAAAAAACCCTAAATTAAACATAACTTCTACCATCAAATCTCTGCCTAATGAATGGCCCAGATTGACTATGAAATTACAAAATTTCACAAGGAAATTTTACATCTATTTTTTGCTTCAGGGGCATTGCCCTCGATCGCCCCCACCAGGGGGGCTCCCAAAGGTCGCAACCCCCCCCCCCCCCTGCAGCGAATATTTTACGGGCGGTGTTTCTACCCCATTACAAATTGGGGTCCAATGCGGGGATACCTTTGAATACAGAAGACAATCAGGCTCCACACCCAACAAGGAACATTGTTGCAGCTCTAGTAGAATAGGTGGAGGAAGATGTGTAGGAAGCAAAAAATGTGTCAGAGACAAGAGAAGCATTGATGATGAAGAAGGTGTTGATCAAACAGGAGAAGGAAGAAGTAGAACTAGACCCAAGGAAGCGTTATTTCAATTTTTTTTCAAAATCCAGGGTAAGTGTTGTAAAGTAGTGATTGATAGTGCTAGTACAGATAACCTAATGTCCACAAAGGTTGTAAAAAGTCTCAAGTTGAAAAGAAATTAAGCATCCAAGATGCTATTAAGTGTCTTGGTTGCAGAAGGGACATCAAATTTTAGTGAATTAGCAGTGAGAGATAGAGCTATTGATTGGCAGTTACAAAGAAAATATTTTATGTGATGTGATGTTGATGGATGTATGTCACATTTTGATGGGAAGACCATGGAATTTTGATAAAAGTGTGGTGTTTCATTGTAAGATGAATAATTATAGGCTCTCGAAGGATGGTGTTGTCACTCACTGCTTTATCAATGTTCAATTGCCTCAAATACACAAAAGCATTGAAGTTTTATGCCAATTTTTGAGCCACAGAAGCTATCAAAGCTTAATTGGTACCTCTCTATTATGTAGTTCTTGGAAAGATCCTTCCAACGGTATATGGAAGTCCAAAAATGGGCTCCTAGAGCAGAAGTTAAGGCATTTTGAAGTCTACCTTGGAAAAGCCCAGCAAACCAAGAAAATGACTAAGTGTCAACATAAATCGCAATCGGGAATCGAGAGGCTTATCACAATCGCAAATCGGGCTTGATGGCGAGTAAGGAGAAATGATGTAAAAAGGAACAACTATTTTCCGATCACCGATATTGCAAATCAACAATCGGCTGGTCAGGGCCCAACATTTAGCGGTGGTCGGAACCCCCCAGGCACAAAAACGTATTGACGATAGGCATATCGGTGGAACAATGGGCCAACACTCAAAAACCTTATGGGGGCTAATATCGCGATGCAATCTTAAAGTTCAGGGTCAGGCCAAAAATGTTTACAAAGAAAAAGGTTGACAAAGTAGGAGCAAGCCGCCCTCTTTCTCTCTCCTTCACGTGGCAGTATCCCACATCTCGTAGATTTTTTGCAGTCCCGCAGGTCCCCGCAGTTCCCGCAATCCCATAGGGCCCCACATCCCACATCTCAGCAACCCTGCAGCCCCGCATATTGGCAGGGTTTTCATTCCAAGACCTTGTGGGGGCCCATGTTGTGGTATAATGTAAAATGGTTGAGGAAGGCCGAATTTCAAACAAAGGAAATACCTGTGAAAACAAGGCCGGGCAGGCCTTTTTATCTCTCCTCCGGGGGGTAACGTGGTGGCATGTCATTGTTTCTAGATCTGACATGGCATATGACGTCAACAATGATGTGGCAATATAGATGTTGACGTGGCAAGTGGACATGTCTCACTTAGTTTCAACATTTTCAGAGGTCTTATGGGGTCACTTTTGAGTGACACGTGTCACAACTCACAAGGTGACACACGGCAGTGATGACATCACCCATCGAAATCAGCGATCGGTGATCTCACAATGTAAAGCTTTCTCTTCTGCCAAAATTCCTCCCCGGCTATGATTGCGATAAGAAAAGGCCCCCCCAGATGCAATGTTCCATAGGCCATATTTCATGAAGTTTTCACGTCTAGGAAATCGGCCAATGTGGGACTTCTACGATATAAAGAAAAAGACCCCCCCCCCCCCCCATGAAACTATTGAGAGATTTAGTGCCAAACACATGAGCCTTTGGTTCCAACCCCCAGTCATATAAGGAAATTCATAAAGGGGGCTATAAATAAAGGGGGCCTAAGAGTTAATTGAAAATTCCTGCATGTTCGTCTATTTTAAATAATTTAAATGCCTGTGGGATGGTACACCAATAGCACTGTATAAATATTTAAATGGGCAGATGGGTCGACAATGGTGATATGAAATAAGAAATGGCATGGCTGCAAATCGATATGGGGAGGATTCAGGAAGTTTTAATGGAACAGCATGGTGGTCTACTTCGTCATGCAGCAAAGGACCACTCAGGCACACACCCTTCCCACTCCACTCCCTACTCCACCGAACAGGTGACTCAGGCATTTAAAGAATAATTAACAGAAGTCGGTCGAGCAGCAGTGAACTCCCTCAAGCAACTAAAAAGAGCCTGATGACAATAGGGACATGGCTCTATCTAAGGCCTCCACTGAAGCAGCAAGGGGACACCTCCTCTTTCCTCTCTCAATTTTCTTTCTCTATGCATTTATTTTTGCATTTTTTCCAAGAAAGGGATTTGATCCCTATTGTAATCTTTAGGTAGGTGGTAGCAGAGCCTTACAGAGCCAAGGCAACTAGTTTAGCATAACAGTTGGGGTTTGTGCTTAGATATTTTGTAAACTGTAATTCCAGCTCCCACCTCCTCTTATAAATAGGGGGAAGCAATATTATACAAAGGTTCCATAATTTCTAACTCAGGAGGGCTGAACTTTGTGATGCCATTTTGGGTATAATTTCCTTATTCATGGGGTTTCATTGATATCATTGCTGAGTGTATGGACTAGTTATTGGACCATTTTAGTTAATGGCATTTTCCTGGTCATTCCTAACATGATTACTGTGCAATAGTCTTCCCTTCTGTAACCTCCTTTCACTTATGTTTTTCCTCTCTTGAAATATTAAAATGAATGCATTTGGTTATTCTTCAATCTATTTATTTATCTTAGTTGCACATAGAAGACAATACCTGCGCTTGTCACAAACCTATATGTTCTATTAACAAGCATTGCAGTACTTGTAAAGTTACAGATTTTCTTAAGCATTTGACTAATCTATAGGACCTGTATTAGTTCAGATCTATGTTAAATTTGGTAGAGAATGATACCCATGTCATGTTTAATCTGAAGCCTTCTTTTGCACCCCTCTATTTCTATCATTTCACCGGAAAATTGTGGTTTAGGATTCTGTGTTTCTTATAGCCCTATCCATCAAATTCCACTTTTTGTTGGAACATTGTTGCCTAGGATTCTGTTTGTTACAACCCTGTGCATCTATTTCCCTCCCTTTCCTCCTCTCCATCATTCCTACAACTTCAGTTTTAAGTTGTCTCATTTCCGTGTGTTGGCCACCAAAAGAAGAAACCATTTCTCTTTGAGATTTCCCCATATACCCCCAACATTTGGATCCATGATTTGGCTTGAATATACCTCTTTGAAAGCTAATTGAACCAAGCCCCTCCTATTACCTTTTATGTGACAATTGGAGTTCCACAAACCCCCTCACATATAATCTTACAAGCACTCCTCTATTTAAGATGTCCTAGGCACTTGTCTATAATCAACCTAGAGGTTGTCTCTAGGGAGATTTCCTTGCCTCATGCTGCAGGTGCAAGATTTAGCCACAACATCTTTCTGGCGTTGTTGCTAGGTAATGGATTAAAATATTTTTCCATAGGTAAGACAAATTTTTGCATTTCCCTTGTTAGGTGAGCTAGGGAAGTGTGGGATGAAGATCTCTCAACTTGACGACTCCACTGATTAATTTTATGGTTAACATCCTTGGCACTCCATTGTCTGAATATCAATTGTAAACACTCTTGCAACTACCTTTGTCAAGAAATGGAAGAGACGATGGAAGAGAAGGTTAGCTCAATAAAGAACTCCTTATATAGACTGATGAAACTGGAGTTAGAAAATATAAGCCTTCAGCGACAATGCTCCTCTTTCTCTAATAAATAACAAGAAGCCAAGACGCATGAAGAAGAGGAGGATGATTTTGATGATGATGAGATGGATGATTGCTGCAAGCAATTCGTTAATTTCATGATGGCTCAGTTGCACAAGAGAAGTGCTCTTCGGTTATCTACAAATACAACCATGGGAAATGACCAAAACGAAGGCACTTCCTCCAAGGAGCCTCCCAGGCCAGCTGACAAGGGAAAGGGACTTCTAGATACAACTGGATTTAAACCCAAAGTCCTCAAAGAAGAGAAGTCACCCTCCCCCTCTTGGCTCATATGTGAAGAAGCCAATGAGCCAAGTGGTGTTTGTGGCTGCCATAACCAAAAAGACATCGGTCAACAAACTATATGTGAAGAAGAGGTTGCTGCAAACATTCCTTTTCTATTCCATGACCCTATGGCTATGTACATGAGCATATTCTTAAGTCAAAAATAGAGGTTATTTCAAGAGCATGTATCAGGTTCCTTGTTTGAATATTTTTTATGGTGCATGCCTGTTTTAATTTTATTTTTCAGCAATGTGAATGCATAAGGCCCGGTACTCTAATGTTGGCCTGGCTCCATTGGAGGGTTGAACTCACTTAAGTGAATTGAACCCTGTGCATAAGTAGGAGTGTATATAAATAAGCTCACCAGTTGAGCATTTACTTTCCAGTTGTTAGAGTTTTTATTTCTTCATTTTAGATTGAGGAGGAAAGTCCCTTGGAGATTTTGTTGATTACAAAGTTCATATATTACTGACTCCATGCCCAATGGTGAAGGGTACTGGTCTATAGGTTATCAACACCTTGCCTGCAAGGCACTATCACCAGTAGGAGCCAATGTTGTCACTCACTGCTTTATCAGTATTCAATTGCCTCAAATACACAAAAGTAGTGAAGTTTGATTCCAATTTTTTAGCCATATAAGCCATCAAAACTTAATCGATCCCTCACCATTGCGTAGTTCTTGGAAAGAGATTTCCAACGGTATATGGAAGTCCAAAAATGGACTCCTGGAACAAAAGTTAAGGCATTTTGAAGTCTACCTTAGAGAATCCTAGAAAACCAAGAAAATGACTGTGCCGAGGTGTTGGCTTGTATGGGCCTAACCCAGGTTCAGAGATGATTTGGCCAAACAATCCTGGTACTACTGGCCCTTTTGGAAACATTCCATGGAGCGCAGACTGAGGTCTCACCCGAAGTACTATGGGAGGGTTCTAGAACCATGTTTCCGCACCCTAGAGAAGTCTGATGGTTTTTCGGTGGCCCACAATGTGACCCTACGCGCACATCACTACGTGCATCTATAGAAGGCATTTTATGAGTATATGAAGGAAATTAGAACACTGTAAGCGATTTCTAAGTAATCAAATACTCATAATACTGTAGATAACATGAAAAGACAACATAAGAAACTCATACATTGAACTCTCTATGATTCTTGAGAAGCATAAGCCAGTACTATATTACCAAAAAAAACAGAGTCTTTACATAAGCCAAATATCAGAGCTTTTTTTCATAAATTTCCAACCCTCTTGACATTGCTCTTTCTCCTATATATAGAGCTCTTCTATCTAACTGAGATTCCTCCTCAAGCATGAGGGGAACTCGAAATCTACTTCTAATGACACCTATTCATATCTTAACTGCCTATTTAATGTAACAAACTGCTACTAGAATTTTTAGAGATCTAAATCAAATAGGAGTCTAACTCCATATTATGCTAATAATAGCCTTAATTACAATCATTCTCGTTCTTTGACAAGTGGTGTTTTTTAGTTTGGCTGTGGTGGATGTTCAAAGCTCCATAATGGTCCTCAATGTCACATCTTCTCCATTGCCCTTGAAACATAGGAAACTACCCCTGTTTATCGGCCTTTGGTTTTCCTCAAAAATGTTCGAATCCAATGAACCATGTCCTTCATCTTTGATTATCCAAAATATATCAGAATGCCACGTCCTTGATGTGCTGTCAACCTCTTTCATGTGTGAAGGCAAAAGCTCCTCCAAGCTATCTGACATATCTTGGACTATAGTAAATGTGATCACTTTATGACAAAAAGTTTAGAGTTGGATTCGAATACATGTTTCCTCCACCTGTCTTGACCTTGTTGAAAGTTGATACCTTTAGATGATCCCTTGAAGATATTCCCTTTTCAAAAAATTTCCGCTTGTATTTCAAAATTGGTTGACTGAGATTAGATTGTGTAGCTTCAGCAGTTTCGTAGCGCGCTACGAAACTGCTGTGCATTAGTCATCATCTTCAGCAGTTTCGTAGCGCGCTACGAAACTGCTGTGTAATTCCAAAAAACACAGTTTCAACCAAAATTTTGCTATTTTGAGCCTCTTGATATTTAAACATCCTTTTCAATTGCTCCAAAGCTTTTCAAAACTGAATGGAAAGGTATGATTCTTCAAGTAGGATTATAACAAGGAAGACCATCAAAATCTGAAACAAAACCTTACTTGATGTGTGACTGCCTTAAGGAAATTCTTTCTGCTGGCTTAACTGTATCTTTAAGTCTTCAATTTGTTTCTTCATGACTTTGATCCCAGATCTGAGGTTTGTATTGACCTTTCTGATAAATTGAGCTTCCTTTATTGCAGGAACAATCCAGCTACGGAATTGAACATTAAAATCAACCACCACGGGTATTTGAAATGTTTGGTCCTCCCACCGAGCTTGCATTTGGTTAAAATAAGCCTCCTTAGCTGCAAATTTCCTGGAGGCCCTCTTCAATCTAGCAATTTCAAAGTTTGCCAATTCCAACCTCCTTTTCAACTCTTCCACACTATCTTATTCCTGAATAGTAACTGCTCTGCCTTTATCCTTTCCTTCATGAGGTTGTGTTACCTCCCCTGTTTCATCTGCTCTTGGCAGTACCTCCTGTACCTGTTTAAAATTCCTCGTTATGGGTCTCCTGGGCTTAAAGACAAATTGATCAACCTGATCATCAAACTTGAGTTTCTTCGAGGCTTTGACTCTCTTAGCCTTGTATTTTCCTGACTCTATCAAATCTACTTGAAATAGTGGAGATTCTTCAATGTCAATGGCTTGCAATAAGTCATTTAAGTCTCCCTTTGAAACGGGGCTTTCTTCAATAATCCTTGATTTGCCTTTTTCTTTAACTACCTGGCTCCTAGTCCTTCTTCTTTGAACTCCTTCACCTGTGCTTGATTCATGTGCAGCTTCTTTGACCTGATCTTTCTCTTTAAGGGACTACTGGGGTGTATCATGGATAGTCAGTGGCTTGGTGAATTCTCTTACTTGTTTCCTAGCCTTCAACTTTGAAAACCTCCTGGATCTTGTTTCTGCCTGATGGCCAGTTGTTGTTGGAAGATATTTTGCGGCTTGAGGACTAAGACCGGTATCTTTTTTGAAACCAGACATGAATATGAATGTGGGCCAGTCCCTACCTACTTTCTGGAGTTCATGCACACCAAACACATAGAATGCATTTTATGAGTATATGAAGGAAATTAGAACACTGTAAGCGATTTCTAAGTAATCAAATACTCATAATACTGTAGATAACATGAAAAGACAACATAAGAAACTCATACATTGAACTCTCTATGATTCTTGAGAAGCATAAGCCAGTACTGTATTACCAAAAAAAACAGAGTCTTTACATAAGCCAAATATCAGAGCTTTTTTTCATAAATTTCCAACCCTCTTTACATTGCTCTTTCTCCTATATATAGAGCTCTTCTACCTAACTGAGATTCCTCCTCAAGCATGAGGGGAACTCGAAATCTACTTCTAATGACACCTATTCATATCTTAACTTCCTATTTAATGTAACAAACTGCTACTAGACTTTTTAGAGATCTAAATCAAATAGGAGTTTAACTCCATATTATGCTAATAATAGCCTTAATTACAATCATTCTCGTTCTTTGACAAGTGTTGTTTTTTAGTTTGGCTGTGGTGGATGCTCAAAGCTCCATAATGGTCCTCAATGTCACATCTTCTCCATTGCCCTTGAAACATAGGAAACTACCCCTGTTTATCGGCCTTTGGTTTTCCTCAAAAATGTTCGAATCTAATGAGCCATGTCCTTCATCTTTGATTATCCAAAATATATCAGAATGCCACGTCCTTGATGTGCTGTCAACCTCTTTCATGTGTGAAGGCAAAAGCTCCTCCAAGCTATCTGACATATCTTGGACTATAGTAAATGTGATCACTTTATGACAAAAAGTTTAGAGTTGGATTTGAATACATGTTTCCTCCACCTGTCTTGACCTTGTTGAAAGTTGATACCTTTAGATGATCCCTTGAAGATATTCCCTTTTCAAAAAATTTCCGCTTGTATTTCAAAATTGGTTGACTGAGATTAGATTTTGTAGCTTCAGCAGTTTCGTAGCGTGCTACGAAACTACTGTGCATTAGTCATCATCTTCAGCAGTTTCGTAGCGCGCTACGAAACTGTTGTGTAATTCCAAAAAACACAGTTTCAACCAAAATTTTGCTATTTTGAGCCTCTTGATATTTAAACATCCTTTTCAATTGCTCCAAAGCTTTTCAAAACTGAATGGAAAGGTATGATTCTTCAAGTAGGATTATAACAAGGAAGACCATCAAAATCTGAAACAAAACCTTACTTGATGTGTGACTGCCTTAAGGAAATTCTTTCTGCTGGCTTAACTGTATCTTTAAGTCTTCAATTTGTTTCTTCATGACTTTGATCCCAGATCTGAGGTTTGTATTGACCTTTCTGATAAATTGAGCTTCCTTTATTGCAGGAACAGTCCAGCTACGGAATTGAACATTAAAATCAACCACCTCGGGTATTTGAAATGTTTGGTCCTCCCACCGAGCTTGCATTTGGTTAAAATAAGCCTCCTTAACTGCAAATTTCCTGGAGGCCCTCTTCAATCTAGCAATTTCAAAGTTTGCCAATTCCAACCTCCTTTTCAACTCTTCCACACTATCTTCTTCTTGAATAGTAACTGCTCTGCCTTTATCCTTTCCTTCATGAGGTTGTGTTACCTCCCCTGTTTCATCTGCTCTTGGCAGTACCTCCTGTACCTGTTTAAAATTCCTCGTTATGGGTCTCCTGGGCTTAAAGACAAATTGATCAACCTGATCATCAAACTTGAGTTTTTTCGAGGCTTTGACTCTCTTAGCCTTGTATTTTCCTGACTCTATCAAATCTGCTTGAACTAGTGGAGATTCTTCAATGTCAATGGCTTGCAATAAGTCATTTAAGTCTCCCTTTGAAACAGGGCTTTCTTCAATAATCCTTGATTTGCCTTTTTCTTTAGCTACCTGGCTCCTAGTCCTTCTTCTTTGAACTCCTTCACCTGTGCTTGATTCATGTGCAGCTTCTTTGACCTGAGCTTTCTCTTTAAGGGACTACTGGGGTGTATCCTGGATAGTCAGTGGCTTGGTGAATTCTCTTACTTGTTTCCTAGCCTTCAACTTTGAAAACCTCCTGGATCTTGTTTCTGCCTGATGGCCAGTTGTTGTTGGAAGATATTTTGCAGCTTGAGGACTAAGACCGGTCTCTTTTTTGAAACCAGACATGAATATGAATGTGGGCCAGTCCCTACCTACTTTCTGGAGTTCATGCAGAATAATCAACTTAATTAAACCGTGGTGAAACAATGAGGTCTCACAGGCTTCTTTTCTTAGCTGCACCTTATCACACATTTTGCTTAAGCTACGAAATAAGTAAAAAGGTAAATCAATGGATATCTTTCCTGTAAAATGTAGAAGAAGCTTGAAATGGTATGAATACACCTTATTATATCTCCCTTCACAGGTAAGGTACCTTTGTATACAGGTAAGCAGATTGGCATATGAGTCCTTGACATAATTTCTAGGCACAGACTTGTTTAAATTTGAATCAATGTACTCCGGCTTCAAAAACTCCTTGCAGGGAGTCATATCAAATTTGAAATTCTTAAACCAAGTTTCTTGTCCCCTTGGAATCTCAGTAACTGTGGATATTACCTTTGGTGGAACTTGCAATTCGAGCATCCCAACCTTTGAATTCAGCCTTGTGAAATTCCAAGCAAATTCCTTGGTGGTTTGTGCATGACCTTCCTGTAGTTTCTCACAAAAATTCCAACATCCAACCTGCTTGAATGCATGCTCAACTTCTTTGTGTTTCAAGATAATGTCTACACCTTCAGGTTCGTTTCTCAAGCATCTTCCCGATCTGTGATCTTTCCTTTCTGTCGATCCCTCCATGAAGGTTCAGTGTAATGGAGGTTTGAAATGCTAGCGCTGCTTAAACTTCAATTTTTGCCTCGCTTGAATGGCTACTTCGCTTGATAACTGCCTCGCTTGATAACTATGGATTCAAATTGAAAACTTGTAGTCTTGTTCCTCATGCAACGAATACAATCATCATTAAGACTGTGAATACCTGGCCTCTCTTGGAACTTGCAATCCGTGTGTACCAATGTACCTAGCAGCTGTAATGATGGAGATAAGCGGTTGGACATGATATGTGGAGTGTATAAGCTGACAGTGAATGATGCAACCATAACTGAACTTGACAGATTTGACAGTTAGGAAAGATTCGTTGCGGATTGCACGAATCTCCGATTGCGTAGCGCAGTCAGTGTAAATTTTGAATTATGCACTATGAAATCACCTAAGACATGTTGTGTTGCGAAACTGCTAAAAGGATTTATGCGCTGCGAAAACACTTCAAAATGACTACATGCGCTACGAAATCACCTAAAGGGCTTTGTGGCACATAGTAACTTTTGAACAAAACTGACACATGGCTATGAGACTGGTGATGAATGAGAATGACCGGTGATGAATGAGAATGCATAGTTGACTCAAGACTCCTAAGACTCAGACTCTAAGGAAAACAAAAATCAAACTTAGAATAGCACCGACCTTTACCATCAAACTAATGTGAGAAATTTTGGCATTAGAATTCTTAAGTGATAACAGGCCTGAATGTCTGTAGCACACTACGTTGTTGCCTACTGAACCTACGACATTCTTGCTTCTGAACCCTCTGTGTCTGAATTGTGTCCTTACCTCTTTATCGGCATCTGCCGCGTATGTTTATAGTCCCGTGCCCTTATCCGACTCCTCGAGTTGTGAAGATTGTGCTTTGGCCAGTTAGCCAGATAGCCAACCCACCCATGTAAGGCTTCAAGCGACTATCTTTTACATTTCCTGGGAAGGGTTCTCCATTTAGTTTGACTAGCTAGACCGTGCCTCTGTTTGTGACTTCCTTAACCACGTATGGTCCCAGCCATTGTATTCTGAATTTTCCCAAAAAATTTTCAAACTTACTGTCATACAGCAATACTAAGTCATTTACCTTGAAGGTGCGCAACTTGATATGGCAATTGTACCAGGCCTTTTCACACTACTTTTGTACCTAGTGATGAAATCCAACCAGAAACCATTCTTCCTTGAGTTCTTCTAACTGTGAGAGCCTTTCTTCCAGAGCTTCGTGGTCCGTTATGCCTATGAGCACTACTATTCGCAGACTAGGTATGATGTATTCCATTGGCATGACAACTTACGTGCCATAGACTAACCAGAAAGGTGTCTGTCCCATCAATTTCTTACACGTTGTCCTGTAAGCCCATAGTACGACAGGTACGCGCAAGTCCCAGTCGTTTGGCTATGCGTTGCATACTTGATCCAGATTTAAACAGGAACGCAACAAATTACAGAGATAACCATAAACATAGAGATGTAGTGGAAATAATACTTCATTTCATTAATGTAAAATACTGAAATATGCTTACAAATAGAAATGGAAATAAACCAGCTAGGGCGATGGTAGCTTATCTTTGAGAAGAGATGTGGCAGCTACATGCCTCTGAACTGTGTTACAATGAGGCTCGAATGCCTATTTATTGTTGAGAAACAATGGAAAACCCTGAACATCCAAAACCTAACCCTAGAAGATGAAACGCCAAATTGTGGGCCCCATTTGGGTAAATTGGGACATCAACTTCCTCGGGTCGTAACTTTGGCATATGATCTCCATTTGATGCGCACAATATCTCATTAGAAATATCTATCCAAGAACTACAACTTTGGGAAGAGAAACATTGGCTTATGGACCCATGTTGCTCCCAATTTTCCCAAAAAATGTTGTTTAGGGCCTCAAAACGGCTCCGGAAGTTCAGAACCCGAAAAACTGCTAAAAATAGTAATTTGTGCTACAATTAAGGAAACTAAAAAAATTGAGAAAAACAATGTTGGGGGTCCAAGTGGATTTGGCAGGTGGCCACCAATATCCACCTAGATCATTCCTCCCCCCTTAGAAAGCAATGGTCCCCATTGTGTTGAGTTCCTCCATGAGATGAGGAAACTTCTGCTGAACTTGGTCCCTGGTGAGCCACTTGCCCTGGTGAAGGAGTTGGCCTACTTTGAAAACTCGATACAGTTGGATATTGTGTTGGCGAGTGTGCTTCATCTGTGTGTCCATGATCCGATCAATTGCAACTTGTTCCATGCAATCTGGATTTAATTCTGTGGGTGTGAGTTGTTCTACAATGTCGGATGTGTCTAGTTATGGTGGAAAGTATGACCGAAGGCAGTCCACATTGAACACTGGGTGCAAGCCAAGGAATGGGGGAATGCTCAGCGCAAATGCATTGTCTCCCGTAGCCTTGGTAATGGTGTAAGGACCATATTGGAGTGGTCTCAGTTTCCGATAGGCTCCTGTGAGGCGTTCCTTTTGCAAATGCAACCAGACTTTGTCGCCCACCTAAAACTTGTGTGGCACCCAATGTTGATCATGTCGCTGCTTGTACTTGGCATTTGATTTCTCCAGAATGTCATGGACCTGCTTGTGAATATGTTGGATGTGCTCAACGAAGTTGTTTTCCTTATCTGTTTCGGACTGGACATGAGCCGAATCTGTGTGAGTAGCTGCAAATGGCATGGCCACATCAATGGGACATAGTGGCTGGAATCCCAAGCCCTCCTGAAAATGGCTATGGCCAGTCGAGCTGTGAAGAGCTCAGTTGTAGCTATGCTAAACATAGGGGAGGCTCTCGTCCCATGTGCGAGGATGCTTTGAGTTGTACATGCACAGAATGTGTACAATCATCCTGTTGACAACCTCTGTCTGGCCATCAATTTGAGGATGGAAGGTTGTGGAGTTAGTGAGTTTGGTGTTCAGCATCGACCAGAGACTAGACCAAAATGTACAAAGGAACCAACTGTCCCGATCTGAGATGATAGACTATGGGATCCCAAAGTGCACCCACACTTGTTCAAAGAAGCATTTAGCAGTGGCTTCTGTTGTGATATTCTTCTTACAGGTAGCCATAATGGCCATCTTCGAGAACCTATCGACGACCACAAAAGCACAGTCATTTCCATGCTTAGTGGAAGGAAGGCCTGACATGTAATCCATGGAGATGGATTCCCAAGGTTGACTAGGGGTAGGCAGCGGGGTATAGAGGCCTTGCTTCTTGATGGTTGGTTTGGTAATGGCACAGGCAGTGCATGATCTGATGTACTTCCCGACATCCTGTCAAAGATTTGGCCAATAGAAATACTTTTGCAGTACTGCCACCGTTTTCTTTGTTAGGACCTCATATTGTATCTTTTTGACCATACATTTTTCTATGTTGTCATCCTCTTCAACCTATATTTAAAAGTCCTTGTTATTGTTTTAACCCAACTGTTCCAAAGGTACACAATATTTCTTTTCATCACTATACTTTTAAATATTTTACATATAATTACGCTATCTTCATAGTTAATCATTGAATTGATAGTTGCTGAACAGTTAAAGAATGATGTGCAGTCCACGTTGCTGAAACTTCCTAGATAATACTTCTACAGTTGCTGAAACAATAGGAACGACGTGAAAATCTCGTGGCTGAAACAATTGTGATTTGCATTCTAGATTTGATAACAACAGAAGAAGATCACCGAAGGAGCTGCTACACTGGATGTAACGACCATGATCCAAAGATAGCATTACTGTAACAACATTTTGTTGATGGGAAAAATGATTTTCCTATTTTTGTATATTGGGTTAAAATAGGACTTACAATGTAATCTGTTGTAATAGATGTCTCGTCTTTAAAAAGAGGAGACATCTACATTAGAGGGGGATGAACAGACTGCAGGAAAGGTCAAGTTGAAGGAATGGAACTAGAATCCTTTTGTAACATGACATATTGATGGATGAATAAAATCTTGTTTTGAACATTTCTTTCTAGTTCTTGTCTCCTGGGGAATCTTGTGGGAAGGACAGGGCCCACCTTCATCACAAGATTCACCCATTATATTTCTGCAGTGTGTTAAGTGTGTCTTTTATCCATGCCTTGTTAACAGTACTATTTACTGAATATTGTTTTTGCATTATTGTTGAAACTCTGTTTTCTTTCCAATTGATTGCTGCATTATTTAGTTTATCCATAGTTAATTCATGAGTGTTTCATTGGCAATTGAGTTTACAGAGTGAGTTGGCAGCTTGGTAATCAGAAACAGGTGCTGAAGATTCCCGCTCTGGGAATAGGGTCATGTTCTCTGTTACAGCATAGCTAGTTCTTTCCTTTGCAGATTGATTCTTTTTCATTAGATTACTCCTTAAATGAAATCAAGCATTCTTTGGTAGCTGTCTGCAATAGATTTTTTTTGTTGTAACTCAAAGTGGAGCTTCAGTTTGCTTAAAGCAAGGTGTGACTAGTTTTACTACAACTTTTATTGCTTTTAAGATTGAGTACATATAGTGCGTAGTTGCCTTTGAAATAAATAGACTTCCCTGGGTTGAAAATTTATGTAGCACTTGGTTGTTTGAATTAATAAGCAATTAAAGTGACCAACATTTTGGCGTCCTTTCGAGGGAAGGCAATCATGGATTTTAAAAGCATTAATGATTTTCTTTTAGGTATGCAGGATGCATGAGAGGATGCAAGAAAACTAATCCTACAGGTGGCAAGGGAAAAGGAAGAGGAGGAAGAAAAACTTTTATTGATGAGATTATCTCAAAATCTGAAACTTCTCAGAGGTTAAGCTCTCAGAGTCCACAGACTCAGCACTCTCTCCAAATGAACTATGGAATGGAGGAAGTAGTGGAACCTGAAAGGGTTGAAGAGATAGTAGAACATACTGATGAACCAATAGAGGACATTGAAGAACCAATAGAGGATATTGAGGGACCAATAGAAGTTGAGGAACTAGTTCAGGACATTGAGAGTCCAACAGAAAGCCCTAAAGACTGGGCAAGTGCAATAGGGGAACAACCAATGGATGGAAACAATGAAGGACTCTTTGGTGGGGGACATGGAGGAGGAGAAGGAAGAGGCGAGAATTCTCTCTCCACCTTGGAATTCCATATTGGGGATCTTCCCAGAGGAGCAACTCCTATGAAGAACATCCCACTCTCAACCTTACCTAACTTCCATGGTTTATCCTCTGAAGACCCTCATGAGTTTCTTTTCGAGTTTGACATATTGTGTAGAAGTTATGATTATGTTGCTAATGCTCAAAAGTTGAAGTTATTTCCAGCAACATTAAAAGGAAATGCACTAAGATGGTTTATGAGCCTGGGGGGTCATGTGATCACAACATGGGAGCAGATGAAGGAGAAGCTTCTAGCCAAATATCAAGACTATTGCTGAACGAGAGAAAAAAGGGAGGAACTATTCAAGATGGTTCAAAAGGAGGACGAAAATATAGAGGAATTTGTGGAAAGACTCCAGTATAATCTGCAGAGATCCGATCACCCCAATGTAAGTAAAGATATTCTTAAGACAATATTATTGAAAGGGGTAAGGGATGACTGTTTAGACATGCTAAATATGCTTGGTAAAGGGGACATATCTAAAGAATCGTATGATGAAATCGTCAACCTCTGCAAGAGATGTTCAAGAGGAGCTGCAAATAGATTAAAAAGTAGGGATAATACTTATTCAAGAGTCCAAAAATCAGCCAGTGGAGGAGCAACAAGAGCTGAAATAGGTAATCTACTTGAGGAATTCAAAACTGAAATGTTATGTTCTTTTGCTTCACAAATTGATACCTTGCAGGTTAAGAAGAAACAAGCAGAGGCAAAAGCCACTTTGGCCATCTTCTGTCCTAAATGCAGAGAAAAACATCCACTAAGGGAATGCCCATTGGACAAGGTACCAATTTGCACCATTTGTGAGAAGGACCATGAAACTCAACAATGCCCTTGTTTACCAAGGATAAAAGCAGCGTTGCAACCAACTGAGGAGGAAGCTGAAGCAGTTTATCTACTGACACAAAGGAGGTAATGGAAACCACGAGGACAAGGTACGAACTCTAGTATGCCATTTAATCGTTGGAATAATTATCCTTCTTTTAATCAAGAAAACTACCCGCCCTTCAACCAAATGCAATACCCACCCTTTAATCAAATGAATTTCCCACCCATGTAACAAACAAACCCTCCCTTTGTAGACCTTGCAATGTGGACTCCTTAGCCTCCATAGCAATCTTATTTTAATCAATGGAAACCAAACTGGAGAGCTCAAAAAATTCCATTCCCAATCCAATTTCCTCAGTTTCAGCAACCACTCTCTCTGCCGTCAGGTGCTCCACCAAACAATCAAATAATGAGACCCCAGCTGCCTATACAACTGAACCCTAACCCTAATAATAATAAAGCTGTGCAAGTCATCGATATTCAGAACCTGCCTACATCTCCTGTGTAGTGTAATGATATTCATTTATGATCCGGGAGAGTATTTGAGCCGATTATTGATGATATTACCTCTTCTAACTTTTACAAATAAGAGACATAAAAGAATAGTTTACCTAATAAGCGTGCTAAAACAGTTGAGCCACCCTCTAATAAAATTGCTGAAATAGTAGAGCCACCATTCCCTGAGCATCTAGCTCTCACTGAGACACCTGAGCTGCCTGCTTTTAATCTTCTAGGGGAATTGCAGAATCTTTATGTTAAAATTCCACTTTTACAAGCACTCACGGATGTACCAATTTATGCTAGAATTGTCAGAGACATTTACATCAAGAAACCTGGCAGGAAAGCTAAAGATCCCCTTAGAGTTCATGTGATGGGTGATCTAGCTGCTTTAATGTAGGGAAAAACTCCTCCTGTAAAATATGGTGATCCAGGCCATCCTACAGTCATAGTACAGGTTGGACAAACTATTATTTCGCGAGTTCTGGTAGAATTAGGTGTTGTTATAAATATTATGACCCTTGAAACTGCACAACTGTTACAGTTGAAAAATGTAATCAGAGAGACACCAACTATCCTAGAGTTAGCTGACCGTTCCACAATCAAACCAGAAGGGGTTATTGAAGACCTGATCATTTCAGTTGAATCCTGGAACTACCCAACTGACTTTGTTGTATTACAGACTAAAACAAAGTTGGGGGGACATCCTCTGATTTTGGGGAGACCCTGGCTGGCTACAGCAGATGCCTTTATCAGCTGTAGATCAGGTTCAATGACAATTTCTAATGGATGTGAAACTAAGCAGCTTACTCTTTACCCTCATGCTACACCTATGATTAACAATGATGATTCTGTATGGTTAGACTATGAGGATAATGACACTCAACCCATTTTGACCATTGGACAAGCCTTAACTCTTAAAGACACCATGGAAGATGAAGTAATTAGTAATTTTATTTCTGAACCTTCCTCGGTCACTTCTGAAACATATAATAAGCTAACTGCAATTTTGGAACCTGAAACCTAGGAAAAGCTTAAATCTGAAAATTTACCTCAAACATCAACTGTTATCTCCTCTAAAAGCATAACAGTAGAAATCGAACCTGGAAAAACATTGAACATAAACCCCAATTTATCAGATGCTGAAACACAACAGCTAATGAAGTTACTTCATGAAAACAAGGAAGCATTCGCATGGGACTACACAGACATGAAGGGGATCTCTCCTCAATTATGTACTCATCGTATCTATATTAAGGAGGGGTGCCGACCAGTCTGTCAACCCCAACGCGAATGAATCCCAATTGGAGGGAAATTGTTAAGGAAGAACTTCAAAAATTGCTTAATGCAGGGTTTATATACCCCATATCTGACAGTGAATGGGTTTCTCGATTAGTGATAGTACCTAAGAAAAATGGGAAATGGAGAGTATGTGTAGATTATAGAGCCTTAAACAAAGCCACTCAAAAAGATCATTTCCCCTTGCCATTCATTAATCAGGTGCAAGACAGCTTGTCAGGAAAGAGATTCTTTTCCTTTTTAGATGGTCTTAGCAGATATAACCAAATCCAAATTGCACCTCAAGACCAAGACAAGACAAATTTTACTAGTCCTTGGGGAACTTTTGCCTATAAAGTTCTCCCATTTGGAATATGTAATGCACTAGCAACGTTTCAAAGAGCAGTGATAGGAATATTTTCTGATATGCTTAATGACCCTATGGAGATATTTATGGATGACTTTACTCCTTATGGTGTGACTTTTGAAGATGCATTACAAAACCTTGAGAAAGTACTTAAACGATGTATACAAGCTCACCTTTCCTTGAGCACTGAAAAATGTCATATGACGATGAACGAAGGAATTGTACTGGGACACTTCATTTCATTCCTAGGGATACAAGTAGATCCATCCAAAGTACAGGTAATTCAGACCCTTCCTATCCCTAAAATGCAAACTGATGTAAGAAGTTTTTTAGGACATGCTGGATATTACAGGAGATTTATCAAAGATTTTTCTAAAATAGCTTCTTCTTTGTTTGTGTTACTTACGAAAAATGTTGAATTTAAGTGGACTAATCTTTGCCAGAAAGCATTTGATGAACTTAAGTATCAGTTGTCTACAGCTCCTATTCTAAGGGGACCTGATTGGGCACTTCACTTTCATATATCCTCTGATGCTTCGAATACTGCAATTGGAGTTGTCTTGGGACAAGAAGAAAATCATCTTCCTTATGCTATTTATTTCATTAGTAAGAATATGACCCTTGCTGAGCTTAATTAAACAGTTACTAAGAAAGAATTTTTAGCAGTCATTTATGCTATTAATAAATTTCGACATTACATTACTGGTTACCCTACCTTTGTTCATACTGATCACTCGGCCATTAAGTATTTAATGAACAAATCTGTTACAAATGCTCGAGTTACCAGGTGGTTATTATTATTACAAGAATTTGATATTACAATTGTAGATCGACCAGGTAAAGAAAATGTAGTTGCTGATTTCCTTTCTTAGATAAAAACTGATGATAATACTCCAGTAGATGATTCCTTTCCTGATGAGTATTTATTTGCAGTATCTGCTCACTCACCTTGGTATGCAGACATTGCCAATTATCTGGTTGCAGGGAAGTTACCATCACACCTATCACATCGGGAGAAAAGAAAGATCATTCAACAAAGTGCTCGGTATAGCTGGATAAGTGGGTGTCTTTTTCATACAGGACTTGATCATGAAATCTGAAGATGCATTAGAGAAGATGAGGTTTATGATATATTGAAGGCTTGTCATGATGGCCCTTGTGGAGGGCATTTTGCTGATAAGAGAACAGCACATAAAATTCTCAGAATGGGTTATTATTGGCCCTCACTTTTCAAGGATGCAAAGAAATATGTCAGGGCCTGTGATAGCTATCAGAGAATGGGTCAACCTAATCATAGAGATGAAATGTCACTGAACCCCCAGGTAATACTTGAACCCTTTGAAAGATGGGCTCTAGAATTTATAGGACCCATCAATCCTCCATCCAGTCAAAGAGTTTACATATTGGTTTGTACAGATTATATGACTAAATGGGTGGAAGCTAAGGCACTTACTAGAGCTAATGAAGAATCTGTTTTAACCTTTTTATTTGAAGAAATCTTTGTTAGGTTTGGAGTGCCTAGAGAACTAGTCACAGATGGAGGACCTCCTTTCAATTCTCATGGTTTTAAAGCTACACTTCAAAAATATCATATTAATCATAAAATGACTACACCTTACCACCCCCAAGCTAATGGTCAGGTGGAAAGTACAAATAAAGTCATAGAGGCCATTTTAACAAAAACAGTGAAGGAGAATAGGAAGGATTGGTCTCAAAGGCTGCCTAAAGCATTATGGGCTTATAGAACTACCTGGAGGAACACTATAGGTTTTTCACCCTATGAATTAGTTTATGGTAAAAGTGTTGTTTTTCCTATGCAATTTGAAATTAAAACCTTAATAACTGCTTTAGCTGTTAACCTTGATTTGACTGATGCACAGATGGCTAGGTTGCAGCAGCTTCAGGAATTGGATGAAAAGAGGTTGGATGCCATCCATCAAACAACTATGATTCAACAGCAAAGAACTGGGTGGAATGATAGAACTATTAAGCATAAGCAGTTCCAAAAAGGTAATTGGGCTTTATTGTATGATTCCCAGTTTGAAAATTTTCAAGGAAAATTATGAACAAGGTGGTTGGGACCTTACGAGATAGATACTGTTTTTCCCAATGGAATAGTAAGGCTCCTAACAATTGATGATTCTAGAACACCATTGTTAGTGAATGGGTATTAGCTCCGTCTGTACCAACAACCTATTTCTAAGGAGGATTTTAAGGCCACTTGCATGGCAGATTCACATTATATCTTTTTGGGGGAGCCTGCTGCCCCTCATTGCATTTAATCTCTGCATTATATATTTTTTTATTATTAGATTAGATTTCTTAACTAATAATCCCTGTCAAGGGTTGCCATGTTACAACTTATTATTTTGCAGGTCTCAGATTGGGAGGTTGGTTGAAAAGAACAATTGTATTGCAAGCAGGATCAAGTTTCATTTTGGGAAATATTCTCATCTCACCTCAATTCACAACTCATTCCCCCACATTACCTCTCAACAACATTTTCCTATTTTTCTTTACAGCAACATCTCTCTTTATATTTCCGTTGCTGAAACACCAACTTTTTCCATTTTTTCCATAATTGAAACATCAATTCTTCTCAAAAGGATGAATGCATATCACTTTCCATTGTGAGAACCATATATTGATCCTTATAAATTGCTTCTTTCACTACCTCCTCCTATGTTTATAAAATCCTTTCATATAAATACCCTCATATTTCAAAACCCTTTTCCATAACCATTGGTGATCTATTAGCAACGACATTATATTTTCAGAATATCAATCAAAGGTAAACATGAGGTATGCATTTTTTATGTGTAAATATTATTAAACTATAGTTAATGAGAAGATTGTGACATGATTACCACAATCTCTGTACGTTCAAACTCATCATTTTAGCCACAGTTGGGGGGGAATACCAAAATTATGCAATCATTTCACGATACGCCAATCACCGTCATTTTTTTACCACGATCATATCTTGTCACCCCATCTTTGTCCTATTATGTCACAACTTTATTTGCAAAATTTACTCTGTTTCGGGTGCGGTAACTCGGCTTTGCACTGTGCATTTTACTGAAGCTAGTAACTATGGGAGGTTCTGTTATCCGAAATGAACCTAGCTCAACAACTCTATTAGAATTACACCCATAAGTATATCAGATTTTTTAGCAGGCAGGCTGGGTAGATTATTTTCGGAGGCTCCAAGGATTTGATCCTCAGCAAGTCCTTGAATTCGCACGTAATCTACAAGAAGGATACTCTACTGTTCAAGGAGTCTGAATTCCAGTATCAGAGGATGATATAGCACAGGTTTCAGGGTTACCTGCCGATGGCATTCGATGGTTTAGTCATAAACATATCATTTTGAACGCACAACAGGACTTTCTTCTACCTGGAGAGCAGGTCGAGCCTAAGGGTAGGGGTGTTGCGCTTCATTCATTACCACCTCCATGGCCGACGGTTGCACAGTTTGTCAAGCACTACCTCACCTGCGAAGGACGTTACCAGGTAGTTTATCAGCATGATTTTGTGTTGTTAAATCATTTGAGACATGGTCGCTTGCTAAATATGCCATACTATCTACTTGGGTGTCTGAAGAATATGTCACATTATTGCATGAATGCGAAGTACCCACTCCTTTCCCTCACCCATCATCGTCTTGTCTAGCTTTTAATTCAGAGGGGTTTTGCCCAACAGAATCCCCCTCCCCTTAAAAACCCACCCCAAAAACCCCATGAAGCTGCTGAAATTCCTCAAGCAGCAGCTGAAATCCCCAAGAAACTATTGAAATTCCTCAAGCAGCAGCTGAAAATCCCCAAGAAACTACTAAAATTCCTCAAACAGCAGCCCAAACTCCCCAATTAGATGCTGAAAATCCTCAACAAACCCCTGGAATCCCTCAGCAAATTGAAAATCCTTCTGCACAACAACCAGGGAGCATCTTTGATTCCCCAGAAATTCCACCACCCGCAGCAGTCAATCCAATTGACCCCTCCACTACATTGACCCCACCCCATAATTTAGCTGAATCATCCATTCCCACTGTCCATATCCCTAGTGATGATTCTGATGACAACATTCCCATTGCTAAGCTAAAAAGAAAAAGGCAAGAAAAGGCTGCGCCCCTACCAAAAAGACGAACAAGGGCCTCAACCAAAGAAGCTATCACTCCTGATGACCCTCCTACCCCAGAGAAAGCTACTCATAAAAGAAAAACCACTGTTCTTCCTGCCTTTTTACCTTGAAGACGAACGAGGACGTCTTCTGAAGTAGCAACTGAGACCACCACCCTAAATTCCCCACCTATTATCCTAAAACCCCATACCCCACCATAGTCCCAAGGCCCTAAATCTTTACCTACCTCACCCTCGGGTACTGAAATGCGAAATTCCTAGGATTTTGTGACATCATTCCTTTCAGAAAATTTAGCTGCCACACAAGAACCAACTACCGATTCAGCAGCTGCCACACAAGAGCTAACTGCTGATCCATCAAATTTAGATACCCAAGATGATGTACAGCATGTAGCTACCCACAAGAACCAGCTACTGACTTAGCAGTTCCTACACAAGAACCACTTGCTGATGACCATAAAACAGATTACCAAGACGTAGCTGCTCCACAAGAACTAGCTACTGACTCAACAGTTGCTACACAAGAACCACCTATTGATGAACAAAATATAGATAACCAGGATATTGCACAAACTATAGCTGTTACACAAGAATCAGCTACTCAGTCAGTAGCTGCCACACAAGAACCATCTGCTGATATGCAAAATTTGGATGCTCAGGATGATATAGTTGTTACAGAACCAGCTGATGATTCAGCAAATGTCACATAAAAACCACCTGCTGAGGCTGCAAATAATGAAGCTGCCACGGAACAACAGCCCTTCCATCCACTAGAATCAACTATTGAGACTGTCACTGCTACACAAAGCCCAGTCACCTTGGCTTCCCTTCTACAGGAAAATGAGTTTCTTAAATCATAGCTCGAGGTTTATAAGCAGGAATTAATAATGGCAAGGGAAGCCTATGAGAGAGAGCTTAATTTGTATACTTTAGCTCATGCAGCATTTGCAGCTGAGAAAATTGTAGAGAAAGATCAATATAATGAATACATGTGCAGCCAATGTGGTAATATTTATCATCAAGTTGGTTATAAGATAGTTGAAGTTCCATTGCCTGGAGCTACTCCTGCACCTACTTCTGTTACAATTAAAAAGGAACGCCCTGCTGTTACACAAGAACCAGTAGGGCCTTCAAAGATTTTTGAAAAAGAGGTTAAACCACAAATATCTCGGCCTACTCTGGTTGTTAAAACTAAAAGTCCTGTACCAAGGCCCACAAAGACTGCGTTTACTCAGACTAAACCTCAACATTCAAAGACTGTCTTCACTCATACCACAAGCACTCAAGCACAAATGAATATATGGAAGAAGGAATATGTTATGTCACAAGAAAGGATTTTGCAGAAACACAAATTATCATGGAAAAATCATATGAAAATTGGGAAGTTTTGGAACAGTCTCGTGCGCAGAACAAGGAAAATAAACAGTTAAAAACTAGATTGTCTCTCATGTTTGATCTGGTTCAAAGACTACTGGCCACCAAGAAACCATCCTTTAATTATTCTGTGTTTCTCGCAGAATGCTTAGCATTCTTCCAAGTAAAGGCAATCAGAGATGGACGACCTCATGAGGTATCTACACCTCAATAGTTTATCAAAACATTCACAGAGGCATCAATCAGTGAACAAAATTTACTCTGTGAACTATACCTCCATAATGAAGCCATGCCTGAGGATAGAAAGCTTAATCTGATCCCTCTGGTTGGGGACATTTAAATTAGAGCCTTTATCTCTTTCTTGGCCAATCATCTCACGTGGCAAAATGCCTTCCTTTTAGCAAAACACAATGAAGATAATCACCTTCTGTGGATTTGATCCGAGCCACAAAATGATGTTGTTTTCATCGTTGAATATCATCAGCTTTTAAGGGAACCAGGAATTACCGAGCATATCAGAGAGTTACAGGCAGTAGTCTTAAAAGATTGCCAACATTATGTTAAATCCAAGGGAGCTCTTGCCTTACAGGCAAACAACCTATTTTGGGAACAGTGCCCTAAGGAGAGAAAGGAATATCATCCCTTTAACCCTCTTAATCTTCAAACAGCAATTTCACGGCTACCTAACTATGTCAAATGTATTCAACAGTGTGCCGAAAAATGGTTAGGATATCATTTTCACTTCCCTCTTCTATGGCTGCCAGCACAGCAATATAAGGCTTACTTCAGGTTGACCAATAAGGAGGAGCTCGCAGCATGGCAGAGATTACAGAATGTCCAGGGTTTCAGAGATTTGGTTGATAGCACCTTCTATACTTACTGTCTAAGTAATTTTCACTGTACATCCCAGTACTCGGACTCAGACTCAGAGTAAAAGTCGCAGGAGGACATGCAACCCTTTCAGTTTGGAGGGATGTTAGGACCTCATATTGTCTCTTTTTGACCATACATTTTGCTATGATGTTATCCTTTTCAACCTATATTTAAAAGTCCTTGTTAGTTTTTTAACCCAATTGTTCCAAAGGTACACAATATTTATTCTCATCACTATATGTATAATTATTTTACATATAATTACGCTATCTTCATAGTTAATCATTGAATTGATAGTTGCTGAACAGTTAAAGAATGATGTGCAATCCACGTTGCTGAAACTGCCTAGAGAATACTTCTACAGTTGCTGAAACAGTAGGAACGACGCGCAAATCTCATGGCTGAAACAATTGTGATTTGCATTCTAGATTTGACAGCAACAGAAGAAGATCACCGAAGGAGCTGCTACACTAGATGTAATGACCATGATCCAAAGACAGCATTACTGTAACAACATTTTGTTGATGGGAAAACTGATTTCCCTATTTTTGTATATTGGGTTAAAATAGGACTTACAATGTAATCTGTTGTAATAGATGTCTCCTCTTTAAAAAGAGGAGACATCTACATTAGAGGGGGATGAACAGACTGCGAGAAAGGTCGAGTTGAAGGAACGGAACTGGAATCCTTTTGTAACATGACATATTGATGGATGAATAAAATCTTGTTCTGAACATTTCTTTCTAGTTCTTGTCTCCTGGGGAATCTTGTGGGAAGGACAGGGCCCACCTTCATCACAAGATTCACCCATTATATTTTTGCAGTGTGTTAAGTGTGTCTTTTATCCATGCCTTGTTAACAGTACTGTTTATTGAATGTTGTTTTGCATTATTGCTGAAACTCTGTTTTCTTTCCAATTGATTGCTGCATTATTTAGTTTATCCATATTTAATTCATGATTGTTTCATTGGCAATTAAGTTTACTGAGTGAGTTGGCAGCTTGGTAATCAGAAACAGGTGCTGAAGATTCCCGCTCTGGGAATAGGGTCTTGTTCTCTATTACAGCATAGCTAGTGCTTTCCTTTACAAATTGATTCTTTTTCATTAGATTACTCCTTTAATGAAATCAAGCATTCTTTGGTAGCTGTCTACAATAGATTTTTTTTGTTGTAACTCAGAGTGGAGTTTCAGTTTTCTTAAAGCAAGGTGTGACTAGTTTTACTACAAATTTTATTGCTTTTAAGATTGAGTACATATAGTGCGTAGTTGCCTTTGAAATAAACAGACTTCCCTGGGTTGACAATTTATGTAGCACTTGGTTGTTTGAATTAATAAGCAATTAAAGTGACCAACATTCTTGACCTAGAAATGCCCAGTAGCCTGACTGTAGTGCGCTTCCCAAATTATCTTGGCACACTCACTTGAAGGAACACAAAGGTGACCCAGGTGGCATAACAGGGCATCCTAGAGGTGAAAATTTGGAACATGCCAACCCTCCAAGAGTGTCTGGTATGTGTGGCCGAATTCTGGGTTGCTTTTGTAGAGAAGTGGTCAATCAGAAGTCTCGTGCCCACAAGAGTTGAGCACGGTGGTTAACGCCATGATCGGTGGTCGATTGAGGCAATCTGCAACATTATTGGTGCTTCCCTTCTTATACTTGAGATTCAAATGGAACTGTTGCAGGTATGTAGACCACTTCTGATGGCATTCATTCTACAATTTCCCTTGGGTCTATATGAACTACAGGGGTCGCTGATCTATGTGGATGACCGTTTCCTTCCCCAAAATGTAATCCTTCCATTGTCAGCAAACCTGCACAATGGAATACATTTCTTTGTCATAAGTGGGATACTTATGGACTGTGTCTGAAAGTGTCTCACTGTGATATGCCACTGGATTCTCGTGTTGAGTAAGGACTACCCTAATAGCATAGTCAGAGGCATCTGTCTCGACCTCAAATGGTTGTTGCAAATATGGTAACGCGAGCACTGGTGTTGTGCATAGGTGATCATTCAACTATGTGAATGCCTTCTGTTGAGATTCAGACAAAAAGAATTCTGCTTTCGCTCCTCCCTTGGTAACTTGACTCAAGGGCCAAGTGATATGAGAAAACCCCAACACGAACCTGCAGTAGAAGTTGGCAAGACCTAGAAAGCTGCGGAGCTCTGTCAGAGTGATTGGAGATGGCCAATCCCGAATGACTTGGATCTTGGCTGGATCCACATGCACCCCCTGTTCATCAATAATGTATCTTAGACACTCAACCTGGGTCATGCCAAAAATGCATTTCTCCAAATTGGCACATAGCTTGTGTTGCCGCAGTGTTTGAAGAACTTGTTGGATGTGGTGGAGGTGCTCTTCCCAACTCTGGCTGAAGATCAGGATGTCATCCAAGTATACCACTACGAATGAGTTGGTGAATGGCTATAAGATGTCATCCATTAGCCTCATGAAGGTTGCTGGAGCATTCGTCAATCCAAAAGGCATAACCAACCATTCGAAAAGGCCCTCCTTGGCTTTGAAGTCATTCTTCCGCACATCAGAGGGTTCGATTGGTACGTGGTGATATCCTGACTTCAGATTGATCTTGCTGAAATATTTTTCCCCCTTTAGTTGGTGTATGAGGTCATCAATCCATGGGATTGAGTACCTATTATGAATAATGATCTTGTTCAGCGCCCAATAATCAATACAGAGTCTCCAAGTCCCATCCTTCTTCTGTACCAACACGATTGGGCTCCCACAGGGTGATGAACTCGGACGGATGTGACCTTTCTGCAGCAGCTCCTAAATCTGCCTCTTGATTTCATCGTTCTCTAGAACGGAGCGCCGATAGATTGGTCCATTGGGCAGCGGCGCACCTGGGGTTAGATCGATGGAGTGCTTGACCTGACAATGTAGAGGAACCCCTGTGGGGGAGGTGAAGATGTCCTTGTACTCCTCCACGACCTTGTCCATCTATAGTTATCATGCAGAGGGGCCTTGTCTAGAGGTCATGGCCACCATCTTCTACTTTCCTTGAGGGCGTATCATCAGGAAAACAAATTTCCTGGTTTTGGAAATGAGCTTACCGCATTGTTTTTCAATAACCAAAGAGATGGCGGTAGGCTATGCTACCTCCAGTATCCTGTACAACTTATTTACCAATGTAACAATAACAGCACGAGGCCTTGATTCATACACAACATGTCACTTCCATAAGTATGGTTGTCCTAATAATACGTCACAAACTTCAAGAGGAGCAATGTCACACAATATCTCATTCGTGAAGGGCTTGATGTTGTCTGGAAGGCGACACTTCTCGCTCACTCGAAGATCCCGTCCTTGGTGAAGCCACCGATGGTGTATGGTTGTGGATGTGCTGTGGTCGGTAAGCCCAACTGCTTCATGACCTCTGCCGAAATGAGGTTCTTTTGGCTCCCGCTGTCGACAATGAACTATAGCCGGGATCCCTTTACCCACATCTAGGAGTGGAAGAGACACTCCTCCTCCTTTGGATCTTCAGTTTCCTCCTTTTGTATCTTCATGGTGGCAACGGTGGCATTGGGCTCCGCATCGATAATCTACTTCCGTTTTTCATTCCCCTTGTTAGGTTCTGAGTCAGAGTCGGAACATGCATCTGATTCTGAAACCTTTAGCTCGGCACCAGCGACTGCTTGGCCCGACACTCACTTGTGTTGTGAGTGGAGCTCTTATGGAACTCACACCACTTTCCCGTGTCCCTTTTTGGCTTCACAGTGTTGTTCTTTACTTGCAGCTTTGGTGGGTTGTCTTGGGTCATCTTGCCTTGGCTTTGTCCTTTGTTCTGCGGTTTGGGGGTGCCATTCCCTTGCTTCAAATTCGCAGATCCAAAGTCTCACTTCTTCTGTTTAAACTTTTGCTAGACCTTGACAGCATATCACTATGTCGTGCCAAGTGAGGGGATGTTCGGGAATTCTATTTCTTCCTGGATGTACTTGTGCAGGCAGCCACGGTATTTGAGTACCAAATGCTGCTCCGAATCTTTGATACCCAACTTTGTGCGAAGGGTATGGAAAATATTGGTAAACTCTAGTACGTCTTGGTCCCTTCCTTGCCGCAGCGTGGTCCACTTTATGTATTGATCCTCATAGCTTCCAACAGGGTAGTACTGCTCCTTGATGGCATCTCAGAATGAATCCCAAGTGGGTGTGGCTGAAAATAGTGAGCCTGTACTTTCATCCTTCAACTCGCAGTAGGTTTCCCACTAGTCCTTGATGTGGGGGGCTGCTTTGAGAAGAGCGAAAATAATATTTTCCCAACTAGAAAAATCATGAACAGAAAAATAACCCTCTAGCAGATTTAACCATTTATCTACGACATCTACATCTATTTGACCCTTGAAGATGGGGATTTCCAAATTAACTTGTACCTTAAAGGGCGTGGTGTTTCTAGAGGAGCTGTTGGAAGTCGGTGCGTCACCTCTAGGTAGCCGTTGAAGGATCTGGGCAAAATTGTCTATCATCGCGTTCCTTTGTCACTCGAGGACTTCTTCGAGCAATATTTTGATAGGATCTCCTGCCCCCTCATCTTTCCTTTCATCCGCCATGGAGGCCATCAGGGTTTGCGGGGCTGATCTTGCAAAGGGTCGACCAGTTCAATCCTAACCCCTTATATCCCGACCTCGTTGGGGACATGCAAAGAAAAACAGAGAAGAAAAGCAGACCAATTAATACCACTGATCTGGATTTAAACAGGAACGCAACAAATTACAGAAATAACCATAAACACAGAGATGTAGTGGAAATAATACTTCATTTCATTAATGTAAAATACTAAAATATGCTTACAAACAAAAATGGAAATAAACTAGCTAGGGCGATGGTAGCTTATCTCTGAGAAGAGACGTGGCGGTTACATGCCTCTGAACTATGTTAGAATGAGGCTCGAAGGCCTATTTATTGTTGAGAAACAATGGAAAACCCTAAACATCCAAAAACCTAACCCTAGAAGATGAAACACCAAACTGTGGGCCCTGTTTGGGTAAATTGGTACATCAACTTCCCGGGGTTGTAACTTTGGCATATGATCTCTGTTTGATGCACACAATATCTCGTTAGAAATATATATCTAAGAACTACAACTTTGGGAAGAGCAACATATGTTCATGGACCCATGTTGCTCCTATTTTTCACAAAAAAAATTCGTTTAGGGCCTCAAAACGGCTCCGGAAGTTCAAGACCCGAAAAACTGCTAAAAATAGTAAGTTGTGCTACAATTAAGGAAACTGAAAAAACTAAGAGAAACAATGTTGGGGTTCCAAGTGGATTTGGTAGGTGGCCACTAATATCCACCTGGATCAATACTTTGGTTAGCGCAATCTCCAGTATTTTTTTGAATAACTCTACTATCCCATTAGCTTGTGGGTGGTATGGTGTACTTTTCTAATGATAAACCTGGAACCCTTATGTGAGCACGGTGATGGTTTCATTCAGGAAATGTGTTCCGTGATCACTCATTAAGATTTTTGGACAACGAAATCGGGTCAACATGTTTTCGAACAAAAACTTCGCAGTCATAGCGGTCGTACAGTTTTTGAATGGCTACGCTTCCACCCATCGTGTCAGGTACTCCGTTGCGGTGATGATGTAGTGCATACCCATCTTTCCCTGAGGTTTGATCAGTCCCACAAAGTTGATTGCCCATTTTTCAAATGGTTACAGTGTCATTTGTGGATTTAATGGCATCTCGTCCCTCCGTGATGGTTTTCCAGTCCTTTGACATATATCGCAGGCCTTACAGTGTGCTTTCAAATCCTGGTGCAGGGTTGGCCACCATAACCCTGCGCGAAGAATATTTTGTGTGGTCGCACATCCTGCATAGTGTCCTCCTGCAGCGCCCCATTTGCTTCCGCAAGGATTTGACCTCATTTAAATTTAGGTACATATCTTCACAATATCTCATCGTTGCCCATTTTGTGTAGGTGCCCCGCGATGACAAAAAAGTCTGCTGCACGCACCACCAATTCCCTTTTATGTTAGACTGAGTATTCCTTTAGCACAATCCCTATTGTTAGAAAATGGATTATATCTTCGAAGTGTCTGTCTGTGACGCACACTGCAAAGAGTTGTGCATCAAGCATTCCCTCCTCCAAATTCATTGGTTCCTTGCCCGTCTCAATTTGTGACAAGTGATATAGTCCTACGTTCAGGCGTCCCAGCTTGACTATGACCTCAAAATCATATTCTTGGAACAGTAAGAGCCATTTTCACATGTGGCCCCCAACACAGGCTTATTCACCAAGGATTTCAACGCGGAATGGTCGGTATACATCTTGAAATGTCCTCCGAGTAAATAGTATCAGTATTTTTGGAGCGCGTACACCATTGCTAACCCCTCATGCTCGATGGTGGAATAGTTCTTTTCTACTTTGAACAATCTCCGACTTGCAAACGTGATCGGGTGATCCATGCCCTCTACGCCCTCCTGTGTGAGTACTTCTCCCAACGCAATACACGACGCATCAACATGTACATGAAATTCCACATCCCATTTTGGGAAGACCAGGATTGGAGTGGAGGCCAGTTTCCCCTTCAGGACATCCAAACTCTTCATGCAATCATCATTCCAGCAATATGTAACATCCTTTTTCAATAGCTTTTCCATCAATGCTATTATTTGGGCATAACTTTTGATGAACTTCCTATAGTATCCAATGTGTCCTAGAGTAGCATGCAGTTGTTTAACACTTCGCGATGCTTCCAAATTTAGAATAACAGAAATCTTCACATGGTCCAGCATTAGTCCTTGTTTGCAGACCACATGTCCCAAAAAGTTCCCAAAGAGAACAAGGAATGTGCACTTCTTAAGGTTCAGTGCAATCTGGTGTCGGCGGCAAGTATCCAACATCAAGCATAAGCTTGCTACATGGTGCTTAACTAATCCAAAGATAGTCCAATCATCCAGATAGACCTCTAAGAACTTGTGGATGTATTCTTTGAACGCAGCCACAACGATGCGCAAAAATATGGTTGGTGCATTCTTCAATTCAAACAGCATAACGATGTATTGAAAACAACCCCATTCTGTTGCGAAGATCATTATGCTCCTGTCTTCTGGCACAATCTTGATCTGATGGTACCTTGAGAACCCATCCGTGAATGAGTATGCTTCCTAACTGCCAACATTCTCCAGTACTTCATCTGTGAATGGTGTCATGAATGGATCGTGTACATAGGCGTCGTTCAGATTTCTAAGGTCCATGCATATTCTTATTTCGCCCTTCTACTTTTTCTCTTGTACTACCATAGGACTCACCTAGTCAGATTCTTCCACTGGCTCAATAATTCTGGCTACAAGCATTTTGTCTAATTCATCGTGGACCTTTTATTTATATTTCGGATTCAAACAGTAAGGTCGCTTCTTAACTGGCTTCACATCAGGTTTCAGGGTGATCTTCATCATCCCTAAGTCGCCAACGATCCCTTTTAAGTCCGTAATTTTGGTCGGGCACAATTCTTGATATTTGCAGAGTAAATCAGTGACCATATACACCGTGGCATCGTCCCAATAGTCCCCAAGCATTGCATACTTCAGCTCCACCTCCGTTCCAATGTTTACCTACTTTGTTTTTAGTGGCACGGTGATGTCGGGATCCTCAAGTGATGGTCCTCGAATATCGCGACAGCCTTCCGTTTCTGGAATGTTAATATTTCATGGGTCTTCATCATCCTCCTCAACATTTGCATTGTAACACTCTAGCACACAGCTCAACTGTGTCGCCCATTCTGGCTGAAGTACTTCCATTGGCTCCTAGGGTATTTTGAAGATAACTACTTTTACTACCTGTAGCACATTGTCAACAGTATCCCACCAACAATCTTCAAACGTGAAAGTTAACAGAAATCCCTTACCAAGACATCCCATTCACTCGTACCATGGCGAAGCTTCGTCTCAGTATAGCAATTCATGGGTATGACATCCAGGGTATGATAGAATAAATGTACCCATTTAGGCTGTGTCTCTTCCCCATAGACCTTGGCCCATTTCGCGAGGTGTGTACGTGGATCATCCCGTCCATCATATTTGTCTACTAGTCGTATCTGCAGTTTCCCAAATCGTAGGTGCATGTTTCTCTTGCATCCGTGCCAGTCCTCAAAACTTCTCTGATGTGTACCCACCACCTTGTGGGCGTCGCGCGCAGTGCCCATTTCAGAGCATCGAACCGCTGTTGTTCTGGTACCATGCTTTCAAATTTGTTCAGGAATTCACCCACCGCTGTTAACCCATCATATGTAGGCAAATCCCTTACCTCTATTTTCATGCAGCGCAGTGATCTAACCATCATGGTGCAATTAAGTGTTGTTTACTTTGTGCAAACAATTCTACCATCGCTCTATTTCTTCTTCTGAATCAGAAGTACAGGAGATTTCGTGCTCCCATGAAATCCTTCCATCTGCAGTCGGATTCACCCAATACTATTCTCACGCGTTTATCTTGTAGATTCAATGGAGATCATCATCACTATCATTGTTGCACATTGGTTCAGTGTATCATGCTCCTTCAGCTAGATTTAGTAATACTACTACGCGTAGTGACTTTTTCTCAAAAATAATTTTGTGCTTTTTCATATTTATGACTCTGTTGATATTGGTGACCCAGTTTATTCCTAGTAGCACGGGATAGGGATTTTTGTTATCAACAATCTCTATCACTTCAAAATCCACATGCATGCTCTAACTTTCAATATACACCGTTACCCATTGTAATCTTCCCATGAGCAAGATATTCTGTTGGTTCTCCATTCGCAACTGAATAGGAGACCATTGTAGTGAGGGTCTGCCCATGCGTTCCCATGTTTGTTTCGGCAATACGTTTGCATCTAATTTGAGATCCAGGATTACCTGATCCATTTCATACTTGCCAATTTGTGCAATAAACCTCATTTCCCTTCCTGTGTGCAATGCATGCTTTCCAAGCTTCCGAACCACGCGCGGTTCTCCTAACCCTGCGCACCTAGTGATAAGTTCATGTAGTCCTTTTATTGCCTTCCTGTCACGTAGCAGTTTCATGCATGTCCCCAGAAAGGTAATGAGCATTGAAGGATCCATCCCTGGTTCTAGTTGATCCTTACTACCTAAAGTGGAGGGCTCCGTGAAGCACTTCTTAGCTTCCATGAATGTCTCCTTCGCGCATTCTAAATCAAATTCGGTTTCCTTTGTTGTTGCCTTACAAACCCATGCACTTTCTTCTAACTTCTTACCTTTATCACCGCTAGTGTTCATATCATTCCTGAGTACTATGTTTACATTCGATTCTTCTTCACGCGACTCAGACCTCATCATCTGCAAATTCTGAGTCGGAGGAGGCTGGAGTACCCCTTTTTCACGTAGCCTCGCTATCAATGTAGGGCAGTCTTCTGCCTCATGATCAAACTGAGTATAGTACAAACATGATGTCCTTGTCGAGTTTGTACAATCGCGAGCATAGTGCCCTGGCCCTCCACAATTGTAACAAATTAGTTTTCCGCGATCCCTTCCTAGTCCCATTCCACCTCGACCTTGTTCATGCCCCTGAAATCTAGCGTGCACCATTCCAGTATTTGGGTTGAGGGCTTGCGTTTCGGTCTACACCCTATAGGCAGGAGTCCAATCCATCATTAGTTCGTAGCTTCTACAGGTGCATTCATCATGGCCTACCGACCTGCAAAAATTACAAAACAATTGTTGGGATGTCTGCGTATACTTCTGCAATAGATGACAATTATCCGTAGTGTGTTTTCCTCCTATCTGACAGATCGCGCACCATAGTGCAGGCACTATACTTGGTCCTGCTTGTGCCTCAGGTCTTAACGACATCGGCCCTCCTCCCACCAAGTAATTCGTGAACACTAGATAGTGGTCCTTGTCATGCCCCTAGCCTTTGCATTTTATGCACCATACCTCCTCGCGTGCCTCTGGCCGAGGTGTCTTGTCCTATTTCAAACTCTGCATCTCCAAACACAAATTTTGCAGTTGCGCATGGATTTGTTGGACTCCCAGACCAGGGTCTTATATAGGGGTCTCATGCAATCTCATTGCCATCTCCAAAGCTTCAGCCTGGGTGGAAAGTTTTTTTTGTGATAGCGTTGTCCTTAAATGCGGTGTTAGTGACGCTACAAACCATGCGTGGTGTTTTCCATCTGTCAAAGTCATGTTGGCTTCACAAATCATACTCTTCAGTCTTTGGTCCAAATCCCAGGGGGTCTCGCCCGGGAGCATCACAATCTCCTTAAACCCGATAATTGATTGTGTCTTCGACTTTGGCCTGCTAAATTCCCTGTTCAATGTGGTCTATATTTTTGTGATTCTTGCGTTTGGATGGTCATTAGAATGCTTGATGTACCATGTTAATGCATGATCCTGCAATGCGCTTACCAACGTAGCCTTCTTGATATTGTCATCCATGACTCTTTTTTCTTCCCATACCACCCTTACCACGAACCAGAATTGGTCCGAATCTTCATTCCCTACTCCTTTGAATACCGGTAGTTTGATCACACTCACTATACTGAACTGTGGTGGTGGCAGAGGTGGGGTGAGTGGAGATCAAGGTGAGGAGGGTGAGATGGGTGGCGGTGTAGGTGGAGGTGGTAAGCGCGGAATTCGTTTCCTTATTAGACTGATCGCGCTTCTTGGAGAAGCTCTCGTGAGCTCTTCCTCGCTTTCCCGCGAGGGTGAAATTAAGGGACTAGTCTCTAATTCTTGACTACTTCTGCCTCTGTAGATCTTTCCACTCCACGTAGTCCCAAACATTAATTTATTCACATGACCCGCTTTTCACACAATAACATCTTAATCCAAGTGTTCAAAGATTTAATATACTTACCTTGTGGTCCTTTGAAGAAGCATCATTCTGCCTTGAACTCAATGATAAATCCTCCTATAATTCGATCGAGCCAATGGTCCACAACTCAGGCGATCTTATCTCCTGACGCTTCTAGTTTGCACACTAATTCCAGAGTCCACACAATTGGTTTGTCGAGCCTACACCTTCCCTGACTGTCTACTAGCTTCCCGATCCACTCATACAGCTCAGAAGGAAAGGATGCAGAGAAAATTTCATGGATTTTTGTGTATAAGTAGCGCTCCAACCACCATGGAAAATTTTAGGGGCGAATTTTCACCCTTGGGCGCAATTAAGGGGTTTTATATTTTTATTGGGCGAATATTTTGTATCACAATACATTGTTACAAATCGCCTCAAATTTATTTTATAATAAAATTAGGTATGGAGGTTAGCCCACCTTATTTTAAGGGAGAGAGTAAAAAAATTAAATTTAGCCCTTGAAATTAGGAGTTACAACCTTCCATTCACCCTAATTTTCAAGAATAGGTTTTTATGATAATTATTTCACCCTCCACATTCGGTGTAAAAAAGGTTTTTTGCTTTCATTTTCCCATATTTCATGGTATTGGGGTTAATTTGGAGAAAATGACCTTATTTTTTGGAACAAATGGTCACAAAAGAATAATTCATTTTATTTAAAAATTCAAGTCTCTTATTTTCATGTTTATTTAAAGATTGAATAATGTTCTTGCCATATCCCAAGTTTGCATATGTCTAGTCATAATCATATAACAAATAATGGAAAACATTTTTTTATATTTACTCAATAAGTCACCTTATATTTACATGTAAATAAATAAAAATATAAATAAAGTGGAGTATGGTAAATAAATAAAACCTATTTTTATACTTACTCCAAAGGTATGGTAAATAAATATAAATATAAATAAATTAGAGGTATGGTAAATAAATATAAATATAAATAAACTAGAGGTATGGTAAATAAATAAAACCTCTTTTTATATTTAGTCCATAACCCTCTTTCTATTTAAGAAGGCTCAAAAAAGAGGTTTTATTTAAGTGAATCCTATGGGCCAAATACCATATTTATAAAAGAGGTATGGTAATTTAAATAAAAATATAAATAAACCCATGGTGTTCACGTCAAATGTAGGTTATTTAAAGGGAGGAATTAAACTAGCATAGATCCATCTTTACTCTAGATCTACTGAGCCCTGGGAGGGATCAAATATCGTGATATGCAAACTAGCATAGAGTGAAAAAATATTTGATCCTCGGGCTTGGTAGATCAAGGGTAAAAATGGATCTTGTAATTTAATGTCACTTAAACATTTTAATTTGGTTAGAACAAAAAAATAAAATAAAAATCAATTATTAATTTTTATAAATTACTAATAGTAGTTTTTAAGCTCTAGGTTTATGATAACCCATGGTATTGACCCATGGTAATATCATGGTATTCATGTGAGCATAGACTATCTAAAGGGGAAATTCTATCAGCTTAGATCCATCTTAATTCTGGGTCTACCAAGTGTTGAAAGGGATAAACAAATTTCATCCCTCCAAGAGTGGTAGAAGTGGAGTTAAGATGGATATAGGTTGGTTTTTATGATAATGAAGATATTAAATAGGCTTAGGAAATTATATTATAAAAAACATCTTAAGGTGAATGGTTAAAGCTACACTTAGTCACTTCACAAAATTTAGTTAAAAATACCAATATCTCCATTAATATTGGTTTTTTTTATTTAACAAAAAAAAAAATCAAAACAGTGAAATCTTATCACTCTTTCTGCATCTCCCTTGTAGAAGAGAGATAGTCAGTGCCCAGACGTCCCACCATTTTTCAAACGTTCTCAATATGATATCTTCATGAAAAAGTTAAGGTACTGATGTTGGATTAGTTGTTTGAAAAATATGTTGGTTTGTACAACCTTTCATCTTCTCTGTTATTCTTAATTTGTCGTAATGATCTGTAGGGGTTGGGCCAGTGCTTGAAAAATTTGCTGGTTTGTACAACCTTTCATCTTCTCTGTTTTTATTAATTTGTCGTAATGATCTATAGGGGTTGGGCCAGTGCACCATATTGTGCTAAAAGGTAGAGATTGTGCACCAAAAAGGAAATTAATCCACATGTTACAACGTTGTTAAAAAATGCAAGACGTATGAAGGTAGTGAATTATGCTAATAATCAATTTAGATTGGGAGAGACGTAATTAAATTTTATTATTTAATTGAAGATTTCCAATTAAAATAATAATAAATCTATATGTATATATTAATATATTGATTGGAAGGCTTCTGACAACGGTCACTTCTTTCCATTAGATCCCCTTCAGGCCTTTGGGATACCTACTACTTTCTTATATTATATAGTTGGGGCTTGCTACTTGTTGGTGTGTTGGGGTAAACAAAATGTGTTTTTTTCTTATCTCGCAGTTGGAGTCTATGGAATAAGAAAGAAATTTGATAGCTTGACAAAAGTGGTACAAAATATGTTTTTTTTAATCTCGTAGTTGGACTCTATGGAATAAGAAAGAAATTTGATAGCTTGACAAAAGTGGTAGAGAAAAGATTAATCTCTCCTACCTTGACAGAACTAGTGGTCAAGATCAACACCTACAAGAACTTTGTTGTGGAATATTATCAAAAATAATAGAAGGATATGAAAGAGTGTATAGTGAGAACCTTGACAAACATGGCCACTGAAACTTGCAACATTGTTTGTAGGAAGAGAAAATTATGTTTCTTTTTTCCAAACATGTATGTTAGTATATTACAATTTAATGAATATGTTTTCCTATTATCATATATGGTTTCATACTTTAACAAAACATTCGCCAAGACTTCACTTTTTATTATTCAGTGATAGATTTGCCATGACTTTACAAGATAATATAATCCGTTGAGAGATTCGCCAAAAAATTATATATACATATTATATTATTGATAAAATCACCTCCCATTTTTCCTATGTATCATGGAGATTCGCCCATTTATTATACATATAAATTTAGTGTGGTTCTTAAAATTTTCCCTGCCAACCACTATTCCTTAGATCTCATAGATTCCTATTTTCCAGCACTACGAACTCATGAATCTTCTTGTCCAACCACCCTTCAATTTCTTCCTTTGTTGGATTCCAATGGCACGACATCAGACATCCCTTATGCAGATCCCAGTCTTTGCAACAGAACCATTTGTTGGCTTGTATGGGCCTGACCCAGGCTCAGAGATGATTTAGCCAAATAAATCCCGGTACTACTGGCCCTTCTGGCAACATTCCATGGAGCGCGGACTGAGGTATCACCCGAAGTAGTATGGGAGGGTGATAGAACTAGGTTTTCGCACCCTAGAGAAGTCTGATGGTTTTTCGGTGGTCCGCAGTTTGACCCTACGTGCACGTCTCTACGCGCATCTATCAGTCCCTCGTGGCCTGCGATGCTGCCTTTGTTCAGCCCTTCTCGTGGTGTGATCCATGTTATTACCCTAGTTCCTTATTATTAACCCAATATTATCTGATTACTTAACTTATCTGTATGAGCCCAATTATACTTAACAGTGTTCGGTATTCATATAAGTGCGCGCAATAAACAAAACAATATAAATGCATAGAAAGTAATACAAAAGCAGATACACATTATTTTGAATCAAACTTCTCTTTATTATTCTTCTTCTTGGGTTACAGACTCAACTCTGCCCTACGCACTTAGCTGCAGGGGTCTGCACACTCGGCTGTGGACTCTACTAGGCCTCTGCACACTCAAATGCAGAGCCTCTTCAAATGCTGAACTCTGTGATGCCATTTTGGTTATAATTTTCTTGTTCATGGGGTTTCACTGATATCATTGTTGAGTGTATGGACTAGTTACTGGACCCTTTGAGTTAAATAGTATTTTCCTGGTATTCCTAACATGATTAATGTGCAATAAGTCTTCCCTTATGTAACCTACTTTAACTTATGTTTTTCCTCCCTTGAAATAGTAAAATGAATGTAGTTGGTTATTCTTCAATCTATGGATTTATCTTAGCTACTCATAGAAGACAGTACATGTGCTTATCACATACCTATATGTGTTATTCACAAGCATTGCAGTACCTATAAAATTACAAATTTACTTTTTTATTTGACTAACCTGTAGGACCTATATTAGTTCAGATATATGTTATCTTTGGCAGAGAATGATACCCATGTCATGTTTGATCTGAAGCCTTCTTTTGCACCCCTCTATTTCTATCATTTCACCAGAAAACCGTGGTTTAGGATTCTATGTTGCTTGCAGCCCATCGAATTAAACTTTTTTCTGAAACATTGTTGCCTAGGATTCTGTTTGTTACAACCCTATGCATCTATTTCCCTCCTTCCTTTCCTCCTCTCCATCATTCCTACAACTTCAGTTTTAAGTTATCTCATTTCCGTGTGTTGGCCACCAGAAGAAGAAACCATTTCTCTTTGAGATTTCCCCATATACCCCCAACATTTGGATCCATGAGTTGGCTTGAATCTACCTCTTTGAAAGCTAATTGAACCAAGCCCCTCCTATTACCTTTTACGTGACAATTGGAGTGCCGCAAACCCCTCACATATAACCTTACAAGAACTCCTCTATTTAATATGTCCTAGGCACTAGTCTACAATCAACCCAGAGGTTGTCTCTAGGGAGCTTTCCTTGCCTCCTACTACACTTGTGTTGCAAGTGCAAGATTTAGCCACAACAGATGTCATCAACCATACTTTCTTGCGATTACAAGAAGAAGGAACTTCTAGGAGCAATGATTCAAAGGCATTGTTGATGAGTGGCAAGGAATTTTTGCAGCAATTGGAACCAGAGGAGGTAAATTTTGTTGTTGTTTGCAAGCCTAGAGTAGTTCTTACTTCTAGTACTATTTCTTGTTTTCCTATAGAAATTCAAGAAATGTTAGAAGAATATCATGATATTGTGGCGGATGATATGCCAAGTGAGTTACCACCAATGAGGAGTATCAGTCATCATATTGAATTGATGCTAGGAGAAAGTCTGCCCACCACATGACACCTAAAGAGAATGAAGAAATCATGAAGCAAGTGCAGAGGCTGATAGATAAGGGGTTGATCAGATAAAGTCTTAGTCAATGTGTTGTACCTGCAATGTTGACTCCAAATAAAGAAGGTGGATGGTGCATGTGTACAAACTCCAGAGATTTAAACAAAATTTCCATCAGGTATCACTTTCCCCTGCCACGTATTGATGATTTATTGGATTGTTTAAGTGGTGCCAATTGGCTTTCTAAAATTGATTTGAAGAGTGGATACCATCAAATCAGAATCAGAGAGGGATATGAGTGGAAGATTTATTTTAAAACTAGTGAGGGTTTGAATTAATGGAATTTAATTCCATTTGGTTTGTCCACCTAGTACTTTCATGAGGTTGATGAATGAAGTGATAAAGAAGTTTATAGGAAAATTTGTGATTTTTTACTTGGATGACATTCTAGTGTACAGTCAGTCTAAGGAGGAGCATCTAAGACATTTGAGGTATGCGTTGAAGAAGTTACACCAAGAGAAGTTGCCTATGAATTTGAAGAAATGTTCATTTTTGAAGTCAAAGCCTATATATCTAGGATTTGTGATTTCCAAAAAAGGATTGAAGATGGATCTAGGTAAGGTGAAATCTATCCTTGAATGGCCCTCTCCCAAAAATGTTTTTGAAGTTATAACATTTCATGGTTTGGTGTGCTTTTACAAAAAATTTATCAGAAATTTTAGCAAGATGAGCGCACCAATTGTAGAGACAATGAAGAAGAATCAACAACCATTTCGGTGGACTGATGAAGCTGAAAGAGGGTTTCAGATGTTAAAGAAGAATATTACAGAACAATCAGTACTTGTTCTTCCAAATTTTAATAAACCTTTTCAAGTGAAGACTGATGCCAGTAATGATGCAATTGGAGCATTACTTAGCTAGGAGGACAAACCAATAGCTTATTACAGTGAGAATTTGAACGAGGCCAGAAGAAAGTACACAACCTATGACAAGGAGTTTTATGCAATGGTTCAAGCTCTTAAAAAGTGGAGGCATTATTTGTTGTCTAGGGAATTTATTTTGTATACAGATAATCATGCTCTTCAATATATAATGCAACAACCTAAATTGAACCAGAAAAATATTAAATGGGTTGAGTACCTACAAAGCTTTACATTTTTTTTGAAGCATATCAATGGGCAAGCTAAAAAGATTGTAGATGTTTTGAGCAAAAAAAAACTTTTGTTGCAGGAAAGTCAAATTCAAGTGTTGGGATTTGATTTTATAAAGGAATTGTATGATGACGATACAAACTTCAAGAAAGACTTTGAAGCTTGTAAAAGTAAAACTACTCAATATAGGAGTCCATGGCTTGATTACATGATTCAAGATGGACTATTTTTTAAAAACAACTAGTTGTGCATTCCAAATTGTTCCATGAGGGAGAACCTGATTAAGGAAAAACATAGTGGAGGCCTTGGAGGGCATTTTGGACAAGAGAAGGCTTACGACTCGTTGAAGAGACATTATTATTGGCTAAAAATTGGATCGTATGTGTGGAAGTTTGTAAAGAGATGGATAATCTGTCAATATGCCAAAGGAAGAAGTCAAAACACTGGATTGTATACCCCATTGCCAATTCCATAGAGGCCTTGGGATTCAGTAAGTATGGATTTTGTTCTAAGATTCCCTAAAACTCGAAAAGGTAATGATTTTTTTTTGTGGTGGTAGATAGATTTTCAAAAATGGCTCATTTTATTCCTTGTGCTAAGACTAGTGATGTTAACCATATTGATAATATGTTCTTCAAAGAGGTAGTAAGACTACATGGAATTCTGAAGATCATTGTTTCAAACCGAGATACTAAATTATTAGAAAAATTTTGGAGGACATTATGGAAGAAATTTGGCACATAATTGTAGTAAATCTCAGCATATCACCCGCAGACTGATGGTTAGATTGAAGTTGTGAACAAAAGCCTTGGAAACATTTTCTGTAGCTTAACTAGAGATCACCCTAAGTAGTGGCACCAAATTTTAGCACAGACCGAGTATGCTTACAATGACGCTCCAAATAGAAGTATTGGAGAAATCCATTTCTAGATTGTGTACGGAATGAACCTGAGAGGAGTACATGAACTCAGAAATTTGGGAAGAACAGAGAAAAGGAACACAACAGGAGAAGGTTTTGCTACAACAATATAAGAAATCCATAACCAGGTCAAACAAAAATGATATGATAGTAGTCTAAAATATAAAGATAGAGTAGATCTTCATAGAAGTGATAAAAATTTTAAAGTTTGAGATCTAGTACTTGCACATTTGAGGAAAGAGAGATTCCCCAAGGGCTAGTACAAAAAATTAAAGTATAGAAAGATAGGACCCTGAAAAAATTGAAGAATTTTTTTATTAATTCTTTTGAACTTGAACTACCACCTGGAGTTGGAATTTCGTTATTTTTAATGTAGCAGATCTATATAAGTATGAAATTGAACCAGAACATCCAATCAGTGATCAGAAGCAACAACCAGTACAATGGGGAAAATAGTTGCCAATAACTGAACCTTTGCAACTAGAGAATATCTTGGACAAAAGATTAATCAAGAAAACTAGGGAAAAAGAGTACTTTTAGTACTTGGTTAAGTGGAAGAACCTACCAGTGATAGATGCAACCTAGATGAATGCCAGAACCATACATAAAAGTGCTAAATCTATTGAGGAACTCATGGATGGGATACCATGAAATATTTGTTCCTTGGGAGTATGATGCAAGGGCAACCATAATTTTCTTCGACCGAGAGGTCAAACTTTTTTACTAGAGGAGTTGGTTCCTCAATGTGTGGTTTGTTAAGCTAGGATTTTATTTAATTGGGCATGTAATTAATTAAAATAGACAATTTTTTTTAGTAGTTGTAGTTTAGTTCAATTTGCTCCAAATGGGGCTTTAGATCCTATCTTCAAGAATCTGAACTGAATAATGTAATTCATGTATATTTACTTTGATTAATGAAAGAGGGGGTGGAGAGGCGAGAGAGATTGTATGCTTGAAAACCATGGCTTCAAGAGCTTTGAGCTCACTTAACCAATCCTTCTATAATCTATTTGTATTCTTATAATTGTTTAAACCCTATATTTAATTAAACAGACCCAAGAGTCCACGTATATATATGTATCATTATCATAATATTGTAGGAGGAGCCGAAAATGGCAAGAGTTGTTTAAGTGAGGAGTAGAGCCAAAGGAGGGAGCCGAGAGGGGAGGCTGGAAGAAAACCGAATGTCATAGGAGTTAGAGGATCAAAAATAGTCAGAGAATCGAATTTGAGATTAAACCGAGAGAATCCAACGCTTAGGAATTTTCCTTTCAAAGAATTTTGTCAACTGTCAGAGTAGATATCGTCTATCGATGGATCTTGTAACAGAGAACCAAAGCTTAGAATTTAGAATCTCGAAGCTTTTTGACATTGTAATTCTTTAAAAGATCTGAGATCCGAGACCATCAAGTGAAGGTGACAGGGAATATTTCCATTGCTCGAACCTGTCAAGTGTTGTGGTGTGTTGGCAAAATTCCATTGAGTGGGGCCATATCAGAGGTCGAAACCTGAGAGGATAGTTTAAATTGAATTTAACAAAAATGCTAAGACCCAATATCCCGAAGGTGCCAAGTCACGAGATTACAAGAAGAGAAGGTTCTGAGTTCATTAAGAGTCAAGGACTCGAGACTCGAGAGGAGCAAGGATTCGAGAAGCGCCAACAATGTTTTTGCCCTGTTTTATTAATTTTTTCCACTACGCTTAAGTTTTATGTCATGTTTTTAACATGGATTTTGATCGAGGAATTGGAGGAAGCACCTACTAAGGGGAACCAACTTAGAGAGGAACCAATTCTAAGAAAATCATAGTTAGATTTGCATCATCATGTTTTCCTTGCTACTAGTTTTCCTATTTGTTCTTTTCTTAGAGTCACATCCTTTAGAGTGAAATGTGAGATTATATCCTTGATCATACATTTTACTTAATCTTAGGAGATTTTGTTTTAGACCTTCAACATATAGGACATTCATAGATTTAGTTTTTCCATTGTCAATATTGATTGTTCATTTTTTAATTATCCTTGTTGATGCATTGTTTCCAAGTATTACTTTTCCTCCATTTTCCTATTTTAGATTAAGATATTTACCTCCTTTCATCTACCTTGAGCATCCATTATCAACATACCATTTGCTTTCTTGGTTCAATACCACATTTTTCCTACTTCTCTTGCTTTTTTTCCATTATACTTTTGGATATTGTTCCTTATACTTGAGTATGCGTTTTTGGATGTCTTGATTTAGAGGCCTACTTAACTTGGTTTTACAATCCTATGCTTTGAGCGCATAGTTACAAAACTTATAGTATTCAAATTGATATAATCATGGACAAATGAGTTATGCTTTCTAAGTGTATTTTCATTCAGAATTCTAATATTTCTCTTCATATAGTTATTCCTTGAATTCTCATGGGATGCTTTATTCTTATTTCTCATATGATCAACTCTACAATTTATTTCCTTATGACCAAAATTATTACAAGCATAAAAATAACCCAAGAAAATACTTTGGTACCTAGAAGAGAGGAATACCCTTGAGAAAAGAGGTCTTTTAGAACAATTTTGATTGAAGGAAGATTAAGGCCTCTACTACTCCTTCACTCTATTTCTAAAGTTGCTAATAGGATCATGGTTTTGTTGAATTTAACTATATTCTTGAGTACATAAGTAAAGATCTTATGTTCCTCTTTGCATTATTTTTCTGATGTCTTTGTGCGTAACTCCCCCTTGGGTTTTTCATAACACTCTTTATAACCAAGACTTGTCTTGATTAAAGTTGACCTCCAGTAGTTGAGAATATGATATAACATTTTATTTCCTTTTAGAAAGTTTGAACTTTGTTTCGGTTGAGAATTTCTTTCTTTAGTTCCCTTCTTAAGGAAACAAATTCAATTTCTACCATTTCCACAATGTTTTTCCTTTTCTTCTAGTTGACTTGTCAGTATTTCTTTTATTATTTTAGTCTCTTCTAGTTCAATATTTTAAGAGAGTGATCAATACTATATCACAATATTAATTCTCATACCTATGTATCTATTATTTTAATTTCTTCACCCTTTTCCTTAGAATTTCTATTTCTTCCAAGACACTTACAAGTAAAGATCTACCTCCCATTCAACTTTTTCTTAAGAGTACATGTTTTCTCTTTGATCATTTTGGTCAATATCTTGATCATTCGTAGATATGAACATGACTTCTCCTCTTTAATCATCAAACACACATTCTTCACTTTCATCAGATGAATCAACATTCTCCTTAGAATAGAAAAATATCATTTTGATATACCCTTTCCTTTTATGATTATGATATATAACTCCTTTTATCATCATTTCCATTTAATTTGGCATAGTGAAACTTAAATGCCTAATTTCCTATTCTACAACATTCGAATAATTTGAATAGGAGCTTACCTTTGAATTTGCAAGTCCCTCTTTTAAGCCTTCTCACAAATTGAGCTTGTTCCTCATCTAATTCATAGCTAGAAACTTCATGGGCCTTTTGACTAATTGTCTCCATTACTACTTTGATTAATGTTGCTTCCTTTGAACCTAACTTATCCTTCTCTCTTATGATTTCATATGCAATGTGGATTCCATGTAGAGAATCCATACTTAGTTCTTAAAGATTAATCACCTCTTTAATACCTAATACTTTTGGATTAGATCTTGAGGGAAGAGATCTCATTATTTTGTGAAGAATTATCAAATCCTCAATTGGTTCATCAAGTCCCTTTATAGTATCAACAACCTCATCTACACAAACAAAAAAGGATACAATGGTTTCATCTTCATTTATATTCAAACTTTCAAATTGTCCTTTATAAGTTTGAAGTTTTTTCTCTTTTCACCTAATTTCATCTCCTTCATAGCTACTCTGAAGCTTGTCCCAAATATCTTTTGCAAATTTGTTGTGCATTAGATTGACAAACTCTATATTGTTTACATCACTCAAGATGAAATTATTTTCTTTTGCATTGTTTGAGTATTTATCTTTACCAGCGTGATCGGTTGGATGAATTTATAGAACCTAATAACCATTCTCAATAGATAGCAAAATGTCAGTGCTTAGAGACATAATATAGGTACTTATCCTTACCTTGCAGATGACATAGTTTGTGCCATCAAATATGGGATCTTTGCTTGTGGAAGAACCCTTGTGCCTAACCAGGATCCCTTTTGATCTACCTTCTAGTGGTTAAATTGTATTAAAAGGAACATGGCTTTGATTCCAATTGTTGAATCATGATTATATTGAGAGGGTGAGGGGATATGAATTAGAATAATGGCCAATTTTTGTAGTTTTTAACCCCGTACATAAATTACCTGCATACGAATTCTAAAACACAGAAAATAAATAATGCGAGAGTAGAATGCATAAAACACATATACACAGAGATTTTCCCCTGGATCCCAAAACCGGGACTACCAGCTTGATTTTTCATTATGTTCCTTTCAATGTTATAATACATATTTATACATGTTGAAGCATCCAATACCATGGATTGAAAAACCATCGCATCCAAAAAAACATGTGCGAAAATCATGCACAAAATCATAGGTGGGTCCGCCTAACCTAACATAGGGTCCAAAACCAAAATTTTCCGAGTCGCTGCCCTGGACCCCATAAAGTGGGGTTATGGGTGCCCTTCAAACCCCCTGTTAACTACATGGAAAGAATATAATACAACCCAACATTCTCCCACTTGTTGTTTTCTTTCCACAGGGGGCCATAAGAGAGCTTAGTCATTTTTCCAGCCCTGAAATGCCCATTGTCTCTCTACACCAAGAGAACTTCTCAGAGCTCACAGATTTTGTCAATGCATCTGCAGTATTATTCAAAGTGTCCACCTTTACCAGCGACACCTTTTTGTCTTCTATCATATCCCTCACAAAGTGATACTAAACATCAATGTTCTTTGTCTTTGAATGATATGCAGGTTTCTTTGCCAAGAAAATTGCACTTTGGCTGTCACATTCTATCCTTATAGCTTCCTGTACTAACCCCATACTTGAACACAATCTCTGCAACCAAATTTCTTCCTTGCTTGCATGAGTGGCTGCCATGTATTCTACCTCTGTAGTTGATAGTGCCACTATAGATTGTTTCTTACTCATCCAACTGACTACACCTCCAAATAGGTTAAACACATACCCACTTGTAGATCTTCTCTGATCCAGATCTCCAACCCAACCTGCATCAACAAAGCCATGAATATCCAACACTCTATCCAATCCTGGTCTTCCCTGGTAGCACAAACCATAATCACTAGTGCCACGCAAATACCTGAAAACCCGCTTCACTGTTGTCCAATGCTCCTTTCCTGGTTTTGACATAAACCTGCTCAATACTCCCACTGCATGTGCAGTGTCTGGTCTAGTATAGACCATTGCATACATCAGGCTACCGACTGCACTTGCATATGGAACACGGGACATGTCCTCTTCCTCTTCTTGTGTCTTGGGACACTATTCAGCAGATAACCTCACACCTACAGGAATAGGAACCTTCACCGGTTTACTATCCTACATATTAAACCTCTGCAGTATTGTCTCGACATACTTCCTCTGGTTTAACCAGAGCTTCCTCTTTGCCTGATCTCTTTTAATTTCCATGCCCAAAATATAGTTTTCAGCACCAAGATCTTTCATGTCGAATTTGGAGGACAATTGGGTCTTCAAATCCTGGATAATTTCTTTGTAATTTCCAACCAGCAACATATCATCCACATACAAGACCAGATAAATAACAAGGTCACCAATTAATTTAAAATACACACAATGATCTTCTTTGCTTCTGGTGAAGCCAAGTCCCCGTATAAATGTATCAAATTTCTAATACCACATCCTTGGTTACTGTTTTAATCCATACAGAGACTTCTTTAACTTGCATACCAATTCTTTCTTACCCTTCACCACAAAGCCTTCAGGTTGCTTCATGTATATTTCCTCTTCCAGATCCCCGTGAAGAAATGTTGTCTTCACATCCATCTATTCTACCTCAAAGTCAAAAGCAGCAACAACAGATAAAAGTAATCTAATAGAAGTTACCTTGGCAACAGGAGAAAAAATATCACCAAAATCAATTCCCGACACCTGGGAATAACCTTTTGCTACCAACCAAGCTTTGTATTTCTCCACCTTTCCTTCTGCATTTGTCTTCTTCTTGAACACCCATTTGCTGCCTATGGGTTTCCTTCCTGCCGGCAACTCCACCAGATCCCAAGCCTCATTTTTGTGCAAAGATGCCATTTCATCAACCATGGCCTCTTTCCAGAGTTTTCCATCCTCTGAATCCATTGCTTCTTTCACAGTTCTGGGATCATCATCAGTAACAGACAAAGCAAAATTTGAATAGAAAGCAAATGGACTATACCTTTCTGGATGCCTTCTTTCTTGAACTAATCTTCTCACAGCCAGAGTTTGTGGCTCTTCATCTTCTGATTCCTCCTCTGCTGCAGAGTCTGATTCTTCCTCCTTTAGCTCAAAATCTATCTTCTCAGGTTCCTTTGGTTGGACTTCATGTTTAATAACATATTGTACCTCTCTGAACACCACATCTCGGCTGTACACAACCTTCCGTGTGACTGGGTTCCAAAGTTTATAACCTTTTAAACCATCCTTATACCCAATAAAGATGCACTTTTCAGATTTACTATCCAACTTGGTTCGTTTCTCCTTTGGAACATGTACATATGCATCACATCCAAATACCCTCAGATGTGAAAGAGAGGGTTTCTTACCAGTCCATACCTCTTGTGGAGTCTTATCCTCCAACGCTGATGAAGGTGACCTATTAACCAGGTAACATGTAGTATCCACCACCTCTGTCTAGAATTCCTATCCTAACCTGGCACCACTGAGCATGCTTCTTGCCCTTTCCATCAATGTCTTATTCATTCTTTCTGCAACTCCATTTTGCTGAGGTGTATATGGAGTAGTCTTCTGCTGTGTTATACCACACTTCTTATAGAATTCTTCAAATTCCTTACTGCGAAACTCTCCACCATTATCTGTCCTCAGCACCTTTATCTTCTTCTCTGTCTGGTTTTCCACCAGAGCCTTAAATTCTTTAAACCTGTCAAAGACTTCAGATTTCTTCTTAAGGAAATATATCCATGTATTCCTTGAGAAGTCATCTATAAATGATACATAGTACATAGACTTACCCAGTGATGGAACCTTCACAGGTCCAAACACATCACTATGCACAAGTTCTAATATTTGTTTCGTCCTCTTACTACCAGAGGGGAAACTCAACTGATTATGCTTCCCATATACACAATTTTCACAAAAATCAAAATCTAGATACCTATTACTCATACCTTATACCATACCTTTATCGTGAAGTATCCGAAGGCCCTTTTCTCCAATATGTCCAAGCCTTTGATGCCACAGCATGGTCTTCTCTCCAGAGACCACTAGATTTTCTGCTCCACTTTCAGGAACCATAAAACTATTGCACCCATCAATAAAAGTGCTACCTTGCAGCTTGTACAGAGTTCCAATCCGAACTCCCCGCATCAATACTAGTTCTCCCCGAACCATATTGCAGGTATCCTTCTCGAACACTGTTTTTACACCTGCATCATCCAACTTGCTAACAGAAATCAGATTTCTGGCTAATGCAGGAATATGTAGAACACCACAAAGCGTTCTAACCCTTCCACCTTGCAACTTCAACTTTACTTTTCCGCGACCAACAATTCTAGCCTTCCTGTCATCCCCCAAGAAGACATCACCACCATCATATTTCTCATACTCGCAGAACCACTCTCTATGGGGAGTGAAGTGAAAGGATGCACCCAATTCAATCAACCATGCCTCATGATCTACATGTGTACTTGAAGAAGCCAAGTACACATCCCCACCTTCATCTGAGGTGGTTTTCACCTCTGCAGAAGGAGCCTCATCAGATCCCTTTCCTTTGTCAAGAGCTTTAGATTTATAGTCCCTTTTGTAGTGCCCCTCCTTTCCGCATTTCTAGCACACCACCTTTACAGGTTTTCCTGAAGATTTAGATCTCCCTCTAGATTTAGATCTCCCACTCGATGACTTATTTTTGTTTCTGTTTTGGGACCGTCCTCGTACAGAAAAGGCATCACCATTCTGTCTCTCCATATTTTTCCGTCTTATCTCCTGCGTCAACAAGGTTGAGACTATTTCATCAAACTGCAAGGCAGTTGCATTGCTACCTATTGCAATAACCAGAATATCCCACGAATCTGGTAGAGAACACAACAAACTGATGCACTTCTCTTCATCTGAAATTTTAATATAAACAAACGCTAACTGACTTACCATAGTATTAAATGCATTCAGATGCTCTGTCACTGAGTCTCCATCTTTCATCCTCAGGTTATACAGCTTTTTTCACAGGAATAGTTTATTCACCAGAGACTTAGATTGGTACAAAGTCCCTAACTTGTCCAACAAAGCCTTCGTCGTAGCTTCCCCGGATACATTCAGCAATACTGAATCTGAGACACACAATCGTATTGTGTTCTTTGCCTTTTGATCCAACTTTTTCCATTCTTCATCGGACACTCCCGTTGGTTTAGTACCTGGATCTACCGCGATCCACTGATATTTATCCACCAATAGATCCTCCATCTTGAGTTTCCACAACTCAAAGCTCTGACCATTAAATTTCTCAATCTCTATCTTTCCACTGCTCGCCATCTTCTTTCACCACCAGAATCGATCTCGCAGATCTCCCACTGAACAGGTTCTACCACAGGCCCGAGCGAAACCCCTCAACAACAAAGGCATCCCCTTGAAGCCAAAACTACTCTAATACCAAATGTAGGTTTTAACCCCGTACAGAAATTACCTGCATACGAATTCTAAAACACAAAAAATAAATAATGCGAGAGCAGAACACATAAAACACATATACACAGAGATTTTCCCCTGGATCCCAAAACCGGGACTACCAGCTTGATTTTTCATTATGTTCCTTTCATAATACATATTTATACGTGCCGAAGCATCCAATACCATGGACCAAAAAACCATCACGTCCAAAGAAACATGTGCGAAAATCATGCACAAAATCATAGGTGGGTCCGCCCAACCTAACATAGGGTCCCAAACCAAAATTTTCCGGGTCGCTGCCCCGGACCCCATAAAGTGGGGTTACGGGTGCCCTTCAAACCCCCTGTTAACTACGTGGAAAGAATATAACACAACCCAACAATTTTAACAATATACATTATTCAAGATTTATAAGAATCAATCATATAAGCAACACATTAGAAAACTAGATATACTTGGAAACCCTCAAAGGGATAAAACCACAGATCTTATTTGTAACAATATTCTCGTAGGCACCCACCTACTATTACATCAATTTACTAGCACCAATGAGAAGGAGGCACCCATCCCTTGATTTTATAGGCACCAACTTGAAGGAGACACCTATCTCCTAATTTTAAAGGAACCAACCTAAAGGAGATACCTATCCCTTGATTAATAATAATTCTATGTTTTGTTCTTACTTATTCTTCTCAACTGTGAACTCTTCTCTCTACTCTATAGTAACATAGCTCCAAATCTAACTTTTTTCAATTCACTTTATTCACTATAGGACTGATCTATTACGATAATTAATCATTGTTCCTCTCAAATATTCAACACTCTATTATAGTCCCCATCTCTTCCTTCACTTGGTTTACTACAAATCTCTTAGTCTCACTAGTTTTAGCTATTCTCTCTTGAGTACTCACCCTCTTCATGTACACAATTTTAGCAATGATTTCAATTTTTTTTCTCTGAATTTATAGATTATGGCCTCATGGGTTTCAATCCATGACATTAACCTATGGTATTATTGATTGACTAGGTCATGATACTCCCTGGACCACTTCAACACGCCACACTCTATTCACACACCTACATTTTAATAAGTATATGGCGCCCACCATTTATTTTCTCTGTCTTAATGCTCTTTTGTGTTGAGGAATTTATTTCACCGATAGTGCTTTTTATGTGTTAGCTCCCTTACGTCCAACCACATGAAACATAGAAAATAGGCCCTTTAAATCCACACGACCACACTCTGTGTCCATGTCCTCTAGTAGAACCATTATAGTTGGAATCCTGAATTCCTATATTGAATACTAGAGACACTTTATAATCCTTTCTTCAACATCCTAGTGTTGGTATTGTCACTAGACTTAGTGGACACAACTTCATCTGACAGACTACTTCATCCTTCCATGCAATTGATGACTTTTTGAAGATCATACCGAACCAATACTTACTAGATACTCTAATTTTTTGTCCATTCTAGTACTTTGGTACTCCAGTATCCTGATACATATCAATTGATGATATATTCACATGATTTTTTGTAATTCACTATTGCTGACAATTTCCCTATCACACTGAGACTTCTCATACTTGAGAGCTCTAACGTATGTCCATTTCAGTACCTCAATACTTTGGTATCTCGGTATGGGGCTCATAAAGGCTTACCCTTTGGATACATGCAATTTTGGCCCATAACCTTGGTTTGTGACCCTTTTAACCATAACTAAATACACAAGAAAAAACTCACCAAATATTTGGGTTTGCTGCGTCAAACCATAGTGGACCAATCATTGTTTGCCATGTGTTCCTACTACCATGTCATCTACCACATCATCTGGAATGTCATATCGGAGGCCAGATTTTATGTTTATATATAAAAATGAACTCTCGTGCCCCAGTATAGGACCCACCATTACTATGTCATCTTCCAAGTCATCTGCTATGACCAAGTGTTAAAATTCAATAGCTCAGGGAGAAATTCTCTCCATGGGAAAGCCCTCCTTACCCTAAGAAGACCCTACTAGTCCTTGGAAGAATTTAATTTTCACAAGGAAAAACATTATTTTTGTTGTGGCACAATGCTTACACAAAAAGCACAAGTTGGCCTAAAGGAGGAAAGTCAACCCCCAAGACCACATATAAATACAAGTTGCTTGACATCATTTGGAGGAATCACATCACTCATCCATTAATCTTCATTTTGTTTTATCTTCTCTGAAATTGTAGGTCTAAGTTCACACATGTGAAGGAGAGAGAGGACATATGATTTGATTGTGTTGACTCTCTATTTGGCATTGTTTTGACCAATGTTGACTTGGGGAAGTTTGACTTCATTTGACTTGGATTTTGACCTATTTTGGGAGGTTGCGTTCACTAGAATTTTGACCAAATTTTTCTAGGCATGTTCACTATCTTTGACCCTAGAAATTTGTAGGGCTTGACCATAAATATGCTAGTCTTTGACCACAGACTTTATCCCTCCTTTGAATAAGACTTTAGGGTTACTTTGACAGGGTTTGATAGAAGGAAGAAGGCTGCATATTTTGACTAGTTAACCAAGCTCTTTGGAGGTTGATTAAACATTTATTGTTGAAGAATGTAACTAGGTTCAATATTCATAATTGTATAATGTAATATATTTGTCAAAAGAAATTTTTATTATTATTAAATTGACTTATTAAAGCATGAATTTCATGTTTGGGTCAATGGTCATAGGTCAAGCCTCCATTGTAGGCTTTTAATTTAAGTCAAATTCAAATCTACTTTGTCATGTCAAAAGCCTCCTCCATCAAGACACCTTGCAAAGTCGGACTCCAAACCAATCATCCATAAGTCAACTTCACAAATTTCTCAAGTAGGCTTATTTTACAGTCAGAAACAACTATAAATACCCTTGTGCACTCGAGCAAACAGAGAGAATAATATGCAGTTTAGACAAATCACAAAGATAGAAAAACAGAAGGTCAAAGTTCTAGATAATTGCATGGTCGAGGCATTAACTACTACAGGACATAAATGCGTATCTATTATAGGACCGAAATAAGATGTTATTAAAGGAGTTCATTAACATTTACAAAGAATATTATAAGGGATATTGCAGCGAAGTAATTACAAGAGGTGACTACAAACTTCCATTTATTATAGAACCAAAATTCCTTAAAGAAGATATAGGGACAATATTCCTTGGAGAAGCCACAAAAACGAAACTTTGTATAGCTACACGACTAAGATTCCAAATTACAAAGTTGACAATTGATTTAACAACTAGACTAAGGACTTGTGTATGTGTTGATGCCTTGAAGATCATTGCAACAACATGGGGGAAAACCACCCGGTCAGGGACTTGAATATCATCCCTTACCCATTTGGAATAGTGGCTCTGACTAGATATAATGGTACTAGTTCCCCAATAAAAATGTGATAGAATGGATATAGTGTTTATGACCAAAAATTAAGTGATAGATGGGGTGATTTATAATCTAGAATACATGTATATTAATCTATCTATTACCTAGGGTTTACTTATGTTTATGTGATCTAGAATAATTGTCCTTAGTGTATGATAATGAAGATTGATCAAACACTTACATAAATGAAAAGATTTTAAGATAATTATTTTGATTAAATAGTTAATCAAAATAATTGATGAAACACATATCGCATCAAATAACATTTAGAAATTTCTTATATATGTATTAAGGATGACAATTATAGCATGTTCATAAGTGCACTAATACAAAACTGCATTAAAAGAGATACATATAATAAATAATAGAAATGACTATCAATTCATAAACAAAACAGAAATACAATGATAAAATTATCTTATGTATATTACTCTACTCATGAAAGAAATAGTTCTGGTCCAGTCTTTCTCATTAAGATGGTTTCAAAAGTACAAAAGTGCAAGCTTCCAAAGCCTTCTCTACAAAACTTCAGGACCCTGATCCAGTCGTTCTACTAAGACAAACTTCAAAAGTACAATAGTGCAAGCTTCCAAAGTTTTTCTTTATAAAATTTGGGGACCTTTTCTTTGTAGACATGAAAGGGTTTATATAATAAAAATAAAGTATAAAAATAGACATTACATGAAAGTTCCGAGGAGGCTAAAACAACTCTCCTTAAAATAAGTGACAAAAATACATAAATAGAAACTGTTGAAATGACGAGCTCAAGAATGCAATTGTGTCTATTCTTTCATTCATTGCCTGAGCTCATAAATATCCATCATTGGCTTAACTTCAGGAGGCTGACCTATCCTCATGCATAGTTGTCCTGTGTACACTGCATATGAAAGTGTAGAAAGAATATGGGTGGATGAGGCAACAAGGCAGCGTAGCATTAGCCACTAACTGTGTGGATTCATAAGATATTTCCAATACACTTCCCAGTTGAGTTTGGTCAAATTTTTAATTGCTTCTTCCCTTTCTTTTGAATTTTATTGCCATTTCCTTTCTAGGACTTTGATATTAGGAAGACTACCAAGCGGGCATTCTTGAATCAGGTTAGCATTATGCAGGTTATCATTGATAGTATCAATGATGTTATTTGCAACATCAGTTGCTCTAGAGACTGCTCTTTTTAAATATTTCAATTGAATGTACCAATTAGTAAAGAGGATTTCCTTGTGAGATTCCTTGATTCTAGGAAGATCTGTTGCTCTTCCTTCTGGAGTATCCTGCCATGTTATAAATCCTGAGATTTTATCATCAATGTCATTGAAAGTCACCCTCAGATCAAATGATTGATTCATCAGTGAATCACTTGTAACACACAGTGGATTGATGATAGACAACTTTTGACAGAACATTTCTTGTTTCCTTTATAACAGAGTGTTTAGCTCCAATGTTTCTTTTATAAAGTCCTCCACTTTAGGATTGTCCTTCAACTGATCAAGTGAAAACTGGAGTTGTTGTATTTGGACATCCTTAATATTGGTCTCTGCCTGATATTGGAGCTTTAATTGATCAAATCTCTGTTGGAGTTGAGACATTTGTGTCTTCATTTGATGGTCAATACTTTGTCTTTCTTCTACCAACTACTGCTCTAACTGTTGAATTCTCTCTTATTTTTCTCTGACCAGTTGTTGAACCCCTGCTACTTTGTCAATCATAGTGGATGCATAAGCACCTGCAACCTGTGACAACTTTATCAAATTATCTTAAGGATCAATTGGTGTATACTTCCATACTATATCCATAGGTATAGCACCAGGAATGACTGTTGATGATGGTTCTGTTCTTCTCCTTTTCTTCTGTATTTTCACCATAGCTTGATGTTTGGGACTGTAAAAGACATCAAGAGGATGGATTTATTTCACCTTAAGACTATTTCAGATGAAGGAAATGTTGTGATGATCTCAACTTCCTCTTTAGTGACAACTTTATCAGTAGCCCTATCAGTAAACGAGCTTTGTCTAATGTTCTGGGGTATGCTAAATGTTTTCTCTGTTGGAAATAATACTGAGAGGGGGGGGTGAATCATTATTATTAAATTCTTTTCAATATATCTTCCAGATTTATACTTTAATCTATTCTTCAGATATTGATCATTAATTTGTATGTCAGTACCATATAATAATGAGCAAGAACAAGAAAAACAAATAGTCACACCAAAGAACACCAGATATAAGGTGGAAACCCAATGTGGGTGAAAACCACCTTCTGCAATATGTCTCTATCTTCTTTTAATCAGAAACTTCTTTTACAATGATTTTGTACTGGTGCAGTCCTTTACCAGTACGCGGGCTGCAACCTGCTGAGAGCTATAACCCTCTCTCATTTTCCAGTCTCTCCTGGAAGGGAGCTACAACCCCCTTAGCTCTTGTACTAGCTAATCTACTAGTACGTAGGTGCTGACCTACTTCTTTCTTCCAAGGACCTCGTTTCATTAATTTTCAAACTAGATCCATGAACATCAAATAATCATCAAGTACATGTGAATCAACCAATCTCCTTTTACAATCACACAATGAGTCAACCAATAACTTCTCAGAATGCAGTAACCAGAAAAGCAATACCAGTAATCTAAACCTAGAACTCTATAGCAATAGATAAAAGGCAACCAACAAATATTTCAAGAAAAGTCCGCAACTTCACCAATAGAAACCTATGAATATCCACAGCTCTTTTGTGTCTAAACTGCGCAGATCCGCACCTGATCCTTCTTCTGCTCTACGTACCTCTGCACCTACTCCTTCTACTGTACTACGTACCTCTGTGCAGATCCGCACCTGCACTGTCTGTCTGACAGCATACCTCCGCACCTGGTCCTTCTGTTCCTCTGCATACCTCCGCACTGTGCCTTCTGCTGGCCTGCGGACCCCCGCACCTGCGCCTTCTGATGAGCTGCGGACCCCCGCACCTGCACCTTCTGCTATGCTGCGGACCCCCACACCTGCGCTGTGGATCGCCTATGGACCTCCGAATAGAGCCAATTTATCAGTCCTCCAATGTGCCACAGACTGTCAGATCCACAGATCTGATCATGCGCCAATGAGATCACGATAGATCCGCCTTACAATTTACAGTATTCACCTTGATTTAGATCTAGCGTTATCAAACCGATCACCCAAAATTTCAGATCTTAAGATATCCAATGTTCAAAAGTGTCTAGCCAAATGATCTCCTTTCCTTTTTATAGGCAAGCCCATACTCAAACGAAGGATCAAAACCATAGAGAACCGATACATGGGACCCAAAACCGGGGTTCAATAATTTAGATGCTATACCACGGACCAAAACCATAGGATCATATACATCGGACTAAATACTATGGATCATTCATAAGAATTCCCACGAGCATGTGCTTCTCTGCATTGAAGTGAGTGAAATTGAGGTCCGCAACTTTTGAACAGAGTACCTGCAGGTATGTCCGCACTTCTTGGTCGAGCTACCTGCAGGTCCGCAGCTTTTCTTAGGCTCACCTATGGGTATCTCATTTTCTATGATTTTGAGAGCCTGAATAGAGAACTGCCTCTTGAGTGAGTTGCCATCAAGTACAACACCTGTGCCATAGCACCAAACCTGAATCATAATGCCAACATTCTCCATTTCAACATTTTTTGCCCCTTGTTGTCCTTTAAGATGCTGATCAAATTATTTCCAGGCTTCATCCAACTGATTCTTGAAGGGATTTTCATCAGTATGTACTTCTGTGTATTTATCTTCCACTTCAATATCCTTGGAAACCTGTTCTGATTTTTGTTCAGAATTATTTTCTAAACTCTTCTCTGAATTCTGCTTTGAATTCAGCTTTGAGCCTTGTTCTAAATTCTACTCTGAATTCTGTTCTAAACCTTGTTTTGAGCTTTTTTCTAAGTGTTTCTCTGAGCCCTATTCTAAACCCTACTCTTCTTGGGTAATTGGTTGAGGGATCCTTAACAAATCCAAAGGGACATTTTTCAGTCTTCTTTTTGTATATTCTTGGAATCGGGCTACCCTTTTTGGATTCAGTTTCAATGTAGCCAAATGCTGCACTTGTGAAAATAGTTCAACAAATTCAAATAGGTCATAATATTCGTCATCTTCATGAATGAACTATCTAATTTTCACTTGGGTAGTGAAATTTTGTGCAACTTTGTTAAGGTCAAACTGTCTGCCAAGAATGGTAGCAATATTCAAACATGTAATATTATCGATTTCAATCATAGCATGCTTGAAATCATGTAGAGCATAAACACCACATTGGATGGGGAATGAAGGCCAAAGATATTTCTTGGCTTCCTTTAGGGTCTTTATCAGTCCATCCCATACAGTTTGATAGGCAATCTCCTTAGCCAATAGTTTATTGGGACATACAATGGGAGAACATGAGGAGGTGCTAGACTTCCATAGAATCTAACATAGGTAAAAATATCTTCTCCAAACCACCTGCCTATTGGTATGAAATCAATTTTGGCCTCATCAGACAATCTTGGGGCTCTTTTGTCAAAAACAGTTTGGTGAATGGGTAGCATAACTCCTTGGAAAATTTTATAGAAATGGGGATGGAAATTAGATTCCCACAAGGTTATATGATATATATGGATGGGAGTGGGATATTGAATGGTCCATTTCCATCCCATGGTTGGGAAACTGGTAGTGTGAGTGGGATATTGAATGGTCCATTTCCATCCCATGGTTGGGAAACTGGTAGTGAAACAAACCACATCCATGATATATGCACTCATAAAAAATGGTGGAACTACTCTAGTAGTAACATACTAGTGTTGCCTAAACTCTTAGATTTGGAAGGTAATGTTATTTGAAAGGATAGTGTCCCAATCCATTATATAAGAATTGATTGTTGCATCAATAAGAGGAACCCATTCAACTGAGAACTTAGCTGTATTAGGGTGCTCAAACAGTCTACAAATCATAGCTACGATATAAGAATAGGGAGCAACGAGAGAAGATATAGAGTACATACCCGATTTCTCATGCTTATGTTTATTGGGGTAGGATCTCCATTGTTTAATTGGATCTAATGCTACCTCATTCTCGCTTGCAAATTGTTCGAGGAAAGCTTTGTCATACACCTTCCATGGGTAAGGTATATAGTACATTTTCATCACGTCTTAAGTTGTAAATGACTCAATGACCTTTTTCTTCAAGTCAAGAATGTCCTATCAACAATGTTAACATTCTTAATTATCCATTTTACCATATTAGTATAAGGAAGGATCTTGGGTTGAGCAGCAATCCTGTGAAGAAAAGAGTTGGCGGATTCATAGTTGGAGGCTTCAAAAGATGAAGTAGCGTTTGTTGTTGCCACTCTTTGAATTACCGTAGGCCCCTTGCTTTCTAACAATTGGTACATGGATTCCCACGAGGATGTTCCATTGTCTATTGTGTGTGTATTTTCTGAGAAAAGCGAGGGCATCTCTGTTACGTCAGAAGTAGAAGGTGCGGATTGCGAAGTCTCCATGGCTTTCTTTCCTTTCTTTGTCTTGGTCATCCTATTACACAGATTCTTCTCGGGTTTAACCTGCAAATTGGAAACACAATGGAATGAAGAGAAATAGGTCTGAAATGAAAAAGCATTTGAACATACAAGTCTTGAAACGACAGGAAGCATAGTTTAAATGCGAACAAATATATATACAGGCCATCAAATCACCTTGGGGATTTAAATCATAAATATCGTTAGAAGTCTTTAATAACTAAAATCATGACTTCACGTGGTAATTTATTATCTCATTAATAGATTGTATCACAAAAACCTTTCAAACAATATTTAGAGCCTACTTCCATGTGTTCTACCAATATGAAATAAATATCATTATATTGGTTCTTTGGGTATAGGGAGTGCGCAATTCGATGACCGCAATATCGCAATAGAAGGTTTTGGAGTAGAGGGAAATGGATATAGCCAAAGGCTTTTTGCAATTGCAAAATTGCGAGGAATGACATGGAATTAGAGCAGGCCCAATTAATTATTAATAAGTGCAGATTTTCCTTTTAGTTATTCATTCATATGATTTTAGTTAAATTTGTGCCATTTAACAAGTAGTTTTATCACAATTGGAAGATCAGAGGTGAAATGAGCGGCGATCGTTTTGCTAATTTATGATCCATCCAGACACGACATGTTTATAGATTGTGTTAATTGTTTTATTTGGTGAGGATGGTTTATCGTATATGGAAATCGGAATGGTACTCAATTTTTTCATATATCGTGTTCGTTATAAAATTGCAATGCAGGCAAGTCTCGATATAAAGTAGTTTTTTAACAATACCTAATCCTTTTGAGTTTCGGACGTGTTTTGTTCTCGGGGGCTATACTTTATCGCATCTCCAGTTTTGAAAGAAAAAAATAGGGAATTGTTCATTTTAAGACTTGCAAAATGTGATAGTCGGGATTTATTTAAGGCAAGTTCATTCGAGTTGTTTGGGCCTAATGAATTTGGATTTGTTTATTAAAAAAAATCAAATTTGTCATTTTAAAACCCTAAACTATTTTATTCTCCTATGTTTTTTTTAAATTTAAAGGGTCCCCATTTATTTATATAATAATTTCCTAATACATTCATATATAAATAAATGGGGAGTTGTTGTATAGCACAACAATTGGCAATTCACTAGAACAACCAGTTATCTCTAATTTAAAATAATGGAATTTCTAAAGATTTACTAAGTAAAAATAATTCAAGAAAGGAAGACTATTTTCAAAATATTTGGATAAGTAACGTTACTCTAAATATCAAAAACTCATTTTATTCATAATTCCTTTTAAACCCTCTCATAGATGAAAATATTTTTTGTCTATATCAGTCCTTGATTGGTTGTAAAGATAAAGTAGGGGGTTTTTTACAACTTAGTGTTTTAATATACTCATTTTTCATAGGTGAAGCCATTGCTACCAGCAAGCATTCATATCCTCGATAGGGTTATTTTTTAACCATCAATGATTCAGAATCCCATCCATTTAAGAGTGTAGTCTTTAGAGATAATTTCAAAAGTATATGTGTATTTCATTTTTTTTATTTACTTTTCTTTTGATAATTTTTTGCATTACCTAAAAGCCATTGTCCTGGTTTGGTGACCAGAAAGTGACAATGCCATTCACTGGTTGTAATTGAACTGAACAAGTTGGCTTGTGATGAGACCCCTTGTCTTAAGATTAAAATAATCATAAGCCATTACCCTGGTTTGATATTTAGTGTTGGTAATGTCAGTCTATTATTTCCCTATGAACATGGTAAGAAGGCTCGTGATGAGACCCCTTATCTTTTAAGGTTAATATATTTTTGAATTACACTCTAAAAAAGGTAAAGTTAATGGATGGGGAGAATCATTGACTCCTTAAGAGTTTTGGATGACAATTTTAGAGTTGGAGATGCTTAGCTGTAAATAGTCTTTACTTTGTTAAAGATAACCTTTCTTGACTAATAATAGAATAAAAGGATTTTATAAAGTTTGAGGGCCTTTAAAGAATTTACAACTTCAATGGAAAAAGAAAATTTCAAATTTTTATGATACTTATCTAATTTTCAATGTTGTGATCATTTCCTTAATAATTCCTACTTTCAAAGCGAAAGATCATAAAAATGTTTGAAGAGATTTTATTGTAAAGCCAAAAGTAATGCTATTTAACATTCTTTTCTAACATAACTAAAATTGTAAATGCGATAATGTTACAGTAGAAGATATTATCTTATAAGAAAAGGTTTTTCTCAAAATAATCCCATTAACAGGAAGAGAATCTCCCTTTCCAGATAAATCTTGCAATATGAATGTTGATGGGCCTATTTTTTCAGCAATTTGAAATGGTCCAAGCCACATTTTCTATAATTTAGTATGATTTCCTTTTTCCTCATGTTCCTTTTCCCATTTAAGGACGAGAACTCTAATTTGAAAATATTTTGTGGAAATAGAACTTGCATCAAAAGAAGATTTGACTAGCTGCTGATGGCAAGCATGTGTAAGCTTGGATTTTTCTCTTTCTTCTTCTAGTTTAAGAATTTGAGATTGTCTTAGCTGTAAAGAAGAAGAAGGTGTTTCTTCGATAAATTGCACTAAGGCTAATGAGGGAAGAGCTAGATTTGAAGGGATGATAACCTCTTTCCCATATACTAGATTGAAGGGAGAAGTGCCTATTGAGGCCTTCTGAGTTATTCGATCTGCCCATAGAGAAAATGTCAAAGATTTGTGCCAATTCTTTTGGCTCTGATCAACAGTTCTTTTAATAATTCTTATGAGGTTCTTATTGGTTGATTCTACTAGACCATTTCCTTGGGGGTAGTAGTTAGCAGAGTACTTAAGTTTAAAACCCCTCTTAAGAGAAAATTCAGTCATATTATTTCCTAAAAAGTAAGATGCATTATCAAACATAAGTGCAGTTGGTAAGCCAAATCTAGTAATAATGAACTGATCAATGAATTCAATGATAGCATCAGAATTGGCTACCTTTAGTGGAATTTCTTCCACCCACTTAGTAAAATAGTCTGTAGCTGTAAGGATATACCTATGTTGCTTTAGAGAATGAGGAACAATCTCACCTATGATGTCTAATCCCCATTTTTCAAAAGGTTGTTCAATGTTCACCGGTTGTAGAGGTAAGGCTAGTTTTCGTTGTCTTCCAGTTCATTTCCTCATGTATTCATGGGTATCCTTGAACAAAGTTGGCCAATAGTACCCAGCGTGTAGGATCTTATGTGCAGTAGTACCTCCTTGAAAATGTCCATCAGCTAGTCCATTGTAAAGTTCCTACAAAACCTTCTGTGCTTCAAACTTTTCTAGGCATCTTAATAATACATAATCAAAATTTCTTTTGAATAACACATCATCAATGATTTCATATTGATTTGATTTTAATCTTAAATCCCTTTTCCTTTTGTGGTTGATTTCAGGGGGAGCATATCCATATTTTAAATAGAAAGTGGGATTAGCATATTGGGACTCTGAATCGTTTAGGCTTACCTCAAATATCTGTATAACACTACTTGAGTCCTCATCTACTGGTAGGTTGGAAGCTCCTATAAGAAATCTGCAAAAACCTTGTCCTTTGACAATTTTGGCTGGTTTAATGTCAATATCATATTCTTGCAGGGTTGTTACCCAATTTTCCCTCTTTTCCTATAATTCCCTTTGCATAAGCAATTGTCTCACTATTGAGAATGGGACTATTACTTTAGTGTGTGTTTTCAGGAGAAAAGGCCTAAAGTTCTTTACATATTTGAAAAAAAAAAAAAACTTGCTTCTCCACCTCTGAATAATTTAGTACAACGCCTTGAAAATTAGAATTAAAGAAAGATATGGGTGCTTCAATTTGTTGATCATTAAGTTGTGTTAGAACAACTACATAATATGTTTGAGAAGAAAAAGTATAAAAGATGAAATGATTAGAAAAATTTGGAGTTGTTAAAGAGGGAGCATTCATAATGGATTGTTTGATTAAATAAAAAGCTTCCCTTTCGTTATGTTCCCACTTAAATATTGAATTTTCATTGATCATGTTTTGTAATGGTGAAACAATTTGGGAAAAGTCAGGGACAAATCTCTAAACAAAACTTATATGACCTAGAAAGAACTGCATATATTTTTTATTGTGCAGCAAAGGAATTTCATAAATTTCTTTTATTATATCAGGATCAATACAAATGCCCTTTTGGATATGTTAGCGCTTGAAATTTCACCTCGGGCTGAGAAAGGTAAACCTCAAGGCAACATCAAACCATTTAGCCTCGTAGCTAGCCCTACGGGGCAGGAGAAGGCTCTCTCCGGTCTATCTCGTAAAATCTTCAATAGATGAGATGACCAATAGGGTAACACTGATTTTAGGCTAGTAAACTGATCAAAAAGGTTGATTTGGGGTTTTTAGGGTTTTTGGTGGCAAATTGAGGAGAGGGCAATTTTGGGTGCGGGGATTGGACACAGTTTCTGCAGGGGGTTCCTTGGGGCGAGGTAGGAGACAGTGTTGATGCCTTTGATTGAGGTGGATGGTCAGGAATGAAAGGTGAAGAGCTAAAGAGAGCAAACAATAACTTTGAATTCTCTTTAGACAGTAGAAAACATTGAAATTAAACAAACTTAAAAGCAGAGCATGGCAAGCATGAATTCTTACTTTAACACTTCATTTGTTTAATGTGCAGAAGTAAAAGAAAGGAAATGAGTCACATAACAAGCTTACAAATACATTGAGAAACACACCATCAACACATGAGTCCACAAGAATCCCAAAGAGGACTGCAAAACCCTGGTCTTCCTTAGCCAAAAATTGCAGAGATACAGTGAATAATACAATGATAGCTTCTCCCTCAAGAGTCCAACCTTCCAACCCCTGAAAATGATTGAGAAAATACATAATATAGGCAATCCAACCTCTTCCCTTGCCTCTAGGGGTCGAGCTCATCCTTCTAGGAGCTGTTTCAACCAATTCTAAACTGAGCACTAAAATCTAGGCAGTCAAAACAACTTGCCTCTATAAGCTAGGAAACCAATTCATTCATTTAATTTTCACCTATTTCATGAATGAATCTTCTAGAAGAGGTACACAAGTGTAAAAGTGTCATAAAAGTACATTAATTACATCAAATAGGATAATAATCTACCCCAAAAAGTCAAACAGGGTCAAACTGCGTTTTTCTGAGCTGTACACTGAAATCTGGAGAAGTTTGCCTGACGGGTCGCGCGCCTCTGCCTGACGGGTCGCGCGCCTGGTCTGACGGGTCGCGCGCCTGTCAAGCTCCCAAATTTCACTCAAACTCTCTTGCAATCAGTTGCTCTATCACTTGGATGCATAATGAGGCTTGATAGAGGGAGATTAGGGCTTTTATAGCCTTGTTTGAATTAATTTCATGTCACAACCCACATGGTTTCCGTTTATCCTGAAATTGGTTGATTTGATGCTTTTCTTTGATAATTTTTTGCAGGGATATCATCTGAGGGATCTTGGCAAGGGAGCCAGGGTTACATGCTGTCCTTGGAAGCTTTTTGAAATTTCATCACTTTTTACAAAAATTTGAAGAATGACCTTGGCTTTAAAAACAGGGTTTTTAAATCCAAGGTGAAAATTAACTGTACAAGATAGAAATTTGCGAAGAAACACTTTGAAAATCATCCCTCTGACTTGCTGGGCACTTATTGACCTTCAGAGACATGACCTTGAAGACAATCTTGACCAAAACCCTAGACCTAGAATTTGACTTCAAGACAAGACAAGTAAGCTTGAAAGAGTCTAAGGACTGAAACAACCTTGATCCAGCAATGCCAAGAGGGGAACAAAGACACCACCTCCTCCATCAGGGTTATGGCATGCCTAATGGGATGCAAAAATTGACACTGATGAGACACCTACTTATGCAAATGCAAAGAGCTTTGATCGCTGATGGAGGGCTACTAGACCGACTCTAACAGGATACAATAAACCCTAAAATCTTACCTTCATTTAGAGAAAAATAATATTTCTTTGGATTTAATGAAATTCCATACTTGCAGCGTTCGAAGATCTCCTTCAAGTAATGTAAATGGTTGTTTCTCTTCTTGGAATAAACAGTTATGTCATCCAAGTAAACAACAATAGTTTTGTTTATCAAACCTTTGAAAGCTATATCCATAACTCTTTGGAAGGTTGCCCCTATATTTATTAAACCAAAAGGCATTTTCTGGTAGGCATAAGTTCCTCAATTAGTCCTAAACGTAGTCTTTAACCAATCATCTGGGTGGATCAATATTTGGTTATACCCTGAAAAACCATCAAGAAAAGACATTAGTTCTAAACTAGCCACTAGTTGCAGTATTTGTTCATTGTCGGTAATGGGAAATTGTCCTTCTGACAAGCTTTATTGAGATTTCTAAAATCTATGCAAATATGAATGTCACCATTCTTCTTCCTGACAGGTACTAATTTCAATACCCATTTTGAATGCCTAACAGGAAAGATAATCTTGGCTTTAAGGAGTTTATTCAGCTCAGACTTGATTTGGCTTTCTAGATTGGGGTGAATTTTCCTTAATTTATGTTGTACTAGTTTGTCATTGGATATCATGGGAATAGTGTGTTGTATGATGGAGGTATCATATGTTTTAAGATCATTGTAGCTCCAAGCAAAGATACCTTTATACTTTTTTAACAAATGAATAAAGGTTAATCTCTCATCAGGTGAGAGACCAAGTCCTAGATTGATGTTTTGTGGTTTGATATCAGTTCCAAGGTTTACTAGTTCAAACCTTAAGGTTGAACTTTGGAGTTTAGAATTAGTAACCTTCTTAAATCTATCTTTTAGATCATAAAGATCTTCAATTTTTACCACAAATTTAGGTATGGGATTCTCATTGGATTTCTATTTCAACTGATTATCATGTTCATTTTCATCAATTATCTGATCATCATATGATCCTTCAGATGTTAGAAATATTAGGATATCTTCATTGTAATTAAACACTCACCAATTGGTGACATTATCAGGAATCAATGGTTGAAAACTTGATTCTATGGAAAACCTATCTAGACTGTAGTCCTTTTATGGTAAAAGTTTGGATGCTATATTAGCCAGAACCTCAGCACTTGCATTTTTAAGTCTAGGGATAGGAGAGATGTTGAATGCTAAAAAATGTGAAGTAAGGTCCTAAACCAATGATTGGTAATGTTTTAAATGTCCAGAGAGACAATGAATGGTGTTCCTTACTTGTTTGATAACAATTTCAGAATCTCCAAATACTTGAAGATATTTGATATCAAGACCTATTGCTTTATACAAACCCTGGATCAATGTCTCATATTCAGCAGTATTATTTGTGCATTCGAATTCCAAACTACATGCTAGCATTTATTTTTCTCCTTCTAGAATAATTAATATACAATTGGCTCCTGCACCATCATTGGATTTAGCTCCATCAAAATATAATGTCCAAAATAAAGTTTTAACTAATGGTTTATCTACAAGATTTACACATTTGGAAGAATCTATTTGAGAAAAATTCTCAAACTAGGAAGTAACAGAGTTATCCAAAAAGTTGACTTCTGTGCATTGAAATTTCCTAAAAATGACTCAGTAGAGTAGTTTCCAATGATATTATTGTTAAAGGCTACTAGTTCATTTTCATCTTCAAAATTAGTTATTGTATGTTTAAAATGTTTTTCTCAATCAATTCTAATTTGATTTGGTTTTCCGTTGTAAGGGAGCAACATGTGAGACCAATCTGTTGCAAAATATCCATGAAGTTTCTGACACCAGTCTCTACTAAGAATTAAACCATAAAAATCGGGAATATCAGCAACGAGTATGTCAATTGCTTGACAATTTTTTGGATTAGAAGAGAGTTTAATGTTGACTGAATTCATTTCCCCTAAGACTTCAACTTTTGTTCTATCAAGTTGGACAATGTGGACTACAGACTTTTGCGGTGAAACATTTAATTTTCATGCAGACTGATCTTGGCATTATGTTTGAAGAGGCCCCTGAGTTTATTAAGCAGTTGTGCAGATTTTTGTTGAAGATTTCATAAGTCAAGAGGAAAGGAGGAGTGTGTGAGTTAGATAGTTAGCCCCTCCAATAAGCAAGCTAAAGGATAGCTACTGGCCATACTAGTCTAAAAATGGCTGTAGAAGCTTTGGATAACACAATAATAGGAGAAGTAGGAACTGCATTCAATTCTTTTAGTAATAGCTTCTACTAATGTTTAAGCTTACTAAGCTCATGAAGAGAGATATTTGCTCCAGATTTCTTCATTTCCTTCACTATGTTATATTCCATGGTATCAGCAACTACTAAGGTTTTGGATGAAGATGGAGGATTAGATGAGGATGGGGTTGGTTGAGGAGATGTAGGAGAAGAATTTTTACTAACCACTTTATCCTTCGTAGCAGAGGTTGAAGGCTTCTTCTTTTGGGTTGATTGTGTTGGATCAGTTGGACCTTTACTCCTAGTGCTAACAGGTAAATCTTCTTTCTCATCTTCATTGTCTAAAGTAGGTAGGATAAAATCCCACATCCCATGTACTTCAACCAATTCTTCATCTTCAGTTTCATCATCAAATAATGTGGTTTCTTCATCATCTTCATCTAAATCAAACTCAATATTGGATATTGTATTTGGAGGTTGAGGATTATATGTCTGATTCCTCTTAAAGGATCTAAAATGTTTTCTAGCAGAGGACTTAGCTATTTGTTTCTTAATTTTTTCCATCTCATTTGACATGGTTTTAATGACTTTTTTCAAGCCTTCAAGATCAAAGGGATCCTTAGGGGATTTCTTCTTTAATTCATCCTTAAATGTGACCTTTTTCGTCTTTCTTTCTTCCTGGGCAGTCTTCTTTTCCATCGCAACTATTCTCTTTTCTACAGGCAGGGCTTCTTTCATGTTGGCTACTAAAGTAGCCTTATTGGCTCTATCCACAAAAATCACTATATTGGAAGGAAGAGAAGAAATATACTACTCGATCTAGACATCAACACCAGGGCTTGATGTAGCTGGGATTTTGTTAGAAATTTATTAAATCTGGGATTGAAATCTTTTTAAATGAGAAATATCGTTAATAAGGGATGCAATTTTGCGGTCATCACAGAATCTAGCTAATAATTGTTCTTCAAACATGTCCCAATTAGTAATAGACCCTAGTGGTAATGAAAAATACAATGAACCTGTTGATCCTTGGAGGGCATATGGAAATAATGTTACTACACAGTCTTCTTCAGCTACTCCATTAAGATTAATGGCCAACATATAATTGTGGAGATGCTCTTCAACAGGTAATCCATCATTAATATTAAAGTTTGGTAGCCATTTTTTAGGATGCTTAGGTAGATCATGAAGAGGTGTTGCCGTTTGCACAGCTCCAGGATTGGCCCATGGTCTGACTGGTGGTGGAGGTTGTTTCTGTTATTGTTGTCTTCCTGCCATTATTATAGTTTGGGAAGAGGTTTATATTCAGGGTGATTGTGTGGAAGAAGAGGAAGGTTGTGTATTATTGCTAGATGAACTAGCACCAGTACTTTGAGAAGAATGGGTATTAACAGGAATGAATGGAGGAAATGAAGGTGTTTGTGGAGGAGAATTTGACAAAAACCTCATGAGTAGATGTTTGTGACTCAGATTTCTTAGTATTTTTCCAGAAAGAAGGAAGAGGAAACTCAAATGGACGAAACCCAAGCTTCTCGCTTTGAGAACGAGTTAGAATTTGAGTAGGTTGTAAAATAGAAGTTACACTTCCTTTAGAAGCTTCAAATGGCACAAGCTTTTCTGCCGAAATAGAGATTTCTCCTAATTTATTTATTAAAGTCTGGACCTCAGGTGACTCAGGATTATAATCTGAAGAGGGTGTTTCAAGAAATGTACTAGGATATTTCAGAGGTGATTGCTCAACTTATGATATAGATATAGTTGTTTTGGATGAAGATCTAGAAGTTGGAGGTGATCTTGAGGGGGAGTGACTCTTGGAATGGATTTTTAATTTATATTGACTTCTCTCTTCCATTCATAGTCGGTGGCCCTCCTTCTAGTTCCAAAATGTTGATGCCTCGAAAATAGTTACAACAACATGGGGGAAAACCACCCAGTCGGCGACTTGAATATTGTACCTTATCCATTTGGAATAGTGGCTCCAATTGGATATAATGGGACCAATTTACCAATAAAAATGTGATGGAATGGATATAGTGTTTTTGAACAAAAACTAAGTGATATATGGGGTGATTTATAAACTAGAATACATGACTATTAATCTATCTATTACCTAGGGTTTACTAATGTTTATGCGATCTAGAATAATTTTCCTTAGTGTATGATAATGAAGATTGATCAAACACTTATAGAAATGAAAAGATTTTAAGATAATTATTTTGATTAAATAGTTAATCAAAATAATTGATGAAACACATATCGCATCAAATAACATTCAGAAATTGCTTATATATGTATTAAGGATGACAATTCTAGCATGTTCAAAAGTGAATTAATACAGAACTGCATTAGAAGAGATACATATAATAAACAATAGAAATGACTATCAATTCATAAACAAAACAGAAATACAATGATAAAAGTACCTGATGTATATTACTCTGCTCATGAAAGAAATAGTTCTGGTACAATCTTTCTCATTAAGATGGTTTCAAAAGTACAAAAGTGCAAGCTTCCTAAGGCTTCTCTACAAAACTTCAAGACCCTGATCCAATCATTCTACTAAGACAAACTTCAAAAGTATAGTAGTGCAAGCTTCCAAAGTTTTTCTTTATAAAATTTGGGGACCTTTTCTTTGTAGACATGAAAGGGTTTATATAATAAAAATAAAGTATAAAAATAGACATTACATGAAAGTTCTGAGGAGGTTAAAACAACTCTCCTTAAAATAAGTGACAAAAATACAGAAATAGAAATTGTTGAAATGACAAGCTCAAGAATGCAATTGTGTCTATTCTTTCATTCACTACCTGAGCTCATAAATATCCATCATTGGCTTAACTTTAGGAGGTTGACCTGTCCTCATGCATAGTTGTCCTGTGTACACTACATCTGAAAGCGTAGGAAGCATATGGGTGGATGAGTTAGCAAGGCAGCGTAGCATTAGCCACTGACTGTGTGGCTTCACAAGATATTTCCAATACACTTCCCAGTCGATTTTGGTCAAATTTTTAATTGCTTATTCCTTTTCTTTTGAAGTTTCTTTCCATTTCCTTTCCAAGACTTTGATATCAGGAAGACTACTAGGTGGGCATTCTTGAATCAGGTTAGCATTGTGTAGGTTATCATTGATAGTTTCAATGATGTTATTTGCAACATTAGTTGTTCTAGAGACTACTCTTTCTTCCTGTTTCAATTGAATGTCCCAATCAATAAAGAGGAATTCCTTGTGAGATTCCTTTATTATGGGAAGTTTCACTGCTCTGCCTTTTCAAGTATCCTGCCATGTTATAAATCCTGATATTTTATCATCAATGTCATTGAGAGTCACCCTCAAATCGGATGATTGATTCATCAATGAATCACTTGTATCACATAGTGGATTGATGATAGATAACTTGTGATAGGACATTTCTTATTGGCTTGATAACATAGTGGTTAGCTCCAATGCTTCTTTTATAAAGTCCTCCACTTTAGGATTGTCCTTCAACTAATCAAGTGAAAACTGGAGCTATTGTATTTGGACATCCTTAGTACTGGTCTCTACCTGATATTGGAGCTTTAATTGATCAAAGCTCTGCTGGAGTTGAGACATTTGTGTCTTCATTTGATGGTCAATACTTTGTCTTTCTTCTGCCAACTGTTGCTCTAACTATTGAATTCTCTCTTCTTTTTCTCTGACTAGTTGTTGAACCTTTGTTGCTTTGTCAATCATAGCAGATGCATAAGCACCTACAAACTGTGAAAACTTTGTCAAATTCTCTGAAGGATCAATTGGTGTATCCTTCCATACTATATCCATAGGTATATCACTAGGAATGACTGTTGATGATGGTTCTGTTCTTCTCCTTTTCCTTTGTCTTTTCACCATAGCCTAATGTTTGGGACTGTAAAAAACATCAAGAGGAGGGATTTCTTCCACCTTAAGGACTAATTCAAAGGAATGGAATATCAAGATGATATCAACTTCCTCTGTAGTGACAACTTTATCAGTAGCCCTATCAATAAATGAGATTTGTCCAATGTTCTGGGGTGTGTTAAATGTTTTCTCCATTTCAACATTTTCTGCCCCTTGTTTTCCCTTAAGCTACTGATCAAATTGTTTCCAGGCTTCATCCAGCTAATTCTTAAAGGGAGTTTCATCAATATGTACTTCTGTGGATTTATCTTCCACTTCAATATCCTTGGAAACCTGTTATGATTTTTGTTCAGAATTCTTTTATGAACTCTTCTCTGAATTCTGCTCTAAATTCAGCTATGAACCCTATTCTGAATTCTTCTCTAAATTATGCTTTGAACTTTGTTTGAGTCGTGTTCTGAATCCTTCTCTTCTTGAATAATTGGTTGAGGGATCGTCAATATATCCAAAGGGACATTTTGCAATCTTCTTTCTCTATATTCTTGGAATTGGGCTACCAATTCTGGATTCAGTTTCGGCGTAGCCAGATGCTGCACTTGTGAAAATAGTTTAGCAGATTCAAATAGGTCATCATATTCATCATCTTCATGACTGAATTGTCTAATTTTCACTTGGGCAATGAAATTTTGTGCAACTTTGTTAGGGTCAAACTGTCTGCCAGGAATGGTAGCAAGATTCAAACATGTAATATTATCAATTTCAAGCGCAACATGCTTGAAATCATGTAGAGCATAAACACCGCATTGGATGGGGAATGAAGGCCAAAGAGATTTCTTGGATTCCTTTAGGGTCTTTGTCAGTCCATCCCCTACAATTTGATAGGCAATCTCCCTAGCCAATAGTTTATCTAGGACATACAATGGGAGAACATGAGGAGGTTCTAGACTTCCATAGACTCTAACATAGGTAAAAATCTCTTCTCCAAACCACCTTCCTATTGGTATGAAATCAATTTTGGCCTCATTAGACAATATTTGGCCTCCTTGTCAAAAACGGCTTGGTGAATGGGTAGCATAACTCCTTGGAAACGTTTATAGAAATGGTTGTGGAAATTAGATTCCCACAAGGTTTTATGATATATATGGATGGGAGTGGGACCTTGAATGGTCGATTTCCATCCCATGGTTGGGAAATAGTAGTGAAACAGACTTCATCCATGATATATGCACTCATAAAAAATTTTGGAACTACTCTAATAGTAACGTACCAGTGTTTCCTATACTCTCGAATTTGGAAGGCTTGTTATTTGAAAGGATAGTTCCCCAATCCATTATATAATAATTGACTGTTGCCTCAATAAGAGGAACCTATTCAACTATGAATTTAGTTGTATTAGGGTTCCCAAACAGTCTACACATCATAGCTATGATATAAGAATAGGGATCAGCGAGAGAAGATATAGAGTACATACCTGATTTCTCATGTTTATGTTTGTTCAGGTAGGATATCCATTGTTTAATTAGATTTGATGCTACCTCATTCTCACTTGCAAAATGTTCAAGGAAATATTTGTCATACACCTTCTGTGGGTCAGGTATATGGTACATTTTCTTCAAGTCTTCAATTGTAAAGGACCCGATGATTGTTTTCTTGAAGTCAAGAATGTCCTATCGACAATGTTAATATTCTCAATTATCCATTTTACCATATTGGTATAAGGAAGGATCTTGGGTCGAGCAACAATCCTGTGAAGAAAAGAGTTGGTAACTTCATAGTTGGAGGCTTCAGAAGATGAAGTAGTGTCTATTGTTGCCACTCTTTGAATTACCTTAGGCCCTTCGCTTTCTAGCAATTGGTACATGGATTCCCACGAGGATGTTCCACTGTCTATTGTGCATGTAGTGTCTGAGAAAAGTAAGGGCATCTCTGTTACATCGGAAGAAGAAGGTGCGAATTGCAAAGTCTCCATGAATTTCTTTCCTTTCTTTGTCTTGGTCATCTTGTTACACAGTTCTTCTCGAGTTTAACCTGCAAATTGGAAACATAGAGGAATGAAGAGCAATAGGTCTGAAATGCGGAAGCGTTTGAACATACAAGGCTTGAAATGATGGGAAGCATAGTTTAAATGTGAACAAATATATATACAAGCCATCAAATCACCTTGGGGCTTTAAATCATAAATACCATTAGAAGTCTTTAATAACTGAAATCATGGCTTCACGTGGTAATTTATTATCTCATTAATAGATCGTATCACAAAAACCTTTGAAACGATATTTAGAGCCTGCTTCCATGTTGTTATGAAACCAGCTCACAAAAAGATAGAAAAGAGAGATCCACGCCTTAGAATTCAGCGTCTTCGAGGGGGCAACCTCCTTTACATTACATAAATGAACAATTCTTGGATGATACAAATGACAAAACCTCCTTTCTATATATAAGAGTCTAAGGAGTCACAATATAATCCAGCCGACCTAACAATAATAATATAAAGCCACAAAAATAACAATAGATGGATTCTACGGGGCACAGAAATAACAATATGGGGGTAATAGGGGCACAACAATATAAATAAGGGGTATAACTACAATAGTAATGGGGTAATCACTAGTATTATAGGGACCCAACATGCCCCTCTCCTTCAAAAAAGTGTTGTCCTCAACGCTTGAGTAGTTCTGGATACTTCTGCATAAAATTCTCATCCTCCCATGTGGAATCTTCAGCGGATAAGTTCTTCCACTTGATAAGATACTCTGAAATTGATCGATTTCGTAGCTGTCGAGTTCTTGTTTCTGTGACTGCTTCCGGTTCCAATATAATTTTTCCTTCCTCGTCAAGTTCTGGCAATATTGTTTGAATTGGGAGCTTGTCACCTATAACCTTCTTTAAACATGAAACATGGAAAACTGGGTGCAATCGAGAAGCTGCAGGAAGCTCCAATTTGTATGCCATAGTACCAATCTTTTGCAACACCTTGTACGGACCATAATACTTTGGTGATAATTTATTATCCTTCTTAGCTTGCTTTAGGGACATTTGCTTATATGGTTGTAGCCGTAGGAATACCCAATCACCTACATCAAAACTTCTTTCACTGCGATGTTGATCTGCCTGTTGTTTCATTCTATTTTGTGCCAACACGAGGTTATCCTTTAAGAGTTGGAGGACTTGTTGTTGATGTTCGATGTGATGTTCCACTGCCTGAACCTTAGAATTTTCTCTTAAATATGATGTGATGGATGGTGGTTGATACCCATAAAGTGCCATAAATGGGGTCATTTTTGTTGCTGTATGGAAGGAAGTGTTATACCACCATTCAGCCAGAGGCAACCATTTGACCCATTGTGTCTGTTTATCAGATACAAAGCAACGAAGATATCCTTCCAAACATTTGTTTACTATCTCAGTTTTCCCATCAGATTGAGGATGATAAGATGAGCTATGAGCTAACTGAGTACCAAGACAAGAAAATAATTCTGTCCAAAAATTTCCAGTGAAAATGGGATCTCTGTCACTTACAATAATCTTTGGGTTTCCATGTAGCTTTTGAACTGTTTCCATAAATGCAGTAGAAACTGTACTGGCTTTAAATGGATGTGATAATGCACAAAAGTGTGCATACTTGGTAAGTCTGTCAACTACCACCATGATGACACTCTTTCCCTCAGACTTGGGTAAACCTGTGATAAAATCCATTGAAACCTCCTCCCAACGTTGGCTTGGAATGGATAAAGGTTGTAATAGACCCGGTGTCTTAATTGTTTCAACTTTATTTTGCTGGCAAACCAAACATTCCGCCACAAACTTTTGAATATCTGATTTAAGGCCATCCCAAAAAAATTCCTTCTTAACCCTGTGGTAAGTTTTTAAAAATCCTGAGTGCCCTCCTAAGGGAGAAGTGTGCAATTCCATAAGAATCTTTTGTTTTAGCTGGGAATTCTTACAGAGGTATAAGCGATCTTTGTACCATAACGAATCATTTTGCCAGCTAAATGTATCAGAAGTACTGGAATCTTGTTGTAGCTTTCGAATAAGTGCCCACACTTCTTCGTCATTCTTCCATTCCTCCCTTGCTTCGTTTATCCAATCTGGTTGGATAATAGAAATGGCACACAACAATGCTTCCACATCCTCATCCTTTCTTGAGAGTGCATCTGCCACCACATTTTGCTTCCCTTTTTTGTAGATGATTTCAAAGTCATAACCCAACATCTTTGTGACCCACTTTTGTTGCTCTTCAGAGGATAATCTTTGTTCTAAAAAGTATTTAAGGCTATCATGATCCGTTTTTACCTTGAAGTGTCTTCCCATTAGGTAGGGTCGCCATTTCTTAAGTGCATGGAGTATTGCCAACATTTCCTTCTCATAAATAGCTTTGCTTAAAAACTTTCCCTTGATTGGACGACTTTCAAAAGCAATGGGTCTTTCATCTTGCATTAGAACAGCACCAATTCCATTTCCTGAAGCATCACATTCCACAATAAAGGTTTTTGTGAAGTCCGGTGTAGCTAAGACCGGTGCTTGGCACATTGCCTCTTTAAGATGTTCAAAGGCCTTTGTTGCTTCCGGAGTCCATGAAAATGAATCTTTCTTCAATAATGTTGTTAGAGGTGCTGCTATTCTCCCATAATTCTTAACAAACTTGCGATAATACCCTGTCAACCCAAGAAATCCTCGCAGATGCTTTATGGATGTGGGGATTTTCCATTCCTTAATGGCTTTAATTTTGCTAGGGTCTACCTTAACTCCTTCATGAGATACAATATGACCCAAATATTCCACCTCCTGGACTCCAAAGAAACATTTGGATCTTTTTGCATATAATTGTTTCTCCTCCAATAGTTGTAGCACCCTGTCAACATGTTCAACATGATCCTTCCAAGACTTGCTGTAGATTAGTATATCATCAAAAAATACTAACACAAATTTTCTAAGGAATGGTTTGAAAATTGAATTCATCAAACCTTGAAATGTTGAAGGTGCATTGGTAAGGCCAAAAGGCATGACCAAAAATTCATAATGACCCTCATGAGTTCTAAATGCCGTTTTCGGAATGTCTTCAATCTTCATTCTGATTTGATGATATCCCGAACGAAGATCCAACTTGGTGAAGTAAATTGATCCATGCAATTCATCCAGTAATTCATCAATGACAGGAATGGGGAACTTATCTTTAATAGTGAGCTTGTTGAGCTCCCTATAATCCGGACACATGCGCCATGATCCATCCTTCTTGTGCACCAATACTACTGGAGCTGAGAAAGAACTTTGACTCGGTTGAATTATACCAGCCTCTAGCATTTCTGCAACCATACGTTCAATTTCACTTTTTTGGACATAGGGATATCTGTACGGCCTGATGTTTGGAGGAACACTTCCTGGAATCAGATGAATAGCATGATCATGATCACGCATAGGTGGGAGACCTTTGGGAGTCTCAAATACCTTGGAATGATTGTCCAGGACTTTTTGGAGATCTGGAGAAATAGATGATTCCAATGTGGAAACATCTAGCGAACATAATTGTGCAATTACACCTCTTTGCTCCTTTTTTAGAAGCTTTGTCATGCCATTAGAGCTGATTATCTTTCCTGGTTTCCCTGCAATACCCCTTAATTCAACTTCCTTTCCTTCCATAGAAAATTTGATGAAAAGTTCTTGAAAATTAAAAGCTATTGTACCCAAGGATTGTAGCCATTGGACTCCTAGTACAACATCAGCACCTCCCATTGGAATGGAAAGCATTGGGCTAGTCAATACATATTCTCCCATGGATAGCTTGATATTATGGCACTTTCCAGAGCAATTTATTGTTCCTCCATTTGCAATCATCACTTGACACTCTGGTGCTGGATATAGGAAGCAATTCAATTCTTTTGCTACCCTACAATGAATAAAATTGTGGGTGCTTCCTGAATCAATCAACACTATTACCTTTTTCTTCTTGATTTGTCCTTCTATCTTGATGGTTTGAGGAGTGGTAATTCCCGCCAATGCATTACAAGATATGGTCGGATTTATTTGTTCTTCATCTAGGCTTTGTTCCTGGAGTATATCTTCTTCTTTTGACCTTTCTTGCTCCTTTTCTTCTTCCTCTTCACAATCTATGTAGAATAATTTCTTCTCAGCACACTTATGACCTTTAGTGTATTTGCTATCACAACTGTAACAAAGCCCTTTTGCTCTTTTTTCTTCCAATTGTTGTGGTGTCAACCTTATAGGTTGTGGAAGACTAGGGGCAACAACACTTCCGTCTTTATAGTTGTGAGTGGTATGCTTCCTGGTTGCCATAATTTTGCTTTCCATTTTTCTTGCTAACCTGAATGCCTTCTCTAATGAATCAGGTTCCCAAAGGCGAACATCATGTTGGATATTATCCTTTAAAGACCCTATGAACACATCAATCCTATGCTCCTCTGGAATATCTTTTACCCTTATGTTCAATTTTTGGAACTCCTCAATGTGCTCCATTATTGAACCCTTTTGTTTGAGACTTATCAATTGGCTAAAAAAAGTGTTGCTTTTTGTATCTTCATAATGTGCTATCAATTCTTCCGTAAAAATTGCCCAAGTGATAAATTGTTTACGAGAGCAAAGCCATTGATACCATACAAACTGATTTGGTTCCAAATAAACAGTTGCCATACGTACCTTTTGTGTGTTTTGCACATTATTGAGATCGAAGAATTGCTCCATCTGTAATATCCATGTGGCGGGATCCTTGCCATCAAACTTCCTCATATCGATTTTTGGAATATGGTGATTCTTCGATCCAACATTAGCGTCTATGGAATCATGATTAACATTTCTTTTGTTCTCATCATGAGTTTCCTTTACTACCTTTTCACCATTAGTGACCCTTTCTTGTAGCAACTTCTTCAATTCTTCCATGTCTGTCTTCAAATCTATCTTCAAATCGTCCATCTTAGCTTCCACACCATTTATCTTAGATTCCACGCCATTTATCTTAGATTCCACACCACTTATCTTAGCTTCTGTTAGCTTTTGTGAGCGTGACATTTGTTGCACTTGTTCTTGTAATTTTGATATATCATGTAGCATTTCTTCCTCTTCTTCATGAGTCATGCTAGAGCTTTCAGGTTCCTTACTAGGTGTTTGCATTTTCTTTCCTCGGGGCATCAGTTACCGATAATAATGCTTTACTATGCCCTTTGAATTCTGTTAAACCAAGCTTACACAAAAATTTAAAAAAAAACTACACACCTTTTTTTCACTTTATAGAAGCCTGATATTGAATCTGATGTATCTCTGTAATTTCGGATCATCCAGTTCTGAAATTGCGACCTGTAGTAGCCTTCTGTGTCCTCTTTCCAATGCCACAAGTCTGACCCAAATTGGATTCTCCAAGGAAGAGTTATGTGAAATCTCCCACAGTGACTTTATTTAGACTAGTTCAGTAGAGCGAACTTGTACGACATGCCACGAGTCACTGTTTCAACCTTTGAATCTGAAACACACATACAAGAAACTACAGTCCGTCCTCTTTTTGTACCTTCTTACGAAATTTCAATCCGATACCCAGAGAGAAAGTTATGACAATTTTCCCCAGGTCACCTGTTTTGAATGTAATTCAGGAGTCTGCAAAAAGACCAACTTCCTCAGATCATATCTCCACAAATATCATGCGAAAAGCTCTGAAATTTGGACCCAAGGTTCAGCGCGATTTCTTCTCAAATGGGTTTTTTTTGCAACTTCTGAAACGTTACAGAAACAAAGTTATAGCAAAAATTCCACGATGACCTGTTTGGAGCAGCGAAACCCTAGAATCCAAAGCTTTGATACCAAATGTTATGAAACCAGCTCACAAAAAGATAGAAAAGAGAGATCCACGCCTTAGAATTCAGCCTCTTCGAGGGGGCAACCTCCTTTACATTACATAAATGAACAATTCTTGGATGATACAAATGACAAAACCTCCTTTCTATATATAGGAGTCTAAGGAGTCACAATATAATCCAGCCGACCTAACAATAATAATATAAAGCCACAAAAATAACAATAGATGGATTCTATGGGGTACAAAAATAACAATATGGGGGTAATAGGGGCACAACACTATAAATAAGGGGTATAACTACAATAGTAATGGGGTAATCATTAGTATTATAGGGACCCAACACATGTGTTCTGCCGATATGCGATAGTGATATCATTATAACGGTTCTTTAGGTATGGGAAGTGCAATGCTATGATCGCAATATCGCAATCAGAGGTTTTGGAGTAGAGGAGGGAAATGGATATAGCCAAAGGATTTTTGTAATTGCGAAATCATCAGGAATGACGTGGCATTAAAACGAGTCTGACTGATGATTAATAAGCGCGGCTTTTCCTTTCAGTTATTCATTCATATGATTTTAGTTAAAGTTGTGTCATTTAACAAGTAGTTTTATCGCAATCGGAAGATCAGAGGTGAAAGGAGTGACAAGCCTTTTGGTAATTTGCAATCCATCCGAACGTGGCATGTTTATAGATTGTGTTAATTGTTTTATCACGTCTGGATGTTTTATCACATATCACGATCGGAATGGTCCTTAGGTTTTGCATATATCGTGTTCGTTATAAAATTGCGATGCAGGCAAGTCCCAATATAAAGTAGCTTTTTTAACAATACCTAAGCCTTTTGAGTTTTGGACACCTTTTGTTCTCGAGGGCTATACTTTATCGCATCGCAAGTTTTGAAATGATAAAATGGGGAATTGTTCATTTGAAGACTTGCGAAATGCGATAGTTGGGATTTCTTTAAGGTTCATTCGAGTTGTTAGGACCTAATGAATTTGGATTTTTTTATTAAAAAAAAATAAAAATCAAATGTGTCCTTTTAAAACCTTGAACTATTTTATTCTCCTATGTTTTTTTTTAATTCAAAGGGTCCCCATTTATTTATATAATAATTTCCTAATACATTCATATATAAATAAATGGGGGGTTGTTGCATAGCATAACAGTATGGCTACAAGAGTCATGTGCGACAAGAATTTTGTATGAATACAAGACCGAGGTTTCGGGATTAAGTCTTTATGTAACTACAAAGATAAGATTTGTACTACTGGAGGACTGAAGTATAGAAGCCGAGATGAACTACTTATGGTTATCATATGAAGAAATGAACCAACAGGTGTATGCAAGGTTGACTTGATGGATGGAAGGTTCTTGGTCTAGGTGTCAATAGTCTTGGAAGAGTTCTTGACTGTTTCTTCCCCTACCTAGGAGTTTTTCCCTGGTTGTGTGCCTACATCTTGTGTTCCCTCTCATAGTGATTTTCATGGATTGACATTAATCTTAATGATAAGAACATAATAACTTGAAAAGAAGATATAATAAGTAAAATTTCATAAGATAATGTCACAATAGAAGAGAAATCAAGTGAAATACATGATGCCCTAGATTTCTCAACATGGTATCAGAGCATGGTTCAATTGCATAAGGGTAGAAAGGAGATCACAAGGGCTACAAGTAATGGCAAAGAATTGGGGTCAACTAATATTGAGCTTCTCAAAGAGGTAAATCAGAAATGTTGGGCACTATGAAGTATCCTTAACCACAAGAAATGTGACCATGAACTTGGATAAGAAAAGAGAAGGCATAAAAAAATAGTGTTTAAAAGAAAGTGAAATATATAGTATGCAGTTTCAGGCCTCTCGACCTTGATGATCAAATCTCATACTCTCCTACATATAATCTCCTAAAGACCAATCATATAATAAAAACTAAAATAGACTCCTCCTTTCACATAATCATGATAAATAAGAATTGAAAGGCACATGTCCTACAATAACCATCATTTAATCACCCACCATGTATCTCCTTCACTTTAGATATATAACACATCATGAATCTGTGGAAAAGTCAAGGTAATTAGGAACAATCATAGGTCAGTTATTTAACATGTTTTTGTTTTTGTTTCCTTGAATTCAGGTTAGGGTTTGTTCAAATTTGTTTTTAGTTTGGTCAAGGGATAATTTTTTAAAATTAGTATAGGTCTGGTTAGGGTTAGACTTGATTGTTAAGCAAAGTCTAGGATTAGTCCAGATTAGTCTTTGTAATTATGTCCTATAGTATCCCACAAATTCTTGATATCCCAAGGTTTGATTACAACTTTAATTAAGCTTTGTCTAAATTCTTTCTAGTATTGCAGATTAGAAATATTTTGGAATTAGGTCAGTTGACTTATATGCATAAGCTTATGATTTACCTATGAGTCAAATTCTTGTACTAACAATCTGGAGTATACATCAAGATTCTTGTATACTTGACAACTTTGCATTGCAGGTGAAGATAAGTATCATTGGTTTAGGACTTATTTATTTTCATCTTTGGATTAGGATTTGTCTTGGCACTATTCTTCATTATAGGTACAAATTGACTCAAGACATCCAAAGCTACAATAGACACTTAGGTAAAGTAGTTTAAGGAGCATCGCTTCAAGGAAACCTACGAGGTTCGTAAAGCAAGGTATGTAAGAAGTTTTTCTTCATTAAAGGTATAATTATTTTAAAATATTTGCTTGGTATTACTAACTCTCTCATGTCTAGGTTTTGAATCGTAAATATTCTTGTTAGGGTGATTAATCATTAGATTGAATCTACCCTCATTATATTATCATCTGATCATTCTTATGGAACCCTAAAAGGTTTTCTGTAAAACCCTAACCAAAGGATGTGTCAAAATTGATTATGAAACCCTAGTCTACTTAGGGTTGTTAATGAAATCTAGAAAATCTATTCATTTGTATGTTTAGGAGTTTGGTATTTAGATAGAAACCTTAGTCCTTTAAGGCTTGTTGTTAGTGTCTAAGTTATGAATTGAAATCCTAGATATCTAGGGTTTGGTAAATTAGGGTTTATAATAAATACCCTTGTATTATATAACATGAAGTTCTAAGATCAAAACCCTAGGTGTATATTAGTCTGTATGATCAAAACCCTAGTCTAAATGAAATTGTTATATATCTAACTTTGATGTATTGATGTTTGTGTTTACCTAGTGCATATAAATATGACATTCTAGTGCATTCATCATAGATATCTATATATGTTGTCATAATTGTTAATGTTCATTTTTAGTTTGTGAAACATAGTGTCTATAAATCTCTAATTGATATTCTAGGATACAATATTGTTTTCAATATGATTTAGCCTAGGGTTTGCAACAAACTCTAGTAAAAGTTTGTCATGTAAAAGCATATTGTTGAAACTTTAGATAGTAATATATTGAATCACTAATATCTAAAGCGTTGTGTCTCTAGGGTTTACATTAAGTCATGGTAGAATATGTCATATATATTTAAAAGTAATATTGAGGCCCTAGATATAATGAGACTGATATCTTGGTTGAATTGCTCGAAGTCTTGATGATGAAGTCTAGGGTTTATGACAAAACCCTAGCAAGAAGTTGATGTCTAGCATGAACCTAACTAGGTTTAGCTGTTTAATGTCCAAAGTCTAATATTTCCATATAGCTAACTTCATGCTTATGTATATTTGTTTTAGTTGTACGTCCTATTAAAGTTTTGCAAATGCATAATCTTCAAGATAATAAAGACATTTGTATAAGCATGATGAAGGAAGCCTATGAATGATGATGATCAAGAAATGAAGCCATAAAATATTCTGCAATGTTATAAGAAAAGGAATTTGTTGATCTCCCTAAGTTGATTGGGAGCCTGGAGTAAATTTCCCCAGTTGAGAGGGAGGGCATATTATCATAGTCGTGATGGATACCCTGAAAAAGAAATTGGAGAAGGAATTAGTGTCTCTAAAGGAATGAAAGAAGAAGAAAAACTTTCGGAAAATTGAATATGGATAACTTCATTATGATATTAGAAACAACTGAATAATTGAGGACCCCGAAGATTTGTGCTTACTTGTATATTTGAAAGTTTATTATTGATTGGGGTTTTTGTTTGTATAGGTAAAATCTCTCCACAAGAAGATTGAACACTATGGAAGCATGCTTGGATGAATGGACATATTGATAGGGAGAGTTTAAGATTCTAGTGGTGGATGATTGGGAGGAGATCTGACTAGCCTATGTGTGTTTGATGTCTAGATCCCGAAGAGGGTGGGTGGTGTTAGTCTTGGATCTTTGATCGTGGATATGCACCTAGATACATGGGTTGATGGTTAGTTAGTAAGCTTGATGGTACCTAGACTGGCTGAAAGCTTTAATCCATCTTAGTACCACCCGGATAGATAACCCTGGTAAGGTATCTAGTCCGTGGCACTGAGTGTGCCTGAACTCTTCATATTTCATGTGTTTTTGATATATTCCATGTACTTTTATATATATACGTAATTATGAATACCTCCCTATTTAAGATTGAGTGTTGAATAATGTAACTAGGTATGGTCTTCATAATTGTATAATGTAATATATTTGTCAAAATAAATATTTATTATTATTAAATTGACATATTAAAGCATGAATTTCATGCTTGGGTCAATGGCCATAGGTTAAGCATCCATTGTAGGCTTTTAGGATTTTTATTTAAGTCAAAGTCAAATCTACTTTTGCATGTCAAAAGCGTCCTTCATCAAGTCACCTTGCAAAAGTCGACCTATCCTCCACAGGTCGGCTTCACAAATTTCTCAAGTCGTATTATTTTATAGTGATAAACAACTATAAATACCCCTATGAACTCAACCAAATAGAGAGATGAAGATGTTGTTTGGACAGATCACAGAGATAGCAAAACAGAAGGTCACAGTTCTAGATAATTGCATGTTTGAGGCATTAAATACTACAGGACTAAAATGTGTATCTATCATAGGATTGAAGTAATATGCTATTACAGGAGTTCATATAACATTTACAAAAAATATTATAAGGGCTATCCAAAGAACAATAAAGCATCGAAGTAATTACAAGAGGTAACTACAAACTTCCATTTATTACAAAACCAATATTCCTTAAAGAAGTTACAGGACCGAGATTCCTTGGAGAAGCCACAAGAATGAAATTGGGTATAGCTACAGGACTGAGATTCCAAATTACAGATTTGACATTTGATATAAGTACTAGGCCGAGGACTTATGTATAGCTATAGGAATCATGTGTGACAATAATTTTGAATGAATATAGGACTGAGGTTTCATGATTTTAAGTATTTATATAACTACAAAGTTAAGATAGCTACTATTGTAGGACTAAAGTATAGAAGTCAAGAAGAACTACTTATGGTTATCATATGAAGAAATGAACCAATAGGTGTATGCAACACTGACTTGATGGATGGAAGTTTCTTGATCTAGGTGTCAAGAGTATTGGTTGTCTCACTGTGATATGAATCTACTAAAGGAATGGTTCTTGACTTGGTTTTCCCCTACCTAGGGGTTTTTCCCTAGATGTGTGCCTACATCTTGTGTTCCCTCTTATAGTGATCTTCATGGATTGACATTAGTCTTAGTGATAAGAACATAATAACTTGAAAATAAGATACAATAAGTAAAACTTCATAAGATAATGTCATAATAAAAGATAAATCAAGTGAAATGCATGATGCCCTAGATTTCTCAACATTGACTAGGGCTGGTTAGGGTTGCATTGACTACTGTTGATTTTGACTAGGAACTGCAGATTTGAAGTTTGACCAGATTTGACTTTCATGCTCATATTTGACTGGATATTAGTTGGTTGATTTGTTCAGTTAAAGGTTTACCTTTTACTATATGTTGGATGAATTTGGACTATGTATCTCTCTACTAAACATTTTAATACAATCTAATAGAAGAAGAATTTGGAAAGGTTTTTCCCCCTTGTGGGGTTTTTCCCTAGTCTTTGACCAAATATTTGTGTCTCTATTCTTCTTGGTTGTCTTCTATTGTGCATTTGGTTTAATGTTATATCTAAAATTTCTTATTGATATTAGAATATTGAAAATATATTGGATATTGGAAGAATAATTGTTATAACTAATTGTTGCAACATATAACATTGAAAAATTAACATGGTATCAAAGTTGAGGTAAAGACAAGCCCAAGGTGATGAGCCTCATCATTGGGTAACTATATGGACCTTAATACACCTCCAAGATTATTAGAATCAACTCTTCTCATAATTCCTTACACGTTTTAATTATATTTTGCTTAATGTGATGAGCAAAAGTAAGATGTATGTCTAGTGGTCTAATGTGCATTGATTGCAGGTTTTTGAGAGAAAATCTTGAAATTTTTTGCTAATTAAGGGTAGAAAATCGAATGAGATAAGGAGGAGAGATTATAGGAGATAGATACTCCTCATTAAATCCTCACTCATTCGAATATTCCTCAATCAAATCACACTAGCTTGGAGTTGCAAGCAATCGAGTCATGGAGATCATGGGCAGTCGAGTCAGTGACTGTTAAGAGCCGGTTCATCTTGAGTTTGGGAGCCAAGCCTCCCTATATTTAAGGAATTTGTTGGATACTTCAGTTGTATAAATAAGGAGGCCTAGAGCCTCATTAGGATTCAGATTTTTTATGTAAGAGCGCTAATCATTTTCGAGTTCAAGCTTTGTGGAAAAACAATGTTATGTAATTTTTCTGATATGATAATGAGAATGACAATTTCCTTGATCCAGAACTAAGTTGACTCAAAGGGCTGAAGCTCTTGGGTTAGGGCCCAACCCTAACAGAAAAAGCTCCTCTTTGTGTACTAGTATGTTTAGGTTATTTCATAGATTAAGTGTTGAATTGATTTTAGCATTGTTTCATTGCCAGTAGTGGTGAATTTGATTAGTTTGCTTCCATTTGTGCATTTCTTAGCGGTAGCTTTAGAGAGATAAAGGAATACCAAAAAGATTGATAGTAGGTGGATTTGGCCTCAATTCTCCCTTCAGGGGCCATGGTTTGAGGAAAAAATCTTATTCAGCCCCAAAAAGACAGAATTCTGATTTCTTATGGAATTTAGGGTTTTCTGCTACTTAGGCCAACATCTTTTCATTTTTCAAGAATAGTTTTCAATCATCACTTTTGATATCTTCAGCTTTTTATTAGATCTCATGGTGTTTCACAATATTCTGCAAGTATTTCCATGCATGAATTAGGCAACTAAATAATGAAATTCTATTTTCTTAAGTTGATTAGAAATATTCCTTGTTTGATATGATTCATGGATAAATGCCAGTAATGTATGTATTACAAAAGTTTCAATAGTGCAGGAGGACCTCATGCCAGCAACCCTAGCCTAACCTCATCCATCCATGATCACCAAAATCCAGCAAGTCCTTCAACCAATTCATCATTCCATAAGAACAACTTTCCGTGTTTGTTGAGCAAATCCAACCATCTTACAAACTTTGGATTGAGCTCTGAGGAAGTCCTAGCCACACCCTTGCCTTATTTCTTCCATCATTCACCTTCCCTCAGCCCTATACACCTTCCATGTCACCCCTATCTCTCTCAACTGGATCCTGTAGGAATATAAGGGGTCCTGTAGGAGCATTAGGACATCCTATAGGAAGCATAAGGACATCCTGTAAGATGCCCTGTAGTGGCCTGTTTTGAGGCCAATTTGTGGAAAAAGCATCTAGGAAGATAGGATAAGACCCCTACTTGCCTCCCAAGCCATCTGACCTTCCATCACCATCTCTAACCCACCTACCACATCACCAAGAAGATTTAGCATTCACATTTTCACAAAAAAGGACAAAAAGGAAAAAAGAGTTATTGTGTTCATTCATATGCACAGCAGTGGAATGTTTGGTTATTTCAGATTACATGCCTAGAACAATTATGATTACACACATGTTAGATTATAATTCTTTTAAAGCAAAATCTCTTAGAAATTAGTGAGATGAGTGGTGTGTTTAAAGCATTGATTTCAGTCTTTCCTTACTGTAGTAGACAATATTTCAATTCTCCCAATTAGTGCAAAATTCCCTTTTCTTCATTGGTAATAAAACTCCTTCTGAATCAATAGAAGGTTGGTTTGAGAAACCATAGTGGTCTAGCGCCAGCTTAGCAGTGACAAAGAGTGGATCCATCGCATCTGCTTGTGTATACAACACTGTCACCTCCAAGTTTGTATGAACCTCGGGTTGATAAAGTAAAGTTGGTAGCCCCAGGAGTTGCAACATTCTTGCTACAATATTGGTGCTCATCACAAGGAGACAAGAGAAATCACACCCTGAAGATCTCTTATAAGCTTCTGAAGAAAATTTGACTTGGTCAATATGTCTACCTCACACTTCAAGGTTGAAGAGAAGTTGAATGACTCATCTAATTATGTTGTTTGGAGAGCTAGGGTTGATTTGACTTTGGAAGAAAATGATGTTTTGGAATATGTTGAAGGAAAGGTACATGAGCCTTTGGAGAACGATTTTGTTGCAATCAAGTGCAAGTATAAGAAAGGTGAGGTAAAATCTACAAAAATTATTGTTGATTTATTAAGAGATCATTTGATTACTTATGTAGGAAAGTTGAATAAGTCTAAGGAAATGTATGATAAGTTGGTTGGGATGTATGAGGTCAAAAATTTGAACCATATTCTTTCCTTGAAAAAAAACTTAAGGAGAATTACATGAACAAGAGGGAGACTATGCAATAATACTTCATGAGAATATCTCAACTCAAGGATCAATTTTTATTTGTTGGATAAATTACATCTGACAGAGAGGTGGTTCTAATTTCCCTGGGAGATCTTCCACCGATTTTGGAGACATTTATTACCACCAATAGAAACAATGACAAGTTCCCTTCATTTGATGAAGTTTTGGAAAGTGCACTCAAGAGGAGACCATGATGATTTCTTAAGGGAGAATTCAAAATCATGAAGAAGGAAAACCCTTTGCATTTGTTGCTCAAGACAAGAGGAAGAAATGAAAAGGAGGACCATCAAAATCAAGAAAGCAAGGTCAAGGATTAAAGAAAAACAATCAAGGATTCAAGAAAAATGATAAAGGATTAAAGAATAATATAGATGATTCAGGAAGGACACATCCAACATCAAATGCTACAATTTCCATGAGTATGGTCACTATGCCTAAGATTGTCTGGAAGGTAGAAGGAACATGCAAAGAAGAAAAGGAGGAGACCCTCCTGTTCGTAAAGATGACCATTGTCCTCAAAAGAGATCAAGGAACTCAAGGTATGATAATAATTCAACAACTACTCAATCTAAATATTTTCTTATTTATGCTCTTTCTAGTTCCTCTCCTCCGAATTCATTTGATAGTTGATTTGTAGATAGTGGGGCTTCAAGAAACTTCACTAGTTATCATGAAGTCCTCTCAAAATTGGTTGAGAGGGAGACGAATTTGAAGATCATTATTGTGGGAAATTGTACTTATTTGATAGAGGGGTTTGTTTCTATTTAATTTCATTGGGATTATGGTCAAATTATACATCTACATGATGTTCTATATGTGTCAGGATTGAAAACTAATCGTATGTCTATAGTTTCATTGGAGGACAAGTAATGAAGGTTGGCTTTATAAATGGAAAGGTTCAAAGGTCCCCACTTGGCCAATGGAATCTATCTTGAGGGATTATTCCACTTTGGGATCAGGAATTCAAGGCATTTATAAAGTCAATGGAAGACTGATCTGCGCATTGGTTCATGATATTAATCATCAATGTGAGTTGTGGCACCGAAGATTCACTGAACTACATTATGAAGCCTTGCTTAAGGTGAGGAAGATGGTTTTTGGAATATGAAGTTCAAGAAAATCACGATGGAGCTTGTCCAGGATGTGCAAGTGGAAAGAATACAAAGGGACCATTCCCTTCTAGAAGGAGCAGGACCAATGGAATGCTTCAACTAATACATTTTGATCTATATGGACCTATGCTAGTGACATCTTGGTGGCTACTTGTACTACATAATATTTTTGGATGACTTCCCTCGCAATTCATGGATTTTCTTCTTGAAGCACAAGGACCAAGAATTTGACATATTCAAGAAATTCAAGGCCCTGATAGAGAAGCAAACTGGGAAGAGAATCAAAGTCTTTAGGTCTGATAATGGAGGAGAATTCATTGACTTTTTCAAGAAAGAATGAATCGCAAAGGAGATGATCATGCCTTAGAACCCACAACAAAATGGAGTGGTTGAAAGAAATAAAAATCCCATCATGGAAGTTTCCCAAGCTATGTCACATGATCAAAGGTTGTCAAAGTTTCTATGGGGAGAAGCTGCAAATACTGTTGTCTATGTTCAAAATAGGACTCCTCATCAAGCCATGAGTGAGAATACTCCCAAAGAAGTTTTCATAGGTGTGAGACCCATTGTTGGACACTTGAGGGTCTTCGGTTGCCCCATATACTTTCATGTGTTGAAGGACAAGAGTAACTATATGGAAGCCATGGGGAAGAAAGGTACATTTGTTGGTTATTGTGAAAATTCTAAATCTTATAGAATATATCTTCTAGGTCAAAGAAATATAGAGTTTAACAAGGATTTGATATTTGATGAAGATGTTTCTCTTGGGAAAGCAAGGGACACTCCTACCCCTGCCAATGTTGAAAGGAAGAATGATGTTATGGATACATAAGAAGGTCCTTCTATGACTAGACCACAGACTAAACTTTTCAATGATATTTTCGAACCTATGGACCACCTGGATACCCCTCTACGTGATCCTCCTGCCAGAAAGAGATCACTATGGCTTCGTGATACTTTATAGGATGTTGAGAGACATGTTGTTGTAAGAGGAACCTTCATGGAAAGAAATAATCCATGCCAATACTAGGGATATGTGATAGTTATGAGCAACATGATACAGAGTAAACCATGCACCTTTGAATAAGCAGTGAAAGAGTAGGTATGGAAGGACATTATGGCAGAGGAATATGAATTCATCATGAATAACGATGTGTGGGAAGTGGTTCCGAGACTCGAAGGAAAGTTTGTTGTGACTTATAAATGGTTGTTCAAGATTGAGCATGGTGCAAATGGAAGTATCAAGAAATACAAGGCAAGATTTATGGCTAGAGGTTTCTCTCAGAAAGATGGATAGGACTATGATGAAATATTTGCACCAGTTACATGCTATACTATTACTTGATCTATTGTTTCCCTAGCTACAAGCCAGGGATGGACACTTCATCGAATGGATGTGAACACCGTGTTTCTAGATGGTGTACTCAAGGAAGAATTATATGTTGAAAAAAATCAGGGCTTTGAGGAGAAGGACAGGAAAACTCATGTGTGCAGGCTGAAGAAAAAACTATGTGGATTGAAGCAAGACCCTAGGGCTTGCTATGCCCACATTAATAGCTACCTGATGAAGCTTCGATTTACAAGAAGCAACGCTGAACCAAACCTCTACTTCAAAATCGTCCAAGGTATTCCCCTGATTTTAGTATTATATGTTGATGATATATTTTTGACATTTGGAGAGCCTCTTATTCTCGAGTGTAAGAGGGAGTTGGCTTCTGAATTTGAGATGAAATACCTTAGATTAATGCACTACTTATTGAGATTAGAGGTGTGGAAGATACTTGGTGATATTTTCTTTTCTTAAGGGAAATATGTTGTCATAATGTTGGAAAATTTTTGAATCGTAGAATGCAATTCCATGGCCACACTGATGGCGATGAATTTTAAGAAGTTATGTGGAGAAGTTGTAGGACCCGATATGGAAAATCCCACTGAGTACCGATAGTTGGTTGGGGCACTGATGTTCTTAGTGAACACTCGTCTAGGCATATGTTTTACAGTTAACACTCTAAGTCAATTTATGATCGAGCCTCTACATGCACATTGGGTCTCTACTGAGCATGTGTTGAGATACTTACATGGGACTATTAATCTTGTATTGAGATATACTATCGAAGATGTGAAACTACATGGATACACTGATTCTGACTAGGCTAGAAATGTTATCAAAAGGAAAATAGCATTATGGTGTTGTTTTAGTTTGGGGTATGCCATGATATCTTGGATGAGTAGGAAATAAAAGTCCATTTCTCTTAGAGCGACTGACGCTAAGTATATTGCTGTTAGCATGGGTAGCTAGGAGACAATATGGTTGAGGAAGATCTTTGAATAGTCGTTTGAGAAGGTACTGTATACAACATTGATATATTTCCATAACAAGAGTGGCATCCAGTTGGCATAGAATACCATGTTCCACGACAAGTCCAATCATATTGAGATAAAATATCAATATATCCAGGATATGATGTAGAGAGGAGTCGTAAGACTCCATCAAATTTTGACTGATGTGAAAATAACAAACATTCTTACCAAGGCTTTACTAAAAGGGAAGTTCTTGGTCCTCAAAGAGAAAATTGGACTGGTGGATGTGACCCTCCCAAGTCACAACTGATCATGAAGACTGAGCTATGCTCTTCCGCCCTATGTGAGCTCCCAGGGAATGAATAGAGTCAAAGAGCTCCCGGGTTTGTGGGAAATATACACTATAGGGTCGCTAGATCCTTGTCCTTTTGATAAGTTGATCTCCCTTATCACATTTGGGAATTGTCAGAGTATATCCCAATATGCATCCTACACAAAAGTTGGGCTTGTTTGGATTTCTACTCATCTGTACAATGAGTGAGGAGACACTTAGTTCGACAGAGATTTACTTATGGCGGACACATCTAGTAAATTGATCTCCCTAAGTCCAGGATGCATGGTGTTCAACCACTTGGTATTTAAGATCAAGTCATGTGACATACAACCGACAGATTTTTACCCTTGTGGTAAATTGATCTCACCTAATATCTGGATGGAGTTTCCTTATCAGCTTGTTGGGCATGGGGTCATCAGATATGTGTCATTTATGGAAAATTGATATCCCCTATTGTCTTTAATATAGGATCGGCATATATTTACCTTCATGGTAAATTGATCTCCCCTACGATGATTCTTCTTCCTTAGATCAAGCATGTTCAGCAGATGAGCAAAGGTGAGCAGAGATGAGCATAGATGAGACATGATATGATTCAATAATGCTATGAAACTAGCTCACAAAAAGATAGAAAAGATAGATCAACGCCTTAGAAATAAGCCTCTTCGAGGGGGAAACCTCCTTTACATTACACAAAATGAACAATTCTTAGATGATTCAAATGACAAAACCTCCTTTCTATATATAGGAGTCTAAGGGGTCACAATATAACCAAGCCGACCTAACAATAAAAATATAAAGGCGCAAAAATAACAATAGAGGGATTCTATGGGGCACAATAATAACAATATGGGGACAATAGGGGCACAACACTAATAATAAGGGATACAACAACAATCGTAACAGGGGAATCACTATTATTATAGGGACCTAACATGCCCCTCTCCTTCAAAAATGTGTTGTCCTCAATTCTTGAGTAGTTCTGGATACTTTTGTATAAAATTCTCATCCTCCCATGTGGAATCTTCAGCGATAAGTTCTTCCACTTGATGAGATATTCCAAAATTGATCGATTTCATAGCTGTCGAGTTCTTTTTTCTGTGACTGCTTCCGGTTCCAATATAATTTTTCCTTCCTCGTCAAGTTCTAGCAATATTGTTTGAACTAGGAACTTGTCACCTATAACCTTCTTTAAACATGAAACATGGAAAACTGGGTTCACTCGAGAAGCTGCAGGAAGTTCCAATTTTTATGCCATAGTACCAATCTTTTGTAACACCTTGTATGGACCATAATATTTTGGTGATAATTTATTATCCTTCTTAGCTTGCTTTAGGGACATTATCCTTCTTCCTTAGCATTCCTTTTTTAGACATCCTCATCATGAGAAGAGATGATGGCTCCATTGGGCACAGAGTTTTCAGAAAGTCTACCCATACTGAGAACTACCTCCATGCTGACTCCCACCATCATCCAGCCCAGAAGCTTGGTGTTCTAAACACTCTTGCTATCAGGGCCCTTCGAATTTCTGACGCTGATCATCTGGATGAAGAGAAGAAGCATTTAGTCTCAACCTTTAAAGGTTTAGGCTACAAAGAAAATGAGATTAAAAGAGCAATTCAGAAAGCCGAGAAAAGATTGCTATCTCATGAACCTAAGACCAGAGATCAACCTGAGGATGGTAGGGTTTTTCTTCCTTACATTCATGGAGTTACAGATAAGATTGCGAAAGTCCTAAGAAGGAAAAACATAAGCACGCAATTCTCAGCCCCTGGGACAATCAGGCAAAGTATGAGATCGGTTAAGGATAATATTGATAAACATCAACTTAAAGGCGTCTATAAAATCGATTGCTCGTGTGGGAAAAGCTACATTGGTGAAACTGGTCGTTCTCTGCAGACAAGACTCAAAGAACATGGGGCTGATATTAAAAATGAAAGGTCTCGTTCCTCCGCCCTTGCAGAACACTCGTCAAAAACTAAGCACCATGTCTTCTTGGAAAACGCCTCCATTATCGCCAAGGAAGAGCAGCACCATAAGCGAAAGATCAGAGAAGCCCTGGAGATTATCAAGCACCCGCACAATCTCAACAGAGACAACGGTATGGAGATTAGTGGAAGCTGGTTTCCCCTAATCAGAAAAATTAACCCAACAGTATAATAATAATAATAATAATAATAATAATATAATATAATAATAATAATAATAATAATTCTCCATTAAAAGTTTATAATATTAGTTAATTAGTTATTTAATTGAATCACCCTTATTAATTTCCTATTATAATAAAAAACATATTTTTAATATAGTAAATACAATAATAATAATCATTAAAATTTATTCTTTCAAATATTTATAAGGATTTTATAATAAATAATAAATAGTATTAATTATGTTTTTATATTAATATGATTAATTAAAGATTATATTAATTATCATATTAAATATTAATTAGCATATTAATAATAATTTATTTAATTAATATAATTATTTATTATTAGTATTAGATTAATAATAGTTATTATAATAATTTTAGTCTTCTCATTTATTTTAAAATTATATATTATTATATTATTGAGTTGATATTATAAATATTACTAATTATTAGATTAATAATAATAATTAATAGAATTATGTTTCATTTCTATCAATTTTTAATAATAACATTTTCATTAATAACAATTAATAATAATTGATTTTAATTAATAATAATTAAAATTAATAAGTAATTGATTAATATCCAATTAACTAATAAATAATTATTATTAATAATTAATTCGTATTAATAATAATAATTAATTTCTAATTAATAATAATTATAAGAATTAATTCTTTATATTAATATTATTCATTATTATAATATTTATTATATCAATTTATAACTATTATAGTAATATTAATTAATATAATAAGTTATTACATTTATAATAATTATTAAAATAACTATAATCTTTTAATTATTATTAATTTGATTTGACATGTATTACTAATTATTTTATTAAATACTATATTAATTATTTATTATTTTAATACTTAATTATTATATTAATTTTTATAATAATTAATATAACTAATTATTATATTAATCATTATAATAAATTATTAGTTCATTAATTTTAATAAAAATATATAGTAGTATGTTGCTATTATAAGCATTAATAACCTCCTAGTTTTATATTAATAATAATAATTATTAAAGTAATAATCTATTTTGTTCATTGCAATTAATTAAAAAAATAATAATAATAATAATAATAATTAAAATAAAAATTAATTAAATAATTCCATTAAATCAAGAGGCAGCCGACTTCTCAAAAAATTGAGAGCCGACCTTCCCCTCTTCTTTCCTCATCTCTATTTATACCCTAATAATCTGCTCTTCTTCTATCAAGCTTCAAGTTGCCCTGATGATGGATCCCGGTTGGGATTTGAAACGTTGGCAGGAAAATTTTCTTACTGTGGAATCTCCGATGACTAAATCAAATATATGGTTGTAGCTGTAGGAATAGCCAGTCACCTACATCAAAACTTCTTTCGCTGCGATGTTGATCTGCCTGTTGTTTCCTTCTATTTTGCGCCAACCTGAGGTTATCCATTAAGAATTGGCGAACTTGTTGTTGATGCTAGATGTGATGCTCCACTTCTTGAACCTTAGAATTTTCTCTTAAATATGATGTGATGGATGGTGGATGATATCCATAAAGTGCCATAAATGGGGTCATTTTTTCTACAATATGGAAGGAAGTGTTATACCACCATTCAGCCAGAGGAAACCATTTGACCCATTGTGTCTATTTATCAAATACAAAGCAACAAAGATATCCTTCCAAACATTTTTTTACTATCTTAGTTTTCCCATCAAATTGAGGATGATAAGATGAGATATGAGCTAACTAAGTACTGAGACAAGAAAATAATTATGTCCAAAAATTTCCAGTGAAAATGGGATCTCTATCGCTTACAATAATCTTTGGGTTTCCATGTAGCTTTTGAATTGTTTCCATAAATGCAGTAGAAACTGTATTGGCTTTAAATGGATGTGATAATGCACAAAAATGTGAATACTTGGTAAGTCTATCAACTACCACCATGATGACACTCTTTCCTTCAGACTTGGGTAAACCTATGATAAAATCCATTGAAACCTCCTCCCAACATTGGCTTGGAATGGATAAAGGTTGTAATAGACCTGCGGTCTTAATTGTTTCAACTTTATTTTGTTGGCAAACCAAACATTCCGCTACAAACTTTTGAATATCCGATTTAAGGCCATCCCAAAAAAAATCCTTCTTAACCCTGTGGTAAGTTCTTAAAAATCCTGAGTGCCCTCCTAAGGGAGAAGTGTGCAATTCCATAAGAATCTTTTGTTTGAGTTGGGAATTCTTACATAGGTATAAGCGATCTTTGTACCATAATGAAGCATTTTTCCAGCTAAATGTACCAGATGTACTAGAATCTTATTATAACTTTCGAATGAGTGCCCACACTTTTTCGCCATTCTTCCATTCCTCCCTTGCTTCGTTTATCCAATCTAGTTGGATAATAGAAATGGTGCACAACAATTCTTCCACATCCTCATCATTTCTTGAGAGTGCATTTGCCACAACATTTTGCTTCCCTTTTTTGTAGATGATTTCAAAGTCATAACCCAACATTTTTGTGACCCATTTTTGTTGCTCTTTAGAGGATAATCTTTGTTCCAGAAAGTATTTAAGACTATCATGATCCGTTTTTACATTGAAGTGTCTTCCCATTAGGTAGGGTTGCCATTTCTTAAGTGCATGTAGTATTGCCAACATTTCCTTCTCATAAATAGATTTGTGTAAATACTTTCCCTTGATTGGACGACTTTCAAAAGTAATGGGTCTTTCATCTTACATTAAAACAACACCAATTCCATTTCCTGAAGCATCGCATTCCACATTAAAGGTTTTTGTGAAGTCCGTTGTAGCTAATACCAGTGCCTGGCACATTTCCTCTTTCAGATGTTCGAAGGCCTTTGTTGCTTCTGGAGTCCATGAAAATGCATCTTTCTTCAATAATGTTGTTAGAGGTGTTGCTATTCTCCCATAATTCTTAACAAACTTGCGATAATACCCTATCAACCCGAGAAATCCTCGTAGATGCTTTATGGATGTGGGGATTTTCCATTCCATAATGGCTTTAATTTTGCTAGGGTCTACCTTAACACCTTCATGAGATAAATATGACCCAGATATTCCACGTCTTGTACTCCAAAGAAACATTTGGAGCTTTTTGCATATAATTGTTTCTCCTTCAATAGTTTGAGCACCCTGTCAACATGTTCAACATGATCCTTCCAAGACTTGTTGTAGATTAGTATATCATCAAAAAATACTAACAAAAATTTTCTAAGGAAGGGTTTGAAAATGGAATTCATCAAAACTTGAAATGTAGAAGGTGCATTGGTAAGGCCAAAAGGCATGACCAAAAATTCATAATGACCCTCATGAGTTCTAAATGTTGTTTTCGGAATGTCTCAGTTTTCATTCTGATTTGATGATATCTTGAACGAAGATCCAACTTGGTGAAGTAAATTGATCCATGCAATTCATCCAATAATTCATCAATGACAGGAATGGGAAATTTATCTTTAATAGTTAGCTTGTTGAGCTCCCTATAATCTTGACACATGCACCATGATCCATCCTTCTTGTGCAACAATACTACTGGAGTAGAGAAAGAATTTTGACTAGGTTGAATTATACTAGCCTCTAGCATTTCTGCAACCATATGTTCAATTTCACTCTTTTGGGCATAGGGATATCTGTACAGCCTGATGTTTGGAGGAACACTTCCTGGAATCAAATGAATAGCATGATCATGATCACGAATAGGTGGAAGACCTTTGGGAGTCTCAAATACCTTGGAATGATTGTCCAAGACTTTTTGGAGATCTGGAGAAATAGATGATTTTGATGTGGGAACCTCTAGCGAACATAATTGTGCAATTACACCTCATTGTTCCTTCTTTAGAAGCTTTGTCATACTGTTAGAGCTGATTATCTTTCCCGGTTTCCCTGCAATACCCCTTAATTCAACTTCCTTTCCTTCCGCATAAAATTTCATGAAAAGTTCTTGAAAATTAAAAGCTATCGTACCCAAGGATTGTAGCCATTGGACTCTTAGTACAACATCAGCACCACCCGTTGGAATGGAAAGAATTGGGCTATTCAATACATATTCTCCCATGGATAGCTTGATATTATGGCACTTTCCAGAGCAATTTATGGTTCCTCCACTTGCAACCATCACTTGACACTCTGGTGCTGGATATAGGAAGCAATTCAATTCCTTTGCTATCTTACAATGAATAAAAAAAAAAAATTATGTGCAAATACTAATTCTATTAACTGTAAATCAAAATATTTTTACATAAGGACGAGGCTGAACAGCCTTTGTCATCAACACACTGCTCCATTACAGACTGAGCATGAGAACAGACATTAAACAGCTCCATTACAGACCGAGCATAAGAATAGACAATAGACAGAGAACAGACACTGAACATGTAGATAGCCATTCGTTGCCCAGAAGATGGCCCAAGCCTTGACAAACATATCCAAAATTTTCCATCTCAGGATGAGAACATTCATCAGAAACCGCCTGAGAGCTAAACAAAAACTGTAGGAAAATTTCATAAAAGCCTGACCAGAATCCTGAGACCTGAACAAAAGCGAAAAAGAATGATCCTCAGAGGCGTTACTTCTCCATGGTTGGGTCATTCTCCGTCTTCTCAGGCTGAACAACATCTTCTCTCTTCCGACTGTCACTGCCACTAGTATTATTGTCCTGGATAACAATAACATGTTCTTCTGCTTCGGGATTCCTGTTCTCATCAACAGGCGCTGGATCAACAGTAGGAGGAGGAATTATGAGCATTGCTTCCTGTTCCTCTTTTCCTTTTTCCCAATTTCCCATGCTGTCATCATCTGAGGAATTCTCATTTCTAGGAGACGGGTCAGGGACTATACAGGCTAAGGGGGAGACCACGTTTTCCTCTTCTGAGATAATGAGGGTGATGTGGGTAGTAATCAGGGGTCTATGCAAATTACTCTGGAACTTAAAGTGCGCGGTTTGAAACACACTATTGGGTTTAGGCTTCAAGGCAGAACCAACAGAGGGGCTAGTTTCATGAACAGGGGAGGGCGCAGTTTCCACAACCAGAGCGACTGGAGGGTACCGACTGGTTTCCCTACGCTCCCCAGAGTGATGGCGCTTTCCAGAACGCACCATGGTGAGATAAAGAAAGACAAACTCAGAGGGGGAGTGGGCTAAGAAAACAACAGGACCAAATTGGGAGAAGCCAGAGGTTTGCCCACTGGAGATATCAACCAAGACCGCTGGATGACAGAACTTAAACCCAGCAACGGAATTATTAAACATAAACAGAGAATGCAAGACCAGAGCAGGAAGGAGATTACCCTGAGGAATTAAAGGCTCAAGCTTGCCGCAATGCGCCAAAACGACACCATCAACCGCAGCTTCCGCAGGCCAGGTTCTGTCACCATACTACAGAACACCAAGCATGGAGAATAAACCTTGGATCTGCATGATTATAATGAGAGACCTGTGGTGGGCCCCAGTATTGTAGCAATAATGCGACAACTCCTGGAACTCCCTTCTTTAATTTTATCAACCCAGTAGTTCGTAACAAACTTGGAAGCGACGGTGTTGTATGCACAAGTACTAGCTCTTGCCGCAGCTGTCACTTGGTCAGCTGGCACAAGTCCGCTAGGGGCTTAAGCCAACCTCTATGAGCTCTTAGAAGAAGCTTTTTAACTGATGGATGAAAGCTAACTCAAAGGAAGCTAATCTACTTGCGGAAAGAAACTGAAAGCCAAAAAGAAACACAAACCCTAACAAACCCTAATTCTACCAGCTAGTCCTACTGACGCAAAGGAGAGCATGCAAACTACTGAAAGAGATGCCATTACTTCTATGAAGGTAAAATACATGTGTCTAGACTACCTCTATCTGAAGAAAACATCTTTTTGTATTTTTGTTCAAGTTGTTGGAATTATCATGCATGTGCTTCTAACTATTTTTTTACTGTGCAGAGGTGGATCAAGGAGGAGAAATGCTTGGAAAAGGTTGAGAAGGTTCAGAGAGGGTCTAAGGAGTCCCTAACACCCTTCCGGAGAGTTTCACAAAGTTTGGCTATCAAGAAACCTCATTTGTGAGCTTCTACAGGAAGTCTGCAGGGGTTCTACAGGATGTTCAGAGATTTCTACAGGATGTTCTGAAAAGAGGATTTTGGAGAATGGATGGAGGGAAAAAGGTGGAGGAACGAGTATGGAGGTGAAATAGGGGTGTAGGGGAGTTCAAGACTTGGAGGATGGAGTCGAGGAGTGGCGCAGATGGTGAGATTTGTTCAAGGAGGGATGAAACGATGTTGCACAAGAAGATGAGAATCATGGCAAAGTAAGCGAATGAGGTAAATGTAAGGTAAGGGTTCTGAGTGAAGGATGAAACAGGTAGGTTGGATGGAGTATGTGCAGGTAAGGAAGGGTAATAGGTACTCTGCAAGTGGTTTTTCAAACTAAACAAACAAACACTTATAAAACCTATGACCTAGTTACTTTACTCTATTCTGACCTAAGTAACAACAAAAGGAAATGAACAGCAGTTTATTCGAAATGGAATGCGTGAACTAACTTATGCCACTAAGAAATCATCAACTGAAGCATTTAAACACTACTAATATTAGCATCTACAAAAGAGGATTCCAACTCTAAGAATTGCATGGCAAAGCAAAACAGCGTTTTTGTTGGCAGCAAAGTCACATTGGTCCCAGCTCATGATTCCACTGAGGGGGAGGTGAGATCCAAGGTGTTTGGTAGCCTTTTTCTGAAGATCTTCCCTATGATTAACCTATCAAGCAAATCTGAACATGAAAAACCTTTTTAATCATCAAAAGCAACCTAAACAACAACACAATATTTAAATCTAAATAGCAGATTTTATTCTGAGAATGCAGCAAAGACACATGAAAGTAAACAAAGGAGGTACTGGGCGCTTGAGATGGGCCCAACCCCAAGAGCTACAACCTCCTAAGAGAGATTTAGAACTGGTGCAAAGCTGGATTCATCTTTATTGATCAAAAGAAATGTTACATTCCAAAAACTATCTACAAGGAGAACTTGAAAATGTGCTGAAAGCAAAGCTAATCTACTGCCTAAAAATCGAACTACAGACTAGCTAACTTCTGCCTACAAAATGACTAACCATTGGCTAACCAAAATGAGGCCCTAAGCCTTCTTATTTATACAAATTGAGGACCCCAACAGTCCTCCTAAACTTTAGGGACTCGGCTGCCCAAAACTTGTAGTTAACAGCAGTCCTACTTGACTTGCTTGGCTGCCCTTGTGCTAATTGATTTGGTGGCCCTTGAACTCCGAGCTGATGGTGGAGAATTCGAGGTAAGGGCCCATAAATGAAGGGAACACCTTCCTAAAAATACTCTCCACGAATTTGGCTGCCAAGTGCTCATTTCAACCATTGACTTTGTCTCCAAATTGACCAAAAAGGCTACACAAAGCACACATTAGACTTGTTGGCATAATGACTAACCCAATTCACTCTATTAGCATAAATATAATCAAAACATGCAATAAACTAATGAGAATGGTGGATTAAGTCGAATTAGGAGGTTGAATGAGCCCAAATAATCATCCATTTTTGGGGCTCATCATCACCCCCCTACTGAAAGTGTTGCTCATCCTCTGAGCAACCAATCTATCTCCTCATCTTTGATGGCCCTGGTGGCCTCCCTGTCATGCTAAGCTTCTGAAGTGATGTCCTCTTCTCGGTCATGAAATCATGCTTTTCTCTCTGCTTCTTCCCACTGCCTGCTCCTTTTCCTAGAGAATTCTCAGCTTTGGTATGATTGTGCAAGTATATTCAATCAGATGGTGGCAATGGTGGTGAAAGGAGATGAAACCAGTGGAGGATGGAAGAAAAGAGTGGTTTCATGCCTCCTCAACAGACTTCAAGCTTCAAATCCCTCTCCATAATTGATTCTGGCCTGCCCAAAGGCTTCTACAGGATGTTTCTGGTAAAAATACAGAACTTCCTGTAGAAAGTCCTGTAGCTTCCTGTAGAAGGTTGAACCATGACTAAATTGTGTCTGAACCCTGAAAACATGAGTGTTCATGGAGGGGATGGATGTGAGGATGCCTGGGAACTTGGTAGGGACCCTTCTGCTTGTGTTGGGAGGCCCCCTTTCGGCATTGTGTTCCTGCAACATCTTCAGCGTTAACTCCCACAGCAGCACATTGACATTGGTGTCTCCTGTAATGTTACCCAAAAACCTCTAAAACAACAGAAAAGGAGCAAGCACCATTCCCCTAAACCAAAACTTAAACAACCCCTCTGAAAAATGGCCGCTGCATGCAGAGCCTCAGTCAATCTTCACTGATGAGTATATTGTCCGCACAAACCAAAGGCATGCATAGAAACCTATTGTACCGGTCGGAACAAAAAATGAGTATGACATGATGGTCATGTAGCCAAAATATAAAATTCCAGAAACAAGCTTTGTCATCTCCAGCTTGGTGAAGAAATAGAATGTGGCATAGAGAAACAAGTAAAATGCTGAGGAGCCTGCAGTCAAATAAGATCTCCACCACCAGTTGTAATCTTCACTGCACAATTGGAAGTAGCACAGGACAATGGTGATCTCTGCACATGTAACAATGAGGATCACAAAGACAATGAACAGGAACCCAAATATATAGTAGAACTGATGCAGCCATATTGAAGTTAATATGAAGAACAGTTCAATGAATACAACTCCAAAAGGCAAAATGCCTCCAATTGGTATTGAGAAAATGGGCTGCATATACCAAGCTTGCTCTGGAATCTGCCTGGGGATTTTATTGGTCTTCATTGGATCCTCAATTGCAGGTTTCTTGTAGCCAAAGTAACTGCCCACAAAGACCAATGGCACAGAAATTCCAAACCATAAAAGGACCAAGGCAAACATAGTCCCGAAAGGAACTGCACCAGATGATTTTTTTCCCCATAGCAGTGCATTGAGAATAAAGACAATGCCTGGAAACAAGAATGTTGTCTTCAGCGTGTTCCTCCTCTATTTTGTGCCCTTGAACATCTTATATAGACGTGACGATGCACACCCTGCAAACAAACCCATAAACACCCATAATAGCAGCATAGCTGTCATTAAACCTCCACGGTTCGAAGGAGAAAGGAAACCAAGGACTGCAAATTTGTCGAAGAAAAATCCATTTTCTCTGCTTTTGAAAGCTGTTTCGTACTTCCTGGAGAACTTCTTCCTATAGGACGCTGATAAGCAGGAGGGTTTTTTTAAAAGAAAATGGCCAAGAAAGCTTGGTTTGCTGCTATGGAGCTTGTTGCAGCTGCAGGGATGATGATAAAATGGAAACAATGGTGGTGAGAGAATTTCAAAGATGAGTTCAATTGGTTGTTCATGGAGACTTCCACTGATGGAGGGTGAGCTGGCCAAGTGCACGTTGGCCCCATGCAAACCGTTGGTCCCCACTGCAGTGTTATTATGAACTGTAGTTCTCTGCCTGTAATTACTCCCATCAATTACGTTGGATTTTAAACAACCACCACTACTTGTTCTCAGTTTTCTTCCTGAGATGGCTGAGCACACGTGTCGATTTCACCCACCGAGCGCTGTTTGAACTGGACGAGGGTGGCCAGTTAGCTGGCCACTGATTTTTTAATCCAAACCATCTCATTGCTCATGCTGTTTACGAATTACATTCATGCAAACAGAGGAACGAGTTTAGTCACGTACCTGCAAGTCGTGCGTGGTTGCTGTGAAGTGCTGAGATCTTTCATTTGCTGCATGCATTTGTTTATGTGGTTGCATGGTGGCTTGGTTGATGATTCATGGTTGTTTTTTCCTTGTGCAGGTGTCCTCTGGCCGGATCCCAGCTGCAGGAGTTCATTTCCACGTTCAGATCTGCACCTTCAAGCTGCTGCTGCTGAATTTTCACAGGACCAGAACTTGTTTTCGCCATTGCTCCCAAACGGTAAACCGGATTGATCTGAAAATTTCTGAGCATGTTCCTATCATCATGATGCACCTCCCATAGAAAAATCGTGATCAATGGATGCACAAATTTTGAGAAAAATGGAAAATGGCTGAAGATTTCAGAGATCAATTTCTCGGAAACCGTGCATCAGAATTGGCTAAAACTGCTTGGGTAGGCTACTATCACCCATGTGCATCTCCCCATGAAACAGGTTTTAAAACAGATGCACGGATATGGAGAAAATGCAAAAATGTCTGATGGTGATGGAGGCTGATTTCTTGGAAACCGTGCACCAGAATTGGCTAAAATTGCTCAGGCATGTTGCCATCACCCCTATACAATCCCCCGTAAAATGGTTTTTTAAATGGATGCATGGTTTTCAAGTTATGGAAGAAACAAATTATGTTCTAGGTATTTTTGCTTCAAGGCATTTTGCAGTTTTGTTGCATGGTATGAAAAATGAACCTGGGGCTGTGATGCAGGCATGGATATGATGGAGGAGGAGTTTGAAAAGTGCAGGAGGACTTCTGAACCCTTGAGGAAGCTACCATGTTCGCCAAACCACCTTTTTGAAATCCATTTCTAGCTTCCTACAATTTCTACAGGAACTTCCTGTAGAAGCACAATGAAGAAGCACAATGAGGTGGAAAAGATGATGGAGAAGGGTGAGGGATGGAAACATGGATGCTTGCAGGCATAACCAATAGATTCCAAGCTTTAGATCCCCTTCCAAAATCGAATCTGGCTTGCTTGAAGGTTCTACAGGATGTTTCCTGTAGAAATATAGAACTTCCTCTAGAAGGCACAAAAATTTCTTTGTCTTTGTTTTGAGTGATCCTCCTGACCTGCAATGTCATTGCTGCAACCTAAAATTATTCAATGGAAATTAGATTTCTTTTTCTTTTTCTTTTTCTCCTTTTTTTTTTGAAAAACAACTAGGGCGCCTCATGGAGGTTTTCACCCTAATTGCCTGCCCTGGACACCTCCAAGGGAGGTTTTCACCCAGAGATCTTATTCTCTTTTCTCTTTTTTCCCAACCCATTGACCGCCTCATGGAGATTTTCAATCAATGAGCCAATCTAAGGCGCCTCCGAGGAGGTTTTCACCTTAGATTTTTATTCTCTTATTATTTTCATTTTTTTTCTCTTTTTTTTCTCTTTTTTTTTGTTCTTTTTTTTTTTTTTTCTACCCTACCCTACTTGAAAAACAAAATCATTTTCAAGTGTAAGAATACTTCCAATGGAGCCATGTGCACATCGAGATGAGAGACAAGATGATGTGGAGGCTTGAAATGCATGCTTGGACAACTATCCGGATTTCAGAGACAAAATGATCTGACTTTGAAGGGATCAAACATAGCTGAGGAAGAGAGTACCGTTGCAACTTAGTGACCGTCTGAAACCATATCTCAATATAGCTCTGATATCCTTGGTTCTTTTGCTGATCTGGATCATGTTTCATGTCACCTTCTAACATGACTTCCTCATCTTCCTCTTTTTGTTGATCTTTCTCTTGAATACATGGAAGATTTGATGGTAACCATGAAGGATCTTTCTTTATCTCTGCTTCTGATGTCTTCTCTTCATCAAGTAAAGCCCATGGTTCTTTGATTTCCTCTTCTGAATCTTCTTTTGCCTGATGTGGTCCTTCAATGCTTTCAATATAGTCTCTTTTTTGCAATACTCTTCCTGAGCTATGGTGAAGATCATTGAGCTCAAGAGCAGTTGTTTGGACATGTTGTGCCTCAGCTTTGCAATTGGGTTGAGCTGCTCCATGGTATGGTTTTGGAAATGGTGGTACGGGTAGTTGAGTGGAGGTGTGTATTTGAGATGGATGCGGATGGGGTTGTGGTTGGGTAGGCATTTGGGGTTGCCTTGGTGGAGGAGGAGGTGATGGTTGCGGTTGAGCAGGTGGTGGAGGAAAAGAAGTGGGAGGAGTGTTATACTGGGACCTCCACCCCTGATGAGGTGCATTCCACTGAGGCTGTGGCTGAGCATAAGAGTGAAACAAATGAGCAGTTGGTTGGGCATAATATGGATCTATGAAGGAACAAGGAGGAGGTGTGAACCAGGAAGGATGAGCAGGGGGGCCCCAAGAAGGCATGAAAGTGGCTTGATAGGGGTCATAATAGGTCTCGGATGTCCCTTGCAGTTCCTGCTGATAAGATCTAGGTTCATGTGGCCTCCTTTGGTTCATATAATAGAGCGATTCAGTGGCTCCTTTGGCTCTCTGATATGCAGCTTTGATTTTGGGTAAGGAAGGGCACTGATCTGTAGGATGGTATTCTTCACATACAAAACACACTTCTATGGAGTACAATGGACATTCGTTCCTAGGATGCTTTCTAGTGCACCTAGGACAAAAAATGGCCAAAGCCCTCTTGGCTTCTTCTTGCTTCTTTTGGATCCGCAAGGTATCCAGTTGCATGGCAAGAAACTGCCTCATATCACTCTTGAAATCTTCGATCTGATTTTCAAATTCGTCTTTGGACAAGGTGCTGCTCCCAACATTTCTGCTTGTAGCCATTTGCTCCAGAGGAATGGTTTCTTCTTCTTCTTCCCTTGAGGTTCTTCAAATATGTCTTGTTGTCCACCTAAGGGTTCTTTAATCACAGCCATCGAAGAAGAGAGAATGTTGGCTGTGTGAAGCAGTGGGGGTGTTGTGCAATCATTTTTCTAACTTATCTCTACTCCTACAAGGCATGAAATGAAATATTTTTGGTTGATTTTTGTTTTTTTCTACTTCTACCTGCAAAACTGAAATAGATTGAACTACAACTAACTATCTTGCTAAAATGAAAATGCGGAATTGAAATGAAAGCAGGAAAGGACTAATCTATTTTGCTCAAATGAAATTGCAGGAAGGAAATGCTAGTCTACGCTTGTGGAATTGAAATGCTAATCTACGCTTGTAGAAATGAAATTGCGGAATTGAAATGCTAATCTATGAAAGCAGGAAATGCTAATCTACTTTTGCATAAACGAAATTGCATAATGGAAATGAAATAAACTACTTAGCAGAAGATTGTAGTGGAAAATAGAAGAAAAGTGGCAATCACCAATACTCTGACGCTTCCCCGACAACGGCGCCAAAAAGATGGTGGGCCCCAGTATTGTAGCAATAATGCTACAACTCCTGGAACTCCCTTCTTTAATTTTATCAACCCAGTAGTTCGTAACAAACTTGGAAGCGACGGTGTTGTATGCACAAGTACTAGCTCTTGCCGCAGCTGTCACTTGGTCAGCTGGCACAAGTCCGCTAGGGGCTTAAGCCAACCTCTATGAGCTCTTAGAAGAAGCTTTTTAACTGATGGATGAAAGCTAACTCAAAGGAAGCTAATCTACTTGCGGAAAGAAACTGAAAGCCAAAAAGAAACGCAAACCCTAGCAAACCCTAATTCTACCAGCTAGTCCTACTGACGCAAAGGAGAGCATGCAAACTACTGAAAGAGATGCCATTACTTCTATGAAGGTAAAATACATGTGTCTAGACTACCTCTATCTGAAGAAAAAAATCTTTTTGTATTTTTGTTCAAGTTGTTGGAATTATCATGCATGTGCTTCTAACTATTTTTTTACTGTGCAGAGGTGGATCAAGGAGGAGAAATGCTTGGAAAAGGTTGAGAAGGTTTAGAGAGGGTCTAAGGAGTCCCTAACACCCTTCCGGAGAGTTTCACAAAGTTTGGCTATCAAGAAACCTCATTTGTGAGCTTCTACAGGAAGTCTGCAGGGGTTCTACAGGATGTTTAGAGATTTCTACAGGATGTTCTAAAAAGAGGATTTTGGAGAATGGATGGAGGGAAAAAGGTGGAGGAACGAGTATGGAGGTGAAATAGGGGTGTAGGGGAGTTCAAGACTTGGAGGATGGAGTCGAGGAGTGGCGCAGATGGTGAGATTTGTTCAAGGAGGGATGAAACGATGTTGCACAAGAAGATGAGAATCATGGAAAAGTAAGCGAATGAGGTAAATGTAAGGTAAGGGTTCTGAGTGAAGGATGAAACAGGTAGGTTGGATGGAGTATGTGCAGGTAAGGAAGGGTAATAGGTACTCTGCAAGTGGTTTTTCAAACTAAACAAACAAACACTTATAAAACCTATGACCTAGTTACTTTACTCTATTCTGACCTAAGTAACAACAAAAGGAAATGAACAGCAGTTTATTCGAAATGGAATGCGTGAAATAACTTATGCCACTAAGGAATCATCAACTAAAGCATTTAAACACTACCAATATCAGCATCTACAAAAGAGGATTCCAACTCTAAGAATTGCATGGCAAAGCAAAACAGCGTTTTTGTTGGCAGCAAAGTCACATTGGTCCCAGCTCATGATTCCACTGAGGGGGAGGTGAGATCCAAGGTGTTTGGTAGCCTTTTTCTGAAGATCTTCCCTATGATTAACCTATCAAGCAAATCTGAACATGAAAAACCTTTTTAATCATCAAAAGCAACCTAAACAACAACACAATATTTAAATCTAAATAGCAGATTTTATTCTGAGAATACAGCAAAGACACATGAAAGTAAACAAAGGAGGTATTGGGCGCTTGAGATGGGCCCAACCCCAAGAGCTACAGCCTCCTAAGAGAGATTTAGAACTGGTGCAAAGCTGGATTCATCTTTATTGATCAAAAGAAATGTTACATTCCAAAAACTGTCCACAAGGAGAACTTGAAAATGTGCTGAAAGCAAACCTAATCTATTGCCTAAAAATCGAACTACAGACTAGCTAACTTCTGCCTACAAAATGACTAACCATTGGCTAACCAAAATGAGGCCCTAAGTCTTCTTATTTATACAAATTGAGGACCCCAACAGTGCTCCTAAACTTTAGGGACTCGGCTGCCCAAAACTTGTAGTTAACAGCAGTCCTACTTGACTTGCTTGGCTGCCCTTGTGCTAATTGATTTGGTGGCCCTTGAACTCTGAGCTGATGGTGGAGAATTCGAGGTAAGGGCCCATAAATGAAGGGAACACCTTCCTAAAAATACTCTCCACGAATTTGGCTGCCAAGTGCTCATTTCAACCATTGACTTTGTCTCCAAATTGACCAAAAAGGCTACACAAAGCACACATTAGACTTGTTGGCATAATGACTAACCCAATTCACTCTATTAGCATAAATATAATCAAAACATGCAATAAGCTAATGAGAATGGTGGATTAAGTCGAATTAGGAGGTTGAATGAGCCCAAATAATCATCCATTTTTGGGGCTCATCAACCTGATGCGCTGATCAATGCAGACATTGATTGCCCATCCTTCACCGAGGACTGTTTTAATGCGCAGGAGCAGCTCGCATGAGGTAATAGCCCGGGAGTCCACGCTGCTCTGCAGCTGGCAGTACTGGGTAATTAATTCACGCATGAAGACCGATATGCCGCGTATCGCCACCCGGATCCGGGGTAAACTTACCAGTCGCAGGCATTTCTTTCTGCACAAGGTTGTTGAAGTCGAGAAGCTGAGATGCAGGGAGAATGTTTGTAGGTAAACCAATCTGTAAACGTTGCCCACTGTCCACTCCCATATTTGCTAAGAGGTCTGCAGCTTTGTTCCCGTCTCTTCGAATATGGTTTAGAGAGATTGCTCTGTGGGTAGTGAACCAGTTTTCAATGTGCTGTAGCCGTTGAGACAATCTCCAACTGTTGCTGATCTTGGAGGCAGGGGATCCCTGTAAAATTTTTGAAACCATCTGGATGAGAATTTGTGAGTCTCCCTCTATTAGGAGCGGAAAGAGATTCCTGTCATGCGATAGAAGAAGCCCCTGCCAGAGCCCTTCTAGTTCTGCTGAGTTATTGGTGTCCCACCCCTGGGATCCCAAGTAGGTTAATATAATGTTTCCTTTGTAATCTCTGACAATTCCACCAAACCCAGCAGAACCTGGGTTACCCTTTGAGGCGCCATCAAAATTGAGTTTGTATATGTTCTTGGGTGGAGGAGACCATTTCACATTTATGGGATCTTTTGCGGGTTTTGTTCCTTTGATCATCTGTTCTTGCTTTCTTTTGAAATTCCAGTTATTCCATATTGATTGTTCCTGCGGAATAGTTGGGAAGTCCTCTTTGTACCAAGTTTTTAGAGCTAAGGTTTCTTCTATATTTTGATTGATGACTTTCCATATCTCCTCCAGTGGCCTGGATTGGTTTTTGAAGACTCGACCATTCCTCTCCTTCCATATGGCCCATGTTGCAAAGCCTGGGATGAGGTTCCAGAGAACATTCAAGATTTTACTTTGAAAGGGGTGGGGGTCCCAGCTGCGTATAGTAGCCCTTATATCTCCATTGGCTCCTCCATCTTTTTGACAGCGAAAGTTAATCTTTTGCCAAAGCTTGTGGGCCAGCGGACAATGGTACATGAGGTGTTCAATGGTTTCCTCTTCTTTTTTGCAGTTGAGGCATATAGAGGGTCCATGGAAATTTCTTTTTCTCAGATTTTCCCAAGTAAGAATTCTCTTGTGACAGAGGAGCCAAAGAAAAGTAGATACTTTCGGCCAGATGAGGGGATCCCATATTTTGCTCCATAGCGGATCCAGCCGGATTTGATCTTGGACGAGAATATTATATGCTTCTCTAGTGGAATAACTTCCTCTTTCTTCATAACCCCATCTGAGAATGTCTTTCTCCTCAGAATGCTGTATTTTCCTTTTTGTTAATTCTGTATCCATGGTTTGCTGGTCTAGCCTCGTCCCTTGTGCCATGAACTGGGTTGCTTTGAGCCATTCTCTGTAATCTTGCTGAGAGGTATTGCACCAAAAGTTCCTCACCGTTTGTTGGGAGTGCAAATCTTGTCCCAGGAGAGCATTTGGTGAGATAAGGTCCCTGATTTTGGGCATCTGTTGCCAAGAATCATTCCAGAATCTGGCTTGATCACCATTCTTCACTTCCCAGAAGCTATGCTATTGTATGAGGTGCTTGTGTTGTTTTGTTGAGTTCCATATGATTGAACCATTACTAGTCTCTGATATTCTGATGAGTTCCTCCCTTGGGCAATTTCCCACATATTTGGCCGTCCATAAGTTGGTCCAAGGAGTGGAAGGGCCTGACAGCCATTTCCACCAGATTCGAGCTCCCATGATAGCATTACTGTGAGAGGGGTCTCTTAATCCAATGCCACCTCCTTTCTTTGGAAGGCAAGCAGTTTCCCATTTGACTAGGGCCCATTTGCGATGAAGTCCGCTGCTGCCCCATAGAAACGATCTTTGAAGAGATTTGATTTCATTGAGGACCCACTTGGGCGCCGCGAGGATGGAAAAAAGATATAAGGGCATGGCTTGAAGAACTGCTTTGATCAAAACAAGACGGCTTGCCATATTGAGAGATCTATGAGTCCAAGAGGAGAGACGCGCTTCCAGATTATCTAGAAGAGTTCTCCAGGAAGAGTGCTTTAAGCCAGAGGCGATAAGAGGTGCTCCGAGATAAGATGAGGGAAGTTTTGCAGAGGAGAAACTGAGAATGCGTAAGATGGCTGATTGGATAACTGAGGGGGTATGAAAGAAGAAGATTTGAGACTTGGAGTGATTTATAGAGGCTCCAGAGGCTTCTGAGAAAACTGATAGAAGGGATTTAATCTGTCTGGCTTCTTGGACTGAGGGATGCCCATACAGCATATTATCGTCAACAAATTGTTGATGGGTAAAAGCAGGGGAGTTGTGAAAGGATAGACCTTTAAGCTGGCCAGCTTGCTGAGCGTGCTTGACACTGCGCCCTAAACCTTCCGCCATTATGATAAACAGGAAAGGTGAGAGGGGATCACCTTGCCTGATACCACGGGTAGGGTGAAAAGTCTCAGATGGAATACCATTGATTAGGACAGAGAAGAAGGTGGAAGAAATGAGGCTCATAATCCAACGTACCCAGGCCGCATCAAAACCAAATGCTAGAAGAATTTTTTCAATGTATTTCCAATTTAGGCTATCAAAAGCTTTGGAAAGATCAAGTTTGAGAAGCATACCAGGCCTTTTGGAGATCTTCAAGGAATGAATTATTTCATGAGTAAGAATGATCCCATCCGTAATTTGCCTGCCTTCCACATAGCCGGACTGTTCAGGCGAGATAATAAGCGGAAGCAGCAACTTGAGTCTAGAGGCTATAATCTTGGAGATAATTTTGTAAATAATGTTACAGAGGGCTATCGGTCTGTACTTATCCGGTCTGCAAGGCTTTTCTACTTTGGGTATCAAAGCTATAAAAGTAGCGTTTATCCCTGGAAACATCCATCGGAGTGAGCGAGACTCTTCTACCACCTGCCAAACTTCATTCTTGATTAGCTCCCAGAAGCTATGGAAGAAGTTGGATGTGAAACCGTCTGGTCCTGGAGCTTTGCCTGCTTTTAATTGACGAACAGCTGTTTCCACTTCTTGGAGATCAACAGGCTTGAGGAGCATTTGATTATGCTCTTCTGAGATAAGTTTGGGGATGGTGCTTGTAATTTTTTGTATGGCTTGAGAGCGGTCTATGTTTGGTTCTTTGTGCACCTTCTTGAAGTGATTTAAGAGTTCCGCCTCAATCTCTTCATGCTTTTCCATTCTGACCCCTTGTTCATTTTGAATATGCACAATATTGTTGTGCATCCTGCGCTGAATTGTGGTGCTGTGAAAGAATTTGGTATTTTTTTCACCATCTTTGAGCCACTTTATTCTTGATTTTTGCCGCCATAACATTTCTTCCTGCTTTTCCTTTTCGGCAAGTTGCAAGTCCAGGGATTTCTCCTGTTCTGCTAGTTCTTCTGATCTGCCCTCAGTGATGATCTTCTGCTGTATCTGCTTCATTTCCAGTTCTATGTTGGCTTTCCCCTGAAAGATGTTGCCAAATGAAGTGCGATTCCATTCCTTGATCTTACTTTTTAAGTGCTTGAGTTTTTGTTGGAATTGGAACATTTTGGAGCCTGGCGGAGGATGGAAGTTTTTCCATTCAAAGTTGATAAGTTTATGAAAGTCTGGATGAGTCAGCCAAAATACTTCGAAGCGGAAAGGCCTGCGGATATTGTTCCCTGGTCTAGACCAGTGAAGAGAGATGGGCCAGTGATCAGAACCTGTGAAAGGAAGGATGGAAGCCGCAAAATCCCCCCCAGATGAATGGCGTTGTCAGAGAGAAGGAACCTATCCAATCGAGAAGCGATTTGCTGGCTGCCAGTCTGTCTGTTGTTCCATGTGAAAATGCCATTATTGGAAGGGAGGTCGAAGAGCCAGTTGTTCTGAATGAACTCTTTCAGTAGAGATCCTTCTTGTGAACTTCTGCATCTGCCTCCTCTTCTTTCCTCCAGTCTTGTAATCATATTGAAATCACCTCCTGCAATCCATAGTGGATGGGGTCTGTTTTGATTAAGAACTGAGAGGGAGTTTAAGATCTCCTCTTTTTGATGTGTTTCCTGCGGGAAATAAACATTGGTCAGAAGTCCATGTTGGTTTGTGCCTGTAATATGAAAAGATGTTTGGAGAAAGTTCCGGTGTGCATGAAGATTGTTGAGCTCAATCGCTCTGTGGTCCCATATGATGGCCAATCCTCCTGAGGCACCATCTGCATCAACTGCTACGTTATGACTCCCAAGCCAGAATTTAGCAGCAAGTTTGTCAAGTGTATTGGAATCACACTTTGTCTCTTGCAAGAACAGAATCTGAGGGCTTTCTTGCTTTAACATATTTTTGAGAATTCGGGTTTTCCTGGGGCCATTAAGCCCTCTTATATTCCAAGAGATTAGCTTCATTTGGAAAGAGTGTTTTCAGGACTGTAATACTTAGTTAGCTTGGCATACCTGCCGGAGTCTACTAAGATCTGCCCAACCTTGATTGTTCTCTGAAGAATGGTTTTCCTTCCTCGTTTTTTTAAATCTTTGGCTATGAGACGGCCATCCCATGGACCACCTGTCTGTATTCCCAAAGATTTTTGCCTTTGTGCCCGAGATAATACTTCTTCCAGATTCTTAAGCTGTCCTGCTGGAATATTGTCAAAGTTATTTGTGGTGCAGGCTTTTTCGAGACCTGGAAGGTCCAGATCTCCAATATCTATTATTTCTGTTTCTTCCTCCATAAAGGGAGAGTACTCTGGTTCTTCCATTGGTTCCTCTTGTGAGTTAGCTTCTGGGTTTGAGTTCTCCATTTGCATATCCTGTGCACCCTCTAAGATTTCTTTCTGTTTGTCTGAGGTCGATGCCTCCCTACCTAGAGTACTTGCTGGTGAAATTATAGGTTTTCCCCCTTTTGATTGGTCTTCGTGCATGGGTTCTGGTTCCGGCAGATTCACTGGAATTTCCGACTGGTTAGCAAGGGCGCCAAAGCTGTTGCTTGTGGATGGCCCTGGCTGGTTGGATTGTGCTACTTTTGGTTTGGGAGCCTGCTTTTTATGTGCTCTTCGGCGGTTCGAGACCTTGATGAATCCCTCTGCTTTAGGAGCTTCCGGATCCGACGCAGGGGAGGATTTCTGAGTTAGAGGACAATCTCTAAATAAATGCCCGAGGGCGTGACATCTTCGACAACGGAAGGGCACATGTTCATAGTCTATGGTTTGTAACCATTCAATGTCAAAGTGAGAAATGCTTACCGCATCTGGAAGAGCCTGATTGAGATTCATATATACGCAAATTCTGGCATAAGAAGTATATTTGCAGATCTTCGTTTCCTCTGCCGTTTTGACGAACTCACCCAGGGAGTTTCCGATCTTTTTGAGGGAATCTTCCTCCCAATATTCCACCGGGAGTGAATACAGGCGAATCCACACCGGTGCCCAACTGAGATCCACCGTGTCTGGGTTGAACCGCTCCACCCATCCTTTAAGAAACAAACCAGCCGCATTGAAGAAGTAAGGTCCGCCATCCAGGACCCTGTTTCTGTCTTCCAAGCAGTTGAAAATAGCTGTGAAAAAACCTTTCGGCCCCAGCTGCAGTGTGATATGCCCCTTAGGTTGCCATTTTGCGTTTATCCAGCTTCTTAAGGCCTTTTCAGTTGGCCACAGACCAATGAACTTTCCTATTAAGGCATGATCTTTCATAAACTGAATCCTTGCTTCTATTCGATGTCCAGGCAGTTCAACCCGTGGGCGAACCGTTGCCACCGGTTTGCATGTAGCAGAATGAGCTTCTGGTGATTTGTCCCCTTGATTTACTCGCTGGTTTTCCGAACCATCATTGTCCCTATTCTGAGCTGCGGTTTCCTTCTCTGCCGTGTTTTCAACCTTATCGTTGTCGCTTTGTGGGGGAGGTTGATCACCCCCCCCTGACTGGGTTTCCATGAAAGGGTGTACTTTCAGTCCGTGAGTTTGAGGACTCTGAACTTGCCAGGAATTGCAGGAGGTATCAGAGTTGCAGAGCTTGTCGTTGCTGCAGGTGTTCAAACCCTAGAAGTTTATCGCTGCCGCCATCAGAGCTCAAGCCCCTAGGGTTTCAGCGTGTCTTGGATATTCGATACCTTGTGTCTCTTTACAATGAATAAAATTATGGGTACTTACCGAATCAATAAACACTATTACCTTTTTCTTCTTGATATGTCCTTCTATCTTGATAGTTTGAGGAGTGGCAATTCCAACCAATGCATTACAAGATATGGTCGGATTCATTTCTTCTTTATCTAGGGTTTGTTCCTGGACTATATCCTCTTCTTTTGACATTTCTTGTTCCTTTTCTTCTTCCTCTTCACAATCTATGTAGAATAATTTCTTCTCAGCACACTTATGACCTTTAGTGTATTTGCTATCACAACTGTAACAAAGCCCTTTTGCTCTTTTTTCTTCCAATTGTTGTGGTGTCAACCTTGTAGGTTGTGGAAGGCTAGGGGCCACAACACTTCCATCTTTATAGTTGTGAGTGGTAGGCTTCCTGGTTGCCATAATTTTTCTTTCCATTTTTCTTGCTAACCTGAATGCCTTCTCCAATGAATCAGGTTCCCAAAGGCGAACCTCATGTTGGATATTATCCTTTAAAGTCCCTATGAACACATCAATCCTATGCTCCTCTGGAATATATTTTACCCTTATGTTCAATTTTTGGAAGTCCTCAATGTGCTCCATCATTGAACCCTTTTGTTTGAGATTTATCAATTGGTTAAAAAAGGTGTTGCTTTTTGTATCCTCATAATGTGCTATCATTTCTTCTGTAAAAATTTCCCAAGTGACAATTTGTTTACGAGAGAAAAACCATCGATACCATACAAACTGATTTGGTTCCAAATATAAAGTTTCAATACGTACCTTTTGTGTGTTTTGCACATTATGGAGATCGAAAAATTGCTCCATATGTAGTATCCATGTTCCGGGATCCTTGCCATCAAACTTCCTCATATCGATTTTTGGAACATGGTGGGTCTTCAATCCAACATTAGAGTCTATGAAATCATGATTAAAATTTCTTTTGTTCTCATCATGAGTTTCCTTTACTACCCTTTCACCATTAGTGACCATTTCTTGTAGCAACTTATTCAAATTTATCTTCAATTCTTCCATCTTATTGTCCATGCCATTCATCTTAGCATCCATGCCATTCATCTTAGCTTCCATCTTAGCGTCCATGCCATTCATCTTAACTTCCATCTTAGCATCCATGCCATTCATCTTAGCTTCCATCTTAGCATCCATGCCATTCATCTTAGCTTCCACGCCATTCATCTTAACTTGCATGCCATTCATATTAGCTTCCACGCCATTCATCTTGGCTTCATTTACCTTTAGTGAGAGTGAAATTTGTTGTACTTGGTCTTGTAATTTTGATATATCATGTTGCATTTCTTCCTCTTCTTCATGAGTCATGCTAGAGCTTTCAAGTTGCTTACTAGGTGTTTCCATTTTCTTTCTTCAGGGCATTAATTAATGCTAATAATTCTTCACTATTCCCTTTGAATTCCTTCAAACTAATTTTTCAAACCACTCTTATGAAAAATTTAAAAAAACTACACACCTTTTTTTTTCACTTTGTAAGAGCTCGATATTGAATCTATTGTATCTCTATAATTGCGGATCTTGAATATCTGAAATCTCATCCTACGGTAGCCCTTTGAGTCCTCTTTCTAACCCCGCAAGTCTGATCAAGATTAGATTCTCCAAGGAAGAGTTATGCCAAATCTCCCATGGTGACCTGATTATAGACTAGTTCAGTAGAGCGAACTTGTATGGTGTACCACATGCCACTGTTTCGACCTTAGTACCTGAAACTGATACATAGAAAACTAAAGACCGTCCTCTTTCTGAAACTTCTTACGAAATTTCAATATGATGCTCAAAACAAAAGTTATGGGGATTTTCCCCCGGTCACCTGTTTGGAATGTAATTCAGGACTCTTAAAAAACCCTAACTTCCTCAGATCATATCTCCGCAAATATAGCGATACAAGCTCTAAAATTTGGACCCGAAGTTCAAAACGATTTCGGCTCAAATGAGTTTTTTTGGTAGCTTTTGAAACGTCAAAGAAAAAAAGTTATAGCAAAAATTCCACAATGACCTATTTGGAGTAGCGAAACCCTAGAATCCAAAGCTCTGATACCAAATGTTATGAAACCAGCTCACAAAAAGATAGAAAAGATAGATCAACACCTTAGGAATAAGCCTCTTCGAGGGGGCAACCTCCTTTACATTACACAAAATGAACAATTACTAGATGATTCAAATGACAAAACCTCCTTCTATATATAGGAGTCTAAGGGGTCACAATATAACCAAGCCGGCCTAACAATAATAATATAAAGGCACAAAAATAACAATAGAGGGATTCTATGGGGCACAATAATAACAATATGGGGACAATAGGGGCACAACAATAATAATAAGGGATACAACGACAATAGTAATGGGGGAATCACTAATATTATAGGGACCTAATAGTCTTCAAAGAGCAACATGGACTGGTGGATGTGACACTCCCAGGTCACAACTGATCACAAAGACTGAGTTATGCTCTTCTGTCCTATGTGAGCTCCCAGGGAGTGAATAGAGTCAAAGAGGTCCCGAGTTTGTGGGAAATCTACACTATAGGGTTGCTAGATCCTTGTCCTTTTTATAAGTTGATCTTCCTTATCACATTTGGTACTTGTCAGAGTATATCCCAATATGCATCCTACACAAAAGTTGGGCTTGATGGGATTTCTACTTATCTGTCCAATGAGTGAGGAGACACTTAGTTCGACAAAGCTTTACTTATGGCAGACACATCTAGTAAATTGATCTCCCTAAGTCCAAGATGCATGGTGTTCAACCACTTGGTATTTAAGATCAAGTCGTGTGACATACGACCGACAGATCTTTACCCCTGTGGTAAATTGATCTCGCCTAATATCTGGATGGAGTTTTCTTATCAGCTAGTTGGGCATGGGGTCATCAGATATGTTTCATTTATGGAAAATTGATCTCCCCTATTGTCTTTAATATAGGGTCGACATATATTTACCTTCATGGTAAATTGATCTCCCCTATGATGATTCTTCTTCTTTAGATCAAGAATGTTCAGCAGATGAGCAAAGGTGAGCAGAGATGAGCATAAATGAGACATGATATGATTCAATAATGATGATGATGAGACATCTGAGATGAGACTTATGATGTGGTTGATAATTCCTCCCTAGCTAAGAGGGAGTATTGAAATTTGGTAGCTCATGGAGAAATTCCCGCCATGGGAAAGCCCTCCTTACTCTAAGAACCCCCAACTAGCCCTTGGAAGAATTTAATTTGCACAAGGAAAAATGTTATTTTTAATGTGGAACCATGTTTACACAAAAAGTACAAGTCAACCTAAAGGAGGAAATTCGACCCCAAAGACCACATATAAATACAAGTTGCTTGACATCATTTGGAGGCATCACATCACTCATCCATTCATCTTCATTTGGTTCGATATTCTTTGAAATTACAGGTCCAAGTTCACATGTGCGAAGGAGAGAAAGGCAATCTGATTTCACTGTGTCGACTTTTTGTTTGGGATTGTTTTGACCGGCGTTGACTTGGGAAAGTTTGACTTCGTTTGACTTGGATTTTGACTTGTTTTGGGAGGCCAAGTTGATTGGCAAATATTTGGACCAAATTTTTCTAGGCATGTTGATTGTCATTGACCACAAAGTTGTATAGGGTTTGACTATAGGCCTATTATGGTTTGACCACACACTTTCTCTCTACGTTTACTAAGAGTTTGGGGGCTACTTCAATAGGATTTGACTGAGAGAAGAAGGCCACATATTTTGATTGGTTGACCGAGCTCTTTGGAGGTTGATTTGACTTTTGAATAGGGCTGGTTAGGGCTACATTGACTACTATTGACTTTGACTAGGAATTACAAATTTGAAGTTTGAATAGATTTGACTTTCATGCTCATATTTGATTGGATACTGGTTAGTTGATTTGGTTGGTCAAGGGTTTGACCTTTAACTATATGTTGGATGAATTTGGACTATGTATCTCTCTATTGAAAATTTAATGGAAATCTAATAGAAGAATAATTTGAAAAGGGTTATCCCTCTTGTGGGGCTTTTCCCTGATCTTTGACCAAATCTCTTTGTCTCTATTGTTCTTGGTTGTCTTCTATTGTGCAATTGGTTTACTATTCTATCTACAATTTCTTATTTATATTGGAAGATTGGAAATATATTGTATAATTGATTTCTATTGGAAGAAGAATTGTTATAAGTGATTGTTGCAACAAAGAACATTGAAAAATTAACATCAAGCAGAGCCTGTCACGTGTATGGGTGCTAACATGTACCTACCACATGTCACCTTCCATTCATCAAATCGGTTGGTCAAACTTCATTCCGCCTACCACATGTCACTCACTATAATTGCCATGTCATTGGATATGCCACCTATCATCCACCTGGAAGTGCCACATCACCTCTTTGCCACATCATACCATCTTAACATTTTTCTCTATTCCATCTAGTGCCCTATCCTCTGGCACCCTGGTATACTTAAGCTTTTCTTAAACCTATCAGGTACTACCGATCATGGTTCAATCATGGATTAGTGTGCATGATCCTATGTCTGGCATACTTAATCTCACTAAACAAGTCCAATGCAACTAATCATGGTTTAATCATTAATTAGCTAGCAAGATTAGAGGACATTGTTTTTTCAAAAAAGCAACTAATTTTAGTTATAAAGGATTTTTTTATTTCATATATCGCACCACGCCTTGACTTGTACACTAATATCATGCCCTATTTATCTTTATATCAGGGCCCACCTAGGAAACACCAAATTTTGTTCCAGGCACATAATGGAAATGCTAAATTTTATTCCATCAACCACAAAATTTTGTTCCATGTGGGCACTCAGTGGAAACAACAAATATTTGTTCTATCAATATGCTTTAGCCTTTTGTTACTTGATCTTGGCAATGACAACACACATTGACAACAAATAGAGGATCCATCTTGCCTCACATAAAGCTTGCTCCCACCATCTTTGCATTGAGACATATCACTATATTCCTTGGGAGCACCCCATTTGTCAAATCTATAGCTTAAATACTGAGACTAAGGACCACTTTATATTCTAATGCTTTACTTACTATGAGATTAGAGAACAGTTCGTATGTCTCTTCAGAAGCAAACCGGGAAGAGAATCAAAGTCTTTAAGTCTGATAATGGAGCAGAATTCATTGACTTTTGCAAGAAAGAATGAATCACGAAGGAGATGATCATGCCTTAGAACCCACAACAAAATGGATTCGTTGAAAGAAATAAAAATTCCATCATGGAAGTTTCCCAAGCTATGTCACATGATCAAAGGTTGTCAAAGTTTCTATGGGGAGAAGCTACAAATACTGTTGTCTATGTTCAAAATAGGACTCCTCATCAAGCCTTGAGTGAGAATACTCCCAAAGAAGTTTTCATAGGTGTGAGACCCAATGTTGGACACTTGAGGGTCTTTGGTTGCCCCATATACTTTCATGTGTTGAAGGACAAGAGGAACTATATGGAAGCCATGGGGAAGAAAGGTACATTTGTTGGTTATTGTGAAAATTCTAAAGCTTATAGAATATATCTTCCAGGTCAAAGGAATATAGAGTTTAGCAAGGATTTGATATTTGATGAAGATGTTTCTCTTGGGAAAGTAAGGGACACTCCTACCCCTGCTAATGTTGAAAGGAAGGATGATGTTATGGATACCCAAGAAGGTCCTTCTATGACTAGACCAGAGACTAAACTTTTCAATGATATTTTCGAACCTATGGACCACTTGGATACCCCTCTGCCTGATCCTCCTGCCAGAAAGAGATCACTATGGCTTCGTGATACTTTATAGGATGTTGAGAGACATGTTGTTGTAAGAAGAACCTTCAGGGAAAGAAATAATCCATTCCAATACTAGGGATATGTGGTAGTTATGAGCAACATACTATAGACTAAACCATGCACCTTTGAAGAAGTAGTGAAAGAGTAGGTATGGAAGGACATTATGGCAGAGGAATATGAATTCGTCATGAATAACGATGTGTGGGAAGTGGTTCTGAGACTCGAAGGAAAGTTTTTTGTGACTTATAAATGGTTTTTCAAGATTGAGCATGGTGAAAATGGAAGTATCAAGAAATACAAGGCAAGATTTATGGCTAGATGTTTCTCTCAGAAAGAGGGATAGGACTATGATGAAATATTTGCACCAATTACACGCTATACTATTACTTGATCTATTGTTTCCCTAGCTACAAGCCAGGGATGGACACTTCATCGAATGGATGTGAAGACCGTGTTTCTAGATGGTGTACTCAAGGAAGAATTATATGTTGAAAAAACCTCAGGGCTTTGAGGAGAAGGATAGGAAAACTCATGTGTGCAGGCTGAAAAAAAAACTATGTGGATTGAAACAAGACCCTGGGGCTTGCTATGCCCATATTAATAGCTACCTGATGAAGCTTCGATTTACAAGAAGAAACGTTGAAGTGAACCTCTACTTCAAATTCGTCCAAGGTATTCCCCTGATTTTAGTATTATATGTTGATGATATATTCTTAACATTTGGAGAGCCTCTTATTCTCAAGTGTAAGAGGGAGTTGGCTTCTTAATTTGAGATGAAATACCTTAGAATAATGCACTACTTATTGAGATTAGAGGTGTGGAAGATACTTGGTGATATTTTCTTTTCTTAAGGGAAATATGTTGTCATAATGTTGGAAACTTTTTGAATCATAGAATGCAAGTCCATGGCCACACCGATGGAGATGAATTTTAAGAATTTATGTGGAGAAGTTGCGGGACCTGATATGGAAAATCCCACTAAGTACTGATAGTTGGTTGGGGCATTGATATTCTTAGTGAACAATCGTCTAGGCATATGTTTTATAGTTAACAATCTAAGTCAATTTATGATCGAGCCTCTACATGCACATTAGGTCTCTACTGAGCATGTGTTGAGATACTTACATGGGACTATCAATCTTGGATTGAGATATACTACCGAAGATGTGAAACTACATGGATACACTGATTCTGACTAGGCTATAAATGTTATCAAAAGGAAAAGAACATCAGGGTGTTGTTTTAGTTTGGGGTATTCCATGATATCTTGGATGAGTAGGAAATAAAATTTTGTTTCTCTTAGCACGACTGAGGCTAAGTATATTGTTGTTAGCATGGGTAGCTGCAAGACAATATGGTTGAGGAAGATCTTTGGATAGTTGTTTGAGCAGGTACTGGATACGACATTGATATATTTCCATAACAAGAGTGGCATCCAGTTGGCATAGAATCCCATGTTCCATGACAAGTCCAATCATATTGAGATCAAATATCAATATATCCAGGATATGATGTAGAGAGGAGTCGTAAGACTCCATCAAATTTTGACTGATGTGAAAATAACAAACATTCTTACCAAGGCTTTATTGAGAGGGAATTTCTTGGTCTTCAAAGAGCAAATTGGACTGGTGGATGTGACTCTCCCAGGTCACAACTGATCACGAAGACTGAGCTATGCTCTTCTGCCCTTTGTGAGCTCCCAGGGAGTGAATAGAGTCAAAGAGCTCCCGGGTTTGTGGGAAATCTACACTATAGGGTTGTTAGATGCTTGTCCTTTTGATAAGTTGATCTCCCTTATCACATTTGGGACTTGTCAGAGTATATCCCAATATGCATCCTACACAAAAGTTGGGCTTGTTGGGATTTCTACTCATTTGCCCAATGAGTGAGGAAACACTTAGTTCGATAGAGATTTACTTATGGCAGACACATCTAGTAAATTGATCTCCCTAAGTCCAGGATGCATGGTGTTCAACCACTTGGTATTTAAGATCAAGTCGTGTGACATGCGACCGACAGATATTTACCCTTGTGGTAAATTGATCTCACCTAATATCTGGATGGAGTTTTCTTATCAACTTGTTGGGCATGGGGTCATCAGATATGTGTCATTTATGGAAAATTTATATCCCCTATTGTCTTTAATATAGGGTCGGCATATATTTACCTTCATGGAAAATTGATCTCCCCTATGATGATTCTTCTTCTTTAGATCAAGAATGTTCAGCCGATGAGAAAAGGTGAGCAGAGATGAGCATAGATGAGACATGATATGATTCAATAATGTTATGAAACTAGCTCACAAAAAGATAGAAAAGATAGATCAATGCCTTAGAAATAAGCCTCTTCGAGGGGGCAACCTCCTTTACGTTACACAAAATGAACAATTCTTAGATGATTCAAATGACAAAATCTCCTTTCTATATATAGGAGTCTAAGGGGTCACAATATAACCAAGCCAACCTAACAATAATAATATAAAGGCACAAAAATAACAATAGAGGGATTCTATGGGGCACAATAATAATAATATGGGGACAATAGGGGCACAACAATAATAATAAGGGATACAACGGCAATAGTGTGGGGGAATCACTATTATTATAGGGACCTAACATGCCCCTCTCCTTCAAAAATGTGTTGACCTCAATTCTTGAGTAGTTCTGGATACTTTTGTATAAAATTCTCATCCTCCCATGTGGAATCTTCAGCGATAAGTTCTTCCACTTGATGAGATATTCTGAAATTGATCGATTTCATAACTGTTGAGTTCTTGTTTCTGTGACTGCTTCCGGTTCCAATATAATTTTTCCTTCCTCGTCAAGTTCTGGAAATATTGTTTGAACTAGGAGCTTGTTACCTATAACCTTCTTTAAACATCAAACATGGAAAACTTGGTGCACTTGAGAAGCTGCAGAAGCTCTAATTTGTATGCCATAGTACCAATCTTTTGCAACACCTTGTACGAACCATAATATTTTGGTGATAATTTATTATCCTTCTTAGCTTGCTTGAGGGACATTTGTTTATATGGTTGTAGCTGTAGGAATAGCCAGTCACCTACATCAAAACTTCTTTCGCTACGATGTTGATCTACCTGTTGTTTCATTCTATTCTACGCCAACGTTAGGTTATCCTTTAAGATTTGGAGAACTTGTTGTTGATGCTCGATGTGATGCTCCACTACTTGAACCTTAGAATTTTCTATTAAATATGATGTGATGGATGGTGGATGATATCCATAAAGTGCCATAAATGGGGTCATTTTTGTTGCAATATGGAATTAAGTGTTATACCACCATTCAACCAGAGGCAACCATTTGACCCATTATGTCTATTTATCAGATATAAAGCAACGAAGATATCCTTCCAAACATTTGTTTACTATCTCAGTTTGCCCATCAAATTGAGGATGATAAGATGAGCTATGAGCTAACTGAGTACCGAGACAAGAAAAGAATCATGTCCAAAAATTTCCAGTGAAAATGGGATCTCTATCGCTTACAATAATCTTTGGGTTTCCATGTAGCTTTTGAATTGTTTCCAAAAATGCAGTAGAAACTGTACTGGCTTTAAATGGATGTGATAATGCACAAAAGTGTGCATACTTGGTAAGTCTATCAACTACCACCATGATGACACTCTTTCCTTCAGACTTGGGTAAACCTATGATAAAATCCTTTGAAACCTGCTCCCAACATTGGCTTGGAATGGATAAAGGTTGTAATAGACCTGGGGTCTTAATTGTTTCAACTTTATTTTTTTGGCAAACTAAACATTCCGCCACAAACTTTTGAATATCTGATTTAAGGCCATCCCAAAAAAAATCCTTCTTAACCCTATGGTAAGCTTTTAGAAATCCTAAGTGCCCTCCTAAGGGAGAAGTGTGCAATTCCATAAGAATCTTTTGTTTGAGTTGGGAATTCTTACATAGGTATAAGCGATATTTGTACCATAATGAATCATTTTTCCAGCTAAATATATCAGATGTACTGGAATCTTGTTGTAACTTTCGAATGAGTGCCCACACTTCTTCGCCATTCTTCCATTCCTCCCTTGCTTCGTTTATCCAATCTAGTTGTATAATAGAAATGGCACACAACAATTCTTCCACATCCTCATCATTTCTTGATAGTGCATCTGCCACAACATTTTTCTTCCCTTTTTTGTAGATGATTTCAAAGTCATAACCCAAAATCTTTGTGACCCATTTTTGTTGCTCTTTAGAGGATAATCTTGTTCTAAAAAGTATTTAAGACTATCATGATCCGTTTTTACCTTGAAGTGTCTTCCCATTAGGTAGGGTCGCCATTTCTTAAGTGCATGTAGTATTGCCAACATTTCCTTCTCATAAATAGATTTGTGTAAATACTTTCCCTTGATTGGATGACTTTCGAAAGTAATGGGTCTTTCATCTTACATTAAAACAACACCAATTCCATTTCCTGAAGCATCGCATTCCACAATAAAGGTTTTTGTGAAGTCTAGTGTAGCTAAGACCGGTGCTTGGCACATTGCCACTTTCAGATGTTCGAAGGCCTTTGTTGCTTCTGGAGTCCATGAAAATGTATCTTTCTTCAATAATGTTGTTAGAGGTGTTGCTATTCTCCCATAATTCTTAACAAACTTGCGATAATACCTTGTCAACCCGACAAATCCTCACACATGCTTTATGGATGTGGGGATTTTCCATTCCATAATGGCTTTAATTTTGCTAGGGTCTACCTTAACACCTTCATGAGATACAATATGACCCAGATATTCCACCTCTTGTACTCCAAAGAAACATTTGGAACTTTTTTCATATAATTGTTTCTCCTTCAATAGTTTGAGCACCCTGTCAACATGTTCAACATTATCCTTCCAAGACTTGTTGTAGATTAGTATATCATCAAAAAATACTAACAAAAATTTTCTAAGGAAGGGTTTGAAAATGGAATTCATCAAACCTTGAAATGTAGAAAGTTCATTAGTAAGGCCAAAAGCATGACCAAAAATTCATAATGACCCTCATGAGTTTCTAAATGTTGTTTTCAGAATGTCTTCAGTTCTCGTTCCGATTTGATGATATCCTGAATGAAGATCCAACTTGGTGAAGTAAATTGATCCATGCAATTCATCCAATAATTCATCAATGACAAGAATGGGAAATTTATCTTTAATAGTTAGCTTGTTGAGCTCCCTATAATCTGGACACATGCGCCATGATCCATCCTTCTTGTGCACCAATACTACTGGAGCAGAGAAATAACTTTCACTAGGTTGAATTATACTAGCCTCTGGCATTTCTGAAACCATACGTTCAATTTCACTCTTTTGGGCATAGGGATATCTGTACAGCCTAATGTTTGGAGGAACACTTCCTGGAATCAAATGAATAGCATGATCATGATCACGAATAGGTGGGAGACCTTTGGGAGTCTCAAATACCTTGGAATGATTGTCCAAGACCTTTTGGAGATCTGGAGAAATAGATGATTTCGATGTGGGAACCCCTAGTAAACATAATTGTGCAATTACACCTCGTTGTTCCCTCTTTAGAAGCTTTGTCATACCGTTAGAGATGATTATCTTTCCCGGTTTCCCTTCAATACCCTTTAATTCAACTTCCTTTCCTTCCGCATAAAATTTCATGAAAAGTTCTTGAAAATTAAAAGCTATTGTACCCAAGGATTGTAGCCATTGGACTCTTAGTACAACATCAGCACCACCCATTGGAATGGAAAGCATTGGGCTATTCAATACATATTGTCCCATGGATAGCTTGATATTATGGCACTTTCCAGAGCAATTTATGGTTCCTCCACTTGCAACCATCACTTGACACTCTAGTGTTGGATATAGGAAGAAATTAAATTCCTTTACTATCTTACAATGAATAAAATTATGGGTACTTCCCGAATCAATCAACACTATTACCTTTTTCTTCTTGATATGTCCTTCTATCTTGATAGTTTGAGTGGTAATTCCAGCCAATGCATTACAAGATATGGTCAGATTCATTTCTTCTTTATCTAGGGTTTATTCCTGGACTATATCCTCTTTTTTTGATATTTCTTGTTCCTTTCCTTCCTCCTCTTCACAATCTATGTAGAATAATTTCTTCTCAGCACACTTATGACCTTTAGTGTATTTGCTATCACAACTGGAACAAAGCCCTTTCGCTCTTTTTTCTTCCAATTGTTGTGGTGTCAACCTTGTAGGTTGTGGAAGGCTAGGGGCCACAACACTTCCATCTTTATAGTTGTGAGTGGTAGGCTAATTGGTTGCCATAATTTTTCTTTCCATTTTTCTTGCTAACCTGAATGCCTTCTCCAATGAATCAGGTTCCCAAAGGCGAAGCTCATGTTGGATATTATCCTTTAAAGTCCTTATGAGCACATCAATCCTATGCTCCTCTGGAATATCTTTTACCCTTATGTTCAATTTTTGGAAGTCCTCAATGTGCTCCATCATTGAACCCTTTTGTTTGAGATTTATCAATTGGCTAAAAAAGGTGTTGCTTTTTTTATCCTCCTAATGTGCTATCATTTCTTCCGTAAAAATTGCCCAAGTGACAATTTGTTTATGAGAAAAAAAACATCAATACCATACAAACTGATTTGGTTCCAAATATAAAGTTTCAATACGTACCTTTTGTGTGTTTTGCACATTATGGAGATCAAAAAATTGCTCCATCTGTAGTATCCATGTTCCAGGATCCTTGCCATCAAACTTCCTCATATAAATTTTTGGAACATGGTGGGTCTTCAATCCAACATTAGAGTCTATGAAATCATGATTAACATTTCTTTTGTTCTCATCATGAGTTTCCTTTACTACCCTTTCACCATTAGTGACCATTTCTTGTAGCAACTTATTCAAATTTATCTTCAATTCTTTCATCTTATTGTCCATGTCATTCATCTTAGCACCCATGCCATTCATCTTAGCTTCCATCTTAGCATCCATGCCATTCATCTTAGCTTCCACGACATTCATCCTAACTTGCATGCCATTCATATTAGCTTCCACGCCATTCATCTTGGCTTCATTTACCTTTAGTGAGAGTGAAATTTATTGTACTTGGTCTTGTAATTTTGATATATCATGTTGCATTTCTTCCTCTTCTTCATGAGTCATGCTAGAGATTTCAGGTTGCTTACTAGGTGTTTCCATTTTCTTTCTTCGGGGCATTAATTAATGCTAATAATTCTTCACTATTCGCTTTGAATTCCTTCAAACTAATTTTTCAAACCAATCTTATGCAAAATTAAAAAAAAACTACACACCTTTTTTTTTTCACTTTGTAAGAGCTCGATATTGAATCTGTTGTATCTCTATAACTACGGATCTTGAATATCTGAAATCTCGTCCTACGGTAGCCCTTTGAGTCCTCTTTCTAACCCTGCAAGTCTGATCAAGATTGGATTCTCCAAGGAAGAGTTATGCCAAATCTCCCATGGTGACCTGATTATAGACTAGTTCAGTAGAGAGAACTTGTATGGCATACCACATGTCACTATTTCGACCTTAGTACCTAAAACTGATACACAGAAAACTACAAGCCGTACTCTTTCTGAAACTTCTTATGAAATTTCAATATGATGCTCAAAATAAAAGTTATGGGGATTTTCCCCCGGTCACCTGTTTGGAATGTAATTCAGGAGTCTTAAAAAACCCTAACTTCCTTAGATCATACCTCTGCAAATATAGCGATACAAGCTCTGAAATTCGGACCCAAAGTTCAGAACGATTTCGGCTCAAATGAGATTTTTTTGTAGTTTCTGAAACGTCGCAGAAAAAAAGTTATAGAAAAAATGCCACGATGACCTGTTTGGAGTAGCGAAACCCTAGAATCCAAAGCTCTGATACCAAATGTTATGAAACCAGCTCACAAAAAGATAGAAAAGATAGATCAACACCTTAGGAATAAGCCTCTTCGAGGGGGCAACCTCCTTTACATTACACAAAATGAACAATTGCTAGATGATTTAAATGACAAAACCTCCTTTCTATATATAGGAGTCTACGGGGTCACAATATAACCAAGCCGGCCTAACAATAATAATATAAAGGCACAAAAATAACAATAGAGGGATTCTATGGGGCACAATAATAACAATATGGGGACAATAGGGGCACAACAATAATAATAAGGGATACAACGACAATAGTAATGGGGGAATCACTAATATTATAGGGACCTAACAGTCTTCAAAGAGCAACTTGGACTGGTGGATGTGACACTCCCAGGTCACAACTGATCACAAAGACTGAGTTATGCTCTTCTGTCCTATGTGAGCTCCCAGGGAGTGAATAGAGTCAAAGAGGTCCCGAGTTTGTGGGAAATCTACACTATAGGGTTGCTAGATCCTTGTCCTTTTTATAAGTTGATCTTCCTTATCACATTTGGTACTTGTCAGAGTATATCCCAATATGCATCCTACACAAAAGTTGGGCTTGATGGGATTTCTACTCATCTGTCCAATGAGTGAGGAGACACTTAGTTCGATAGAGCTTTACTTATGGCAGACACATCTAGTAAATTGATCTCCCTAAGTCCAAGATGCATGGTGTTCAACCACTTGGTATTTAAGATCAATTCGTGTGACATACGACCAACAGATCTTTACCCCTGTGGTAAATTGATCTCGCCTAATATCTGGATGGAGTTTTCTTATCAGCTAGTTGGGCATGGGGTCATCAGATATGTTTCATTTATGGAAAATTGATCTTCCCTATTGTCTTTAATATAGGGTCAGCATATATTTACCTTCATGGTAAATTGACCTCCCCTATGATGATTCTTCTTCTTTAGATCAAGAATGTTTAGCAGATGAGCAAAGGTGAGCAGAGATGAGCATAAATGAGACATGATATGATTCAATAATGATGATGATGAGACATCTGAGATGAGACTTATGATGTGGTTGATAATTCCACCCTAGCTTAGAGGGAGTATTGAAATTTGGTAGCTTAGGGAGAAATTCCCTCCATGGGAAAGCCCTCCTTACCCTAAGAACCCCCAACTAGCCCTTGGAAGAATTTAATTTGCACAAGGAAAAATGTTATTTTTAATGTGGAACCATGTTTACACAAAAAGTGCAAGTCAACCTAAAGGAGGAAATTTGACCCCAAAGACCACATATAAATACAAGTTGCTTGACATCATTTGGAGGCATCACATCACTCATCCATTCATCTTCATTTGGTTCGATATTCTTTGAAATTATAGGTCGAAGTTCACATGTGCGAAGGAGAGAGAGGCAATCTGATTTCACTGTGTCGACTTTTTGTTTGGGATTGTTTTGACCGACGTTGACTTGGGAAAGTTTAACTTCATTTGACTTGGATTTTGACTTGTTTTGGGAGGCCGAGTTCATTGGCAAATATTTGGACCAAATTTTTCTAGGCATGTTGATTTTCGTTGACCACAAAGTTGTATAGGGTTTGACTATAGGCCTATTATGGTTTGACCGCAAACTTTCTCTATACTTTGACTAAGAGTTTGGGGGCTACTTCAATAGGATTTGACTGAGGGAAGAAGGCCACATATTTTGACTGGTTGACCGAGCTCTTTGGAGGTTGATTTGACTGTTGACCAGGGCTGGTTAGGGCTGCATTAACTACTATTGTCTTTGACTAGGAATTACAGATTTGAAGTTTGAATAGATTTGACTTTCATGCTCATATTTGATTGGATATTGGTTGGTTGATTTGGTTGGTCAAGGGTTTGACCTTTAACTATATGTTGGATGAATTTGGACTATGTATCTCTAGATTGAAAATTTAATGGAAATCTAATAGAAGAAGAATTTGAAAAGGGTTATCCCTCTTGTGGGGGTTTCCCTGGTCTTTGACCAAATCTCTTTGTCTCTATTGTTCTTGGTTGTCTTCTATTGTGCATTTGGTTTACTATTCTATCTACAATTTCTTATTGATATTGGAAGATTGGAAATATATTGTATAATTGATTTCTATTGGAAGAAGAATTGTTATAAGTGATTGTTGCAACAAAGAACATTGAAAAATTAACATCAAGCAGAGCCTTCCACGTGTCTGGGTGCTGACATGTACCTACCACATGTCACTTTCCATTCACCAAATCAATTGGTCAAACTTCATTCCGCCTACCACATGTCACTCACTATAGTTGCCATGTCATTGGATATGCCACCTATCATCTACCTGGAAGTGCCACATCACCTCTTTGCCACATCATACCATCTTAACATTTTTCTCTATTCCATCTAGTGCCCTATCCTCTGGCACCCTGGTATACTTAAGCTTTTCTTAAACTTATCAGGTACTACCGATCATGGTTCAATCATAGTCAATCATGGATTAGTGTGCATGATCCTATGTCTAGCATACTTAATCTCACTAAACAAGTTTGATGCAACTAATCATGGTTTAATCATTAATTAGCTAGAAAGATTAGAGGACATAGTTTTTTCAAAAAAGCAACTAATTTTAGTTATAAAGGATTTTTTTATTTCACATATCGCACCACGCCTTGACTTGTACACTAATATCATGCCCTATTTGTCTTTATATCGGGGCCCACCTGGGAAACACCAAATTTTGTTCCAGGCACATAATGGAAATGCCAAATTTTATTCCATCAACCACCAAATTTTGTTCCATGTGGGCATTCAGTGGAAACAACAAATATTTGTTCTATCAATATGCTTTAGCCTTTTGTTACTTGATCTTGACAATGACAGCACACACTGAAATAGAGGATCCATCTTGCCTCACAGAAAGCTTGCTCCCACCATCTTTGCATTGAGACATATCACTATATTCCTTGGGAGCACCCTATTTGTCAAATATATAGCTTAAATCTTGAGACTAAGGACCGCTTTATATTCTAATGCTTTCCTTACTATGAGATTAGAGAACAGTTCGTATGTCTCTTCAGAGTTTCACTTGGTTTTATCTAAACACTCATGGCTTATGAAGACCATAAAATCTTATAGTCATCTTCCTCCAAAAGATGTTCAACCTTCTTTAATGAATTCCTAGGGGTTAATTGCCTATAACAACATGCACCAAGTTAGTTAACTCACACTTCCTACTCCTTAACACTAGTAAAAAGAAGTTTCATGACCAACTTTCAAGCTTAAAAGATAAACCTATAAAACATCATAAACTTAATCACAACAAAAATCTTACACCCATCTTGCATTTCTCTATAACCTTAAATATTAAAAATACTTCTCCATAACAATATGTCTTAAGGAAACCTGCATCTCCTCAAACTTGTTCACTTCCCATCTGCCATTGCTTCTTAATAATTTTCCTCTTTTAGATGTTTTATTTCTTAACATATCTCTTTGTATTTTCCTTAACATCTTTACATATTATATTCTTTCCTCTTTTATAAACATTCAGTCAACAATATTTAACTAAAATACAATGCATATGTTTGAAGAAATAGCTCCAGCAATTATATCCAGAGTGAACATTTTGATTTAAAGTCCAGACCACATCAGATGAAAATTTGTTATTTATGCAATGTCCGTTGATAGAATACAACACAAAAAAATTTGCACATCGAACTTTCTATGAAATTAAATTAAGCATTGAAACCAAATTTTGTTACAAAGAAAGGAAGATTTCCACCGGGAAGAGCATATGAAAGCTGAAAAATATTTATATTTTCGTTACATGATACGATTTCGTGTCTAAATCGCATTTCAATTCAGATCTGCAGAGCAAAACTGTAATCTTGATTCCCATAAACAATATTGTCATCCGTAAAACTGCAAAACTGTAAGAAGATTTCGGTAGTGGATGTGGCGAATGGGTATGGATTTCGGTAGTGGATGTGGCGTATGGGTATGGATGTGGCTAATAGGTGGGGAAGTTTTATCTCTATTACTTTCGTCTTCTAATCTAAACAAGACTATGCAAATCTGAGAACTATCAGAACTGTTACGGGCTTGATTTCTCCAAGTAAAAACAGAAATTGATGATTTCAGCCACAGAGAAAAATTGATGATTTCAGCCACAGAGAAAAACTTCAAGACTCTCAGGACGCAAATCTTCCATTATCGCCTTCATCTTTGAAGCCACATATCGCAGGAAAAACCGAGTGCAGGCCATCCATGAGTTCGCTGTTGCTTAGACTACGCTCTTCTGCTATTGGCAGCAGCGTTTTCCGGAAAGGCCGCCGTTTTCCCAAATATACCCTTTGCCGAGGGACGATTTCCATCCACATTGGGTCAGCTGGTGCAGTCTTCGGAATTGCCATTAGCAGAGTCAAAATCTGGCCGGAAAACACAAATCTTAAATTAAAATCCTTGCTTTCTTTCACAAAAACCTAAGGGAACTCTTTTGCAAACTCCGATAGGAGGCATTACCAGAGTCAAAATCTGGCCGGAAAACACAAATCTTAGATTAAAATCCTTGCTTTCTTTCACAAAAACCTAAGGGAACTCTTTTGCAAACTCCGAGAGGAGGCTGTAGCTAAAATGTTTTTAATAACAGAAATTGTTTGCAGAGCATGCAAATCAGAAATCTCTGAGCAGAATTCGAGTTGTGATTTCCATGACGCCTGGTGTTGGCTGCGATTTGCTGTGCTTCGGATTCAAAGGGCCCGGGGATCACCGGCGGCTTAACAGATAAGAAAACTTGTACGTTCGCCGCAAGAATATTCGTAATCAATAACGATGCGCGGAATCAATTTCCTCGTCATGGCCCCTGGTTTTCTTTTCAAACAAATTGAAGTAGGTTGACTTGGTAATCCATCAAAGAAATTAAATCATTTTTGTGGTGTGACTTTCAACGTTTAGGACCAAAATAATATTGGTGAAGGATTTCTATGACCTTCATAGAATAAAAAATATTATTTTTCCTTTTAAGAATATACCACAATGTACTACCTTCAGGAAGCCACTACTTTTCTTGCTGGTTAAGAGTACTATTTAAATCATAGTCCATAAAGTATACCCTTATCTCGACCTTTGTTATTTTACATGGAAAGCCACGAACATGGGATGTACAATTTTTCCCCTAGGTAACCTCAAGAAAGGGATCTTGCACAATCATAGATGTCGAGGGACACTATTATTAGTCCCTGCCTCCGGCATAGCAGGGACTATAGCGTTCGATACGGCGTTGACTTGCTATTAATTTTCACGTTGACCGTCAATTTCTACGGGTTAAGTACTGTTTAACCAAAGTTTATGCTGGGCTTATGCTGGGCACTTTCTTTGCAAGAAAACTTTAACCAAAGTTTTCAGTTTACCCTCTTATTGCCCGCCTCACTTGGCCCGATGTGCACGCAACTTAATTTATCCTAAGTTCTCTCTGGTGCCTGTTCTCCGTGCCCTGCATGCAGTGCCCTGCATGCTGCAAGTGCCAGATGTTTGAAGTCTATGCAGAGGCGTCCACATTTGTCCAAAAATAATTGTTTACGCTTCTTCCTGTACGTAGGATTAGTGGCAGCATCAATCCAGCTTGATAGAAGGGCGAATGCACCCATTTTCACCGGCCTGGTAAAACAGACAGCAAAATCACAGGGGGTTGCTAGCATTGTTTAAAATCTGTCGATAAATCCTGCAGAAACAAGGCAGCAGACACAGATATCTGATCTCTGCCAGCGTGATGGTAATGACCAGAAGAACAAACCCCTAGAAAGAATTTATAGGAAATTTTGAAGGAATATTCAATTGGAAAGTTGTCATTTGCGTAGTTCAGGTCAGGTTCTCCTTACTTACCTTTGCGTTTAGGCTTTGAGGGGAATCAATATAGGGACCTTACTAGCGCCCTTTCGTCTCTGTGTTTGCTTGCTCCACTTCTTTCTCCGGAATCAATATTTCTGTGCAATTGTGCAATTTTGTAATTCAAGTTTCAGTAATTCCATTAATAGCTTTCAGTAATTCGCCAAAGCACACTATCAGTGATTCCATTAATAGCTTTCAGCAAAGCACAATATGAAGAAATTAATAGCTTTCAACAAAACACAATATGAAGAAATTTTCACAGTAAATTTTTATTGATGATTCAATGGGAATTATATACTTCACAGTCAATTTTCAATTTTCATTTATGATTGAATTCTATGCAATTGTGCAATTTTGTAATTCAAGTTTCCGTAATTCCATTAATAGCTTTCAGTAATTCGGCAAAGCACAATATCAGTAGTTCCATTAATAGCTTTCAGTAACTCAGCAAAGCACAATATGAAGAAATTTCCACAATTAAATGTCACATTTACTTAGCTACAGCTATTGCGAGCCATTAAGGGATTAGGAAGGCAACAAAATTAAGGATCGAAAATCAATTCGGCAAAGCACAATATGCTGATGAACTAAGTCAATTATGAAACATCGCTCCTACAAACTACACACTGCAATTACGCCTAGGACTTTGCTAGCAAAGCATCTGCATAAACAAATCTACCAAAAAACATAATCTGCAACTTATAACAGATAGACGAAAACTTTTGCATGCGCCCAATTCAATATTTGGGTCTGTCATTTTAAGAGTAACTCACTTCCGTAATAGGCAATAAAGGGGAAGACTTACATAGCTCTCTCACAAAATACAAGGTACATAAATTAATATGAAAAGCCAATACAACTAAATTATACCATGCTCGATTCTGCATTTGTCGTTGTTGCGGTGATGCTCCATCGTCGCTCTTCCAGCTCCTCCATCAGACCCTTCCATTTCCCCACTGTGTAAATTGCTTCCACAAGTTTCTTTCCCTGCAGATCAACTACCCATTTCCTTCAGCTCTCCACCAATGTAGGCCCCACTCTCTGTATGCAAACACCAAGAATGTCTGCTAATGAGCTCTGAAATTCATCCAATAGTTCCGTAAATTCACCAGATGTGCAATCTGTATTCTTGCACAATTTGTAAGACCAGTTCCCTGCCGCTACCTTCTTCCAATCCACAGAGTCTTCTCTATTTTCATTCACCTCAGCCTGATCTTTACTTTCTTCCGCGAGATTATTGATTGCGTGAACTGCCTGTCGCGCTGTTGAAATACCCGTGGACTCTCGAGGTACTGCGCGTAAGGATTCGAATAGACCATCTGCAATTTTACTCAGCAACTTATCGGTTTCTTGATTAGACTCATCGACCAAATCCACAAATTCATATGCCTGAAAGTATGCCTGTAAACCTGTAAACAACTTTCTCCTGCAGGGGGAGACATTAGGTCTATTATATTGATCAATGATAAAGCCGTCAGCTTCCAAGATTGTTTGGTAAGATATATAAAACGCTTTTCCACGTTTAATGCAGGGCCGAGATATCTCTTGCACAAGAACTTCAAACTCGTTTCACTTCGTCCTGTTTCAGTATCCAAGCACTTAATGCCTACACATCTTGCAGACAATTTTTCTGTCAAAAGCTTCACCAGGTCAGCAAATTTGTTGCCTTCACTATGGCCGTCTATCAAATTTGTTCCCTGACTCCAAATCCACAGGGTGCAGAACCATTCTTCCAGTTCGAAAATATCATTAGGGGGAATCCAGTTCGAAAATATCATTAGGTGCAGTGGTTCCGCGACCTCAAATCGACAGGCTGCAGAACCATCCTTCCAGTTCTGAGCGCAGTGGTTCCCCGACCCCAAATCACTAGGCTGCAGAACCATCCTTCCAGTTCTTGCTGCGTTTCTGCGTGAGATAAGGTGGCATGGAAAATATTCAAAACGTGGCTGCTTTCTAGTTCAATCAATAAATGTCGTTGCAAGTGTTACTTGGTTGTTTTGGTATTTGGACGTGTGTTCATAATAAAAGCGAACAAAGGGCTCACCCCTATTCCGGCACACCTCCGATGTGGTTTGGTGTCATTGGCTTGGTTTTCCTCCGCATGCCACCTCTTTCTCTACAATACGTGTTCACCCACATAAATACTATTTCAAGTTTACCCACCAAAAACTCCAATACGTGCTCACCCACATAAATACTATTTCAAGTTTACCAGGCAAAAAATACAAACCTCTCTGTGCATTGATTTAACTATTAAAATCTTATAAAAAAATTTGCAGTCTACTATTCATATTGTATTTCAGTCTATTAATCATATTATACAATTTTATATCTGATTATATAAAATTCATCACTCAATCAAATTATGATAGTGCAAAATTGCAGGGTAGCTCTATTACCGGGTTGAGGTTCAAACCCTCTCATAAAGCACACCGACACACGCAGAAGCACACGACAATGTGACTGGTATTACGATCCCTTTCCCAACAGAATGGGAAAACAGAGACAATGGGTAAATGAAGAGATGAAACAAATGGGAAAACAGAGGCAATGGATAGAAGAAGAGACGAAAATGAACATGCATACAAGTTCCCTTTCTTCAATGATACTCGCAGACAGGAGTTGGAGCTGTTCAAAGCTCTGATTCCTCCGGATACAAGTGGCACACATGGAGCTGTTCAAAGCTCTGATTCCTTATGGATACTGGATAATGGAACCACAACTACGTGGAGAACATGCATAGTCTCTTATAGGCAGGGACTGTCGCTACGCAGTTGCCCTTGTTGGAGAGAATGAGAATAGATATTGAAGTATTCATGCATATTTTCTGTTAAGAAAATCGTTACAAACCATAGTTTAGAGTGTCATTAAATTTGCGTTTATATTTATGTAATTGATTATACCAAAATTGTATACAAAGTTTCTGATTTGAAAGGTTTAGAAATATATTTTGTTTTTATGGAAAAATTAAAATTATTATAATATTTTTATTTATTTTGTATGAAAAGGAATTGACAAATGTGTCGTATAATACAGGTTTGATTGTTGTTAGTACTACATCTCTATGACTTATGATCTAAGTTCGTTTCCATTGCACCCATGGCAAAAATATATTATAATGTAAAGGACAAATAAAAGATAATAATTTTTTATAAAGTAAGCTAAAATTTGTTAAATCACCTTAGATCTATTTTAAATTCGGATCTATCAATCGTTTTGAGAAATCAATTACAGAGTTAAAATAGATCTAAGTTGGTATTCTTGCATTCCATAATAGATTTCCTCAAACTTTTAAATAGGCTTTATCAAAACAAATACCATAAACAAATATCATTTCCATACAATACCACGAGCTTGAAAACTATGGTAATTTTATAGTTTAATTTAACTTTATAATTTTATAGCTAAACTTATTATTATTAATTATATTTTTTTTATTTTTATAATTTTTGCTTTATATATATATATATATATATATATATATATATATATATATATATATATATATAATTTTTTTTAATTTTTTACCAAGTTAAATTTTTTATGTTGAATTACAACATCACTTCTAAAAGCCCTTGTGGTGAATTTTTTTTGTTGAAATTAGTGTAGCTCTTTTTCCATTTACAATCTCTAAAGTTGGTAGAGTTATAGGTAGTCCTTCTTGTCTTTACTATGGAGATATTCCTACTTTACTATAGAGACATTATTTTAAAAATAGCCTTTGTTACAATATCATAGCCAATATTATGATTTATCAATACCACATGTCCAAAAAACTCATTTTATATGACACTTGTACCTATAACATTTTTTATATTAATCAATTTAATTAAAAATGCAAAAATAACCTAATTATTATAAAAATAAATCTCACCCTTTAATGTGTAAATACTATAAAAAATATATATATTTTTTAAAATATTTTTAATTAAAATTTAATAATTATTTATAACTTAATTAAAATTCTAAAAATTTGACCCGGATGCGGGTGTTAACATTTGCAATTAATGAAATGGCCTTCCGTCCAGACACTTGGCCTGACAGAAGGCAAGAAGGAGATCATCCGGTACGCATGATCGACGTTGATATATGGTTCAAAGCAGGTGACTTAACGTTGGCTCAGTCTCGAAATACGCTGCAATTCAATGCGCGCATGGCTCCTCTGTCCTGGTTCGAGCTCATCAGCATGGAACGCCTTCATTCCCCCGTTGTGGTAATTGCCTTTGCTCTTTATATTATTATGATGCCTCAGTTCTCTCATCCAGTCTCTCCTGTTGCCTTAGTGGCTTGGCTCCGAATCAGTTTGGGCTCCAGTAGTATCCCTGTCTCGTCGAGTTTCATCTGTCTCAGCCGTTATCTCAGTTTTTCTGGCTCTGTTGCAATGCCTCGCAGTCGAGGTATTCCGCGGCGGGGGGGTCGTTCCGGTATCAGAGTTAGCCCCTCTCCTTTAGAGCCCCAGCAAATTACTCCAATTGCCTTGGTCCTGCCCTCTTCTCCGCAGTCAGACCAGGAAATATCCATTCCAAACAGCTCCTACCAGACTTCCAGATTTGTTTTCCAGAGTCGGCTCAACAGACCGACGGTTACAGTGAATTTTTCTATGTTTGTTACTAGGGAGGAAAGCCACCACCCCAGCTCGACACCTCCGGCTTCCTACAATTCCCAGGATGACAGCGTCCTGCTCGGAGATATGACGGGGCTGGTTTTTCATGCGAACTGCATCAATGAGGGAGCCCCTGCTCAGAATGTGCCTCAGCAACCAGCTCCTGCCAAGGAAGACGACAATGTTTGTAAGCCAGCTCATCGCCCAACTGGACACTTACATTTGGTCACGGATTCAGCTGGAGAGCCGCTGCTGGACGAAGAAGGGTTTGTTACCTGGGTCGCCTCTCCAAGCCCGGCGAAGGAGGAAAGGCAAGCTTCTCCAAGTCAGGCAGACTGATTCTCCTCTGGGTGCACGCTATGTTTTTTGACTCTGTGTCTATGGTTTTACAGTCTAATTCTCGTGTCTGTTTTAGTCTTAGGCTTCAGATGGTAGTCTTAGACAATTCAGACTTCTTTTTCTGTTATAAAGTCAACCATGATAGAAGACACTGTTTTTTGAAATTACTGAAGGGCGGGAGAACCATAGTCTGGATATTTTATGTCAGCATGTCAGGGACTGTAATCAACCTCTTGAGGTCTGCATTGTAAATCCGGTGGACAGGACAAACTGTAAAGTCCCTGAGTTTGTGTTCGAGGAATGGCCTCGGCCTCCTTTGAGGCTCTGAACTTTGTACATATTTTTTCACTTTTTTAATAGATTAGTATTTACCGAGAAAAAAAAAATTCTAAAAATCTTATTTCAAAGTAAACAGTAAAATGCTTTTATTTAGAAAACAACTATCATTTTAAAAATAAAAAATGATAAATAGAGACAAGTACATGGAACTGAATTGTACGCTTAATAAAAACAAACATGTGACACAGTTGAAAGCCTAAGTGCATGAAACTGAATTGTACGCTTGAGAAAACCAAACATATGACACAGTTGCTTTTGTACGCTAAGAGTTTGGCACATAAAAGTGTATTAATCAATTCACCACGTGGTGTCACATTTTCCTCCCCTCAATGTACCAAACACTACACCACTTGTACACATACTCATCGATAACTCCCTTCCTCTCTGCGATGGTTGTGGACATTATTGGCCGTCAGTGTCCACGCTATTATTACACACCATTTTTATTGATGGCTAAGTTCCACAGGGATCAAGGCATCCAATTGAGAAAATTGCTATGTACTATAGTCACTTTTGATATCAAATTAATGAACCTACATTGTAATATTCGTATAATATTTGTAAAAGAATAGGTAGTATCTATTATTTGTGGATTAATATACCTGGATAATGCTTTGCAAGCTAAATCGATTATTTTGCGATCTATTGTAGATCTTCTAGGAAAGGATACTACAGCAGATGATGGTCATTCTTGTAATATAAATAGTAAGTTACATAGAAAATCATTGACTTTTTGAATTTTAATTAAAATGAACATACATTACTTATTTAGAGAATGATTAAAGAAACTAAAAATATTTGCATGGATATCTTATTTAGGTTGTAAAACAGAGGTTAAGGTAAGGTGATTTGGGTGAAAACTAGGATAATTATGGAAGACAACACTTTTAAAAACACTTTTCCTCCATTCTTTTGCATTCTTTTTCTCAGGCTTGACTAACATCCTTTTGAACATAAGATTTTCACCCTATTCTTGTTAAAGCATCATAAAATTATCTCCAATAAGTGATGCCTTGTGAGTCCTAGCCTTATTTTTCCTTCCATGATGGTGTTTCTCTTAACATTTACATGTCTTATGTCCTTCTATTGTGCATTTTGTAGCAAATAATGACATACTTACCTCTAAATATTATAAAACCTCTACCTCTACTACTATTGTTACCTTATCCAACAAATTGATTGTTAATAGTTTCATCCTAGTTACTATAACTAGATAGTTCTCTTGTATCATTCGCTCTTCCTCCACCTTTAAGATCTCTTAGTCTAAATTTTTGTCACTTGTTTCTTATTCAACCTTTTCTCCACCTTCAAAATTATTTAATACTCTTCATCAATGGTATGAAAATGATGGGTATTTGTTTCATCTTCGATTTGAAACTTCAATCCATTAACATATGTCACTACTCTCTAAAATTATAACTCGTTAATTTATGATTTATGTCACAATCTAAAAATTCTTTAACACCCCTAGAAAAATATCTCCTTCCACCTCAAATTCATTGTTGGTTTGCACAAACTCTATGAGTAATTAATAGGAAATAATTTCTTCCTTGTTCATACTCACCATTTTCTTCTATGTTTAATCTTCTCTTGCTACTTGTTGATTCTACTCTTTTACATAATTCAATTTCATTATTTCAAAAATGATTTCCATTGGAGTTACAAAACATTTTCATACTCAAAATATCTATCAAGCTCCTTTATCCAATCAATCAATAAGCCTCTACTTTAAGCTACCATCATAACAAGAAAAATATATCCTCGAGTCACCTCCATCGTTAAAAAAATCAAATGCATCACAAGGTTTTGTTCATCATCGTGGTGTTATTTCGCTATCTCAACTTATTATTTTGAATCTACTACAACTTTGAAATGTCCAACTTTGATGTTCTCCAATTATTTAAATATTTCCCTCAATTCCTTTAATTCTTAATTTGTCGTGCCTCTTTGGACTACTCTAACATCCTTATGAGTTTTCATGTAGTCGACGATAAGACTACCATTCACATTCCTCCTTTAATCTCAAAGTTTTTTGTCGCAACTCTTCTTTCAAAAATCAAACATTGTAATGACCCTCTCACAAGTATCATCGTGACTAGAATTTGCATGAGAAAAAGATTCACTAAATCAATGCTCTGAAGCTAAATAGCTTTAATACCACTTGGTGCAAGTGTTCAAATTGTAGGAGAGTAGAAATTTACCTACACACAACAATAAATATGTCTTAATCCAATGAAATAGAGTATATATAAATACATGAAGCATTTTCCCAACATAGGCAAACTATCTTGTTTGTGAAATCTACCTAGTTGAGTGAATATCTCAACATCACACCATTCTAGGAAGCATCTAGTTAAAGAGAACCTCTCACATCCAACTAGTTCCAACAACCTCATAATGGAGGAGAATTCATTTCAAATGAGTTCATTGACTTTTGCAAGAAAGAAGGAATCAAGAAGGAGACAATCGTGCCATACAACCTTCAACAAAATGGAGTGGATGAAGGAGAGAATATGACCATCATGGAAGTTTCCCATGTTGAGATTGCAACAAGATGATGGAGCTTAGTGAAAAGAGTCACCTTCACTAAGTGGGCCCGCAGGCAAATTATGGCGCAAGTTCTATTTTTTGATCCTAGCAGGGATGATCACAGTATGGGTGATCACAGTATGGGTGACCACAGTATGAGTGATCACAGCATGAGTGATCAAAGTCTGGCTGTCAAAAATAGAAAAGTCAAATATTATTGTCTCATAATAATATTTGGACTATAAACTTGATCTTATTCTCTTGGAGCACTTCAGGATGAGCTACGGATGTGGTACATGCAAATCCCAGAAGGAAATACGTGGCTACCTATGGGATGACTAATATTTGCATGCAGGACTTCAGTTAGAACTCAAGTGAGTTGAGTTTAGTGGACTGGAGGTGCAGTTGATGGAGTTGTGTTCAGTTTAGCTTTGTTAAACTGGTTGTATTTAGTCTAGCTGGCAAATAGACTAGAGATGAGTTGGGTGAATTAGTTATTAGTTAATTCACAAGTTATTAACTCATAATGCAACTATAGAATACATCAGTCAACTCAGTTGCATGTCAGTGCATGTTCAGTTCAGCAGGGACAGGTGTTAGAGGATCAGATTGCTATCAGTTGTGACTATAGCTGTGCATGATGATTTGCACAATCAGAGGGATTGAGTATGCCAATGAATTGGCCAATACTAAGAATTGTAGCCTGTGCTCACGTCCAACACAGTGTGAGTGATTCTTTGCAGGTGCAATACGAGTTTGGTAAACCATTCTCATCAGTTCTTGAGCAGGTATTGAGCTGGAGAGGCAGGCAAGCAGTGGAATAGATTTGGAGATCAGATCTTAGCTATATTGTGTGTAACAGGTGGAGCTGGTACTGGATTGCTTGTGATAAGCATTGTACTTTGTAATGTTACATGGTCTCAATCATTAATATACAGATAGTTGGGGCTTTTAGCGAGATGCTTTCCCTGGGTTACATACTGTGTTAATGTGTGAATGCTCTTGATGTTTTATTGTTATTAATGCTGCTATATTGATGATCAACGTAGAGGAGCTTATGTATTTTGTATGTATTCCGCAATAGTACATGATCAGGATAATCTCTGTTGAATATGTGTTAAATTATTCAAAATTTCTACATGGTATCAAAGCTGTTGATCATCAGATCTACTATTCAGGAAGTGTTTACATTCTATTTCTTCAGGCAGAGTCTGTAATCGGTCCAGGTAGCCTTTGGAAGGTGAGATATCCGGTGAATGCCCATACAGTCAATCTCTGTACGAGAAATATTGTGTTCTCACGAATCTTAGATCCGAGGCAGTTGAGTTGGTAGCTGGTGGAAATCAAATTTGCAGCAGTGTTGTTGAAATGTCTTTCAACGAATTGCAAATGTTATTCCAAAGCAAGAGCGACCTGGCGCTCAAGGATAAACTCAGAAACAATAAAGGTGAGAATGGATCTTCATCAAAGGTATCTGATGAAGAGAATTGTGCTTTGGCTGCCAAAGCAAAGAAAGGGAAGAGAAAGAAAGCTTCTCAGTCTGGTGCGAAAGGCAAGAAGCAGGATATGTCCAAGGTGAAGTGTTTTCACTGTCACCAGCATGGACACTATGCCACTAATTGTCCGCAGAAGAAGAAGAACAAGCAGGCTGCTGGATCTTCAGTAGGAGAGGCTCTAGCCTCACAGTTTGAGCTTGATTTTTCATTGATCGCATGCTTGGTTTCAAGTGTGATGGGATCGGTGTGGTTCTTGGACAGTGGTGCGTCTTTTCACATGACGGGAGATAAAGATTTGTTCTATGATCTGGAGGACAAAGATCTTGGAGTGCACATCGAGATGGGCGATGATGGTAGATACAGTGCGACCGGTATCGGTACCATTTCCTTTGAGAGGGAGTCTGGTAAACCCTTCGTATTGAAGGAAGTCATGCATGTTCCAGGATTGAAGAAGAATCTTATCTCAGTGGCGATGTTAGAAGACAAGGGGTATGATGTTGTTTTCAGCGAGGGAAAGGCTTTCCTACGTATCAAGACAACTGGTGAGACCCAGAAGATAGGGGTTCGAGTGAGGAACCTTTATCAGTTGCATGTAGATGGATGCGTAGCAATGGCGGGCAAGGCAGAAGGATTGGTGAGCCGGGATGATGGCGAGTTGTGGCACAGGAGATTGGGTCACCTTCACCATGGAGCCTTGAAGATACTGCAGCAGATCACTACAGGGCTTCCTAAAGGCACACTTGCGCAGTCAGATCAGTGCAAGGGGTGTACTTTGGGGAAGTTTGTGAAAGCCACCTTTCACGAGAAGGATAGTCGCACCACAACGATCCTTGAGAGAATTCACATAGACGTGTGTGGACCTTTCTCAGTTGCTTCGACAACAAAACACAGGTATTATGTGATTTTTGTTGATGATTTCTCTCGTAAGCGCTGGATCTTCTTCATGCAGAAGAAGAGCGAGACATATTCAAAGTTCTGTGAATTCAAAGCATTGGTCGAGAAGGAATCGGGGAAGAAGGTGAAGGCTCTTAGGAGCGATAATGGTGGTGAATACATCTCGGATGAGTTCAAGGATTTCTGCAAGGCAGAAGGGATTTGAAGAGAGCTCATAGCTCCCCATAACCCATAGAAGAACGGGGTAGCTGAGCGGAAGAATAGAACGATTGTGGGTGCTGCACGGGCAATGTTGCATGATCAGGGCCTACCCCTTCACTTGTGGGTGGAAGCATGCAATACAACAGTTTATGTGCAGAACCGTTGTCCTCATAGGATACTTGGCATGAGTACACCCGAGGAGGCTTATTCTGGTAAGAAGCCTGATCTTTCTCATTTGAGGATTTTTGGTGCTAACGTTTACATGCATGTGACGAAGGATGCCAGGAAGAAGTTGGAGCCGACCGCAGAGGTTGTGATATTTGTGGGGTACACTGATACGCCCCACAACTATCATGTGTATTTGCCAAACAGTGGTAAAATTGTCGTGCGACGGGATATAAAATTTCAGGAGGAGAAAGCCATGAAGTGTTCACTTGAGAGGGAGCTACACTTGCATGCATATGAGGAGCTATTAGTTCCTAAGGATGAGCTTCAGGACGTGGATCAGCCACAGGAAGAGGTTCATGGAGTGGAAGAGACCACTCATGCAGTGCCAACCATCAGAGGGCGAAAGCGCTTGACAGAAGCTGAGCGACTGGCTCAAGATGCAGAGAAAGTTGTAGGACCACCTACAGCCCAACGCAGGCAGAGACAGTCACCTGATCGGTACACTGGATACATGGCTCTTATGAGCAAGTGTGTTGTGACTGAGCCATCCTCTTTCGAGGAAGCTGTGGAGGATCCCGCATGGGTAGACGCCATGGTGGAAGAGTATGATTCTATTGTCAGAAACAATGCATGGGAGATTGTTCCTAGACCAGAAGGGAAATCAGTGGTGGGTTCGAGATGGATCTACAAAGTTAAGCAGGCAGCTAACGGGAGTGTGGAGAAGTACAAGGCAAGATTTGTTGCTCGAGTCTTTTCACAAATAGAGGGGATTGATTATGAGGAGACCTTTGCACCTGTCGCAAGGTATTCTTCCATACGGACGATTCTTGCTCTCTCAGCGCAGATGGGATGGCACATTCATCAGATGGATGTGAAGACTGCGTTCCTCAACGGAGTCATTGAGGAGGAGGTGTACATTGAGCAACCCGAAGGCTTTGAGGTCTTCAGCAGCGAGTCGCATGTGTGCAGGCTCAAGAGAGCACTGTATGGGTTGAAGCAAGCACCACGTGCTTGGTACACACAGATAGACAGCTATTTCACAGGACTTGGATTCTCCAAGAGTGAGGCGGATCCTAACCTATACCAGATTGTGGTGGAGGGTAAGTTGCTTATCATTGTACTGTATGTTGATTATTTGATTCTAACGGGTGATGAGCTGTTGATACTGTCATGCAAGAAGGATCTTGCTGCAGAGTTTGAGATGAAGGACTTGGGCCTCCTTCACTATTTCCTAGGATTGGAAATATGGTAGCGCAGTGGTGGACTGTTTGTTTCTTAGGGCAAGTATGCTCGGGAGATACTGGAGAAGTTCAACATGCATGGTTGCAAGCCTGTTGATACTCCTCTTCCTGGAGGTTGGAGGAAGGAGGATGCCACTTCGGGAGAAGAAGTGGATGCCACTGTTTATCGACAGTTGGTGGGGTCGCTGATGTATTTGGTAAATACACGACCCGATATATGCTATGCAGTTAACTAGCTTTCACAAGCTATGGTTAAGCCTACCAAGCTCTTCTGGAAGGCGGGCAAGCATGTATTGCGCTACTTGAGAGGCACATCGGGATATGGATCTTGGTACAGACAAGAGGATGCAGATTGGGCAGGGAGCTCAAGAGGTCGAGTATATGGCAGCAAGGACATCAGGTACCATCATATCAAAGATTGTGTGTAGCGGAGGATCATGTTGCTTTCATACATTCCAACGGAGGATCAGGATGCTGATATTCTGACGAACGCTCTCACCAGGAACAAATTCGAGTACCACCGAGGCAGGATAGGGGTTGCTGATAATCCATATCTTTTCGAGAGGGAGTGTTGAGATTGCAACAAGATGATGGAGCTTAGTGAAAAGAGTCGCCTTCACTAAGTGGGCCCGCAGGCAAATTATGGTGCAAGTTCTATTTTTTGATCCCAGCAGGGATGATCACAGTATGGGTGATCACAGTATGAGTGATCACAGTATGGGTGACCACAGTATGGGTGACCACAATATGGGTGATCACAGTATGAGTGATCAAAGTCTATTTTTAGACTGGCTGTCAAAAATAGAAAAGTCAAATATTATTGTCTCATAATAATATTTGGACTATAAACTTGATCATATTCTCTTGGAGCACTTCAGGATGAGCTACGGATGTGGTACATGCAGATCCCAGAAGGAAATGCGTGGTTACCTATGGGATGACTAATATTTGCATGCAGGACTTCAGTTAGAACTCAAGTGAGTTGAATTTAGTGGACTGGAGGTGCAGTTGATGGAGTTGTGTTTAGTTTAGCTTTGTTAAACTGGTTGTATTTAGTCTAACTGGCAAATAGAATAGAGATGAGTTGGGTGAATTAGTTATTAATTAATTCACAAGTTATTAACTCATAATGCAACTATAGAATACATCAGTTAACTCAGTTGCATGTCAGTGCCTGTTCAGTTCAGCAGGGACAGGTGTTAGAGGATCAGATTGCTATCAGTTGTGACTATAGTTGTGCATGATGATTTGCACAATCAGAGGGATTGAGTATGCCAATGAATTGGCCAATACCAAGAATTGTAGCCTGTGCTCACGTCCAAAACAGTGTGAGTGATTCTTTGCAGGTGAAATACGAGTTTGGTAAACCATTCTCATCAGTTCTTGACCAGGTATTGAGCTGGAGAGGTAGGTAAGCAGCGGAATAGATTTGGAGATCAGATCTTAGCTGTATTGTGTGTAACAGGTGGAGCTGGTACTGGATTGCTTGTGATAAGCATTGTACTTTGTAATGTTACATGGTCTCAATCATTAATATACAGATAGTTGGGGTTTTTAGCAAGATGCTTTCCCCGGGTTACATACTGTGTTAATGTGTGAATGCTCTTGATGTTTTATTGTTATTGATGCTGCTATATTGATGATCAACGTAGAGGAGCTTATGTATTGTGTATGTATTCCACGATAGTACATGATCAGGATAATCTCTGTTGAATATGTGTTAAATTATTCAAAATTTCTACATCCCAAGCTATGTTGCATGATCAAAATTTGTTGGAGCTTCTATGGGAAGAAGCTGCAAATATTGTTTTCTATGTTCAAAATAGGACTCCTCATTAAGCCTAGAGTGATAATATTCCCAAATAAGTTTTCACGTGTGTGAGACGCAGTGTTGGACACTTGAGGATCTTGGGTTGACCCGTATACTTTCATGTGCCGAAGGAAAAGAGGAACAAGATGGAAGCCACAGGGAAGAAAGGTACATTTCTTGGTTACTGTGAAATTTTTAAATCTTATAGAATATATGTGCATGGTCAAATGAATGTAGATTTTAGAAAGGATGTGACATTTGATGAAGATGCTACCCTTGGGAAAGCAAGGGAAACTCAGAGGGGATTCACTCAATAAACCTTTTTCATATCACGTGTGTTTGTGGCATATTAAACAATACCCTTAATTTGACTACATATTGGAAAATACCTCTAAAAATCACATTATTTAACCCCCTACCAATATGAACCCAATACACCTTCCCAATTTAAAAATTACTTACTTTCACTAGATATTGTAGGATTCCATTTTTTCATTAACATTTTTTATACCCCTTTATATTTTTTTATTAACATTGAGCTCCATTTATTATACCTGCCAATTTAAAAACCTTTACTCCCAATATATCCCCCAATATATTATGTCATTTTTAACTCAATATATATCCCCCAATATGAATGCACGTGGTATGGTATTTCTCCCCCAGTGAAACCCTCATGGGGACACTCCTCCCCCTACCAATGTTGAAAGGAAGGATGATGCTATGGATACATAAGAAATCCCTTCTATGCATAGACTAGAGACTAAACTTGTCGATGATCTTTTGGAACCTATGGACCCCTTGGATCCCCCTCTGCATGATCCTCCTGCCAGGAAGAGACCACTATGACTTCATGATACGGTATAGGATGCTAAGAGACATGCTTTTGCAAGAGGAACCTTCATGGAAAGCATGAATCCATAAAAATACCAGGGATATGTTGTAGCTATGGGCAACATGATACAGGTTGAACCATGCACCTTTGAAGAAGTAGTGAAAGAGCAGGTATGGAAGGACGTTATGACAGAGGAATGTGAATCCATCATGAAGAACGATGTGTGGGAAGTGGTTTTGAGACCCGAAGGAAATTCTATTGTGACTTCTAAATGGTTGTTCAAGATTGAGCATGGTCCAGATGGAAGTATCGAGAAATACAAGGTGAGATTTATGGCTAGAGGTTTCTCTCAGAAAGAGGGAGAGGACTATGATGAAATTTTTGCACCAGTTTCTTGTTATACTATTAATTAATCTATTGTTGCTCTAGTTGCAATCCAAGGATGGACACTTCACCGAATGGATGTGAAGACCATGTTTCTACATGGTGTACTCATGGAAGAAGTATATGTTGAACATGGGGGCTTCAATCAATGTACCTCTAACATATCACTTGCATTCATGGCATACTAAACAATACCCCTAATTTGACTACATATTAGAAAATACCTCTGAAAGTCACATTATTTGGCCTCCTACCAATATGAAACCAATACACTTTCCCAATTTAAAAACCCCCAATTTCACTAGATATTATAGGTATCCATTTTTTCATTAACATTTTTTATACCCCTTTATATTTTTTTGTTAACTTTGAACTCCATTTTTGTACCTGCCAATATAAAAACCATTTACCCCCTATATATCCCCCAATATATTATGTCATTTTCCCTCAATATATATCCCCCAATATGAACCCATGTGGTATGGTATTTCTCCTCCAGTGAATCGCCCGCGATGTTGAAAAACCTCAAGGCTTTGAGGAGCAAGACAGGAAAACTCATGTATGCATGCTGAAGAAAACACCCTACAGATTGAAGCAAGCCCCTAGTGCTTGGTATGCTCACATTGATAACTCCCTGATGAAGCATGGATTTACAAGAAGCAATGTTGACCTAAAGCTATACTTCAAAGTCGTCAAAGGCATGCTTCTGATTTTAGTATTATATGTTGATTATCTATTCTTAACAGGTGGAGAGCCTCTTATTCTCGAGTGTAAGAGGGAGTTGACTTCTGAATTTGAAATGAAAGACCTCAGATTGATGCACTACTTCTTGGGATTAGAGGTGTGGAAGAGACTTGGTGATATTTTCCTTTCTCAAGCGAAATATGTTGTCAAAATGCTGGAAAAATTTCGAATGGTAGAATGCAAGTCCATGGCCACACCAATGGAGATGAATTTTAAGAAGTTATGTGGATAAGTTGTGGGACCTGATTTGGAAAATCCCACTAAGTACCAACAGTTGATTGGGGAACTGATGTTCTTAGTGAACACTCGTCAGGACATATATTTTGCAGTTAACACTTTGAGTCAATTTATGAATGAGCCTCTACATGGACACTGGGTCACTACTAAGCATGTGTTGAGATACCTACATGGGACTATCAATCTTGGACTAAGATATATTGTCAGATATGTGAGACTACATGGATACACTGATGCTTACTGGGCTGCAAATGTTATCGACAAGAAAATCACATCAGGGTGTTGTTTTAGTTTGGGGTCTACCATGATATATTGGATGAGTAGGAAACATAAGTTTGTTGCTCTTAGTGTCACTGAGGCTTTGAATATTGCTGCTAGAATAGCTAGTTGTGACGCAGTATGGTTGAGGAAGCTCTTTGGAGAGTTGTTTGAGCAGGTACTAGATAGGACATTGATATATTTCCATAGCAAGAGTGGGATCAATCAAGCAGAGAATCCCATGTTCCATGACAAGTCCATGCATATTAAGATCAGATATCATTATATCCAGGATATGATATAGAGATGAGTCATAAGACTCCATAAAATTTCAACTAATGAGAAGATAACAAACATCCTTAACAAGGCTTTTTTGAAAGGGAAGTTCTTGGTCTTCATAGAGAAACTTGGACTGGTGGATGTGACCCTCCTAGGTCATGACTGATCGCTAACACAAAGTTATGATTTGCCCCCCTAGCTGAGCTCCCAGGGAGTGAATAGCGCCAAAGAGCTCCTGGGGTTGAGGGAACTCTACAGTATAGGCTACAATATAGGGTTGGTAGATCCTTGTCCTACTGATAAGTTGATCTCCCCTATCATATTTGGGACTTGTCAGAGTATGGCCCAATATGCATCCTATGCACAAGCTGGGCTTGTTAGGATTGTTGTTCATCTGGCCAATGAGTGAGGAGACACTTAGGTCAACACATCTTTACCTATGGTGGACGCATCTAGTAAATTGATCTCCCTAAGTCTAGGACACATGGTGTTCAACCATTTGGTATTTAAGACCAAGTCAGGTGACATACGACCGACATGTATTTACCCTTCTGGTTAATTGATCTCCCCTACTATCTAGATGGAGTTTTATAATCAAGTAGTTGGACATGGGGTCAAGTGATATGTGTCATTTTTTTAAAATTGATCTCCCCTATTGTCTTTGATATAGCGTCGACATATATTTACCTTCATGGTAAATTGATCTCCCCTATGATGATTCTTATTCTTTGGATCAAGAATGTTCAACAGATGAGCAAAGGTGAGTAGATATGAACAATGATGAGACATGATATGATTTAATGATGACAATGATGAGACATATGAGTTGAGACTTATGATTCAACCAATAATTCCTCCCTAGTTGATAGGGAGTGTTGAAATTTGGCAACTCAGGTAGAATTTCCCTCCATGGGAAAGCCCTCCTTACCCTAAGAACCCCGTATTAGCCCTTGGAACAATTTAATTCGCACAAGGGAAATTATTATTTTTAATGTGGAACCATGTTTACACAAAAATTACAAGTCAGCCTAAAGGATGAAATTCAACCCCCAAGACCACATATAAATAATAGTTGCTTGACATCATTTGGAGGCATCATATCACTCATCCATTCATCTTCATTTGGTTCGAACTTCTTTGAAATTGTAGGTCCAAGTTCACGTGTGCAAAGGAGAGAGAGGCAATCTGATTTGACTGTGTCAACTTTCTGTTTGGGATTGTTTTGACTGATGTTGACTTGAGAAAGTTTAACTTCATTTGACTTGGATTTTGGCCTATTTTGGGAGGCCGATTTGACTGGAATTTGGAACAAATTTTTCTAGGTATTTGACTATCTTTGACAACAAAATTGTATAAGGTTTGACCATAGGTCTGCTAGGGTTTGACAGTAGACTTTCTCTCTCATTTGACCAAGAGTTTGGGGCTACTTTGACAGGATTTGACTGAGGGAAGAAGGCCACATATTTTGACTGTCTGACTGATCTATTTGGAGGCTAATTTGACTGTTGACTAGGACTAGTTAGGGCTACATTGACTACTATTGAATTGGACTAGGAATTACAGATTTGAAGTTTGAATAGATTTTACTTTCATGCTCATATTTGACTGGATATTGGTTGGTTGATTTGGTTGGTCAAGGGTTTGAACTTTAACTATATGTTGGATGAATTTGGATGGTCTATCTCTTTGTTGAACATTTGAGGCCATCTAATAGAAGAAGAGTTTGGAAAGGGTTTTACCCCTTGTGGGGTTTTCCCCTGGTCTTTGACCCAATCTTCGGGTCTCTATTTTTCTTGGTTGTCTTCTATTGTGCATTTGGTTTACTCTTCTATCTACAATTGCTTATTGACAATGGAAGATTGGAAATATATTGTATAATTTATTGCTATTGGAAGAATAATTGTTATAAGTGATTGTTGTAGCATAGAACATTGAAAAATTAACACCAAGCAAAGTCTGCCATGTGTCTGGGTGCTGACATGTACCTACCACATGTCACTTGCCAATCATCAAATCGGCTGGCCAAACTCCATTCCGCCTACCACATGTCACTCATTGTTGTTGCCATGTCATTAGATATGCCACTTGTCATCCACATGGAAGTGCCACATCACTTCTTTGCCACATCACACCATCCTAATATTTTGCTCTATTTCATTTGGCGCCCTATGCTCTGGTACCTTGGTATACTTAAGCTTTGCTTAAACCTATCTGGTACTACCGATCATGGTTTAATCATAGTCAATCATGGATTAGTGTGCATGATCCTGTGCCTGGCATACTTAATTGCACTAAACATGTCCAATGCAACTAATCATGGTTTAATCATTGATCAACTAGAAATATTAGAGGACATCGGTTTTGCCAAAAAGCAATTAATTTTAGTTAGAAAGGTTTTTGTTATTCCATACATCGCATCACGCCTTCACTTATACACTAATATCATGCCCTATTTGGATTTATATTAGACCCCACCTAAGAAACACCAAATTTTGTTCCATCAACCACCGAATTTTGTTCCATGTGGGCACTCAGTGGAAACAACGAATCTTTGTTCCATCAATATGCTTTAGCCTTTTTTTACTTGATCTTGGTTCAACTCCCCCTAACCTTGACATTAATGACATTACATAACTTGACATCAACGACAACACACACTGACAACAACAAGAGGGTCCATCTTGCCTCACATAAAGCTTGCTCCCACAATCTTTGCATTTAGACATATTACTATAATCCTTGGGAGCACCCTATTTTTCAAATCTATAGCTTAAATCTTGAGACTAAGGACCACTTTATATTCTACTGTTTTCCTTACTATAAGATTAGAGGCCAGTTCTTATGTCTCTTTAGAGATTCACTTGGTTTTATCTAAACACTCATGGCTTATGAAGACCATAGAATCTTATAGCCATCTTCCTCCAAAAGATGTTAACCTTCATTAATGAATTCCTAGAGATTAATTCCCTAAACCAACATACACCAAATTAATTAACTCACACTTCTAACTCTTTAACACTAATAAAAAGAAGTTCCATAACCAACTTTCAAACCCAAATAATAAACCTATAAAACATCATAAATTTAATCATAATGAAAATCGTACACCCATCTTGCATTTCTCTATAACCTTAAATATTAAAAACTTTCAAACCCAAATGATAAACCTATAAAACATCATAAACTTAATCATAATGAAAATCCTACACCCATCTTGCATTTCTCTATAACCTTAAATATTTTTATAAATATTAAAAATGTTTCTCCATAACAATATGTCTTAAAGAAACCTGCATCTCCTCAAACTTGTTCACTTCCCCATCTAATTGTGTCATTGCTTCTTAATATTTTTCCTCTTTTAAAAATATTTCTTTATATTTTACTTAATGTCATTAAGTATTATATTATTTCCTCTTTTATAAACATTCCGTCAACATTAATATTTAAATTAAATAAAATATGAAATATATGTTTAAAAAAATAGCTTAACATTTTGAATCCCAACCCTTGTTTACGGACATTTTGAATCCCGAACATGACCCATCATCAAGATGAAGATGTGTTATTTATACAATGACCGTTGATAGAATATAACATTAAAAAAATTTACACATCGAACTTTCTATGATTGAAACCAAATTTCGTTACAAAGAAAGGAAGATTTCACTTGGCAGAGCATATGAAAGCTGAAAAATATTTCTATTTTTCGTTACATGAAACGATTTCGTGGCTGTAATCTCGATTCTCATAAACAATATTGTATCGGTAAAATTGCAAAACTGTAAGAAGATTTTGGTAGTGGATGTGGCAGAATGGTTAGGCAGAGAGGTTTGATCCTTTAAATCTTATGATTCAATGGCCCAATCTGCTTGACTCTATAAATCTGAGAAATATTTCAATCTGGAAGAAAAAGACTAACGTGAGAACTATTCCACTCCAGAAAAAAAAGCAAAACTATATAAACCTGAGAACTGTTCCAATCCCGAAAAAAAAATTAAAAAAAAAATCCACAACAGCTGAAAAAAATTCAAGACTCTCCGGACGCAAATCTTCCATTATCGCCTTCATCTTTGAAGCCGCAGATCGCAGGAAAAGCAGAGCGCAGGCCATCCATGAGCTCGCTGTTGTTCAGACTACGCTCTTCTGCTATTGGCAGCAACGTTTTCCGGAAAGGCCGCCGTTTTCCCAAATATACCCTTTGCCGAGGGGCGATTTCCATCCACTTTGCTTCAGCTGGTGCAGTCTTCGGAATCGCCATTACCAGAGTCAAAATCTTGCCGCAAAACACAATCTTAAACTCCAATCCTTGCTTATGACTTTCACAAAAACCCAAGTGAACTCTTTTGCAAACTCCAATAGGAGGCTGTAGCTAAAATGTTTTTAATAACAGAAAATGTTTGCAGAGCACGCAAATCAGAAATCTCTGACCAGAATTCGAGATGTGATTTCCACGACGCCTGGTGTTGGCTTCGGATTTAAAGGGGCCGGGGATCACCGGCGGCTTAAGCGTGAAGATAAGAAAACTTGTACGTTCGCGGCAAGAATATTCGTAATCAATAACGATGCGCGGAATCAATTTCCTCGTCATGGCCGCTCGTTTTCTTTTCAAAAAAATTGAAGTAGGTTGACTTGGTAAACCATAAAAGAAATTAAATCATTTTTGTGGTGTGACTTTCAACGTTTAGGACCAAAATAATATTGTTGAATGATTTCTATGACCTTCATAGAATAAAAAATATTATTTTTCCTTTTAATAATATACCACAATGTACTACCTTCTAGAAGCCACTACTTTTCTTGTGGTTAAGAGTACTATTTAAATCATGGTCCGTAAAGTATACCCTTATCTTCGACCTTTATTATTTTTTTTTTTTTTTTTTTTAACCACATGGTGAATCGGTAACTATCAAGTTTAATCCACGGGAGACCCAAGATCAAACCTCATTGCTGCCACTATAACACCAAGAGCATAACCAACCACCTGCAAGTCGGGTATGCTAAGATCCTATGATTTTAGCAAGAGCAGACCCAGCGGTCGGGGGGGTCCGCCCATCCTATGATTTTAGCAAGAGCAGACCCAGCGGTCGGGGGGGTCCGCCCCTCTAGCCGCCACCACAGCAGGTCACTGTACTCCATGAGATTTGAACTTTGGTCTCCCGAGCTTCGCCCGTTTGACTTACCGTTAAACCACACATCACTCGACCTTTATTATTTTACATGGAAAGCGACGAACATGGGATGTACAATTTTTCTTTTCTCCTACGTGACCTCAAGAAAGGGATCTTGCACAATCATAGACCTCAAGAAAGGGATCTTGCACAATCATAGATGTCGAGGGACACTGTTATTGGAGAGAATGAGAATAGATATTGAAGTATTCATGCATATTTTGCGTTAAGAAAATCGTTACAAACCATAGTTTAGAGTGTCATTAAATTTGCGTTTATATGTATGCAATTGATTATACGAAAATTGCATACAAAGTTTTTGATTCGAAAGGTTTAGAAATATATTTTGTTTTTATGGGAAAATTTAAAATATTATAATATTTTTATTTATTTTTGTATCAAAAGGAATTGATAATTGTGTCGTAATGGTATAATATAGGTTTGATTTAAGTTGTTAGTATTATATTTTTACGATTTATGATCTGACTTTCTCTCTATAGACCAAATTACTTACTTCTAGGAGATTTGAACATTGGATATTTTAGTTTACACAATATGTTATATCATTAGCACGATTACTAACGCTCAAAGCAAAAATACTATAATATAAAGGAAAAACAAAGAATAATATTTTTTATAAAGTTAAAATTTGTTAAAATAACCTAGATACATTTTAAATTGGGATCTATCTATCAATCACCCTTAAAAACTCGTATTCTTGCATTCCATGCATTCCATAATAGATTTCCTCAAACTTTTAAATAAGATTTATCATAATTTTATAGTTTAATTTAACTTTATAATTTTATAGTTAAACTTATTATTATTAATTATAATTTTTTTTATAATTTTGCCCCTCTTATTATTATATTATTTTTTTAATTTTTTTTTACTTTTTTACCAAGTTAAAATTTTAATGTTGAATTACAACATCATTTTCACACTGAGCTAAAAGCCCCTGGGGTCAACTTTTTGTTGTTGTTGAAATGAGTGTAGCTTTTTTTGCATTTACAATCTCTAAAGTTGGTAGAGTTATAGGTGGTTCTTCTTGTCTTTACTATGGAGATATCCTACTTTAGTGTGGATTGGAATTAGTCTTTTTTACAATATCATAAACAATACTATGGCTTATCAATACCACATGCCCAAAAAACTCATTTTACATGACACTTGTGCCTATACCATTTTTTTAATTAATCAATTTAATTAAAAGTGTAAAAATGACATAATTATTATAAAAATAAATCTCAACCTTTAATTTGTAAATACTATTAAAAATATTGTAAAATATTTCATAAAAATTAAAATTCTTATTATTAATTTAATAATTATTTATAACTAAATTTTAATTCTAAAAATCTTATCTCAACATAAACAATATAATCCTTTTATTAAACATAACACCTATTAATTTAAAAATGATAAATGACATATGGAATTGAATTGTACACTTAATGACCCCACTGCTTTTGTACGCTAAGAGTTTGGATTATGAAAATTTCGGTTATATTTTGATAAAATTTGGTAAATCTAAATTACAGTTGTCAAATTTCAAGATTTTAAGTGTTCCATAAGTTTTTATGTTGCTGAATTCATTTCCACTATCAAAAACATCATTCAAACATTGCCTTTGTAAGATTTTTTGAATTTTTTTCCTACTTTTGACCATCCAAAAAATTCTGTCACCTCCCTAACAACTCACAACTCTATAAAAGTGTATTAATCACGTTTTTCTCCTATCAATGTACCAAACACTACCCCACTTGTACACATACTCTAAATTATGGATAACTCTCTCCCTCTCTGCGATGGTGGTAGACATTATTGGCCCCGTCGGTGTCCACACTATTACACAGCAATTTTATGTTCAGATCATTAGATTCTAATTACTTTATATTTCTTATGTGAGTGGACTTAAATGCTACCTGTATTGCTCACCCACATAAATTTTCATTGTAATTTTAATTTTTAGTATGATTGAAGGGGTGAGATCAGGGATGGCAAATTATTTTTCACAGGGTGATCTTTCGTATGTCAATATTCTATTTTAAAATAGTAAAAAAAATATAATAACTATCAAATTTGACGAATGCTTCACATTTAAAATTCTTATCTTAGCTTGAGCCTTGGACCTCTCATTTGCCCCTTGTGTTCTAATTCTTACCCTACGTGGGACCTCCCATTCTCCCCATAATTTATTATTGTGCCAATTCGACTTTAAAGGGCCATGTAAAAGAAATTTGAAAACTTCAGCTGCATCTTTCGAATTGATTGTTGTGCCACTTAGACTTTTAAGGGCAGTGATTAGGTTCTGAAATGCCTTGTAATTACACATGCATTGAATGTAAAAGAAATTTGAAAACTTTTGTAATTACACATGCATTGAATGTAAAAGAAATTTGAAAACTCTATAAAAGTGTATTAATCAATTGACGACGGGGTGTCACGTTTTTCTCCTATCAATGTACCAAACACTACACCACTGGTACACATGCTCTAAATTATGGATAACTCCCTTCCATCTTTTGAATGTAAAAGAAATTTGAAAACTTCCGCTGCATCTTTCGAATTGATTGTTGTGCCACTTAGACTTCTAAGGGCAGTGATTAGGTTCTGAAATGCCTTGTAATTACACATGCATTGAATTTTTATTTCTGACTCTAAAGTAAGGTTAAATTGCGAAACAAATTATTCGCCCTCCACATGATGTGCGCGGGCGACTCCAAGTAATTTAGCGAACAACCAACTTTCTTCAATTCGATGACCTGATCCCTGCGGAGCTTAGCCATCAATAAAAATGGTGTGTAATAGTGTGGACACTGACGACCAATAATGTCCACCACCATAACAGAGAGGAAGGGAGTTGTCCATGATTTATAGAGTATGTGTACAAAAAGGGGTGTAGTGTTTGGTACATCGAGTGGAGAAAAACATGACACCCCGTGGTGAATTGATTAATACACTTTCATTTGCCAAACTCTTAGCGTAAAAAAACAGCTGTGTCATATGTTTGTTTATATGGGAGCCGTTTATGGATGCCGAGGAATTGGGAAAAATATTTTAAAAAATTGTGTAGATGTAGTGATTGAATCGTGTTTTTAATGGTAGTTGATTCAGCACCATCAAAAACTTCTAAGACACCTAAAATTATGAATTTTGACAAGTTTTACTTGGATTTACAAAAACCCCTGATTTTTTCAAAATATAGCCTAAATTTCCATAACTTTCAAGCAAAAAAGCATAATACTTTTACATTTTATCAAGTACAATTCAATTCCATGTACTTGTCTCTATTTATCATTTTTTATTTTTAAATTGACAGGTGTTTTTTTTTAAATAAAAGCATTATATTGTTTATTTTGAAATAATATTTTTAGAATTTTAATTTAGTTATAAATAATTATTAGTTCAATCATGAGAATTTTATTTTTTATAAAATATTCTAAATTATTTTTTATAGTAATTATAAATTAAAGAGTGAGATTTATCTCTATAATAATTATGTTATTTTTGCACTTTTAACTAAATTAATTAATTAAAAAATTACTATATACATAAGTATCATGTGAAATGAGTTTTTTGGGCATGTGGTATTGATAAGCCATAGTATTGGCTATGATATTGTAACAAAGTCTATTTTCAAAATAATATCTCCATAGTAAAGCCAAGAAGAACCACCAATAACTCTACCAGCTTTAGAGATTGTAAATGCAAAAAAAACCACACTAATATCAACAACAACAAAAAAATTCACCCGAGGGGCTTTTAGCTGAGTATGGAAGTGATGTTGTAATTCAACATAAAAATTTTAACTTGGTAAAAAATAAAATAAAAAATATAATATAATAATAAGAGGGACAAAAATTATAAAAATAAAAAAATATATAATTAATAATAATAAGTTTAAAGATGAAATTATAAAGTTAAATTAAACTATAAAATTACCATAGTTTTCAAGCTCATGGTATTGTATGACCACAATATTTGTTTATGGTATTTGTTATGATAAATCCTATTTAAAAGTTTGAGGAAATCTATCACGGAATGTTGGGGTGGTGGATACCTCGACGTATAACCACATTAAATCACCGAGCATCCTCTCCTTGCCTCATTTACTGCTGCTTCGAACGAGTTTAATGGAGCTAGCAAATTCGACCAAGGATGAGGCCCCTCTATGCCTACAAAGCATTAATGGTGCCTCATGTTAGGAAGAATTTTTGTTTAAATGTGTGTATCAACTATACCACTTGTCCTCCCTTCGACTCTCCTAGGGAGAGCAACATTCCTTTGCGAGAAGGTGGTCTCCTCATCTCTTGGGTTTATAAGAAGTGGCAAACGATTTGGTTAGTGGTATTCTGCAAGTGTAAAATGTTTCAAGCTAAAGGAGATTGTCATAAGCAAGGGGCAGAGTCCTCTATGCATCAATTTCCCTATATCCAACGCTTGTTGAGAGCACCATTGGAAAGTAGGGAGGATCTTTGCTCACAAAGGACTCCAATTCAATGTTTTTTTTATTATCTCAGTTCTACATAATGCAACCTCCATGCCAATTTTAAAACTCGTCCCTATTCTCCCAACCTCAACACTCCAAGGCTTCAATTTCCCAGGTGTTTCATTTAATTTTCCATTCTTGGTGTGTGGGGTCTGGTACCCTGGAGACGTTCCAATCTAGTTATAGTGTGTTCTTGTTCTCTGGTTTCTTATAGTTACAAAAGTGCTCAAAAAATTCTCTAAGTTGTATAGTGAAATGGGTAGTCTTTACTTTTAAAAGTAATGAAGATCCCCTTGTCAGTTGGTCCTCGGAAGGTTTAAATACTCTTGGTCTACATCTAGTTGGGGCGAGTTGTATTCCTTCACAATTAACACTATTTTCCTAGGGTGGAAAGTTTTATTTTCGTCCTCCTCTGTTGTCCAAAGTAGTCGATTGTGGGGCATTTATCTTACATATTCGAGGTTATTTCATTCATGTGGATTTAGATCTTCTTCCTAACGAATTTCCAGATAGGAAAGGTTTGTCCTTATTGTTGTGTCCAACGGTCTTCTGTGTCCATTGGCTTAAGATTATTGTCGTCACTCTATCCCATACTCTGTTATGTGTCTTTATCGTAGTCATCATGTCGCCTCATAAATGAATGGTTATCCATAGAGGAAGGTTCAGCTCCAGGGAAAATTCACATCCTAGACATTTGTCTAGATGGGCCTCTATGGCATCCTTGTTTGATTCGGTACCACTGGAAGTTCTTCAAGAAATTCGAACTTTAGAATCTTGGGAATTTGTGGATAAGCCTTATTTCTTTGATTATGACCTTGGAAACCATGACTTAAACTGGATCCTAGACCCTGGTAATTCAGAAAGCACAAGCTGTACTTTCTACATTCACTAACAAGTTATCAACAACTTGAATGCTTGCTTCGTTTATTCATTAGAGATAAACAAGTGGACCATTACAGGAAAGGAATATTTAAACTACCTCTTAAGAAGTATTTGATAATCTGTGGATGGCATTCTCATTCACCTTCAAAGAGTGGAAAGGAATGTGGTTTCATAGTCAGATTTCGATTCAGGGAACAAATCAAATGCTCATGTGGTGATAGACACTCATGTTGTTGACAATGCACCTCCTCTCAACTGAATACCTGTAGCAAATGGAGTCCTAATGCCTCTGGTGGTGATTTCAAACTGAAAGTTTCAATTTTATGTTTTATGTCTTTTGTGGCTGATCGCTCCAGTCTGGTTGGTTAATTTCATTCATATTCCTTTCTCTATGGTTTATGTTTGGTTGTTACAGTATCTGCATATCGAGTGGATTTGTAGCCATTCGAACTTATGTAAGTGCAACCACACTATTATGTTTAAGCCATCTGTGTGCTTGGGGTTTTTTTTATTTTATTCATTTTTGTATTCTAAAAAATATGCCTTATAATGCATTTCTTAGATAATGTTGGACAAAGAGTATGTTGATGCAGTGGAATATCACAACCAGTCTTTAGTTATATCATGAGAGGATAAGATGTTGAAAATTTTTAGTATTACTATTTCTCTCAACATACATACAAGTCGTCATAAGCAAGAATGCTATGCCTATATTGACAAACTGGTGCAGTTTTGTATACATTTTGTAAATGATTTTTTATTAATAAATTTTTTGTGAAAATTTACAAAATAAAAATTTTGAAATGCTAACATTCTTATTAAAAAGTTAATTTAGACTTTAAAAAGGTAAAATTCATTTATAAGATTATTAGTTTACACTAAATTATCTAAAAGAAAATGGCGGCATATCTAATAATAATAAACTACAAAGTGTGTGAAGAAAAAAAGAGCATGTCAAAGCAAGCCTACACCTAAATAAAGAAACACATATAGATAAGATTTATGAGTTATGTACAATTTTATTACATATATAGACTTTACGATTTATGTGTTATAACATTTTATTGGGAGCTTGTAAGATTATAAAAACAATAATATTTTAATTTTTTTCCTCTACCAAGTGTGTGAAGAAAAAAAGAGCATGTCAAAGCAAGCCCTACACTTAAATAAAGAAACACAAATAGATAAGATTTATGAGTTATGTACAATTTTATTACATATATATACTTTAAGATTTATGTGTTATAAAATTTTATTGGGAGCTTGTAAGATTATAAAAACACTAATACTTTAATTTTTTTTCTCTTCTTTATGATGTGAAGATTAGTTTTTTTGTTTTGATGAATTGAATTAATCTGTTACATGTGAGTTGTTATTTATTAGAAAAATCTAAAGGATTTTTTCACTCTTAAATGAATGGGTTGACATAGTCATGTGAGAAGTAAAGAGAACGCGCAAATGTACTTATGAAAGGAGTAGAGATTATTTTTTTATAATTCAACTAATATGAAAAATATAAATGAGTGAAGAAAAAGTATTTAATATTGAGTGAAGAAAAATATTAATGGATGGAAATAAAAACAATAATTTATTGAAGATAATTTAAAAAAATACAGATTTTTAATAATTGGTATTTATTTTTATTGCGAAAAATGAAGATTTTTTTTTTTAACTAGGTGAATCAGTAACATGTTGGAGTAATCTGAGTGAAGCTTAAGATCAAATTTTCAATATATCTTTATAACAATAAAATTATATACAATTATCTACAATTAACTTATAGTTAATAAAAAGCCTAGCCATCATTAAAGAAAAAGGGAAATGAAAAAATTTTGTTAATAACTTATTTAAATATAAAAAAACATTATATAAAGCAAGATAACAAACATTGATATTAAAAAACATTATATAAAGAAAGATATCTTTGTAAGAGAGATAACAAACATTGAAAATTATTAAGAATAAATAATCTATGAATATAGAGGAACCATTTAAGAAAATGTATTAACAGATATAATAAATACCTAATGACTAAATATTAATTTAGGAGAAACAAACATCGCGGTTTAAAAGGTATTGATTGAAGTATTAGATTTAAGAGATTCAAACAAATTGTCAAATAATTGTAATGGTCACTAGCTCAATAACATTTTGTTAATACTTTTGTTGTAAGGTAGAGATATAACATTTATTATAATATAGTTATTTATTTATGGTTTATCGAAACCATGTATACATTTTCCTAAAGTTTTAATGAATTTTAGTATTATTAATTTATTTTATTTCATTTAAATTTATTTTATAAAATGTTGTTAAATTAATTTAGGTTTTATTTCTAAATTAAAGGAAATAATTTTGATTCAATTATCTTATAATGTCTATTAACAATACGTGTGCATCTTTGGATATACTTGAACCACTATGTAAGCACCTATATACATGTGATCACCCTCATTTGCTTAGTGATATTAAGGAAGTAAACAATCTAATGTTGAGTTTTAGAGAAATTGGTCCTTGCACCAATGCCTACATCTATGATTAGCACTTTCAATGTACTTAAGGATCACCATGATTTTATTTAAAAAAATATATATTCTAAAATAATATTTAAAATCCTTTCCAAATTGGACTTTACATAAATGTCCAACCCTTCCACTGCCCACAAAACTCACCTTCACTTCAAAGAAAAAAACTACAAGAGGGATAGTGGCAAGGACTCTCAAACACTTCTCCATTATGAAATGATGGTGCTAAGAGAATTGCTCAAGCACTAAGTGACTAATTAGAAGGCTTATTTGCTTAATATAATTGGCAAATAATTGATTATAGCTATTTATTCCATGAAAAATCAAACCATTTCATTTTCTTTTCATTGATGATTCTTGGGTCTTAAGGGGTTTTTTCACTTCTAAATCGTTGTTATATCTAAAAAAATTCTTCAAATTACAAAATGATGAAGAAGTCAAATATTCTATTAGATTTACTAGACTTGGGTGTTGAGTTTATCTGGTGCAAGACTACACCTTATATCCATCAACCACAACTATAGAACCAGTTTCTACAAAACGTATTCTTGCATATTCATCAAATTTAAATGCTATAGAACAACATTTTAAATTGACAATGAACAATCCAAACAAATTTCAAGACAAAAGGAAACAATAGAATCAAAATCTTATTGAATGATTTGGTTAAACTCAACTTGTGTTTTTATAGTCTAGAGCTCTAAACCTCTCATAAAAATTATATAATCGTCGTGCATAATGATTTGGTAGCAAATAGTTTCTAACTCCAAGATTAGTAAACTAGACAATCAACTTTATAGCATTTTATATAAATTGATGGATTCATACCTCCTTTAGGAAAATAAATCACATTTGTAATTTCTCCTCTATTTGTTTAGCTCCATTGAAAGTTAGTTGATCTCTATTGTGATTCAAAGTCACTATTGGTGCCTCTTCAAATATTCATTAGTGGTGCCTTTTCAAATCCCGATTTATGGCACGTGGTCAAATTCCCCTAGATTGTTACGATTTCGCTAACTCCTCTTCGACACTATTGAGTGGGTCTTCCATATTCAAGCGTCAAATGAAATCTACTAACCTGCATCATCTATTATTCCATATGAAAGTCATATACTTGCCCATGATATATACCAAAAACAAATAATGAAGAGAGAAGCAAATCTTTTTGGTTAATGTTGCCTAATCAAGGCTAAGGACAATTATGCATTAAACAATAGTTGACAAAATGTTTTTAGAAAAAGAGATGGGAGTCCAGGGACACTAAATTTAGTGTAGAATGGTGCCATAATTAATGCAATGTAACATAACAACACAAGGACAATTCAAGGACATTAGATCATGTCTATTCAAGTAAACATCATATTGGATTACATCAAAATCATCCCATATGGATTCGAGATGCCAAAGCTCCTACATTTATGTAAAATAATGTATTTTCCTTGTATTATGAAATAGAATAGAGTCCTGTGCATGTGTAATCACATAAATACTAGAGCTAACTTTGGAACTATGTGCCACCTCACCACTGAAAGTCACGAGTTCTACTACATGTCATTCCTAGTAGATTATTGTTAGTAAACAACAAATTCTCTAGGTAGTGGATGATGTATCCATTTCTTGAAATCTTGAACAATAGTGTACATGTCATTCCTAGTAAATTATTGTTAGTAAACAACAAATTCTCTAGGTAGTGAATGATGTCTCCATTTCTTCAAAGCTTGAACGATAGTGTAAACGTCTTTAACATAGACAAAATTCTTCTTTCTAGAATCATTCAACTTCTTACTAAATAATTATGTTAGCTTACCTTCTTGACTCAATATTACTCCAATAATTGAGCCACATACATCACAATCTAATGACTTGAAACACCCTAATAAAATATAAAGTTCTAATAATATATATTTGGCTACCTTCTTCTTCAAGGTTTCACAATAATTTGTAGTTGTTGTCCATTAGTAAGCTCATTTTTTCATACATTAAGTAAGTGGTGCATAATTACCATTAAAGTTTCTAATAAACTTTTGATAAAAGCTTACAAAGCCATGGAAACTCCTCACATTAAAAGCACTCTAAGGTATTAGCTAATCCACAATGAATTTTACCTTTTTCAATACCCATTTCTAGACCTTCTTTAGAAACATCAAAACCCAAGTAAACCAACTATTTTTGTAGGAAAGTACACTTCTTTAACTTTACAATTTAACAAATTCTCTTCCTTAAAAAATCCAACACTTTCTCCACATGTTTTAAATGTTATTCTTTGGAGTCACTAAAAAAGTGAATTCCATCTGTTCATAAGGGGAAGCTTGATTGGTGATCGTTGTGTTATGAAGTATTATGTAAACCATGAAATTCAAGGTTCAAATCCCCCATGGGTCAAGCAAACAAAAAAAATTGTGAATGTCATCAAGATATACAATGACAAGCTTTCCAACAAACAACTTGAAGAATTTGTTCATTAACCTCATAATCCACTAGTTACATTAGCTAATCCAAAAAAAATAATTCACCATTAAAAAATTCCATCCTTTATATTGAAAATCCTACTCCATTCATCACCATCCCTTATCCAAATTTGATGGTATCTACTTTCTAATCTATCTTTGAAAAGTACTTCAATTTGCTCAAATAATTCATAAGGTCCTTCATTCTTGGAAAGGGAAATTGGTACTTGATGGTATTAATAGGCCATTAATCGATATACATTTTCCATTCACTACCCTTATTGGGTGCCAATACTGCTAGTACAACTTGGGGACTTAAACTTTCGAATATAAGCACTCTATCAAACGATTATTGCACCTACTTATTTAACTTCACTCTTTAGAGGAATCATTCAATATGGGGTTTTATTGGGAAAACTTTATCCTCGTATCAAGAAGATAGGATGGGAAATATTATGATGGGAGGCATTTCCATTAGCATGTCATTCAAAAAAATATCTTCAAAATTGTTCAGCAAATGTTGAACCTCCATCCACACATTTTCCTTAGCTTCTTGGACTTTATTTGACCTTATGGACAAACATATTTGTTCTTTATTTTCTTCTCTAAACAACCCTTTAGTTGAGAAAAGCACGACTTGATTGCTACTATTGCTAGCACTTCTACTCCCATTATTGTCCATTATTTTTATTCTCCCCCATCATAAGATTCAATGTATAATGTTTTCCATCCTTCTCAAATTCACATGTATTTCCATCCCATAATAGAAAACCTTCCTTTAAAAAAACCATTATATCACAAGTAGAACATGGCATACATCCATCTCCACCACATCACACAACACGTGGTCACTAAAGTTTCTAAAATTCTAAAAAGTTAGCAAGGATTTCTTTGTCACAATGATGTGTTGATGTTTCTATAGCCATGAAACTTGATATGGATTGGGATGAGAAATTCACTTTAATTAGCTTCTCAGTCACCTTTATGGACATTAAATACTTTGTGCCACTACCATCTATGATCAAATTGCATCATTTACTCTTAACATTACATTTAATTTTTGTTGGGCCTAGTAATTGAATTTCAATTACTCAACACTTAATTATCAATCCAGGGCTTCGTAAGCTTCGAGGCATAGCACATGAAATGCCAAGGATTCTGGGTCAGTTCTGTAATCGCTATCTTTATCCCCACAACTGAATCATTCAGGTGCAATAAAACATATATGTAAAGAAGACCTTGAAATTATTTTTCTGTATTATCAACACAGTGACACCACACCACTCAAGAGACTAGATTTTCACTAAAAAATAACAACCAGAGACCTGAAAGAAATAACTCAAGAGCAAACAAATCCAAGATTCATTTCAAACCATGCAAGCGCAAACATTTCAAAACATAAAGAATTTTCAAAATAGATCTATTATTGCAATCAATTCGTGTATTAGAAGAGGAAAAACAGTTCTTTCACTCTGTTCCTACACTGGGTAGAACATAGCAATGCATGCACTCTGTTCCTGCACTGGGTAGAACATAACAGTGCCTGCACTCTATTCCTGGACTAGGAGAAACAATAACACTCTATGCCTGTACTGAAGAAAAACACCCTGTTCCTATACTAAAAAGGATATTGTATAACAAGTCTAAACTCAAATACTGTGAAAAGAAACCTTGCTTGAATTAAGACAAAACTCTCAGACTCATCACACCTTCAATGCATGAACCTCAAGGCTTCATCAATCATCGAAAGAAATATTAAACTCCTGTGCATAAATAGGAAAATCACCTCACAAATATATCTATCTTGTTTTGGTTTAACACTATGTTCAAGATCTACTTTTGTGCATATAACTTTATAAATAAAACTCAACCGATGACTCCAGTTTAATTAAATATGATAGTATTTTATTCTTTCACTTATCATTTCGAAATAACCGAAAGAAAACTTACAATCATCAGGCCTAGAATAATACAGTGAAATATTAAATCAAGAGGTCCTCAACCAAGAATAACTTCACCTGCACAATAACACTGCCAAATAGCTACAGGTACCATAACAAGGGTTTTCGCTTGCTTGCTATGAAAAAAAGACAATTTGAAGAATAAACATATCAACTTCCAAGCAATATTGAAATAACCCCTCTGTAGATATTATCTCAGGGAATATGTGTGAACCACAGAGTATATCTAAACTAAAGAGATGACTTCGAAATCAAAAGAGCATTTGCAGATTCAAACCCATACTGTGGTTTACAATAAATGAAATAAATTATTCAATAACAAAGGAATCTCTGCTCAAAAGTAAACCCCAAGCATAAACACGAGAACGCAAAGTTACATATCTGAACCTTTATCACTTGTTTCGAAAGAAAACACACAAGGGCTTATCCAATCGGGTGCATCTCTTACAAGAAAATTTTCACACATAAATATTTATCACATCATTTACTCACCACAAAATATAATAGATAGAGGGAGAATGAGCTGGGTTGGTTGGGCCTTAGCCAACCAGCTCATTTCCCTATTTAAGGAATGACATTAATCTATAAGAAAAGGTTGTTCATCATAAGAAATAAAATACACGAATGCATGAATATGACATTAACCATCTTTTATTAAATAACCAAATTCTTTGCTTGATACATAACGTATAGTGACAAATCCAAACTTAGAGAGGTCACGGTGATACAAACTTTCTGAAAATATAAACCCCAAAATAGTTCATAGTATCGCTAGCTTCCATCCTAATCTATCTTGACATATATACAAATTACATTGTCCCTCGGCCATATTAAACAGATAACAAAAGATGGAGCTATTGGCAACTAATCTCTAACTTTAGGAACCCTCCAATGCTCCAAACCATTTGTAGGAAAACGGGAACAGGTCCTCAGGAGTGAATGTGCGTATTTCTTCCTAGAAAACCGGGATTGACTCCTAGTCAGACTCTCGAACCAATGGTCTTCCATATTCGGTGCAAGAATAAGGATGAGTGCAGGATTCTCAGAATCTTCTAGTACCATAGCCACTTTTTATCTTGAATTAGTGAACATACATTTTAATAATTGTAAGGTAATATAAATGGAAAGTTACATAGAAAAACATTGATCTTTTTTACTTTTAATTAAAATGAGCATACATTATCCATTTACCCAAAGAATGATTACAGAAACTAAAAATACTTGCATAGAGATCTTATTTAGGTTGTGTTGTGCTATGAAACAACCCCCCCATTTATTTATATATAAATCTCTTAGGAAATTATTGTATAAATAAATGGGGACCCTTAAAAATTTTAAAAACATAAGAAAAAAGCATAGTTTAAGTTTTTGAAAGAATAAATTTGATTTTTGAATAAAACATATCCAATCGGCCCCAAACAACTTGAATAAAGCATGCCCTAAGGAAAATCCTGACGATATCGCACATCGCAAAGTCTCAAAGAAACAACACTTTGTTTTTACCCTTTCGAAACTTGCGATGCGATAAAGGATAGCCCCCGAGAACCAAGCATATCTATTCCTTAAAAAGGATTAAGTGTTAACAAAATTAATTCACAACAGAACTTGCTCGCATCACAAACTTATAACGAAAACGATATACGAAAAGGCAAAGGAACACTCCTATTGTGAAATGCGATAAGCGAACCGAACCTGATAAAACAATAAACACAGTATAACAAACGTATCGTGTCTGGTTAAATCACAGATTATAAGAAAAGCTCCCTGCTTATATTCTACTCCCGATTCCTCCCGATTGCGATAAAGTTATTTCTCAAAAGGTGTGCTTAAAGAAAATCATAAGACTGAATAACTAAAATAACATAAGCCGCGCTTGTAAATAATCTGTTGGGCCCACTCTAACACCACGTCATGTCTCACGATTTCACAATTGCAAAAAGGCTTTGGCCGTTATCCATTCTATGCTACTCCCGAAACCTCTGATTGTGATATTGCGATTATCGCAATGGCACATCTCTCATATTTAATGAACTGATGCAACGATATCGCAATCACATATCAACAAAGTGTTTGAAAATAAGTTTTATTTACCATTTCACAAGGTTTTCTATGGTATGATATATTAATGGATAATAAATAACCACGCAAAGCCATGATTTCAATTATTTAAAGAATTCTAATGGTATTTATGATTTCAAAACCCAAGGTGATTTGATGGCCTGTATAGATTGATTCGCATTTAAACTCTCCTTTCCGTCATTTCAAAGCCTTGTGTGTTTGTATGTTTCCACATTTCACAACTATTTCTCTTCATTTCTCTGTGTTCTCAATTCGCAGGTTTAGCCCGAGAAAGAACTCTGTAACAAGATGACTAAGTCGAAGAAGGGAAAGAAAACTATGGAGGCTTCACAATATTTTGCTTCAGATGTAATGAAAATTCCCCCATTGTTCTCAGATACGACATGCACAATCGACAACAGTACTTCCTCATGGGAAACCATGTACCAGTTGCTGGAGAGCAAGGGTCCTAAGATAATTCAAAGAGTAGTGACAACTGACGCTACTACCTCTTTAGAAGCCTCCCACTTTGAAGCTGCCAACTCTTTTCTCCATAGAATTGTTGCTAGGCCCAAAATTCTGCCTTACACCGATATGGTAAAATGGATAATTGAAAACATTAACATTACCAATCGAACGTTTCAGACTTCAAGGAAAACGGTTATAGGATCCTTCACAATAGAAGACTTGAAGAGAATGTATCATGTACCAGACCCACAAAAGGTATATGATAAAGCCTTTCTTGAGAAATTCGCAAGTGAAAATGATGTGCCATTAGATGATCCGGATTTAAACAGGAACGCAACAAATTACAGAGATAACCATATACACAAAGATGCAACGGAAATAATACTTCATTTCATTAATGGAAAATACTGAAATATGCTTACAAACAGAAATGGAAATAAACTAGCTAGGGCGATGGTAGCTTATCTCTGAGAAGAGATGTGATGGCTACATGCCTCTGAACTGTGTTACAATGAGGCTCGAAGGCCTATTTATTGTTGAGAAACAATGGAAAACCCTTAACATTCCAAAACCTAACCCTAGGAGATGAAACGCCAAACTGTGGGCCCCGTTTGGGGGTAAATTGGTACATCAACTTCCCGGGGTCGTAACTTTGGCATATGATCTCCGTTTGACGCGTACAATAGCTCGTTAGAAAGATCTATCCGAGTACTACCACTTTGGGAGGGAACATCGGTCCATGCACCCATGTTGCCCCAGATTCCCAAAAAAACGTCGTTTAGGGCCTCAAAACGGCTCCGGAAGTTCAAGACCCGAAAAACTGCTAAAAATAGTAAACTGTGCTACAATTAAGGAAACTGAAAATGCTGAGAAAGACAATGGTGGGGGTCCAGGTGGACTTGGCAGGTGGCCACCAATATCCACCTGGATCATTCCTCCCCCCTTAGGAAGCAATGGTCCCCATTGCATTGAGCTCCTCCATGAGATGAGGAAACTTCTGCTGAACTTGTTCCCTGGTGAGCCACTTGCCCTGCTGAAGGAGTTGGCCTGCTTTGACAACTCGATACAGTTGGATATTCTGTTGGCGAGTGTTCTTGATCTGTGTGTCCATGATCCGATCAGTTGCAGCTTGTTCCATGCAATCTGGATTTAATTCTGTGGGTTTGAGTTGTTCTGCAATGTCGGATGTGTCTAGCAATGGTGGAAAGTATGGCCGAAGGCGGTCCACATTGAACACTGGGTGCAGGCCAAGGAATGGGGGAATGTTGAGCTCAAATGCATTGTCTCCCATAGCCTTAGTAATGGTGTAAGGACCATATCGGAGTGGTCTCAATTTCCGATAGGCTCCAGTAAGGCGTTCCTTTTGCAAATGCAACCAGACTTTGTCGCCCACCTAAAACTTGTGTGGCACCCGATGTTGATCATGTCGCTGCTTGTACTTGGCATTTGATTTCTCAAGAATGTCATGGACCTGCTGGCGAATATGTTGGATGCGCTCAATGAAGCTGGTGGCCTTATCTGTTTCGGACTGGACATGAGCTGAATTCATGTGAGTAGCTGCAAGTGGCATGGCCACATCAATGGGGCATAGTGGCTGGAATCCCAAACCCACCTGAAAAGGGCTATGGCCAGTGGAGCTGTGAAGAGCTCGGTTGTAGCTGTGCTAAACGTAGGGGAGGCTCTCGTCCCATGTGCGTGGATGCTTTGAGTTATACATGCGCAGAATGTGCACAATCATCCTATTGACAACCTCTGTCTGGCCATCAGTTTGAGGATGGAAGGCTGTGGACTTCGTGAGTTTGGTGTCCAGCATTGACCAGAGACTGGACCAAAAGGTGCTGAGAAACCGACTGTCCCGATCTGAGATGATAGACTGTGGGATCCCAAAGTGCACCCACACTCGTTCAAAGAAGAGTTTAGCAGTGGCTTCTGCTGTGATATTCTTCTTGCAGGCCATCATAATGGCCATCTTTGAGAACCTGTCGACGACCACAAAAACACAGTCATTTCCATGCTTAGTGGAAGGAAGGCCTGACATGTAATCCATGGAGATGGATTCCCAAGGTCGACTAGGGGTAGGCAACGGGGTATAGAGGCCTTGCTTCTTAATGGTCGGTTTGGCAATGGCACAGGCAGTACATGATCGGATGTACTTCCCAACATCCTGTCGAAGATTCGGCCAATAGAAATAGTTTTGCAGTACTGCCACTGTTTTCTCGACCCCGAAATGCCCAGCAGCCCGACTGTAGTGTGCTTCCCAAATCATCTTGGCACGCTCGCTTGAAGGAACACAAAGGTGACTGAGGTGGCATAATAGGGCATCCTGGAGGTGAAAATCTGCAACCTGCCGACCCTCCAAGAGTGTCTGGTATGTGTGGCCAAATTCTGGGTCGCTTTTGTAGAGAAGTGGCCAATCAGAAGTCTCGTGCCCGCAAGAGTTGAGCACGGTGGTTAGCGCCATGATCGGTGGTCGACTGAGGCAATCTGCAACATTATTGGTGCTGCCCTTTTTATACTTGATATTCAAGTGAAACTGTTGCAGGTATGTAGACCACTTCTGATGGCGATCATTCTGCAATTTCCCTTGGGTCTGTATGAACTGCAGAGGTCGGTGGTCTGTGTGGATGACCGTTTCCTTCCCCAAAATGTAATGCTTCCATTGTCGGCAGGCTTGTACAATGGAATACATCTCTTTATCATAAGTGGGGTACTTCCGGACTGTGTCTGAAAGTGTTTCACTGTGATATGCCACTGGATGTCCATGTTGAGTAAGGACTGCCCCAATAGCATAGTCAGAGGCATCTGTCTCGACCTCAAATGGTTGTTGTAAATCTGGTAACGCGAGCACTGGTGCCGTGCAGAGGCGATCCTTCAACTCCCTGAATGCCTTCTGTTGAGATTCAGACCAAAAGAATTTTGCTTTCGCCCCGCCCTTGGTGACTTGACTCAAGGGCCAAGAAATATGAGAAAATCCCAACACAAACCTGCGGTAGAAGTTGGCAAGACCTAGAAAGCTGCGGAGCTCTGTTAGAGTGGTTGGAGAGGGCCAATCCCGAATGACTTGGACCTTGGCTGGATCGACATGCACCCCCTGTTCATCAATGATGTATCCCAGATACTGAACCTCGGTCATGCCAAAAGTGCATTTCTCCAAATTGGCACATAGCTTGTGTTGCCGCAGTGTTTGGAGAACCTGTCGGATGTGGTGGAGGTGCTCTTCCCAACTCTGGCTGAAGATCAGAATGTCATCCAAGTATACTACTACAAAGGAGTTGGTGAATGGCCGCAAGATGTCATCCATTAGCCTCATAAAGGTTGCAGGAGCATTCGTCAATCCGAAAGGCATGACCAACCATTCGAAGAGGCCCTCCTTGGATTTGAAGGCAGTCTTCCACACATCTGAGGGTTCAATTGGTACCTGGTGATATCCTGACTTCAGATCGATCTTGCTGAAATATTTCGCCCCCTTTAGTTGGTCTAGGAGGTCATCAATCCGCGGGATCGGGTACCTATTACGGACAGTGATCTTGTTCAGCGCCCGATAGTCAATACAGAGTCTCCACGTCCCATCCTTCTTCTGTACCAACACTATCGGGCTCCCACAGGGCGAAGAACTCGGACGGATGTGACCTTTCTGCAGGAGCTCCTGAATCTGCCTCTTGATTTCATTGTTCTCCAGAACGGAGCGCCGATAAATTGGTCCATTGGGTAGCGGCGCACCTGGGGTCAGATCGATGGAGTGCTTGACTTGACAGTGCAGAGGAACCCCTGCCGGGGAGGTGAAGATGTCTTCGTACTCCTCCACAATCTTGTCCATCTGTAGCTGCCGTGCAGAGGGCCCCGTTTGGAGGCCGCGGCCACTGTCTTCTTCTTCCCTTGAGGGCGTATCATCAGGAAAACAAATTTCCTGGTTTTGGAAATGATCTTACTGCATTGTTTTGCAGTAATCAAAGAGATGGCGGCAGGTGGTGCTACCTCTGGTATCCTGAACAACTTATTTCCCAATGTAATAATAACAGCACGGGGCCTTGATTCATACACAGCATGTCGCTTCCACAAGTATGGTTGTCCTAGTAATACATCACAAACTTCAAGGGGAGCAATGTCACACAATACCTCATCCGTGAAGGGCTTGATGTTGTATGGAAGGCGACACTGCTGGCTCACGCGAAGATCTCGCCCTTGGTGAAGCCACCCAATGGTGTATGGTTGTGGATGTGCTGTGGTCGGTAAGCCCAACCGCTTCACGACCTCTGCCGAAATGAGGTTCTTTTGACTCCCGCTATCAACAATGAACTGTATCGGGGAGCCCTTTACCCACATCTGGGAGTGGAAGAGACGCTCCTCCTCCTCTGGATCTTCGGGTTCATTTTTCTGGATCTTTGCGGTAGCAACAGTGGCGCTGGGATCCGCATCAATGATCTGCTTCCCTTTTTCATACCCCTTATCGGGTTCTGACTCAGAGTCGGAACATGCATCTGATTCTGAAACCTTTAGCTCAGCCACCAGTGACTGCTTGGCCCGACACTCACTTGTGTTGTGAGTGGAGCTCTTATGGAACTCGCACCATTTTCCAGTGTCCTTTCTCGGCTTCGCGGCGTTGCTCTTTGCTTGCAGCTTCGGCTGGTTGTCTTGGGCTGTCCCGCCTTGGCTTTGTCCTTTGTTCTGTGGTTTAGGGGCACCTTTCCCCTGCTTTGGATTCGCAGATCCAAAGTCTCGCTTCTTTTGTTTAAACTTCTGCTCGACCTTGACGGCATACCGGTATGCTGCGCCGAGCGAGGGGATGTTTAGGAACTGTATTTCTTCCTGGATGTACTTGTGCAGGCAGCCACGGTATTTGAGTATCAAATGTTGCTCCGAATCCTTGATACCCAACTTTGTGCGAAGGGTATGGAAAAGATTGGTGAACTCCGACACGTCTTGGTCCCTTCCCTGCCGCAGCGTGGTCCACTTTATGTATTCATCCTCATAGCTTCCGACAGGGTAGTACTGCTCCTTGATGGCATCCCGGAACGAACCCCAGGTGGGTGCGGCTGAAAATAGTGAGCCAGTACTTTCATCCTTCTGCTCGCAGTAGGTTTCCCACCAGTCCTTGACGTGGGGGGCTGCTTTGAGAAGAGCAAAAACAATCTTTTCCCGACTCGAAAATTCATGAACAGAAAAATAACCCTCTAGCAGATTTAACCATTTATCTACGGCATCGGCGTCTATCTGACCCTCGAATATGGGGATTTCAAAATTAACTTGTACCTTAAAGGGTGTGGCGTTTCCAGAGGAGCTGCTGGAAGCCGATGTGCCGCTTCTGGGTAGCTGCTGAAGGATCTGCGCAAAGCTGTCCATCATCGCGTTCCGTTGTCGCTCGAGCGCTTCTTCGAGCAAGATTTTGATGGGATCTCCTGCCCCCTCGTCTTTCTTCTCGTCCGCCATGGGAGGCCGTCGGGATTTGCGAGGCTGGTCTTGCAAAGGTTCAACCAGTTCAAGCCCTAACTCCTTATATCCCGACCTTGTTGGGGACATGCAAAGAAAAACAGAGAAAAAGCAGACCGCTCTGATACCACTGATCCGGATTTAAACAGGAACGCAACAAATTACAGAGATAACCATATACACAAAGATGCAGCGGAAATAATACTTCATTTCATTAATGGAAAATACTGAAATATGCTTACAAACAGAAATGGAAATAAACTAGCTAGGGCGATGGTAGCTTATCTCTGAGAAGAGATGTGATGGCTACATGCCTCTGAACTGTGTTACAATGAGGCTCGAAGGCCTATTTATTGTTGAGAAACAATGGAAAACCCTTAACATTCCAAAACCTAACCCTAGGAGATGAAACGCCAAACTGTGGGCCCCGTTTGGGGGTAAATTGGTACATCAACTTCCCGGGGTCGTAACTTTGGCATATGATCTCCGTTTGACGCGTACAATAGCTCGTTAGAAAGATCTATCCGAGTACTACCACTTTGGGAGGCAACATCGGTCCATGCACCCATGTTGCCCCAGATTCCCAAAAAAACGTCGTTTAGGGCCTCAAAACGGCTCCGGAAGTTCAGGACCCGAAAAACTGCTAAAAATAGTAAACTGTGCTACAATTAAGGAAACTGAAAATGCTGAGAAAGACAATGGTGGGGGTCCAGGTGGACTTGGCAGGTGGCCACCAATATCCACCTGGATCATTAGACCCAATTAAGAAATGGAGGTCAAATTTGAACAAACACAAGCATGATAAATTGGGTATGTATTCTATATTGTCTCTCGCTTCTCCATACTCATATATCGCAGCCATGATGTGTAGATTGTTTGGTTATGCTGATACAACTAAGTTCTCTATTGAGTGGGTTCCCCTAATTGATGTTGTTGTAAATTATTTTATAATGGATTGGGGCACTATCCTGTCTAATAATATTTCTTCTCAAATCTGAGAGTTTAGACAACACCGATATGTCACCACTAGAATAATCCCACCATTTTTCATGAGTGCCTACATTATGGATGTAGTTTGTTTCACTACCAATTTCCCAACCATGGGATGGAAATGGACTATTCAAGATCCCACTCCCATCCATATATACCATAAAATCCTGTGGGAATCCAATTTCCACACCCATTTCTATAAGATTTGTCAAGGAGTTATGCTTCCCATCCACCAAGACATTTTTGACAAAAGGGCCTCAAGATTGTCTGATGAGGCCAAAATTGACTTTTTACCAATAGGTAGGTGGTTTGGAGAAGAATTGTTTACTTATGTTCAAGTCTATGGAAGCCTAGCACCTCCCCATGTTCTCCCATGGTATGTACTAGATAAATTGCTTGCTCGAGAGATTTCTTACCAAACTATAGGGGATGGGTTAACCAAGACCCTAAAAGAATCTAAGAAGTCTCTTTGGCCTTCCTTTCCCCTCCAATGCAGTGTTTATGCATTACATGATTTCAAGCATGTTGCGCTTGAAATCGATCACATTACATGTTTAAAACTTTCCACCATTCATGGAAGACAGTTTGACCCCAATAAGGTTGCGCAAAATTTCACTACCCAAGTGAAAATTAGACAGTTCATCCATGAGGATGATGATTTTGATGACCTGTTTGAGTCTATTGAGTTGTTTTCACAAGTGCAACATTTGGCTACTTTGAGACTGGATCCACAAAAGCTAGCTCAATTCCACCAGTACAAGAGGAAAAGGCTATAGAAAATCCCTTTGGATCTATTAACGATCCCTCAACCAATTGTTCAAGAGGAGCACAGTTCAGATCAAGATTTAGAAAAAAGCTCAGAACATAGTTCTGAGCATAATTCAAAGAAGAAATCAGAACAAGGTTCTAAGTAGACGTCATGGAAAAAATCGACACAAGGCTCAAAACATAGTTTAGAGCATGATTTAGAACAGGGCTAAGAGCATAGTCCAGAGAAGAGTCTAGAGAAGAGTCCTGAAAAGATTCCAGAAAAGGGAATAGAAAAAACCTCCAAGGAGAAAGAAGTGGAAGATGTATCCATTGAATTACATACAGATGAATCTCCTTTCAAGAACCAGCTGGATGAGGCGTGGAAACAATTTGACCAGCAACTTAGAGGACAACAAGGGGAAAAAGATTTTGAAATGGAAACAACATTCATCACTCCCCAAAACACTGGGTATGGCTTGCTTACTGAAAGGGCCACTGATAAAGTTGTCACTATGGAGGAAGTTCAGATCATCTCGACCTTCCATTCATCAGAAATTGTTCTAAGGGTAGAAGAAATCCCTCCTCTTGATGTCTTTTATAGTCCCAAGCATTGTGTTATAGTATAAAGACATAAGAAAAGGAGGAGAATAGAACAGCCACCAACAATAATTCCTGATAATGAACCTATGGGTGTAGTATGGAAGGATAACCCCATGGATCCTTCAGAAAATTTGACAAAACTATCACAATTTGCAGGTGCTTATGCATCTGCTACTATTAACAAGGAAATTGAAGTCAGGCAACTAGTAAGAGAGAAAGAGGAGAGAATCCAACAGCTACAGCAGCAGATGACAGAAGAGAGACAAAATATTGACCATCAAATGAAGAGTCAAATGTCCCAATTACAATCAATATTGGACCAATTGAAGCTCCAGTATCAAGCAGAAACAAGTGCTAAGGATATCCAGATACAATAGCTACAGTTTTCACTGGACCAATTGAAAGATAATCCTAAGCTCGAGGATTTTATAAAGGAAGCATTGGAGGTCAACTCTTTATTATCAAAGCAACAAGCAACATTCTGTCAAAAGCTATCTATCATCAATCCAATGTGCAAGACAAGTGATTCACTGATGAATCAAGCATCCGATCTGAGGGTTACTTTTAATGAGATTGATGATAAGATCTCGGGATATATAACATGGCAGGACACTCTAAAGGGCAGAAAAGAAGATCTTCCCAGGATAGAGGAATCTCATAAAGACATCCTCTTTACCGATTGGGACATTCAACTAAAATAGGCAGAAAGAGCAGTTTCTAGAGCAAATGATGCTGCAAATAATATCATTGAAACCATCAATGATAATTTTCACAATGCTAATATGATACAGGAATGCCCACCTGGGAGTCTCCCCAATATCAGAGTCCTGGAAGCACAATGGCAAGAAACCTCAAAAGTGAGGGAAGAGGCGATTAAACAGCTGACCAAACTAGACTGGGAAGTATATTGGAGATATCTGGTGAAGCCACACAGTCAGTGGCTAATGCTATGCTGCCTCGCTGACTCATCCATGCACATGCTTCCTACTCTTTCAGATGCAGTGTATACAGGATAGTTGCACATGAGGACAAGTCAGCCTCCTGAAGTCAAGTCGATGATGGATATCTACAAGCTCATACAATGAATGAAAGAGTAGACACCATTACATGTTGGAGCTCGTCATTGCAACAATTTCTATTTCTGTATTTCTATCACTTATTTTAAGGAGAGTTGTTTAAACCTCCTCAGAACTTTCATGTAATATCTATTTTTGTACTTTATTTTTATTATATAAACCCTTTCATGTCTTTAAAGAAAGGGTCCCCAATTTTATAAACAAACACTTTAAAAGCTTGCACTTCTGTACTTTTAAAGTTTATCTTAGTAGAATGACTGGATCAGAGTCCTGAAGTTTTGTGAAGAAGGCTTTTGGAAGCTTGCACTTTTTTACTTTTGGAAACCATCTTATTGAAAAACACTGGACTAGATCTATTTACTTCATGAGCATAGTTATATGCATCGGCTATTTCTATCATTGTGTATTTTTTTGTTTATGAATTGATATCCAATTCTCTTTATATCGTTCGTCATATGTATCTCTTTTCATGCAGTTTTGTATGCATTCACTTTTGAAAATTCTTGGACTGTTATCTTTAATAGCTTTTAATTTTTGTTAGTGTTTGGTTAATCTTCATTATCATACACTAAATATAATCATTGTAGATCGCATAAGTATAAGTAAAATCCTAGGTAATAAATAGATAGGTTAAATATACATGTATTTTAGTTGAAAACCACCCCATCTATCACTTAGATTTTTGGTAATCAACACCCTATCCATCCTATCACATTTTCATTGGGAAATTGGTCCCATTATATCCAGCCGGAGCCACTAATCCAAACGGATAAGGGACGGTATTCAAGTCCCCGACCGAGCATTTTTCCCCCATGTTGTTGCAGCGATTTTCGAGGCTTCAATAGGTTGTAAAAAATAGGCTAAGGTAGGGTTATTTAGGTGAAAAATAGGACAATTATGGAAGCCAACACTTTTAAAAACACTTTTCGTCTATTCAGGTTCTTTTGCATTCTTCTTCTCAGGTTTGACTAACATCCTTTTGAATATAATATTTTCACCCTATTCTTGTTAAAGCATCATAAAATTATCTCCAATGAGTGATGCCTTATGAGTCCTAGCCTTATTTTTCCTTCCATGATGGTGTTTCTCTTAACATTTACATGCCTTATGTCCTTCTATTGTGAATTTTGTAGAAAATAATGACATACTTACCTTAAAATATTTTAAAACCTCTACCTCTACTATTATGTTACCTTATCCAACAAATTGATTATTAATAGCTTCATCCCAATTACTATAACTAGATAGTTCTCTTGTATCATTCGCTCTTCCTCCACCTTTAAGATCTCTTGTGAACCTTTTTCGATTGGTTTTGCTTAGTTTTGAGGGAAGTTTGTTATTGAATTTGTGCCCTCCTTGTAGTCAAGTTGGCTTATTGATCGTGTGAAGGAACACATTTTCTTATTGCATGAGCATCCATATAATCTTGCACCATCATTATAGTTTTCATTAAGCTAGTTTGCACTGCAGGCATTTTAGTCTTTTTGTTAGATTTTGAGTGTGTGGAGCGTGTTTCTTGAAAAAAGAAAAAAAATTGTTTTTACAAGTTTATTCGTAGAACCTTATAGAAATCTCTTTTCATCGAAGAAAAATAGCTATATTTTCATATAACTAAGTTTCTATTGATTTCTTTTGCGTCAAAACACTAGAAGTTGCACTCTCATTTTACCCATGACCTAAAGAACAACCTTTTAAAATCAAGTTCTTAATTAAAAATAACTAGAACATTTTTTTATTTGTTATTAATTACATCAACAAGTCTAGCTCTTTAGGGCCTTGGAATAGGTGTGTTGAGAGTTAACTCACGAAGCCCTCTCAAACTATTAAACATAAATGTTGAATAATGAGTGAAATCCAGTGTCGTTAGAAAGCCCAGGAAATCTCCTTTCTACTGGGAGTCAAACACGAGGGAGAGTGAAGACAAGGAAAGAGAGATAACGCCTCTCCTACTTGTTGCATCCCACCCCGAGACTGTTCCGCCCGGATTTTGATACGAACTTGTATCTATAGTTTCTATTCCTAGGGACCACATAGGTCGTTACAGAGGGGAATCCCGCAGCACCTAAGGCAGACATTGCATCACGTTCATTATTACTTCTTGAGGGTATCCTTGCGAAGCTTGGTACTTGCACCGGCAAAGGATTTTGTCTGGGGGGCAGTGTAATTGTTTCTGTCACCTTCGCTAGTAGGCTTGGGCCATTATTATCCAAAACTATCTTTGGAAGGTCCTTGATTTCACTTTATTGTATTTTGGTCTCCAATCCTCATCACCCATAATGGAAATACTTGGAAGTTGCTTGATTTACTGTATCTTCTAGGGACTTTGTTAGAGAGTGCTCTTTGCTCCTAGTTGGCCATAACTTTATAAAAATTTTAAGTCTTTAATTAGTTCTCTTAAATAATTAAAAGTGGTTGATCGACCAGCTCGTCGGTCTAGGAGGCTTCGTGGGATCCTTGAGAAATTTTTTCCTAATGCTCCTAGATCTAAGGTTGATCTTTCCAAACCAAAGCCAGGTCCCCATGCCGATGGGCTAGTTAGATCAATTGATAATAACACAGCTAACCTGCTAAACCAATTGCAACAGTGGTCTTTGCAAACTGCTTCTTCTATTCAGGCATCTCCACCAGTGCCCATGCTTTCTCAACCTTCGTCTATCAACGTTGTTCAAACTCTAAACCCAAAGGAAATCAACAATTCAATGGGAAGAATAAAGGACATGGTAAGAAAAAGAATCAGGATGGGAAGGGTAATGCAAATAAGCCCGATAGTGATTCTGGGGAGGGTTAAAAAGAGTCCAAGAAGAAAGTGAAGTTTCCATGCAAGTTATGCAATGGTGACCATTTGACTCATCTTTGCTTAAAGATTCAAGATGCTCAGCGCTTTTTGGTTTAGCAAGGGTCTTCTATATCCTAGGTTGTGCTAACTCACCCTTTTCCCCAAGGGCAACAGTTGCTAGCTGGCATAAATGCTAGTACTAGTACCCCCAGTGGGGACAAACAGGAAGGAGAAAATCCATCAAATGTTTATATGATGAGTTCACGTGTTGACTTTTCAACATGGAAATTTGTTTATGGTGAACAAAAATCATCTAAGGCCAAGAGTACTCTTGATGTTTCAGAGCCAGTCCATATCAAGAGGCCGGTAGTTGAGCCTATACCTCAGATGTCGAAAGGCTCCGCAAAGCATTCAATAATTAACCCTAATGCCAAGGAAGCTCAGAACTACTCCATTATAGAAGATCTGGCTTAGAGTCCTTGTGCCATGTCAGCGTTAGAGGTACTCCAGTCATGCCTAGCACAAAGGAGTGCGTTGCTCACTGCGATCAGAGTGGTAGATCCAAAGAACTCTCTTATCCTTACATTCGACATGTCGAATATCAAGAAGAGACTCCCACATCATATGGATTTTCAAATCAAGTCTACATACTGAAAGACCAATATCTTTCGAACCGTAGTTGATGAGGGAGCTTCCACATGCATAATGTCTATATCATGTTGGAAGGCTATTGGATCACCTCAGGTTGTTCCATCACCTACTCTCTTAACAACATTTGATGGTCATTCTCATAGGCCACATGGGATTATTCCATCCTTTCCCATCTATGTTGGGGGCAAGGTTGTAAATATCAAAGTAGAAATAGTTGATGCAAATTTGGATTATAATCTCCTTTTGGGAAGAAATTGGGTTTACGAGATGGATGCTATTGTATCATCGTTATTCCGCATCCTCTATTTTCCTCATGAAGGGAGAATTGTAATGGTTAATCAGATGGATTATTCTCTGGGTGAATCCAATGCATCTTCTAAATCTATTGTTCCCTTAGTGAACAATCCTAAGAAGCCTATTGAGAATCTAGGAGTTGGGATGTATTCTTCCTTAATGGGTACCTTTGATTTTCTTGCTCCTATTGCTCGAATTAATGTTATTTCATCTTCCAAGGCACCTTCTTGAAGAGAGTTTTTAGAACTCATTATTTTTTGGATCCTTGGCTCTTACCCTCTTCTACCATCACATTTGACGAGGGGCAAGTGGGTGGAATGGAATTTCTTATGTATGTAGCTGAAATTTCTTATCAATCTATAGTTAACACTGCAGAATTCGATCCTACTCCTCTTTCACCGGAGGATCTAGATGGGGATGTGTCTCCGGCTTAGACTCTAGATTCAACTTCTGCTATGGATTGCCTAGATACCGTTTTGCCATCTAAGGAAGCAATTCTAGAAGTAATGACGTGTATTGAGAGGTCATGGAATGATTTGCATCATCGCCCATGTTTCCTCCCTGATTTGCGATAAGTAGAATCAAGATTTCTCAGTCCTTCATCTACTGGTGATGTTCACGAAGTTTAAATCCTTTGGCTCTAGCGCAGGTTTCAGTCGAAGGTAACATCTCTGTCATTTCAAAAATTGTTCCAGTGAACATGTCTAGGAATCCCAACGTTATCGAGAATATCTTCATTGGAGCTGATTGTTCCCCTGAAGAAATTTGAATTTATACCGATCTCTTTAAAGAGTTTCGAGACGTGTTTGCTTGGTATTATGAGGAAATGCTTGGGATATATCCATCTATAGTCCAGCATGAGATCAAGACATATGAAAATGCAAAACCTATCCACCAGAAGCTTCGACCGGTAAACCCTAGGAACGCAACAACGATCAAAGTTGAGGTTGAAAAGTTTCTTAAGGCGAGTTTCATATACCTCGTTCCTTTAACTAAGTGGGTCTCAAATCCAATCTCGGTTGACAAGAAGCAAGGAACGATCTGTGTGTGCATTGACTTTAGGGACTTGAATAAGGCTTGTCCTAAAGATAATTACCCCACACCATTTATTGATCAGATTATCGATGAGTGTGCAGGTAATGAGATTTTCTCTTTTATGGATGGATTTTCCGGTTATAATAAAATCACTATTCATCCAGAAGATCAACATAAGACAACTTTTATTTTCCCCTGGGGTACATTTGCATATAATAATATGCCTTTTGGCCTTAAGAATGTTGGAGCTACCTTTTAGCGAGCCATGTCATATGCTTTCCATGATATCAAACATATTATTGGAGCCTACTTGGATGATTTAGTTGCTCATTATCGAAAGAGAATTGATCATCCCAAGCATCTTCGATTAATTTTTGAACGATATCATTTCTACAAAATCCGTTGAATCCAAATAAGTGTGTTTTCGCCGTCACGTTCGGCCGGTTGTTGGGATTCATCATTTCTACTGAATGGATTCATGTAGATCCCTTCAAGGTTGAGGCAATACTTCAGTTGCCTCCCCCGTCCACTATTTTTGAACTTCGGAGTCTTCAAGGAAAATCCAATTTCTTAAGGATATTTATCACTAATTATGCCGAGATTGCTAAAGTATTTATGAGATTTCTCAAGAAAGGGGTCCCAGTTATATGGGGTGATTGCGCGCAATGCTCATTTGATGCTTTGAAAAAAGAATTAACCTTTGCTCCTTTATTGAGTTTCCAATTATGTTTCGGGTAGAATCACCCTAGGGCCTTGGGTTGGGAACCCCAACAGAGCGGAGGGCATACAACATAAAGAGACACACAAATAAGCAATCCTAATACTTAAACAGTACAAAGGGTTTATGTTGTGCGCTAGCTACATCTTGTGTACACCGAAAATGTGCTTCGGTTTGGTTACTACATCTTTCTTCATTCAATTCCTTCCACATTATTGGCCTGCAGGTAACACTCGCGCTGGATTGATGAAAGATGCCTTAATGCCTTCCTTCCAACAAATCTTTTCCCATCAAATTCAACCCATTTCTTCGGGAACAAGGTCTAGAGTCCATTTGGCAGTACCTTAGGGTTTGCAGTCATCAGTGGCAAATTCCTTCACTATCAACAATGGGAATACATCATTTTCTCCTGATTGATAAATTCTTCCGTGTGTTTGACTTCAGATCATTTATTCGCACTTGTTAGATTGTACTGGGTACATTGGCTCTCATCATCATTATCAGTGAGTAGTCTCACGTTTGTTAACGATATACTTCAATGACTAGTAATTAAACTATTTCTCACATGGTCGAATTCAGATCATTTATTCCCATTGTGTAGAAATGTACCACGGCGGTCGGTGAAGACCTCGGGTTTGCATCAACATTTGTTGGTTCATTTGCCAATTCCTCTTGTTTTTTCTAGTGACACCATCTACCTTATATGTTGCAGTTCATCACAGTGACATCCTATATGTTGGCACCTGAGTTGCATTCAGTACCATTTATTCCACTATTTGCATTCAGTGATTAGCTTTCTACTTTATATGTGATATTGTGACATTTACTTCTATGGATATGATCAGATGATCCACTATGTATTTTCAGTTCTTTTATACTTGTATACATATTGGGTCCGCTTTTGTATTTTATATGTGAACATGCTTTATTATCTCTGAGCATGGGTATGCCTGCCTCAGACAACGACTTTCTTTTTTATCTCTTCCACTGGCTTGGTAGGCTGAAATCTGGTGAACTCCTCTCAGATCCTCGCATGATTCTTTCTATACACTTAATACATTTTGGCCATCATGTACCCCTTCTAACCTCGTATACTAGGGGGCATCTGTTATAGCACCATTTACCACCCTTGGTAGATTTGATGCTCTATGATATGGCCTAGAGCAACCCTTTCCTACTAGAGTTGGCCTATTTTCTAAAAAACAATGTTTTAAATCCCATACGTGATTATGCCCTATCTAAAGTGCGTGTACACGTGGGTTAGCCTATAACCAACCCGCGTATATGTGTTAAAACATTAAAAAATATATAATCTCCCTTAATTCAGGCGGAGTTTACGGGTTTGACTGGATACCCACCTACTATAGCTCGTGGCCCAACTGTTTCCCAACTGAAAAAAACTAATTTGGAGAAGTATAAATACATCTCCATGGGAAGGCCTAAGGGAGGAGAAAGGATTAGATATTGATATTATAGTCGATTACATCCCTGATCAAGTCTGAAGATATCCTTGTGCCTTCTGCACTCCCAATAATAGGAAACCCCTGTTTCCTTCTTGAGATGTTCATCATCCCTTCATGACATCCTTGTGTATACTTATGGAGGAGGATTGCTGAGGCCTAGGTAGGACGGATCCAGATGACAGTTTCGCTTGGAGCCAGTGAATGACCCAAGTTGTAGTTCTTCCGTATTTTCTTTAGCTTACATTAATAAAGAGACGATGTCATGTTCCTGATGATTATGGTCTTTACACATTAATTTATGTCATGATTTGCTTATAAAATCTCACGTTGATGCTTATTTTCTTACATGCTTATATGATATAACCTTGATATCATGAACATGATTTCAATTATTTTTGGTGTATGTTCTTTGTCTTGAATGAATTTCAGGTCTTAAAGCGCAAGGAAGAAGCGGAGGGTTTGAACCCTACGGAAACGACCTCAAACGTAGGACCTACGGGTAAGACCTTTTGTACCAAGTTTAATTGTTTAAGTATTAGGACTGGTTGTTTGTGTGTCTCTTTATGATGTATGCCCTCCACTCTGTTGGGGTTCCCAACACAAGACCCTAGGGCGGTTCTACTTGAAACACTATACTATTACTTGATCTATTTTTTCTCTAGCTACAAGCCAGGGATGGACTCTTCACCGAATGGATGTGAAGACCATTTTTCTACATGGTGTACTCAAGAAAGAAGTATATGTTGAAAAACCTCAAGGTTTTGAGGAGCTGGACATGAAAAATCATGTGTGGAAGCTGAAGAAAGCACTCTATGGGTTGAAGCAAGCCCCCAAGGCTTGGTATGCTAGCATTGATAACTACCTGATGAAGCTTGGATTTATAAAAAGAAACGCTGACCTGAACCTCTACTTCAAAGTCTCCCAAGTTATGCCCCTGATTTTAGTATTATATGTTCATGATATATTCTTGATAGGTGGAGAGCCTCTTATTCTTGAGTGTAAGAGGGAGTTGGCTTCTGAACTTGAGATGAAAGACCTCAGATTAATGCACTACTTCCTAGGCTTAGAGGTGTGGAAGAGACTTACTAATATTTTCCTTTCTCAAGGGAAATATGTTGTCAAAATTATAGAAGTTTTTTGAATGGTAGAATGAAAGTCCATGGCCACATCGATGGAGATGAATGTAAGTTTTAACCCCGTACAAAAATTACCTGCATGCAAATTCTAAAACACAGAAAATGAACAATGCGAGAGCATAACATATAAAACACATATACACAAAGATTTTCCCCTAGATCCCAAAACCGGGACTACCAGCTTCATTTTTCATTATGTTCCTTTCAATGTTATAACACATATTTATACACACCGAAGCATCCAATACCATGGACTAAAAAACATTGCATCCAAAACCATGGGCCGAAAACCATCGCGTCTAGAAACATGTGTGAAAATCATGCACAAAACCATAGGTGGGTACGCCCAACCTAACATAGGTTCCAAAACCAAAATTTTCTGGGGCGCTGCCCCGGACCCCATAGAGTGGGGCTGCCTACACCCCTCAAACCCCCTATGAACCCCCCACTATGCAATCGGCGCAACGAACGGGGGGCTCTGCCCCCCCTCTAACCCCCCGTTAACTACATGGGCTAATCGTGGAAAGAATATAACACAACCCAACATTCTCCCACTTGTTGTTTTCTTTCCACAGGGGGCCACAAGAGAGCTTATTCATATATCCAGCCCTGCAATGCCCATTGTTTCTCTACACCAAGAGAACTTCTCAGGGCTCACAGATTTTGTCAATGCATCTGCAGTATTCTTCAAAGTGTCCACCTTTACCAGCAACACCTTTTTGTCTTCTATCATATCCCTCACAAAGTGATACTGAACATCAATGTGCTTTGTATTTGAATGATATGCAGTGTTCTTTGCCAAGAAAATTGTACTTTGGCTGTCACAGTCTATCGTTATAACTCCCTGTACTAACCCCATACTTGAACACAATCTCTGCAACCAAACTGCTTCCTTGCATGCATGAGTGGCTGCCATGTATTCTGCCTCTGTAATTGATAGTGCCACTAAAGATTGTTTCTTACTCATCCAACTGACTGCACCCCAAATAGGTTAAACACATACCCACTTGTAGATCTTCTCTAATCCAAATCTCCAGCCCAATCTACATCAACAAAGCCATGAATATCCAACACTCTGTCCAATCCTGGTCTTCCTTGGTAGCACAAACCATAATCATTAGTGCCACACAAATACTTGAAAACCTGCTTCACTACTGTCCAATGCTCCTTTCCTGGTTTTGACATAAACATGCTCAATACTCCCACTGCATGTGCAATGTCTAGTCTAGTACAGACCATTGCATACATCAGGCTGCATATAGAACACAGGACATGTCCTCTTCCTCTTCTTGTGTCTTCGGGCACTGTTCAACAGATGACTTTACACCTACAGGAATAGGAACCTTCACTGGTTTACTATCCTGCATATTAAATCTCTGCAATATTGTCTTGACATACTTCCTCTTTGTCCGATCTCTTTTAATTTCCAAGCCCAAAATATAATTTGCAGCACCAAGATCTTTCATGTCGAATTTGGAGGACAATTGGGTCTTCAAATCCTGGATAATTTCTTTGTCATTTCCAACCAGCAACATATCATCCACATACAAGACCAAATAAATAACATGGTCACCAATTACTTTAAAATACACACAGTGATCTGCTTTGCTTCTAGTGAAGACAAGTCCCCGTATAAATGTATCAAATTTCTGATACCACATCCTTGGTGACTATTTTAACCCATACATAGACTTCTTTAACTTGCATACCAGTTCTTTCTTACCCTTCACTCCAAAGCCTTCAGGTTGCTTCATGTAGATTTCCTCTTCCAGATCCCCGTGAAGAAATGTTGTCTTCACATCCATCTGTTCTACCTCAAAATCAAAAGTAGCAGCAACAGATAAAAGTAATCTAATAGAAGTTACCTTGGAAATAGGAGAAAAAATATCACCAAAATCAATTCCCGACACCTGGGAATAACCTTTTGCTACCAACCGAGCTTTGTATTTCTCCACCTTTCCTTCTGCATTTGTCTTCTTCTTGAACACCCATTTGCTGCCAATGGGTTTCCTTCCAACCGGCAACTCCACCAGATCCCAAGCCTCATTTTTGTGCAAAGATGCCATTTCATCAACCATGGCCTCTTTCCAGAGTTTTCCATCCTCTGAATCTACTGCTTCCTTCACAGTTCTGGGATCATCATCAGTAATAGATAAAGCAAAATTTGAACAAAAAGCAGATGGACTATACCTTTCTGGCTGCCTTCTTTCTCGAACTAATATTCTCACACCCAGAGTTTGTGGCTCTTCATCTTCTGATTGCTCCTCTATTGTAGAGTCTGATTATTCCTCCTTTAGCTCAAACTCTATCTTCTCAGGTTCCTTTGGTTGGACTTCATGTTTAATAACATCTTTCACCTCTCTGAACACCACATCTCGGCTGTACACAACCTTCCTTGTTACTGGGTTCCAAAGCTTATAACCCTTTAAACCATCCTTATACCCAATAAAGATGCACTTTTCAGCTTTACTATCCAACTTGGTTCGTTTCTCGTTTGGAACATGTACATATGAATCACATCCAAATACCCTCAAATGTGAAAGAGAGGGTTTCTTACCAATCCATACCTCTTGTGGAGTTTTATCCTCCAACACTAATGAAGGTGATCTGTTGACCAGGTAACATGCTGTCTCCACCGCCTCTACCCAGAATTCCTGTCCTAACCCAACACCACTGAGCATGCTTCTTGCCCTTTCCATCAATGTCTTGTTCATTCTTTCTGCAACTCCATTTTGCTGAGGTGTATATGGAGTAGTCTTCTGCCTTGCTATACCACACTTCTTAAAAAATTCTTCAAATTCCTTACTGCAAAACTCTCCACCGTTATCTGTCCTCAGCACCTTTATCTTCTTCTCTATCTGGTTTTCCACCAGAGCCTTGAATTCTTAAAACCTGTGAAAGACTTCAGATTTCTTCTTAAGGTTATATATCCACATATTCCTTGAGAAGTCATCCATAAATGATACATAGTACACAGACTTACCCAGTGATGGAACCTTCACAGGTCCAAACACGTCAATATGCACAAGCTCTAATATATGTTTCGCCCTCTTACCACCAGAGGGGAAACTCACCCGATTTTGCTTCCAATATACACAATTTTCACGGAAATCAAAATCCAGAGAGCTATTACTCATACCTTTACCATGAAGTATTCGAAGGCCCTTCTCTCCAATATGTCCAAGCCTTTGATGCCACAACATGGTCTTCTCTCCAGAGACCACTAGATTTTCTACTCCACTTTCAGGAACCACAGAACTATTGCACCCATCAACAACCGTGCTACCTTGCAGCTTGTACAGAGTTCCAATCCGAACTCCCCACATCAATACTAGTGCTCCCCGAACCATATTGCAGGTATCCTTCTCGAACACTGTTTTTACACCTGCATCATCCAACTTGCTTACAGAAATCAGATTTCTGGCCAATGCAGGAATATGCAGAACACCTGGAAGTGTTCTAACCCTTCCACCTTGCAACTTCAATTTTACTTTTCCACAACCAATGATTCTAGCCTTCCTATCATCCCCTAAGAAGACATGACCACCATCATATTTCTCATATTCGCAAAACCACTCTCTATGGGGAGTAAAGTGAAAGGATGCACCTGAGTCAATCAACCATGCCTCATGATCTACATGTGTACTTGAAGAAGCTAAGTACACATCCCCACCTTCATTTGAGGTGGTTTTCGCCTCTGCAGAAGGAGCATCATCAGATCCCTTTCCTTTATCAGGAGCTTTAGATTTACAATCCCTTTTGTAGTACCCTTCCTTTTCGCATTTCCAGCACACCACCTTTACAGGTTTTCCTGGAGATTTAGATCTCCCTTTAGATTTAGATCTCCCACTCGATGACTTATTTTTGTTTCTGTTCTGGGACCGTCCTCGTACATACAAGGCATCACCATTCTGGCTCTCCATATTTTTCCGTCTCATCTCCTCCGTCAGCAAGGATGAGACTATTTCATCAAACTACAAGGTAGTTGCATTGCTACCTATTGCAATAACCAGACTATCCCACAAATCTAGTAGAGAACACAACAAACTGATGCACTTATCTTCATCTGAAATTTTAATATCAATAGATGCTAATTGACTTACCACAGTATTAAATGTGTTTAGATGCTCGGTCACCGAGTCTCTATCTTTCATCCTTAGGTTATACAGCTTTTTCCGCAGGAACAGTTTATCTAGATTGGTACAAAGTCCCTAACTTGTCCCAAAAATCCTTCGTCGTAGCTTCCCTTGATACATTCAACAATACTAAGTCTGAGACACACAATTGTATTGTGTTCTTTGCCTTCCGATCCAACTTCTTCCATTCTTCATCGGACACTCCCGTTGGTTTAGTACTCGGATCTACCACGATCCACTCATCTTTATCCACCAACAGATCCTCCATCTTGAGTTTCCACAACTCAAAACTCTGACCATTAAATTTCTCGATCTCTATCTTTCCACTGCTTGCCATCTTCTTTCACCACCATAATTGATCTCGCAAATCTCCCATTGAACATGGTCTACCACAGGCCCAAGCGAAACCCCTCAGCAACAAAGGCATCCCCTTGAAGCAAAAAAAGCTTTGATAGCAAATGTAGGTTTTAACCCCGTACAAAAATTACCTACATATGAATTCTAAAACACAGAAAATAAATAATGTGAGAGCATAACACATAAAACACATATACACAGAGATTTTCCCCTGGATCCCAAAACCGAGACTACCAGCTTGATTTTTCATTATGTTCCTTTCAATGTTATAATACATATTTATACATGCCAAAGCATCCAATACCATGGACCGAAAACCATCGCATCCAAAACCATGGACCGAAAACCATCGCGTCCAAAAACATGTGCAAAAATCATGCACAAAACCATAGGTGGGTCCGCCCAACCTAACATAGGTTCCAAAACCAAAATTTTGCAGGGCGCTACCCCGGACCCCATAGAGTGGGGTTACCTGCACCCCTCAAACCCCCTGTGACCCCCCCGCTACGCAATTGGCACAATGAACAGGGGGCTCCGGCCCCCCTCTGACCCCCTGGTTAACTACGTGGGCTAGTCATGGAAAGAATATAACACAACCCAACAATGAATTTTAAGAAGTTATGTGGAGAAGTTGCAGGACCCAATCTGGAAAATCCCACTGAGTACCAACAATTGATCGAGGCACTGATGTTCTTCATGAACACTCGTCCGGACATATATTTTGCAGTTAATAGTATGAGTCAATTTATGACTGAGCCTCTACATGCACACTGGGTCACTACTAAGCATGTGTTGAGATACTTACATGGGACTATCAATCTTGGACTGAGATATACTGTCGGAGATGTGAGACTACATGGATACACTGATGCTGACTGGGCTGGAAATGTTATCGACAATAAAATCACATTAAGGTGTTGTTTTAGTTTGGAGTCTGCCATGATATCATAGATGAGTAGAAAACAAAATTCCGTTGCTCTTAGCACAACTGAGGCTCTGCATATGTCTGCATAGCATGGCTAGCTATGAGACATTATGGTTGACGAAACTCTTTGGAGAGTTGGTTTGAGTAGGTACTGGATACGACGTTGATGTATTGCCATAATAAGAGTGGGATCCATATGGCAGATAATTCCATGTTCCATAACAAGTCCAAGCATATTGAGATCATATATCACTATATCTAGGATATGATGTAGAGAGGAGCCCTAAGACTCCATTAAATTTTGACTAATGAGCAGATAACAAACATTCTTACCAAGGCTTTGCTGAAAGGGAAGTTCTTGGTCTTCAGAGAGCAGCTTGGACTGGTGGATGTGACCCTCCCAAGTCACAGTTGATCACAAAGATTGAGCTATGTTCTTCCCCCCTATCTGAGCTCCCGGGGAGCGAATAAAGCTTAAGAGCTCTTGGGGTTGAGGGAACTCTACAATATAGGGTTGGTAGATCCTTGTCCATTTGATAAGTTAATATCCCCTATCACATTTGGGACTTGCCACAGTATACCTTGGTATGCATCCTACACACAAGTTGGGCTTGTTGGAATTACTACTCATCTGGAAAATGAGTGAGGAGACACTTAGGTCAGCTGATCTTTAGCTATGGCAAACACATCTAGTAGATTTATCTCCCTAAGTCCAGGATGCATGGTGTTCAACCACTTGGTATTTAAGATCAAGCCAGTTGACATACGACTGGCAAATATTTACCGTTGTGGTAAATTGATCTCCCCTACTATCTGGATGGAGTTTTTGGATCAAGTAGTTGGACATGGGGTCAGCAGATATGTGTCATTTATGGAAAAATGATCTCCCCTATTGTCTTTGATATAGGGTCAGAAAATCTTTCCCTGATGAATCTTTACCTTCATGGTAAATTTATCTCCCCTATGATGATTCTTCTTCTTTAGATCGAGAATGTTTATTAGATGAGCATAGGTGAGTAGATATGAGCATAGATGAGACATGGTATGATTCAACGATGATGATGATGAGACATCTGAGATGAGACTTATGATGCAATCGATAATCCCTCCCTAGCTCAGAGGGAGTGTTGAAATTTGGAAGCTCGGGGAGAAATTCCCTCCATGGGAAATCCCTCCTTACCCTAAGAACCCGCTACTAGCCCTTGGAAGAATTTAATTTGCACAAGGAAAAATGTTATTTTTAATGTGGAACCATGTTTACCCAAAGTACAGGTGGGCCTAAAGGAGGAAATTCGACCCCAAAGACCACATATAAATACAAGTTGCTCGACATCATTTGGAGGCATCACATCACTCATCCATTCATATTCATTTGGTTCAATCTCCTTTGAAATTTCAGGTCCAAGTGCACACATACAAACGAGAAAGAGGAAATCTGATTTGATTGTGTTGACTTTCTATTTGGGACTGTTTTGACCGACGTTGATTTGGGAAAATTTCACTTCATTTGACTTGGATTTTGACTGGCATTTGGACCAAATTTTTCTATGCATGTTGACTATCTTTGACCACAAAATTGTATAGGGTTTGACCATAGGTCTGTCAGGGTTTGACTACAGAATTTCTCTCTCCTTTGATCGAGAGTTTGCGGGCTACTTTGACAAGATTTGACTGAGGAAAAAAGACCACATATTTTGACTCGCTGATCAAGGTCTTTGGAGGTCGATTTTACCATTGACCAGGGCTAGTTAGGGCTGCATTAACTATTGTTGACTTTGACCAGGAATTATAGATTTGAAGTTTGAACAGATTTGACTTTCATGCTCATATTTGACTAGATATTGGTTGTTTGATCAAGGGTTTGACCTTTAACTATACGTTGGATGAATTTGGACTAGTATCTCTCTATTGAACATTTGATGGCAGTTTAATAAAAGAAGAATTTGGAAAGGGTTTTCACCTCTTGTGGGTATTTTTCCTGGTCTTTGACCAAATCTCTGTGTCTATTGTTCTTGGTTGTCTTCTATTGTGCATTTGGTTTAGCGTTCTATCTACAATTTCTTATTGATATTAGAAATATATTGTATAATTCATTTCTATTGGAAGAAGAATTATTATAAGTGATTGTTGCAGCATAGAACATTGAGAAATTAACAAGAAGTAGAGCTTGCCACATGTATGGGTGCTGACATGTACCTACCACATGTCACTTGCCAATCATCAAACCGGTTGGCCAAACTCCATTTCACCTACCACATGTCACTCGATGTTGTTTCCATGTCATTGGATATGCTACCTATCATCTACATGGATGTGCCACATCATACCATCCTAACGTTTTGGTCTATTCCATCTGGTGCTCTGTGCTCTGGTACCTTGCTATACTTAAGCTTTGCTTAAACCTATGTGGTACTACTATAAATTAATTTATTTAATATATATAATTAATATAAATAAAGAGCAACTAGTTTATAACTATATATTATTTTAGTAATTAATTCCTAACAACTAATTCATAGCTAAATCTTATTTTAAGTAATTTAATGACTAATTAACTAATTTACTAATGGCTAACTCTGGACCATGCATCCTTGCTATTTATTCTTTACGATTGATTGATTTTTTCACCTCTGTGCTTAGGATGAACCACATTAGTTGATTTGAAGCATCGACCAAATCCTAATGATGTGATTAATCTGAAAGACATTATTATTTACTACTGATCCTGGTTTAATCATAGTCAATCATGGATTAGTGTGCATGATCATGTGCTTGGCATACTTAATCGCACTAAACAGATCCAATCCAACTAATCATAGTTTAATCATTATTTTAATCATTGATTAGCCAACAAGATTAGAGGACATCGATTTTGCAAAAAAACTACTAATTTTAGTTATAAAGGTTTTTGTTATTTCATATATGGCACAGTGCCTTGACTTATACACTAATATCATGCCCTATTTGGCTTTATATCAGACTACGCCTAGGAAACACCAAATTTCCTTCTAGGCACATCGTGGAAACATTAAATTTTGTTCCATCAAGCACCAAATTTTGTTCCATGTGGGCACTTAGTGGAAACAACAAATCTTTATTCCATCAATATGCTTTAGCCTTTTGTTACTCGATCTTGATTCAACTCCCCCTAACCTTGACACTAATGACATTACATAACTTGACATCAATAACAACACACACTCACAACAATAAGAGAGTCAATCTTGCCTCACATAAAGCTGGCTCCCACCATCTATGAATTGAGATAGCTTACTATAATCCTTGGGAGCACCCTACTTTCCAAATCTACTCCTTAGATCCCGATATTGACTTGTTTTGGGAGGTTGTTTTGACTAGCATTTGGACCAAATTTTTCTATGCATGTTGACTATCTTTGACCATAAAATTGTATAGGGTTTGACCATAGAATTTCTCTCTCCTTTGATCGAGAGTTTGGGGGCTACTTTGACAGGATTTGATTGAGGAAAGAAGACCACATATTTTGACTCGTTGATCAAGGTTTTTGGAGGTCGATTTTACTGTTAACCAGGGCTAGTTAGGGCTGCATTAACTACTGTTGACTTTGATCAAGAATTATAGATTTGAAGTTTGAACAGATTTGACTTTCATGCTCATATTTGACTAGATATTAGTTGGTTGATCAAGGGTTTGACCTTTAACTATATGTTGGATGAATTTGGACTATGTATCTCTCTATTGAACATTTGATGGCAGTTTAATAGAAGAAGAATTTGGAAAGGATTTTCCCCCTTCTGGGTATTTTTCCCGGTCTTTAACAAAATCTCTGTGTCTATTGTTCTTGGTTGTCTTCTATTGTGAATTTGGTTTAGCGTTCTATCTACAATTGCTTACTGATATTGGAAATATATTGTATAATTGATTTCTATTGGAAGAATAATTGTTATAAGTGATTGTTGCAGCATAGAATATTGAAAAATTAACAACAAGCAGAGCCTGCCACGTGTATGGGTGCTGACATGTACCTACCACATGTCACTTGCCAACCATCAAATTGGCTGGCCAAACTCCATTTTGCCTACCACATGTCACTCAATGTTGTTTCCATGTCATTGGATATGCCACCTGTCATCTACATGGAAGTGCCACATCATACCATCCTAACATTTTGGTCTATTCCTTCTGGTGCTCCGTGCTCTGGTACCTCAATATACTTAAGCTTTGCTTAAACCTATCTGGTACTACTATAAATTAATTTATTTAATATATATAATTAATATAAATAAAGAACAACTAGTTTATAACTATATATTATTTTAATAATTAATTCCTAACAACTAATTCATAACTAAATCTTATTTTAAGTAATTTAATGACTAATTAACTAATTTACTAATGGCTAACTCTGGACCATGCATCCTTGCTATTTATTCTTTAGGATTGACTGATTTTTTCACCTTTGTGCTGGGGATGAACAACATTAGTTGGTTTGAAACGTCGACCAAATCCTAATGATGTGATTAATCTGAAAGACATTATTAGTTACTACTAATCATGGTTTAATCATAGTCAATCATGGATTAGTGTGCATGATCATGTGCTTGGCATACTTAATCGCACTAAACAGATCCAATCCAACTAATCATGGTTTAATCATTATTTTAACCATTGATTAGCCAACAAGATTAGAGGACATCGATTTTGCAAAAAAAGGACTAATTTTAGCTATAAAGTTTTTTGTTATTTCATATATGACACAGTGCCTTGACTTATACACTAATATCATGCCCTATTTGGCTTTATATCATACTCCGCCTGGGAAACACCAAATTTCATTCCAGGCACATCGAGGAAGCACCAAATTTTGTTCCATGTGGGCACTCAGTGGAAACAACAAATCTTTGTTCCATCAATATGCTTTAGCCTTTCGTTACTTGATCTTGATTCAACTCCGCCAAATATTTGTTCCATCAATATGCTTTAGCCTTTTGTTACTTGATCTTGATTCAACTCTGCCTAACCTTGACACTAATGACATTACATAACTTGACATCAATGACAACACACATTGACAACAATAAGAGGGTCAATCTTGCCTCACATAAAGCTTGCTCTTGCCCCCACCATCTATGAATTGAGATAGCTTACTATAATCCTTGGGAGCACCCTACTTTCCAAATCTACTCCTTAGATCTCGATATTGAAGACCACTTTATATTCCAATGCTCTCCTTACTACGAGTTTAGTGATTAGTTCCTTTGTCTCTTAAAAATTTACTTGATTATTTTTAAGCCTTTGTCTCTTAAAAATTTACTTGATTATTTTTAAAAACTCATAAGTTACAAAGACCAAAGAATCTTATATCCCTTTTCCTACCATAGATGGTCAACTTTTGGCAATGACTCACAAGAGACTAGTGAAGAGAGGTCTTGCCGCCAACTTCCAAAGTCACATGATAAACCTATAAGATGTCACAGATCTAATCAGAACCAGAACCTTACGCCCATCATGCATTTCTTTATAGCCCTCAATATTAAAAGTGATACGTCTTAAGGGAACCTCCTCCTCCTTGTTTAATCACTTCCTCATCTAATTTTGTTATTTCTTCTTAATAATTTTGTATATATAGTTATTTTATGCAATCTCCGTTACAACTTCAAGTTTTACACGCATCGAATTTCTTTGAAGTTAAATTAAGGTATCGAAACCAAATTTTGTACACGCATCGAATTTCTTTGAAGTTAAATTAAGGTATCGAAACCAAATTTTGTTACAAAGAAAAGAAGATTTCTTGTCACTGCGCAGAGCACATGAAAGCTCATATTTCTGTTAATTTCTTCAAGGGTGTTTTCCGCTACATGATACGATTTCGTGTCTAAATCGCATTTCGATTGAGATCTACATATCAAAACTGTAATCTCGATCCCATAAACTGCAAAACTGTACGAAGATTTCGGCAGCGGCAGGAGTGAAAACCTTCAAGACTCTCCGTACGCAAATCTTCCATTATCGCCTTCATCTTTGAAGCCACATATAGCAGGAAAAGCAGTGCGAAGGCCATCCATAAGCTCGCTGTTACTGAGACTCCGCTCTTCTGCTATTGGTAGCAGCATTTTCCGGAAAGGCCGCCGTTTTCCCAAATATACCCTTTGCCGAGGGGCGATTTCCATCCACTTTGGCTCAGCTGGTGCAGTCTTCGGAATCGCCATTACTAGAGTCAAAATCTGGCTGGAAAACACAATCTTAAACTCAAATCCTTGCTTATTACTTTCACAAAAACCTAAGTGAACTCTTTTGCAAACTCCAATAGGAGGCTGTAGCTAAAATGTTTTTAATAACAGAAAATGTTTGCAGAGCACGCAAATCAGAAATCTCTGACCAGAATTCGAGATGTGATTTCCACGACGCCTGGTGTTGGCTGCGATTTGCTGCGCTTCGGATTTAAAGGGCCCAGGGATCACCGGCGGCTTAAGCGTGAAGATAAGAAAACTTGTACGTTCGCCGCAAGAATATTCGTAATCAATAACGATGCGCGGAATCAATTTGCCGCTGGTTTTCTTTTCAAACAAATTGAAGTAGGTTGACTTGGTAATCCATCAAAGAAATTAAATCATTTTTGTGGTGTGACTTTCAACGTTTAGGACCAAAATAATATCGTTGAAGGATTTCTATGACCTTCATTGAAGGATTTCTATGACCTTCATAAGATAAAAAAATATCATTTTGAATGTACCACAATGTACTACCTTCTAGAAGCCACTACTTTTCTTGGTGGTTAAGAGTACTATTTAAATCATAGTCCATAAAGTATACCCTTATCCTCGACCTTTGTTATTTTACATGGAAAGCGACGAACATGTAATGTACAATTTTTCTTCTCTCCTACGTGACCTCAAGAAAGGGATCTTGCACAACACAGATGTCGAGGGACACTGTTATTGGAGAGAACGAGAATGAGAATAGATATTGAAGTATTCATGCATGTTTTGTGTTAAGAAAATCGTTACAAACCATAGTTTAGAGTGTCATTAAATTTGTGTTTATATGTATGTAATGGATTATACCAAAATTCATACAAAGTTTTTGATTCGAAAGGCTTACCAATATATTTTGTTTTTATGGAAAAATAAAAAATGTTATAATATTTTTATTTATTGTGTAACAAAAGGAATTCACAATTGTGTTGTACTTGTATAATATAGGGTTTGATTCAGGGTGTTAGTATTATATCTTTACAATTTATGATTTGATTTTCTTTCTATAGATCAAATTATGACATGACTCTCTCTCTTTATAGACCAAATTATTTTTAGGGGATTTGAACATTGGATCTCTTAGTTTACACAATATTTTATATCACTACTATCACTAACTAAGTTGCACCAAGAACAAAAATATTATAATATAAAGAAAAAACAAAGGGTAATAATTTTTTTATAAAGTAAGTTAAAATTTGTTAAACCAACCTAGATACATCTTAAATCCGGATCTATCAATCACCCTGAGAAATCAAGTGTGGAGTTAAAATGGATCTAAGCTAGTATTCTTGCATTCCATCATGAACAAGACATTTCAAACCAAGCCAAATTTGTTGTTTTGTGGGCATATATATATATGAATGACATTATTTGATATAAAGTCTCTATAGACTAGATGCTTATTGATCACTTAGTTTTGTAGACATATATTTAAGGAAACTAGGTAATAACCTTTGTTGAATGGTCTCATATCCATTTTCCATGGTTGTTTTTCCTTAGGCTATAGGTGCTTTTGTGCAAGTTGTAAGTATCTTAATTCCTACTTTAATAAAAATATATTTTTCTTTCTATGTGTGTGCATATTCGAATTCACACGGGAGCTCTCTTCAATTGACATGGTCCACTCACATGCACCTCAAGCTGCATCAACAAGAAAACAAATCAATCAAAGGTGAAAAGGGGCCTTAATAGATTTACCCATGGAAGATTGAGTTCTTCAACACCATTTCTACATTTATTAATTTTAATAAGTTAATAAATAGTTTCCAGTAATGTTTTAGATTCATTTCATTTTGATGGTCAAATTGTACAATTAACAAATTAGATTTTGGTTTACTTGAATGCTTAAGCCACTTAAAGTATTACAAGTATGTGTTTAAGTAACACATGGTTGGTGATAGATAGAGTAAAACATATACAGTAATAGTTAAATATATACACATTTCTTACAAATTTTATAAAAGAATTGTGTTTATAAATTGGAATTGTTGACAATTTTCTTTTTAGTTCTAGAGTATGTCTTAAAATTGCTTTTGTTTGGCTAAGAGTTTGATTTCATGGAATGTAAGGAAATAGGTTAATAGCCCAAGACAAATTTGGTAAGAGTGAAATCCAGATTCAGACGTGGTTTTTCTTGAATAACCATGATAAGTCAACCTGCATTATGAATAGCTTCTAGTGATAATTGTCCCCAATGTAAATAACTAAAACATCATAAAAAAACACTAAACTTTTTAAAAAATTGTATTTATCATTTTTTAATTATTTAAGGTTGAAGGAATTTTTAAACATACTGAATTAATTTATACATTAAAAAAAGTGATTTAAACCATACAAAACTACAATTTCTTTAAAACATACTATACTTAATTCCAATCCAAAAAAACTAAATAATTAATAATAATTTTAATATATATATATAGATAACACTTTTCTAAATTTAAATTCAAATTATATATATATAATAAACACTTTTCTAAATTTAAATATATCCACCGCAAACAAAACAAAATAATAATAATTATATCTATTAATAAACTAAAACCAAAACTAATACTTTTTAATCAAATTAATATAAAAAATAACGCTTTTTTCCAATTTTAAATTAATAAAAAATTTAATTACAAAAAGACCATTGTTTAAATTACACAAAATGCAAACGAATTGATTTAAATAGAAATTTATCACAATGGTATCTACTCTTCAAAGTGTTGGAAGAGTTTATTTATCCTAAAATCTCAGCTTCAGCTTCAAATGTTAGATTATCATATCCACTGAATACCAAAAGCAGCCCTTGCCTAAAGTATAGAAACAGTCCTATCTCATTTTTTCAGGGTCGAGACTTATAATCTATTCGAAGATCAAGAAGTTGCCATGGGTAACCCGAAACTCAGAGAGTTGTCTTCCATACTAAGAGTCCTCTGGCTGCCTGCATTATACAACTCTACAAATATTATGGTTATAACCTCAAGACTAGAATAACTATGAGTTATTATACTAATGGAGATAAAATTACAATGCAAGTCACATCTGATAAGGAAAGCTTTTCTGACTTCAAAGTTAAGTGTGGTAGTAGCACTTCGTTCGAATTACAATGTTTTGTAGTAGATATTTTCATATTTTGAAATCTCCAGGCCAAGACTCAAAATTAAAGTTTATTGGTTGATAAGATCATTATGGACGTATTAGAGTGTATGTTATAGGTTGAAGTGGAAAGGTGTCAGTTGTTATCAAAAATATTAATAACATTTCCAAAAATAATTTCACCGTGAAAACGTTCTGCACTCTTCCAAACACGTCATGCGGGACGGTCATTTAAAAAATTTCAACCTGGGCAAAATGCCCTGTGACGAGCAAAATGCCCGTCAAATTCCAACCCTAGGTGTCATGTTTTTCTCCGCCCAATGTACCAAACACTACACCACTTGTACACATATTTGACACGACGTGGTGAATTTATTATACACTTTTATGTGCCTAACTCTTAGCATACAAAAGCAGTTGTGTCATATGTTTGTTTTTCTCAAGCATACAATTATGTTCCATGCAATTAGGCTCTCAGCTCTGTCATATGTTTGTTTTTATTAAGAGTAAAATTCAGGTCTAAGTACTTGTTTCTATTTATCATTTTTTATTTTTGACTAGATAGATGTTTTTTTTTAAATAAAAGTATTATGGGCATCTGCCCTTTCTGGATGTTCTCATTTCGAGGAATGATGACGGTTCTATCTCCCACCAAGTGTTTCAAAAAAAAAAAACTCATATTGAGTAGTATCTTCATGCCAGCTCCCATCATTTCCCCGCTCAAAAGTTGGGTGTTCTCAACACTCTAGCTACTCGTGCGCTAAGGGTCTCTGATGAAAAGAGCCTCGATAAACAGAAGGCTCATCTCCTTAATTTTTTTGCTAATAATGGTTATAGTAGGCACCTCGGTCAGAGAGCTTTCCTCAAAGCCAACAAGAATTCATTGGTCAAAAAAGAATCTAAAGATCGAGTCTTAGGGGTTCATCTCCCTTTCATCCAGGGGACCACTGATAAGATTGCTAGAATTCTTAAGAAGCATAATGTTCCCTCCACCTTTAGACCCCTTAACACCATCCATAGCTCCCTTAGATCGGTAAAAGCCCTGGTTGACCCCAAGGACATGAAAGGTGTCTATGTTATTCCATGTTCCTGTGGGACCCCATATGTTGGTGAGACTGGTCGCTCTATTAATCAAAGGATTAATGAGCACTCAACTGACATAAAACATAGGAGGACCCAGTCTTCCGCTGTGGAATAACATGCAGAGAAGACTAAGCACCATGTATGCATTGAGGAGGCCCGTTTTATTGCCAAAGTGGTGCATTTCCATCACTAGAAATTTAGGGAAGCCATAGAAATAGAAAAAAGGTTGAGCAACCTCAATAGAGATGATGGCTGGAAAATTAGTGGTTGTTGGATCCCTGCCCTCTCCTCCTAGCCGCTTCCCCGTCTCCTCCTGTCATGCCCCTACACTTGCGGTAGTCTTCCAACCGCTTGTAGCAAGGTGCGGCACCACCGAACGCTTTCTTTTTAACAATACTAACATTCGTGGACTACGCCTACTCCAACATTAACATACTTAGCTTGTGTTTCGCAACCAAGTAAAAGCATTATCCTTTATACTTTAATGAAGCCCATACTCATTCATTATCCATATGCAATTAACCGAGAACATCAACAATTGCAAACAAGTATAAAGGGAGGGGCAACTCCCGAACAGTCTGCCCAACAATTTTATTAAGAATATCAGATTACAATACAACAGTGTGTCTTGGCCGAACCAAGTCTCACACTTAACCAATTTTACAATAGACAGGCCACCTGCCTCTTACATACATGTGCAGCCTTGCACGAAGGGAGGTGCTCACCCGAGCCACCCAAGACCCCTTAGTCAAGTCCTACACAAAACTGCATCCACGCTGAACCCGGCACACTAGCCTTCACCTCACCCGGCACAAGAATACCAAAACTGCACCCTAGCTACCATGCGCATGAGATATGCACAGCTCTCCTTTCTCTTGCGCAGATTTTTACCCCTCTTATGCGTAGAGGATGAGAGAGTTCGTTGTGTTGAAATGAGCTCATGCTCCACATGTTTATATGCATCCATCGTATGTTTTGGAGGGGGTGTGCCACCCCATGGCCGACCCCACAATCTACCACGCATGCCCACAAGCCACTCCATAAGTCGGCCTTGCAAGCATCGTTCACCATTGCTTATAAGTGTACGCTCAACACTTAGTCGTTTTAGTGTTATCCCATAACGTCGCACTTAACGTCGCATATTATCGTAAGGATTGTCGCATTTCCTCCGCGCTCCGTCGCACATCGGTTGAACGCACCCGCGCGCCCGCCCGCGCCCGTGCACGATCACCCGCCGTCGCCCTGCTACACGAAGGCCTTACATCCTCCTCCACCTGAAATCATTGTCGTCCCCGACAACATACCATCCCGGTAGCCCTCCACCAAGATCATCATCCATCCACGATGTCGACCTTTCTACACAAGGCAAACATCCTTGCAACATATGTAGAGACTCTTTCTCCACTATGTCCCGGCCTAGTGACCACTGCCACCAAGCTCACCATACCAAAGTATGTATCTCCATAATCCATACTCAAGTCCATGGAAACTCCATCCATCTCATCTGCAACATGCTGTCCATGTGTGTGTCTCCTCCATATGAAGAGATCATCTCATCAACCCACTCTCGATGTGCCCCATTCAGGTCCATGAAGCCTCTTCATCATCTGAAATGTGCCATCCTCAAGTCTCCATAGGAACAAGTATGCACTTGTCTCATCTATCCATGTGTAAAAAGTAGTTGATCTCGACTCAACCCATGCCCAAGTCAAGGCATCATCATCATCGTAACTTCATCACTTCAAAGTATCTCATATCGATCCTCTACATCAAGTCACTCTTCCAAGCCATGCCCATACATGTACTTTGAAAGTATGCATCCCATACTGCATCAAAGTCTCTTGACCTCAGCTCCTCAATGCATCAAATCCTCTAAGTCCACCATGTATGAAGTCCCTAAAAGTCACAACAATCTCATGTCATCATGAGCTCCATGAGTCATCTCCAACCAACATCTCCATGTGGTAGGAATGCTCCATAATCAGCTCACAATCCAACCAAGTCCATGGTCTTGTTGCACAAGAGTGTACAACCTCTCCATAGGCTCACAAGTAACAAGTCTCCATGTCACACTAGCAAATCCATCTGCACAACATCCCTGCCTTGGCACTCCTCATTGGATGCCCATGACATCTCTACAAGTGCTTCCACACAATGTCCCTGCATAAGACTGCCATGCTCCATGCCTCCAACCTGATGTTCATGACTAAGTTTCCCATGTAGTCCAACCAAGTAGACTCATCACAACAATTGGTCATCCTCATCCAAGCTGCAATCTTCGGTCTAGTGAACTCGGTCACTCAACCATATCATCATCATCACGAGTCCCTTCCATCATAGCTCCTCCACCAAAGTGTCCACCAAGACTATCTCTTGGTCTCGGCCATGAGAAGTCCACCCAAGAGTGTGCCCTCCAATCTGTCCATGAGTCATGCCGGGCACTTAGCCAAATTGGCTAAAGCATGACCCAATCATCCACAACGATCATCATGTTCCTCCCTTGTCAAGGGCCTTCGCACCTTCTACCATAAGGTCACAAACAACCTCAACAAGTCCTGCAACAATTGACAATCCTTGCTTCTCCATACAAGGTTCCATCATAGTCATCCATGGCAAGATCCTCCATAGCATAGGCAAACTGTCTTTGCCTCTCCCTGCATACGGTCCATCCACCAAATGCCCAAATGAAACACAAGTATCAACACTTACTTCATCATCATGAGGCTCTTCCTCATTCATCCATGTCCGTAAACTGCACGATCCTGGTCCAACTTGATCATCCTCAAGTTCATCCTCCATCATGATCATGTCTGCAACACCTTCAATCATCACGGCTTCCTCTTCCTTGTCGGCACAATCTGCAACTTCATCTTGCTCCATTGTCCAACCAAGTTGAAGAAGCTCGTCTTCAACATTCTTCTCCAAGACTTCAAGTTCCTCACGGATCGAGGGCTTCTCTTCCTTCAACCTCTTCAACCTGTATAAGGTAAGCATGAGCTTCCCTTCACCTTCTCCCAAACTTGCCATCTTGGCGTTTAGCTTGGTCCAAGCACTAAGCTTCACCTTTGCTAAACCTGCTTCCACTGTCATGAGCAACCTTCCTCAAACCGAGTCTTGAAACTACCTTCAAATGCTTCAACACTTGAACCTTGTTCAAGTCTCAATATCACCTGTCATTAATTTCAAACCTTCACGAGCAAACCTTGCTCTAACACCAGCTCCAACCGAGCTCTAATACCAACTGTCACGCCCCTACACCTGCGGTAGTCTTCCAACCGCTTGTAGTGAGGTGCGGCACCACCGAACGCTTTCTTTTTAACAATACTAACATTCGTGGACTACGCCTACTCCAACATTAACATACTTAGCTTGTGTTTCACAACCAAGTAAAAGCATTATCCTTTATACTTTAATGAAGCCCATACTCATTCATTATCCATATGCAATTAACCGAGAACATCAACAATTGCAAACAAGTATAAAGGGAGGGGCAACTCCCGAACAGTCTACCCAACAATTTTATTAAGAATATCAGATTACAATACAACAGTGTGTCTTGGCCGAACCAAGTCTCACACTTAACCAATTTTACAATAGACAGGCCACCTGCCTCTTACATACATGTGCACCCTTGCACGAAGGGAGGTGCTCACCCGAGCCACCCAAGACCCCTTAGTCAAGTCCTACACAAAACTGCATCCACGCTGAACCCGGCACACTAGCCTTCACCTCACCCGACACAAGAATACCAAAACTGCACCCTAGCTACCATGCGCATGAGATATGCGCAGCTCTCCTTTCTCTTGCGCAGATTTTTACCCCTCTTATGCGTAGAGGATGAGAGAGTTCGTTGTGTTGAAATGAGCTCATGCTCCACATGTTTATATGCATCCATCGTATGTTTTGGAGGGGTTGTGCCACCCCATGGCCGACCCCACAATCTACCACGCATGCCCACAAGCCACTCCATAAGTCGGCCTTGCAAGCATCGTTCACCATTGCTTATAAGTGTACGCTCAACACTTAGTCGTTTTAGTGTTATCCCATAACGTCGCACTTAACGTCGCATATTGTCATAAGGATTGTCGCATTTCCTCCGCGCTCCGTCACACATCGCTTGAACGCACCCGCGCGCCCGCCCGCGCTCTTGCCCGCGCCCGTGCACGATCGCCCGCCGTCGCCCTGCTGCACGAAGGCCTTACACCTCCTCTCCTCCCGTCCCCAGCCCAGGTCTTCCTTGTTTTCCCCCTCCTCAACTTGATTGATCGTTTTCCTTTTTCCGTTCTCGTCTCTCTATTTTTAGTTTCTTTCACTCCCTCCAGAATAATAATCTTTTTTAATCCTAAACATTGATTTTAACTAGTAATTCCCCCCTCCCCCCACCTCCCGCCAATTTTTTTTTGTTTTTTTTTTTTTATAAATGAACTAACCAACCCTATTCTTCTTCAAGGATTTTAAAGATTGTGCCTCTTCTCAATACTTTTAGATTCCTTAATCTTAATTATTGATCCTTTATTTAACTTATGAGGTTTAATAAACCTCTATGATATATATATATATATATATATATATAATTTATTTATGTTTTTATTTTAAATAGGTCTATTAATAGGTTAGGGTCTTTGGAGTTAATTCTATTTATGATAATAATATTACAAGAAACTAACTTAACTAACTAACTATTTATTTATATATTTCTATTTAATTCGGAAAATATATATTTATATATTATTCCATATTATATTAATGATTTAAGGTTTTTGATATATAGCTAATTTATAATATACATATATATTTAATTAGTATTCCATATTAATAATTTTAAGGTTATTAATGATTAATGTTTGATTTAGTGATTACATTTTTGGTAATAAATATAACAAAAACTAACTTTGAGAATAATTAACTAACCATTTATTTATATGATTATAATTGGAGAAAAGACCTAGTAATAACTAATTGATTCATTCTCTTGATTATTAAATACAAACTTTACCTTTATTCAAATGTTGGTAATAAATATAACAATAATTTTGGTAATAATTATAACAAAAATAACTTTTCTTTTCCCTTTCCCTCGGTCCAGTCATGTTGGCCAGTCAAACAACCATGATCTAATTCTTCAACTTGTCCTGACGATGAACCACACTCGTTGGTTCGAAACGTCAACAAAAGTATTATAATGTAATTTCTGCCAAAAAAATCTTCTCAAAAATTATATTGTTTATTTTGAAATAATATTTTTAGAATTTTAATTTAGTTATAAATAATTATTAAATCAATAATAAGAATTTTAATTTATACAAAATATTTTAAAATATTTTTTATAGTATTTGCAAATTAAAGAGTGAGATTTATTTCTATAATAATTATGTTATTTTTGTACTTTTAATTAAACTGATTAATTAAAAAAATTATTATATACATAAGTATCATGTGAAATGATTTTTTTGGGCATGTGGTATTGATAAGCCGTAATCTTGGCTATGATATTGTAATAAAGGCTATTTCCAAAATAATCTCTGCATAGTAAAGTAGGAATATCTCCATGGTAAAGACAAGAAGTACCACCTATAACTCTACCAACTTTAGAGATTGTAAATGCAAAAAAAACTACACTAATTTGAACATCAACAAAAAATTAACCCCGGTGTTTTTAGCTCATTATGGAAGTGATGTTGTAATTCAACATAAAAAATTTAACCTGGTAAAAAATAAAATATAATATAATATAATATGATATAATAATAAGAGGGGAAAAAATTATATATATATATATATATATATATATATATATATATATATATATATATATATATATATATATATATATATATAAGTTTAACTATAAAATTATAAAGTTAAATTAAACTATAAAATTACCATAGTTTTCAAGCTCATGGTATTGTATGGCCAGAATATTTGTTCATGGTATTTGTTATGATAAAGCCTATTTAAAAGTTTGAGGAAATCTATTATGGAATGTCGGGATGATGGAGACCTTGACGTATAACTGCATTATATCACTGAGCATGCTCTCTTTGCTTCACTTAGTGCTGGTTCGAATGGGTTTAATGGAACTGACAAATTCGACCAAGGGCGAGGCCCCTCTATTCCTGTAAAGCATTAATGATGCATCATGTTGCGGGAAGAATGTTTGTCTATAGGTGTGTGGCAACTATACCACTTGTCCTCCCTTCGGCTCTCTTGGGGAGAGCAACAATCCTTTGCGAGCAGGTGGTCTCCTCATCTCCTGGTTCTATAAGAAGTGGCAAACGAGTTGGTTAGTGGTATTCTACAAGTGTGAAATGCTTCGGGCTAAAGGAGATTGTCATAAGCAAGGGGTGGAGTCTTCTATGCATTGATTTCCCTCTATCCAATGCTTGTTGCGAGCAAGATTGTAAAGTAGGGAGGATCTTTTCTCACAAAGGAATCCAATTCAATGTTTTTTTTATCTTATTTCTAGATAATGTAGCCTCCGGGAAAATTTTAAAACTCGTCCCTATTCTCCCATCCTCAACACTCCAAGGCTTCGATTTCCCAGGTGTTTCATTTAATTGTCCTGTCTTGGTGTGTGAGGTTTGGTACCATGGAAAATTTTCAATCTAGTTTTAGCGTGTTCTTGTTCTCTGGTTTCTTACAATTACAAAAGTGCTCAAAAAATGCTCTAAGTTGTATAGTGAAATGGCTAGTCTTTACTTTTAAAAGTAATGAAGATTCCCCTTTCAATTGGTCATGGGAAGGTTTCAATACTCTTGGTCTACGTGTAGTTGGGGCGAGGTGTTTTCCTTCACAATTAACACTATTTTCCTAGGGTATAAAGTTTGCTTTTCTTCCTCCTTTGGTGTCCAAAATAGTCAATTACGGGGCATTTCTCTTACAAAGTTGAGGTTATTTTATTCACGTGGAGTTAGCTCTTCTTCATAACAACTTTCCAAATAGGAAAGGCTTGTCCTTACTATTGTGTCCATAGGTCTTCAGTGTCCATTGGCCTAACATTATTGTCGTCGCTCTATCCCATACTATGTTGTGTCTTTATCCTAGTCATCATGTCGCCTCATCAATGAATGGTCAGCCACAGAGGAGGGTTCAGATCCAGGGAAAATTTGCATCCTAGACGTTTGTCTAGATGGACCTTTGTGGCATCCTTGTTTGATTTGGTACCACGGGAAGTTAGTCGAGATATTCAAACTTTGGAATGTCGGGAATTAGGGGATAAGCCTTATTTCTCTGATTCTGAGCTTGGAAACCATGACTTAAAATGGATCCCAGACCCTGGTAAATTCAAGAGGACAAGTTTTACTTTCTACATTCACTGGAAGGTTATCAACAACTTGAATGCTTGCTTCATTTATTCATTAGAGATAATCAGGTGAACCGTTATAGGATTTTTACAGGAAAGGAATATTTAAAGTGCCTCTTAAGAAGTATCTGATATTGTCTGGATGACATTCTCATTTTCCTTCAGAGAATGGAAAGGAATTTCGTTTGAGTTAGATTATGATTCAGGGAAAAAATCAAATGCTTATGTGGTGATAGACACTCATGTTGTTCACAACGCGCCTCCTCTCAACTCAATACTTGTAGCAAATGGAGTCTCAATGTCTCTGGTGGTAATTTCAGACTCAAAAGTTTCAATTTTATGTTTTATTTCTTTTGTGGCTCATCGCTCCGGCCTGGTCGATTAATTTCATTCATGTTCCTTGCTCCATGGTTTATGTTTGGTTACTACAGTGTCTACATATTAGGTGGCTTCATAGCCATTCGAACTTATATAAGCGCAACCATGCTATTAAGTTCAAGCCATCTGCGTGCTTGGGGTTTTTGTTATTTTGTTCATTTTTGTATTCTAAAAAAATGCCTTATAATGCATTTCTTAGATAATGTTGAATACATAGTATGTTGATGCAACATAATATCACAACCAATCTTTAGTTATATCATGAGAGAATAAAATGTTGAAAAGTTTTGATATTATTGTTACTCTCAAAATACTTACGAGTCATCATAAGCAAAAAATATTATACTTATATTAATAAACTGATACAATTTTGTAAACATTTTATAAATGAATTTTTATTAACAAAATTTTTGTGCCAATTTACAAAATAAAAATACTGAAATGTTAAAATTCTTATTAAAAAGATGTTAAAATTCACTTATGAGATTAATGGTTTACACTAAATTTGTAAACATTTTATAAATGAATTTTTATTAACAAATTTTTTGTGCCAATTTACAAAATAAAAATACTGAAATGTTAAAATTCTTATTAAAAAGATGTTAAAATTCACTTATGAGATTAATGGTTTACACTAAATTATCAAAAAGAAAATTGTGGCATATCTAACCATAAACTATAAAGTGTGTCAAAGAAAAAAGAGCACGTCAAAGAAAGCCTAAAATTTATACAAAATGTGAATTTATATGTGCACATTGTAATGTAACACAACTAAACAAAGAAACACATATAGACTTCAAGATTTATGTGTTATGTACAATTTTATTAGACATATTGACTTTAAGATTTATGTTTTATACCATTTTAAGATTATAACATTAATATTTTAATTTTTTTCCTTCTTTAATTATGATGTATAGATTAGTTTTTTGTTTTAATGAATTGAATTAATCTTTTAAATGTGAGTTTTTATTTATTAGAAAATTTTAAAGGATTTTTCGACTTTTATAATGAATGGGTTTGTTGTCTTTTGAGATAACTTTAGGGTAATTAATCATGGCAGAGCATCTAAAATATTTTGTTGTTTTAAGGTTTTTTGGATGACCAATGTTATAAACAGTTAAAGATAGGTGCTTAAACCTTAATAACGTTGAATTTAATGAAGTGGTTGTTTGTTTGTCTCTAAACAATTAATTGATTTTATTTGAATGAATAATAGAGTTGAAAGTGTTATAAATTACTAAATATTCAAACTGAGTATTTAGTTAATTATAAGACAGAGTGCAGGTAAACAATGTTTACCTGCTCAACAATATGTATTTAATTGTATGAAGATGGGTGTGACAATTTCTTGATATAGAGGAGTTTATAATAACATACAGCTCTATAAACTAATCTCTAATTATTGATGATAACTTCACTGGGGATTTCAGATAAACTGACATTCAGTTTAATCTTACCCAAGGTTCTCGATTAAAGTTTAAATACATGAAGAATAACATAATGAAATGAAAACATGAGAAAAACTCACAAGGAGACAAACTATTTGAGGCAAATGCAGAATCCTTTCATTAATTCGAAGCAAATCTCTAGTTTGATTAAAAGTTTGCTTTGAAAAGCTCATCCAAGGGTTCAACCCATAATAACTCAAAGAAAGAGTTATTTATACAAAATATTGATTTTCTAGAAAGATCCTTTAACAAAATATAAAAATAGTACAAAAATATAGGAATAAAAAACTACTAAGCTATTGGCACTATCTTCAAGGTAGTTTTTGATGATTTGGCCCCCAAAATGTGTTGCCTCATTGTTTGTCAGTTGGTGATGAAAGTACTCAATGATTTCACACAAGTGATCCCATATATCTTCACTTGGTATATGAAAGATTAGTTAATTTCTCCTTACCCTTAGGTGGTTTTTTATTACTATCCTCTTCATAAATGTTCTTTCCTCTAGATTCAAGATGTGTGACTTGCACACATACTTCATCCAAATTAGTTGGATTGAACATAAGAATAATGTGTTTAAGATAGGAATGTAAACCCCCAATATATTTTAGCATTATATCTTGAGAATTCAAATTCACTCTTAATAACAAAACCCTTTTCCTAAACTCCTATGTATAATCTTGGACTGTTTGGCCTTTAAGCTCCCTAAAATTCTGCCAACTCATAATGGCTTTTTGCATATAGGCTAAAGGATAAAACTGTCTTTTAATTTCAAAAACCATTTCAACCCAAGTGATGGATATCTTACAATGGATTCTCATTCCTCTTGAGTCTTTGCTTCCCACGAAACTAGGGCAGCTCCTTCTACCCTCAGTGAAGCCAACTGGATCTTTATGTCGTCTTCTTGAAGGTTCTGAATTCTGCAGTATACCTCCAATTGTCAAATCCAATTGTCCAACTTTTCTGCATTCACCTCTCCATTGTACATGGGAAGTTCGAATTTTATGCCCAATTTCAGTAATGGAGTTTTTCCTTTTGGGGTTTTTGAATTGTTATCACCCCAAGAAACTCTCCTAGGTTGTATCTCAGAGATGCTCGGGAACATTAAAAACTCAACATAAAATGTTGGAAATGGTGGATGAATGGAAGGAATGATGCATATTCAAGCCAGATGACCACTTCTACTATGCTTAACCCCAGACATGGGTGAACACCCCCAGACTACAAGGCTTTAGGCCACCAATTACTCACAGTTTAAGGAATAGGTGAACATGGAGAATACTGACCACACCAGCAGATGCACAAGACCATGTGATGGCCGGCTGCAACCAGTAAAAGGTCTGTAAATCTATTTCCTAATGCAAAGATAGGATGACAGCTCTTTGGTACTAAGCAAACAGAAACCTACATAACATATTCAATGATACATACTAGATTCTAACACAGAGGTGGGATGACATCCCCTCTAAGGCTAAACATCAAGAGCACATGAAAAATGCATAACAGGCACAGCCTGGAACAAAGAAGAAGTGGAAAATGAGCAATTAACAGTAAAAGAAGCTTGTATTAGCTGAAAATGAAGACCAGACGTTGCAGGTATCATAGTAGTTATAGTCTTCAAAAGTTGAACCTTACATCAAAACAATATCCATCATCCTTCATTACATCTTGATTCTGGGTATATATAGAGGTTGATTACAAAAATATCTGCTATCCTATGCATGGAGGGGTCATAATGGACCACCAACCACATTAACTGTTTGATATGGGTCTCTGATACAATCTACTGCTTTAATAAATTAGTTTGACATTCTCTGTTGCTTAGCCGTCCTTCCTGCACAGGTGGAGTATAAAATGAAACAGGCTCCATTACTGATCAATACGTTTAACCGCTCGAGGCATGTCCTTCTTGCTCTTCGACCATAATGCTTTTGAATGGAGTTGCTGAAGAATAACTGTGCCAGGTAGAGGTAGGTGATCGCCTTCATTCTTTGGCAGCAAAGAACAGTCAAAGGTGGCGTAGACTTCATGGTGGAGGTGTGAGTATGACAAGAACAGCTTTCAGTCGTCAGATCACGCGGATGCACGGCTAAGATTGACTCATAGGGGGTATCGGGAGAAAGCAGGAATGGAGAAGCATGGGCCGTCGGATCGTGTAATTGAACGGTGGAGATCAGTTTACAGAAGCTATCAGGAGGAATGTAAGCAGGGAGAACATGGGCCATTGGATCTCGGGCAGGGAGATCCAACGGTCATCGGGCGGCAAAGGTGTGCGAACGTTAACGAGCGGGTGAACAGTGGTTCCATTGGAGGGCGGTATTCCTCACACCGCCTTTGGAGATGTGGCGGTTTCCGTATGCGGGGACGCGATGCAATAAATTTACAATGTGTGGCGGATGTGACGGGCATGAAACCGCTTTCCTCGCGGGTTATCGCATGTGCAGGTTCCAGCGGCGGGAGGTGCGACTGTCGTCCGATCACTGCGAGGATGATCAGACGGCAGGGATTAATCACACATGTTTATTAATTGATGTGACCGGGGAGGGCTTCGCGGGTAGCGCTTTTTGCGTATGCGCACGGTTATATGACTGCGGTCCCCATGGGTTAAACTTTAGCGCTGAGGAGCTTGGTCAAAATGGGGTTTACAAGGTTTTGGAGGCAAAACGGAGAAAAACAGGGGTAGCAGGAGTTATAAGGGTATAAAGCGGATGAAGGAGGAAGGATAAAATGAACTACTGCGAACTCCCTTTTTGCAAAAAACACACGGCCACAATGTCTTTGACCCAGCAAATACCGAATTATGTAGTAGAGCTAACACTAGCTCCTTCTGGGGATGAGATCCTCCCTGTGAGGTCTCAAGAACTTGCAGATCAATACCTTCCTAATGAAAAACAAATTAACAAAATTCCTAGTGTTCCATTGGGCATGGAGTCTGACTGAACATACACTGAACTAATAAAAAAAACAAAATATTTACAACTTTTAAGGCCAAAGACCTTAAACAACATAATTTTTCAGAAAACGCCCATTAACTGGACCATCAAAAACTGCTTCTTCCCCCATACTTTTTAGTATGAAGGTATTGTTCCCTTGAATCTGTGAGATAATAAAAGGGCCTGTCCAGAAAGCATCAAATTTTGCATGATTTCTTTTCTTTTCCTTCAATGCATCCCATTGCAGAACCAAGTCTCCAACCTGAAAATTATATGTTTTTGTCTTCCTGTCAAAAGCGTCCTTGATCTTTTTCTGATGTTCTGCAGCCTTTTCAACTAGTTGTTCTCTAATCTAATGTACCTCTGCTAAATCAGTGATCCTCTTTGCGATGTCTTCTTCTTCATTCTATTATGTTTGAAGGAATTTTTCCACAGGGAGAATCAACTGAATTGGGAATACAGCTTCAGTTATACCAGCTTGAAAGGAGAATTCCCTGTGGACCTTTTAATGGTCACTCTGTCAGCCCACAGTGCATACTTGAGCTTTGAATCCCAATTCTTTTTATTTTCCTCTAATAGCTTCTTAATTATCCTCATCAAGCTTTTATTAGAGGATTCTGCTAGACCATTGCCTTGAGGATAGTATGAGGTGGAATGAACCAGTTTAATACCCATTGAATCACACATATCCACCAATTCTTTTTCCCTAAAGGCTATTGCATTGTCTGTGACTAACTTATGTGGACAACCAAATCTGGTAAAGATATTCTCTGTCAAAAATTTCATGACCACATTATGATCAGCCTTTCTGGTAGGGACTGCTTCAATCCACTTAGTGAAATAATTAGTGGCTACTAATATCCATTTGTGTTGGCCACTGGAATGTGGATTGATCTCTCCAATAAAATCCAAGCCCCATTGCTGAAAAGGTCCTTTTGCATGTATTGGTTTTAAGGGCAGGGACTTCAGTTGCTGCTTTCCTTCAAATCTTTGGCACCTGTCACAAGATTTAACAAATGAAAATACATCAGAAAATAAGTAGGGTCAATAATATCTAGCTTTGAGGATCTTGTGGGTTGTGGTTTTCCAATAATGGTGCCCTCCACACATGCTGGAATGAAACTGCTGCATAACTTCTATTGACTGTTCTTTGTCCAGACACCTCAAAAGCACTCCAGATGGATCCCTCCAGTAGAGCAAATTTTCATTAATGCAATATTTAGCTGCCCTAAGCTTTATAGTTCTGGCTTGACTTTGAGTAAAGCTTGAAGGGATTTCTAGCTTCAGCAAGAATTTAACTATTGCAGAATACCAATCACAAGAAGCTAAATTTTCGGCTGCTGACTACTTTCTCTCTGGTTCAGTTGCTTCCTCTTCTTCATTTGTCTGACCAATTTCTGCAATTGTGCACAGGAAACCAATATTCAATGATCTGCAATTTTCTTCAGCCAATAATTTGGCAAGACCCTGACCTCTGATAAGCTTGGTGGGTTTTAGTTCTATATTAAATTCAATCAATTTTGCAATCCATTTAGCCCTTCTTCCATCAGCATTAGGTTGTGTCAAGACATCTTTTATTGCAGCAGAGGGTACATATGCAATTATCTTGGAATGCAGAATGTAAACTCTGAAAGCTTTCAAGGATTTGATAAGAGCATATGCTTGTTTTTCAATAATATCATACCTCAGTTCAGCATCCCTCAAGTTCTTGCTGAAAAATGCTACTGGATGTTCTGAACCTTCTTCATCTGCCTGCAATAAAACTGCTGCAATGGTGTCTTCAGAGGCAAATGAGAATACATGGAACTCCTTGCTGTAATCTGGACTTATTAAAGTGGGAGCCTCCATAATAGCTTTTTTAATGGACTCAAAAGATCCTCTTGCTACATCGGTCCATCTGACCTCTGACCCTTTCTTCAACATGGAGGTAATATGCTTCATAAGTTCTGCAAAATTTGGTATAAACCTCCTCACAAAATTAATTTTGCCCAAAAAGGACTGAATATCCTTCTTCGATCTTGGGACAGACAAAGTCTGTATTGCCTTTACTCTTTCTGGGTCAATTCGGACACTTGCAACAGAAACAATATGTCCCAACAACTTGCCTTCTTCTAAAGCAAATTGTGATTTTTTAGAATTGACTGAAATTCCAAACCTCCTGCACTTCAGAAACACTTTTTTTTAAATGTTGCAAATGATTTTGATGGCTGTTGGAGTATACTGTTATGTCATCAAGGTAGATAAGGACAAATTTATCCTTCTCTCCTACAAATGTTATATCCATAGCTCTCTGAAAGGTTGCTCCAGCATTCATCAATCCAAAAGGCATCTTGGCATACATAAAAGTGCCCCAAGGAGTGGTAAATGCAGTCTTCTCTTGGTCATCTGGATGCAAAGCAATCTGATTAAAGCTTGAAAATCTGTCCAGGAAAGACATCACTTTGGCTCTTGAGACCTTCTACAACAAATGCTCCATCTTCGGTAGGGGATAATTGTCTTTCTTTGAGCACTTGTTCAAGTTTCTGAAATCAACACAGTCTGATTTCTCCACTTTTCTTCCTCACCACTACTAGATTGGCTACCCATTTTGAATATCTAAGAGGGACTATGATTTTGGCAGCCAACAACTTTTTAATTTCTTTTTCAATCAGTGGAAGAAGCATAGGATTTATTGGTCTCAGCTTCTGTTTGAAAGGAACGGTGTCTTTCTCCAGAGGGATTTTATGCTGGATTATCTTCTTATCATATGTTTTCAGATCACTATACTCCCAGGCAAACACGTCAGCAAATTGCTTCATTAAATTGCAATATTTAGCACTCTGGTCAGCAGACAGATGAGTGGACAAATTTATGTATCTATGCTGACCTGGACACCCTATGTCATGCTTAAAGACTGCAGATTGGTCCTCTTTTTGAGCAGCTTTGTAAGGCACATCATTATGGTCAAACAGCCTTTCTAGAGGAATTAAACCCTTAGGAATATGATTGTTGGGAAGCTGGACAATGCTATTTTTATCAATTTTATTTTTAAGCTGGGATTGGGGGGTTTCTTACAAGGCTTCATTTTCTTGGTCAATTTGCATTTCAGAAAACTCATCAATAACTTGTAGAAACCTATTTATCTCATCATCATCATCAAAAAATTTCCAATGCTGGAAATTATCAAGCAAGGATGGTCTATATTTCATTTGGACTTCATAAACCAGTCTGGGAGGCGTAGGAGGGATAAACAAACTAGCAGACACAGCAAGGGAATCAACAAGCTGATTTTGCACTCTAGGAATATATGAAATATAGAAATAATCAAAAGAATCTTTGATTCTCCATACCTCAGCGCTGTACGCTTTCATCCTTGGGTGCTTTGCCTGAAATGTTTTATTTACTTGCTGAATGATCAAATCAGCATCTCCAAACACCTTTAGATTCTTGATTCCTCTGTCTTTTGCTGCGTTAAGGCCCAACAATAGAGCCTCATACTCTGCTATATTGTTTGTAACTTGAAAAACCAGCTTGTAAGACAGATGTGTGCTTTCTTGCTCTGGAGATACCAGCACCACCCCTGTTCCTGCAGTTTCCCTGGAACATGCTCCATCAAAGAACATCTCCCAAACCTACCCTCCTTGCTCTTCCTCGGCCTGAACTGTTGGTTTCCTAAGCTGCATTGAGGCCTTCTGAGATTCTTCTATTTGGAGAATACATGCTCCAAATCGGTGTCCACTGCATATATGGGATGATTAGTAGGATTCTTCTCATCACTGATGATGTAGGCCAGTTGTGCTTCTTTGTACAATCTCCTGCTTTCTCCTCCAAAAACTGGGACTGTTGCATAAGATAGATCATTCTGTAATGTCCCACCTAGTCTTTTAATCCATCCTCTAGACAGCAGCATGCCAAACTTAGGAGGGACATCTGCTACCACAATATCCATCATCATACTCTTCATGGGAAGTTGAGTTAAGGTAATGGCCAGGTCTTTGATTAATCCCAGACATTTCACCTTTCTTTAATCAAAAGAGAAAAAATCATGATATGATCTGGTGATGTCAAGGCCTAACTCTTCCATAACAGCTTTAGGCATTAGATTGTGGCCGGCCCCTGTATCTAGCAGGCAGTTGTGGAGGGTTTTGTCATGAATAGTCAAGGAGACATAAAAAGATGGAGAATTATTATCAGCAGGTTCAATCATGGGGCTAAGCACAATGGCAGGCTTTTCATCTTGAAAATTAACAGAGTCAGAGGAGATTTGTGTGATTTCCAGCTCAAGGGCCTCAAGGATAGGCTTTCTAAATACTTCACTCTTTACCAACTCTACCAGAGGCACATATATTTTCAATTTTTGGACTTCTGACTCAAAGCTGAAAGAAGAAGATAACTTATGAGAACCTTTTACCTCTTGAACTGAAGCTTTGAGAATGACTGGATCAGCTGCTGGTCTTCTCTGTCTCATATTATGTGACTCTGTTTGGACAGCAGCTCTTTGGGCAGGATTCTCTTTGACAATTTTTGCATTCGACCTCAGGTTATATCTTTGCTTCTCCTCAGTTTGTAGGACAACCTCCCTATCCCATTCTTGACTGTCTTGTTCCTGCAGCAATGATTCTTCATACGCAGCCAATGTCAAAAATGCAGCACTGCCTTTATCTTCCATGCAGTGAATTTCATCCTCATCTTCAAATTGTTCCTCCTCCATGACTACATTTTGGAAAGGAGCTTTAAATTTTTGTTCTTCTTTTGATTCTTCACCCCTCTGAATTATTTGTAACTGCTCATTTGCTCTTCTGAATGGATTTGGATTTCCTGGAGCAAATGTGTTGTGCTGCCTTGTCTTTCCTGAGTTTTGCTCAACCTTCGGCTTAGATATTTCAGCAGCCAATGACTCTATCTTCTTAGTCATTTTGTCTAATTTAGGTTCTGAAGATGAAGCAGAGGAAGTAGAAGCCTGACCTCTCTGCCTCCTTCTGTCAGCTTGACTTTTGAGCTTTTTTGCAGCCATGATATTAGACTCTACTTCTAGAGCTGCATCCTGCATGTCTACCAGAGTAGCACATCTCCTTTCTCTCAACAATAGGCAGAAATCAGAGTCAAAAGCATTGGCATAAGTGAGTTTGGTAGAGGTGGGGGTAGGCTTTACCTCAGCTGGTATCTTACTATACATACGATTAAATCTTTTATTAAAATCAGGCAATGATTCCCCATTTTCCCTCTTCAGGTTACCAAACTCTGTATGGTAATACAACAAGTCCATTTTATCTCCCCAGTGCTTCAAAAATGTATCATCTAAAGCTTCAATATCAGCAATAGATCTAGGGGCTAGTTCTCTAAACCATTTTTTGGCCTCTCCATCAAGGCTCTAGACAAAAACTCTCATCCATACATCAGTTTCACTTATGTCTAAATTATCAGCATAACTATAAAAGGCCTCTAGGTGTTCTTCTGTTGTTAGTCCCTTTGTGCTAGTGAACTTAGGCATATATTTTTTATATTCTCCCACAGGCATAGGATTCAAAGGAACAGGCAAGACCAAAGGTCCATATCTGGCAGCTACAATTCTTTCTATCTTCGTGGGTGCTTGTTGGCCTGCCATGATTGGGATATGTGGAAGGATACTGGCAGATTGAATGGTAGGAAGTAATGTGATGGATGGCAGAGACAAAGGGATGTTTTGGACTATATGGGAAACTTTCTTTAGACTGAGATTCAAAGGGGAACTAGATGGACAAGGGGCTGTATTAATCTCTGAAGGAATTTCCTTATTAACAGTGCTGGGCTCTAAATATTCAAACTGTATATCTTTAGCTATAACTTTATCTTTCAGAGATGCATGAGATTTCTTAGGCTTACTTGATCCTGATGCCCCTTTCTGTGATGCTTTCTTCGATTTGACAGTCCTCTCAGGGTCAGGCACTGATTCAGCTGGTGATTTCTAAGGATTTCTTCGAGTATGTCTTACAAACTGATCCAGAACTTCAATGTGGAGTCGCCAAATGTTGGTCTTCCTTCAGTGGAGTCGCCAGATAGATGATTACAACCAGAAATGTGCCCAGACGTTGTCTATCATCAAAATCTGGAACTGTGTCGTTCTCCTAGGGAAGTTGAGCTTTAATCTCCTCTCCCCGGCAACGGTGCCAATTTATGTTATCACCCCAAGAAACTCTCCTAGGTTGTATCTCAGAGATGCTCGGGAACATTACAAACTCAACATAAAATGTTGGAAATGGTGGATGAATGGAAGGAATGATGCATATTCAAGCCAGATGACCACTTCTACTATGCTTAACCCCAGACATGGGTGAACACCCCAGACTACAAGGATTTATACCACTAATTACTCACAGTTTAAGGAATAGGTGAACATGGAGAATACTGACCACACCAGCAGATGCACAAGACCATGTGATGGTCGGCTGCAACCAGTAAAAGGTCTGTAAATCTATTTCCTAATGCACAGACAGGATGACAGCTCTCTGGCACTAAGCAAACAGAAACCTGCATAACATATTCAATGATACATACTAGATTCTAACACAGAGGTGGGATGACAGCCCCTCTAATGCTAAACATCAAGAGCACATGAAAAATGCATAACAGGCACAACCTGGAACAAAGAAGAAGTGGAAAATGAGCAATTAACAGCAAAAGAAGCTTGTATTAGCTGAAAATGAAGACCAGACACTACAAGTATCACAGTAGTTACAGTCTCCAGAAGTTGAACCTTACATCAAAACAATATCCATCAACCCTCATTACATCTTGATTCTGGGTATATATAGAGGTTGATTACAAAAATATCTGCTATCCTATGCGTGGAGGGGTCATAATGGACCACCAACCACATTAACTGTTTGATATGGGTCTCTGATACAATCTGCTGCTTCAATAAATTAGTTTGACATTCTCTGTTGCTCAGTCGTCCTTCCTGCACAGGTGGAGTATAAAATGAAACGGGCTCCATTACTGATCAGTACGTTTAACTGCTCGAGGCACGTCCTTCTTGCTCTTCGACCATAATGCTTTTGAATGGAGTTGCTGAAGAATAACTGCGCCGGGTACAGGTAGGTGATCGCCTTCGTTCTTTAGCAGCAGAGAACAGTCAAAGGTGGCGTATACTTCATGGCAGAGGCGTGAGTATGAAGATAACAACTTTCAGCCATCAGATCACGTGGATGCACGGCTAATATTGACTCGCAGGGGGTATCGGGAGAAAGCGGGAATGGAGAAGCGTGGGCCGTCGGATCGTGTAATTGAACGGTGGAGATCAGTTTACGGAAGCTATCGGGAGGAATGTAAGCGGGGAGAACATGGGCCGTTGGATCTCAGATAGGGAGATCCAACGGTCATCGGGCGACAGAGGTTTGCAAATGTTAACGAGCGGGTGAACAGTGGTTTCATTGGCAGGCGGTATTCCCCGCACCGCCTTTGGAGTTGTGGCAGTTTCCGTATGCGGGGGCGCGATGCAATAAATTTGCGACGCGTGGCGGATGTGATGGGTGCGAAACCTCTTTCCCCGCGGGTTATCGCGTGTGCATGTTCCAGCGACAGGAGGTGCGACTATCGTCCAATCGCGGTAGGGATGATCGGACGGCGGGGATTAATCACACATGTTTATTGATTGATGTGACAGGGGAGGGCTTCGCAGGTAGCGCTTTTTGTGCATGCGCGCGGTTATATGACCGTGGTCCCATGGGTTAAACTTCAGCGCTGAGGGGCTTGGCCGAAAAGGGGTTTACAGGGTTTTGGAGGCAAAACGGAGAAAAACAGGGGTAGCGGGAGTTATAAGGGTATAAAGCAGATGAAGGGGGAAGGATAAAATGAACTGTTGCGAGCTCCCTTTTTGCAAAAAACACACAGCCATAGTGTCTTTGACCCAGCAAATACCGAATTATGTAGCACAGCTAACAGGAATGAGTATGGGCAGTGGTGGTAGTGGAAGATGATTAGGAAGATGATGAGGATGGTGGAGATGGAGGTGGATTTCCACCATTCCCTTTAGAATCCTTCTTCTAATCTTTTTTTCCCTCTGAGCTTCCTTCTCCATGTGGAAGTTTAGAACTTTCTCCAACCATTCTAGTGTTCTTCTCTTCATAGAGGACTTTAACCATCTCAGTCAAAGTATAGAAAGCTTTCTTGAATTCTTCCTCTTCTAAAGAGGGACCTACATGCTCTCTTTCTCTAAACATAATGGCTATGGATTCATGCCTAGAAATTTGTACTAATTGTACCTCTTCAATCTCAATTGAAGGAAAAACTTGAGGAGTTTCAAGTGCAGCTAGAATTGGAACTTTGGGTGTTGGAGATTGTGGCCTTGTGTCTCTCCTTCTTCTAGACATTACCTTAGGAGTTGAAACCAATAGCTACCTTTTTCCTCTCTGCAACTTTAACCTTGTAAACATCACAATTTTGCAACCATTAAAACCCTAATTGCACAAACTCAAGCAATCAATAAATTCAACCTTGTGCTCTGATACCGACTTGGTCTGTATTTGTATGATTAGTTTTGTTATACTAATAACAATTACATATTAATAAACATGTGCTTGCTTCTTGCTTTTTGTGTTGAGGTTTCCTTAGTTGTTGGTGCTTACAAACAAGTAAATTTCCTTAAGCTAAACAAGACATTCATGAGAAGAATATTTTCAAAAATGAATAATGAATAGCAAACATTTACAGTACAACAAACCATCAAAGAGACACATTAACACAGTGTTTTGATGGAGTTCACCCCTCTTGGGCTACATCTCCTTGGTCCATCTTCCATGACTTGAGCATCTATAATTCAATGTGGAAAAAATGTTGTTTAAAAAGCTATATGGCTCTTCATACATGCACCAATGTGTTCAGAAGGTCCAAATTAGCCAAGAACACTTCTTTCTGATCTCAATTTGGTCGAAAATTGAGTAAGTTATGGCTCAAACAATTTTTCTTAGGAAACCTCCGCTAAATCTGGAGAGACTCCTGTTAAGTCTGCCAAAACTGGCAGTTTCTGCCTAATTTGGCGGGCCTCCAAAACTATGCCATCTTAAACTCGGTTTAATTAAGGCTAAATGGGGTTAATGGCGCTAATCACGCTTAACGGTTGGCGTTGGCCCTTAGTTTTTAAAATGTGGTCATATGGAGAGGGGTTTGGCTACCTCCTCTCCTCCATGAATTAACATGATGGTTTAATTAATGTTTTATGGCCCTCCTTTCAAATGTGTTGCCTATGGCTCAATGGTAAAGCATCAGAATAGGGGGCGGAGGTCACGGGTTCAAACCCCACCCTACCCCCATCATATTTTGTTAATACATATATACGCCACTGAACATTAACTTTAATATATATATATATATATATATATATATATATATATATATATATATATATATATATATATATATATATATATATATATATATATATATATATATATATATATATATATGAATTCCACCTTAGAGGTCGATTAGGCAATTTCCCTTGCACACAACCACACTAGCGAATTCGGAGGTGACACTTGTCAAAGCACCATTAGGCGGAAAATGAAGAAGATTCCCCCTGCTAACTGGACTGCCATGTCATCATTCTGTCCCATTCTGCAATTTTTTTTAGTTGTTTAGGAAAACGAACAACAGGCCTTTCCTCCTTCATCTGAACTCCATTTTCGACGAAACGAATTGTGTTATGATCATCTTGATGAGACGGACGCAGCCATATAGTTTTCAAGCTAATATGAGAACTTTTAATTTTGAGCTAAATACTGAGCACCTAATCACATCCCTATGAAAACCACAAGATTCAAGAGCAGATATATATCATCAATGGAAAAAGTTTTGGCTAGAACCAAAATGGTCAAGTCAAGGATATAAATCCTTTGCAAATGGCTCATGCAAAAGCCTTATTTCATTCTCTTAACCTTAACCGTTATATGGTCATGGTGGAATTGTATTAGGCTAAGTAAGGGCTGGCTTCAAGGCAGAATGCTAACCATAAGACCTCATAGCCTAGACGATACAATGCAAGTCGAACAAGTTGCCAAGATTGAGCGATGGAGTTGATCAATGGTTGGGCGAGGGCCTAAGATGACGTAAGTCCATAGGGATTGCATCTCTGAAGTGAGTAGAAAGAAACATAAAATGGAAGAGTCGGGATGAGAAAGGTTGGGCTGAGTTGGTGTAGTTGTCATCTTGATGCTAGTGAAAAGGCATTGATGGTACTAGGGAAACAACCCACTAGAGCACGTATGTCCAAAGGGTAACTCTTTGGGAGTATAGAGAGGAGCACAAAACAAATCGAGCAGGGTGGTGTAAGCCCAAGCCATCATGCTAGACATGTTAGCCTGACAGCCAAGCCATTGGTGCAAATGAGTCGACCCACAACAGGTCATCCCTGAGGGTCAACCCCAAAGCGATCGTCAAGCACGCATAATTGTGTTTACCAGATAGTGGACCCAGGAGATGAGAAATATTTCCAACAGTTAACGATCTGTCGCATTAGTCAGAGAAACCGTATATTTATGTGCATATATTTATATGCATGTAAGTTTGCATTTTATTGCATAGCGCGGGGTGTGGGACCCAAACCCATGAACATGTCAGCAACTAAAATTTAATTTCCATGTGGCATTGCGGGGTTAGCAAGGGGGTATGGCCACATGGGTTCCATGTGGCCAAGGTTGTGATGTGGCCTCCTCTATTTCGCTAGATTGTAATTGTCACATCTTTTGATCCGGAGGTTAGATTGAAGAAAAATTTAATATCACTAGAATCATCTCAATGAGATGAACACAATAATGATGTCAAACTCAGGCTTTAAGTGAATTGAAAACATTGAAATTTTTAGACCCTATTTCCATAACGACACCTTGGATCTTAGGTCAAAATAGTAATTGTCTTCCTCCTAACCTATGTTTTATAGGGGATTATGAGGGAGGTTGTTACACACTGGATGCATTGATTTCAATATAGTTGTTGATTTCTAATCCTATTTGGTTGCTTGCACTAGATGCATTGATTTCATTATAGATGTTGATTTCTAATCCTATTTGATTGCTTGCACTAGATGCATTGATTTCAGAGTATATGTTGATTTCTAATCCTATTTGATTGCTTGCACTAAATGCATTGACTTCAGTGTATATGCTTATTTCTAATCCTATTTTATTGCTTGCACTAGATGCATTGATTTTAGTGTAGATGTTGATTTATGATTTGATGTAACTAGATGTATGATGTGCATTAATTTCAAAGTAATCAGATTAATAGTGTGTTTTGATTTTAGTTGGTCAAGTTTCTATCATTAAAGTACCTTTGATATTTAAGGTCATGGGTTCAATTCTCTTAACACCCTCAGGGTCAAGTTCTGTGGTTGAGCTCGCAAGAAGTGATCCCTCTGGATGTATTTTGTTAGTGCAAATATTCTGTGGATGTAGTAATCACTGATCTTCGGGATCCATGAATCAAATTTTTCCTAGCCCTAAAGGTTAGCTCAATTTGTTGAGTCCCCATTGTTAAATCATCTTTGCTATTAAGAGGTCATGGGTTCAATTCTCTTGACACGCTCGGGGTCAGGCTTTGTATTGAGCCAGTAAGAATTGATCCCTTCAAGTTGATCTGTCGAGTACAAATATTCCATAGACATAATAGTCATCAATCTCCGAGATCCATATATATATATATATATATATATATATATATATATATATATATATCTTAAACCAATTAATATAAATATAATTCTAAATACTTTAATCTCCAATATTATATAATTTAATTTTAATAAATTTGAAGTATAGTTAATATTATATCTTCTTACATTAATAAAAAATTAATCTATAATAATACTTTATTTAATTTTTGTTTATTTAACTTTCAACCATAATCCTCTTACCTATTTTAGGAAGATCCTCTCAGAGTATATAAAGAGCATTCTACTAACATCTTAAAGTTTCAAATTTCCCCAAAACTTATTTAATAATCAACATAAAAATACCCATGGGTTTATGTCAGTCTAGCCACAATCTCATGTCAATCAAATAACTTATATATATATATATATATATATATATATATATATACTTTAAAAATTCATCATTTTTATTTTATTAGTTAATTATACCCATGGGTTTATGTCAGTCTAGCCACAATCTCATGTCAATCAAATAACTTATATATATATATATATATATATATACTTTAAAAATTCATCATTTTTATTTTATTAGTTATATTATATATATTATATTTTTATTCATTTTATTATTAGTTAATTATTATTTTATTTAGTGATTCATTTTAAAATTAAAATTATTACACCAAATGATTTTTCCTGAGTTAAATTAGAAAATACAATTTCTAATAAGATTGAAATTTATTGAAGGTTTAAAACATATTTTTAATACATTTTAAATTTTACAAGTTAAATAACTTATTTTTGAAAATCCCTACCAAATTTTATGCAAAATTAACCATGGTAAAAAAACACACACATTTCATATATTAATTAGAGCATATAGGAACTCGAAAATATCTCTATTAATTTTTTTTAGTGTATTTTTTGAAAAATGATAAATTTCATCTCTACATAGAATTTCAAATGAGAGCAAAAACTGTAATTTCCATTCCCACAAACAACCTTTTAATCATATTCCCACAAACAACGTTTTAATCATATTGGATCAAAATACAATTATACTCATCACCCATCCATAACCTTTTAATCATATTCCCACAAACAACGTTTTAATCATATGGAATCAAAATACAATTATACTCATCACCCATCCATATCGAGTATCAACATAAATCCATTTAGGAAAGCAAGCATGCTTCCCAATCATAGAAAAACGAGATAGCACCATATACATCATAATATGAACACTTAAACACTGAAGGCTGATATGCAGTAAAGTTCAAAAATAGAGAAATGGATAAAAAGATAGTCTTGTGGCCAATGAAGATATGCATAGTGGACTTTTCATATCATTTACATCTAATCTCACACATGAGGATTATGAGGCTAGCAGATTCAAAAAAACATAGAATTATTTAAAAAAAAAATTACCCAAGTTTTCAATGTGCATATCACCTAGGTTTTCTTGAAGACCCTTCTTTGAAAGTTTATTTGCTAGTTGGTTATGTTCTTTGTGGATGTGCATAATTGTTGAATTATTGAACTGAGACTATAGATGGTCCATTTTCCATAGCAATCCAAGAGCTGTTGTTGATTGATTTTTGCACATCCATTAACATGATCAATAATAATCTTGGAATCTCCAAAAATATTTATAAAAATATAAATATCAAAATATTGAGAAACTTTAAAAGACCCCATAAAGCCATTGCTTCAGCGTCTTAAAAGACCCCATAAAGCCATTGCTTCAGTCTCAACCGTGGGAGACGAAACCTCAAAATTCTCTGGACGCTAGAAATTCAAGACTCTCCCGACGCGAATCTTCCATTATCGCTGTTCTCTTTGATTTGAAGTTCACAGAGGGCAGGAAAAGCGGGGCAGAGGCCATCCATGAGCTCGCTGTTGCTAAGACTCCGCTCTTCTGCTATTGGAAACAGCATTTTCTCGAAAGGTCGCCGCCTTCCCACACATACCCTCTGCGGAGGGGCGATTTCCATCCACTTTATGTCACCTGCCACGGTCTTCGAAATGGCCATTACCAGAGTCAAAATCTGACAGGAAAATACAATCTTAAAATCAAAACCTTACATTCAGTCACAAAAATCCTAACAGAAGTCTTTAGCAAACTCCAATACGGTCCTCTCCGTAAAATGTTTTTAATAACGGAAAATGCTTGCAGAGCACGCAAATCAGAAATCTGTGAGCGGAATTTGAGTTGTGATTTCCACAAAGCCTCGGGCTGGCTGCGATGCGCTGTGCAAATCAGAAATCTGTGAGCGGAATTTGAGCTGTGATTTTCCCGAAGCCTCGGGCTGGCTGCGATGCGCTGTGCTTTGAATTTGAAGGACCGGAGGGTTCCGGGTGGCTTAAGCATGAAGATAAGATAATTTGTACTTTCCCCGAACTGATGCGGTTTGTCAGCATTGACCATTCTCTTTTCGTGGCCCGTGAGTTTTCTTAAACAAAATAGAAGTAGGTTAACTTGGTAATCAATAACACTGCGAGAAATTTTAAAATAACTTTTGTGGTGTGACTTTCGAATTTTAAGACCAAGGTCCCTATAAAATAAAGTTAATGTTAAGAATGTTGAACGATTTATATGGCATTGAGATGTGAACTCTTCTTAATATGGTGCTGAGCGACAAACACATTGATAATTATAAATTAATTTGGGAAGAGTTGAAGAGGATTCTGAAAGATATCTGTTATGATATGGATGATATGGTGGTTGGTTATACTGAAAATAATACTATATAGTTTTAGAATCAGATATCGACTCAAATATTTATCATAATGAAGAGTTGGTTATCAACGTATTATTTTTCAACATGGCTAATGCAAACTCCTCTCAAGCTTACTTAGTGATCATCTTGGAGGAATAAGTCTATCTATAATTTGATCCGTGTCTTTTGGATTTCGCAGTGATAATCTTTTGGGTTTTAGATACTATGGTCTACTTTTTAGATATTTTCACTGCATGGAAATTCACTGAATCAAATATTATTTTTGTCATTATAGAGATTACTCAATAAATTCACTATTTAAAATATATCAATCTTAACAATTAGATCGTTGCCTGCTCTTTTGTATTATTTCCTTGAAATTATTGGTCACGAAATAACACTATGATTAAAAAATACATCAATGTAATTTTTTTTTAATTAATAAAATTCCTTGGTCGAAATTACCAAACAAAAAATAAAATAACAACCGGACAATGACAATGAGGGAATAGTAACTTCGAGTCTGCCACTACGATAATGAGAGAATGGTACAAACTTCGAGATTGCCACTACCTTTCTTGTTCGTTAAGCAAAAGTAAGAGCACTATTTATAATCCATAGAGTACACCCTTATCTTCACCATAAACACATGGAAAGTGACAAACATGCACTATACAATGTCTTCCTCTAGATAGTCTAAAGAAACGGACCTTACAAAATTTCAAAGAGCCATGTTGTATAGATTGTATGGGGTCCCATAGGTGTCAATGGACCCTATGCTCTTGGATGGAATCGATAAGTGTGAGATTCATGCGTATTTCGTGTTAAGAAAATTTTACAAAGCATATTTTAGTGTGTGCAGTAAATTTGTCACTATGAAATTGATTGTATTTATATTTTATATAAATTAATTTATTTGAGATAATTTTTAAAAATATTTTGTTTTTATTTAAAATTAAAATAATAAAATATAATAATATAAAGGAAGGAAAAATGATAATTTTTTTAATGAGTAAGTTAAGTTTGTTAACTAAAAAAAATAGAAGAGTGAGAAATTATAACCAAAGAGATGAAATAGAAATAATTTAGAATGGAAATAGTGAAAAGATGGGAGAATAAAAGTGAGAAATTATAATCAAGGAGTTGAAATAGAAATAATTTAGAATGGAAATAGTGAAAAGATGGGTGAATAAGCATGGTGAAAAGGAAGAATAAACGATATTAGGATTTTTTTTGAAACCAAAAATTGTAAGATTAAACTAAGAGAAGGGGATGGAAAGGTTTTTATGCAAAGGATCCTAAGTATAGAAAATCATCGAAGTTTAAGAAGAAGAATTAAATTATTTTTGTGCACAATCTCTAAAGAGATATTGGAGAAGTTTGTGAGCAATAATATGACGTTAATAGGGGATTTCAAAGGTTGAAGTAATATAGGTTATCATAGGATCATTATCGAGAGTGATTAGGGTAATGGCAATGAGGGTTGAAATGAAGGGAAGTTGTTAGAGGAAACGTGTGTTAACATATAGGAGTTCAGAGTGATAAGTGGTAAAATGTTATGCCGTAAGAATTGTCAAAGGGTCATAATGCGAACCTAATATGAACCATAGTCAATGAGATATCAAATATCAAGACTCCACTCGAGAAGGTAATTCTAAATAAAAAGAAGTTTTGGATAAAAATCATTGATGCCATAGAGGCAATAAAACATAAAGAATAGTAAGTGAAGGATGATAGGGCTTATCAAACAATTTCAATGGTCAAGGCTCCAAATGGAGTTTGTAAAAGTGAAAAAAAATTATTACAAAAGGAGAAGCAAAGGATAATTAGAAAAGAAGAAAAATAAAGGGTTTACTCCTAATGAGAGACATGAGTTAGGGGAATTATTAACATTGTGGAAAATGAAACTCTAAGAAATTAATAAATCATGAATGATGTGGTGGGGAAGTGGAAAAATTAAGCTTATGGAGAGAAGAGAGAAGGCAAATAATGGGTCATTGAAAAAGGTTAGCAAAAGGGTATGAGAATAAAGAGAGGGAATCCAATGTGAGAAAGAGTTTGCTCCTTAAGATTTTGAAGGTCGTCACTATAAAGATAAGACATATAAATTGTTGGACAAAATGTTGTCATTGATGTCAAAAGGATGTCAAGGTCAGGGGGAGCACTGTTGGCCGATAAGATCATCAGTTGAGAACCATCACAGTAGAAGTATAAGTGAAGAATCCTTAAAAAAAATCATTATGATTGTGACTAGTGGATGTATGGTTCAATGACCTATTGGTTGAAGGGATTTTGTCTACAGAAAATCAACTTAGATGCCCCTGCAACTGCATGGTTGGATGGTCCTCACAAAGACGTTTCCAATGGTATATGGGAGCTGAAAAACACCCTATGGATCAAAATTTATGTAAGGATGATGTTTGGCTAGGTTTTCTAGAGGCCTCATGGTTCCACCAAAGGTCGTGTCATCATGCCCCAGGAGCCTGAAGAAGTGTAAATCCCATGGAGGAAATGGTCTTGTGATTAACATACCCACAATATGGACAAGTTCCCGTCACCTGTTGAATAGATTGACATCGCCCCCTGTACTTTTACTATTGGAGTGATATGTTGGTGGCCCTATATTCCTACGGTTGATAGAACTATGAACAGGAATGTCTCCAACATGTATTATGAATATTCATGTTCACACCCTATGAATTGGAGGAAGTGTTATGTCATGGTGATGGAGTGCACCACAAAAAAGAAACCAGTAGATGGTTATTCTTCTAAGGTATTGAAATTAATGAAGAATTTCTCTCCCCAACCATTTTCAGATAACAAATGAAAATGTTGTAGAACAAGGACCCTCAGGCCTCTCCCTCCGTACTTGGTGATTTGGAACAGAGACAATCTAGTGGAGGAACCATAAAATATCAAAGCTCAAGAGGGATGACACATATACAAATCAACACACCCTGAACTAGGAGTTGAAGGCTGAGTCACATGGTTCGGGTTTGACAATGATTAGGTTTGATTCGAGTTTGAATTGTTTGATGAGGCTCAGATGAGGTTCGCCATTAGTTTTTTCCATATATATATATATATATATATATATATATATATATATATATATGAGATATAGGATAAAATGATAAGAAATCAACATTAATAAACATAAAAAATGTTATCACGGACATGGAAACTGCAAGGATAGATTACAAGCTTGAGTTGTAACGTGAGGTTATAAGTTTTGATCTATGGACTTGGTCAATGGCTATGAGGTTCTCCAAACCTCAAAAAAAAATTAAGGTTCACCAAAATTCAAACCTCAAGGTTGAATTTCGACGAACCTTGTGACATAGGTTGAAGGTGCAGTGCAGTGAAAGTCCCAAAATTGAAAGGAATTGGGAGACATGAATCCCAACCGTAAGCATCTCCTAATGGAAAGTCCATGCCCCTAAGTAGGAGATGAAGGATCAACATGGCATGGTCCTGCGAGATGGGAGTTGGGGCACGAGAAATGTCCCAACACCGTCATTTGATAGAAAAGTCGCAGCTCATTTTGTTGCAGGAAGGTAGTTTTATGGGGAAGGCCACAATGGTGTGGTAGCACGATAAGCCTTGGAACACATCCCTCAGATGTATGTCAATATGGCGCCAAGAAGCAAAGCGCGTGAGGTTCAACCCTTTGGTAAAGTAAAGTTTCTCTAATAGTTAACCTATGTTCTCAACACTAGGGCACATGGACAAAAAGGGGCTAAGTGTATAAGAGCATAGCATTGTTAAAATTAACGTCTAAATTTAAATTTGTAGCATATTTTAGTCAAGGAGCACAATGAAATAGGAATGCTGCAAGGACCACAATTTTTTAAATGCTAGTCCAAAAAATTTATTGCAAAGAAAATAGAGCGAGGGTTGTTGGATTAGATTATAGGACGTAGGTGAAGGATCATGTCGAATAGTAAAGAAATTAATGGAGGAATTCCTCAAGTTGTGTAGGTGGTAATGGAATTCCAATCTCAAGTAGAGAAATCAACACCGAAGTACCTCTTATGTCATGAAGGATTTAATGGAGGTATTCCTTAGGCTGTGTAGGTTGGTAATGAAGATCTTCTTGAGTTTTGTGAATGTATAACAATTCATTGCCAGACAGGGTGAGCCATACCAAAGTCTTTCTTTGATCCTTATGAGAATACTACAGCTCCACCTTGAGCCATGGGTAATTCACTGTGGTCCCTTTCTTGAGCTACGAGAATACCGTTGGTGTTTTCTCTCCGCGTGAATGAAGAATTGATTTGCATATGTTGTTTATATGTGTTGTGTGAATGGAGTGTGTTGATGAGCTATTGAAGTGTGCGTTAATGATGTTATAGAGTGAAATCTAAACGCATATCGAGAAAGTGAAGGAGTGCACTTATTTGAGCATCGCTGTGAGGATGTTTGTAGCAGAGTGGGGGGTAATTGCTTGCATTAAATGTATTGATTTCAGTGTAATGCTTATTTCTAATCTTGTTTGATTGCTCGCACTACATGCACTGAATTTAGTGTAGATGTTGATTTATGATTTGATGTAACTAGATGTACATTAATTTCAAAGTAATTAGATTAATAGTGTGTTTTGATTTTAGTTGGTTGAGTCCCTATCATGAAAGCACATTTTCTATGTAGAGGTCATAAGTTCAATTCTCTTGACACCCTCAGGGCCAGGCTTTGTGGTTGAGTTGGCGAGAAGTTATCCCTTTGGCTAATTTTCCTTGTGCAAATATTTTGTGGACATAGTAATCACCGATCTTCGAGTTCCATGAAACACATTTTTTCTAGCCCTAAAACTTATCTCAATTTGTTGAGTCCTCGTCGTTAAAGCACCTTTGTTATTGAGAGGTCATGGGTTCAATTCTCTTGACACCCTCGAGATCATGCTTTGTGTTGAGCCAATAAGAATTGATCCCTTCAAGTCGATCTGCCAAATACAAATATTCTATAGACATAATGGTCATCCATCTTTGGGGTCCATATAACCCATATATATATATAATTAATATTCTAAATACTTTAATCTCCAATATTATATAATTTAATTTTAATAAATTTGAAATATAATTAATATCATAATCTTCTTACATTAATAAATAATTTATTTAATTTTTATTTTTTATCTTTCAACCATAATCCTCTTACATATTTTTTATCTTTGATTTCAAGTTCACAATCCTCTTTGATTTCAAGTTCACAAATGGCAGGAAAAGCGGGGCAGAGGCCATCCATGAGCTCGCTGTTGCTCAGACTCCGCTCTTCTGCTAATGGAAACAGCATTTTCTCGAAAGGCCACCGCCTTCCCACACATACCCTCTGCGGAGGGGCCATATCCATCCACCTTATGTCACCTGCCGCGGTCTTCGAAATGGCCATTACCAGAGTCAAAATCTGACAGGAAAATACAACCTTAAAATCAAATCCTTACTTTGAGACACAAAATCCTAAGGGAATTCTTTAGCAAACTCCAATACGGGGCTCTACGTAAAATGTTTTTAATAACCGAAAATGCTTGCAGAGCACGCAAATCAGAAATCTGTGAGCGGAATTTGAGATGTGATTTCCACGAAGCCTCGTGCTGGCTGCAATGCGCTGTTCTTTGAATATGAAGGACCGGAGGGTCACGGGTCGCTAAAGCGTTGGGACGGTGCAATATTGCTCTCCTCATCCCTGTTCTACGTATTTACATGTCGGGTTGCTGTACGCAATGAGTGTATAAATTCACTGAATTGCTATCGATTGACATATATTGTATCATAGTATAATATAAAGCTTCTTCATTGGATTTCCCATCTTTAAAGATAACATGTACTTTCCCTGAATTGATGCGGTTTGTCAGCATTGACCATTCCCCGTGGATTTTCTTAAACAAATTAAAAGAAGGTTAACTTGGTAATCACAACACTGCGAGAAAATTTAAAATAATTTTTGTGGTGTGACTTTCGACTTTTAAGACTTAGTTACCTATAAAATAATGTTAATAATGTTGAACGATTTATATGGCATTGAGATTCGAAAATGTGAACACGACAATGACCATGAGAGATTGGTACGAACTTCGAGATTGCCACTACCTTTCTTGTTCGTTAAGCCAAAGTAAGAGCACTATTTAAATTATAATCCATAGAGTACCGATATAATATCACATTTTTATGTCAAACATGCACTATACAATGTCTTCTTCTGGATAATCTAAAGAAAGGGACCTTACAAAATTTCAAAAGGCATGTCGTTTAGATTGTATTGGGGTCCCATAGGTGTCAATGGACCCTATGCTCTTCGATAGAATCAATAAGTGTAAGATTCAAGTTTATTTTGCGCTAAGAAAATTTTACCAAGCATATTTTAGAGTGTGTAGTGAAATTGATTGTATTTATATTTTATATAAATTATTTTGCTCAAGATATTTTTTTGAAAAAAATTTTGTTTTTATTACACATTAAAATAAAAGAAGAAAAAAAATTATGAGTAGCTTAAGTTTGTTAAAGATAAATGAAAATAGAAAGTGAGAATTACAATTAATAGAGAGGAAATAGAAATAATTTAGAATGGAAATAGTGAAAAGATAGGTGAACAAGCATGGTATTATGGTATCAAAAGAAGAAAAAAAAGAGAAAAGACTAGAAAGTTTTTAGAAACCGAAAATTGGAAGATGCAACTAAAAGAACAAGGTGGAAAGGTTTTCATGGAATTGATCCTAAGTAGAGAAAATCACCGAGGTTTGACAAGAAGAATGAAGCTATTTTGGCACATAATCTCTAAAGAGATATTGCAGAATATAAATACAAGTTCGTGAGCAATGATATGACATCAATAGGGAATTTCAAAGGTTGGAGTAATATAGGTTATCATAAGGTCATTATCAAGAGTGATTACAGTAAAGGAAATGACGGTTGATAGGAAGGGAAATTGTTAGAGGAGGCATGTGTTAACATATAGGAGTTCAGAGTGCTAAGTGGGAAAATGTTATGCCATAAGAATTGTCAAAGGGTCATAATGAGAACCTAATATGAACCATAGTCAATGAGATATCAAATATCAAGACTCCATTGGAGAAGGCAATTCTAAATAAAAAGAAGTTTTGGACAATAATGATTGATACCTTAGAGGCAATAAAACATGAAGAATAATAAGTGAAGGAAAATTGGGCGTATCAAACAATTTCAATGGCCAAGGCTCTAAATGGAGTTTGTAAAATTGAAAAAACATTACAAAAGAAGCAAAGGACAATCATGGAGAAAAGAAGAAAATTAAATGGTTTACTCCTAATGAGTAACATGAGTCAAGGGAATTATTAACATTGTGGAAAATGAAACTCTAAGAAATTAATAAGCCATGAATGATGTGGTGGGGAAGTGGAACAATTAAGCTCATGGAGAGAAGAGAGAAGGCCAATAATAGGTCACAGAAAAATGTTAGTGTAATACCATCCTCCCACGTCTACCCAAGCAACCGGCCAGCCAGGGTAAATATGCGACAAGAGGCCACTATGATATGATTTGACCTCCTAAGTCACGTTAAGGAAGTGGAATCAACAGAAACACACCGTACAGACATTCAACGTCAGCATTAGGACCCTCAGGAACCAATCCAACCTTTCTGCCAACCAGCCCCTAGGTCGCACTAAGCTTTTGGACCACTTGACCTCTGGACGCTCTCATGCTATGGGCATGCTAGTGTCTAGGGACCTCTCGATGCACTCACAAGCCTGCAAGCTAGTATCCAGGGACTCGTTTTGTCAATTTTGTGCCAACATCCCCAGGATTTGAGCCACTTTTTCAGACCCAGAGCCTAGGTCACCACCCAGAATTGAACCATAGCTTCAAAACAATAAAATAACAAGGAAATGACAATATAAATGCAAGCACTTGAATGAGACCTTTTCTGGACCCCTACTAGCCATGACATACATTTCGTCAAAATATCACGAATATGTAATCCACAGGTGTAAATAACAGATCTTAGCATAGGGGTATCATACTTAATTGAGAATCGCTAAGTAGCATTGATGCCTCAACACATCAACTGCCATCTCATCTATTAGGTCATATATACATTGTTCATTCATTTACAAGTAAAAACATTATGAGAGCCATACATAACTATTGTCATAAAACACATCCATAACCAACATAATAGCAACATAAATACTAATGAAATCACAACTACATAACCACATATAATCCAATATAACACTCATAGAAATGCAAGGATAAATAACCTCATCTTGATGATGCAAAATCCAAACTCGGGATAGGAATTCCACATTCCACCCGACCATAGAATGGCCAAGAAAAATATCTCTTCATCCATTCACACCCGTGCCATATTCAAAGCATGAATGTGGGATCTCATAAGACACATATATCCAAAACCATCTAGGGATTCCAGAGGCCAACCGCCTTAAACCATTAAATAGTGATTCTACCTCATGGTCGGACATCACAAAACCATCATCAGATTGGTCTCTATCCAAGCCTTCTAGGGCTCCAGAGCATTTGTCCAACCAAGGCTCTAGGACTAGTAACTCAACCCACAAGTTTTACGGGCTCCAGAGAGTTTTTTCAACCAATGCTCCTAGACTAGTAACTCAACCCACCAAGGGCTCTAGAGAATTTGTCCAACCAAGGCTACGAGACTAGTAACTTAAAACCCAAGCTGTTACAGGGCTCTAGAGCGTTTTTCCAACCAAGTATCCAAGACTAATAACTCAACCCAAGCTAAGGAAACATGACAACCAACCAAAATAAAACATTGAAAATAAACCCACAATCTCCATGGCTATCCAGAAAATGGAAAGGCTAGGCAATCCACTGTCAATCCCAGCCATCGTCCATGCCCATGACATATCACAATCAACAAACCACATGCATATGACATGCATGCCCAAACTAGTGAGGAAAACATAGATGCAACTCGGTACCTGCAAGCAAAATCTGATCTAGTTGTTGATCCCGATGTCCTCTTGCGCTTTCCTTCTCTTCCTTTGCCTTCTTTCTCCAAGAATCCAAGTATGCCACACCCTCCACTCCAAGAGTATCAGAGAGAGAGAATAATGATAGAGCTCCAAAACTGAACCAAAAAAAGGTTACCAACTGATCCTCAGAATACTTTTTATGAATGAGGCCTTTATTTTATTCATTTTCAATTATTTTCCTTCACTTTCCTCCTCACATGCAACATGTGACCTACCTTCTTTTTCTCCTAATTTCCATTATTTTCATAAATAAATGTGCCACAAATGCCATTTTTCCTTTCCAAAGCCTTATCCATTTCCTTTTCCAATTTCCTTAGCCATTAATAACCAAATGAATGCCCACACTAGGATGTCTTGTTGAACATTCAGCTTGGAATAAGTGTCCCATCAACCATGGTTATTATTTTGCCTTTTTTTTAACTTTTATTACATGGGATTTTCAAGAGGGTTGTTACATAACTCCCCCTTGGGGGAACACCATCCTCGGTGTTCAACAACACCTATAACCACAAGACTACTATAAGAAAAATATACTGTTGATGGAGTTGTATAACTTAGCTCGATGCAATATTTACAATGATCAACATGCTAAGAAGCAAACCAACATGAAAACATAACAAACATAACATCATAATGACATGACACCCATACCACTTATTGGAGCTTTATAACATAGTTCACGGCGGTATTTACATCCATATACATATGTACATATACCAAAATCACCAAACATATACCAAGACATATACGAAAACACCCGACCAAAACTACCTTGTCTCAACCAAAAAACAAGGATGAATACATAGCCCATATTTGGTCCGCCATCTCCCATGTAGCTTCATCAGGCCCAAATTGCTTCCATTACACTTTAACTTGCTCGATTGCTCGGTTCTGGAGCATGAGCACCTTTTTCTGCTGTAAGGATCCTTCCTTAATCCTCTAACTACAGAATAAATTTATTTTATTTAAACACAATAAGAAGGGAAATAACTTATTTATAACTCAACATTTATTTGATGATAATATACAATTAAAATTTTATTTACTACAAATTAAATAAGTAAGAATTTCATTGCAACCATTTACATAAGTAATCAATAAATTGAGGAATACCTGTTCCAATAGCATAGTTGAGATGCTCCTAAGCTCCTGACTCTGTTGGGATGCTCCTCTTGACTATCCGACTAGATTTTCCTCCCAGCCAACTACGAAGAATTTCCTAGCCTAGGAACCTCCACAGGGTCCCTAGCCCTCCGAGCCCAAGTCCAACCAGATGTATTGTGTCCAAGTTTAACAAACACTCTCCAGATCCAAGTTTGTATTCCCTCATTTATCTCTCCAATCTCTCCCTTCTCTTTCTCTACATTCCTTCCTCAAAACAAAATCCTCCAAAACAAAGCCAAGACCAAGGATTCCCCTTCTCCTCTCATCATCCTTCCCCTTTTATGTCTCTTCCTCCCATCCACCTCAACCACCTATCATTAATGTCATGAATACCCCCTCATCCTTTCATTTAGTATCCTTGACTTTTCTTACCATATCTTGTTCAAGTAGATTTGAGAAGACATTTTTAGGGATAAGATATGGATATTTAATTTGGAAATTAATTGGAGAAGACCATATCTTCTCCCAAGTAGATTTTGAGAAGACACCTTGGGATTTTTTTTTTTTTTTTTTTTCAGAGAGAAATCCATATATATGGCCGAAGCCCTCAGATTACAATATGGCCGAAGCCAATCAGAATACGGCCAAAGCCAGCTAGTTTTTACGGCATAGCCGTCACATATATTGCGTCCTCCGCAGGTATCGAACACGGCTGGGGGGAGCGAAAGCCATCCGCCCCAGCCGTCATTGGAATAAATGGAAGGAGACCATATCCTATCCAAAATTAAATTTGAGAAGACAATTTTGGAATTGAATAATAACAATAATAAAATTTATATCAGTAAATAAAATTACAGTTTCACAAATGTAGGTATATACCAATATTTCTTGATAATTATAAGTCAATATTTTCAGGTAATTTAAACACTAATAAAATTTGCATGATAAGATTAAGTAGGGCATTACATACACCCCTCCTTCAGAAAACTTCGTCCCGAAGTTAGAGTGAAAAAGATACAAGGAGTTCAAAAGCAGTTTGACAATAAGGCACGATAAAATAGAAAGAGAGTTATAGTAGTAAAATTTAATAAGTTAGGCAACGATAACACTTCCCATCAAGAGTCTCCAATTAATCTATATCCTCCTATCCTTCCTAACCTACTTTCGTTTCCACCCTATCCATCCTCTGTTACTATAAAATATGGCATCGGCTATACCAATCTAGCCATTGATAAAACCAATGTGGCAGAAGCATCGACTATATCGACCTAACTTCCGCTGCAGGCAACTGGCAATTGTCATCACACGTCTAGGGGAGCGTGTCCATCACTGCCCTCCCACGATTCCAAGTTTGGAGGTTACATGATGGGAAATACCTCCACCCCTCCTTACAACTAGGGTCAACACCCAAATATGGACCACACTACAGCGCTGGTTGGATATTTGTCATCAAATAATCCAGTCAGGTAGTCTTGTCACCTGCCATTTACATTTTACCCATGTCATAAGAGTGCATATCAAGTAGCTACAAAATGTAATAGAACAATGTACATACCTTTCCTCATTAGATGTTTCGACCTTCCCTAATGGAAGAGTAGATCTTGGCTATCATATAGTTCTTTTCAATCTGCAGGTTAGTTCTCATTCATGCATATATATATATATATATATATATATATATATATATATATATATATATATATATATATATATATATATATATATGAAGTCTAGTATCCACGTGTCAATTTTGTAGTTCATACTGGAAATAAATCATAATTTCACTAAGTCATTCATTAGATAAATCATATCCACTTAAGCCATACATGAAACAACAATAACTCTGATAAGTCATGCACTAGATAAATCATCACCAAGTAAGTCATACATTATGCCATACACCAAACATTTCCATCATTAATACCTAATCCATCTAATGATTTATATAAGTAGTTTCACATGTCCAACTAAATGCATCAATATTACATAACGTTCACAAATAAATAACATGGAACTTCAAAATAGAGCCTTAGCATAGGTAGCTATCTAAGTCAAAATGGGCATCACAGATGCTCAAAAGTGAGGGGTAGTCATGACGTATAGTCTCTACATCCTCCCAGGTAGCAGATCCTAGCCTATACTTGTCCAACTAGACCTTAACCTAGTCCACCATGCGACGTCTGAGCTGTCGAAATCTATGGTCCAATATGCGTAATGGTTCGACCACTATGGTTCCCATGTCCAAGACCTGCAATTCCCTCCAATCCAGTTTGTGAGATTCATCAGAAACATAATGTCATAAAATAGATACATGAAAAACATCATGATTTTTATGCAAATGGGGTGGCAGTACAAGATGATAGGCAACTGGTCCAATCTTCTCCTTGATCCTAAAAGGTCCTACAAACCAAGGTGACAACTTCATCCCTTTTCCAAACCGAATGGTGCTTTTGTTGAGTCGGATACGAATAAAAACTTGGTCTCCTACTTCCTAACTTTGATCAGTCCTATGTCAATCAACATACCTCTTCTATCTATCTTGTGCTTCCTTTAACCTTTGTCGAATTTGTCTTTCATGTTCCTCCATTTCTTGAACTAATTCTGGCCCAACTATTACTCGGTCCTCCAACTTTTCCCAACTCAATGGCATCCTACATGGCCTTTCATGTAGAGCTTGATAAGGAGGCATCCCGATTGAACTGTGGTAACTGTTATTATAGGAAAACTCTACCAATGGTAAGTACCTTTCCCACTGAGTCTGATTATCCATGATGTACGTTCTAAGCATGTATTCCATAAACTGATTTACTCTTTTAGTCTGCCCATCTGTTTCTGGATGATATGCAGTGCTCAGGTTCAACTTAGTCCATAGTGCTGACTGCAAACTTGTCCAAAACCTAGATGTGAATCGAGAGTCTCTATCAGAAATGATCTTGGTGGGTAACCCATGTAATCGAATAACTTCACTTATAAAAAATCATGCCACATCAGTAACATCGTAAGTGTCTCTCACTGGGATGAAATGGGCACTTTTGGTCAATTTATCAACTACAACCAATATAACATTGTGCTTTTGTGAAGTGAGTGGCAAATATACAACAAGATCTATAGAAATTACCTCCCAATTAGATATAGGGATGTCATGTGGTTGTAGAAGTCCTGCTGGATGGCGATGATCAGCCTTCACTCATTGACATTCAAGACATTTGGTAACAAACTGGACTATGATGTGCTTCATACCTGCCCAAAAGAAGAGTTTCTTCATGTCTGTGTACATCTTCTTCACTCTACGATGTGCACAAAAGAGCGATCTATGTGACTCCTCATAGTATGGATAAACTTAGGAAAGAAGTCATAATAATAACTTATTCCTCATGAGAAATCACCTACAGAGGCAATCTAACATCTTCTACATGCTTGACACCTAGCAAGCTAATAACATCAACACCCAGGATTTTATGACAAAGGTAAAACCATTGGTGATCATCTTTGAAAAGGGTGAGAAACAATTTATTCAAGTGGTATGTTCTACAAGTCAAAGAAAGTCAAATAGGTTTCTTATAACCAATCTAGTTGGAATCTAGGTGCTCACCATCCTTAATGCCTAACAACGAAGCAAATTAATTGAGTTATGTAATTTAGCCTTGTAGACCTATTTTTATCATCTAATTCAAAGGAATTCCATACAATATAAGCCAAACCCAATTTTGTTAAAAAAAAAAAAAGGTATTTAGGCAGTTAGTTGTTATTCATAATCATATTATGGAAGAAACCTTAGAATTTTCAAAACCATTTCTATAGCACATGCATTCTCTCAAAAATCCCCTCCCACTAAAGCTTAATGTAATTTGAGGGCATCACTCAATCTCTAATAAAGTGCAAGGTAAGGAGTCTTGATTTCAATCGACTTGCAAACTGAAATAATATGTGCTTCAAACAAAGGCCATTAATTTAACTATCAAAAATTGATTTTTCCCATATTCTATCATCCTCTGTGGTGTGCATGTTTGCAACATATTTTAAGAAAAGAAAAAACACTTGAAAGACAACTAATTTTGTTCAGACCTTATGCAGCTCCAATGAAGCCATGGAGATCAGTAAATATTAACCCTTGTGACCTTTGAGCAAGCACTGTGCAACAACCTACATTAATAATTAAACTATCAGCAAGGGATGCCTATCACCCCACATCTTGGACACAAGATTTAGATGAAGTCCCTGTAAAGTCTTGTAGCTAATGCAAAACACAATACTGGATGATTTTCATGTACACCTCTCACCAATGGCTCCTAAACGCCAAAACCATTTTTACTGTTCTTTTGAACAATAAAAAGAATTATTACACCTTCCATACAAGATAAATATTTTTTTCTTTGGAGAGATCTTGACATGTCATTCTACAACAAATTTATGAATAAATGCAAAGAGAAACAACATTCAACATGGAGATTGACCAGAGGTAAGATAGTTACCAAATTGGATAAAGGAGTTCTTGTAAAAAAAGACTAGAGTTCCACCCAATTGGAGCTTGTTGATTATTGTAGGCTAATGGGCATTGGAGCTTGATTGCTAAAGTGACAAGTCTAATCAATGGATCAAGATTTACAATTTGGTGTTGTGAGTGAGAATTAAATATACATGGTGTAGGACTTGTCTTCCATGTTATCGTTGTATTGCCTCATTTATTTCATTGATATATTTGGGCTGACCTATTTTAGCTAGCTGATAAAAAAAATAAACCATTTTTTTTTCCTTTCCATTTTGATCATAGAGTCTGCAATACACTTGGCAAGATAATATTTTTCCTTGATTGCTAATAAATTGATTAAATGGGCTTATTTTTATAATTTATCCAATCTTCTGACCTAATTGGTGACAAATGTTTATGAATTGGTATCAAAAGTCTAGGACAAAATCACTCACGGAAATTTGAAATTAGAATCAGCTCAATTTGCTTCTAATCTTGATAAAGATGCTCAAGATCAGTTAACAAAAGGGGTCAACGATTAGATGAATTTCTCAAACAATCTCAGTAGGCTAGAAAATTGAAATTAGAATTAGCTCAATTTGCAGAGTTTGGAGCCTTTGCACAATTTTCTTCTGATCTTGATAAAGCTACTCAAGATCAGTTGGCAAAGAGGTTGACGATAACATGAGTTGCTCAAACAATCTCAGTCAGCTCCTTTGAAAGTATAAGAATAAATAGCTAGGTGAATTTAATCTACTATATCTTATGTATTCTCTTTACTATAAGTTATTTTGCTTGACGGGCATAATACCACCTAACTTATTTAGCAGATGGAAAATAAGAACCATCAGGTGCCCTGTAACAACAAGAGGTGGAGCATCGCTTTGTAAATGAGTGGAAATTGTCCTAAACCAGTCTGATTGATAGGCGAAACAAAAAAATATAAACCTTCAAATATTTGCAACAAGAAGCTTTGTTGTATTAAGTGCCTACAACTGTCAGTATGTCATCAATTAGAATTTAATATTTACGACTTGGGTAAAAGCCATATTTTATAAATTGTGGACTACAGTTGGGAACAAGCTCTTGCTAGTCATCCTTGACCTAGTTTGTTCAAATATTGTTAACAATTTTGATCCAGATATAATAGGGGAATGCAAGCCTAATGCTGGTTGTGTTTTCCAACCAAGTTGTATTCCTATTTAAATAGCACAGCCAATCGAAAAATACTATTTCAACACACAGAAATGAGATGTTAATCAAATTTGAGGCCAAAAGAAAAACATTTCCAAAAGCTTAAAATAGGATAGGGATGCTCATAAAAGACAACCTCGAGGCCATGTCATCCTCTCACCAAAGTCAGCCTTTAAGACCAAGCAAAGGTTTTAATTGATTTTAAAAAATTAGGTGAAAGAGTGCATGCCAGATAATAGAATAGCCTAAGTCTTACTAAAACAATCTGCAAATGTAATTGGCCTATGGATCCTGTGGGACAGAAACGCTTACATCCGATCTATTGGAACTCTGTATATTTTCTAAACACAAGTGAAACCTAATCCAAGTCTAAACATATTTATTGACAAGGAATTTTGAGCAGCTAAACGTAGTCATTTGACTTCTTTTTATTTTTCAATATTTTCCGCAAGTAATTTATCAATTCAAATAAATATTGTCCAAATTTTATATAAATTAAAATTATTTTTTAACTAAAAAACACACAATTTTCTATAATATTTTTAGCACTTAAATAAATATCCCATACATTGATATTTTAAAATCTAAAACGAATCCCACGCTTTATACACATACAAGAAAATTTTAAGGCATTCAAATTCTCCCTTAAGTCCTAGCTTAGTCTCAAGAATCCAATAGAGGTTCTATATAATTGTACTGCAATTTTAAAACATGTATTGCTCAGCAGTCACATATCTTCCCTCATTGAGTAAAAACCATGCTCAAAGACCATTAAATAAAAAATAGAAAGAGACATAGAAAACAAATTAATAAAAATTCAAAAGGGGCATCCATTTTTTCAGTCGAAATTAAATAAAAAGATTTTATTAACACGAAATTTGGATCTCGTACTGAAAATTTACAGAAAAGATTGAGACTAAGGAAGCATAAAATAATAACAAGAGAAGCAAAATCTACAAGACATCCATCGAGTCCTCCCAAGGCTAATGAAATTGTTTGTTTTTTCTACCTAATCCAACGACACAAAACTAGATAAAATACCATAAAGGTTAAGAAGGGTCGCCTCGTACACAAGCTTTGCGGGTCTTCCACGTTGCCCATGCAAGGAGAGAATGGGAGGGGATTCAAGCCTACCACCAACCGTAGACAATTTCAGTGTACTTGTCCTTGAGCCAACAGAAGGATTTTCTAAAGGAGCCCTTGACCTTGCCCTCCACCGTATAGACCTTGTAACTAGCCACGCGTTTTCGTCACTTCACTTTAGGGTCATTCAAACCCCATACCTTGGATGACTTGGTTTTGGTGTGCTTGTAATTATAAGCCCTGTCCATGTACACAAGGGTTGCTGCTGATGGCTGCTACCATACGCATAGGGAAGCTGGGGGGCTGAGGCTGTCCAGGATGAAGAAAGAACAGTGGAGTGAAAAGACTTCAAATAGGAAACCTGGTGTGGGAGGAACATTTGAGAGAGACCTGTCTCAATAGGAATCCATTCATATTTAATAATAGGAAGATGAATAGAAGGTCGACATTATTGAAGGGGAAAGACAATCAATGTCCAACATCTCAAGGGCGACTTGTGGATAAATTGGTTGAGGTGGTCCCTATTACCTATATCGCAATTCGTAGTACGCACAAAATAAATAGCCTGTGTACCAATGTCAGTCTGTGGGTGGGTTTAGATATTTGGTCCATTGTGAAATGTGTTCTTGAAAAGGGAGAATGTTGGGAAGTGCGAGAAGTGGGCCATGAAAATAGCTGGTTGGGCATAACTGCACATTCACAAAGAGTCAAACCCGTGCAACTTGAGAGGTGATTAAAGTGGAGTATCTCTCATTTTAGTCAGTGACTACACGCTACCATCAAATCAAATCAATTCCTAATCACATCGGTTTGAATACAGAGATGCTAAAGTAAAATCCTATGAACTTCATGGATATTCGCAATGCATTGACAAAGAAAACGATATGTTCGCTTTTGGGTAATGTTCTCGACATGGTTTCAATACTACTCCGCAGTGGGCACGGGCGCAGTAAAATAATGGAACAACTAGTCGTGCTCTGGATATTCTTAATTTCAGTCCTGTAAATGGAAAGCCAATGAGGATAATGTTTTCCCACCGTGATCCCAGAATTCGTAAAAGTGGGTCTGCAAATGCTTTTATTAAGAATTTTGATAAATCAATAGATAATAGAGTGTTGCATGATACGTTCTCTGCTTTTGGTCCAATTCTTTCTTGCAAAGTGGCCACAGATGATAATGGTCAGTCAAAAGGATATGGTTTTGTTCAGTTTGAGCAAGATGACTCAGAAAAAAGTGCCATTGAAAAGTTGAATGGTATGTTGATGAACGATAAGCAGGTCTATGTTGGTCTATTTATTCGACGTTAGGAAAGAGATCGAGCTACTAGTACATCAAAATTCAACAATGTTTATGTCAAAAATCTGTCAGAAACAACCACAGATGAAGATTTGGAAAGGGTTTTTTTTTTTTTTAGTAGCTATGGCCCTGTCACCAGTGCAGTTGTTATGCGAGATGCAGATGGGAAATCCAGGTGCTTCGGGTTTGTTAATTTTGAAAATGCAGATGGTGTTGCTAATGCTGTTGAGAATTTAAATGGAAAAAAAAAAAATCAATGATGATAAGGAGTGGTATGTTGGAAGAGCCCCAAAAAAAAAAAAAATGAAAGAGAAGCAGAGTTAATCTAGTGGGTTCTATCCAAGGTCCTTGCCAAGATCTATCTTCCGAGAAGCATAAGGAAGAGATTGAGAAGAGAAATGCACTTTTGAAAGGAGGCATGAGTTTACTACATTTCAGCCAGTATTCCTATCCAAGTGGTTTTATGATGCACAAAAGGGAGTTTTCCAACCTGTTCAAAATTTGTATAGTTGATACTTATTTTCAGCGTTCACTTTAAGTTGTAATATACGCTACTGGATGATTGCAAGGTCTTAATCTCTGCATCTGTGAAATCTGTACTCTGGACGGCTGGATCATTTAATTGAGATGTCATGAATATCACTGTTTAGTGTGGAATTCAATGACGTGCTTCATTTGTCAAGTGTATCCTCTAATTTCTCACACGTAACTTTGTTACCCTTATACAAGGAACTTTGTAAGTTATTCCTATAATTTCATATCGAGGCTCTAATTTTCTGATGGATTATATAACAGTCACCACATTTTGAATTAAAAAGGAAATTGTTTGGATGGAGGCATCATTTGATGCATTCCCACCTGAGGCCTCGTGCAATCTTCAGTAAAAAAGATGTGCACAAATCAGTTGAATATGTGTAGTGTTACCAAGACTGCCTATTGTAATTGCAAACCAAATTTGAAAAACTGCATTTTGGACTGTAAAAGGGTCAAAATTTTAACATTGGCCTCATGCTATAACATTGTAAATCATATTTATTGGCTATGTAATTGTACCAAGTTCATGATTTTAATACTCCACTGTAATTAATGTTCTAGAACTTGAACTAAACAAGCGAGTTTCCAGGTCTGAATCTATCTTTCTTAGTCTAGGTCCAAAATACGAGCTTTCAAACAGAAGATTGATTTAAAATGTCATTTTTATTTTGTTGTTGTTTAATTGGTAGTCTTCCTTTATTGGCATATTATTCATTCTACAATCTAATGAGGAATTACAATGTTATAGGATGCTATTCATGTCTATGTAGCAAATAGTTTAAAAATCACAAGAATCTGTAATTACTCCCTATGGGAATTTCTCAATTGACTTCTTGTGGAAATTTAACCATGAAGAACTTTGAAAACATAGCAGAGACTTGGGAGCATTGAAAGCATAGGAGCGAACAACATAAAATCTTTTAAGTTTGTTCAAGGGCTTCAAGCGGCGCAAAAGCAAATTGCAGGGCAAAGAGATGGGTAGATCCAGGTAAATGGAGATGTTGTTCATGCTTCTCATCTACATTGCATGCCCCATTTCCACCGTAGATGATAAATGTGCATCTTGTAAAGCAGTTGTGGTGGAGTTGGAGGCTGCACTTACTAATCAAAAGCCAAAAAATCACTTGGATATGTGACATTTCTTGGACTTAAGGGGTCAACGTGAAGCAAAAGTGATTGATTACAAGCTGAGCTACCAAGCTGAGTGTGGTTCGAGTTTATTGAGATGGGGTCTATTTTCCAAGCCATATTTTGAGAGCTAATTCTACCATTTATTAAAGGGGTCAAATCTGCTAAGAAGGGGGGTTGAATATTATATTATGGTTGGACAAGTTCATCTTAGAAAACAGAGGTGAAGATTCTCTTGTATTCTTGACTAAGAGTGTCACATTTGAAGATTTGAGTGTCACTGTCCTAGGAAAACCTGTGATGAATTCCATGGAAATTACCTCCCATTTCCATACTGGAATCGCAATCGGCTGTAACAGTCCTCCTAGATGTTTGCACCCTACCTTCACACGCTGATAATTAAAACACCTAGCCACAAAGTTTGCTACATACCTCTTCAAGTTCGGCCAATAATAAAATCTCTTTAGTGCTTTCAATGTCTTCTAATAACCTGGTTGACCCAAATATCATTTTGCATAAAACTCTCTCAAGATCAACTTCTTGAGCTCACTAATGTCTGACACATATATCATATCTCTCAATCTAACCAATCCATTCGTTTAAGAAAATAATCCACATCCTATGCACCTGCACTTGTACAAACGAACGATACACTCTATAAGACACCTTCCTCAATTACAGTCGAAATGAGAGAAGAGGAAGGAGACCTACCTCGTTTTGATGCTATAATGCACTCCTTTGTTGAAGATCTTGATTGCTTTCTCCTTAGGTTCAGTCCTTACTGCTCACAATGTTTGAATACCTACACAAGAGGCCGAAGACACAACAAATCATAAAAGTGCAACAAGCATAATCGAATGTAATCCACTTAATATATCAAGAAGAATTAAGATAAATGAAATATTGACACAAACATTTATGGAAAGTGAAAAATTGGTTGTATATATTAATAAACAAAAGAGGAACTATACAACCTAGGCCTTGATGTTAGTAAGCCCTCCATGAGTGAATGTCCAAGTCTAAGCTCAAGCTCTCCAAGAACTCCTTCTCCAAGCCAAAATGAATAGCATGTAAATAATCAGAGACCAACCATTTGGGAATGGAAGATGATGAATATATATGCAGGGAGAGGGAGTTAGGATCTCACCAAAGATAGGCGAAGTTCCTCATCTCAATGAGGAAGCTCATAGGGATAATATCAAAGGGTAATATTGGGAGAATTCGACCACATCCACAACGAACAACATCCAGCTCATCATTTTAGAAGCCTCTAGATCACAAAGCTTTTTGTCCTCTTTGGAAAAACTATCCTTTTAGGGATCAACGCGAGTATCCAAGCCAAATCTATGCTAGCAGTGTGAGGTTCATATGGTGCAACCTGACATCAACACGAGTGGGCAGTGTCACAATCGCGCTAACCCATAATTAGGTTTTTGAGCTCATTCTTTTCAGGGAAGGCTCAAGGCATGTTTTCATTAGTTCTTCAGGGAGGATGTGGACTGCATATCAAGATGGGTACACGGCATAGTTGTCAAGTTTTGGCACTTCGGGGTATGACACAGGGAAGTGCAAGAGGTGTGACAAAATACTATGTAACACCAACAACCTTCCATCTCTCACTGTTTCTACCATACGCCCCATTATTTCTATCCTCATGTCCATGGCTAATCCGAAGTGGCCCTTGTCACTGCAATTCCAAAAACTCTAAAGAAGTATAGCATTAGCCTTTGCTCACTTCCCTTGTGCAGGTATAATCCGTTCATTATCTGCCTTAAAACTCCTTATCTCTTCCTTTAAGCTTCTTAGTGTAACTTCCAAATCGGAAGGATTCCCAACACCATACAGCTCTTCGGATTCATAGGGAGAGTATTCATAGTTGACCATATTGTTATCCATTTGATCTCTTTTGTGTAATGCATAATATGTCAGATAAACCAACTCACAATAAATCAACATACCTTAGTATAGGCCGAGGAGGATAACTTGTCTGCAATATCACCAAATCAGTGTGATAGATGTATAACATAATCATAACACATATAGACATACGCAAGTAAATGTATCAACATATAAACATCACTCTAGCAAGGGTCCAGTCACCAATGCAAGGCCATATCAATAATTCATGCTATGACCTCATGCATGACAAAAACCATTACTTCATTGTACGCATTGCCACATGCAACCGTCAACATGCATAAGCAATGCCAAATCAACTACACAGATGCACAAATGAATTCTTGTAATCAACCTACAAGACTAATACATGTAATAAAAATATTCAAGAATGTAACCTAACATAAAAGGATGTAAGTAGGTGACAGAAAATCAACATGTAAGCAACATATAATTCATATGCAACCAGTCACATACTCATGACAAATGCATTACACAAAATCAACATCAATTCTCCATCGAAACATTACTATAACCATAATCAATCATCAATCAAATGCAACAAGAACATGGAATGCAAGTGTAAGAGACACACATGCAACTGACATGCATGCATGACCAACGCACACAGCCCATCCAGTTCAAGGGTTGAACCATGCTCTGATACTTCTCTATAGCACCCTCCTCCCACATCCACCTAAGTAACCATTCCAACCGTGGTAAACATGATACGAGAGGATACTATGATCATATTCGACCTCCTATGTGACCATAAGGAAGTGGAATCAACAAAAACATCACACACAATCATCCAACATCATCAACAAAACCCTCACGAGACAAGTCATCCACTTAGATAGCCTATCCCTGGGTCCCACTATTGTTTTGGCTCTGTTAGGCCATAGTCTCTCTCATCCTATAGGCAAGGGAGTGACCAACAACCTAAATTCACTCTCACAGGCTTTCTTGCCAGCGACCAGAGACCAAAATTGTCAGTTCTGTGCCAACGACCCTGAGATTTAAGCCACTTTTTCAGGCCCATAGCCCAATTCATTGCTCAGAATGAAGTGATAGCTTGAAATCATTAAAAATATAGGGAAACAACGATGCAAACACAATAAGCTAAACAAAACCATAATCAGACCCCTACTAGCCAAGCCAGGAATTTCGTCAAACATATCATCAACATGTAACCTACAAGTGTAAGCAATAGAATTAAGTGTAGGGATCTCATACTTATCTGAGAATCTCTATGAACCACTATTCCCTCATGTAATTTGATAAATTATCATCTATTAGGCCATAGATACACTATCCATTCATTTACAAGTAAAAACATGCTAAGAGTCATACATAGTTGTTGTCATAAAATATACATATAACCAGCATAATAGGAACATAATTACCATAAACATATCAGCCATCAAAATCCACATATACATCAATACATTTGCACATGGAAATCAAGGGAATGAATTTCTCATTAATGAATGCATTAAACCAACTGAAGATGGGACTACCACATTCCACCCGACCATAGAATGGCTGAGCCAAATATCTCTTCAGTCATTCACCCCCGTGCCATATTCCAAGCATGAATGTGGGACTCAAACCAAAAGAACCAACCAGGGCATACCGAGGCTAAACCACCTCACCCTCATCAACAAAAACTAGGCTTTACCATAATCCATCCCAAATCACTAGGCCAACACAATGAACACATCATAACAGGCTTTATCGTGATCTCCACCTAATCACTAGGCCAAACAAGCATGGATGCCACCGGATTTCTCCACCTACACTGTGAGGAATTTTCATGTCTCCTAGTCTCTCACACTTTACTGCAATCCAAACTCGGATCACTACGCCCTAAACCGAGACCCACTCTCTGGGCTTTACCGCATAACCGGACCCAAGATTACTAGGCCTAACGGAGAGAAAACCACATCTATGCTTTACTGTATATCCTATTGTTGGGCATGAAATCCCCCCAAAACATGTTTTGGGGCTTAAGTTTTGACTGAATCTTGTTGTAAAGCTCCGCAAATTGCGGGCGCGGGGCGCGAAAGGATAATAGAGTCACAGGGTTTTCCGCCCTATTTTTGTAATGTAATGTCGACTGGATTGACCTACCCATGGTCAACAAACCATGGGATTGTCTAAGTAGAGCGAGGCTATAAGTGTCAAAGAATATAGATAATGATAGAGAAGAAGTAGTAAATTGATTAAGTAGAAGTGTGTCTTTGGGTCATAGAGTAGGAGAAGACTTTACAGCTGAGTGCACAGAGGCCTAGTAGTCCGCAGTTGAGTGCATGGACCCCTGCAGCTGAGTGCACAGGGCAAGTCGAGTCTGTAACCAAGCAAGGAATTAATAAAGAGAAGTTTTGTCATAATTTTGTGTATCTGTTCTTGGGTTAATGCATGTTTGATATGATTTGCAAATATACTGTTTATTTACTGCGCGCACCTATATGAATGGTTTATGTTGTTAAGTATAACTTAAAGCATGCAAGTAGGCTAAGATAATCAACTAACATTGGAATACTAATAAGGTATTGGGTAATAACACAAAAGCGAGACATTTAGCCCCTAAGTAGGGTTGCATGAGGGAAGTATATCAGGCTACGAGGTATGGGAAAGTGCGCAAAGCAACCTGCGCGTAGGGTCAAGCCGCGAACCACTTGAACTCATCAAACATCTCCAGGGTGCGGAAACCTAGTTCTAGCACCCTCCCATACTACTTCAGGTGAGACCTCAGTCCACGCTCCATGGACTGTTGCCGAAAGGGCCAGTAGTACTAGGATTTGTTTGGCTAACTTAACTCTGAACCTAGGTTAGGCCCCAATAAGCCAACAAATGGTTCCATTGTCGGGATCAGGATCTGCATAGAGATGTCTGATGTCATATCACTAGAATCTGACAAAGAAAGGCATTAAAGAGTGGTTGGGCAAAAAGGTTCACAAGTTCGCAGCACAGGAAAACAAGAATCCACGATTATCGAAGGAAGAGTGGTTAGATTGCTACTTATATACGGAAATCCATGAAACTTTCTTTGCATCCTTCCCCTCTGAGTTGTACGAGTGGATCGCGAAGCTAGCAGACAGTCAAGGAACGTGTATGCTCAACAAATCCATTGTGTGGACTCCAGAGCTAGTGCGCAGAATGGAAGCATCAGAGGATAAGATCATGCCCGCTGTGGATCACTGGCTCGATCAAATTATAGGAGGGTTTATCACCAAGTTCGCGGTAGATACTTCAGTCAACTATAGCGAGGTAGAACGACGCTTCCTCAAAGGACCGCGAGGTAAGTACGTTAAATCTTTGAACACTTGGATTAAAATTCTACTATGTGAAAAGTGGGTTATGCGAATAAATTGATGTTTGGGGCTACGCGAAGTGGGAGGATACATAGCCCAAGATATCAGGGTGAACTCCTAATTAAACTTGTTGTCTTTATGGTTTGTTTATTTGCTGCATTTACTATTATGTGTGTTTATATATCGGTTTAAGCAAGTAAACTTAAGGCAATTAAGCAGTTAAAGGAAAACACAAGCATACACCTATTTCAAGTGCTTATTTCCGCAAATTATCAATCATAAGCATAGATCTGGGAATATATATATATAAGCTTTGGAGTGGGAGAGGTTCTTGTAAGCTGACAAGAAGCTTTTATAGCCCTATACCAGAACATATGGTATCAGAGCCCCAGGTTGATTAACCCCACCTTCAAAGAAGGTGGTATCAGAACTGGTTATATCAGAGCGAAGTTATACCAGAGCAGGTGGTATCATGAAGCAGGTGGTATCATGATGCAAGTGGTACCAGATCAGAATGCTTGATTGACAGAGCAATCTATATGCTTGTTTGACTTGAAAGGTGTTCAAACAGTAGCAAGGATTTTGCTATTTGATTGTTTGTAAACTAACTGTTGTTTGAGTTTGCAAAGGTGAAGGGAAAGCTATTGATAGCTAAGTCCAGGAGAGGACAAGAAGGAAGAAGGGATGAAGGCATTCTCCTTATCTCGAAGGACCTCAAGACAATCATTGAAGCACAAGAGGTTTGTTGCAAAAGGTTGCTTGTCTTTTGATTTAGTGCATTTCATTTCTAATGAGATGAAAGTTGCAGGATGAAAAAGTTGAGTAGACAGACTCACTTTATTGTTGCAAACATTATGTTCATTTCAGCTTCGAAAGTACAGTGTAATTAAGCGAAAGTTGAAGGATGAAACATTACATTTCATTTTAGCTTCGTTAAGCGAAAGTTTTAGGATGAAATGCATGCATGATAATGATGTGCATGAACATAGGGATGCTGATGATTTCCTTGTATTTGAAAATGTATGTGTGATTAACTTGAAGTGTTGATTTCTTTGTTTTTAAAAATACATGTAATATCAGGCTAGTTTTCTAGTCCATCATTTGTAAATGCAAATGACAAGACATGGGGATGTTCACAAGCTGTTAAATCTGTTTCTTTTGTTGAAGCAAGAGTTTAGGCCATCCAGTTGTTGTCTGTAATTCTGTTGTTGTTGACAATATTTCAAACATATACAAATGTAAATTTTTGTGAAAGATGTAACTTCACATTTGTTTGAACCACCTTGGATCAATGATCAAAGAACAGAGGTTCAAACTACCTTCTATAAACCTTCTCAGCAGGAGTTCTACATGAAATCAAGGAGGACAATTTTAACAAGAGGAAGACAGTTCGTAACCAAAGCACAAGCACATCCAGGAAGGAAGTGTTCAAAGGCTTTGGTTCAGAGGCACTATGCAAGGCAAGTGTATGAAGGCTGAAAGAAGAGGGTGTTGTTACTCTCATCTACTATTGAGATCAGTATATTAGTCTTTTGGGGTACAAAAGATTCCCAGTGGGGAGACGTGATCAGAAAATGATCCTCAAGGACTTTCTAAATGCTTAAAAATGAAAGTCAAAGGATGCTCTTGAAAATAGTCTGATTGCATAGATATCTTCAATCTGAATCTAATGCAATTGGAATGGACCAAAACGGACTTCGGATGAAGGAGTTATTGCCAAAAGAAGTTGGCCCAATGTCCTTTAAAAAGGAGGCATTTCCTTATAAAAATGGACTTAAGGCCCTCTAAGGAAATCGCATCAGAAAAAGCCAAAGGAGGACTTAACTGCAGGCCTTAAGGATCCCCAATTACGATCATCGATATATCGCATCGGAGGAAGGCCTTCATGCGATATCGGAACCCGAGGCACAGCAACTTTCGATTGCGATGAGTCGGATCGGCGATCGGCATCGACGATATATATTGGATCGGCACAATCCATTGGAAAGTGGTATAGACCCCCGGGCCATTGCGATCGCGATATGTGATGCAACGATATCGGTGATCGGAGAAGCATAGCACCAAGACCCATGTCATTGCACATTGCGATATGCGATAAGCCGATGGCAATGAGCACTTTGAACCATCGGATCGGAAAAGGAATCAATGGTTAGGATCTGATCAGAGATCGCTGATCGGGGGAGCTTAAGGGCTGTGGACCATGGAAGCAGTGACCGCCAATAAGCGTTATAGCGATAATGCCGATAGCCGATGAGGCACCGATCGTAGTGGTCAGAGATCGGTAAATCGGATCGCGATAATGCAAAGGGGCCAATGCACCATGTGACATGCGATTGTGATGGGTGGACACGACGACATTATAGTGTCGAGTTTATTGTTCCTGGAGATCCGGATTAATCTATTTTTCCATGTATTTCCTGTGTATTGGTTATTATGTTCATTTTCGGGATTTCATCCGAAGAAAGGCTGCCTGTGTATTTTCTTTGTAACTGTCCCTATTCTAAAATCATTATGCCACGTTGTAAGCAGGCGTTTTGTAACAAATGATGTGTTTTGAAACAATAATGCTTTTATAATAGGAATGCGTTATGTAAAGCGCAAAGCCAGAGAGCCAGAGGGCCAGCCGCAACACCACATAGCCAGAGAGCTAGAGCGCCAGACATAGAGCCACAGAGCCAGTAAGCCAGAGGGCTAGTCGAAGAGACAGGGAGCAGAAGAAGCTGCAAAGCCGTAGAGGAATGATTGCACAGAGAGGAATAAACATGGAAGCCGCAGAGTCGAAGGATTCCTAAAAGGCCAGAGAGCCAAGCGAAGAAGAAAGTCTCCCTTCGAGGAGCTCACAACAGGCTCCCTTCAGGGAAGTTCTCTCTCCAGAGAGCTCACATTGTAACATCCCATAGCCACAGAGTTGATAGAGGCATAGAGCCACTAGAGGTTGGGGGAAAATTGCCCAGGGATGATTCCTCAGGATGAGGAAGGGACAGAGAGCCCGAGAACTTGAACACTGAGAGACAGAAAGCTTGAGAGCTTTAGAGCTAGAGGGCCGAGCAGAGGCAAAGCCACCAGAGGTTGGAGGTAGAGCCAGATGGACAGAGACATATAGCTAAGAGAGCCAGAGCCAAAGAGCCAGAGAGTTGAGAGCCAGAGCCAGTTAGCTAGAGAGCTAGAGCCGTAGAGCCAGAGAGCTCAACACAGACTTCTAAGAGCCATGGACTGTAATGAAGTTGCAAAACAGCAAAGAGATCAAATGATCAAGCTATTGTTGATGTCTGATGTGTGCTGAAAATAGAAGAAGGAATTCTAGAGACAACAAAAGAATTCTGAGGGAGTTGGTGCAAGCCAGGAGTGCAAGATAGCCTGGAGCACCGATTGAAGGAATTTGGTCTAGAGAAGCCTAGATCTGTCTATATAGTATGGACAACCAACGGGATAAGATGGTGTTCTAAACCCATAGGTTCAGTTGTAAACCAATGGAGTTGAGTGTGGAACTTGTAAAAGAAGTTTACCATAATCCCAAAGAGCCTAGTTGAGTTGACTAGAGCTCATGGAGACGTAGCCCAAGATATCAGGGTGAACTCCTAATTAAACTTGTTGTCTTTATGGTTTGTTTATTTGTTGCATTTACTGTTATGTGTGTTTATATATCGGTTTAAGAAAATAAACCTAAGGCAATTAAGCAGTTAAAGGCAAACACAAGCATACACCTATTTCAAGTGCTTATTTCTGCAAATTATCAATCATAAGCATAGATCTGGGAATATATATAAGCTTTGGAGTGGGAGAGGTTCTTGTAAGCTAACAAGAAGCTTTTCGAGCCCCATTTCAAATCAACTGCAGACCATGGGATTGTATAAATAGAGCGAGGCTCTAAGTGTAAAAGAAGATAGATAATGATAGAGAAGAAGTAGGAAAGTCTAAGTGATTAAGTGGAAGTGTGTATTTGGGTCGTAGAGTAGGAGAAGGCTCTGCAGTTGAGTGCACAGAGGCCTAGTAGTCTGCAGCTGAGTGCGCGGACCCCTGCAGCTGAGTGTGCAGGGTGAGTCGAGTTTGTAACCAAGGAAGGAATTAATAAAGAGAAGTTTTGTCATAATTCTGTGTATCTGTTCTTGGGTTAATGCATGTTTGATATGATTTGCAAATATATTGTTTATTTATTGTGCGCACCTGTATGAATGGTTTATGTTGTTAAGTATAACTTAAAGCATGCAAGTAGGCTAAGATAATCAACTAACATTGGAATACCAGTAAGGTCTTGGGTAATAACATAGAAGCGCGGCGTTCAGCCCCTGAGTAGGGTTGCGCGAGGGTAGTATATCAGGCTGCGAGGTATGAGAAAGTGCACGAAGCAACCTGCATGTAGGGTCAAGCCGCGGACCACTTGAACTCATCAGACATCTCCAGGGTGTGGAAACCTGGTTCTAGCACCCTCCCATACTACTTTGGGTGAGACCTCAATCCGCGCTCCATGGACTGTTGTCGAAAGGGCCAGTAGTACCAGGATTTGTTTGGCTAACTTAACTCTAAACTTGGGTCAGGCCCCAATAAGCCAACACCTTCCACTCACCAGTAAGGATTCCTAGGCCATCTGAGGCAAACAAAATTCAGCTTTAGTGCAACCCACAATTTGAATCAGGGGTTACTAGGCCATGTGTTCTATTATTTCGGAGATCCACCTCACACAACTTCGAATCCATTTGGAAATGCTCAACCAAAAAATGAGAACCCCATCACACCATGGCTATCCGGAAATGACAAGGCTAGGCTGAAAACGTTGTTACACCTGGCAAAACCCATGTCATGATAGAAAAGAATGCCATGCATTGAAAATCTAGCAACAAAAATAGACATGCAAGTTGATACCTATAATAAAGCATGTTGTAGTTGCTCGATCCTTCCTTTCCCTACTTGATCTTTGCTTCCTCTTTCCTTCTTTGCCTTTCTTGCTCCAATGCCAAAATGTTCCAAGAAAACTCTACGTGTCCAAGAGTATGAGAGAGAGAGAGAATAATGAGAGAGTTCCTAAACTCAACTGACAAAAGGTTACCAACTGATCCTCATAAGCCTTTTTATGAATGAGGCCTCTATTTTCTTCATTTTCCATTATTTTCCTTCATTTTCCTCCTCACATGCACCCTGTTGGATTCAAGGCAAAATGCTAGCCATAAGAGTACATAGCCCAGTTGATGCAATGCCTATGGAACAAGCTACCAAGATTGAGCAATGGATGTAATAAATGGTTGGGTGAGGACTTGAGATGATGCAAGCACATAAGGTTGCATCCTAGAAGTGTGTAGAAAGCGACGTAAAATGGAAAAGTTGAGATGAGAAAGGTTGGGTTGAGTTGGTGCAGCCGTCATCTTGACGCTAGTGAAAAGGCATTGATAGTACTAGGGAAAGGGCCTGCCAGAGCAGGTATGTCTAGAGGGTAACTCCCTTAGAGTATAGAGACAAGCACAAAACAAATCGAGCAGGGTGATGTAAGCCCAGGCCGACATGGCAGACACGTGAACCTGACATCCAAGCCATTGGTGTAGATGAGTGGACCCACAATAGATCATCCCAGAGGGTCAACCCCGAAGTGATCGTCAAGCATGCATAATTGTGTTTACCGAGTAGTGGGCCCAGGAGATGAGAAATATTTCCAATAGTTAACAATTTGTCGCATTAGTTAGAGAAACCATATATTTATATACATATATTTATATGCATATAGGTTTGCATTTTATTGCATATCTCAAAGTGTGGGACCCAAACCCATGAACATGTCGACAAATGAAAATTAATTTCCATGTGGCACTAGGGGGTTAACAAGGGGGTATGGCCACATGGCATCCATGTGGCCAAGACTGTGATTTGGCCTCCTCTAATTCACTGGATTGTAATGGTCACATCTTTTGATTCAGAGGTCAAATTGAATCAAAATTTAATATCACTGGAATCGTCTCAACACGATGAACACAATAAGTATGTCAAACTTAGGATTTAAGTGAGTTTAAAATTTTTAGACCCCATTTCCATAACGACACCTTGGATCTTGGGTCAAAATAGTAACTGCCTTCCTCCAACCTATGTTTTGTAGGGGATTAGGAGGGAGGTTGTTACACATTGGATGCATTGATTTCAACATAGTTGTTGATTTCTAATCCTATTTGGTTGCTTGCATTAGATGCATTGATTTCAGTATAGATGTTGATTTCTAATCCTATTTGACTGGTTGCATTAGATGCATTGATTTCAAAGTATATGTTGATTTCTAATCCTATTTGACTGCTTGCACTAAATGCATTGATTTCAGTGTATATTCTTATTTCTAATCCTATTTGATTGGTTGCACTAGATGCATTAATTTTAGTGTAGATGTTGATTTATGATTTGATGTAACTAGATGTGTGATGTACATTAATTTCAAAGTAATTAGATTAATAATGTGTTTTGATTTTAGTTGGTCACGTCCCTATCATTAAAGCACCTTTGCTATTTAGAGGTCATGGGCTCAATTCTCTTAACACTCTCATAGTTAGGCTCAATGGTTCGGCTGATGAGAAGTGATCCTTTTGGGTGGATTTTCCTGACACAAATATTCTGTGAACATAGAGATCACTGATCTTCGGTGTCCATGAACCACATGTTTTCTAGCCCTAAATATTAGCTCAATTTGTCGATACCCCATCGTTAAAGCACCTTTTCTATTGAGAGGTCACAGGTTCAATTCTCTTGACACCCTTGGGGTCAACCTTTTTGTTGACCTAGTAGGAATTGATCCGTTCAAGTCGATTTGTCGAGTACAAATATTCCATGGACATAGTGGTCATCAATCTCTAGGGTCCATGTACGACATAATATATATATATATATATATATATATATATATATATATATATATATATATATATATATATATATAAGATAATCGTAAACCAATTAATATAACTATATTTCTAAATACTTTACTCTCCAATAATATATAATTTAATTTTAATAAATTTGAAATATAATTAATATCATAATATTCTTACAATAATCACAATTTAATTTATAATAAATTATTTATTTAATTTTTATTTCTTTATCTTTCAACCATAATCCTCTTACATATTTTAAGAAGATCTTCCAAGGGTATATAAAGAGCATTCTAATGACATCTTAAAGTTTCAAATTTCCCCAAAACTTATTTAGTAATCTACATAAAGATACCCATTGTTTCCAATTTTATGCCAATCACATAACTCCAAAATATAATATAATTTACTTTTGGAGTTATGGTAAAGAGTACTACAACACTTCTTTCAACCCGATGTGATAACTCAAGTGGGAGAGTCTCTTATAAAACTAGCAGGTTCAATGCTATGTAGTGAAATCACACTCAATCCAACTATGCATTATGTATAGGGAAAGGGGCACATCCCTCGAAAAACCACGGGATTCCTGCGCAAATATATTTCATCAATGGAAAAAGTTTTGGTTAGAACCAGGGTTGGAATTTGACGGGCATTTTGCCCGTCATAAGCCTTTTTAAACGTATTTGACGGTTGGAATTTGTCCATGCCCGTTTTCACTGACGTGCCCAGAATAGTTAAAAACGTTTTTTTGACGTTTCGAATTTTTTCCAAAACGTTCTTATACCTAGGTTACAGGTATAGTTCTGTTTCCTTATAATATGGCTATTTTTTATCATCCTCATGTCCTAGGTAATGGTATAGTTTCTGTTATCTCACAGCCTGCAGGGCCGTCACTGTTTCCTTCCTTTTGCGTGAAACTCTTGGCAATTGTGGAAATTTCAAGAGGGCGGAGGCTGTCAAATTAGCATGTGGGACAGTGGGAGGAACGAAATTAGCATGTGGGAGCAGCGAATGGCAATAGCCATTTTTTCTCAGTCAGAGATTTAGTTTTTTTTTGTAGAGAATGGGCAATTCCCTTTTAGCCGAAGATTTTTCCCCGGATGATTTCGGAGATCTATGCATGCCCATTGCCACTGCATGGTCTCCCTGTATTTTACCCAACGAATGTGGCCCGTGGGCTTGTTTTCTTTTTACAATCGAGTTCATGATTCACAGTGCAACTGCACACTCTCTCTCAACGCATTGTTGTCGCCCAGCGCAAGATTGGCTCCAGCCTCCAAGGAAACTGCGAGGAAATTACAAATTGTGCTTCAAAGTTCAGGTTAGTGATACTTCAAACACTGTGGGTCTACTAATAAAGTTTTAGGAAAACTGATCTGAAATTCTAAACCCAGTCATTTGACAGACAATAGATTACTGATTGTATTTGACATGCAAAAATAAATCATTCTTATTAAATGCATTATGCAGTTTAAATCTCAGACACACTGATTCCGTTAAGTTGAAGATATCCTTCATTTAAATGTTATGACAGAAAAAGTTTTTATTCTTGATTCTTTATCATCTCCAACCAGTGTAAGCAGCTTCTTGTTAGGGCTAAGCTCTACGATCAGCTGCAGTTTTCTCTCTAGCCCTCCCATGTTTCAAGTCTTCCCAAGTCCAACCAATATTCTGCATCCTATGATAGATCATCTGAAATCTCACTCAAGAGTCTAAACATTTCTCTATCAGATTATCATTAATGATAAAATTTTAGAAAAACTGATCTGAAATCCTAAAACCAGTTATCCGACAGAGAAGAGAATCTTAAACATATTTTATAACATGCAAATATAAACCACGTATTATTATTAAATGCAGTATAGATCTCACATACCATGTTTTTGCATCAGTTGAAGACAAATAATTCCCCATTAAATGGAATGAATCTACAAGGAGCACCTTTATTTAAAATTAAAAGAATATTATATTGTGATATACAATCAAATGGATTTGATACAATGTCTTTGACCCCATACTTTGCTTCAGAAGGGATAAAGAAAACATTGATATGCCCGTCAAAATAATGGACAAAGTATGCCTGCTGTCACAAACCCCCTGCTATGCAGATACTCTTTAATCTCAACATATGTTGAAACCTCCATACCATGCCTCCGAGTGAAACATCAGCCTATGAAATGCCTTCAACCTACGGTATAAAACTCCAAGCTATAGTGAATGTAGGTGCCCAACAAGGACGGAGTTGAGTTTCAGCCCCACGCTTCAGAAGCTCAAGATCAAAATCAGAATCTGTGAAACTTTAAATTACCTTTATAGTTTGGGGAAATTCTCCTGTGTTCTTTTTCCCCTCACAGCTTTCAAAGAACAACTAAAATGTGATAAAGGGATTGGGCTTGAAAAGGGAGATGAGGTGCTTCGTATTTCAAGTTTTGTATTGGGAAGCAAAAGTGGTCAAATTAGTTGTCCTATCAGGGATTGTGATATACAAAAGAATAAGAAACGGTAAGAGATGTTCCTCTGTACAAATAAGAATTTTGAATTGGGTAATCGAAAGAGGTTAAAGCTCTGATTGGACTAGGAACAAAAGAATAGTAACAAATTTTGAATGAAGTTACTGGGCTAATCTAGATTTCAAAAGAAAATGTATACGAGCCAGCGAGAAAGGCTAAAATATGCAAGACTTGGGAGCAATAATATCTCTGTTATAGACATGGGCATCTATCAAATCCTTCATCACATTGTTCTTCATTTGTTTCCCGTACAGTCCTTTACATATCCGCAGAGCCCGATCCATGGCCTTTCTGTATGGGGTCAATCCCTTGCTCACCTTCAACTTATCCACTATAGTTGCAGCAGCACAGAGGGCAGTCTCATCCCCAGGCAATGCACAAGTAACAGCATCAATAACACCCTCAATGCAAGGCATCTGCCTGCCCCATTTTTTCAGAAGCACAGGAGACCTAAACATGGGCCAATAAGCCTTGGCGAATGAAGCACGAATCAGCTGCCTATCCTTGGCCTTAACTCTCCCCTGTAACTGTGTAAGCTTTTGCTCCAGCTTCAGAGCCAATTTAGTCATCTCCATCTCTCCGCCCTTCTTATAAATCCTCCCAAAGTCGTCCTCAATGCCCCTCAAATCCCCCTCTAGAGACCGCTCCAATTCACACCGGTGGCACCGACACACGAATGACCATGTCTTGCAGAGTTCCCTCCTCGTCCCCATTGGAAGCAGCACATCAAAATAAGCGAAGGTTACCTCTTCCCCTGCCTTGAGGTCCCTCGCAGCATGGATAAACACATTATCCCCAACATGTAACCGCCCCGCATTAGGACTACAAGAATGATTCACAAAAGCAGGCAATACCCACAGCCCAACGCAGTCAATCTCATTAGAATAGTACAATCCATGCCCCAGCTTCTTAACCCCACAGCCCTTCTCAGTAAGTGTGTTGATGTCTGCAATCCCCAAAATCCTTTCCAGATCCACAGGCTCACATGGGCACTCAAACTCAAACCCTGACACTGCATTGCCCTTAAACAGCTCCATATCCGGAACCCCGAGATCTTTTTTCCTATTCCCATCATCACTCTGCCAAAGTATAAATTTTCCTTAAAACCCTACTGGATCGCCTAGCAAGTTATACCAATGTCGATGCGACATCCAGGTAGAGGAAACAGAGAGCCGAAACTATCATTAAATATAAATTATTAAATAATCTAGACACCGAAAAACTATTTAGATATCTTCTATATTATTGATTAGATCATCTATTGAATTAAAAATATTTCGATATTATTAAATCTTGATTATTCATAATTTAAAAATATGAAATTCTTTAAAACCAAGTCAATCCTTCTGCGTATTTAAAAAACAAATAAAAATACATCAATGATTAAATCACCTTCGGAAACGGTGTTTTGGACAATCTGAAATTGTACGTTCCATGCATGAATGAAAAAAGAAAAATCCGAAGACAGGCCGCAGTCGATGTTGTGTTTGGAACTAAGGGAGTTGAGTGGCATCGTGGATTTGAAAATGAACAAGGCATGTCTTAGTCCAGGATTAAACAGCCAATCGTGCACATCCCATAAGATTTGAACACGAACTCCTTCTACATAAATGGTATCGTTGCCCCTGAATTTCCAGGACAATTGATTCACTTCCACCAGGGTTGGAATTTCGATTTGAACTTTATATATTAGTGTTTTATATATTTTTAATATTGACTTTATTGTTTTAATTATTTTTTTAATTTAATAAAAATTGTAATAATTGATTTTTTCTAACTTAAAAAAATTTATTAATAATAATTATTATTAAAATTATATATATATATATATATATATATATATATATATATATATATATATTTATTGTTTATAAATAGTATATAGAAAATAATATAATCAACCTAAATTATATTTTGTTTTAGAGAAAATAAGGAGTGGTTCAAAAAATATGGAATGGTTATATATATATATATATATATGAGGATCTAATAAAATGTTGATAATTCTATAAAAAAAAATATTTCAAATTTAAGATTACAATTATATGTAAGATTTAACAATATTATTAAGATGTTGAAATGCTAAGAAAATTTAAAAGTTTAACTATATAGATTAATATTCAAAATCAAAGTTCAAATAAATATTAATGTAGATATAAGGATTTCAACATATAACAACTTCAACATAATGTAGATATAAGGATTTCAACATAATTATTTATTGAATGGTAATTTTTTAATCAAAACTTTATTAGTGAAGGGTTAATTTATTATGAGAACATCACTCTTGAAGGGTAAAATTTTTAATATAACGTTTCTTGACGGGAAGCATAAGGATCCAAAACGTCAAAAAAAAATTGTATGACGGGTAAAGAGAAATCCAAATTCCAACCCTGGTTAGAACCACCATGGCCGAGTTATGGGCGTAAATCCTTTGCAAATGGATAAGGCAGAAGCCTTATTTCATTCCCTTAACCTTAACCTTTCTATGGTCACAGTGGAATTTTATTAGGCTAAGTAAGGATTGGCTTTAAGGCCGAACGCTAGCCATAAGACCGCACAGCCCTGCGAATGCAATGCCAACGGAACAAGCTACCATGATTGACCGATGGAGGTGATCAATGGTTGGGCGAGGGCTTGAGATGACGTAAGCCCAGAGGGGTTGCATCCCGGAAGTCCACAAAAAAACCACATAAAATGGAAGATTTAGGATGACAGAGGTTGGACTGAGTTGGCGCAACCGCCAGCTTGACGTCGGTGAGAACCAATCAAAATACATTGATAGTATCCGGGAAAGGGCCCACGAGCGCAGGTTTGTGAAAAGGGTAACTCCCTAGAGGTATAAAGAGGAGCACATAAAAAATCGAGTGGGGTGACGTAAGCCCAGGCTATCGTGGCAGACACGTGAGCTTGACAACCAAGACACTGGTGCATATGAGTGGACCCATAGTATGTCAACCCGGAGGATCAACCCCGGAGCGATTTTCAAGCATTCATAATTGTGTTTTCCTAATAGCGGGCCCAGGAGACGAGAAATATTTCCAGCATTTAACGGTATGTCGCATTAGTTAGAGAAACCATATATTTATATGCATATAGGTTTGCATTTTATTGCGTAATGCGAGGTACGGGACCCAATGCTATGAACAAGTCGGCAACTAAAAATTAATTGCCATGTGGCATGGGGTTAGCAAAGGGGTATGGCCACGTGGCCAAGACTATGTGGCCTCCTTTAATTCCTTACATTGTAATGGTCATGTTTTTTGATACAGAGGTCAGATTGAAGCAAAATTTTATATCGCTGGAATCGTCTCGACGAGATAAACATAATAACGGTGTCAAACTCAGGGTTTAAGTGAGTTGAAAACATTGAAATTTTGAGACCCCATTTCCATAACGGCACCTTGGATCTTGGGTCAACATAGTAATTGTCTTCCTCCTAGCCAATGTTTTATTGGGGATTAGGAGGGAGTCTGTTACACACTGGATGCATTGATTTCAGTATAGTTGTTGATTTCTGATCCTATTTCGTTGCTTGCACTAGATGCATTGATGTTAGTGTAGATGTTGATTTATGATTTGATGTAACTAGATGTATGATGTATATTAATTTCAAAGTAATTAGATTAATAATGTGTTTTGGTTTTAGTTGGTCGAGTCCCTATCATTAAAACACCTTTACTATTTAGAGGTCATGGGTTTAATTCTCTTGACACCCTTAGGGTCAAGCTCCGTGGTTGAGTTGGCGAGAAGTGATACATATGGATGGATTTTCCTGGTGCAAATATTTTTTGGACATAGCAATCACTGATCTTCAGGGTCCATGAACCACATTATTTGTAGCCATAAAGGTTAGCTCAATTCGTCGAGTCCCCATCATTAATTCACCTTTGCTATGTGAGGTCATGGGTTCAATTCTCTTAACACCCTCAGGCCCGATTAGGTTTTGTGTTCAACCACTTGGTATTTAAGATCAAGTCGTGTGACATACGACTAACAGATCTTTACCCTTGTGGTAAATTGATCTCGCCTAATATCTGGATGGAGTTTTCTTATTAGCTAGTTGGGCATGGGGTCATCAGATATGTTTCATTTATGGAAAATTATCTCCCCTATTGTCTTTAATATAGGGTCGACATATATTTACCTTCATGGTAAATTGATCTCCCCTATGATGATTCTTCTTCTTTAGATCAAGAATGTTCAGCAGATGAGCAAAGGTGAGCAGAGATGAGCATAAATGAGACATGATATGATTCAATAATGATGATGATGAGACATCTGAGATGAGACTTATGATGTGGTTGATAATTCCTCCCTAGCTAAGAGGGAGTATTGAAATTTGGTAGCTCAGGGAGAAATTCCCTCCATGGGAAAGCGTTCCTTACCCTAAGAACCCCCAACCAGCGCTTGGAAGAATTTAATTTGCACAAGGAAAAATGTTATTTTTAATGTGGAACCATGTTTACACAAAAAGTACAAGTCAGCCTAAAGGAGGAAATTCGACCCCAAAGACCACATATAAATACAAGTTGCTTGACATCATTTGGAGGCATCACATAACTCATCCATTCATCTTCATTTGGTTCGATATTCTTTGAAATTACAGGTTCAAGTTCACATGCGTGAAGGAGAGAGAGGCAATCTAATTTTACTGCGTTGACTTTTTGTTTGGGATTGTTTTGACCAGTGTTGACTTGGGCAAGTTTGACTTCATTTGACTTGGATTTTGACTTGTTTTGGGAGGCTGAGTTGATTGGCAAATATTTGGACCAAATTTTTCTAGGCATGTTGATTGTTGTTGACCACAAAGTTGTATAGGGTTGACTATAAGCCTATTACAGTTTGACCACAGACTTTCTCTCTACTTTGACTAAGAGTTTGGGGGCTACTTCGATAGGATTTGACTGAGGGAAGAAGACCACATATTTTGACTGGTTGACCGAGCTCTTTGGAGGTTGATTTGACTGTTGACTAGGGTTGGTTAGGGCTGCATTGACTACTGTTGACTTTGACTAGGAATCACTGATTTGAAGTTTGAATAGATTTGACTTTCATGCTCATATTTGACTAGATATTGGTTGGTTGATTTGGTTGGTCAAGGGTTTGACCTTTAACTATATGTTGGATGAATTTGGACTATGTATCTCTCTATTGAGAATTTAATGGAAATCTAATAGAAGAAGAATTTGGAAAGGGTTATCCCTCTTGTGGGGTTTTTCCCCTGTCTTTCACCAAATCTCTCTGTCTCTATTGTTCTTGTTTGTCTTCTATTGTGCATTTGGTTAAATGTTCTATCTACAATTTCTTATTGATATTGGAATGGAAATATATTGTATAATTGATTTCTATTGGAAGGAGAATTGTTATAAGTGATTGTTGCAACAAAGAACATTGAAAAATTAACATCAAGCAGAGCCTACCATGTGTCTAGGTGTTGACATGTACCTACCACATGTCACTTTCCATTCATCAAATCAGTTGGTCAAACTTCATTCTGCCTACCACATGTCATTCACTATAGTTGCCATGTCATTGGATATGCCACCTATCATCCACCTGGAAGTGCCACATCACCTCTTTGCCACATCATACCATCTTAACATTTTTCTCTATTCCATCTAGTGCCCTATCCTCTGGCACCTTGGTATACTTAAGCTTTTCTTAAACCTATTAGGTACTACCGATCATGGTTCAATCATAGTCAATCATGGATTAGTGTGCATGATCCTATGTCTGGCATACTTAATCTCACTAAACAAGTCCAATGCAACTAATCATGGTTTAATCATTAATTAGCTAGCAAGATTAGAGGACATTGTTTTTTCAAAAAAGCAACTAATTTTAGTTATAAAGGATTTTTTATTTCATGTATCGCACCACGCCTTGACTTGTACACTAATATCATGCCCTATTTGTCTTTATATCGGGGCCCACCTGGAAAACACCAAATTTTGTTCCAGGCACATAATGGAAATGCCAAATTTTATTCCATCAACCACCAAATTTTGTTCCATGTGGGCACTCAGTGGAAACAACAAATATTTGTTCCATCAATATGCTTTAGACTTTTGTTACTTGATCTTGGCAATGACAACACATATTGACAACAAATAGAGGATCCATCTTGCCTCAAATAAAGCTTGCTACCACCATCTTTGCATTGAGACATATCACTATATTCCTTGGGAGCACCCTATTTGTCAAATCTATAGCTTAAGTCTTGAGACTAAGGACCACTTTATATTCTAATGCTTTCCTTACTATGAGATTAGAGAATAGTTCGTATGTCTCTTCAGAGTTTCACTTGGTTTTATCTAAACACTCATGGCTTATGAAGACCATAGAATCTTATAGTCATCTTCCTCCAAAAGATGTTCAACCTTCATTAATGAATTCCTAGGGGTTATGCCTATACCAACATGCACCAAGTTAATTAACTCACACTTCCTACTCTTTAACACTAGTAAAAAGAAGTTTCATGACCAACTTTCAAGCTTAGAAGGTAACCTATAAAACATCATAAACTTAATCATAACAAAAATCTTACACCCATCTTGCATTTCTATATAACCTTAAATATTAAAAATACTTCTCCATAACAATATGTCTTAAGGAAACCTGCATCTCCTCAAACTTGTTCACTTCCCATCTGCCATTGCTTCTTAATAATTTTCCTCTTTTAGATGTTTTATTTCTTAAGATATCTCTTTGTATTTTCCTTAACATCTTTACCTATTATATTCTTTCCTCTTTTATAAACATTCAGTCAACAATATTTAACTAAAATATAATGTATATGTTTGAAGAAATAGCTCCAGCAATTATATCCAGAATGAACATTTTGATTTAAAGTCCAGACCACATCAGATGAAAATTTGTTATTTATGCAATGTCCGTTGATAGAATACAACACATAAAAAAAATTACACATCGAACTTTCTATGAAATTAAATTAAGCATTGAAACCAACTTTTGTTACAAAGAAAGGAAGATTTCACCGGGAAGAGCATATGAAAGCTGAAAAATATTTATATTTTCGTTACATGATACGATTTCGTGTCTAAATCGCATTTCAATTCAGATCTGCAGAGCAAAACTGTAATCTCGATTCTCATAAACAATATTGTATCCGTAAAACTGCAAAACTGTAAGAAGATTTCGGTAGTTGGCGAATGGGTATGGATTTCGGTAGTGGATGTGGCGTATGGGTATGGATGTGGCTAATAGGTGGGGAAGTTTGATCTCTATTAATTTCGTCTTCTAATCTAAACAAGACTATGCAAATCTGAGAACTATCAGAGCTGGACTATGCAAATCTGAGAACTATCAGAGCTGTTACGGGCTTGATTTCTTCGAGTAAAAACAGAAATTGATGATTTCAGCCACAGAGAAAAACTTCAAGGCTCTCAGGACGCAAATCTTACATTATCGCCTTCATCTTTGAAGCCACATATCGCAGGAAAAGCCGAGCGCAGGCCATCCATGAGCTCGCTGTTGCTTAGACTACGCTCTTCTGCTATTGGCAGCAGCGTTTTCCGGAAAGGCCGCCGTTTTCCCAAATATACCCTTTGCCGAGGGGCGATTTCCATCCACTTTGGGTCAGCTGGTGCAGTCTTCGGAATCGCCATTACCAGAGTCAAAATCTGGCCGCAAAACACAATCTTAAACTCAAATCCTTGCATATTACTTTCACAAAAAGCTAAGGGAACTCTTTTGCAAACTCCAATAACAGAAAATGTTTGCAGAGCACGCAAATCAGAAATCTCTGAGCAGAATTCGAGTTGTGATTTCCATGACGCCTGGTGTTGGCTGCGATTTGCTGTGCTTCGGATTTAAAGGGCCCGGGGATCACCGGCGGCTTAAGCGTGAAGATGAGAAAACTTGTACGTTCGCCGCAAGAATATTCGTAATCAATAACGATGGGCCGAATCAATTTGCTCGTCATGGCCGCTGGTTTTCTTTTCAAACAAATTGAAGTAGGTTGACTTGGTAATCCATAAAAGAAATTAAATCATTTTTGTGGTGTGACTTTCAACGTTTAGGACCAAAATAATATTGTTGAATAATTTCTATGACCTTCACAAGATAAAAAAAAATATATATATATATATATATATATATATTATTTTTCTTTTTAAGAATGTACTACCTTCTAGAAGCCACTACTTTTCGAGCTGGTTAAGAGTACTATTTAAATCATAGTCCATAAAGTATACCCTTATCCTCGACCTTTATTATTTTACATGGGAAGCGACGAACATGGGATGTACAATTTTTCTTTTCTCCAACGTGACCTCAAGAAAGGGATCTTGCACAATCATAGATGTCGACGGAAAGAATGAGAATAGATATGGAAGTCTTCATGCATATTTTGTGTTAAGAAAATCGTTACCAACCATAGTTTAGAGTGTCACTAAATTTGCGTTTATATTTATGTAATTGATTATATCAAAATTGCATACAAAGTTTTTGATCCGAAAGCTTTAGAAATATATTTTGTTTTTATGGAAAAGTTAAAAATACTATAACATTTGTATGAAAAGAATTGATAATTGTGTTGATAATGGTGTCGTACTTGTATGATATAGGTTTGATTTAAGTTGTTAGTATTATATTTTTACCATTTATGATCTGATTTTCTCTTTATAGACCAAATTATTTTTAGGGGATTTAAACATTGGATCTCTTAGTTTACACAATATTTTATATCACTACGATCACTAACACTCAAAACAAAAATATTATAATATAAAGGAAAAACAAAGGATAATATTTGTTTATAAAGTAAGCTAAAATTTGTTAAACCAGCCTAGATACATCTTAAATCCGGATCTATCTATCAATCACCCTGAGAAATCAAATGCAAAGTTAAAATGAATCTAAGCTAGTATTCTTGCATTCCATAATAGATTTCAATCTAAGTTGGTATTCTTGCATTCCATAATAGATTTCCTCAAACTTTTAAATAAGATTTATCGTAATTTTATAGTTTAATTTAACTTTATAATTTTATAGTTAAACTTATTATTATTAATTTTTTTTTTTTAATTTTTCCCCTCTTATTATTATATTATATTTTTTTAATTTATTTTTACTTTTTTACCAAGTTAAAATTTGTATGTTGAATTACAACATCATTTCCATACTAAGTTAAAAGCCCCTGGGGTCAATTTTTTGTTGTTGTTGAAATTAGTGTAGCTTTTTTTGCATTTGCAATCTCGAAAGTTGGTAGAGTTATAGGTGGTTCTTCTTGTCTTTACTATGGAGATATTCCTACTTTACTATGGAGATATTATTTTGAAAATAGACTTTGTTACAATATCATAGCCAATACTATGGCTTATCAATACCACATGCCCAAAAAACTCATTTTATATGACACTTGTGCATATGCCTTTTTTTTAATTAATCAATTTAATTAAAAGTGTAAAAATGACATAATTATTCTAAAAATAAATTTTAACCTTTAATTTATAAATAGTATTAGAAATATCCTAAAATATTTCATAAAAATTAAAATTCTTATTATTAATTTAATAATTATTTATAACTAAATTTTAATTCTAAAAATCTTATTTCAAAATAAACAATATAATGCTTTTATTAAAAATAACACCTATTAATTTAAAAATGATAAATGATATATGGAATTGGATTGTACACTTAATAAAAATAGCCTAAGTGCATGGAACTGAATTGTAGCTTGATAAAAACAAACATATGACACAACTACTTTTGTACGCTAGAGTTTGGATTATGAAAATTTCGGTTATATTTTGATAAAATTTGGTAAATCTAAATTACAATTGTCAAATTTCAAGATTTTAGATGTTCCAGAAGTTTCTTATGTTGCTGAATTCATTTCCACTATCAAAAACATGATTCAAACATTGCCTTTGCAAGACTTTTTGAATTCTTTTCCTACTTTTGACCATCCAAAAATTTCTGTCACCTCCCTAACAACTCACAACTCACAACTCTATAAAAGTGTATTAATCAATTCACCACGGGGTGTCACGTTTTTCTCCTACCAACATACCAAACACTACACCGCTTGTACACATACTCTAAATTATGGATAACTCCCTCCCTCTCTGCGATGATGGTGGTAGACATTATTGGCCCCGTCGGTGTCCACACTATTACACAGCAATTTTATGTTCAGATCGTTAGATTCTAATTACTTTATATTTTTTATATTTCTTATGTGAGTGGACTTAAATGCTACCTCTATTGCTCACCCACATAAATTTTCATTGTAATTTTAATTTTTAGTATGATTGGAGGGGTGAGATCAGGAATGGCAAATTATTTTTCACATGGCAATCTTTCGTTTGTCAATATTCTATTTCAAAAGTGTAAAAAAAAATATAATAACTATCAAATTCGACGAATGCTTCACATTTAAAATTCTTATCTTAGCTCGAGCCTTGGACCTCTCATTTGCCCCTTGTGTTCTAATTCTTGCCCTAGGTGGGACCTCCCAGTCTCCCCATAATTTAACCAGGATTGTGTATGGGGTGGGACCTCCCATGCCGCCTCCACATAAATATTTAAAAATAATTTTGAAAACTTCTCGTGTGTCTTTCTATTGATTATTGTGCCATTTTGACTTTAAAGGGCCATGTAAAAGAAATTTGAAAGCTTCAGCTGCATCTTTCGAATTGATTGTTGCGCCACTTAAATGCCTTGTAATTACACCTGCATTGAATGTAAAAGAAATTTGAAAACTTCAGCTGCATCTTTCGAATTGATTGTTGTGCCACTTAGACTTTTAAGGGCAGTGATTAGTTTCTGAAATGCCTTGTAATTACACATGCATTGAATGTAAAAGAAATTTGAAAACTTCGGCTGCATCTTTCGAATTGATTGTTGTGCCACTTAGACTTTTAAGGGCAGTGATTAGTTTCTGAAATGCCTTGCAATTACACATGCATTGAATGTAAAAGAAATTTGAAAACTTCCGCTGCATCTGTCGAATTGATTGTTGTGCCACTTAGACTTTTAAGGGCAGTGATTAGGTTCTGAAATGCCCTGTAATTACACATGCATTGAATTTTTATTTCTGACTCTAAAGTAAGGTTAAATTCAAAAAATTTAGAGTCAAGGGACACTAACGACCAATAAAAATAGTGTGGACACTGACGACCAATAATGTCCACCGCCGTAACAGAGAGGAAGGGAGTTGTCCATGATTTATAGAGTATGTGTACAAAAAGGGGTGTAGTGTTTGGTACATCGAGTGGAGAAAAACGTGACACCCCGTGGTGAATTGATTAATACACTTTTATTGGCCAAACTCTTAGCGTACAAAACCAGCTGTGTCATATGTTTGTTTTTATGGGAGCCGCTTATGGAGGTGGAGAAATTCACAGTCAAAAGTAGTTGAAATCGAGCAAAAACATTTCAAAAAATAGTGTAGATGTAGTGCTTGAATTGTGTTTTAATGGTAATAGATTTAGCAACATCAAAAATTTGTAACGCACTTAAAATTATGAATTTTGACAATTTTTACTTGGATTTACGAAAACCGCCTGATTTTTTCAAAATATAGCCTAAATTTTCATAACTTTCAATCAAAAAGGCATAATACTTTTTATCAAATACAATTCAATTCCATGTACTTGTCTCTATTTATCATTTTTTATTTTTAAATGGATAAGTATTTTTTTTAAATAAAAGCATTATATGGTTTATTTTGAAATAATATTTATAGAATTTTAATTTAGTTATAAATAATTATTAGTTCAATCATGAGAATTTTATTTTTTTATAAAATATTCTAAATTATTTTTTTATAGTAATTATAAATTAAAGAGTGAGATTTATCCCTATAATAATTATGTTATTTTTGCACTTTTAACTAAATTAATTAATTAAAAAATTACTATTTACATAAGTATCATGTGAAATGAGTTTTTTGGGCATGTGGTATTGATAAGCCATAGTATTGGCTATGATATTGTAACAAAGTCTATTTTCAAAATAATGTCTCCATAGTAAAGTCAAGAAGAACCACCAATAACTCTACCAGCTTTAGAGATTGTAAATGCAAAAAAAACCACACTAATATCAACAACAACAAAAAAATTCACCCTAGGGGCTTTTAGCTCAGTATGGAAGTGATGTTGTAATTCAACATAAAAATTTTAACTTGGTAAAAAATAAAATAAAAATTATAATATAATAATAAGAGGGACAAAAATTATAAAAATAAAAAATATATAATTAATAATAATAAGTTTAAAGATAAAATTATAAAGTTAAATTAAACTATAAAATTACCATAGTTTTCAAGCTCATGGTATTGTATGACCACAATATTTGTTTATGGTATTTGTTATGATAAATCCTATTTAAAAGTTTGAGGAAATCTATCACGGAATGTTGGGGTGGTGGATGCCTCGACGTATAACCACATTAAATCACCGAGCATGCTCTCCTTGCCTCATTTAGTGCTGCTTTGAACGGGTTTAATGGAGCTAACAAATTCAACCAAGGATGAGGCCCCTCTATGCCTGCAAAGCATTAATGGTGCCTCATGTTAGGAAGAATTTTTGTCTAAATGTGTGTATCAACTATACCACTTGTCCTCCCTTCGACTCTCCTAGGGAGAGCAACATTCCATTGCAAGAAGGTGGTCTCCTCATCTCTTGGGTCTATAAGAAGTGGAAAACGATTTGGTTAGTGGTATTCTGCAAGTGTAAAATGTTTCAGGCTAAAGGAGATTGTCATAAGCAAGGGGAAGAGTCCTCTATGCATCAATTTCCCTATATCCAACGCTTGTTGCGAGCACCATTGGAAAGTAGGGAGGATCTTTGCTCACAAAGGACTCCAATTCAATGTTTTTTTTATTATCTTAGTTCTACATAATGCAGCCTCCATGCCAATTTTAAAACTCGTCCTATTCTCCCAACCTCAACACTCCAAGGCTTTGATTTCCGAGGTGTTTCGTTTAATTTTCCAGTCTTGGTATGTGGGGTCTAGTACCCTGGAGACTTTCCAATCTAGTTTTAGCTAATTTTCCAGTCTTGGTGTGTGGGGTTTGGTACCCTGGAGACTTTCCAATCTAGTTTTAGTGTGTTCTTGTTCTATGGTTTCTTACAGTTACAAAAGTGCTCAAAAGTTGCTTGACTAAGATGTATAGTGAAATGGTTAGTCTTTACTTTTAAAAGTAATGAAGATCCCCTTGTCAGCTGGTCCTCGAAAGGTTTCAATACTCTTGGTCTACGTCTAGTTGGGGCAAGTTGTTTTCCTTCACAATTAACAGTATTTTCCTAGGGTAGCAAGTTTTATTTTCGTCCTCCTCTGGTGTCCAAAGTAGTCATTTGTGGGGCATTTCTCTTACAGAGTCGGGGTTATTTCATTCACGTGGAGTTGGCTCTTCTTCCTAATGGTTTTCTAGATATGAAAGGTATGTCCCTATTGTTGTGTCCAGAGGTCTTCAATGTCCATTGGCCTAACATTACTGTCACCACTCTATCCCATACTTTGTTCTGTGTCTTTATCCTAGTCATCATGTCACCCTGTCAATGAATGATTAGTCGTAGAGGAAGGTTCATCTCCAGGGAAAATTCACATCTTAGACGTTTGCCTGGATGGACCTCTATGGCATCCTTGTTTGATTCGGTACCACTAGAAGTTCTTCGAGAGATTTGAACTTTGGAATCTTGGGAATTTGGGGATAAGCTTATTTCTTATTTCTTATTCTGAGCTTGGAAACCATGACTTAAAATGGATCCTGGACCCTAGTAATTCAGAAATCATAAGTTGTACTTTCTACATTCACTGGAAAGTTATCAACAACTTGAATGCTTGATTTGTTTATTCATTAGAGATAAATAGGTGGACCATTATAGTAAAGGAATATTTAAAGTGCCTCCTAAGAAGTATTTGATAATCTCTGGATGGCATTCTCATCACCTTCAAAGAGTGGAAAGGAATGTTGTTTCAGAGTCAAATTTCGATTCAGGGAACAAATCAAATGCTCATGTGGTGATAGACACTCATGTTGTTCACAATGCACCTCCTCTCAACTAAATACTTGTAGCAAATGGAATCCTAATGTCTCAAGTGGTGATTTTAGACTGAGAGTTTCAATTTTATGTTTTATGTCTTTTGTGGCTGGTTGCTCTGATCTAGTTGGTTTATTTCATTCATATTCCTTTCTCTATGGTTTATGTTTGGTTGTTACAGTGTTTGCATATCAGGTGGCTTTGTAGCCATTTGAACTTATGTAATTGCAACCACACTATTATGTTCAAGCCATCTGTGTGCTTGGGGTTTTTGTTATTTTGCTTATTTTTGTATTCTAAAAAATATGCCTTATAATGCTTTTCTTAGATAATGTTGGACAAAGAGTATGTTGATGCAGTGGAATATCACTAGTCTTTAATTGTATCATGAGATGATGGGATGTTGAAAATTTTTAGTATTACTATTGCTCTCAACATACTTACAAGTCATAAAAAATGCTATGCCTATATTGAAAAACTGGTGCAGTTTTGTATACATTTTGTAAATGTTTTTTTATTAATAAAATTTTGATAACAATTTACAAAATAAAATATTGAAATGCTAAAATGCTTATTAAAAAGTTAATTTAGACTTTAAATAAGTCAGATCCATTTATAAAATTAATGGTTTACACTAAATTATCTAAAAGAAAATGGTGGCATATTTAATAATAATAAACTACAAAGGTGTGTGAAGAAAAAAAGGAGCATGTCGAACAAGCCCTAAGATTTATACAAAATGTGAATTT